>CM032329.1:69259502-70646615 GCA_019022515.1 Quercus aquifolioides | reverse complement strand
TGACTAAACCTCTTAGATCACACACATGGAAGGCATAGAGTCCAATCAGAGAGAAATATTTGAAATCGAAGAAAATTTGAGAGAGAGGGATTGGATGAGGTGAGGTTCATGGTGGATGTGAATCTTATGGGGATTTCTAAAATGATCAAAGCAGCTTTTATCACCATGAAGAATTGGAGGGATTGTGGGTCATGTCCTTCCATGCAGGTCAAGTATGACATCCCAAATTTTAACTCAATTCTAAAAAGTGAATTAATAAATACATGTTATTGTTTTGTAATTTGAATTCTGTGTCTCTACATAGGTTGGTATATACAGTTGCTTGGCTTATTTAGTGTGTATCTTTGGGCTTCGTGGTTTGATAGAGGCGTTGCACTAAGAGGTTTCTTCCTTTGACATCCAAATCTCTTATATTACCTCCAGAAATTGATACTCTTGATTTAGTTGAAAGGTATGGAAATTGAGTTGTCTATTTCCTTAATTATGCTGCATTATTCTTTTTAGTCTTAGTAAAATATTGGTGACTCATAGTGTTGCAACTTGCAAGTAACAGGCTTGGTTAGGAGCTTGTGTTTAACTATGACAATTCTTTTTTTATCTTTACTGTGAGTTGCTTTAAATGTAACAGACAGCTTTTAACATACAGGATTTATCGATTGCAAAAGTTCATATTTTGTGATAAATTGAAATAAACGATTCTCAGCTCTCTATACTTTTTTCTTTGAGATTTGTTTCCCTTTCATGAAGTCCCTTTACTGCACATTAGAAGAATCTGAATTGTAATCTCGTATATGCGTGTCTGTATCTATTTGGGTGGGTACCTAGATGTATATGTGTATGTTGATAAAATTAGGTCTGCTGCAGAGGGATTTGGGTCTAGGTGAAATAGGAATTTGTTGAATTGGTGATTTAACCAATTAGGGAACGTAGAATTTGTGGGGTAAATTTAATTCTCTGTGGTGTTTTGTTGGGATTCTAATGTTGTTTGCAATGATTTATTAAAGATTTTTGTTTCAAATCTGTTTGGCATGTTAAAAAATAGTCAACTAAAAAACAAAATAAACATAAAAAAAATAATTTGCAATTAAAGGTTCTCTCTCTCTTAAAAATAGGGTCAATAACATGTGTTGTTTTTTATGCTTGAAACCCAAAGTGGCGAATAGAACCCTAGAATTTGAATGAAGGTTTTCAATCCATTTTTTTTTTTTGGCTAGGTAAATAGGGGGAAGAGGACTTGTGGGGTTCAAACCCTAGTGTTCAAGCACAACAGGAGGGTTTTTTGTTGTTTTGAGATTTTCATCAATTTAATGTGCTCATGTTTATTAATAATGTCATCATGAAAGCTATAGTTTTGTTTGGGTTGCTCTTGATACTTTTAAGTGCGATTTTATTATTAACTGAAGTTATGTATATATAGCAATAAATTTGAACAATCTTTCAGATTTTGATTTCAGAAACAGAAATAGTGCAAATGATGCTGAGATTGCATTTGCATTTGGTAGAGTGATTTTGGAAAGTCTTTTCTTAAAACTTTTCTTGAATCTAAATTTTAGACCCCTTTCGTTGAAATTTTAGGTCTTGGTTTTTGTGACACATTACTTAACCCAAAAGCTAAAGGAAATGGGTTTGGGAAATTGGACTCAATAATGTTATATTCGTGTTTACTTTGTTTCTTCTCCATGTTGGACTTCGAGTCACGTGTATACGCAACAATTGTTTTGCTTCTTATTCTGTGAGCTAACTAATATAATTTTCCTTATAGCTAATCCACTGAACTGGTCATTGCAAATGGTGGGTTTCAGGGGGTATTTCCTACTTCTAGTTCATATGCATATAATTTGGCATTGTTGGTTAGCGTACCGGATGTGGTCTTATGGTGTGACTTGCAATTAACAGAGAATGGAGTTAGGATTTGCACACCAGGTTATCCACTAAATGGCTCCCTACCAAAGGATGGCTTTCTGTGGATTTCACCTTCAAGGAGCTAACAACTGTTGCCTTTAAGTAAGAGTTGTTTCAAATTCTTTGTATTTGCTATTGGCAACTTGGGTGTCTTGTGAACCAGATATGATGATTTGGTAGCACATTTTTCTTAAATATGGTTGGACATCATAATTTTCCAAAGCTATTCTTATGGAAGCAAGGAAATATGAGAATAAAAGTGCGTTTTCAACATTAAAATATTGTTTCCAATGACTGTTACAGTGGCTATTTGGCTGTATCGTTGTTTATTTGATATAATATTTTGCATTAACAATTAATGACAATTTCTGTATTTCTAACCACTAATTCTGGGAGTCTTCTTTCGAACTAATAAATTTGATGGCAATGCATTCCAAATTCTCACTGTTCAAGATTTGGCTTCAATGTTCAGGCCCCAGGTTTATGGTTGAACATTCAGGATAATAAAAAAACATAATTCTGTTAAATATTTTATTGGTGTCTTCTTTCTTCTTCTTCTTTTTGGTAAGATGTTTCTCTAAACATGTAGGATCTGGTTGCACAGCTATCATTTTGACCAACCCTTTTGTTCTAATACTTGTGCAGCAACACCATTTGAGTATGAGAAGCTTTGTACTTTCTGTACCTAAAAGTGTCAATTGTCAATTATATTTCATCACCAGAGGTTGCTTTCCTAAGAAGAATTACAGCACGATTTAATCCAAATATGACAAAACTGGTGTTTCAGTTTCTAGGACAAGATGAGATTGAGCCTTAAACCAACCAGAATTATGGTTCTCTCTTACAGAATCTTACATTTGTCTAGGCATTTGCCTCTGGAATTCTTGTTCCCAAGGCTTACATATGGCCTGTAGATGCAACTAATCTACCTCATACGTGGATGCTCATAAAGAAGGGCTAGAAGTTTTTGCATCAGCATTTGCGAATGATGTTCCATTTAGCTTCAGTAACTGAGTTCTTGAATTACATTGACAATTGAAACTTCTCTGTTACCGGTGCGCTGGCTGACTTCCCCATTCCTCCTTTGAGGAGTAATTCTTAGGTACTATTAGAGCACATTGAATGGTGCTCCCTCGTCTCACATTCATGGTGGTGTCTACCATGAATGTGAAAGGAGGGAGCACCATTTCACTATACTCTGGGAGTACCTAAGAAGTTTCCCCTTTGGAGAGTATTGGTTCAGTATAAAGTTTTTCTAGCGGTTTTGATTTCTGTACATTCTCATAAAAACTTAAATTGTACTGCCTACCTGAATCCCTTTACAGATGCATTGGATAATGATCAAATCAATAAAGCTTCTAATTCCGTGCATTGGTTCAGGACGCCTTGATGAATTTCTCCTTTGCCCATTTCTTGACCCTATACCACATTCAATGTGAAGTGATTTGCTCTTTGTCAGTGCAATCACGTGGATATTGTGTGCATTTCTAGATATCCTTGAACAACTTTCCTGTATTTTGTTCTAAACTGGTGCTATTTCTAGCTTCATATGGATGCATTTGTGATTCATCCTACCCTTCAAGAGAAGTTAAAGTTTATTCAAATGTTTTTTTTTTTTTTTTTTTTTTTTAAATACTAAAACTCACAATGATTTTTGGAGACTTTTCAATTTCATTCTCAGTCCTGGGACTACCTTTAATGCAGAGCTCCTTGATCAGGTTACTATAGACTTTAAAAGGAATTTTGTTGTATTAGTAATTGCAAATGAGTTTGTACATCACATGCCACAATTGCACTTTCAGAACTGAAGGATTAGAATACCATTGCTTGTTGTTGCATTTCATTTACAGTAATAGCTTTTGATAATTCTGACATAATTAGTTATTTTTCTTGATAAGATTATTGCCTGCTCATTTCAATAATATTTTCTTCAAGATGCTGATTTCTCTACTCACTTTGCAGATTGCTTTGCTCATCTAGGTCAAAATGCTTCAGCACAATTATTCTTTTCTACTCATAACTGATTGATAAGGATCTCTACCTGTATGTTTTTTTGAAATATATTATGATTTTTAGAATATTATTGTTGGCCTTTGTCTTTCACCTTCCTCACTCTCCAGCGAATCCTTTGGTCATCTCTAAATATGGAGCAAGTGGAGATTGCCCTGGTTGTATGGATTTATCATATAGGAAAGCGATTGATGATCATGTAGATGTACTCAACTGTCTTGTACAATTGGCAAAGGATGGGACTCTGTTTTGCTTTACCATTAATTTTTTGTAAGCATACCTGTGCTAATATAATTAGGTGGAATGGTAATTATATTGGCCAAATTTTGTCTAGGGGGCTCTGGTGTGCAAAACCATCTTCAAACTCTTCTGCATTGCAGAGGCCAAGGAACTCTTGAAGCAGAGGAGGTGACATTGGCTGCTGAAGACTTCTTTTATGACTTTTTTGAAGATCCAGAGTAATTTTAAGAAAGTTTCAAAATGCATCACAACTTGAGGTACAAATTGGATGCTAAATTGTGTGGATTTGAGGATATACAATTTACTTACTGCTATCTAATATTTTGATTGTTATTTGAAACTAATGATGCAAGATCTGTTGGATAAACATATGTAGAAAGGAATATAGCCTGGATATGCAGTTCTTAATTAAAGAGAACCTTTTAACTGATTTAATTGACTTGAATTATTTGGTAGAGTAAAATGATGAACATATGTAATTGGTATTAGTTGCCAACCACCTCTATGGTCATCATCAAAGGAGCCGCCTGTGTTCACTAGAAGTCAGCAGTGCAAAAGACAGATTTCAATCAGGCAACATCGTTGGTTCATCTTATGTGTTATCTTCAATTACCTAAGGTTGTTGTGCTGCTTCTACAAGATACTAACAAAGAATCTTGAGTTTGTCACTTGTTTTTGCTTTGGATTTGAGAGTAGGGTAGATCTAATCCTAATGCCTTGCTTTCAAAATCTGAAAAACCAAAAAAAAAAAAATCCATAAAGACCAACACAAAATAAGTTGTAAAAGAAAATATGGGGGAAAAAAAGGCTTCCCGTCAAAAATAATAAGACAAGACTTGTTAATTTCCTCTTTCTCTAATTCTTATATGCATGCTAGCATAGAACCAACACAGAAGCAAGTCTTTGTAATCCATCTTTATTTTTGAATATATGATAAAGTTTCACTGTCACAAAAGTTCATGAATTTCGACACTTATACCATCTGCTTCATTTTTAGTCAAGGTTTGCTGACAAAAGCAGAAGATCAGTGAAAAGCTAGTTACTAATATATATTGGCATGGATCATAGGATGAACAAATATAGTAACAAAAAGCTAGTGAATCTCCCAAGAGAGGACCTGCTTATTAAGTTTTGGACTTCTCAACAATTTTTTTTTTAATGCAAACGAGTTGTGCATAGCTGGAGTCGAAACTTTTCCTAGCAATTATTAACTAGGCCTCTGAACTCAATGTTTCATTGATCTCAACCACAAACTCGTGCTCATAGCTGTGGGGAAGTTTGTGAACAAGTGTCAAGACAGTTGTAGAGTTAATTACTAATCTGTTGCAGTCCTTTGAGCTAGTTGCCAATATGTTGTGATGCATAATTGAGCATTTACAATAGTTGTTAATGTATTTCCACACATGACTTCGTGGCAAAAACATTACCTGCTTTGTATATATATCAATGTATATCAGAATGTGAATCTTTGAATGAACGGTGGTTCAACTCATTGTGCTCCATTTGTTTTTTTCTAAGTTCTATAATATTTTTTTATGCATTTCTGCGTTGTCTACATCACAAGTCAATAAACTTTAATTAATAACAAACAGCTGGTGAATCCCCAAAGAGTGGACCTGCTTGTTAAGTGTTAAACTTCTCTACCAAAATCTAGTTTGTTCTACAAATTGTTATCACAATTCCAATCGTTCATTTTTTGAATGAATTTTTTACAGCAGGATATTGATTGTATTAGGGAAGGCAGTGTACAATTAGTCCTAAGTTTCTCCAAATAAAAAATTCATGCAGTTGGATCATATTTCTACATACACCACCATTGGTACTTTGTTTGATATTTTCTTTGTAGTCGACCAATTGAAATTGGTTGATTATGCTATTAATATATCCAATTGCAACTTTAAAATGAGTGGCATCGGAAATTTCATCAATTGTACATATTGGATGGATGAATCTTACCCAAAAAAAAAAAAAAAAAATTAGCGTCAACTGTTTTAACCATTTTTTGAAAAACCAAATCTAAAATTACTAACAAGCATAACAATTTATTAGACACTGCTTCATGTGACCTTACATCAAATTCTGTTTCATATTCTTAAGTCATTTTTAGTGATCTCACTTTTGATTCAATAATCGCTTAACCTCTTTAAACCTGAAGCACATAACTTGTAAACAAATCATATTCAATTATATTGTATCCAAAACCAAGACATCTCTAGCTCTAGCAAAAATGAATTTGATTCATACACCTTAAAATGCATAGCCTCTTTCATTGCATATTCTTTTTGCTAAGCACAACTTGTACATTATAAATGCTACCAGCATTGACAAAGTTTGATGCTTAATTCTGCAACTCGTTTGTTCATCATTAACCTTTGCAAAATCTACAAAGACCGTTTGTTTGTGAAGCTCATCATGATCTCCTGATCTCCTTTTACAGCTTCAACTCTAACCTGTGTTATCTAGATTTTTACAGTACAAATAAAATCCAAAACATATGAAAATATCATGGAATCAGCAAACATTAAAAACATAACGTTTTCAATAAGTAGTCTGTTAAAACTGAAGCAGCAGGTTTCTCGTTCAACAAGACTGAGTCAGGACACAATTAAATAAAACGGCTGCGTTTTATAATGGGACCGCAATTTAAATGAAGCGGCGTCGTTTCTTGTTCAGCGTATGTTTAAATAAAGGGAATGACGTCATGCTACTTAAAGAGAAATGTTTACGTGGAATTCCACTACAAGTGCTTAACATGCTTAAACACGTGTTCCTATTTTTTGCGGCAAATATTTTAGATTTTCTGTTTTGGTAGTTAGCATTCGTCCAAATTTTATTTTAACTCACAAAAATTTGTTTTTTCTACTTTGATATAGCATTTGAAAATACACTTCACATCAATTATTTTTATTTTCATATGCCATTTTTTCTTTTTTGAGAAAAAAAATAATGCTAAGCATTATTTTTTGAGAAAATACACTTCACATGCACTAGCATTTTAAAATGCTAGGGCATGGTTTCATTCAACAAATTAACTAAGTTGTTACATATAAGTTATGTGTATAGGGGCATAGTCAGGATTTTTTATTTGGGGGCTGAATTACATATTTATACGTTAATCATAACTCATAAATATATTATATACAAAATAGAAGTGCTATACCCATTATGTTTTTATAATAAATCATAAGTGGTAAGTTATTACTAGTTCTAATTTGAAACTATCCTTAAAGTTACTTTTTTGTCCATTAGTTGAAATTTAAAAGTTCAAAGGATCATCAAAATGGAACTTGAGTTTAGTTAGTTTTAGTTTTAAATGTCACAAAGAAAAAAAAAATGGGATGAAAGACTTAACGATATAGTGCTCAAATACTACGTATTGGAAATTTGGAATTACAAAATTTTGGTTGGGTATTTGGGTTGAACTGATTCTGTTAAGTTGAATTATCATCTATTGATTTTTGTCCTAAATTTTAGTCTATCAATTTCATTAGGGTCCGTTTGAGAATAATTTATTTAACTGAAACAGAAAACTTTTTGCTGAAAGTAATGTAAAATAAAAGCTAAAAGCTAGTTGAATAGTGCAGTGAGACTTATAAATTGTACCCAAAAGTGCAATAAGACCTAAGAATAGTAGCAAAAATAAGCTAAAAACTCTAATAAGCTGTGGGCTAAGTGTAATTTTATTGTGCATGGGTGAAGCGTAATGATCTGAGATTTGAAATCCAAAGCACAACATCACGAATTTTTTTTTTTTTTTTTTTGATGGGACAAAATCATGAATCTTATCATCTAAGAAAAGTCAAAAGTTTATGAACGTGAGTAACGAAATCTAAGAAAAAATGGCAGAGAGTAGAGACATTGATTTTCTTCGGAGTGTTTGCTTTCTTGTGTTGGGCACAACTTTCTTCGAGAATATATTTTCTTACTCGAACGAAATCTCTTCACCTACGCACTAATGTTAAAAAACTCAACAGCCTTTATTTTCTTCATAATAAAATTATACAATAATTTGTTGTAGAAATTGCCATCCACGTCAAGTCAAAACGTGTTTTAGCCTTTTAGGCCCTGCCTAGAGCCGAGGATATTTGCAAATCAAAATTTCTGTGATTTAATTCAACATTCTTTTGATTAGATAGGAGATATTGGAATTTCTTACCGTTTACATTGGGTATGTTTCTTGACGTTGTGAAATATATATATAGATTATAGCTTTAGCTGGTTACTAGAAACTAGAAAGTCATGTGCTTTATGTGCAAAGAGGTGAAGTGATTATATATTATAAACCAAAAATTGTGATTATTAAGAATACCTTCTACGAAAGTGTCATGAATGTGATCCAAAATTTTAACAAACAGTAATGATATTCAGAAATCCACTTCTAAATAGGTAACTAGTGCCTAGTGATTTTTATTCTAATGTAAGCAATACGAGAAGACTCATGCAATTAATTTATATATACACGACCATTCAAGTACGGGTGAAAACAGCACAAATTAAGATATATTTTACCTTCATAAAAACAGCATCTGCAGGAGGAATTGCCTCAAACATGTCCCCTCCAACATATTTCAAGTTCTTACTCCCTTGAAAGCCAGCAACTACGTGTGGGAGATCAAGTACAATGCACTCTATATCCGGGAATGTATCGGCAATTGCCTTGGCCACTGTTCCTGTGCCGCCTCCAATGTCAACAAATGACTCCAGTCCGTCAAACACCCCTTTACACTTGTCAACCACCACATTCACGACTAAGCGTGCATCGCTAGCCATTGCTTCACTGAAAAAATGAGCAAATTTTAGTTCATGCCCCCCATAATCCCAAATTGTCTTCCTGTGCGCCGTGCACAGCATTTAGCTACTCTGAAAACAGCGTGATGAGGGGAATGTAGGATAGGAAAAAGAATTTGCAAGAGAAAGCTGCAGCCAAAGCAGCTATAAGAGCTCAAAAGGAAGCTGAGAATCAGCTAAAGGAGCATGAAAAGAAAGCAAAGAAAAAGGCCTCAGCATCTGGACCTGCTATTGATCCTGAAGAATGAACCAGAAAAGCAGTAGGTTTATTTGGAGAAGGTTAATAAGGTGAAGTCGAAGACTATCAGACACAGGAATAGATCAAAAGGCCCAGATTCAGTTCCAAAATTCATCCTGAAATGGAAAAAGTCGACTAACTACTGGTTATGGGCTACTCCAGCTGCTGTGTTTCTACAAATTTTTCTAGTACTTGGATACACCCATCTTCTCTAAAAAGTGAGTTAGAACTATATAGAAAGAGTTATGAACTAGTTTTTCTGCTTCTGGGTGTGAGTGGCTAGGTGGGTAGTACTAAGATTAAGTTATTCCGATTTGTGACATCCTTTGAAGGGATGGACTCAAAATCATAATGTTGTTGGTAGCTCAGTCAGAGGGAAGAAGCTACATACATTTAGTTTGATTGGATATATTTTCAAATTTTGACTTTTGATCAAATTTCATAAATGTTATCTGAATCCATAAACTTGCTGCTAAAAAAGGCATGTATCAATATTGAGTTGCTTTGCACTCTAATTTATCCTACTTATCATCTTGCTTTCCACCATGTGGGGAACAAGTGTGCCATTGTCGGGTACCCAAGACAACATCGCCCATGTGTTTAGCAATATTCTTGTTAGAATAAAGGTTAAATTATTAAACTCATCATTTTCTAATAGCTAAAGCGTTTGGGACAACTAGTAATTTATTATGGTATAGCAAGTATCTGGTGTAGCAAGTAGCTTTGAGTTTATATCCTATCTCCACTCCACCTCCAATTATAAATTAAACAAATGATAATAATCCCACATATCCCCTACACCTGAGGAGAGTGTTATTGTGTTTAAATAATGGTTAAATAATTAAATTTACATTTTCCTAATAGCTTAAGCTTTTGAAATAAATAGAAGTTTATCAATTTAAATGACAAAACACAAAAAGCCTCATATATAATATACATTTCCAAACAAGTAATAGAAAAATGTAACTTGGGATTGTGGGCATTACTAATTTAATTTTTGTGTGCCCATCAAAACCCATTGCATACTATAACATGTGCACCAATTGAAACAAACAAAAATGCAGAATTAGAATTACCCATTATCAGGCAGAGTACCATAACCTAAAATATACACACAGATATATATAGTAGAGAAAGAAAAGCAAAGAAAGCATACCAGAAGGAGAAGTAGATGTAGAGCATGCCACGTGGAACCTTTTTGAGAAGCATTTTGTTTCAGGAGGAAAGAAAGGTCTAGTGGAAAAGCTAGAATTCGAAGCCAAGTGTATGAAGAAGCTTGAAGAGCAAACCACACTGCAAGAAAACCAAATTACTTTGTTCAAAATTGCAACTTGACAAAAACATAGAAGGGACAGAGAGAGAGAGAGAGAGGCTTACATAGTTGGGGAATAGAGATCCATTTCTAAGAAACTGTGAGAGAAGGTTTTCTTTTATCTGAATCTGATAAGAGTGATAGACTAACATTAGTTTTATCTCATTATTTATAGCAATGATCAAAGTCAAGTATATTAGTTCTAAATTCAAGCAAAAGATACTGACCCTCTAGCTATGGCACTTGGATTCATTAGTTACACGCATCATCATTAGAAACTATTAATTATTTTGAATTCACTCATCCATGAAAATTGAGATTGAAATCAGTAATACAAAATCAATTCTCGTAGCACAACAAATTATAAGTCTATTTTAATATTGAATCAACCAAACATCATATAAGCAATCCAAAACAAAGGAAAGTTTGAAGGTTATGTTGGGTAGACGACCAAAGGAACACAATTGGTCATATTACTCTTTCCTAAAGTTTAGCTCTTTTAACTGCAAAACCAAAAGGAAAAAAAAACATGCAAGCCCAAGAGAAATCGCGAACATAGAACAAAAATACATAAAATAAAAACTCATTCAGACATTTTCACAAACAATACATGTGCACCCATTGATGTACCTCAATCTTCAGTTCACACTTCACAGCCACCACCAGTCATGATTTACACTTGCTATACAAAGCAAGCAAGAGTTGTTCTTACGTAACTGATTGTAGAAAAAAAAAAAAAAACAGATTTTGTTGTCCCTTACTGATCTGACTTGCCAAATCAATCTTTTGCTACCAAAACTATCAGAGCCACTAAAAATTAATCTTTCAGAATAATTAGCTCACACATGCAAAGCAACGAAGTAATTTAAGCTCTGTAAAGAGAAGCTGCCGTTTGAGCCTTTCCTATGTCGTTTTGTCAAATACAAGCACCTTATCGGTCATTTTTTATATAGATGTATATAAATAAATAAATAAAAATTCAAATATAAAACTCATCCTCTAAGTTTTTTTTTCAGAATTAATTTCGGTTTTTTAATTTTGCTTTCATTCATTTCAGTTCTTTAAATTTCAAATTATTCAATTAAAATTTTTCCATTAATTTTTGTTAAATTTTTTTGAAAAAAAAAACCTAAAAAATACTTTTCAATCATTAATTAAATTTTTGCAGAAAAATTTAAAAAATTGAAAAATAAACCATAACATATAACAAAAATTGATGGAAAAACTTTAAGGACAAAATTAAGCTACAAAATTAGTTGTAACTTGAGGTTAAAACTTCATTTAAAATAATTAACATTACTACATATTTTGAAAATCTAATCATTGAATTGCATATTCTTTATGCTCTTAATATACATGTCAAATTTTCTGTTAATCGATGTTATTTACAATATGATTTATAAGCTTATATTTTATGCATAATTTTAAATTACATAAACTTGTAATTTAAACAATTTATTGATAATATAGCTATTGATTTTTAATTTTTTTGAAATTTTGCAAGTATAGAGGATATAAGAAGAAAATGTAATCCAATAATAAATTTGTCAAAATTCAACTCTAATAAAAAGATATTGAGTAAAATTGTAACCTTAGGTTACAACCAATTTTATAACTAAATTTTGTCTAAACCTTAATTGAATAAACTTAAAAGTCAAAAAATTGAAATGAACAAAAATAATTTTAGAGAATTAAATTGAATTTTGGCAAAACATAGAGGATGTGTTTTGAATTTTAGCAAAAAATAAAAATAAAAAATTACAACCACTTTTAAATACTTACAACCACCAGCAAGTTTAAATTTTGAAGTCATTTTTAAAGCCTTTTTATTCTCTCTCTCTCTCCTTCAATCTGGTGTTTGGGTAAGTAAAGTAAATCGTTTATCTTTACCATTCACATGCTTCTTCTTTACTTGAATCTCGACTACTTTTGTATTTCTATTCTCTTTTTAAGTTTTCTGTTTGATTCTTCTAGAAAATGTATTGCCTTCAAAGTATCTTTATAAAATTTTTGAAGCACGCGCCATGCACTCACTCTTATCTCCAACTCCAACGCCCACTCTCTTCACCAAACCAAGCGCCTCTGCACTTCTCTACGCTTTGCTCCCTCACAGTGTCTCTCTGTGCGCCTCCTTAATGCTCAGCTACTCCACTGGAGACCCCACTGCCTCTCGCTTTCTCTTCCAGCAAACCTTTCACCATTGCCGCAATGCCTTCTTGTGGAACACCCTTATTCGTGTCAACTCCATTACCAAAATATTTGATGGGTTTGAGACTTATAATAGGATGGTTAGGACTGGCGTTCGACCCGATGATCATACGTTCCCTTTCTTTCTCAAGGCTTGTTCGGACTATATGGAGGTCCGGAAGGGAATGGAGGTTCATGGGGTTGTTTTTAAGCTGGGTTTTGACTTGGATGTCTATGTTGGGAATACCCTTTTGATGTTTTACGGGAATTGTGGGGGTTTGAGTGATTCAAGGAAAGTGTTTGATGAAATGCCTGAAAGGGATGCCGTGTCGTGGAATACGATAATTGGGGTGTTGTCGGTTAATGGGTGTTATGGTGAGGCGCTTGATCTTTTTAAAGAAAGAAATGAATTTGGAATCTGGGTTTAGGCCGAATTTGGTTACCGTTGTTAGTGTGTCGCCGATTTGTGCTGGTCTTGAAGATGGGGGTCATGGTGAGACGTTTGTGAAGATTGGTTCGGATTTTCACGTGAATATTGGCAATGCGATGGTTGATGCATATGGGAAGTGTGGGAATTTGAAGGCTACAAAGCAAGTTTTTGATGAAATTGTTGAGAGGAATGAGGTTTCTTGGAATGCAATTATCACCAGTCATGCTTTTATGAATCATAATTTGGATGCCCTGGAGAGATTTGATTTGATGATTAATACAGGGGTTAAACCAAACTCTGTTACCATTTCTAGTATACTGCCGGTGTTGGCCACGCTAGAACACTTTAAAGTAGGCAGAATCCAAATTTTCTTTCTCACTTTTCTTGTTCCACTCTATATTTCACCAATAAAAATTTGTCATATGTTCACCTAATAATTAAATACTATCATTAATTAATAATAGTAGTATTTAATTAATTAGGTGAACATGTGACAAGTTTTTATTAGTAGAATATAAAGTGAAGTAAAAAAAATGAGATAGAAGATTTGGACTTGTACAACTAAAGCATCCAAAGTGTTTTATAAAACGAGTGAAAAGAATGTTGTCTCTTGGAATGCCATGATTGCACTATTTAATAAAATATTTTACGAATAAAATAGTTATTAATCTTTTATCATCTCAACATTTTGCAAATATAAAAGATATGAAGAGGTAATATAATATCTGACCAACTAGTTATATTTTTTTTAACTTATTTTAGTGACATATAATATATTATTTCTAAATATAATAGGTGATGTGTAATATAACCATATTAGTTTTCTAATTATCATAACACGTAAAGAGTATTATACATCATAAATATTATTTCTGATTAAATTTTAAAAACAAACTGATAGCATACACGCATAGTGTGCAGGACATCAACTAGTTGTAATTAATATTACACATACCTTCAATACATGATAAAACATTAATACATTATTTTATTTAGAATCAGCATATTGCTGATAACATACATAGGCACACTAGAAACCAAAGCATGCATGCAAATCTATCAAACTTGCAAGAGCTTATTACGGATAAACTTCAATAAGAGCCCTTAAACCCAATATAGGGGTTATCTTATAGTCACTAAAACCAGCATCCAGAAATAGCTTAGCCCATTCTTTCTCAGTTCTCTCTTTTCCTTTCACCAATACCATCATCACCATGTCAAAGAAGAGTTGTGTCTCAGTTGACTTCTCATTTTCCTTCTGATTCTCCACCATGAAGTCTATGATAATTACTTTTCCTTTCTTATCATTGATTGTGATTGCCTCCTTGCATCGCTTAAGTAGTTTCACGCATTCCTCTTCATTCCAATCATGCAATATCCACTGTATTCTCATTTGATAGAACAATAAATAAAAAAATTTATTTCAATGGTAAATTTATCATGAAAACATATAGTGCATAATGAGAAAAATTATTTCAATGGTAGATTTATCATGAAACACACCTAATAGAAAGTTATTGATTATTGATAAAAGTTATACATGTTGTAACTTGAACCAAACTATATTTATATACAATCAAGTTACAAGTGGTGTATCTCTTTATAGTATTACACTACATAATAACTTTTTATTAAATTAATATTTTGAAACACTCACTATTGGATTATATGATCTTTTTTTTCTTTCTTTTCTTAACATACACCAAAAAAATAAAAATAAAAAATTGTGTCAATAAGATGCCATTTACTATGTAATCCATAAACTCATGTTATTTTGTGCATAATTTTAAAGTTTAAAACATCTAGTATTAAGCATTTTATAGATGTTCATTATTAATTTATGATTATTTTGATTTTTTGCAAGTATGAAAGAATATAAGAAGACAATATAATTGTAGAGGCTAGACTACACCCGCTTAAGACTAGGGCTAGAACTTGTAACTTTTGGATTGGAAGTTGACCAAATGCAATCGAAGCCAGAAGGGAGGACTCGAATCCAGTTAGACGCCTTTAACTATTACAAACCATGGTTAGTAACTGTTCAAAACCAATGGCACCATTCTCTCCTAGCTGTTGGATTGCAGTGACATTCATCCCATCCTCTGAAAAGCCTAAGATCTTAGGAAAGTTTTGGACGAAGAAGGAGGCATGATTTTCAATTATATAATGGGTCTCTCACCCCCAACAATGGTATGAAAAAGACTTTTGAGAAGTTTATAGTCCATTCTTATTAATCTTAGATCAGAAAAATAATTTAAATATTAGAGTTGTTTTGACCAACCCATTTCGAGGAAGCCATTTCACTAAGAAGGTTTAGTATTATGAAGGTACGACAAGCTATTGATCGAAGCTGTCAGTCATCCCCTCTCTATATATAGTTTTACCCTATAAGGGATTTACTCTTATAGCCTCACATAGTAATTTAGCGGTGGATTTGTCCAAAAAAGAAAAAAGAAAAAACATTTATTTATAAAGAAAGTTATTAAGGGAAGTAATATTTACAACTCATGTATTACTTTGAACATGATTCTTGTCTCAGTATAATTTTTTTGTTTAGAGAATTTCAATCTATGACGTTCGCTCCTGATAATAGCTCTTTTATCTTCAAACCAAGACACCAATCAGTTTTTGGTGTAGGTAAAGATTGAACTCTAGATCTCTTATACAAGAGTCAAAAAGTTTACCAGTTAAGCTAACTGGAACTCACTAGTATAATATGGTTTGCTGTGATAGGAGAAAGATGCAATAGATTTATCACTAATACTACTACTTTTAGCATGTACAGATCACAACAAAGTAGGTGAGTTATTTTGAAAAAAAATTGATTTTTGCCTAGATTTATTGATCATTAAAACTGCCTCTCTTGATGCTTTAAAAAAAACGTGTCTCTTGTCTTTCTCTTTAGGTACTGAATAAAATATGAAAAAATAAAAAAAGCGAGACAAAATATTTTTATTTTAATGTAAGCAATATGAGAAGAGTCATGCAATTAATTAATTTATATATATACACGACCATTCAAGTATGGGCGAAAACACCACCGCACACCTTTGGTGCGATGGTCACTCCACAAGTATAAGTGCTTGTGGAGTGTGGGGGGCAAGGGCCGGGGTTCAAGTCTCCAGGAGAAAACTTCACACACATATACACTTAGATTAAAGTAGAGTAGAATTTTATCTTGTATAAAAAAAAAAAAAAAAAAAAAGTACGGGTGAAAACAGCACAAATTAAGATATATTTTACCTTCATAAAAACAGCATCTGCAGGAGGAATTGCCTCAAACATGTCCCCTCCAACATATTTCAAGTTCTTACTCCCTTGAAAGCCAGCAACTACGTGTGGGAGATCAAGTACAGTGCACTCTATATCTGGGAATGTATCGGCAATGGCCTTGGCCACTATTCCTGTGCCGCCTCCAATGTCAACAAATGACTCCAGTCCGTCAAACACCCCCTTACACTTGTCAATCACCACGTTCATGACTAATGTTAGAAATATTGAATGTAACTGTATTGTATTTTATTATGAAAGAATGTACATAGATGCCTTTATATAGGAGGCATATATGTGCAGTACAAGTAAATATGTGTGCTATACAAGTAACCTAACTGGGCCTAAAGCCCACAATATATTATACACGTTAATAGCCCCCCTCAAACTCAAGGTGGATGTGAGACCAGCTTGAGGTTGTCAACCAAAGTACGAAGGCGTCCCTTAGGATGTGACTTGGTGAAGATATCTGCAAGTTGATCTTTAGAGGAGACTGAGATCAGCTTGAGAGCACCATCGACAAGATGAAAACGGATAAAATGACAATCGATCTCGATGTGTTTAGTCCGTTCATGGAAGACATCATTGTGAGTAATATGAATAGCACTCTGGTTGTCACAATAAAGAGGAGTAGCAGAGGATGTAGACACACCTAAGTCTTTGAGAAGCCATCGTAGCCAAAGGAGCTCAGATGTGGTATCAGCAAGGGCACGATATTCTGCTTCAGTACTGGAGCGGGCCACATGAGTTTGTTTCTTACTTCGCCAAGAAATCAGAGAAGAACCAAGAAGAAAGCAATAACCAGTGGTGGACCTGCGATCAGTGGGATCTTCTGCCCAATCAGCATCAGAAAATGCACGGAGAATAAGAGGAGACTGAGTAGAGTAGAAAAGACCATGGAAGAGAGTGCCCTTTAGGTATCGAAGAATACGCAGAACAGCAGCATAGTGAGTCGATCGTGGTGCAGACAGATACTGGCTCACCTGGTGAACAGCATAGGAAATGTCTGGACGAGTGACAGTGAGATAAACTAAGCTGCCAACCAAGCGTCTGTAAAGAGAGGGATTAGACAATGGTTTCCCCCCTAAGGGAGTCAGATGCGCATTAAGCTCAACTGGAGTGTCAACAGTCTTGCTATCAGTGAGTCCAGCTCGAGACAAGAGTTCAGAGGCATACTTGGCTTGAGTAATATAAAGTCCATCTGTAGAATGAGTGATTTCAAAACCCAAGAAGTAGCTAAGATGTCCAAGATCTTTCATCTCAAACTGCTGACAGAGAAAAGCCTTGAGTTCTTGAATGCCACTGAGGTCATCACCAGTTATGATCATATTATCCACATATAGGAGAAGTAAAATAGTGCCTTTGTCAGTGCGATGAAGAAATAAAGCAGAATTATAATGACTGGCCATGTAACCCAAGCAAGATATGGTAGAGCTGAATTTGGCAAACCAAGCTCGTGGAGCTTGTTTAAGGCCATAAAGTGCACGTCGAAGGTGACAAACCTTGTTTGAGTCAACAGAGAGACCAAGAGGAGGTTGCATATACACTTCTTCACTTAAATCCCCATTAAGGAATGCATTTTTGACATCCATCTGAAAAAGGTCCCATTTACTGGCAGCAGCAACAGCTAAGAGGGCACGAACATATGAGATACGAGCAACCGGAGCAAAGGTCTCTTCATAATCAATCCCATACTCTTGTGTGAAACCTTTTGCAACAAGACGAGCTTTGTAGCACTCAATGGACCCATCAGAGCGAGTCTTAATCTTGTAGATCCACTTACAACCAACCATAGATTTCCCAGGAGGAAGTGTCACCAAATCCCAAGTATGGTTTTTAGATAATGCATCAAGTTCCTCTTTCATTGCAATCTGCCATAAAGGGTCAGTGGAAGCCTCACGATAGGTGTGAGGCTCGTGTAATGTAGCAAGGGCAGTGTAACAATAATAGTCAAGTAAATGTGTAGGAATAGATCTTACCCGAGTTGAGTGACGAGGTGGAATGTCTTGTGCAAGATCTTTAGGCGGAGCAGGAGTAGGAGCAGGAGACCCAAGCTCAGGATTAGGGTTGGGTAGCTCGTCTTCAACCTATTCATCTTCCACTTGTTCATTAAAGGGTGAACTATGAAAGGGATCAGTGATATCTGGTGGTTGGACAGAGAAGTCTACAGCAACAGAATCAGGAGCAACTATAGGAGGATCAGGAGCAGCTATAGAAGGAATATGTGCCTCATCTAGAAAAAGATCTAAGACAGAGGAGGAAGATAGGGAAGCACTGAAATGAGAGAGCTCGACAAAAAGGCGATGTTCCCAAAAGACAACATTGCGGGAGATACGAAGACGATGAGAGACAGGATCATAACACCTATACCCATTTTGAGTTTCGCCATAGCCAAGAAAACAACAAAGCCTTGATCGAGGCTCAAGTTTGTTATGTTCATGTGGCTGAAGAAGAACGAAACAAGCAAAATCGAAGGAGCGAAGGTGGTGATAGTCTGGAGGTGACCCAAAAAGGCGCTCATATGGAGTTTGATTTTGGATAACAGGACTTGGAATGCGATTAATAGTATGAATAGCATGAAAAGCAGCTTCACCCCAAAAAGGAGCAGGAACTTTGGCAGAGAGAAGGAGAGCACGAACAGTGTCAAGAATATGACGAAGTTTTCGTTTGGCTCTACCATTTTGCTGAGAGGTACCTGGACAAGTTAGTTGATGAATAGTGCCATAGGAATGCAAAATAGCTTGGAAAGCATATTGAGTATATTCAAGAGCATTATCAGATCGAAAAATTTTGATGCGTTTGGAAAACTGAGTTTCAACCATTTTTGTAAAATTAGAATATACTTCCAATAATTCAGAATGATGTTTCATATTAAAAATCCAGCTATAGCGAGAGTAATCATCAACAAAGACAACAAAATATCTAGACCCACCAATACTAGAGACAGAGGATGGCCCCCAAACATCAGAATGAATAAGGTCAAAGATATCAGTGGATATTGATTCACTAGTATTGAAAGGCAAAGCTGGTTGTTTTCCTAATTGACATGAAACACAATCAAAATTTTCTGTAGACACTGAACCTAACAAACCTCTAGAAGCCAATTGTTGTACCCGAGAGGAAGATGCGTGACCAAGTCGAGTATGCCAAAATGCAGAGGAAGGAATGGAAGAAGCTGCAGCAACAGAAACAGGAGCAACAAGTGGAAGACAAAGGTTGTCCATGGGAAACATACGCCCAACTCTGGGACCGGTCCCAAGCTCCTGTCCCGTCCTAGGATCCTGCACAATGCACCCAAAATAATCAAAGGTAATGCGATAACCCAACTCAGTTAATTGTCCAACAGAAAATAAATTATAAGAAAGGTCAGGAACATTAAAGACTCTAGGAACCGAGAGGTTGGAGGTTGAAACTGAACCTATATTATGACCAGACATTGTGGAACCATTTGCTGTGCGAATATTAAGAGGGTGCGGTGCAGGTTTAAGGTCAGAAAATAAGGACGAGTGAGGTGTCATTTGATTGCAACAAGCAGAATCCATAAGATAAGAGGTAGGAGACATACCAGATAAAGCTGAGAGAGAAGAGGAATAAGATGCATTACCAACCATACGAATGACATTGGCAATGATATTTATAAGGTCATCTCTGAAAATGGAGAAAGTGGATCCAAAAGACTTAGACTGTGCAGAGACAGGAGCCATTGGTTGGACACTCTTAGTGTTAGCAACAGTAGCAGCAGAAATTGAAACTGCTGATTTGTTGCAATGATAGCAAGTCTCAATATTGTGGCCAAAATGTTTGCAAAAATTGCAAAAACGTTTGTTGGATCGTCGGTGACGATTATTGCAACAAGAAGAAGACCTGTCCTTATTCTTCATTTAGAAGCAAAACTTGCACAAATGGTCTGCAAAAATGAAATCTACGCGAAAAACTGGGTAAGGAACACCTGGACTGCAAAAAGTCAACTCTGTCCAAAAGTCAACGGTCAAACCTAGTCAAAGTCAACCGTCAACAGAGAGGTTAACGGATGACGTCAGCAGAAGAGAAGATGACGTTAGCAGATGATGTGGCGCTGACGTAAGCAGGTGACATCAACTAGGGCTGACGTGGCAGTGATGACGTCAGAGATGATGTCAGCAGATGACCCAGCGACGCGTGGAGCGTGTGAGGCGGGTGGATCAACTGCGCCGAAGCTTTGGAAGGCACGTGAGAGCGCGTGCTTTGTCCGATGGAGCCAATTCTTTCTTGAAGATGCAGATTGGAGAAAGACGATTCTGATGGTGTTGGCAGCAACAGGATCAGTGCAACCCTAATGGTGCGTGGAGTACGAGGAATTATTTGCCGAAACGTTGACCAGCGCGTGGCGGCCTGTGGCTGGTCAGATGTGGATGTTTCTGGCGATGATGTGTAGAGAGATTGAAAACCTACACGGGGATATGTCTTATGTTCTAATCGGAGGTCAGAGGTGACAGATCCGATGATGGCAGTGGTTTTGGCGGTGGAGGAGGAGCTTCTGGTGGTGGAGATTCAACCCTGAGAACCTCTGACGGCGGGGAGCAGTCGGGAGAGGGCACTGAAAGGGTTTACTAACCACAGAAGTTGAGGCAGCGGAAAAATACCGACAAAACAAGACTGCAAGACACAAGAAGATTAAAGCAGTGGCTCTGATACCATGTTAGAAATACTAAATGTAACTGTATTGTATTTTATTATGAAAGAATGTACATAGGTGCCTTTATATAGGAGACATATATGTGCAGTACAAGTAAATATGTGTGCTATACAAGTAACCTAACTAGGCCTAAAGCCTACAATATATTATACACGTTAACAACTAAGCGTGCATCACTAGCCATTGCTTCACTGAAAAAATTAGCAAATTTTAGTTCTTGCCCCCCATAATCCCAAATTGTCTTCCCATGCGCCGTGCCAAATGGCGTAAGATCCTCATTTTGGAACCAAGTGGTCAAATAATTCCATGGCGTTGTCAACATTGGATCAACCATGGCTAGTAAGAAAGGTGTCATACTCAAGGAATTGTCCTTAAGGAGGAGCCTAGAAGGTTCAGTCAGTGCATATGCTTCTTCTTGGTCATTTTCACTAGTGTTTTTTGGAGCAAAGAAGCCAGAGTGGATCAAAATGCGCATGAGGCGGTAGACATGGGGAGATTTTGTAGGGTGGATTGGTAGGGCAGTGATGAGCTCAGAGAGAGTCATGGGTTTGCCATGGTTGTGGATGATATCTGGTATACCTAGTTCAATTGCACATTTAAGGGACATAGAATTTACGAAGTTGAAAATGTGGTTCCATATGTGAGCCTGAGCTTCAAGTAGCTCAGTAGCATTTTCTCCTGGAACCAATTTGAAACTAAGTTGTCTAATGCCACTCATTTTGTTTTTCTACGTACCAACTCTTTAGAACATTGAGCTCTATATTAATATATAGGGAAATTGTACGGAAATATTGTAACTGTAATTTGCGAACATGCAACTATCGTTTAGGGATTGGTCAAAAGAAAAGGTTTGGAAACTTTTTTTTTAGTTAAAATTGAGACAAAAACGAAAAACAATGGGCCGATGATGTCTTGTATGATTTATTTTGTTTAATGATAGATAATCTCCCATTCAACTTCGGAAACTTTTTTGAGTTATAATTGAGACCAAAAAAAAGAAAAAAAAAGAATGGGCCCATGATGTCTTGTACGATTTATTTTGTTTAATGATAGATAATCTCCTATTCAGCAATAGAAAAAAAAATTAAACCATTTCAACTTTGCATTTTATATATATTAGCGTTTAACCTGCGCAATGCGCGGGATCATTTGATAATTTAGGCTCACCTTTACATCACTCACACCATAAAACTCCTTTGATAGGTTTGACTTTTGTGTTGCATATAAGACATGCAAAAATAATACCCCATCTGTTAACATTAACAATCTTGGCTTTGCATGTCACCAATTAATTTGATCTATCTATGATAAAATTGTAAATATGTTAAGATTATGTTATTCCTTTTTTTTATTTAACAGATTAACAGCATTCCTAATACTTGAACAACTTGGACTTCAAAAAAGTAAAAAAGTAAGAGACCAAGTACAATAGATTAATAGGTTTCTTGATATTTAGGCCCCGTTTGGATTAGCCAATTCTCATCACTCAAACTGAGTTCTCATCACTCAAACTGAGAATTGGCGTGGGACCCACTAAAAATATTGTGTTTGGCTTAATTTCCTCTCCTTGTTCTCATCACTCAAACTCAGTTTGAGTTGAGCTACAGTGCAGAAAACCGGAAACATCAAATAGGTGTTTTCAGTTTCTGAGTTACATCACTCAATGACACACTGGTAAATATAAGGTATTTGTGGGGGCCATGACTTGTGTGTTGTCAAGTCAAACCACTCATGACCAACGGCAATTCCTCTTTCTTCTTCTTCTTTCCTTTTCTTTCTCTCTTCCTTTGTTTCTTCTTCAGACCCACACTCCAACGTTTTTCTTTTTTCTTTTTTCTTCTTCTTCTTCTTTCTTTTTCTTTCTTTCCTTCTTCTTCAGACCCACACTCCAACGTTTTTTTTTTTTTTTCTTCTTCTTTCTTTTTCTTTCTTTCCTTCTTCTTCAGACCCTCAGACCCACTCCAACGTTTCTTTTTTTTCCTTCTTCTTCTTCTTTCTTTTTCTTTCTTTCCTTCTTCTTCAGACCCACTCCAACGTTTTTTTTTTTCTTCTTCTTCTTCTTTCTTTTTCTTTTTTTCCTTCTTCTTCAGACCCACTCCAACGTTTTTTTTTTCTCCTTCTTCTTCTTCTTTCTTTTTCTTTCTTTCTTTCTTCTTCAGATCCCACTCCACTATTTTCATACATGCATAAATTTATACCCAGAAACAAAAACCCACACCTGATTTTAGTGATTTTGGTTTTTGATCTAAGTATTGTTGGGTTTGGGTTTGGGTTTTCTGTGTTTGTGGGTTTTTTGGTGGAGGTTGTGGTTGTGTTAAGGGTTGTTGGTGGTGGAGGTTGTGGTTGTGGATTTCTAGGTTTGCCGTTGGTGGTGGTGCAGCTGGGTTTCGGTGTAGCTGGGTATTGGTGAGTGAAATGGGTTTCTGAGAAAAGAGATGTTAATGGGTTTTTGTGAAATGGGTTTCACTTTATGGGGTTTGGGTTTGTTTCTGGACCGAGTGTGCTGGAGAAAATGTCTGATGAGAGGTAAGAGAAATCCCCCGCGGGTACCAACCATAAGTAAACAGTGTAGTGTCAGTGGTGGGCTCTACCATTTTGGCAAAAAATATGCTTAAATTTTGAGTTATGTGATTGGGTTATGTTGCCAAACAAGAATTTTGGCATTTTTGAGAGAAAGTGGAAACTGAGTTAAGAGTTATGGGTTTTGAGTTTGAGTTATGAAAACTGAGAACTGAGTTAATGGCCTTAGTTTTCCAAAAGTTGGCGATTTCCTGTAATGGTTTGCATTTTGATTTTCTCAACATCAAATATTTGCCTTGTTCATGGCCTTCAGTTGTTATTTGTTCATGGCCTTGAAATTAGAAGCTTTTTAATGTAGCACCTATAAAAATGCATACTCATAGCATTCTCAATTTTCATCAATCTTGTATTCCCAAAATAAGGTTGCACTGAACAGTACGACAATCTATTAGAGACAACTGAATTACAATCTACAATTATAATTGAGTTCAAAATTAGAATCACATATATTACAAAACTTAAATTCATGTTGATATAAGAGTCTTAGGATGCTCAGATTACAAAACCATAGCCTATATACAGAAAATTAAATCTCTCATAATCTGAAATAAAACAGAAAATTAAGTAAATAAGAAAAGGGTATGAAGAATAGAACTTGGTGCATAATTCTTAAGCATTTTTTATGCTTCCAAGTCTTCTATTTTAGCAAACTATTTTTCTATTATGTAAGAAAGTTATCCATCCAGTCCTTTAGGAGGTTCTTTTGGCATAATTTCCTTTGTGACTTTTGGAATGTCAAAGTTGATGTAGAGCTTTGTTGCCCATGTGAATGACAGTCGATAGTTACCTACAAATTTTTTTTAATCAGTTAGGCATTAACATTGGTCATGTTTTCATTTAAAGTATATGAGAATAATATCTAATAATATTTAAATGAAACACTCAAACGATCAAATAGTTAAACTTAGAAGTGAGAAAAACATAACTTTCATTTCACAAAAATGATATAACTCTCATGCTCAACACATATTGCAAAGATCAAAACCACATCTATATTTCATACCCAACTGACAAAACTGTTGACACCCCATTTTGCAACCCGCATTTAACCTCACATGGAGGGTAAAATTGTACTTTCACCTTGAAAATATGCATCTTGACTCTAGCCATTAGATCCTTAATCTCATTTCACCAAAATGATCTTAATGTTGCAACGATCAAATCGACTGGTCATAAGCCCTAATCGGACCACCAGATTAAAAATTATCATCAAATCAAGTTTTAATGGCTATATGTGATTATGAACAATTGATTTCAATTGGTTGTAAGTGTAATCAATTGGAGATCAATGATGTGTCATAATTTGATTGGTTAGGACTACATTTTATGGTGAGGTTGCATACATCTAATTAATTAGATAGTTAAACATTAATTACTCAATGAGTAATTTATGCAATTATATTTTAATTAGAGTAAATTTGGAACCAATTAAGTCTGAAATGGGAGTGATTGGAGTCATTTAATGTTAATTGGGAGCTAATTTGGGACCTATTAATGTTAATTGTGCTGAAACCATTTTTTAACAAATGACCTCTGCTCACCATTTCATCAGTATCTCTCAGAATACTTTGAATCTGTGAATGAGGTTAATTTTTCCAGAAACTAGATATCCAGGGCTTCAATTTGAGCACAAGAATGAGACAATTCCGATCAGAATCGAGTCAGATATGATTTTTCAAAGTTGGCTCTACAAGCTGTTACAGGAGCTACGGAAAAACCGAATTTTGACTTGCTCCTCACTCCTACCAATCTTTCCATTTAATGCACCAAATTTTCCCCAAGTCTAAAATGAGGTCTATGTTCATGATTCTTTGTCAACCCTCATTAAATGGCCTTCCATTAATATTCTCTCCACCACTATTATATAAACCCTTCATCTCCTTCATTCCAAAACACACCAAAACCCTCTCTCTTCTCCTCTCTTGAGTGCTAGTGAAGTTGAATAGTCTTGTCATATCTTGGTCTTCCTAAGACTCAAGATATTAAGTGAGACTCATTCTTCCTCTCCTAGCTTTTCTTTTCCTCCACCTTTTGGACCTCTATCAAGAGTCTCCTCCTCCACCGTATGGATAATGCATGAAGGTATAATCCCTTTCCCTAACTTGTTTTTTGTGATGCCATGATAAGAATTTAGGATTAAAGCATGATAGTAATCATTTAAATTCTCTTGAATATGTTTGAATGTTCTTAAATGTTCCTATGTGTTCTTCACATGTTTTTGGTTGTTCATCACATGTTCATGCATAAAAACTAGATTTGATCTTAAATCCAGATCAAAAATATGAAAAAACATGTTTGTTTCATAATTCTTTCAAGTCCTTGAATCTAGAATATCACCATACACACACATTCACTAGAATTCATTTTTCAATCCAAATGCAATATTCAATAAATTGAATTAGGGTTTATCACATGCACACACATTAAATTCAACATGCAAATTGATTGACATATTAGATGATATGATATGAATGTTGGCCACCATGATTTAGAAGACCGGTTTCACCGGGCAAGGTGCGTGCCTAACACCTTCCCACCTTGTAACATAGCCTCCGAATTTAGATCAAGGGTTAGTAGATCAAATGCTTATCCATGTAATTTTTTATTTTAAGATTGTAACTAGGAAATAAAGTCATGTACTTTATCTTAGATTATATCTAGGACCAAAGTCATGTAATTTTCCTATGATCAATGTAAATTCAATTGAAAATTAATAAAATGAGGAATTTTTCAATTTTGGTTTTCTTATTTATCCCAATAATTAAATAAGTGGTGACTCCATTGTAAAACCCTTAATCTAAAGGGGAAAATATAACTAGTCAAACCTCCATTTTAAGAGGCAATAACACAACTCCGCCCATTCACGTGGGTTTGGCCCAACAACATAAAAACGGGCCGAGGGCGCGGTCTCTCACAAAAACACAAAGTAGCAAGGCACAGATTAATTAAGTTTAAATATAACTTAAGAAACCAAAATGCTCTAAACCAACAATACTCAAACTAAAGCAATTAACAACATTAATGGATTAGGAAATCTAAATAAAAATCATAATACTCCGTTGTTTCATATTGAGTAGAAAAGAAAGGGAAAGCGTAACTTTTTTGGATGGACTTTTCGCTCTGGGTTAATACCATTGCTGGAGAAGTGCGTGACTCCAATAGGAGTGGAGTTCTCTGTCTCTTCTTTTGTGGTTCTTGTTCCAAAAGACAAAGACCTCTTTTTTTCATTTAGTAGCTATTGTGGCTCTTGATGTTTTAACTTTTAAGGGTAGAGGCAATTAAACGAAAGAATTGGAGAAATGAAGAGTTGTTTAGTTGAGAAGGGGAAGAGCCGAAAAAGGAGAGAGGGAGAGAGAGAGAGAGTTATTAATTTAAGAGATTAAAAGAATTAGTCAAGGAATTTAGACAGATGGAGCAAAATTGGACTCCAATTTCAGATTTGAATTGAATAAGAAATTGACATATGCATTCAGATTTACATAAATAAACCCACACTCATACTCAAATTAATGACCAACCCCCCGTTCTCCTCCAAAAAAATTACACAAACGGTGCTTCAAAGGAAATTAATGACCAAAGCCTTAAGTTTATTTTGCATCCAATTCAAAACCAAAGCCTTAATCATATGTTAGCAGCAAATTTGGAAATAAAATTTAAAACTTTAACTATAATATTTTGAAAGTTAAGATGGTGGCTTGAAGTTGTAAAACAGGGTGACAATGGTTTGACAGTGGTAAATTTCATTAAAGGATCAAATGAGTTAGTCCAACTCAAAGACAGCATAACTTCAAGTTCAATAATATGATGGTCATTTTATTACCAATAAGAACTGCCTTAAACATTAAGATCTTCCAAACAAACTCAATGGTATTGGACATCCTTCGAAATGACCACATCCTTCAAATGACCCGTATTTATTATTTAAGAGAACTTGCTAATAAAGTTATTATGATTTATGAAACCACTTGCAATTATGATAACATCACACAATAAATTTTAAAATTTCAATCATAATTGATAGAAAAGATAACCAAAAAAAAAAACCTACTCGGACAAATTGTAGCAGGGGAATTCCACAACCGGTAGGAGTTTCGATCATCCATCTAAAACATACATGGCAGGAAAAATACAATTTTTCTCCCATTTCCATTGAAAAATCAATACATAAAAACTAAAAAAAGAGGGTTAAAAAATTGAACGAATCTCACCTAGATTCTTCAGTTGGGATATGATTCCAATATCTTCAATCATCTATCCTAGTGATGGCTAACCCTTTTGAAGAAATGGACAAACAAACACCACCCGTTCTTTTATGCAGCCAAACTCTCTGCATAAAGCCAATTTTTCAACAAATCCATTAGAAACAGATCAATATCAAGAAAATCATAACATATGAATAATCCAAAAGGGAAATAAGCCAAAGAACCATATCAGGGAGGTACCAAAACTTTATCACAACAAAACCAAATAATTTTATTCCCCTCTAAATTAATTAAAATAAAATCTAAGATTTCTAAATTAAAATTTATTTTCTTCCCCTCATTTTCTCAAAACCTAATAACGAAAACCCCATCACAGGGCCGTATTTATTTCGTAATAAAAGAAAACCCCATCACAACCAATCAAAAACCATATCTAAAAACTTGAAACTTTTAATTTTCACACACTTTCTCAGCACCCAGAGAGAGAGAGAGAGAGAGAGAGAGAGTCAGAGAGCAATACCTTAGTACAATCATCGAACACTTTCTGAAGAAGAATTTCATAATTTGAGGGCAATTTCAATTCCCAGAATCAGAGCCTACCTTCTGAATTTTCTGTTGTTGCAGAAAAGGAATGGCATAGCATCTGAATCGTCTGTTGTTGCTAAGTAGGAACAAAGTTTTTAAGTTTTCACGGTTTTTTTTTTTTGCGCTTCCTTTTGGATTTTCTTTTTCCTCCGCTTGTTGGTTTGGAACGAAACATGCGAGCAATAAGACACGGAATAGAGAGAATCCGAGAAAGTAGAATTGAACCCGCTATTCTGACCTGTGTTTACATGGAGTTGCAGAGAAGAAACAGAAGTTAGAGTGGTGTCGTCGTCTAGGGTTTGTTTAGGGTTTTCTTCTGTAGAAGTGGTAGAGTTGAAGTTGAGTTGGTCTGATGAATTGATGGCCATTGTATGAGAGAATCAGAGATTGCGTAAGAATGGCACCTCTAATCGCTTACTTCTTTCTCATCTAAGTTTTGGATTTTGATTTTAGGGGAAGGATTCGGTTTTGATTTTTGGGTTTCTGAGAAGAGAGAGGAGTTACGGGTTTCTCTCCTTTCTCCTTGAAACGTGTCGCCATTGTTGGGATCTTTCGCCCTCGCTCTCGCTCTCACTTTCGGTCTCTCTGTGTTAGGGTCTTCGACGCGCCTCATCTCTCTCTCTCCTTTCTCCGTGTACCACTCTCTCTTTCTTTTTTATTTTGTTTTAAGCGGCTAGTTTCTTTTTATACCCAGAGGCTCCAAATAGTGTTTTACATAGTGAAAGATTGTAATTTATCGCTTTCTAAATTGTAAACGTGACAGCATTTTAAGGGGTCTTTTTTCCTAACGTGGCAGCACCTCCTTAAATCTTCTACTATTATATATAGTATTAGATATATATATAAGACAAAACTTAGGTACAGTACCTTAGGTGCTTTTTTTTAGGTTCCTCTCTTCAGATTCAGTCACGTGGCTATTGTTGATGCCCATTTTTGCAAATTCGTACCCAAAGGCCCATGAGAAAGAAAGCCCAATACAGCTTTACCGCAGAATACAGTTCTCTGGCAGAATGGCTTCAGCAGATGAAGATAAAGTGGGCCCAAAGACCCAGCAAGAAGACCAAAGAGCAAGAAAGGTCCAAAGAAAGAAGTGCAAGGGAAAACAATCTACAACAAAACGCAGATCTACCGCAGAATACAAATCTGCCACAGAATACAGCTTTGCCACAAAATACAGTTCTCTGGCAGAATGGCTTTGGCAGATGAAGATAAATTGGGCCTAAGACCCTTTTGATCCAGTCAACATTATTTGGCCCACAAAAGCCCAAATCCTTTTGTATAAAAAAGATAGACGTGAAAACTGATATGAAAAAGAACGATGAAAAGAAATAAGGAGCAACAGGAAGTGTCAACAGCAGGAAATGCGTGAAGGAAAGAAAAGCCAAGCTAAAGAAAATGACAAACACAGCAGGAAACACATGAGGAAAAAAGACAAAAAACACGCAGCAGGACGAAACAGAACTAATCTGCTACGGCAGGAACTGCGTGGGAATGAAAGAAGACAAAAAATAGAAGGGCCGAAGCACCACCAACCTGTACCCAGCCAATACAAGAGAGGTGGGTCCATAGTCAAAGGGATTCAGAGGGCGTGGTTTGGTGGTGAGGGGAAAATGGGGTCTATATTTGGTTTCTTGCCATGACTTCTTTTGGGAATATATCCTGCTGGGATGGTATCTTACCCAAAAGAAGTAATAAATGGTTGGGACCATCTGATGCATGCCATAGAGCTAGGTAGTGAGGTAGCCCAATCCTGATCTTTGAACCTAAAAGTAAAGGTATACGGCAGGAACAAACAAAAGAGAATTTTGTCGTGCAACAGACATGTACTGGAGCAATGGCAGTGGTCGAGGCAACCAATAGGTTGGTGGGTAGTCTTGAAAGGATGCCCATAACAAACCAAAAATGGTTGGTGAAGCCCTAGGGGTAAAAGGGAAAAATTCCATTGAATCAATTCACTATAAAAGGAGGAGCTAGCCATGGATGAAAGGGGGAGACCCGATAGGAGACCGGATGGGAGAAGCCCCTAAGAAAGGAAACCCATGGTAAGAGAGTAGTAAATACCCAGAGAGAGGAACCCAGAAAAAGGAAAAAGACCCAAGTGAGAAAAACAACCCACGACAAGATAGTAGTTAGAAACTAAAAGTAAAAAAGGAACGGAGAGAAAGAAAGAAAGTGGTAAAAAGAAGGGAGAAAACATGGCAGGAATAGGGGCATGCATCAATAGACCATCTTTTCCCTCCCTCTTAGCAAACCCACTCTTTGAAATCCCCAAAAATAATAGTTGGTAGCCATTTAAGCCTATTCTCCAAAATTCACAACTTTGATGGCAAAAGCCTATGACAAGGTTGTTTAAGTTGGGGTTTGGGTTCTTTCTTGGTTTACTTATCCTATGGGAAGATTCAATACTTGATTTTGATTGCAAATATATTTGATTTCACTCATTATAACTTATATCTGCCGTATTTAGTCATCCTGCTGTAGCACGTTTTTATCACGTTTGCTGCATCAGTTGTCCTGCTGTGGTGTCTTTGCTTACTGTACTAGTTATTCTGCTGTAGTACCTTTTTTATTATATTTATCGTGTTAATTATTATACAAGCTAAACCTTTCCTGCCGAAGCTTTCTTCTTTATTTGTTACCACGTGTTTTACTTTTGACACAAACTAATCATTATCCTACCATAAGTATATATATACATATATCTTGTTTCTCATGTCCTGCAGAATATATTTTATAGATGTATATGTGAATACGTATAAGTATATATACTCATATATGTATGTATATATATTTGAGAATATGCTAACCCATTTAAACTAACATTTGTTTGATGGGTATTTTCTTTGGGTTTTAGATTTGTTTATGTGCAGGAAGTTGAAAAGTGTTTCTGCGGTAAGAAAAATGAAGAGTATTCATTTACGTTGCAGAAAGCTTTACTTACTACACAGTAGACAGTTTTACTACGCGGCAGACAGCTTTATTGCACAGCAGAAAATTTTACTACACAGCAGACGATTTTACTACATGGCAAAAAGTTTTGCTGCACAGCAGAAAAGTTAGATCTATGGCAAAAACCCGAGAAAAGTTCTTTCTACGGCAGAAACGTCAATCCTGCGGTAGAAACTAGCAGCAGCAGAAACTGGAGAAAAGTTCTTTCTGCGGTAGAAACGTCAATCCTGCGGCAGAAACTGGCAGTGGTAGAAACAGAAATGTCAATCTTGCGGTAAAAACTGGAGAAAAGCCTTCTACGGCAGAAACAGAGGATAAGCCAACTTTGCTGCGTCTTCCCTTGAACTTGGACTCAACGTTTGCGCACAAGCCGGACCAAATTGAGTTGCAGTTGGACCAGTCTCAACTCTCTTACTCAGAATATTTGGGCCTAGTACCGCAGGAGGCAGCCCAGCCCAACACAATCTAACAAAAAGGCCCATTACAGCTATTTAACTAAAAAGTACACTTCCAACCCATGAGAAAAAATCCACATGGCAGAATTTTAAGAATGAAACCTAAAGAACAGCACTTAAGTACTATACCTAAGTCTTGCTCATATATATATATATATATATATAGAGAGAGAGAGAGAGAGAGAGAGAGAGAGAGAGAGAGAAAGATGGGTTCAAGTTACACATTTTCTTCACCATTAGATTTAAATAGATTTAACGATAAAAAATATGAACCCATTAATGTTGATTACCATATCATTTATTATCCCTTATTTTTTGAATTTCCATATCTGTGTTTACTTCTAAAACGTTTTCACATTATCTTTGAGTTATAAAGATTTGTTTTGTTTGTATAAGTGGTAAAATAAATTTAAAGTCCAGGACTTTTTTTTTTTTTTTTTTTGAATGCTATAGTCCAGCTGTCCAGGACTTTGAGATCACAAAAGAAGCCTTTGAATTGGTTTCAAGTTTTTGTATAACTTGGAGTAGAGAGGTGGTGTTTTCCTCTGAGGATGCACGCAGAATTTTTTAATGTATATTTGTAGGGAATTGGTACTAAAGTCTTTATCTAAGATTTAAAATTCTTTTTTAAACTATTCCTAGGGGTCACGATATGAAAATTCAAAAAAAAATATGGAAATAGATACAGATACATGAAAATAAAAAGTTTTAGGTATTTTGGTTGAGATGAATGTAAGCACATTTTGGGAATAGAGATAGATATGGAAATTCAAAAAATAAGGGCTAATAAATGATATGGTAATCAACATTAATAGGTTCTTATTTTTTACTGTTAAAACAAACAATTAAACATTTATTACTTTTCATATAATTTGCCTAATTAATAACATTTTTTTCTCTCTATTTATTTATTACTTTCCACACTTTTTTTTTTTTTTTTCCTTTTTCTTTCCACCCCATTGAAGAGCACTTCATTTTTTGTTTTTAATAAAGGCCAAAATATTATCTCAAACTTTCAATTTTTTAAGTGAACGGTAGAAATTTTATTAATTGAGCAAACTATAGAGGTTGCTATAAATCACATATGATTGGTTGGATTTCTCCCAACCATATCCGTTTAGTTGGAGTACAAAAGGCTTATTGTGCTAATCATTTGCCTCCTTGTATGTTGGTATTTTATGTTGTGTGCAATTGGATTATCTGGAACTTATCTAAATGAGAATATTACAAGTCTTCTCCCTATATGATTACTGATTACATATGGGAGGAATCATTAAAAATAAATTAAAATTTAACTTAACTATTTTTTGGATTCTTTCTAAAGTAAAACTCTTTAGAAACTCTTATAGATATATGGTAATTAAGTTTGGTAGGAAAACTGCTCTAAAATGCTTGATTTGCGAACAGTGCCAACCTAACACATTTCTAGTGTACCGTGCAATTGTTTCTTTCTGAAACTCCCACTTTGGCAATGGCAAGGTGCTCTTCTGTAGATGAGTTTGTGTTTTGCAGGTTCTTGAAAATGGTGGTGTGTAGTGTGCCTTTTAATAAGTGGAAAGCAATAAATAAGGGGAGAGAGAAAAATATTGTGGTATTAATTAGGTTATCAAATGGAAAGTAATAACATTTAATGATATTTTTTTCAACTATTAGATCTTTTAAAAATTTACGGTGTAAAAAAGGCGTAACTTGAACCCATCTCAAGTTACACCTGGTGTAACTCTAAAGAGTTATACATTTTTTAAACCATTAAATTTAAGTAGATCTAATGGTCATAAAAAGATTCTCATTAATACTAATATCCTAATTAATCTCATTTATTATCTCTTATTTAATACATTTTATACTTATTTCTAAGACCAAAAAATTTATACAGCTGACTCTTTCTCTCTCCACTGCACGTCTCTCTCTCTCTCTTTCTCTTTGCACGTTTTCTCTCTCTCTATTTCCTCCACGGCTCTTCTACCTCCACGGTCAGGTCCGTGGTAGCAAAAAAAAAAAAAAAAAAAACCCACAGATGGTAAAGATTCAATCTATTGCTTGAATCTGCACAATCTATTGCAGACACAAAAATATTTAAAAAGAACAATTCTTGTTTAGTCATTTTTTAACATTAAAATAAAATATTAATTGGGAACTCTAACAACCATTGACCACTTAATTTTCCAGATTGTATAAGGATTTGAAAGTTTTCCAAACACAAATACAATACCATATGTGATTTCCGTTTTACATGCGTTTGTTTTTTTCCTCTTTCATTGATCTATCTGCCACTTTGATATGATAAATTAATCAAAAGAAAAGAAAGCAAGCAACATTATCAACTCGATCTGTTAACCACGTCAAAGTTCAAAACTCGTCCATTTGGCTTTTTAAGAACAAGAGCTATGGACAACACCACTGACAACACCGGCCTGCCATAGTACTCCACGAAATGCCTTGATGATTCATCACCTTTTTGCATGTTAAGCCAACTATCAATGGATACATTGTTTGTTTATTTGAGTTGTCAATCATTCTACAATCTATTGCTTGTTTAATATTTTTGTGTCTGCAATAGATTCTGCAGATTCAAGCAATAGATTGAATCTGCACCATCTGTGGCTTTTTTTTTTCTACCGGGGGCCTGACCGTGGAGGAGATAGAGAGAAAAAACGTGCAAAGAGAGGGAGAGAGAGAGAGATGTAGTGGAGAGAGAAAGAGTCAACCATATAAATTTTTTGGGCTTAGAAATAAGTATAGAATGTATTAAATAAGAGATAATAAATGAGATCAATTAGGATATTAACATTAATGATGAATTTTTTTTTTATCGTTGGATCTACTTAAATCCAATGGTTTAAAAAAGATGTAACTCTAAAGAGTTACACCTGGTGTAACTTGAACCCATCTCGTATATATATATATATATGTGTGTGTGTGTGTGTGTGTGTGTCACAAATTTCAATTTGGATTTGGTTTTATCATTGGGTTTCATTCTTTTGGAAGTATATATGGGATTTTTATTTTTAAACGTTAAAAAATAATTGAGTCTTCCTTATCCATTAAAGAATATAATCACAGCCGTATAAATAGGTATTATTGTAAAGGGTTAAACAGTTTTTACCCAAGATTTTGTTTGGTTGGGGGATTGAAAAATGGGGGATAGGAAACCTTTAGGGTATGTTTGGTAACTGTTTTTTCTCCTTATTTTCTGTTTTCAAAAACAATTTTCTGTTTTTACGACTAAAAAACTTTTTTGGCAACCCAAAATGAACAAAAAACAAAAACTGTTCTCAAAACTCAATTTGTGAAGGAAACTGAAAACATGCAAAAGGCTGTTTTCAGTTTCTAGTTTTCAAAAGTCAATGAAAACACGCATTTTATTTAATGAACCTATCTCATTTAATGAGTTAGCATTAGAGTTCAAATCCTAGTAACAACATATTTTAGTATTTTCTATTTTTTTCTTCGAAAAACTTTTTTTTTTTTTTTTTAATTTCAACTAGCCAAACATGTTTTTGATTTCAAAAATATAAGCAAATTGTTTTTTCTTTATATTCCCCAAAACAAGTTTTTGAAAATAGAAAACAAAAACTGTTATCAAACATAACCTTAGGTTTCCATCATGTGTGTTTGGTTGGGTGTGGAAAAGAGTAGAGATAAAAAAAACTTTTTTACTTAGTTAAGAAGAAAAATGAGAGAAAGAAAATGTAGTTTGAATAAGTTTATTTTCATGCCCCAATTAGATTTTAAAAAAGTAACACATTATATTTATATTAAAAATTTGTGTTTGAAAGGACACTTCTTTAAAAAGAAAAAAAGAAAAAAAGATGAACACAAAAACACAATTCAAATGAGGAAAAAAAAAACACAACAACAACAACAAATGAGAAGTAACAAATGAAAAAGACAAGCAAAATGAAAGAAAAAAAAAAAAGTTGTTGGGGGGGGGGGGGGGGGGGGGGGGCATTTTTGTCTAAAGTGGTTGTTCCCCTTTATGATTTGTTTCTTATTTGTGTTTGGAGAAAATCAGGGACGAACTCAGGATTTTAAGCTAGTGGAAGCCGGAGTATAAAGGGGGGAAAAAACTCCAAATAGGCATCCATATGGTATTAAAAAATTATAAATACTCAAAATCGTTATTTCTAAATACATTAAGATGCAATCATTTACTAACAAAGACAAAAACAAAAACAAAATAATTTTTTTTTTAATACTAGGCTGGTTAGGATTTTTTTTGTTGAAGTTAGAGTATTCACAATGGTGGTGCTAAAAGTCACTTTATCTATTTTACAACCTTACTTTTCAATACATTCAATATCAAATGTTCTATTTTTTTATCACTTCATCTAAAATAATATAAACAACTCATTAAAATAATAAAGGAAGAGAGAAAATTTGAGTTTTTAAATTGAAGGAAGAGATATAATCTTAATAAAATATTTTATTTTATTTTATTTTTAACAACTTTCTATAGTCAACTGGTATTTATATTAGTTTATTATACTTACAAAAAATTTAGCTTTAACTTCTCCAATAACACATGATATTTTGGTTCTTTGGTGGTAAAATGGTTTTTTTTTTTTTTTTTTGGGGCTAAAATACAATCACCATTGTGAATGTTTTTTTTGTTTTTGTTAAGTTTTTGGGTTGGGTAGTTGCTATTTAGATGAGGCTAGTTAGGTTTATTGAGAAGAAGGGAGACCTAAGATTTTGGAAGGGATCCAACTGCAAAAATTAAACATATAATAACTATTAAAAAAAAAATTTGGACCCAAGGCCCCTTGGGCCCCCACCTAGGTCCGTCCTTGGAGAAAATTCTTAAATCACACCAAAATCACCTCCTTTTTCCACTCTAAAACAAACTTTTGGCATGTGGAAATCTATAAGTTTGTAGCTCATGATGTCTTGTATTATTGATTTTGTTTGATGATAGATAATGTCCTATTCAACAAAATAAATAAAAATAATTAAATAATTTCATCTTTGCATTATACGTCATATTATTCATTTTGATGAAGGAATTATAGGTAATGCCCTTTTGTTAGATATGATCTTAAATTTCTATTTGGATTTGGTTTTATTATTGGGTTTCCTTCAATTGGATTTAAAGGATTTTTAGTTTTTAATGTTAAAAAATATTTGAGTATGCCGTATCTATCAAAGAATATAATCGAAGCCTTATAAATAGGTATTATTGTAAAAGGTTAGAAGGCTTTTGCCTAGTACTTCGTTTGGTTAGGGGATGAGATGGAAAAGTGGGGGGATAGGGAAAAAAAATATTAGTTTTTCCTCATGAGTGTTTGGTTAGGGAGTGGGAAAAAGTGTAAGGATGAAAAACTCTTTTATTTGGTTGAGAAATAAAATGAGAGCATAGAAAATAAAGTTTGTATAATTTTTTTTTATGCCCTTATTAGATTATAAAAAAAAAGTAACACATTATATTTTTATTAAAAATTTGTGTATGGATGGGCACTTCATTAAAAAGAAAAAGGGGGGAAATAAAGATGAACATAAAAACCCAATTTAAATGAGGAAAAAAAAAAAAAAAAAACAAAAACAACAAGTGAGAAGTAACAAAAGAAAAGCAAAAAGAAGAAAACGACAAAACATAAGTTGTTATGAATGTATTTTTGTCCAAAGTATTTGTTTCCCTTTTCTCTTCAACTTTGTTCCTGATTGGGGAAATAATGTTTTGGTGGGTTTGGGGAGAAAACTCTTAGGCCCCACCAAAGTAACCTCATTTTTCCGTTCTTAACCAAAGTCTTGGCATGTGGAAATTTATAATTTTGTGGCTCATGATGTCTTGTATTATTGTTGATGATAGATAATGTCCTATTCAGCAAAATAAATATAAATAATTAAATAATTTCATCTTTGCATTATACGTCATATTATTCATTTCGATGAAGGAATTATAGGTAATGCCTTTTTGTTAGAAATGATCTTAAATTTCTATTTGGATTTGGTTTTATTATTGGGTTTCCTTCAATTAGATTTAAAGGATTTTTAGTTTTTAATGTTAAAAAATATTTGAGTATTCCGTATCCATCAAAGAATATAATTGAAGCCTTATAAATAGGTATTATTCTAAAGGGTTAGAAGGCTTTTGCCCAGTATTTCGTTTGGTTAGGGGACGAGATGAAAAAGTGGAGGGATAGAAAAAAAAAATATTAGTTTTTCCTTATGAGTGTTTGGTTAGGGAGTGGGAAAAAGTGTAGGGATGTAGAGCTCTTTTATTTGGCTGAGAAATAAAATGAGAAGATGGAAAATGTAATTTGTATAATTTTTTTTGCACCTATTAGATTAAAAAAAAAGTAACACATTATATTTTTATTAAAAATTTGTGTATAGACAGGCACTTCATTAAAAAGAAAAAGGGGGGAAATAAAGATGAACATAAAAACCCAATTTAAACGAGGGAAAAAAAAAACAACAAATGAGAAGTAACAAAAGAAAAGCAAAAAGAAGAAAACGACAAAACAGAAGTTGTTATGAAGGCATTTTTGTCCAAAATATTTGTTTCCCTTTTCTCTTCAACTTTATTCCTGATTGGGGAGATAATGTTTTGGTGGGTTTGGGAAGAAAACTATTAGGCCCCACCAAAATAACCTCATTTTTCCATTCTTAACCAAAGTCTTGGCATGTGGAAATTTGTAATTTTGTGGCCCATGATGTCTTGTATTATTGATTTGGTTTAATGATAGAAAATGTCTAATTCAACAAAAGGGCCAAGAGCCTTAAAGTTTAATGACAATTTTCCATACACAAAGTACTTGGGAGTGTAGGAAGGGAAATGGTTCAAGCTGCGGGACTAGTAGCATATAGTAATTATCTAAAAAAAATTCAACAAAAGAAATAAAAAATAATTAAATCATTTCATCTTTGCATTATATGTCACATGATTCATTTTCATGAAGGAATTATAGGCAATGCCGGTTTGTTAGAATTGATCTCAAATTTCTATTTGGATTTGGATTTGGATTTATTATTGGGTTTCCTTTTTCTTTTCTTTTTTTCTTTTTTTTTAATATGTTCAAGAATTAATTTTCTTAGAGTACGTGTTTAATTATGTATAATTTTTTGATTTAGCGTAAACTTCGAGTACGTTAAATGCTTAGAATTTCCTGTGAATTAATTCACTAGTTTTGTTTTGTCTTAAATCAATCAATTTCATTAAACTATCTTAGAAAATTAATTCTTGAGGAGATTATGTTTTGGTGGATTTGGGGAGAAAATCTTAGGCCCCACCAAAATAACCTCATTTATCCATTCTTAACCAAAGTCTTGGTATGTGGAAATTTGTAATTTTGTGGCCCATGATGTCTTGTATTATTGATTTGGTTTAGTGATAGATAATGTCTAATTCAATAAAAGAGCCAAGAGCCTTATAGTTTAATAACACTTTCTCATACACAAATTACTTGGGGGTCTAGGAAGGGAAATTGTTCGAGTTGTGGGACTAGCAGCATATAGTAACTATCTAAAAAAAAAATCAACAAAAGAAATAAAAAATAATTAAAACAATTTTTTTTTTTTTTTTTTTTTTTTTTGCATTATATGTCACATGATTCATTTTCATGAAGGAATTATAGGCAATGTCGGTTTGTTAGAATTGATCTCAAATTTCTATTTGGATTTGGTTTTATTATTGGGTTTCCTTTGTTTTTTTTAATGTTCAAGAATTAATTTTCTAAGAGTGTTTAGTTATGTATAATTCTTTGATTTAGTGTAAACTTCGAGTACGTTCATTTTTTGTTTTGCCTTAAATCAATCAATTTTATTAAACTATCTTAGAAAATTAATTCTTGAGTTCTAATTGCTAAATCATACGACTAAGATCATCCTTCATATAAATTTTAGTAGAGTTATAAAATAAATATTGTTAAGACAATTAATAGATGTGTTTTGTGTAGATTCCAAAACCTTAGTGCTGTAATATATTGTTGTTTTTCCTCAAGCTAAATTTTCTATACCAAACTATCAAAATTTCTCTTCAATTAATTTTTATTTTTTTCAATTTATTGTATCTTTTGGTTTGCTAATCAGTTCCCTTTTCTTGGGGATTCAACCTTGTACTCACCAAGATATTACTTCGTGACAATCTGTACTCAAAAGCATTCTTAAAGTCACAGTAGCCATTGTTCAACCATTTTCGTTGTGCTCAGGCCACAACAACCCCTTTCTTGGTCTTTAATGCAACCATCCTTAGACCCTTGCAGCTTTCTTCTAGCATTCCTCCAAAGTCATCCAATCATCCAATCAATTCAATCACTTTTGAGGGTGACTTTAATGACATTTCAAAGCATATTCGAGGGAGCTTCACAAGATTATTCCAAATTCAAGTCAAGACTCCATCATCCTTGAGTTCGAGGGAGAGTGTCAAAGATAATATTTAGATGAAACTCCATTATTGATTCTTGAAATTTACTATATGAGCACAATTGATCGCTCAAGTTTCAAGTGATAACTATGATCCCTTAAGTTTTAAGAATGAGCAGGATTAGTCATTTTATTAATTGCTGTTAGTAATATTATTTACATAACTAACGGAATAGTAATGACATGACATTCTTTTAATAATGTGTCATTTTTTTTAAGAAAAAAAATACAAAAATTATTTTACAAGTTAGAAACCTATTAATACCCAAATACTTGACCCGGTAAGTAACAGATAATGCCAAATCAAAATCTAAAATTCCAGATTTGAGAGGGGGAGAGAATGGACGAGAAATAATAGGAGGACATGTTGTTTAATGTAGGCTTACTGTTTTACGACGTGTCGCACATGTGGTTCAGTTGAACAATGAACAATCCCACACACCATCAGTGGTCATGAGAATAGAAAGGCCTCACCTCAATGAACAAAGGTAGTCTTTGTTTTCCAAATTCCACCATCAGAATTCGAAAGCAAAGAGGCTCCTCTTTCTATTTTCTATGCTACTACTTCAACCACAGTAAACGAGTCAGCCTTCAATTAGAGATAGAATTGGAGTCCCCGGTACTCTCTCTCTCTCTCTTATTGCGATTCAGTTATCAAATCGTGGATTTCAGATTTTGATTTAATGGCTTTCTATTTGTAAAATAATTTTATATTTTTTTCTTTAAAAAAATATGCCACGTCATTAGCCACATAAGCAAACATCACTAATAGCCGTTAACAGAAAGACTAATATCGCTCATTTTTAAAACTTGAGGGACCACCTCGCACCCTTGGTGCGGTGATCACTCCACAAGTATGGAGTGTGGGGGGGCAAGGGCCGGAGTTCAAGTCTCCAGGAGGAAGCTTCACACACATATACACTTAGATTAGGCTAGAGTGGAAATTTTATCTTGTAAAAAAAAAAAAAAAAAAAACTTGAGGGACTAATAGTGTCCAATTGAAACTTAAGTAACCAATTGCACTCATAAAATAAACGTTAGATATCAATAGTGTAGTTTCACTTAATATTTATATAAAGTTTTTTGTTAATTATTGGCCAGACAAGACTTAGGTATAGTACTTAGATGCTATTTCTTAGGTTCCATTCTTAAGATTCTGCCATGTGGATTTTTTCACATGGGATAAAAATGTATTTTTTTAATTAAGTAGCCACATGGCTGAATCTTAAAAGGAAAACCTAATGAATAGTATATAAGGTACTGTACATAAGTTTTGTCCTTATTAGCCTAACATACCAATTATATTGTAAGCTCATGTACACGTTACCCTATTTCTTACAATTTTTATATGAGTCCAAATTTTTTGTCCCACTTTTCCTGCTCTACTCACAGGGTCGACCGAACAATATAAGCAAGTGATGTAATTACCTAAGGCGCCCCCAAATAAAAGAAGGCTCTCACTTGTATATATATATATATATATATATATATTGTTTATCTATATATTTTTTAAGTCCTTTTATTGGTCAATAGACTACATTAAAAAGAGCCCATTGTATCTTAAAATACAAAAAAGATTAAAAAGGGAAAAGAAAAAACAAAAATAGTCAAAATTCAGCTAACAAAATTAAATCATAAGAGACAAATTCATTAACTTGAAATCTGCTAAAATCAAAATTAATACCAGAAAAATTCATTAATAATACAACATAAATGTCTTGAAATATGCTAAAATAGAGATTATAAATTTCGAAAACAAAAGACAAAAAAAAAAAACTATTGTCTCTCTATCTCTCCATCAATATTATCACCTTTCTTTTCTTTATCTTGAATCCTTGATTTTTTTTTTTTTTTTTATAAGCTTTCTTTCATTCAATCATTCTTTACAATAGCTCCACTACCTTCACAGTGGTGGACGGTGTTCCGTATGTGGGCATAGCAATCTGAGGTAACCTCTCTCTCTCTCTCTCTTTGAAATTTTCATGAAGATTGACACTACAACAAAATGTATTTTTAGTGACGAAAATTAGTAAGGAAATATTTTTCGTCACTAAAGTTCGTCACTAAAAATACAGCTTTAGTGACGAAATATGAATTTCGTCACTAATAATGAAAAAAATTATTACATTTAGCGACGAAAAACAAATTTCGTCGCTATTGTGATCTGAAAAATAAGCGCCCATAGGGGGAAACTTTGGCGCCAACTTAATTAATCTATAGTGACGAAATATTAGGGTGTAAAATGTATTTATTTATCTTTCTATATAAGTCATTGTAAGAAGAATGGATATATAGATTAGAATGCAAATTAAAATATACTTTTCACCTAATAATATTCTTCCCCCCCCCCCCCCCCCCACCCTTCAAACAAAAATAACATGCAATAATCTATATATATATATATATATATACACACACACATGAAAATACTTGTAGGCATTATAGTCGTGATGTTTGTGATTGATTTTGTGGTGGATTGTTGTGTTGGAGCAAGCGGGTGGCTTGCATGGTGTTATAAGGTGGTTTAAATTCATATTGGGAGTGTTTTTAATTTCTTGCAAATATGAATGAAACTTGTTGATTAGTAGCAATTGTGTTCCTTTATTCAATTTCAATACTTGTAAGCATTATAGTTGTGATGTTTGTGATTGGTTTTGTGGTGGGTTGTTGTGTTGGAGCAAGTGGGTGGCTTGCATGGTGTTATAAGGTGGTTTAAATTCATATTGGGAGTGTTTTTAATTTCTTGCAAATGTGAATGAAACTTGTTGATTAGTAGCAATTGTGTTCTTTTATTCGATTTCAATACTTGTAGGCATTATAGTTGTGATGTTTGTGATTGATTTTGTGGTATGTTGTTGTGTTGGAGCAAGCGGGTGGCTTGCATGGTGTTATAAGGTAGTTTAAATTCATATTGGGAGTGTATATTTATGTGCGCAATGTATATTTATTTAAGTATTAATATAGACTTGTGCATTCATGAATAGGATAGAACTTTATCTAAGTAGCTTATAGACTTAGATGTTAGAATACATTATGCATGAGTTGTCCTTATTTTACTAAAGTAGCATTCATCTTGTAATTGTAGTCAAATATGGATAAAAGTTGGATGACAATGGGTAAGACACCCGATGGCAGATTAAGTCATCCATATATTGAAGGGGTCAATGCATTTATTAATTCCGCAAGAGTGGTTGTGGACTTGAGTGGTAATATTCCAACTTGGTAACGAAAACAATAAATACAAACTGTGGAAGATTATTGAGTAGCGGCTCTAACAAGTTGTATCAGACTTATAAAAAGCTTGTACAATCTCATGGTGCTGACTATGCAAAAAGCCACCCGCCAAAGAATGCCACACTTGAGCAGTGGACTGGACTCATTGAAGGGAAATGGACCAATACGGACTGGCTAGTAAATTATTTATGCGTATATTATTATTATCCAATATTTACTATATTATGTTGTCAAATGATTAGATTAATACTTAGATGAAGTAAATGTATACTGTTTTATTCATGATTTAATAAATATCTTGAATGTACTTTATTAGGAAAAATCAAGAATTAACTCTAAAAATAGGAGCAAAACTTCAGGCAAACATAAATGCGGGACAAAGGCACTTGCTGTTAGGGTTGATGAGGAGGTGCGTGTTTTTTCATTTTCTTAAACCTTAGTATATTACATGTTGTGATTAATTAACTATAAATAACTGTGCGCACCAAAAACTGAAACCCGTTGTCAGATATGATAGTGTTCGGCACCCCGAACCTGGTGATGACATTTTTCCATATGAACTTCTTCACTTCCACATCCCGTATGTTGGCCAACGCTTCCACCTCCGCCCACTTGGTAAAATAGTCGACGGCCACCAAAACGAACTTTCGGCCGCCAGTCACCCTCGGGAACGGGCCGATGATGTCCAGCCCCCACTGCGCAAAAGGCCAAGGACTGCTGATTGGGTTCAGGTGGCCCGCGGGCTGATGGATCAGAGGGGCGTGCTTTTGACACTGCTCACACTTAAGCACATACTCGGCGGCGTCCTTCTGCATCTGAGGCCACCAAAACCCCTGAGTCATTGCTCGGTGCGCCAATGAACGTCCCCCGACATGGCCGCCGCACACCCCAGAGTGGAGCTCCGCCAAGAGCTCGCCCACCTTCTCCGGGCGTAAGCACAAGAGGTACGGCCCTCCGAAGGACCTTCGATACAAAGTCCGGTCTTCTGCCAACCAATACCGAGGAGCCATCCTACGGATCCTCATGCCCTCCTTCTCGTCACTCGGCAGTCGGTCGTCGGCCAGAAAGTCGATAATGGGGTCGATCCAGCACGTGGCAGGGGCTGCAATTGCCGTGACGTTGATCCCTGTAGTTCCCGAGTTGCTCATTACACTGACGCTCGGCTCCGAAATAAGCTCGACTTTGATCTGCCGTGGTATCTCCTCGGCCACTGAGGACGCCAGCGTGGCTAGGGAGTCAGCGTGTCTGTTCTGGGTTCGGGTTATGTGGAAAACTTTCACCGTGTTGAAGCTGGTCATAACTAGCCTTGCTTGTTCTAGGTACGCTTTCATCCGGGGATCTCGGGCCTCAAAACTGCCCTGCACCTGATTAACCACCAGACGCGAATCCGAGTATAGCTCAATATCCGAGCCCCCAGGTTCGAAGCTACCCTCAGTCCGGCCAGGAAAGCCTCGTATTCCGCCTCGTTGTTGGATGCCCTGAAACTCAATCTAAACGAGTGTTCTAGCCGTATTCCTTCGGGGGTAATCATAACAACTCCTGAACCGGCCCCCGTGGAGCTCGAAGCGCCGTCCACGAATATCTTCCACGGTCGAGCCTCCAATCGGCAAACCATCTCTCCCTTCTCTCTGGGCGAAAATTCAGCGATAAAGTCCGCAAGGACCTGGCCTTTCACCGAGCTTCGAGGCCTGTACCGTATGTCGAAGGAACCGAGTCGAGTCCCCCATTTGGCTATACGGCCCGTGAAATCAGACCTCTTCAATAACGACTGTAATGGGTACTCGGTCAAGACGTGTACGGTGTGAGCTTGGAAATAGTGCGGCAACTTCCTTGTGGCGTGTATCAGGGCCAGTACGAGCTTCTCCAAGGGCAAGTACCTCGTCTCGGCGTCGACGAGAGTTTTACTGATGTAGTATACGGGTTGCTGGATCCCTTTGTCCCTCAGCAGCACAGCACTCACGGCGTGCTCGGATACCGCCAGATACATGAATAAATCCTCACTTGCCTCCGGTGCCGCAAGCATGGGCGCTCGCGCTAAATAAATCTTCAGATCCACAAAGGCCTGTTCGCACTCCTCGGTCCACCGAAATCCCGTCCATTTCTTCAGCAGTTGGTAGAATGGTCGGCATCGGTCTGCGAATTTTGAGATGAACCGGTTAAGGGCGGCCAGCATCCCGGTTAGTATTTGCACTTCCTTCGGGTTGCTCGGTGGCTTCAGTCTTCTCACAGCCTCTATCTGGTCCGGGTTGACTTCAATTCCCCGTGTACTGATCAGGTACCCCAAGAACTTCCCGGCCCCTACGCCAAACGTGCACTTCTCCGCATTAAGGCGCAACTTGTGCCGTCGGAGAACCTCGAAAACCTCCAGGAGGTCCCCCATATGCAGGGCCTCCTGTTTGCTTTTAACCACCATGTCGTCGATGTACACCTCGACCGTGCGCCCTATCTTGTCTCGGAACATTCTTGTCATCATCCGTTGGTAAGTGGCCCCGGCGTTCTCCAGTCCGAAGGGCATTCTTGTGTAGTGGTAATTTGCCTCCGGGGAAATGAACGCCGTTTTCACTTGATCCTCGGGCGCCAGGGCGATCTGGTGATACCCTTGGAAAGCGTCCAGAAAGCTCATCCTCGGGTGCCCACACGTGGCGTCCACCAGTTGATCAATCTTCGGCACGGGAAAAGGGTCTTTCGGGCAGGCTCTGTTCAGATCGGTGAAATCGACGCAGACCCTCCACTTGCCATTCTTCTTCTTCACTACCACGGTGTTCGCCAACCAATCCGGGAAGATGATCTCCCGAATCACCCCTGCCTCCTTCAATCTCTGAACTTCCACTTTTACTGCCTCGGAGTGCTCCCAAGCTGATCTCCTCGGCCTCTGTTTTTTAGGGGTGAATGAGGGGTCAACTCCAAGTCTATGCATGATGAATTCGGGATCCACCCCGGGCACCTCGTACGGACTCTAAGCAAATACGTCCACATTCTGTATTAGGAGCAGCAACATCTCTACTTTTTCCCGGTCCTCCATGCTCTCCCCTATTTGGAAGTACTTGTCCATATCCGGCAACACCTTTACCCTCAGCATGTTCTCGGCGCGCGCGACCTCCTTCTCTGGCGGGCCCTGTAATTGCTATAAAGGCGTCCCTGATGACGAACATTTGGGATCGGCCTGACCCTCCCGGTCGGTTTGCTCCTTCTTCCAATCGACCATGGCGATCAAACATTGCCTGGCCTCCTGCTGACTTCCTTGTATCACCGTGACACCATAATCAGTATGAAACTTGACCCTCATGTGCAGAGTGGACGGGACAGCCCCCATTGCATGTATCCATGGCCTCCCTAGAATCGCCGTGTAGGGGGAGTATGAGGTAACTACGAAGAAGCTTACCATCACCTCCTTGCCCCCCATGTTCACGGGCAGAGAGATTTGCCCCTCGGGCGCCACCATCTTCCCATCGAACCCAACCAGGGGAGTGTTGTACTTCGACAGGTCCTCATTCCTCAACCCGAGCCCCCTGAATAGGTCCGGGTACATAACATCCGCTCCGCTTCCCTGGTCTATCATTATCCTCTTCACGACGAAGCCGCCAACCCTTGCCGTTACTATCAATGCGTCGTCGTGCGGCTGAATGGTTCCTTCTAAATCACTGTCGTCGAAAGAGATCAGCTCTCGGGTAGGTCTGATCTTCTTCGCGGCAGGCGGCACGCCCGTACTCCCCTCTACCGATATCATCGTCAGCACCTCCTTCCCCTTTGCCGTCGAAATGCCCCTCGGGGCGACGTGGATAACATTAATTATCCCAAGAGGGGGCGGAAGGGGATTCCCTCTGTGTGGGGCGCCATGCCCTGTTCCTTTATCCCCGGCGTCCGTCACAAAATCCTTGAGGTGTCCTGCTTTAGCCAGCTGCCCGAGATGGTCCTTTAACACTCGGCACTGCTCGGTAGTATGCCCCCGGTCTTTGTGGTAGGTGCAGTACAGGTTCTGATTTCTCCTAGAGGGGTCGCCAGCCATCCGGTTCGGCCATCTGAAGTACGGCTCGTGCTTGATCTTATCCACGATTTTATGCACGGGCTCCTTGAACGTCACGTTCACCTCTCCTGCTGGTGCTACTGGCTCTTGAATCCTCAAATTTCCCCATGCCCTCTGTTGAAAACCGCTCAGCCGAGGACGATCAGCCACCTGTGCTTTGCCTTTGCTCTGTATCTTATCATCTTCCAACCGCTTGTACTCCTCGATGCGCCTCATCAGCTGCCTCATGTCCTCGGGAGGCTTCTTAGTTAACGATTCTCTCAACCCCGAGTCGTCAGGCAATCCCAATCTGAAGGTGCTCGCCGCAATCTTCTCGTTCCCTCCGCCAATCTCGTTGTAGAGCTCCCAGTATCGGTTAGCGTAATCCCGGAGGGTTTCCCCTGCCTTCATCTTCATAGACAGCAGCGCGTCCACCGGTTGTTGCTCCCGGCTGCACGTCACGAAACGGGAACTGAACTCCTGTATTAGCTCGGCAAAACTGTGAATGGAGCCCTTGCGCAACCCGTTGAACCACCTTAAGGCCGTGGGACCAAGGCTGGAGGGAAAAACCTTGCACATCAGAGCGTCATTGCGGGTATGCAAAGACATCATCTGGATATAGTGGCTGACATGCTCTACGGGGTCTGTTTTCCCACCATACGAATTGAACGGCGGGCGCGTAAATCTGTCCAGCATTGGTGCTCGCTCAATATCCGCTGAGAATGGTGACCGAGCCGCCCTGCGCAATGCACGGCTCATAGCATCCATGGCCGCGTTCCTCGGCCGTCCCTCTGGAGACTCCGAGCCCCGATTCCCGTATTCCCGCGACCGAGAGCGATTATGCTGCCGGTGAGACTCTGCTGAATGGGAGCGGTCTCGGCGGCGACGGGACTCCCTCGAGTGCGAGCGCTCCCTGTGGTGGCGGGATCCTGACTGATTCGATCCCATCTCGCGTCTTTCTTCCTCGGCGCCTGGCCCTCTCTCTCGGTCGTCTTGACCGGCTCGGCGGCGCTCGTTTCGGGCTTCCAACTCCAGGTCTTGGACTAACCTCCGCAGCCGCTCAAGCTCTTCATCCCTGACGTCGGGCTGCCTATGCCGGGAAGCATGGGATGCCGTTCTGCCCGTTTGATACGACCCTTCTCCAAGGCCGGACCGCTCTTCCAGTTGCTCGTGAAACGGATCCTCGCGTCTCTTCTGCCTCTGTTCCCGCCAGGTGGAGCCCCTGGAAGACCCTGCCGAGCCACTCTCGGCGTTACCTCCAGACATCTTTCCTGTATACGAGCCTTGGCAGAACCACTGCTTAGTAGGATTTCCCACAGACGGCGCCAATTGTGCGCACCAAAAACTGAAACCCGTTGGGCTGGGCCTCACTTGGACTCACAACTTATTTGTATAGTGGGTTTGGATTTCCCACACTGGGTCGTTCTAAACACCAAAGCTCAACTGAATCGCTTTCCTCTCCTCGGGAGCCTGATCCACTTCCTTACTCTGTTCTCTCTCTGTTTACACTCTTCCTTCCCTCAATTCTCCAACCCTTGTCTTCCCAAAACTTCTGGTATTTATAGCTCACGATGCAGTGGAGAGGTCATAATTACTCGCCAGTAAGTGCAACCGGCGGTCCAGTGTTATCGATCGTAAGTGGGTGGTTAGGTGGGCATGGAAAGCGGTGAGGGTGGCGTTGGAACTTGGTTCCCACTTCCAGGTCAGTTCCCGGCAGCGGGGCCTCTCCGAGGGACTGCCGGGTAGGTACAGGCGGGTCGCTCCGCGAGCCGTGTGTTCATCACTGCTCGGTAAGGGGCTTGCCGAGAAACGACGTAAAGGCAAAGCTTGGGCCTGCAGCCTACGTGGCTCGGGGTGGGCCGCTAGGTCGAGGCGGACCGGCCTCATGGGCCATATACCCAGGCCAGGGCCCAAGGCCCACTATGGGTCATGGTGCGGGGGCCGTACAATAACTAACACTCGAATGTTAATTAATTAGACAAATAATAATAGTGGTCAAGTTCTTGAATTTGCAAAAATCTACAAAGATGTTTATTTTAATCCAAATACAAATAGGTGGATACACCATGAGGATGAAGTGACATATGTATGTGTATCATTCCATCCCTATTATTCCATTCTTATCATGTTTGTAAAGCTATTACATATGTAGTATTAATGTTGTGATTGCTTTTTTTTTTTTTTTTTTCTCTTTCAAATGGTAGGAAACTATTCTCAAAGTGCAAGAGGATCATTGTCAAGATCCTAATGCAATTCCCCTTACACAAGAGGAGATCTCAAACTTGGTTTTTAAGAAGAAATCTGGTATTGTAAAAGGACTTGGCATGAGACATTCCTCTTCTCTAGTAACCACTGTCTCATCTAGTTCCTCGGTAGAGTATATTCATTGGTTAGAAAATGAGATAATTGAACTCAAAGAGGCAAGAGTTAAGGACGAAGAGGAGCAAGCTAAGGAGCAAGAGGCGTGAGCTAAGCAAGCTGAGGTCCAAAAGAATATTCTTAATTTTTTGAGGAGCAAGGGTTATGATGACGCTTTTACCTATGGGGGTGGTTCATCTTCAAGTTAAATCACTTATTGGTTAGTACTTTATCTTTAAGTTAAAACACTTCATTTTTTATGTATCATTTGAAACTAATTGTTAGAAATGTTTCTTATAACATAGTTAATGTTTTTACTTTACAATTTTAATGTTGTAGTGTTTTTATATTTGTGCAGATTTCTTATTGGTGGCTTTAGGGGATTTACTTTTGGCATTATTTGAAGACATATGACGACATCTTTTGGCTTTAGGGGGTTCTAATTATATTATGCTACATTTTTTGTATTGTTATAAAACATCTTAAATTATTGTATGTGTTGCAAACAATTATTGTATGGAAGGAGTTTGAATCTGATACTTGTTTTAATTTTAACTTGTGGAATGTATGGATCGATTTTTTATAAATGTGTTGTTGAAATAAATGTGTTAATCAAATGTGAGGTTTTAATAATGTAATGACATGTTACAGGTTAATATCAACGTCATGAAAATAATAAAAACAGAAAATAAGTTTTAGTGACGAATTTTTTCGTCACAAATATGGCAACAAAAATGGTTTTAGTGACGAAATATTTCATCACTAAATGCAATGGAATTTTGTAAGAAATGGTTTTAGTGACGAAAATTTTTGGTCGCTATATGTCCCTGGATTTTCTTAAAAATAGTTTTAGTGATGAATTTTTTCGTCACTATATGTACCCGAAAATAGTTTTAGTGATGAAATCACTAAATACTGTTTGTAGTGAGAAAAATATTTAGCGACGAAACGTTTTCGTCGCTAAAAGTTTTTTTTTTTTTTTTTAAACAAATCAAACTTTTAGTGACGAAATTTTTCGTCACCAGGACTTTTAGCGAAGAGGCTACAGTGACGAAACGAATTTCGTCACTAAAAGTCCAATTTCGTCACTTAAAGGTTCTTAGTGACAAAAAACTGGATTTTTAGTGATGAATTTTTTCGTCACTAAAAATACATTTTCTTGTAGTGTGAAGAGTACTGGTTTGTGATAATTGTTGGCTTTTCATTCAATATTTCAATTTTTTTTTTAATCTGCACACTGGCCACTGCACAGCTGATAGGATAGCACACTGTTAATTGCACTACACACTGCACACTGCATATTAGCACTGTAGCACACCACAGCCACATGGCCCACACACCATCACAAAAGACACTAACCCACCCACTCTACACTCATTGTCTCTTTTAATTTTATTTTATCAATTATTATAAGTTATCCTACCAATTGATAATTTGATATATGTTATATCAATCATTTGTATTATGGTGATACTAATTCATTGAATCATGTAATAAATTAATTTTTATTGGTGCAAGTTTAGTCTTTAAAGTATAAAATGATCACAGCATTAAGGGTCTGTTTGGTTGGAGGGGTAGAAAAGTAGAATGATAGAAAATGGTGAGAGGATGGAAAAGTGAGAGGATAGAAAAAATTTTATTTTCTCTCCTTTTTGTTTGGTTGGGAGTGGAAAAGTAGAGGGATGAAAAAAATGAGTTTGAATAAATTTACTCATATACCCTTGTTAAAGAATGGTGCTAAATTAAAAAAAAAAAAAAGTGACAAATAACCACACAAAAAAGAGCAATCATCCAAATTTTTTTATAAAAATAGAAAACATGTTCCAAAAAAAATCACATCTAGTAAAAATAAAAATAAACTATCACGCCCAAGCTCTAAAAAATCAAAAAAGAAAAAAAAGAGGCAATGTTAATGCCCAAGAAAAAAAGAAGAAGAAAAAAAGTGGCAACTGGCAATGTAATTGCCCAAAAAAAGAAAAAGAAAAAAGAAAAGAAAAAAAAGGGGGAAACATTACTTGCAACGTTGTTGCCCAGAACAAAAAATAAATAAAAGGAAAATAAAAAGGCAAAAAGAAGGCAACGTTGCTATCTACTACCTAGGGAGGAGAGAAGAAAGAAAAAAAATTGCAACTTAAAGTGAGGGTATTTTGTGTAAAATATATCATTCTGCACTTTTTTTTCCTCATTTTTCTCCCAAAAATGTGGACCCGGATGGATTATTTTCCTCCTTATTTTCTGTCTCTCTTGTTTTCTCTCTTGAACCAAACAGTAAAAAATGTCATTTTTCACCTTATTTTTCCCTCCCTATTTTTCATCCCTCCTGTTTTCACCCCAACTAAACATACCCTAAAAAAGTTGCAATAACCAAATTCTATAATTCTATACTTTAAATTTTATTTTTAGTTAAACTATATTTTTTTAATTATAAATTGTGTTTTATTTATTTATAAATATTTTCTCATTATAAATGTTTACTAAAAAAATATTTATCTGGATATAAATTTTTAAAAAATAGTAAATATTATTTATTTAGTATTTAAATATTAAAAAAAAAAAATCTCACTTACAATTTTCGCTTTAGGCCCCAAATGGTTGAGAGCATAAATCAATCCTCCTGTTTGAGATGACAACAGATTACAGGATATTGCTTCCTCTCATGGTAATTCTTGCTTGATAGTTACTGCATATATAATAGGCTAAAAGGCTGCATGGTATTATATTAACCATATCACCTCAAGGAAATGTTAGCTGCTTTTGCTTTCTCAACTGGATTGTAATTCTCAGAATTTGGTGGTTACATACCTCGGCTTTAGTTAATTACAGTCCATCACACATTTCTTGATTTTCTTCAGTATGCTGCGTTCTGAAAAAGGCATTACTGTTTTTTTTCTCCAATGTTGTCAAACAGCACATCACCCGACATTTATCTTGCTTGGAAATCAGGGCCGGCCCAAGGCCTAGGCCTAAGGCCCCGCAACAAAAAAAAAAAAAAAATTCCTACTAAAAGAAAGCCCCATCTCCTTTAGGCCCAAAATTTTATAAAAATATAATATTTTTTAAATAATTGGTACTTCTTTTTAAGATTGATGCTAAGAATATCACAAATTTTACTATAAGTTTAATTGACATGTTACCAATTACATGAAAAATTAATTTAAACACAAATAACTTAAGTTGTTGAAATTCATCGATTATAGTCATTATCACATTATATTGTGAACATTTTTCATATCTTTAGTATTTTTCTTTTTCATTTCTAACAAGGCTTCCAAGATAGGAGACCGCTAGAAATTTAAACCAATTAAAATCCTAAAAAATCTTCCAAAAAAAAAAAAAAATGCTGCAAATGTGATAGATCATCAGTGATAACTAATCTCCTCTAATAGTTTGAGACCTTATTTTTTGTAAACTTGTCTCCTACAAAGTTACACACCAAATAAAATCAATCTATTTCTTTCTCTTAAAAAGAATATATAAAATTATAAAATTTATATTACAACAGTACTTAACTATGCATAGTCATATATTCAAGTAAAAGTAAGTTTCTTTTAAAAAAAAAAATTTTAAGTTTTTTTATTTAATTATGGTTTAGCTATGATGTTCAATCCTCTATATGAAATTAACCTTAGTTTAGTTAGTATTATTCATCAATTTCTGTATTTATATCAAATTAGTCTTAATTTAATTAATATTATATAATTTTATTTAATTAATATTTACATATAAAGCTTTTCCAAAAAAAAAAAATTACATAGAAAGAGGCCCATATAAAATTTCTGCCTTAAGCTCCAAAGTTTGTTGGGCCGGCCTATTGGAAATAGAATTCTGTTCCCAACATTTTTGTCCTGAGAAAAATGCATTGCTCTTTCAAAGCAGAGTGTAATAAATTCTCCAAAAGTACTCCTTTAATTCTTGCAGCTGCTCCAGTTTCTGAAACAGTAAGGGATGGCATAACAGCCATATGAAGATAATATTATGCAAAGCTCTGGTGGCTTGAAATGGAAATCTTCTTCTCCTTCTTATATGAAGATATAGAATTCTCCAAATCGTTCTGCAGTATTGGGATTTAGGCTCTATTGTTGCTTTATTGTTGTTGATGAGTAGATTTTCATTACTTTGAGTATTATTGTAATATATATGGATGTCTACAATTTTATAATGCTTGAATTTTACCCACTGTTCCTGTGAATTTTGCAATTATGGCGCTGTTGGATTAGCAATATGGGTGCCCTCTGTGACAAACCAGGCCAAGAACAGTAAAAGCATCTGATGCACGGAGTTCAGTGAGAGTTTATGCTTCTCTTTCACTTGCTGATGACAAAGATGATGGAGGTGATTTAGAACTTTCTGTAATAGAAAATGGTGCAGATATTGAGGCATTGGATAAGCTTCTGGAAAAACTGGAGGTTTAATTATTTTTCCTTTCTCAACTGATATTTGTATTTGCTATATCTATTTATTTCATCAATGCCGTTTCTTATTGTAATATTACGCCTTGAGCATATTATTTGATATATATATATATATATATATATAGATTTCTTTTTATTTGGCCAAAATGCAAAATCCACCTTTTAAGTTTCATCTTTTTTCATTTCAATCCTCTCAATTTTATTCATTCTTAGTCAGTGCCGGCTCAAGGCCTAGGCAACTTGGGCCTAGGCCTAAGGCCCCACAACAAATAAAAAATTTCCCTATTAAAAAAAGGCCCCATCTCCCTTAGTAAAAGGCCCAAAATTTTATAAAAATATAACATTTATTAAATAATTGGCACTTTTTTTTTAACATTTTTTAAATAATTGGTACTTGTTTTTTTTTAAAAGTGATGCTAAAAATACCACAAATTTTATTATAAATTTAACTGACATATCACCAATTACATAAAAAAGTAATTCAAACACAAATAAATTAAGTTGTTAAAATTCATTAATTACAGTCATAATCACATTTATTGTGAACATTTTGTAGTATTTTTAGTATTTTTCATTTTTATTTCTAACAAGGCTTTTAAAATAAGAGACCAATAAAAATTTAACCCAATTGAAACCCTAAAATATTTCAAATAAAATGCTGCAAATGTGATAAATCACCAATGATGACTAATCTCCTACTAAACTACACACCAAATAATATCTATCTATCTCTTTCTCTTAAAAAGAATATATAAAATTTAAATTTAAATTACAATTGTACTTAACTATGCATAGTCATAGTTCCAAGTTAAAGTAAATTCCTTTTGATTCAACTATAATATTCAATCTTCTATTTGAAATTAACCTTAGTTTAGCTAGCATTATTCATCAAATTCTGTATTTACATCAAATTAGTCTTAATTTAATTAGTATTATATAATTTTATTTAATTAATGTTTACATATAAAAGGCCCCATATAAAATTTTTGCCTTAGGCCCCAAATTTTGTTGGGCCGGCCCTGTTCTTAGTGTGCATTTGGGAAGCGCGTTTTGCGCTTCCCAAACGCGTTTGCGTTTTTTTTTTTTTTTTTTTTTTTTTTTTTATACTTTTCAGCTTTTCCAGCCGGCTTTTTGTATTGTTCATTACTGTTGCGGCTACTGTTCATTGAACAGTAACCGCAACATTTGACTTTTCTACACAAATTTTACTGTTCATGGACCCACAAATTTTACTTTTTAGCAACTTTTTCATTAAAAATAGGTCTCACGGTACTATTTACACATTTAAAAATTATTTTGCTACAGTATTTTCAGTTTTCAGCTTTCATCTGTATCCAAACGGACCCTTAATTGAGTATCCCGTTAGTGTTCTGTTAGTTGTTGCCATCAACTTACCAAAACGACGCCTTATTTTTTTTAATTTCTTAATTTCACAAAAACGTTAATTTTTTTATATAAAAAAAAAAAAACAAAACAAAAAACATAAACTAAATTGGAGGGAATGATGTCATTCCCTCCCCTACTACTAGAACAAATTCTCCAAAATTTAAATTTAAATTTGAGATGGTTACAATTATTTCAACTAGTAAATTCTTTTATTGTGGAATAAGTAACTTGGGTTCAAATCCTACCTATATCAAGATGAAATTTATTGGTATTTTAACTTAATGGTAAAGATTAATCATTATATAACAGACATCGTAGAACTAGTAGGCAAAATAAATAAATAAAATTTAAAAAAAAACTTTCAAAAAAACTTTATTAATAACCACATAATAATAATAATCCACCACCTCCTTATATTGGGTATTTATAGGAATAATATTTCTCCTACTCATTTTAGGTAAAGAAATAATAAACCTACTTCTACTTAAGAAACGAAAAACAAATAAAGTCCTAATTCATCTAGGAAAAGGGAAAAAAAAGCCTAATTTCACTAGAAAAGACAACCTAAAATATTAAAAACATCTCCTTCAATTAATAGGTTAATTGTGAATCAATTTTTTTTTCCTTTTAAATTAATAAAAAAAATTCTATTAAGCACCAAATAGCGTTAGTATAAGTACCTGGCTTAAAAGGATATGCAATCCAAGTCTACATGTCAAAGACTCAAAGTTGTAAAAGGTTATGACTATTTACAATCTAAGCTAATGATTTATATAAAGATGTTGGTAAAATCAAGCTTACTTATGAACCAGGTCACCGGCCTTATTCATGGGCTGTTTCACGAGTTTTGTTTATGAACTGAAATAAGCCCAGCTAGGGCTGTAAACAAACTGAGCTTTGTTGAGTAGTGCATGTTCAAGCTTGGCTAGTCAGGAAAAATCAAAAGCTTGAGCTTGTGATAAGCCTAAAAATAGTGTTTGAGCTTGAACTTGTGGGAAAGCCAAAAAGCTTGAGTTTGGCTTGGCTTAGCTTAGCTTAGCTTGATTAATTAGTCAAGCCAAACTCAAGCTTAATATCAAGCTCAAACTCGAGCTCAGATCAAGTTTTTGAGCTTGAGATCTAAAAAAATTACATTATTAAATGCTTAATTCTCTAAAATTAAGAAAAAAGAAAAAGAAAATAATATACTCATTTTATCATGCATCTAGTTTTACTTATGATTAGCTATTATTCAAATTAATAATTTACATAATTAAATTTATTCATTCGTTATTCCTTGTTTACAGCTTCAGCAATTGTTCAAAATACAATTTTTACATTCACGTTAGATGGTGAAGGACTAGAAAAATACATATTCGTAACTATTATGAATGAGAAAATACTAACATGTTTCATAACTTTACTTTAGATTATTGATAGGGAAAGATCATAAGTGACCTACTTAATTATTTATTTATTTTTAAATGTAACTATAGTCTAAAGTGGTTCTTGATTAGTTTAAATGGAATGAAAAAATTAAGGTAATATAGGTAGCGGTCTCATGTTGGCCATGTCATTATTAAGATATGTGTAATGAGTATATTTAGCTAACACATATAAACTTATAAATGAGTCTATACTTGAATTGTTGTGTATCAAGCTTAATAGCTCACGAGCTTGTTCGTGAACAAATTTTTTTGGTTGGGCTCGGCTTGTTTATTAAACGAGTCTAAAACTAAGGCTCAAACTTGGCTTATTTATAAACAAATAAACATGAACAAGCTTATTATCAAGCCGAGCCCAAGTTGTTCACAATCGGTTTGGTTCATTTACAGTCCTAAGCCCAGCTTTGTCTTGCTCAAGCTTGACTTTGATAAGCGAGCCTTAAAATTGAGCTTGAGTTTGTTTATTTAATAAGTAATCAAACATAAATAAGTTTGTGTAGACTGTATATTTACTCATCAACATTTTACTATTTTTTTTATCTCAAAAAAAAAAAAAATTTAACATTTGTTTCAAACTTTTTCTTTATATATATATTTTTTTGTTTAAAGCTGCTATCATCAACTAATGAATGGAAAATAATAACATAGAAAGTGAAATTCAAGAAACCAATATCACTTTGATGACAAAAAACCTATGATGTAAAATGAATTCTCTTTGCGACACAAGTATTTTCTATACATAAGATAACACAAAAAATCTTGTGGAAACAATTTTGAAATTATAGAGATTAAAGTGAATATTTTAAAGAAAATGATGATTTAGAAAGAAAAAAAAAATTAAATGTTGAAGACCAAATATTCAATTTAACTAGAGTTTGGAGGGGGAGGGGGGGGGGGGGGGGGTTCAAAAGTTCATATTATAAATGTTTTTGACTCATTTGCAGTTCTAAAAATAAAAATTGCATTATTACTACAGTATTGAGTCTGCCTCATCATAAAAATCTCTCACAATTTTGAGTAAGACCACATTTGGATCCTTCCCCTCTCGAGACCCCAAAAAGAAAAACAAATTTGGTTCATAGATGTGCTTTCACATGTGTTTTGTCTGGCTAACTGTCCACACTCCACACTCCACATGCCTATTGCCCTTGTTTCTCTGAATCTTATGTCTCATGTGAATGTCCTTTTGTAGGAAGAAAGAGAAAATAAGATGTCAATATGCTATATATGTGGAGACATTATATTTATATCCTGTTGGGAGAGCACACTTTAGGGTGATTCCGATTGAGTAGTTAATATAATATAGAAAAATGTTAACAAATACTGTGTGTGTTTGTTAAGGTTGGAATAATGTGGATTCCACTTAGTAAAAAAAATTAGATAAATAAAAGAAAAAGACATAAAACTGGCTTCACAACCTATGTTAATATTTCTTTTTCTCTATAAAGCTGACCCTATAGCTTATAAGGCTGCTAAAAAAATAACATAAAGCTGTTACAGTGCCTGATAACACAATTCTATAATAGATAGAAACATCAATTAATCAAAAATCGTAAACCTATGGATTTGAGTCAAACTATGTAATATTAGTCACTCATTCCATAATCAATCACACTAGAATGTCACATTCTCTTCCCATTTACATGTGCATTCTTTCTTTAAAGAACTCTTCATAGGATCCAGTGTCACTTTTTGGGTTTGGAGCTTTTGGAGTTTTGGGCTAAAGTCCTGGATTTCAAAATGGAATGGGGCACATGGGTCTATGTGAAACACTGAAGCCTGTTTATATACTTTTTGTAAGGAACAGTTTTTGAAATGAAAAAATTTTCAATTATTTCATGATTTCAATGTTTGAAAAAAACAAAAACAGAACCTTAACTTACTTCAACTAGTAAAGGCCTACCCAACTCAACGTTGATACAAAATGTAATATTCTGTTGAATGCCGCCACCTTACAATGACTCAAACTGGTTATGTACATTTTAATTACATTCAACATTGCTTTACTATATTTGTCTTTTACTATAAAAAAAAAATGGTAGAAGCAAATTTGAAGTTTGAATCATTTGCAATTGGTTGAAACTTGAATAATAATATATATAGAAAATAAAGGATTTAAATATTTATATAGGATGAGTAGGATTGATTATATCAAATTATCATATGCTTTGAAGTGATGCAAAGTGCATGTACATTTTTTTTTACACCAAATATAACGTGTGCATTCGCAAAATCAAATTGCCACTTGCAATTATCTAGTATAAGACAAGAACCATTTGTAACATTTTCAATGGATAATTTATGGACCAAGGAGGCCATGGCGCACCTAAAATTTTAAATTTTTGACCTAAAAAAAAAATGGTAATTTAGTTCATCCCTATGATTAGTGGCCCTTCCTAAAGTTAAAAAAAAAAAAAAAATCACTTTTACATAACAAGTCCTTAAAAGTGTATATGGTATCAAATTATAGCTTACTTGCTTAATGTAAAGAGGTGGGCCTGGATTGGGATGTTGGGCAAATTCCTGCCGCACTAAACCCGAGTTGTTTCTGGGTGAGGAGTCGGGACCGGCCCAATTAGAGCACACCTTGGCCCGGCTTGTGCGCAATCTACACCGCGTTTGCCAAAGTCTATTTAAGAGCTCACAGCAGGCAGAGTCATTGTCAACAGGTTATGACAGGCAGACATAATAGAAAACGTAAAGAAGATACAGTCACTATTTCTGCCACAATAAACAAGATAAATAACTTAAAAGACCTTACTTTTAAAGAAAAACACTTAAACAAAATATTAGAGCGAGATTAGTAGAGTAAAAAGAATGAGTATGCCATATTAAGTATTGCCACGGGACTCTAACCAGGGAAGGGAAAACTGCTCCCTCAACGCAAGTAACTTCAAAGACGAAATTAGTTACTTTGAGAGACCAGCCCCAAATGGTATGTGCCCGAGTATAAGTCGTATTTCCCTCCAATAGAGGACAAGGCTATTGAGGGAGAGAGGGGGTTAACCCATTTAGGTGCATACCTGCCATAAACATTCTGTTTTCTTTCTTATAATTCTTTTCTCTCTGTTTTCTTTCTTCAAATTCCTTTTTTTCTCTGTTTTCTTTCTTCAAATTCTTTTCTCTCCGTTTTTTGATGATCTCCCTCCCCCCCCCCCTCTTTTGCACACAGCCACGGGTCCCTTATATAGGGTCTGCCGTGGCCGATTTTACTGTTCTAGCCTTTTCATGGCCCTAGTCTGATGTGGTAGCCTTTTGCCGACCACTTACCGAGTCAATGGTTCTGGCCACCACCATTGACCTGTGGCTTTCAGACAACGAAAGTTCCTTCTCTACTTCGTCTAGTGTGTCCCCTCTCTCTCTCGGTTTCTCATGGCATGCACCCAGTGGTTCTTACCCACCCTTACCTCTTTTGGGTGGCATGTCATCCCAGCAGGACTGTGTCCACCGAAAGAGTCTGGGCAAGAAACACAAAAAATGGATTTCCACTCCTCTCCCCACCGCCAGACCGTGCCCTCACCCATGGCGTCACCATTTCCCATAGTGGCTGGGTATAGGCTGGTGATGCCTGGGTCGTACGCATGCGTTACCTTCTTGATGTTTCATTCGTTTGTCGAGGTCTGAGAATGGGTGCGCATATCCTGCCATGCGCTTTTTGGCCTTTTCTGGTGTGGATTGTATCTCCGGCAGGCCAACGTTCATGACTTGTCCCTTTCTTTGGAAGGTTGAGCTCTGTAGGATCAGTTGGGCTTCCCTTTAGTTTATGTGTTTTGCTTTGTGGCTTGGCGTCCCCTGCCATGCCAGATTGTTATTCCTGCTGCTCATCTCAATCCTGCCGGGCCCTTTTGGGCCTGCTGTGTGCTTTCCTTCTCCGTAACCCAGTATACTTGCTGAGCTCATTCTTTCATTTCTTGCAGGCTCCAATGTCCCTTTTTTTCTTGTGGGCATCCCTAGCCCATTTTAGTTCTGTTTCACCCATGGACTTTTGCTAACTCATTTCGGGCTTCCTCGGCCCAATTGCTTTATACTTCATTCTTTGGGCTTATGGGTTCTCCATTAGCCTGTTACTCTCTTTGTTTTCATTGCATTGGGCCTGCTGTGGCCCATTCTTTCTTTTCTTCATATTTCCCATGGGTTTGTTTCTTTTTTTCTTTTCGGGCTTATTCAAGCCCGTTTGCTTCTTCTGGACCCATCTCATGGACCCGTGAACCATTTGTTCCTGCCATGATTTTTTGCCTGCTGTTTCTTTTTTTTTTTGGTCTGCCCATGATTCTGGGCCCTTTGTCTTGCTGGGCTTTGTCGAAAATGAGCCTCAACACTTAACAAAAAAATTATGGTTTACTTGTTTGATATATACATGGGAAATGCTAACAGGTGCCCTTAAGGCTAAGGCAAATAGTTAACAATCTATTTAAATAAAGTTTTTATGGGAAAAAAAATACAATTAATTTTATGATAGTTTTTTCTATTTTCCATAAAAGTTGTGTCAAAACTTTCTTAAAATTGATTGTTAACCATTGTCCTGAGGGCGCCTATTAGCAAGACCCTATATATAACTTTCAATTTTCAATTTGTTGTGTTTGCCTACTGCACCCTTTGTTTATTTTTATTTTTTATGGATGTTATTTTTTTGGCACTTTATCCATTTGAGACCCAATATAAGAACATTCACAATAAAAGTGGTAAAATCACTCAAATGTTATCTTAGCACTTCAAACTAAAAAAAATTATGTTACATAAAAATATGCTATATCTAAAATTTTTTAACATTCACTTATAGTGAACTCTTATATAAGAGTTCACTATAGCAACTTTTTTTTTATAATGATTTTTATTTTCCTTCTCCAGTCTCCTTCCTACCTCTCACTCTTGTTCATTTTAATGATTTTTATTAATATGTTGGGTTGTTTATATTATTTTAATGAGTTGTATGTAAAATTAGAAGATTTGATGAAAAGTGTATTAATAGGTAAAATAGTTTTTTGATATATTAAAAGCTAAATATATTAGCACCTTTGAGGTGAAAGCTCTAAATAAGTTTAGATTTTTAGGATTTGAATGCTACTATATTAGGAGGCAGGGTAACTGTGTGGCTCATGCCTTAGCCAATAGAGCAAGGTTTACTTTTCTGTTGTTAGTCTGGATGGAGCATGTTTCTTTAGATGTGATTCCTTTTGTAGTTTCAGATTTATAGTTTTCTAATAATATTTCAATGTATTGATCCTCAAAAAAAAAAAAAAAAAAAAAAAAAAAACTCCACCTAACTCCACTTTAATGTGATTTGACTAACACCAAACCTACATTTATGAACTCAACCAAAGTTTACTCTCAACAATATGAATTATAAGCATTGTTATTAATACCGTTTCGGACCCTGTTTCGGTTTGTCCAGTGGAATGGAATATTTCGGTACTGACCGATTTCGGCATACCGTTTCAGGGTGTTTCGGGGTTCTTAAAAAATAATTTATATATATTCTTGTTGAACATAAAATTGTCAATTCTAATAAATAAATAACTAAATATCAAATAATACAAATTATTTAGTCTTAACTCTTAAGTCTTAAACATCAATATAACATCAATTTAACATCACACAATAAGAAGATTTACAAGACAATAACTAAATATCAAAAAATACAAGATTTACTCCTCCTTCTCATCATCATCCATGAGAGAAGGATCAAATTCATCATCAAAAGAACTCTCAAGAACTACCAACACCCATTGGTCCTTTACTCTTTTTTATTTTTTTTATTTTTTATTTTTTAATAATAGGCCAAATCCGGTACCGGCCGAAATTTGCATCTCGGCCGGAATTGGCCGGAATGACCGGAATGGCCCGGAACGGCCCGAAATTTGACCCGAGGTGGAACGTGGGGTATTCCGGTACCGGTTTGCATACCGGTACGTTCCGTTCTGGCCGGAACGGCCGGAACGGAACGGAATCAATAACAATGATTATAAGTACGCTCAACTACTTAACCTCACACCAAACTCATAGACTATCACAAACAAACTCACAAACATGAGCAAACCTTCTTACATGCCCAAATTAACACATAAACCTCTCATACTTAAACTCCAAATCCCAAAATCTAATACATCCAATAACTCTCTCATACAAAAATAAACAAATAATCAAATTACTTTTCAAATAAATCTAATATATTCTTTGATGTATAAAATAAATAAATAAAATCTAATTAGTTTTTCAATAGGGGTTACTTTTTCCTTACCTATCAAAAGAATCATTTACTTCCACAACCAAAAAAAAAAAAAACTTAAACCTAGTTAGATTTCTAATCCTACTACCTTAGATTACATTACAACTATTTACAATCATGATTGGGTGGACTTTCCTAATAGAATTCCCTTCAATCAATCATATAAAAAATATGGCCATTTTTGCACCAAATAGAGTCAGATGCATTCACAAAATCAAGAGGGCCCATTATATATATCAAGCAAGCTGTCCCATGCTGTGTCTAATCTGTCTGCCCCTTCTTGTTTCTTACAAACTTTAGCATAAAAAACCTTTCTTTATTAAGCTTCCTTTTAAATGCCAAGTAGGATCTGGGCTGTGTCTGTGTAGTATCTGATATGGCTACACGTAATCATTTGCTTAACGTCTTCAATGCCATTGATTGCAATAAGTACTTTATTATTTATTGTTGTATTTATTATTGACTTCAAATTATATGTAGCTTCCCCAACGTAAACCTATGCAATTAACGAGCTCCACCCCACCTCTAGTAGCTACCAACGTAACTGGCCAATAATTATTGGTTTATACTATTAGTAAAGACAATGATATAGATGACACTTATCCAGTGTAAACCTGCCACGTGGCTAGCACAAAGTGAAAATTGAGCTAATTTATGATTCACATTGATAAATTGATAAGTTGGTGATGAATTTAATGGTAAATAATAGTGAAATGTCCATAATATCCTCACAATAAATTAAATAGTAAGTTATTATGAGTTTTTATTAGTAGGCAAAAAAGTAATTTCAATAGTGAATTTAAATTGAAAACTTATAATAATCTATCTCCTGAAATTTATTGTGAAAGTATTGTAAAAATGTTGTGAACGTAATATTTCTCTAAATAATAACGTAATAGTAAATATGTAAAAATCAATTACCCCTAGTTAATAATTTGTAATAAATTAGCATCATTATTTTGTTTTTATTTTAAAATTTTAAGTTAGCTTGGGTCCAATAATTGTATACTATGGACTTATTAAAATATAAATACGTGATAAGTGCTTGACATATGTTAAAATCTTAACGAATACAGTACACAATGCACTAGACATATGCTAGTTACTGCATCAAGAAGCCACGTAGCTCCAATTTATGAAGGAGATATTTATAAAGCAATGATCCAATGCTTCATCAATTTGTTAGTCTTCAAAGAACTTTTCAATCAACACCATTCATCCCCTTGTGGGGCATCCCCAAATGTTAAAATAAACCCCAAAATTGAGAAACCCATTACTCATAATATCAAATCATTCTTTGTATTCACTATTCACTTACATTTTACACACAAGTCACAAATTTTTTCATAAGTATTCAGAGATTATATATATATATTTGTAATTAATATTAATAAAAATATTTTTACTAATAAATTTTTTTAAAAAAAGACATTAGTTTTTTTTTTTGAGAGAAAAAAAGACATTAGTTTGGTTACATCTTTTTATATTAAATCAATCATTAAAAAAAATAAATACAATAGTATTCCAAAATTATGGTACCCATTTCATGATTTTTTTTAGTTTTATTATTGGACTAAAACATTAATTATTTATTTATTTTTTTTGTAAGGTGTAAATCTTTTAATTCAATGACCGACAAAAATAAATAAATAAAATTGTCTATGTGATATTAGGATTTCAAAGATGACAAACAAAACTTATCCTGATTTGGCATGAAAGGTAGGTGATAAGGTGTCCATGAAAGCAACGGCCTGTAATGAGTCATGATTCATTATTGGTAGGTGCATGGCCGAATCAATCACATGGATGTCTGTAAAAATATCTGACACATTCTGACATGTCATACTTTATCACAAGGTGCCGTACGTATTTACAACAGAGCTAGATTTCGACAAACGTGTCGCGCCGAATGTTACAACGAATTCATTGAAAGTTTAATAAAGATTCCAAACTTTCCAACAACCGTGAAAAAAAAAGTTGTTATCTACTAATAGATATTTTTTTACACGTTGTCTGAGGAAGGGCTTTTTGTTTAAGTGGGTCCCACCCACAGAGTCAGCCACGGAGTCCCTAGTTTGCAAAATCGTATTTGCAACCGACTCCTTGATTTTTCAGCATGGGCTTCATGTGTTAAATTTGTGTCACCTATAAATACTATACATGGATGAACTTCTCCAAGTGTCACCTACTCACTTTCATAGCTTGCTTTCACGTATCTATCATCCTAAATTGTCGTTGTAGTTAATAGTTATTGTCTTGTGTTGCTTTTGTTGTGTTTTACTTGGTCCATAGTTGGTATTAGAATTTTAACAAGCCAGCTGCTTGTTGCTCAGTCTTCTATTAATCTGTCGAGAATTTATAGCTGATCATAAAATTTTGAGACTAATTAAGACTTGATTGTTGTTGTTGAGAAAAGAGAGAGAGAAAAGATGACTGTTGGGGCGGGGATAAGTGTGGCTGATGGGAGTTTGGTGGTGTTGGGGAGCAAAGTGTTGCATGAAGTGCATGAAAACATTGTGGTGACAGCAGCCACAGGAGGTGCATTGGTGAATGGGGCATTCATTGGGGTCAGATCCAATCAGATGGGAAGCCGCCGGGTCTTTCCTATTGGGAAGCTTGAGTACGTTTCTCTCTCTTCTTATTTATTTATTTCTTTTTGAACATTGTTATGGGGTTCTCATTGAATTTATCTGAGTATGTTTGTGTGCTCAGATAATATGACAATATGACTATTCTGATTCTTGGTTATAAATTAAAAAATATATATATTCTTTACTAGCACATCTTTTGTTCAAGTTTGCTTGTTTTCATTGTTGTATAAGAGGATTTGCAATCCTAAAGCTTTGGGATTTTGTTGTTTGATCCTAATCCTTTTTTGTTTGGCGGATTTAATGAAACTTTTTTATATGTATAATTTATTTTTTGGAATTCTGATCTAACTTATCCAATTCATAATTTGTGAGGAGTTTTTAAGGTGGTCTGTAATGTGTTATATGTGGTAAATGTTCTTTGTTGTTTTAGTTACAGTATAATGTGAAGTTTTCAATATACAGGGGACTTCAAGCTTTTGATAAGAGAATTTGTAATGTTACAGCTTTGGGATTTTGTTGTTGACTTGTTTCATACTTTTATTTTTTGGAGTAGTTTCTAAGTCATAATTTGTGCGGTTCTTTTAAGATGGTCTGTAAGTGTTCTATGTGGGTAAGGATCAAAATTTGGATTATTTTCTTACATGTTGTAATGAATTCAAATGGTTGTGCAGGGGATTGCGGTTTATGTGTGTTTTTCGCTTCAAGATGTGGTGGATGACACAGAGGATGGGTAATTGTGGCCAAGACATACCCATTGAGACCCAGTTTTTGATTGTTGAGGCACGCGATGGTTCTAATGTTGAACAAGGAAGCAAAGATGGCATGGACCAATCTGCCTTATATGTTGTTTTCTTACCAATTCTTGAAGGTGATTTCAGGGCTGTTCTTCAGGGAAACGAGCAGAATGAGTTGGAAATTTGCTTGGAAAGTGGTATGAAATGAAACGTTTTAGCTTTTGTTTGATCAATTTATGGACATTTAGGCTATCTTTGAAATGGATATGAAAAAAAAAAATTAATTCCTTGCAGGAGATCCAGCTGTTGAGGATTTCGAGGGGAGTCATTTGGTTTTTGTGGCTGCTGGACCAGACCCCTTTGATGTCATCACAAATGCAGTCAAGTAAGTCTTAAATTTTGATACACATTTATATATTGGCAATACCAGTATCCCTTAATTTCCATTCATTGTCTGTGTCCAGTTTGAAATTTCGAGTCTAAGTCATTAAAGAATTGAAAACACATTTACATTAATTCCTTTAGAATCATAGAAGTAAAATTCTTATATATATTTGTTTCATATAGCACTTAAAGGTTTAAATCTTATGATTCTTATCACATGCTATGTGAAATTGATCACCCTCATGTATTAATTCTTGATCCTATCTTCTTAAATGTATTTAATCTGTACAAGTTTTATTATAGTGTTTGACTTAGATAAGCAAAAATGATATTTCCTTATACATATCTGAACTTTAGTTTTATTTCCATTATGAACAGGACCGTTGAGAAACATTTACAGACATTTTGTCATCGCGAGAGAAAGAAGGTACAGTTTCCCTCCTTCAGAGTATCCTCTGGCTTAAGTACGTTTTTGTACATTGTCATACTTTAACTCCATAACTTCTAATTTCTATATGTTATATGGTTCAGATGCCAGACATGTTGAACTGGTTTGGCTGGTGTACATGGGATGCTTTCTATACTGATGTCACTTCAGAAGGCGTGAAGGAAGGTTTAGAGAGGTATCTTCTGTCTAGCTTTTCTCGCCATTGGTTTTGTAGTAAACTTAGTGGTGATTTAACATTTTTCCTAAAAATTACATGGTTCTGGCATTATAAAAGATGCTAATTAGTAAAACTTTTGCAGCTTAGAGAAGGGTGGGATTCCTCCAAAGTTTGTTATAATTGATGATGGATGGCAATCAGTTAGCATGGATCTGACTGGTATTAAATGCGAAGCTGATAACAGTGCCAAGTGAGTGCTTGATCCAAAAGACTTTTCTGTTTGTTTTGCCACCATTCCTTTCTTTGGCTAACAATAGTTGCTGTTTTGGCGTTTTTCTTGCCCTTCAGCTTTGCAAACAGGTTGACACATATCAAAGAAAACCACAAATTTCAGAAAGATGGTAAAGAGGGTCACAGGGTAGAGGATCCTGCATTGGGACTCTGCCACATTGTTGGTGAAATCAAGGATCAGCATGCTCTAAAGTAGGTTTTTCTTATTTAGAGTTTCAAATCTTAGTGTTGCATCTATTATTTGATAAGGAATTTATGCTTTTCTTTGTGAATTTCCAGGTATGTCTATGTATGGCATGCGATAACAGGATATTGGGGTGGTGTTAAACCTGGTGTTACTGAAATGGAACATTATGAATCTAAGTTGGCCTATCCTGTTTCATCTCCCGGGGTTCAATCAAATGAGGATTGTCATGCTTTAAAAAGCATTACAACAAATGGGCTCGGCCTTGTGAACCCTGAAAAAGTTTTCAACTTCTACAATGAACTCCACTCATATCTTGCATCAGCTGGTATTGATGGTGTCAAAGTTGATGTTCAAAACATCCTTGAAACTCTTGGGGCAGGCCATGGTGGAAGGGTTAAACTTGCTAGAAAATACCATCAGGCCTTAGAGGCGTCTATATCCAGAAACTTCCCTGACAATGGAATTATTTCTTGCATGAGTCACAACACAGATGGTTTGTACAGGTAGTTACTCTTTTGAAATCCTGTTTTTCCTTTTCTTGACATTAACATTCCTTCAGAGTTTCAAACCATATTGATTTGTTTTGCCTTTGGTATTGTATAGTGCAAAGCGATCAGCTGTTATAAGGGCATCAGATGATTTCTGGCCAAGAGATCCAGCATCACACACAATTCATATTGCTTCTGTTGCTTATAACACCATTTTTCTTGGGGAATTTATGCAGCCAGATTGGGACATGTTCCATGTAAGCTAAAAAATTTGATTTTTTGGTTTTACTTTGAACTTGTAGATTACTGGTCAATATGTTAAATTCTAATTTTAAAATTGTTTGGGATGATAGAGTGTACATCCAATGGCTGAATATCATGGAGCAGCTCGTGCTGTGGGAGGATGTGCTATTTATGTCAGGTAAGATCTTTGCTCATGAACTTATGCTAGCTCTGAACATGAAACTACAGGTTTTCTGATATTAGATATATATATGGTGGTGCAGTGACAAGCCTGGACACCACGACTTCAATCTCCTAAAGAAGCTTGTACTTCCTGATGGTTCTATATTGAGAGCCAAACTTCCAGGAAGACCAACACGGGATTGCTTGTTTTCTGATCCTGCCAGAGATGGAAAAAGGTAAATAATGATAACAATGATGATTGGCCTTTGGACTTAACAGAATTTCCACCCCGATAAGAATCTGCCATTCACTTTCCACAAATGCTGTGTGTTTTAGGGCCATTTATGTTTAACTTAGCTCTTGATTGTGCAGTCTTCTAAAGATTTGGAATCTCAATGAGTTTAATGGAGTTGTGGGAGTCTTCAACTGCCAGGGAGCTGGCTGGTGTAAGGTTGGAAAGACGAATCTTATCCACAATGAAAATCCTGGTACTATTACTGGGGTGATTAGGGCTAAAGATGTTGATTATTTGCCGAGAATTGCAGATGATACATGGACTGGGGATACTGTTATATTTTCCCATCTTGGTGGTATGTATATTTATCCTTGATTTTGTAATTCGTACAATCAAACCTAATAAGGCATGGTTTAGCATTTAGCCACAATACACCATGCTACATAACATTTATGTAATATTTAAAAATAAAAAAATAAAAAAAACTTTTTAGTGTTTAATTCTTCTAATGAAATTTTTGTGGTCCTAATTGCAGGGGAAGTAGTTTATCTTCCAAAGGATGCAGCAATTCCAATCACACTAAAATCCCGAGAATACGAAGTTTTTACAGTGGTTCCCGTTAAGGAACTCCACAATGGGGTTAAATTTGCTGCCGTAGGTTTAATCAAGATGTTCAATTCAGGTGGAGCCATTAAAGAAATGAATTATGATTCTAAGACAAATACAAGTGTTGCCTTGAAAGTTCGAGGGTGTGGCCTATTTGGAGCTTATTCATCAGCTAGACCCAAGAGGATAACAGTTGATTTGCAGGAAATAGAATTCAGATATGAAGAAGGATCAGGTTTGGTCACCATTTCTTTGAGACTTCCAGAGCAAGAGTTGTACCTCTGGAACATATCCATTGAGCTGTAAAATTGAAATTTATGTACTGCAGTATTAGGGGTATTTAAGTTTTGTCCTTAAGAGTCCATTCACCATTTGAGGGACTCACTAGGTCTTTAGGAGAACATGGTGGTATCTTGTGGTTGTAGCTTTACCTTGTATAACATATTGTTCAAAATAAATGATAAATCTTGTACCAAAGACAAGCACGTTATTCACTTCTCCCGTTGGAAAAGAATGATAGGAGTCCAAACTCTCAAATTTTGAGCAGGTTTATAAGACTAGGTGGGTATGTCTAGCAGCAAAATTTGTACCTCTAACCATGCCAATGATGTTATTCTATTAATCTTACTAGCCTTGTTTTGTCAATTTTTTTGGACAATGCATAATGCATGGGGTTGATCATGTTTGGTGTTGTTGCATCAAACAATTGAAAAATAAACCAGTTGTACCACACAAGAAAAAAAACTTCAAAGTATTAGAATTTAAATTTAATAATACCAAATAAAATCATTCCATTATTAGAATTTGAAATAAACAAAACCAAATAAAATCATGCCATAGATACTACAAATTCAATTAAAAAAATGCGATAAATAGCTGCTTGTAAAATGTGCTAATCCTAAAGACTTAAACCATCTTAGTCCTTGAAGCATCATTTGGGTGGTGGATAAGGAATGCTGTGGGAGTAATAATAATGTGGATAGTGAAGAACTTGGGCAGGACCTGGTTGACCAGGTGGGGGACCTGGTTGACCGGGTTGGTCTCTTGGCAACTGCACCATTAAATTAGGGCCAAATTGTTCCTGAAAAATAAAAATGATCACATATAAGTTCAAATGATCTTTTTCTGCATTATATTAGCATCTTAAACAGTAGATCCAATAATTATAACGAATTTATTCTAATTGAATTAAATAGAATAACAAATTAGATATTATTAACAGAACAAATATCATAAATAACTAGATAATTAAGTGTGTGGAAGGGTAGTGGGTACGTACTGGGCTGGTAGTATTAGTACACAAGGAACCATCAAATAAGCAATCTGGGAGTGGCTCCAACTGATTTGTTAGGAGTCTTCCTGTAATTGGTGGTGGCAACATTGCATAGTCCTCTCTGCAGATGCATTAGTTTCTGCCTGAAAATAAACACGCGTATTTTCAATCTTAAACAAATATCATAAATGAATAGATGATAAGTTTGCGGAGATAATTGGTGAATTCATTGGTACATACTGAGCTAGTAGAATACAAGAAAGCATCAAATGAGTAATGTGGGGTGGCTCTAACTGATTTGCTAGGAGTGTTCCTGTCCTTGGTGGCGGCAACATTGCCATAGTACTCGTAGATGCATCAATTTCTGACTGAAAAAAAAAAAAAAACGTATTTTCAATTTTAAACAAATATCATAAATAAATAGATAATAAGTGTGTAGGGGATAGTTGATGAATTCATTGTTACGTACTGAGAGCAAGACTACAAGAACCAACAATTAGATACTAGATGAATACCCTTAAAAGTGTTTTCTATTATATATTATTACCTTAATCAGTAGTACTAATACTTATAAAGAATTTATTTATTTTTAATCGAAGTGAGCAACCCAGACTATTACAGAACAGGTTCTAACATCAAAGACATCCAACAAAAAAAAAAAAAAAACAAATAATCGGCTGGGAATAGAACATTTGAGCTATATTGCTATTGATGCATCTCCCTCTCCTCCACAGCAAATAAATTCTTAAATCAATAAACAAATGAAACTAAAAGAATTAAAGAAGCATCTATCTGATCTAAAAACTTAAGCTATCTAACACAAGTATCTCATAATAATCAGCCATTGTTGGGTAATTCAGTGAGATTGCTAACAATGTTACTTAATTATTAGCTTAACTGTTATAGATAGCTTGTATTACCATGACAGTCATGCCCAAATCGAAAAGCTAGAGCCCCTAGGAAGAGGCAAAATTTTAAGATTACTAATTTAGCTCAGGGCCAACTAAATGTTTTGCAATGCATGATAATTGATCCGTGACAAGTTAGCATCAATGGATTATATATCGTCTTCTAATAATTATAACAAATTTATTCTTTGATGAACTAAATAGAAAAACAATTTAACAACAAATCAATTGTAAGGTTGAAATTTATCAACCATCTTGTTGGCTTTATTCCGTGTCAATTTGTTTGTAATTTAGCACTTAGTAACCCTGTATTTAGGTGGGATTATTGTAAGGGTAGTGTGTGAGAAGATGTGAAGAAAAGCTCAAGTATGTGCAAAGAAGTAGAGTTTCGCGGCTAGGACTCGCGGGTGACTCGCGGCTGCAAGCCGCCAACTGCAGGCACGTGAGATGCACACAAGGAAGCTGAATGGTCGCGTCAGCTGTCGCACTACAGGACAAAAGTCCCAGGCTGGCCAGGCCGTTACGTCGCGACTTGAACTCGCGACTTGGACAAGCCGCGAGACCAAACCGCCAATTTACCCTGTTTGGCAAAAACTGTCTCTTCGTATTCCTTTCTCACCCCACTTTATGTAGACCCTTATACCCACGATATTGAGAGAGCTTCCAGAGAGAATTTTATGAGAGAAAACCCTAGAGAAAAACAAGATTGCTTCATCTCCAATCTTTATCTAAGAGACTCTACAAATTCCTCTACTCTCTTCCTCTCCATTGTCATACCATTGAGAGGTTATTGTCCAAATCATTTTCTCACCACACTCACGTCTGTGAGAAGGTTCATTTGGTGCTAAAGGAAGCAGTTTGGAAGGAACCAATATACATTGGTTGATGCTATGGTCTAGTAGCGGAATCTGGGAAGCTAAAGAAGAAATAGGTTCGACGCAACCTCATTGGAGCAAGAAGCTTGGAGGGCTTAGGTACTTGGGTAGATTAGGCTTGGAGGGTCTTCTGCTGTTCATGTATCCCAACTATATTTTTTAGTGGATTTTATCACCGCTTGGAGGGCGGCATAGAGGTTTTACGCCGAGGACTTCGGTTTCCTCTTCGATAACACATCGTGTGTTGTCCGTGTGTTTGCATCTTCCTTCCCTTTATCTTTGCCTTATATTTACTGCTGTGGATGTGTTTATATTTGGCTTAGATTAGTTATCAATTCTGTGATTGGCTTATGTTCATGTTCCGCACATTAATTGTTTGATTATAAGCTTGAATTGATATTTTATAATTTGGGGTCTAAACGTTCAAGGGTGTTTCATACCCATATTGAACTTTCAATTGGTATCAGAGCGGGTACACTTGTTGTGGTTTAAATACCTAAGTGTGATCCTTGACCCCTTGTGTTTATTTGCCATGGATTGTGCTTTGTATGCATCTTTGTATGATTTGGTTGGTGTTGATTGTAACATGCCACGTGTTTGTGAAAATGCCTCTATGAGTGTGAATCCTCATGATTGTGATGCTATGTTACATGAATCTTTGGATGTTATTGATATTCCTAACATCAAACTCTTGAAAAAAAAGGCTAAGAAGTTTAACAAGGATTTGAACAAGTTATTGTGTGAAAAGGATGATTTGATTGCTAAGCTCAATGAATCCAACAAATTGGTTGAAAAATATAAGAAACTTGCTGAAAATTCTGTTGAAAAGCTGAAAGAGTTTGAATGTTTGAATATGGACTTGGATGCTAAACTTGTTTTGTCTAACAAACTTGTTGATGAGCTAAAATGTGAAAATGAATCTCTTAAGATGCATGCTAAGTGTTTGATTGCTGAACCTATTGTTAAAATGGATGAAATTATTTGTTGCAATCATGTTGTGGTACCCGATTTTATGCCTATTGTGTGTTCTACCCCAAAGGACAAATTAGTGTACATTCCTCCACATAAAAGAAATCAAAAGGTGGAGAGAAAGGCTGTTAAGTCAAAGCCTCTATTTAGGTCTCAACCTAAGGCTTTGGATGGATCTAAGTTTGTTCCAACTTGCCACCATTGTGGTGTGATTGGTCATATAAGACCTCAATGTTATAAGTTGAAGAGAGAACAAAACCATGTTGCTAGATCCCTTCCCAAAAAGCCTAGTGGACCTAAACACATTGTTTGTCACCATTGTGGTGCCTTTGGTCATCTAAGACCTCAATGCTCTAAGTTTCATGCTTTTAAAAGAATCAAAAGAAAAGAGAAACTTAAGCTTCTTGGAAGTTATGCTAAAAAGGGTAAACCAGATTTGAGTGATAATAGCATGCTGTTAAAGAAAGTGTTTAATGCTCTTAACTCCTTGACTATGTGCATCTCTGGTTCTCATTCTTCCAACCCTCGTCTCACTTCTCTTGAGACACTCATTCCAAACAATCATTCCGTTTGGATGAGTAAGGGTTCCTATGGTTGAGCTTTTGCTCTTTTGGCCCTTGATCTAATTCTCTCGATCTTTGTGGGACCCTTCATGCATTGCATGTTATATTTTCATGCATTTTGTGCATCTTGCATTTATTCATATGCATTGTTTTTGTTTTGATCTTACTTTTTTGTTTTAATTTTGTGTGAGTAAAAAATCCAAAACTACATAAAAAGTGAAAAATTCAAAAAGTTTGATCGTATATGTTTGAGCACATATCACATGTGAGTTTTGCCTTGGACCTTTGTACTTATGGCTTTGTGCATTTACGAGCTTAGCTTGTTCTTTATGCACTTATATCTATGTGGAAAAAATCTTGACATCTTTGTGTGATTGTTGTAAATCGATCTTCAAGCTTGTCATGAATGATTAGTCAATAGTCATGTTGGTCTTGATACATGCGTAGACTTGTGCCTATATATCTTCCCACTCTTTTATTTTTATTGTTTAAAGAGCACAACAAATGTAAATCTCAAAATGAAAAGAGATAATGAGCTGCAAAAGCCGTCTCACATACTAGTATTTGACTAGGAAAAAGGGAAAGTGACTTTTATGAAAATGTATGGTGCCCAAAAGCCAAAAGCTTGTTCATCAAATTGAAATATCAAAAATTTCAGGCATCGATCTCAAAATGAGATATATTGATTCAAAATGATCAAATGTTATGAATTGTAAAGAAGCCAAATGAAAAGCTTCAAAGTTGTGTAATCATTTTCTTGTGAGAGGTCATATATGCATATTTCTATAAGTGAGATAGATCACTTGTCTTAGTACTAGTTGTGTATAACTTGATTGAATTGATCATTGAAGTTTCATTCTAGACTAAGGACTATTCCACACTTGATACACACACACAACACACATGCCTAATGTCAATGAATGTCTTATTCATTTGTTCGATTGTACTTGTTTAAATGTGATGTTTGTGTGCTCAACTATATATTTTGATCATTTTATATGTTTTTGAAAGTGATTTTTATCACTCTTTGTGTTCATGCTTAGTGCTTACATTGTTTTTCAGTGTTTAAACATGTTCTGGGTTGAAAAACAAGTGTCAGAATTTTTGGCCACTCATTTTGGCGACTTGCAACCAGCCAAATACTGTAGCGAGTTCACACAAAAGGTTCTGGCGACTTACTGGCGACTCACTGGCAACTTGCCCAGTCGCGAAATGCCCAGAATCAGTCTTTTTAAGAGCTTTTTCGTGGGAAACTTGTTTTAAACCTCTCCTATCATCTTTTAAACCCCTTTTTCAATATTTTTACATCAAAACCCAATCAATTTGAATGGTTTTTTTATTCCATTAACATCTCTAAGGTTATTTTAACTCTTTTAATTAATTTGGATCCTTAGATTATGTTTTGAAGAGTTTTGTGCTCTTGGTTGGGATTTTCATCATAGGGGTTGGGAAAACTTAATTTTTGTCAAAATTTTTGTATGGGATTGGTTTCTTTTGATGATTTGCTTTGGATGTTGGCCCCTTGTGGCAAAAAGAGCATGTATTAAGGGTGGATTTCATGATGTTCATGCATTGTTTCACATTGTTGTTCATAGTGTGCATGCTAGGTGTTTGATAAAATGTCTCTTAGGCATTTTCTCGCTTGTTTGGACTCCGATGAGTATCAAACTTTGGGGTTTCTCATGTTTTCTCATTAGGAACATGTTTGGTTCATTGGTTGTGTATTTAACACACCTTGCCCCACATGTGCATTTTCCATGCATTGGTCATGCATTGCACTTTGCCACCTCTTGCACACACCTTGCTACCCTTGTCATGCATTGGTTCATACATTGTTTCTTCATCCTAGCATGTCATATTTACCTTATGCTTTGTAGCATTTTGTTTTGTCTTAGGTTTGAGCTTTATTTTCTCATTCATCTTGCACCCCTCATACATCATTATCATTGTTCGTAACTTCATCTCTTGCCCTCGTTTCTCCTTGACCCTTTGTCTATTCCTGACAAAAAGGGGGAGAGTATACTCTAGAGAGTATATCAGAGAGTTTTTGTCATTTCTATATGACCCTTGTGCACATTCTTAGGGGGAGAAATTCTATTTCTCGTGCACACTTGTAAGGGGAGAGATATTCCATAGGGGAGATGCATATACCAAGGGGGAGAAGACATTGAGCTAATAAGAAAACTTTGTTTTGGTGTTTGGTGTTTGGTGTTTGATCAAGTTGCTCATCATGATTACTTGATCGCAATTTACTTGTTACATTATACTTGTCTATTTATTACTTGCTTTACCTTGAGGGTCTAATGTGTTTTGTGCAAGTGTTTCAGGTTACAGGTATATATGTTCCAAGTTCATCACAGCTCCTATGATTCATGATAGGGGGAGTGATATGATAGGGAAGTACTTTATTGTTTGTACCCATGTTGCTTTTGTAAGCTTTAAGGGTTTGTTTCTATGCACATTTGTAGGCCTTTGTGGTTTGTGCCATGCTTTATGCAGCCTTTGTGCTTTGTTAAATCAGTACTTCCAACTAAATGTCTTGCATTTTCTTCTAAGTACTATCACTCTTGTGCCCTTGTAGGATTTTTCCTAGATACACATACATCATGTACTGTGCATTGGTTGAGTGTTGGTCATTCAAGTGATTTGCCTTGTGTTTGTCATCTTGAATGTCCAGATGTTCATTCCAAGTGTGAATGAGCATTATGATCACTTGGTTATAGTGATTACCTATTTTGGTATTACCATGGTTTATTGCTTTATTCCATTGTGCATGATCACATTGTGCTTGCTCCATATGCATTACAAGTTTCTGTATACAATGAACTTATTGTGTTGTTGTGTCAGGAGTTACTTGTTCTTATGGTTCAAAAGCTTCACAGATTCTAGAGTTAGGTGTGAGTGAGTTTTCCAACTGTTCCCAACTCACGCGTTAAGTCTAGAGTTTGTTTTAGGGTTTTGTCACAGAATAGCCAAAGGGGGAGATTGTAAGGTTGAAATTTATCAACCATCTTGTTGGCTTTATTCCATGCCAATTTGCTTGTAATTTAGCATTTACTAACCCTGTATTTAGGTGGGATTTATGTAAGGGTAGTGTGTGAGAAGATGTGAAGAAAAGTTCAAGTATGTGCAAAGAAGCAGAGTTTCACGGCTAGGACTCGCGGGTGGCTCGCGGCTGCAAGCCGCCAATTGCAGGCACGTGAGATGTACAAAGGGAAGCTGAAGGGTCGCGCCAGCTGTCGCACTACAGGACAAAAGTCCCAGGCTGGTTAGGCCGTTACGTCGCGACTTGAACTCGCGACTTGGACAAGCCGCGAGACCAAGCCGCCAATTTACTTTGTTTGGCAAAAACTGTGTCTTCGTATTCCTTTCTCACCCCACTATATACAGACCCTTATACCCACGATATTGAGAGAGCTTCTAGAGAGAATTTTGTGAGAGAAAACCCTAAAGAAAAACAAGATTGCCTCATCCCCAATCTTCATCTAAGAGACTCTACAAATTCCTCTACTCTCTTCCTCTCCATTGTCATACCCTTGAGAGGTTATTGTCCAAATCCTTATCTCACCACACCCACGTCTGTGAAAAGGTTCATTTGGTGCTAAGGGAAGCAGTTTGGAAGGAACCAATATACATTGGTTGATGCTATGGTCTAGTAGCGGAATCTAGGAAGCTAAAGAAGAAATAGGTTCGGCGCAACCTCGTTGGAGCAAGAAGCTTAGAGGGCTTAGGTACTTGGGTAGATTAGGCTTGGAGGGTCTTCTACTGTTCATGTATCCCAACTACATTCTTTAGTGGATTTTATCACCGCTTGGAGGGCGGCAGAGAGGTTTTACGCCGAGTACTTCGGTTTCCTCTTCGATAACACATCGTGTGTTGTTCGTGTGTTTGCATCTTCCTTCCCTTTATCTGTGCCTTATATTTACTGCTGTGGATGTGTTTATATTTGGCTTAGATTAGTTATCAATTCTGTGATTGGCTTATGTTCATGTTCCGCACATTAATTGTTTGATTATAAGCTTGAATTGATATTTTACAATTTGGGGTCTAAACGTTCAAGGGTGGTTCATACCCATTTTGAACTTTCATCAATATATATATATATATACTAGACTCGTCACACACGCTTTACGCATGAAATGAGATTCTTTTTATTTTGGATTTAGTGATATAACATTTAAAAGTAAAATAGAGATAATGTCTTAATTTTTTGAATATTTTTGTACGGGAGAGTTGATAAAAGTTTGAAAGCCAAACTTAGAAAAAAAAAATAGTAAATTTCTTTTTTAACTAGTTTGTGTTTTTAAATTTAAAATTATTTGTTTCTCAAAATTTTTAATTATTTAACTAAAAAATAGGGTTATTTTTTAAATTTTAAAAATTTGTGTGAGGATATTTTAGTACGCAAAATAATGAAACTCAAACAAGAAATCATGTTATATATATATATATATATATATAATAGCAAAGAAGCTGAGAAAAAGTTAATTCCTACAATGTCTACTGTTATGCCACATACCCGTCGATACGGCCCACTTTATTACCATTTGGAAGGACCAAATGAATCTGTCTAAACTTCCCGCTTCAATCCCAATCAACCCGATAAAAAGGAAAAAAAAAAAAACAAAAATAATTAAAATCTTCAATTGATGTATATATAAAAACAGATACCTCATGTGAGAGAGTATGATGTTCTGCTATGTAGCACATTCTTTGAGATTTTCTTTATTTAGGTTTACACCTCAATAAAGTTTGCATTTAGATCATAGTATTAGTTCATTGAATTAACAAATGGAGTAAATATATATACTAATTATTAATTATTATAATTTATTAAAAATATGAAATTCTTCCTTATATGATAAAATAGTTTTATTTATAATAATAATAATTGATTTAGAATGTTTAGTCATTTTGATAACAATTGATACAAAAGCCATAAAAATTAAATATTTGTGAATTTACTAAAATTAGTCCTAACCATTTAGACTTCTTAACTTCTTTTAGTGATATTATATATAACCAATATTGTAGTATTTATTCTATGTAATTAAAAGACTAATAATATGATAAATAAATATATTTTTTATATTAATTATTTTAAGTGGTTCATTAATTATTTAAGTATAATGAAATTTTGATATCAGTTTTCTAAGATTTATATGATAAAAAATTGATTAGAAATATGGTATTCTTGTACAAATTTAGTTACTTTTGCTACTACAAGGTCCAACAAAAGTTATACATTTTATCCACCATAGATCTCTAAGCAGTTTAATAGTTCAAAAAACTCATCTTACTTAATTAATACAGTTCAAAAGTTACACATTTTATCCACCATAGATCTCTAAGCAGTTTAACACATTTTAATGTTCTCTCTCTTATTTATTACAATAAATTACGGAAAAAAAATCTCATGTTTTCTCAATCCATGGCTTCCTCTTCCCATATTTAAAATAAGAGTGATGCTAGATGCACAAAAAATTTTACAATTTTTTTACAAAATGTTGATGTGGCGTGGTCCAAATTAGCTTTTAAAAATAGTTATTGAAGGATATTTGTATTTTTATTTATCAAAATGATATTTGCATTTTTTTTAATAGGCTTGAAACAGGCTTATCTATATTAGTCATAATATCATGAAAATTTCAAATTTTAAACACATATAGTATGATCAAATTATTACACCTCGATCTTATTGTATTTCTGATTTATTTATAAAATAAAACACTAAATATTACAATTTTTTAGTGGTAAAATTATTGAAATATTGGAGAAAACTAACAAAATACACCTCACATATGATATACTAGCATTCAAGTAGGATTCATTGGCACATACCGATCTAGTAGAGTTCAAGGATGCATCAAATGAATAATTAGTAGCTTGGAGCATTCCAAGCCTTGGTGGCCACATTTTTATATTCCTCCCTTCAGATGCAACAGTTTCTGCCTGAAAATAAACATATGGATTTTCAATCTTCTTGAGGAAGACCACAAGAAACAACAACTAGATTCTAAGTGTGCATTTGGATACTGTTTATTCTGCTGAAAATTGAAAACTGAAAATAGTAAAAAATATTATTCTAGTTACTATTCATTAATGAAAATACTGTGCATTTGCCTTGATGCACTGTTCATACCACCAGGCCCTGGAATTAAAAAAATTAAAAAAAAAAACAGCCAAAAACACGTCTGCGTGAAAATGCAGACGCAATCCAAATGAAGCTTAAATATAGAACCCAAATCTGTATGTATTCTACTATACAGTATCACCTTAATAACTATTTTTAATAATGGCTTACCCTTGGTGTCAAGTGTATATGCTGTAATTTTGTACGCTTATTTGTTGCCTCTCATTCAGCTAAGTTCCTGTATGACAAATTATATGTATATATATTGACAAATAGATAAGGGAAGTAAGAGCAATTTCAAATGCAAGGAATTAAACAAAAACCTACTAAAATATGAACGTAGATGTTAACAAATACAAGCCAGAACTTAAGAGTAAAATAATTAATTCAACTTACTTAGCAAATCATTTTCTAACTATTAGTTTAATAATGGGTACCTAATCTCTTCTATTTCCATCATATTCGAACTTTTTAGTTTCATAATGGTTACCTAATCTCTTCTATTTCCTCAGGAGACTCAGCAACAGCCAATTTATCTTCATTGTTATTGTTATCTGTCAAATGCAAATACCCAATGATTAGACATTCCTCAAGACTAATTTTTAAACTTTTTGTTGTTAAAAAAAAGTTATGCACATTATTAAAATAAAAAGAAAATTGCGTAGGCATATGCATATACACATATAAATAAAAGATTTTATCACAGGTTACCATTATTGACAAGAGATTGAGTCGCTGATGAGAAGGGCAAAGAAATTGGATTCATAGATGAAGAAGCCACATGATCTTGAGTCTGCACTGCCTAAAAAAAATCAAATATTCCTTTAAAAAGTGAGACATTTATATATATTTAGTTTTTTTTTTTTTTTTTTTTTTTTTGAGAATCATTATATATATTTAGTTGATAATTGAATGCAAATATAACTGCTAACCAATCGCCTAGATTTTAAGATTTGTAAATTTCACTACATAGAACTGTGATCAACCTACTCTCATGCAGATTTTTAGGCAACATAGATATAAAAATCCAACTTCTAATTATTTGATTGGGAATAAAACACTTATACAGGCTTTCCCTCATGTGCTAATTGCCCAAATTCATCACTAATACGTATACTTAGCGTGCATTTGGGAGCTGCAGTTTGTGCATTTTGCGTTTGGGAGGGGCACTGTTCATGGACCAACCATGAAGTGAAAAACGGAAACAAGTTTCAACAACAGTGTTTTCTCATTTTAAAATTATATATTTTGTTACAGTGTTTTCAGCAAATAAGCGATATCCAAACACACCCTTACAGAAATAAATTGTATTGTTATGAATGTGGTTCAGTAATTACTCACTAAATATGTTATTATGAAATAAATTGCTTAATTTTATTACAAATTGATGTGACTGTGAAGGTAATGAATAACAGTTCTTCTAAGGACACATATTTTGTTGTATGCTTTGACACAATTTGCACGTTTGTCAATTAATAATTAGATTACATCACTTACACATGAGATCACCGCTGATATTTGTGAAAATTAATTTAATCATATCTAGACTTTTCAATAAATAAATTTCTTAGTTATTTTTATTTATTTTTAAAATGGACATTAATCTGCAAACTGTATATTTATGTAATAAATTTACTATATGTAATAATTATTATTTTTCACCAAAATCATTGCTCATTCTTTTCTTTTCTTTTTTTATTTATAAAAAGTAGAACACTATTGCTCATTCATTCGGTGTCGGTGAAAACTATATATAGGTACGGGTCACAGCCTACATTAACATGTGCTACATTAACACTCAGAAACTGCCACATAAGATTCAACCTTAACACCTATTAAAATTTAAACACGTACTCAAGCTCCACCACCATGTTCATATATAACACCAACACAATTGCACAATCAAAACAAAACACATTACACCACAGAAGGAGCTCTAGAACCATTAAAATGGCTGAGAATCGAGAGGCCGGTCTTTATTAGTGGACATGAACACCAACGACATGTACATGGGAGTCAAGTGGTTTGTGCATCACTTGCTGGCATGGCCACAGGAGGACCACTTTTGGGTACGATGGGGTTGAGTTTCATAGCATCAGTGGCAATCTTACTTGTTACCACACCTCTATTGTTGCTCTTCAGTCCTATAATCTTCTTTGCTGGCCTTGTGCTTGGGGGAGCTGTGGCTGGGTTCTCTGTGGCTGCACTCATGGCAATGAGTGGTTTATCCACACTTGAATGGGGTTTTCACCAAGTTAAGGGCAGAAGAGATGTGGGATTTGGAGAAGGAAGTACTGTTAGGGAGAGAGGGAAGGATTGGGCTGGTTATTTGCAGGAAAATTTTCCATATAATAATAGGAATCGAGGTTGGAAGGAGCAAGGAGGAGGAATATAATATATGTCTTTGCTTATTAATGCTTGTTGTGTTCTATGCTTAGTTTTTGTGTAGGTGTATGAATGAATGTTGATGCTTTCCTAATTATAGTAGATATGATAATGAAAATAAATTAATGTGCTGTGCTGCAAAGGGTTCTACATGTATTTGAAGTTTGATGAATTTTTTTTACTAGGAGCCTGCTTCGATGTATTCTATTTGTGGTTTAATGCAATATCTGCCTGTGCATCTATCTTTATTCATGTTAAGCTTTAGTTTAATATAGCTTATTTTCTGTGATTTATTTGGCTTACGTAAACTAGAGTATCTCTAATATTTATTGTAAAACACCGACTGGATGTGAGAGACCATGCCCCCGGCCCTTTTTTTGGGTGTTAGGCTAAAATCCACGTGAATGGGTAGAGTCATGTTATTGTTTCTCAAAATGAAGGTTCGACTGATTATATTTTCTAGATTAAGGGTTTTACAATAGAATCGTCACTTATTTAACTATTGGAAAAAATAAGAAAACTATAATTGAAAAATTCATCATTTTATTTATTTGAAATTGAATTTACATTGATTATAGGAAATTACATGGCTGTGGTCCTAAATACAATCTAAGATAAAGTACATGACTTTGTTTCCTAGTTACAATCTAGAAATTGAAAATTACATGAATAAGCATTGATCTATCAACCCTTGATCTAAGCTCGGAGGCTATGTTACAAGCTGGGAAGGTGTTAGGCACCCACCTTACCCAGTGAAACCGGTCTTTTAGACAATGATGGCCAACATTCATATCATATCATCCAATATGTTATCAATTAATTTGCATGTTGAATTTAATGTGTGTGCATGTGATAAACCCTAATTCAATTTATTAAGCATTGCATTTGGATTGAAAAATAAATTCTAATGAATGTATGTGGATTGTGATATTCTAGATTCAAGGATTTGAAAGAATTATGAAACAAACATCTTTTTCATATTTTTTATGTGGATTTAAGATCAAAACTAGTATTATGCATGAACATGTGATGAACAACCAAGAATATATGAATAACACATAAGAACATTTAAGAACATTCAAACATATTCAAGAAATTTAAATAAACACTAGCATGCTCTAATATTACATTAACTTTATAGCAACATGAAAAACGAGTTAAGAATAAAGATTATACTTGCATGCAAGATCCACATGGTGGATGAGGAGGCTATTGGTGGAAGACCTAAGGGTGGAGGACAAAAGAAGAACTAGGAGAGGGAGAGTGAGTCTTACTCAATACCTTGAGTCTTAGGAATACTAAGATATGACAAGACTACTCAACTTCACTAGAACTCAAGAGAGGAAAAGAGATGATATTTTGGTGTCTTGGAATGGAGGAGAGGGAGGGTTTATATAGTAGTGGTGGAGAAAATATGAATGGAATGTCATTTAATGAGGGTTGACAGAGGATCAAAAAGAATCATAAGCCTAGACCCTATTTTAGACTTTGGGGAAAGCTGATGCATTAAATGTAGAGATTGGTGGGAGTGATGAGTAAGCAAAATTCGGTTTTCCTGTAACTACTGTAACAGCCTGAAAAGCCAAATTCAAAAAATCATATCTTACTCAATTCTAATTAGAATTGTCTCATTCTTGTGCTCAAATTTAAGCTCCGGATGTCTAGTTTCTTGAAACATTAACCTCACTCATAGATTTAAAATATTCTAAGAAATATCAACGAAATGGTTAGAAGAGGTCATTTGTTGGAAAATAATTTCAGCACAATTAGCATTAATGGGCCCCAAATTAGTTTCCAATTAACATTAACAGACTCCAATCACTTCCATTTTAGACTTAATCAGTTCCAAATTTACCCTAATTAAAAATGTAATTACACAAATTACTCATTGAATAATTAATGTTTGATTATCTAATTAATCAAGTGTGTGCAACCTTACCATAAGATGTAGTCCTAACCAATCAAATTATGACACATCATTAATTTCAAATTGATTATAACAATCACCAATTAGAATCAATTGTTCATAATCACATATAGTCGGACTCAATTTGTGATAGTACATCTTGACCATTAAAACTTGATTTGATGATAACTTTCACTCTGATAGTCCGATTAAGGCTTATGACCAGTCAATTTAATCGTTACAACATCAAGATCGTTTTGATGGAATGAAATGAAGGATATAGTGGCCATAATTAAGATGCATATTTCCAATGTGAAATTACCCTTTTACCCTCCATGTGAGGTTAAATGCGAGTTGCAAAATGAGGTGTCAACATAGGACAAATTTTTGTTACTTTGCAAAGTGATCATTTTAAGTTTTATTTATTTATTTTAGTTTTTAGTGATTAAAAGTAAATATTTTCAGTTTTTTTTAGGGATTAAAACTGCTTATGGTTAAGGTTTAGAGACCATGGCTTTTTTCTCATGTTAATGACTGAATCTTAAGAGGGGAACATAAAAAACAGAACTTAAGTACTCTATCTAAGGAATAGAACTTAAGTTACCCTTGATCTAATCCTTCAACGAGCAAGGTAATTGAAAAGTTGTCTTTGCAGAATCCAAAAACATTGTAAAAGTCAACATAGAAATTAAGTTACTATGGTTGAATTAATTAAAGAATTAAACTTGATTGTAAAAGTTACAATCACCGTAATTGAAAACTTGTCTTTGGAGAATCCAAAAACATTGTAAAAGTCAACGTAGAAATTAAGTTACTATGGTTGAATTAATTTAAGAATTAAAATTACAACACCTTTTTTTATTTATTTATTGAGAAAGTAAAAATTGCAGTACCTAATAAGCTGTATTTAAATTTGGTCGTATCTTCTATAATCAATATTGATAGTGATTTGAAAATTAAATCAACTCCAATTCGTCCATGAGAGTCATTTAGGTTAGGAAGACAGGAATGGTCATCCCTACTAGGACGGTCGTCCATGGGCATGAGGGTCGTCCATCTGAAAAGCGTCTAGACGACCCCCAACACTTGGGAAATTTCCAGAAAGATTTATCTACAAAAGCTTGTGAATAGGACCTTGTGTTACTATTTTGAAACATGAGCAAGATCCTGGTTCATCGCTATAACTTCCTACTAAGTACTTAACTTCCAATGACAGTTGTAGAAGATAAGGTTGAACATTCTAACTTCTATAGCGGTTGTGGAAGTTAAGTCTAAACCTTCTAACTTCCACAAATATTGGGGAAGTTACGAGACAAGTAACCACTCCAAAGCACATTATATAAGCACTCATCCACATCAAATGGAAGTAAGTTCTCATTACTCTCAAAGTTGGAATTTTAACGTTCCAGAGAAAAAACTAACTTAAGCATCGGAGGGTTCTTGGCCAGTTTGTCCCGGTCACCTTTGATCTTGTGTCTTTTCTTTTCAGGCCTCTCAAACAATCACTTGTCCATTGAAACCCGGAGCATTCAGCCTACTGATTTTCTTTGCATCATCAGTTGGCGCCATTTGTGGAAAAGATTAAACTTGCGTTTTGCAATTTATCTTTCTTTGACAAAAGACTGCATGGTTCAGACAAGATCAATGGCCACTAATCTAGGCCACCAGGAGAGTGGAAACGCTTCTAGTCATCCCAACCGTGATCGCCAGTCAACACCTGTCATTCAACCGCCTTCCATACAACAAGTGCAATCTATGGCAGCCGCTGTAGCAGAATTAACCTGTCAAAACCAAGAGTTGACCAGGGAGATTACTCTAAGGAGACAGCGTCATGAAAGATATGTGGAAGGACAAGCCCAGAGTCAAGAACTTAGAGAAGGAGAAAACGCTGAGCGTGAGAACCAGTCAAGGGGTACCGCTTCTCGAAGAGTGCCATACTTGGAAAGGGAGATGGATTAAATAAGGAAGGTCATGGACGAGATGAGGGAGAATATTAGAAGGGTGAATCTCGTAGATGACTTAGTTCATTGAACTGATTCCCCTTTCATGGCTTTCATCAATAGTCATCCCCTGCCTTCTAAGTTCAAGATGCCTTCCTTGTACTCATATGATGGAACGTGTGACCCGTGTGATCATATCGTAACCTTCAAGACTACGATGTACCTTCAAGGGATTCCCTGACGAGATCATGTGTAGGGCCTTCCCTACCACCCTTAAAGGGTCAGCACGAGTGTGGTTCAGCAAGATACCTCCAAACACCGTGAGTTCTTTCGAAGAATTGAGTAAATTGTTTGTCAACAATTTTATCGGAGGACAAAGGCATAAGTCTCCTTATCCAGCTTGTTAACCATAGAGCAAGGGGAAAATGAAAGCTTGCGGTCCTTCATTACTTGTTTCAACAAGGTAGCCCTGACGGTAGATGAGATGGACGACAAGTTGCTATTGGCAACCTTCCATAATGGAGTTAATTCCGATTTATTCATCCATAAGCTCTATGAGCAAGAGCCTCAAACCATGGCTGAACACGTCTATTCAGCCCAAAGTTTCATAAATGCAGAAGATGCAATCATATTCAAGAAAAGGAAGAAGGTCGAGCGAATGGAAGCAGTTCTCCTGCGTCATCCAGAGCAAGGTCCTCGTCCAAAGACGGTCCAAACAGAAGAGAAGAAGGATCAAGACAATAGGAAGGTAGGTTCGTCTTCAAGAAGGAATCATCACTACACGCCCTTGAATGCTCCACTTGATCAAGTACTTAGCAAATCAAGGATGACCCATCCTTGAAGTGGCTAGAGAAGATAAAGGGAGATCCTAATAAGCACAATAAGAACAACTATTGCCGCTTCCATAGAGATCATGGGCATGACACGGACGAGTGCTATGACTTAAAGCATCAGATAGAGAATCTTATTAGACAGGGAAAGTTGAGGTATTTTGTTGGAAGAGATCATAAAGACGAGAAGTTGAAAGGAAAGGTAGAAGAGTCATCACAGCCCCCACTTGGAGAAATAAGGGTTATTATAGGAGGTACTTCAATAGGACAGTCTTCCATGTCAAGGAAAACATACCTCAAGGTGGTACAAAATGTCCAACTTTCTGGACGATCACTAAGGTCGAGGGAGACAGATGAACCGGCCATTACGTTCACAGAAGAGGATGCTAAAAGAATCCATCACCCACATGACGATGCAATCGTCATTACTTTACTCATCGCAGATTATACAACTAGAATGGTGTTGGTGGATAATGGAAGTTTGGCAGACATCTTGTATTACCTCGCCTTCCAACAAATGAGACTCGGATGAGATCAACTTCATCCAGTATGTTCACCCTTGGTGGGATTTGGAGGAATGAAAGTGCAACCTGTAGGCACCATCACATTACCTGTAGTGGTGGGATCCCACAACAGATAACCAAGGAAGTGAATTTCCTTGTGGTGGATTGTTCATCTTCTTATAACGCTATCATTTGAAGGCCAACTTTGAATAGTTGGAAGGCAGTAACATCTACCTACCACCTATTAGTCAAATTCCCTACAGAGTACAGGATAGGACAAGTGCAAGGAGATTAGTTAGCAGCAAGAAAGTGTTATTTAGCCATGTTAGCTATGGACGAGCACATGCAGACAATGAGCATTGAGGAGAGAAGGGTTGTTGCAGAGCCCACCAAAGTATTGGAAGACGTTCCTTTGGATGAGAATAACCCTGAAAAGTTTACAAGGATTGGAGCAAGCATGGAAAAGAAGACGAAGCAAGACCTTGTCCAGTTCTTAAAGAAGAGCATTAATGTGTTCGCATAGAGTCATAAGGACATGCCAGGCATTGACCCAAGTGTCATTACCTATCGTCTAAACGTTTATCCTTCCTCCAAGCCCGTACGTCAAAAGAAAAGAGTGTTTGCTCCTGAATGAGATAATGCCATTAAAGAAAAAGTTTAGAAGTTAACCACAGCAAAATTTATCCGGGAAGTTTATTACCCGGACTGGTTGACTAATGTGGTGATGGTCAAGAAGGCTAATGGCAAAAGGAGGATGTGCGTGGACTTCACCGATTTGAATAAAGCTTACCCTAAGGATAGCTATCCGTTACCACACATTGACCAGCTGGTGGACTCAACTGCGGTTATAAATTGTTAAGTTTCATGGACGCCTTTTGGTTACAACCAAATAAGGATGGACGAGGTGGATCAAGAGAAGACATCCTTCATCATCTGTCAAGGCCTGTTTTGCTACAAGGTGATGTCCTTCGGTTTGAAAAACGCGAGGGCAATTTATCAAAGACTAGTTATGTTTCATCCATAGATTGGACGCAATGTGAAAGTTTATGTAGATGATATGTTGGTAAAAAGCTTGGACGAGGGAAAGCATCTGGATGACCTTCAAGAGACCTTCGATATGCTTAGACGATATAACATGAAGTTAAATCCAAGCAAGTGCGCTTTTGGAGTTTCATCAGGAAAATTTCTTGGGTTCATGGTTTCACATAGGGAAATTGAAGCAAACCCTGATAAGATTCAAGCGATATTGGATATGGAGCCACCAAGGAATATCAAAGAAGTCCAGTCTCTCACTGGGCGAGTTGCTGCCCTTAACAAGTTCGTCTCTAAAGCTGCTGACAAGTGTTTACCATTTTTTAAGGTTCTTAAGAAGGCATTTGAATGGACGGACGAGTGTCAAAAAGCCTTCAAAGACCTCAAGACCTACCTCACAACAGCTCCTCTGCTAAGCCCGTCTATATCAGGTGAAGAATTATACTTGTATTTGGCAGTATCTCCATATGCAGTAAGCTCAACATTAATTAGAGAAGAAGAGAAGATACAGAAGCCGGTTTATTATACAAGCCGAGCGCTAAGAGGAGCGGAAGGACGATATCCCATGATGGAAAAGTTAGCCTTTGCTTTGGTCACAACTTCTAGGAAGTTACAACATTATTTTCAGGCTCACGTCATCAACGTCTTAACAGATCATCCATTTAAGAAGGCAATGAACAAGTTGGAAGCCACGGGACGACTAATCCAATGGGTCGTAGAACTTAGCGAGTTCGATGTCAGATGCCAACCAAGAAGCATGATAAAAGCTCACCTATTGGCAGATTTTATTGCAGAGTTTACTCCCAACCAAGGTGAGTTGGACGAGGAAGATAGAGCTCAGAAGTGGGTCGTCTATGTGGATGGTTCACCTACATTATATTTAAAAGGAATTGGAGTTGTGCTAAAATCCCTTGAAGGGGACAAGTTGAAATATGCATCTCGTCTACAATATCAAACAACCAACAATGAAGCTGAATATGAAGCACTCTTTAAAGGATTTGAATTGGCTAAGTCCTTAGGGGTAGAGTTAATAGTCGTCCAAGGAGATTCTCAGTTGATCATAAATTAAGTGAATGGAATATGTGAAGCTAAGGAAGACCGTATGAAAAGGTATCTTGATAAGGTGAAGCGGCTTATCAAAAAGTTTAAAGAAGCCGACTTTGTTCAAGTCCCAAGGGAGGAAAACATGGAAACAGATGCTTTGGCAAAGTAGCTTCAGCAGAGGGGGCTATGGTCGAGTATGACAGAGTCCAATATATGCCATGCATAGATCTTCTAGAAGTACAACAAATTGAAGGAGAAGAAAATTGGATGACTCCAATAGTAGTTTACCTCAAAGATGGAAGGCTTCTGGAGGGCAAGGACGAGGCTAGAAAGTTGAGGATCAAAGCTGCTAGGTATGTCCTCATAGACGAGGTATTATATAAAAAAAGGCTTCTCTCAGCCCTACTTAAGATGCTTAGCTCCGGACGACTCAAACTATGTGTTGAGGGAAGTTCATGAAGGAGCATGCAAAAACCACTATGGAGCAAACCACTTAAGAGCAAGAGCACTAGTCCATAAAGTTGTTCGTGCAAGTTACTACCGGCCAACTATTCAAGCAGATGCTAAGGCTTATGTCAAGGTGTGTGACCCCAGTGTCAGCACTTCAGCAACGTCCCTAGACAACCGTCGGAGTATCTCAGCCCGATGATGGCCCCATGGCCCTTTGCGTAATAAGGATTAGGTATCTTGGGTCCCTTTCCACTTGGAACCAAGCAGATGAAGTTTTTGGTAGTAGGGATCAATTACTTCACTAAGTGGGTGGAAGCCAAACCCTTAGCAAAGATCACATAGCAGAATGTCAAAAGTTTTGTTTGGAAGAACATTGTATGTAGGTTCGAGGTACCTAGGGTACTAGTGTTTGACAACGAAAGGCAGTTTGACAACACACCTTTCAGAGACTTTTTCAAACAATTGGGGATCAAAAATCATTATTCCTCACCCTCCCACCCACAAACAGAAGTCGCAAACTGATCCTTATTGAAAATCATCAAGACTCGGCTTGAAGGGGCAAAGGGAGTATGGCCAGACGAGCTATCAGGTGTTCTGTGGGTGGAAGCTGAACCCCTAGCAAAGATCACATAGCAAAATGTCAAAAACTTCGTTTGGAAGAACATTGTATACAGGTTTGGGGTACTTAGGGTACTAGTGTCAAACAATGGACGGCAATTTGACAACACACCTTTCAGAGACTTTTGCAAACAACTTGGAATTAAGAATCATTATTCCTCACCCTCTCATCCACAAGCAAAAGTTGCAAACCGATCCTTGTTGAAGATCATCAAGACTCGGCTTGAGGGGGCAAAGGGAGTATGGCCAAATGAGCTACTAGGTGTTCAATGGACTTATAGGACAACTGTGAGGACCCCTACAGGGGAAACTCCCTTCAAAATAGCCTATAAAAGTGAAGCAGTGATACCTGCAGAAGTGCATATGGAAAACCACAGGGTGATGAAGTATCAGGATGAGGATAACGATGAGCAACTTCGTTTTAACCTTGATCTGATAGATGTGATAAGGATGAACGCAGAGCAAAGGGCAGCGAGGTATAAAAACCTCATGGCTAGACAATATGATGCAATGGTGAAACCCAAGCGCTTCAACATTGAAGACCTCGTCCTAAAAAGGGTTTCTTTGGCAACCAGAAACCCAGCCCATGGGAAACTGGGACCTAGTTGGGAAGGACCCTATAGGGTTATTAATTGCAAGAGACAAGGATCATATTACTTAGAAGCCCTAGACGGAAGAAAGTTAGAGCACTCCTGGAATGTTGAGCATTTAAAGAGATATTATCAGTAGGATATCAGCCTGGACAAGTGTCATCCTAGACAAGATCATCTTAGACATTGTGGTCGCCCTGGGCGAGCTGAAGTTATGTGTTGATTTTTATTACTTGCATTTACTTGTGCTTGTTATAAGTAATATATGTTGTGTTTCAATTCCTTAAAGGTGCATTAGTTTCTAAACTGTGCACTGTTTATGGACAATGGACGAAGTCATGGACTTAGAAATTTGTTTGTAAGTGAGTATTTTTAATTCCTTAGAAGGCACTAGCTTCTAAGCATGTGCCATGCTTGTGGACGATGCTTATGTTATGTATATACAGTTTGGATTCCCAATGTATATGATGTATGAATTTCTAATTTACATAACTTCATCCACAAGAAAGCTAAAGGCCCAAGACAAATAAAATCTCTGGATGCAGAGATGTAACGTCTATAAGCTTTCCTTAAACTGAGGATAAAGTAAAGAAAAATAAGCTTAAGGCATATTCGTCTAACTAATGGGCAAGGAAAAAGCCTAAAGCTTATTCGTCCAACCAATGGACGAGAAAATACGTGCATGAGAATATTCAAATCCATGGATATATAAACAGCCAAAACGATCCAACCTTTGGACGGGTAAAAGCTGGAAACGTCTTGCATAAAGACGAGTATAAATTGTCCAGCTCATGGACGAAAAGTAGAACCAGCTAATTCAAATCTCTAAATGAGTAAAGCTGGCGAAAGCAGTGCCATTCATAAGACGAGTTATACTTGTAAAGTTTAAAGGATGGTAAAAATGTAGAACATGAGGAAATTATCTTAACATGGACGAGCTAAAATGCTTTCATGGGTAGACGGACCACACTTAAAAACTAGCATGACATGGATGATGTAAATAAAGAGAAATTCGTCCATACAATAACATGTCCAATAGTAAATAAAAAGTGATGGAAATAAACATTCATTCATAAAAGTTAAGAAAAAGGGTAGACGGCCACCGTCCAAAAACCCTTATAAAGTAAAGCCTAGAAGGCAATTATTTGAAAGCTCGTCACAAAGATTATAGACAAGTAAAATGTACTTAGATAAATTCAAGTGGTCCAAAACAACGGACCTAATTTAAAAAAAAAAAAAAAAAAAAAGGAAAATGACAAATATAATATTTCAAACGTCTTTCACTGAGGGTTGTCTCCAGAAGTGAGATCGTCCTGAGCAGGCTGGGTAGTGGCATCGTCCTTGATATTTACATCTTCATAACTCGTCTGAAGGAGAGAGCTAGCAGCACCAATATTGAGCTTGATGGAGCTGAAGTCAACTTCAGGGAAGCGTTCCTCAGCGTCCATATGAAAATCTTCGAAGCCAGCAGCATTGTTTGCATCCAAAAGGTTAGTAAACTGTTTGGAAGCTCTGAACTCCACAATAGCGTCCTCTTTGGCATTCTTAAGAAGGGTGCTCAGCTCATCAAATCTCTTCTAAAGATAGTCAAGACGGGTGTCCTTTTCAACGATATCAGCCTTGAGCTCTTCGACGAGATTTTGCAGCTCCTTAACCTTATCTGTAGCCTTGGCTGCCACTTCAGCCCAACCCCTACAGTCGTCTTTAACCTCCTGGATCCTCATCTCAAGCTGGATCCTCATCTTGTCTATCTCTGTGGCCTACCTGGACACTGCAATGAACTTTGACATTACCTAAAAAAAAAAAAAAAAAAAAACCTTGTTAGACAAGAAAAGTGTAAAGTAACAAGACAAGGCAAAAGCAAGATTACATACCTTGAAGAGATCATGAACAACAGAATGTTCAAATTCCTTCAAGAAAATGTCATAGCATGCAGCCACGTCCTCATCAGTCACGGCCTTTTGAAACCATTCCCAAGCCAAATCTTCATTTTCAACAAGATTTATTGGAACCCTTTGAGAAGGCTGAGACGAGGTAGGTGCAGTGGTCTTGGACAGAGTGACTACAATGGGCACAGACGAGTCTACATCATGGACTTGGATGGATGACTGAGGTGTAGGAGGAATAGGAAGGCCAGGCTTGGACGACCCATGATTTGTCTTCTTGTTTCCTTGACGACTGGGAAGATTTCCCAAATCCAGCGTCTTGGATAAACCTTTCCTTTTATCTCCAATAGAAGGACGAGGCTGGGATTCAGCCTTTGGCCTGGTTACCTCGACCACTACCCGCTTTCCCTTATTTTCTTTCATGGTTGCCATCCCTAAAAAGAAAAATGTTAGAATTATTTAAAAGATAATATTTAAATAATTTTCTTTAAGTAAAAACTCACGTCTCCAAGTCGCAAGATGATGAAGGGTGACTAATGAATGGAAACTCCTGTCAACGTATATATGAGCTCTCTGGACGCGTTCAAGATAGAATCTACTCAAAGATGGTTGTCTAATAGCTAAAATAAAAAAATAAAATGGTTAGACGATTATAAACAAAAAAAATATATATATATATATATATATATATTAAAAAAAATACCTTCAAGACGAAAGTTCCCTAACTCTCCAGTGTAGGGGGCAAATGGATCCCTGCTAACTTTAACAAGGTGTCTAACCCAAAAAACAGAGATGAAGAAAAACTCCGTCTTTTAGTTGCCATCAGATGTTACATGTGATTTTATTAGTCTACAATCTTTCCCCCTGGTTGTGAATTGATAAAAGCCAAGAGACTGGCTAATCTCTGAGGGCTTGTAGCAGTAGAGGAACTCATCCACAGTGAGAGGACAATCCCTTTCAAACACTTCCCTCCACAAAACTTGCATAGAGATGACCAGCCTCTATGCGTTAGGGTTAAATTGACATATTCCTAAACCTAACCTGGTGAGTAACTCCCTAGCGAAGGCATTAAGGGGTAACCTAAGTCCCCCTAAAAGGTAAGCTTCATAAACACCTACGCCAAAACGGGGTTGACAACACCATTCCCCACGAATAGCTAACCTAGGATTGAGGTCGTCTAGAATTTGGTACCAAATCCTAAGGGAGGTAAGTCTCTTTTCATTTGTCTTGGAATGGGCTCCTATAGCACAACTATATACTGTCTCAACCTCGTCTAAAGGAATGGATGAAGGAACACTTGTCGAGGTACCAGCTCGAGACCCAGAAGCTGCCCTCGTCCTAAGTTGTTCCTGAAAAACCTTTAGAGGAACCCTAGGAACACCAGGCGTGTATTCCTCGCCTGTGGTGCTCCCCCCACTACTACTACTACCACTATTAGAACCACTATAACTCGTAATGTCATGGTACTCGTCTATCGCTTTATCAACACTATTACTAGACGAAGAAACAACAATCTCAGACATCTTGAAGAAATTTGAAGGAAAACCTAAGAACGAGGATGAAGAGAATACCTGGCTCTAGACGAAGGAGGACTAAAGACGCAGAAATACTTCTAGATAAGGCACTGGACGACGAGTGTCAAGGAAGAAAATTTAGGAAATGTGAAGGGTAGGAGAGGAATTTTACTATTTATAGATAGTGAAATTTGGCATCTGAAATGATGCGACCAACCAGAGAATGCCACGTGGCATACTCCTCGAAAAGTTAAATCGATGCGACCAGTCACCAACAAGGTCATGACACGTGGCACAACACATAACCACTGACGTAAAGGCACACGTCCAAAGAACAACAGTAAATTCTATAGTACTCTGGACGACCCTTGGACAAGGGGGCAATTGATGTTGAATTGAAAATTGAATCAACTCCAATTCGTCCATGAGAGTCGTCTAGGTCAGGAAGACAGGAATGGTCATCCCTCGTAGGATGGTCGTCCATGGGCATGAAGGTTGTCCATCAGGAAAGCGTCTGGACGACCCCCAACACTTAGGAAATTTCCAGAAGGATTTATCCACAAAAGCTAGGAAATCGAACCACGTGTACTATTTTGAAACATGAGCAAGATCTTGGTTCATCGCTATAACTTCCTACTAAGTACTTAACTTCCAATGACAGTTGTAGAAGATAAGATTGAACACTCTAACTCCTATAGTGGTTGTGGAAGTTAAGTTTGAACCTTCTAATTTCCTCAAATATTAGGGAAGTTACGAGACAAGTAACCACTCCAAAGCACACTATATAAGTACTCATCCACATCAAATGGAAGTAAGTTCTCACTACTCCCAAAGTTGGAATTCTAACGTTCCAAAGAAAAAACTAACTTAAGCATCGGAGGGTTCTTGGCCAGTTCATCCTGGTCACCTTTGATCTTGTGTCTTTTCTTTTCAGACCTCTCAAACAATCACTTGTCCATTGAAGCCCGGAGCATTCAGCCTATTGATTTTCTTTGCATCATCAAATATAATAAAGTTCAGGAACGGGTTTGAGTTTTTTTCAAAACAATAATTCCTTTGGAAAAAGGGGGATTAGGAAAGTCTTTATTGACTCTGTTTTCTAAATAGAAAATTCATATTGATTGCAGTTTTCTCTGGCAATCAAGTGCATCCAATTGCAAACTGGGGGAAAAGGAAAATTGAGGCCGAGTCCAACTTTGTTGGAGCATTAACTAACATTGAAGCTCAAACTCATACGGCAATAAAAGTGGTGTCGTCAGCGATGGACCCAAGTGACATTTCTCCAATCACTCACAACAACAGGCCCGAGTGATATTGATGTTTCACCAAACCGGTTTTTTGTATTTTCAAATTTGTTATTAAAAGTACATATTGAGTTTTAAAGTAAACACACAAAAAATCACATCATTATTCACATATAGATTCTATTAGGATTAATGCCCTTAAATCCTATTGTATAATGCTATGTATGATATTATGTATGACATTATATATGACTTAATGTTGTGATTAATAAAGTTGTTTTATTATTATCTAAAATAATGGTAACATGAATATTTGGATATTATCATATAGTCCATGAGATGCATAGTATGTGATTTAGTCACAGAAGATGTAAGTCACAAGTTCTTTGTAAACTCAAAATTTTAGTTCGTAATCGATGATGAAATTGGACATTTCATCTACGAAGATTATAACATATCAACTAAGATGATCTGTCTTGATCATGGAAGTGAAGACTTCTAGTTGATATGTTGATATGTTTTAAGAGTTAAAACATATTGAACTGGACCGTTTTGAGATTTATTATTCTCCTAACGACTGTCAAAATAAATAATAAATCTCACGACTTTTATTTATATGAACTCTTAATCCTGAGAGAATAATGGACTTGATCACGAAGTGTTGGTTGCTTTGATATATCAGGAATGAGATCTAAAGTCATGATCAAAATCTCATTATATTAGGCAACCACATTTAGTATTGATGGAACATATATTCTTAAGATGAAATTCATAATCTCTTAACGGAGATATAAAATATTCTTTTGAGATAAGTTTAATGGGTTTGGTTATTTAGAATGTTAGGCCTAACTACTTTAGTAAGGAGTTACTAAAGTATATATTTATGAAATTGGATTTCATAAATATATGATGAATAACTTAAAGGATTAAATCGGGTACTCAAAGATTAAGATGTAGTAATCTTCAAAGTGGCAGTCTACATTTATGACTTTGTATTACTACGAATATTTTAATGAAAGAGTTGCATGTATAATAAAGTCTTGGGATATAATTTATTAATAAGGCCTAGAGTGCAATTAAATTTATATAGTGGTATTATATATAATTAATAGTAACTTTGGACTTGTCAAGAGTTGACAGAAAAACCCAATGCCCATTAGAGCTAGTGTCTTATTTGTTCTCTTTTGGTCGCACTCCAAGCCACATACTAAATCCCAATTAAGATTGCCCAAAAGTCTAACCCAATTAGATAATCAGTGATAAGGAGAGAAATATGCAGAATTTTATAAGAGAACGAAATGGTTTGTATGTGAGTGTTGAACACTCTATTATTCTCCATTAAACACATTCTTATAAACTGATTGAGAGATCACGCTTCTTGGGTATTAGTGGAATTGGAGTGAAGATTAAAAGTGTTCCCAAGTACTTCTAATCTTTGTTTTGAAATTCACCACACCAATGTACACTCTCTTGTTTTTATATTCTGAAATTTACATAATACATGTTATCAATTGCGAATGAAGTAGATCCGTTAATATAGAAAATGAAGAGTTTAAATATTTATATAGGATGAGTAGGATTGATTATATCAAATTATCATATGCTTTGAAGTGATGCAAAGTGCATGTGCATTTTTTTTTTACACCAAATATAACATGTGCATTCACAAAATCAAATTGCCTCTTGCAATTATCTAGTATAAAACAAGAACCATTTGTAACATTTTCAATGGATAATTTATGGACCAAGGAGGCCATGGCGCACCTAAAATTTTAAGGGTATGTTTGGTAACTGTTTTTTACTCTTATTTTCTATTTTCAAAAATAATTTTCTATTTTTGAGACTAAAAAACTTGTTTGACAACCCAAAATGGACAGAAAAAAAAAACTGTTCTCAAAACTCAATTTGTGAAAGAAATTGAAAACAAGCAAAATGCTGTTTTTAATTTCTAATTTTTAAAAGTTAATGAAAGCACGCATTTAATTTAATGAATTTGTCTCATTTAATAAGTTAGAATTAGAGTTCAAATCTTAACAACAACATATTTTACTATTTTCTATTCTTTTCTTCAAAAAACTTTTTTTTTTTTTTAATTTCAACTAACCAAAAATGTTTTGATTTGAAAAATACAAAAAAATTGTTTTTTCTTTATATTCCCAAAAACAAGTTTTTAAAAATAGAAAACAAAAACTGTTACCGAACATAATCTAAATTTTTGACCAAAAAAAAATGGTAATTTAGTTCATCCCTATGACCAGTGGCCCTTCCTAAAGTTAAAAAATCACTTTTACATAACAAGTCCTTAAAAGTATATATGGTATCAAATTATAGCTTACTCGCTTATCAAAAAAATTATGGCTTAATTACTTGTTTGGTATATATATGGGAAATGCTAACAGGTGTCTTTAGAGTAATAGTTAACAATCCATTTAAAGAAAATTTTTATGAGAAAAGAAAAAAAAAAATTATGACAGTTTTTTCCATTTCCCATAAAAAGTGGTGTCAAAAATTTCTTAAAATGAATTGTTAACCATTGCCCTTAGCATGACCCTATATATAATTTTCAATTTTCAAACTATTGTGTTTGCCTGCTGCTTCCTTTGTTTATTTTTATTTTTTATGGATGTTATTTTTTGGCACTTTATCCATTTGAGACCCACTGTAAGAACATTCACAATAAAAATGGTAAAATCACCCAAATGTTATTTTAGCACTTCAGACTAAAAAAAATTATGTTACATAAAAATATGCTATATCTAAAATTTTTTAACATTCACTTATAGTGAACTCTTATATAAAAGTTCACTGTAGCAACTTTTTTTTTATAATGATTTTTATTTTCCTTCTCTAGTCTCTTCCCTACCTCTCACTCTTGTTCATTTTAATGATTTTTATTAACATGTTGGATTATTTATATTATTTTAATGAATTTTATATAAAATTAAAAAATTCGATGAAAGGTGTATTAATGGATAAAATAGTTTTTTAATATACTAAAAGCTAAATATATGAGCACCTTTGAGGTGAAAGCTCTAAATAAATTTAGATTTTTAGGATTTGCATTCTACTATATTACTGTATGACTCCACCTAACACCACTTTAATGTGATTTGACTAACACCAAACCTACATTTATGAACTCAACCAAAGTTTACTATCAACAATATGCCTCGCACCAAACTCATAGACTTTCACAAACAAACTCACTGCAAACATGAACAAACCTTTTTACATGCCCAAATTAACACATATACCTCTCATACTTAAACTCGAAATCCCAAAATCTAATACATCCAATAACTCTCTCATACAAAAATAAACAAATAATCAAATTACTTTTCAAATAAATCTAATATATTCTTTGACGTATAAAAATTTCTAATTAGTTTTTCATTAGGGGGTACTTTTTCCTTACCTATCAAAAGAATAATTCACTTCCACACTAACTTAGATTTCTAATCGTACTACCTTAGATTACATTACAACTATTTACTTTTTTTTGGGTGAAAAGATGCTTCATTAAAAACTAAACAACTGAATTACAAGAAGAAACAGACCGATCAAAAGCAACCCCAGCAGGGTCTACATTACAACTATTTACAATCATGATTGGGTGGACTTTCCTAATACAATTCCCTTCAATCAATCATATAAAAGATATGGCCATTTTTGCACCACATAGAGTCGATGCATTCACAAAATCGAGAGGGCAATTATATATATCAAGCAAGCTGTCCCATGCTATGGCTAATCTGTCTGCCCCTTCTTGTTTCTTACAAACTTTAGCATAAAAAATCTTTCTTTATTAAGCCTCCTTTTAAATGCCAAGTAGGATCTGAGCTGTGTCTGTGTAGTATCTGATATGGCTACACGTAATCATTTGCTTTACGTCTTCAATGCCATTGATTGCAATAAGTACTTTATTATTTATTGTTGTATTTATTATTGACTTCAAATTATATGTAGCTTCCCCAACGTAAACCTATGCAATTAAGGCCAATAATTATTGGTTTATATTAGTAAAGACAATGATATAGATGACACTTATCCAGTGTAAACCTGCCACGTGGCTAGCACAAAGTGAAAATTGAGCTAATTTATGATTCACATTGATAAATTGATAAGTTGGTGATGAATTTAATTATAAATAATAGAGAAATGTCTATAATATTCTCACAACAAATTAAATAGTAAGTTGTTATGAGTTTTTATTAGTGGACAAAAAAGTAATTTCAGCAGTGGATTTAAATTGAAAACTTATAACAATCTGTCACCTAAAATTTATTATAAAAGTATTGTGAAAATGTTGTAAATGTAGCATTTCTCTGAATAATAACGTAATAGCAAATATGTGAAAATCAATTACATCTAGTTAATAATTTGTAATTGTGGGGGGTGAAAGCCCAACCTAATGTAACGGGCCTGGGCCCCTACTTGAAGACTACTGCATGTCCGAAGAGAGGAAAATGTGCGAGAAGGAGTCCGCGTGGAAGAAATATACCTGGAAACGAACGAGGAGTGTAGTCCGAGGAGATCACCATTGGTCCGAAGAGATCATCTTCCTCGGACACAGAGAGCCTTGATCAAGCAAACACCTGGGAGGTTCAAGTAATCTTCCTAACAGTTCTAATGATAAGTGTGAACCTCAGGCGCGCATGAGGATAGCAGGAACGGAGAAATATCTAGAAGACAAACTTCAACCACCACATTAAATGCACCGCAGCTACTTTTCTGGCCGCATTAATGTGGAGAAGACCCCTGAACAGTACAAACTCAGCTACCGCCACTCACACAAGGCTAAAGAAGATACATGATGGGACATGCACTCAAGTGGATGTTTAGATGATAAACAAGTGGACGATGAAGATGAAGGGAGAGGGTGCTATATAAGGGGGAGAGGCCTCTGATAAGAAAGGGGGGGAAAAAAAGAGAGAGAAGAAGAAAATAACTTTACTGTAGCTCTAAGAACTGTAACCATTCAATAAATTTCCTCTTCGGACTTTCACCTTTGCCCTTGTCCGATTATGATTGCATGTTAGGCCATCCGTAAATACCATAATCAACTCTTGTTTAATTTACATCCAGCCCAGTTCTTTCACCCACGCTCTACAAATTCATTGTCTTGGGTTCATTGGGCTCATAACTCATACCTTTTGGGCTTGGGCTACAAAAATTGACCCTACAATTGGCGCCCACCGTGGGGCAAGCTTGTGCAGGGGTGAAAACAACAGCTGATAATGGCAGAACAAGGTCAACATCAAGCAGAATCTAGGGCATCCCAACACATTGACCCTTTTCTCAACTTAGAGAGGAGACAAGATCGTGAGGGTAGTGCACACACTGTGCATACTGGTCAAAACCAGTCACATGGCGGAAGTCACGTGTCCCATGCAGAGAAAAACCGGGATTTGCAACTACAAGTTGAAAAACTGAAGAGGGAGTTACGCCATGCCAAAAGGAAGCGGATTTCTTCGTATTCTGATGAGGATTCCGACAACGAGTGGGACGTCACTTACCAGCAGAAGTCTCGAACACCAGGCAGCGAATCCTTCTTCTATGAGGAGGAGCCCCACCATAAGAGACAACCAAGAAGCCCATCACCTAGAGGCGTAGGGAACGATGCTATGAGTAGGGCTTTGAATCAGATATCAAGATCACCTTTTATGTGCAGGATTGAGGAAGCGAAACTCCCTCGGCGTTTTAACTAGCCAACGTTCACCATCTACAATGGTAAAACAGACCCCGTGAAGCACGTGAGTCATTTTAATCAAAGGATGGCTGTCTACTCCAGAGATGAAGCTCTGATGTGTAAGGTTTTCCCCTCTAGTCTTGGTCCGGTTGCAATGAGGTGGTTTGACAGCCTGAAAGCAGGCTCCATCAACTCCTTCAAAGAGCTCACTCAAGCATTCGACTCCCGTTTTGTCACTTGCCGAAGAGTGGCCAGGCCCTTATCTTCGCTGCTATCCTTGAGCATGCAGGAGGGTGAGACCTTGAAGGCATATTCGGATAGATACTGGGAGATGTTCAATGATATGGAGGGCAACTCTGATGCAATGGCCCTCAGCACATTCAAGCTCGGCCTCCCTACCGACCATGGTTTGAGGACGTCCTTATCTGGTAAACCGGTTACTAACATGCGTCAACTCATGGACCGTATAGAAAAGTACAAAAGAGTTGAAGAAGACCAGCAGCAGGGGAAGGGAAAAGACAAGGTTATCCCCCAGGAGATGAGGGATTTCAGGTCGGACCGCTACAATAGCAACAAACCGAGGAGAGATTTCGCTGGGCAATCGGGACCAATAAATCCCCAAGCGGTCAACACTGTATTCAAAGAGTCGGTACACCAAGTCCTGGAAAAGATCAAGAATGAACCATTCTTCAGGTGGCCGAACAAGATGGTGGGAAACCCTGAGAGGCGCAATCATAATCTCTACTGCCAGTACCACCAAGATCATGGGCATACCACGGAGGATTGCAGGAGCCTGTGGGATCACTTGGACTAATTGGTTCGTGATGGTAAATTAAGACACCTCTTACCGAGGAGGGCAGATGAGCTCAGGGCCACGAAGAGCCTTCAAAGCCCCCATTAGGAACTATTAACGTCGTCTTCGCCGCACCTAGAAGAACAGAATCCTGGCCATTGAAGGTCATGTCGGTAGTCCGACCACCAGCAAGGGATTTTGGCCGAGGTCCGAAGAGAACTAAGTCTGGCGATCCACTAGTTATAGAGTTCTCGGACGAAGACATGATTGGCACTATCCAACCCCATGATGATGCGTTAGTCATCACCCTCAGAATTGGAGGGTACAATGTGAAGAGGGTGATGGTGGACCAGGGTAGTGCTGTGGAGATAAAGTACCCTGATCTCTACAGGGGGCTAGGCCTAAAACCCCAAGACCTAACACCATACAATTCCCCTCTCGTGAGCTTTGAAGGAAGGGCTGTCACCCCGAAAGGCCAAATATGCTTACCTGTGCAGACCGGCTCCGAAGTGGTAGAGGTAGATTTTATAGTTGTGGACGTGTATTCACCCTATACGGCAATCATAGCCAGACCTTGGCTTCATGCACTAGGGGCTGTTTCCTCTACTTTGCATCAGAAAGTCAAGTACCCATCCGAAGGGCAGTTTCATGAGATCCGAGGAGATCAGTCCGCAGCCCGATAGTGCTTAGTGGCAGCCATCCAACATCAGCCCGAAGCCGAGTCCTCGTCCAGGGCTGAACGAGATTTATAGTAGTTAAAGTCTTAGGAATTGCCCGTCAAAGGTCCAGACGAAGGCACTCGATGCGAAGATTTAGTGAAAGTTGTTATTGAAGATGATCCTGAAAAGTTCTTCCAAGTCGGATCCCAGCTACCTCTTTAAGAGAGGGAAGAGCTAATAGAGTTCCTCAAGCGAAATCTTGATGTATTTGCCTGGAGTGCTTACGAAGCTCCAGGGGTAGACCCGGAATTCATATGTCACCACTTGAAGGTAAATCCACTGATCACCCCTAAGAAGCAGCCTCCTCGGCGCCCATCCAAGGAGCATGCTTATGCGGTAAGAGAAGAAGTAGCAAAGCTCATACGAGCTGGAGCTATTAAGGAGGTTTTTTATCCTGAGTGGCTGGCAAATACCGTGGTGGTAAAGAAAAAGAATGGGAAATGGCGAGTGTGCGTGGACTTCACTGATTTGAATAGGGCTTGCCCCAAAGATCCATTCCCTATGCCGAAAATTGATCAGCTAGTGGATGCCACTGTCGGCCATCCTCGGATGAGCTTCCTGGATGCCTTCCAAGGCTACCACCAAATACCACTAGCCCTCGATGATCAGGAGAAGACCGCTTTTGTCACCCATATTGGTAACTACCACTATAAAGTGATGCCATTTGGCTTGAAGAACGCGGGGTCTACCTACCAGAGGATGATGACAAGGATGTTCGAGCCATAGCTGGGCAAAAATATCGAGGTCTACATAGATGACATGGTGGTAAAAAGTAAGGTTGTTGTTGAGCATGTGAAGGACCTTGAAAGTACCTTTGAGGTTCTAAGAAAGTACAAGCTGCGCCTAAATGCTTCCAAGTGCTCATTTGGGGTGGGGTCCGGCAAGTTTTTGGGATACATGGTGACTTACAGAGGAATTGAGGTTAACCCCGACTAGATAAAGGTCATCAACGATTTACGAGCTCCTCGGAATCCCAAGGAAGTTCAGAAACTGACTGGAATGACTGCTACCCTGAATCGATTTATCTCTCGATCTGCAGACAGATGTCGGCCTTTCTACTCTTTGATCAACAAGTGGAAAGGATTCGAGTGGACTGAAGAATGTGCCGTGGCTTTTCAGCAGCTTAAAGATTATCTAGCTCGACCCCCAATCATGTCCAGTCCAGAGCCAGATGAAGTCCTGTTTGCTTACATTGCTGTAGCTCCTTGTGTTGTGAGCTTGGTGTTAATACGGACAGACCGTGGTGTGCAAAAGCCAGTTTATTACGTAAGTAAGTCGCTGTATGAAGCCGAGACCCGTTATCTACCCCTGGAGAAGGCCATCTTAGCAGTAGTGCTTGGTACGCGAAAGCTGCCTCACTATTTCCAGGCCCACATAGTCATCGTCCTTACTCAGCTCCCACTCGAGGCTGTACTCCGAAGCGTTGACTACCCTGGAAGAATTGCTAAATGGGGTACGATCTTGGGAGCCTTCGATATCAAATATATGCCACGCACGTCGGTCAAGGGCCAGGTCCTTGCGGATTTGGTAGCTGAGTTCACGGAGCCCCAATTAGAAGAAGTAACGCCGACATCCGACATGGATGAAAAATCAGTTGGCATGATTTCTCAACAAAGTCCCTCCCATTGGGAAGTGTACATGGATGGTGTAGCGAACCAAAAGGGTTCTGGAGTGGAGCTAGTGTTAATATCCCCTGAAAGAATTATCATTGAAAAGTCGTTAAGGTTGGACTTCTCGGCAACAAATAATGAGGCGGAGTATGAAGCCCTACTGATGGGAATGGCTATGGTTCGAAGAATGGGAGGAAAGTCTGTGGAGTTATTCTCAAACTCAAGGTTAGTCGTGGGTCAAGTATAAGGAGAGTTTGAGGCGAAGGATGAAAGAATGCAGGGATACCTGAGTCGAGTTAAATGTCTGCAATCGGAATTCGACTCTTTCAATTTGCTACACATCCCCAGAAATGGTAACGCACATGCTGACTCTTTAGCCACACTTGCTACCTCCTCGGCGCAAAATTTACTGAGAGTTATCCTCGTCGAGGACTTGCATGGGCCTACAGAGGCAAAAAGGGAAATAGTTCAGGTTCACCAAGTCAAGACCAGACTCTGCTGGATGGACCCTATAATTAAGTTCTTGAAAGAAGATATCTTGCCTGAAGAAAGGGAGGAAGCTGACAAAATTCAGAGGAAGGCGACCAGATTCTGGCTATCTGAGGACCATAAATTATACAAACGCTCCTATTCAGGACCGTACTTATTGTGCATGCATCCTGAAACGGCCGAGTCATTACTAGAGGAATTACATGAAGGGATATGTGGAAGCCATACTGGAGGGAGGTCCTTGGCTCACCGGGCTATTACTCAAGGTTATTAGTGGCCGAAGATGCAAAAGGATGCCCAAGATTACGTTAAAAAGTGCGATCAATGTCAGCGATTTGCCCCAAACATTCATCAACCAGGGGGAACTCTTAATCCACTATCCAGCCCGTGGCCTTTCGCCCAATGGGGCTTAGATATTGTGGGGCCATTCCCCAAAGCTGCAGGAAACAAGAGGTACCTTCTGGTCGGCACAGACTATTTCACCAAATGGGTCGAAGCTGAACCACTGGCCAACATCAGAGACGATGTACAGAAATTTGTGTGGAAGAGCATTGTCACTCGATTTGGGGTTCCTCATACTCTCATCTCAGACAACAGCCTACAGTTTGATAGCAAGGCATTCAGGAATTATTACAGTGAGCTGGGAATTATAAATAGATACTCCACTCCTGCCTATCCCCAAGGTAATGGGCAAGCAGAAGCTGTCAACAAGGTCATAGTAAATGGATTAAAGAAGATGTTAGATGATGCGAAGGGCAAATGGGTAGAAGAATTGCCACATTTACTTTGGGCTTACAGAACTACGCCTCGCAGGTCTACTGGAGAGACCCCCTTCTCAATGACCTATGGGGCTGAAGCTGTCATACCTTTGGAAACTGGGTTCCCAACGTTGAGAACTAGCTCGTTTAGTCCGACCGGCAACAGTGAGCAGCTAGAAAAGAGTTTGGACCTGATTGAGGAAAGGAGGAAAAGCACAATGGTTCGGTTGGCACATTACCAACAAAAGCTCAGGCAGGGCTACAATGCTAACGTAAAGCTAAGGCCTCTAGAACCTAGTGATTTGGTGCTGAGGAAAGTTGTGGGCACTGCAAAGAACCCAGCTTGGGGAAAGTTAGGACCCAATTGGGAAGAGCCATATCGTATTACTTCAGGAGCTGGCATTGGGGCGTATTTCCTAGAAGACCTAGATGGTCATGTAATACCACGTCCTTGGAATGTAAACAACCTCAAAAGGTACTTTTATTAATCGAATCTCTTCTTCAGCCAGTATGCCAATTCGTTATATAAAGCATTCTCTCAAGTGTTTAAACTTAAATCCAATCATGCCCTGTAGTCCTCGGACTAGATGATCTGGGTTAGTTAAAACTCCGTTACAGTTCTCTACGTGTTTAAACTTAAATCCAATCATGCTTGTAGTCCTCGGACCAGATGATCTGGGTTAGTTAACACTCCGCTACAGTTCTCTAAGTGTTTAAACTTAAATCCAATCATGCCTGTAGTCCTCGGACCAGATGATTTGGGCTAGTTAACACGTTCACAGTTTTCTAAGTGTTTAAACTTAAATCCAATCATGCTTGTAGTCCTCGGACCAGATGATCTGGGTTAGTTAACACTCCGCTACAGTTCTCTAAGTGTTTAAACTTAAATCCAATCATGCCTGTAGTCCTCGGACCAGATGATTTGGGTTAGTTAACACTCGTTCACAGTTCTCTAAGTGTTTAAACTTAAATCCAATCATGCCTGTAGTCCTCGGACCAGATGATTTGGGTTAGTTAACACGTTCACAGTTCTCTAAGTGTTTAAACTTAAATCCAATCATGCATGTAGTCCTCAGACCAGATGATTTGGGTTAGTTAACACGTTCACCGTTCTCTAAGTGTTTAAACTTAAATCCAATCATGCCTGTAGTCCTCGGACCAGATGATCTGGGTTAGTTAACACTCCGCTACAGTTCTCTAAGTGTTTAAACTTAAATCCAATCATGCCTGTAGTCCTCGGACCAGATGATTTGGGTTAGTTAACACTCGTTCACCGTTCTCTAAGTGTTTAAACTTAAATCCAATCATGCCTGTAGTCCTCGGACCAGATGATTTGGGTTAGTTAACACTCGTTCACCGTTCTCTAAGTGTTTAAACTTAAACTGTAGTCCTCGGACCAGATGATTTGGATTAGTTAACACGTTCACCATTCTTTAAGTGTTTAAACTTAAATCCAATCATGCCTGTAGTCCTCGGATCAGATGATTTGGGTTAGTTAACACCGCTACAGTTCTCTAAGTGTTTAAACTTAAATTCGATCATGCCTGCAATCCTCGGACCAGATGATTGGGGTTAGTTAACACTCGTTCATCGTTCTCTAAGTGTTTAAACTTAAATCCAATCATGCCTGTAGTCCTCGGACCAGATGATTTGGGTTAGTTAACACTCCGCTACAGTTCTCTAAGTGTTTAAACTTAAATCCAATCATGCCTGTAGTCCTCGGACCAGATGATTTGGGTTAGTTAACACGTTCACCGTTCTCTAAGTGTTTAAACTTAAATCCAATCATGCCTGTAGTCCTCGGACCAGATGATTTGGGTTAGTTAACACTCGTTCACAGTTCTCTAAGTGTTTAAACTTAAATCCAATCATGCCTGTAGTCCTCGGACCAGATGATCTGGGTTAGTTAACACTCCGCTACAGTTCTCTAAGTGTTTAAACTTAAATCCAATCATGCCTGTAGTCCTCGGACCAGATGATTTGGGTTAGTTAACACTCGTTCACCATTCTCTTAGGCGCTTAAACTTAAATTCAATCACGTCTGCAGTCCTCGGACCAGATAATATACCGTAATTACAAGGTACAATCATTTGCAGTAATGATAAATCATAAGGCAGGCAACAAAAGCACCAGAACTAAAATGGAAACTATTTCACTAATCAAAAGAGGATAGTTTACAATCCCTAATATAAAAGGAAAACTAGTACATGGTGCAAAATGAAAGCTATTAAATGCCTAAGCCTTCTTCTGAGGAGCCAAAGGATCAGCACCCTGGCTGGACTGAGCTGCAGCAGCTTCTGGGGCTTGGTCCTGAGATTTCACTGCAGTTTTCTTCCTTCCCAAGTCCTTGTCCTTGTCCTTGGGGGCCTCAGCTGGCTTGCTTTGGTCCACAGGCTGACCAGACTCCTTGGAGGCCTTAAGTGTGGTTGGAGGAACTTGGCTGACCAAGGATGGCTCCGAAGTCTCTGGGGGCTGTGTTGAAAGAGGGGGATCAGACTCTGGGAGCTCTCGGATGTCAGGGTCGTAATATACGCTCCCAGGCAGCCTCAGTTCCGAGTCAGCAGGCACCCCAGCAGCATCCATAGCCTTGCCCCATGTCATATCGCAGTAGTCTCGGCTGACCGAGGCGAACTGCTCAGTTAGACCTTTTTCGGTCACCTCCACTCCCAGCTGGTATGTTTCTTTCTTTTCTGCCTCGGTCGCCTCCTTGGCTAGCTGGGCATCCTTCTGGGCTAGCTTGGCAATGTCCTTAGCCTTTTGGAGTTCAGTGCGAAGTTCCTTCATAAGCGCTTTCTCGGCTATCAGACTGGTCTGAGCCTCATTTAGCAACTTGCGTTGGGCTGCGGCCTGGCTCTCAGCATTTTGCAGGCCAGCTTTGAGGCTATTCCTTTCATTGGTTATCTCTTTGAGCTGCTCAGAAATTTGAGAAAACTGCTCTTTCAGGCTGCCTAGGGCTTTCTCTGCCTCAGTCCGAGAGTGGGCCTCTGCTTGGGCTTCGATGAATGCATTTTTACTCCACTCCTCGGCCACAAAGACTTGCTGGGTAATCTGCATAATAAAGTAAAAGAGTTAGCATAAAACGAACAAAAACTAATATGCCAAACCGAAGAGCTGGATTAAGTTACCATGGCCAGGTCCCTCTTCAGGGACATGTAGAGCTCATACTGGCTAAAGCGCCTGTACAACTCCATGTCTCGGGGAAGGAGCAATGGTTGCTCCAAAGCTTCAGCAACAATTCCTGCTTTTCCCCCGTCAAAGTTCCTGAGGGAGGTATCCCAAGGAATAGGAGCACCATCTAGCTCCAGTTTGGGGGACCATGTGCGCGGTGCTCGGCGCACCTCGGCGATATGTGGGTCCTCTCGGCTCTCAGTAGACGAGGCCCTCTTGTTCCGGTGGTCTTTCGCCACCTTCTGTTGCTTGGCTCCTTTGGGAGGCAACACCTCTCTCTCTTCAGTGTCAAGTTGGGGCCTCTTCTTCTTCAGGTCCGGTAAGGGCTTTAAGCCGGGGTCAGGAACCTGAGGAGGCGGTGGAGGCAAACTCACCACTGGTTGAGAGGTCCCAGTGCCTTTCGGCTCGGACTTTTTGCCCCTGTTGCTCATTAAGGCCTTCAGGTTCGACATATTTTCCTCTTCCGAAGAGCCTTACGAAATGGCAGTTATCAGAATAGGAGGATGGACGCTGGATTGCCTATCAATCCCCTCCTCGGAATCTGAGGATGGTATCACTTGAACCCCTCATGAAGCTTCCCCTTCAAACTTGAACTCGTCAATCTGCTCGTCAAGTGAGGGGGTTGAAGAAGCGACTCTTTCCTCGGCCGCAGCGGGCTCAAGAGGAACCTGTTGAATTGGCTGAAGGAGCAATGGCACACCCTGAGGATTTGGATGTGGCACGGGCGCAAGGTCGTGCGGCGCTAAAAAATTATGCCGACCGACGTCTATCCGTTTGAGATGGTAGTCCCCTTGAGTAATGGCGTTACCGACCGGCTGGAAATCCTTTGGCTTTCCCATATAACCAAGAATGAGGGGGACAGATCGGAGTTGCCCGTCTTCACTCACGAAAATTTTCGACCGGAGTAAGTAATTTAGCGCGGGGACGTTTAAGAGGCTGAGCCGAGGAGCAACGTGCTTTCTATCTGTAAACACCACAAAGAAAACTTGGTCAGAAACTCAAAGATAATGATACACAAAAGAGAAGACAGATTGTTAAAATGTGAAGATCCTAAATCTATTGTCAGGAAACCTAGGTCTAAAGAGTCCCACCTGGCTCTCCTGGTTCGGTCGGGCAATGAAGACCGTTATGCCACGCACCCGAAACGATCAGATAGTCGTCTTTAATCCCCTTATTAGACTTGGGAAGGCAGGAAACGAGCCTAACGACATCGGACCGGGATTTAAGATAGTATCCCACCCCCTTCTGGCTATGACACTCGTACATATGCACCACGTCATGCCAGGTAAGTCCTAATCCTAAGTGACGGTTCAGGGCATCAATTGCTCCTAGGATCCTAAAGAGGTTGGGTGCGCACTGCTCGGGGGAAAGCCTGTGATTACGAAGATAACCTCCAGTGACAGAACCCATAGGAAGAGTCATTCCCCCTTCTATGAATGCTATCATGGGAATTACGACCTCCCCCTCTCTTCGGTCGGTTAATATCCGCTCCGGAGGACAATACCTCAGATTTACCCCTCGGGGTATGCCGTAGGTCTCCTTAAATTCCTCTATTAGGGCGGGACTATCAACAAGTTCCTCGAATCTACCCATTTTTGGCTAACTAGAGAAGAGCGCAAGGCAGTGACTGGCAAATAAGGGTTTGAAAGTCGAAAGCACTGGCCGAGAAGAAGATGGAGGATTAGAAACGTTGAAACTTACGCAAACTGAATCGAAAAGTGATCTTCGAACTCGCGGAAGGATTCTTATAGACTCTGGGATGAACTAGGATTGATGATTGAATGTACTCAGTGGGTTCGAGTGCTTGAGTTCGCTGGATGGTCTGAGGATTTGCAAAGTAAAGAAGAAATAACCTCCTTTGAGGTTTTATATGGGAACAAGTGAAGGGTCAGGGGTCATCCCGCCCAAATTCTGAGAAAAAATCACGTCCGTTGGATCGGTAGCCCACCGTTGGATGCCAAAGACAAAACGCCGCCTGGAGTAATTGACAATGCCTTGGGAAGACTGAAACGACAGCAGCATTAATGAAGCGCCTGCATCTATGCCCACACGCGTGTAAGTTCAGATATTTTTGTTATTTCAAACTTCCATTTCGTGACAAGTCAAAATCTTATTTTTTCACCTCGGATGCGAGGGAAAAACTAACATTTTGAGGGGCTATTGTGGGGGGTAAAAGCCCAACCTAATGTAATGGGTCTGGGCCCCTACTTGAAGACTACTGCATGTCCGAAGAGAGGAAAATGTACGAGAAGGAGTCCGCGTGGAAGAAATATACCTGGAAACGAACGAGGAGTGTAGTCCGAAGAGATCACCATTGGTCCGAAGAGATCATCTTCCTCGGACACAGAGAGCCTTGATCAAGCAAACACCTGGGAGGTTCAAGTAATCTTCCTAACAGTTCTAATGATAAGTGTGAACCTCAGGCGCGCATGAGGATAGCAGGAACGGAGAAATATCTAGAAGACAAACTTCAACCACCACATTAAATGCACTGCAGCTACTTTTCTGGCCGCATTAATGTGGAGAAGACCCCTGAACAGTACAAACTCAGCTACCGCCACTCACACAAGGCTAAAGAAGATACATGATGGGACATGCACTCAAGTGGATGTTTAGATGATGAACAAGTGGACGATGAACGTTGTGAAATTTTAAAGTACTCGCAAGTGTACGAACCGTACCGAAGTATAGTTTGACAAGAACGAGGTCGAACCCACAGGGACTTGAATGAACATAGGAAAATTAATTAAACCTTAACCAAATTAATCCTAATCTAGTTTAATAAAAATTGGTTTTTTTGAAATTAAATAAACTAAGCAAATAATAAAATTAAGCAAATAGTTAAACTAAGCAAAAGATATAAAGCAATAAAAAGATGTAAACAATCAAGGGAAAAGAATTAAGGTTTTGGAATCCGCCTTGTAAGTCATATCAGCATATATTTATGATCATTAATTTTTCCCAACTCACTACATGATAATCTAGAAATCAATCTTGCTATCATGGAAAATATCCTTATTAAAATCCTTATTTTAAAAATCAAAAGCATGTTCTTCTTCACTTCTTAAGTATAAAACCAAATCATCAATTGTATCCATAGCCAAACAAATCACAAGATATATCCAATTCTAAAAATTAAATCATAACTTGTATCCGTTGACAAACAAATCACAAGAGATATCCAATTCTATAATCAAGAAATAATAAACCAAGCATTCAATTAATTAAGACAAATCCTAAATCATGAGAAAAACATGATTGAGCTCATATCTAAAATCCCATCTTAGTCAATTGATATGAAGCAAGAACAATTTAAATCATTAAAGAACAACTATTGTGGGAAAAATCAAATCATATAAATATTATTGATAATCCTTGACAAGGTTTCATCCTTAGCTCTAATTATAAATTTAGCTACTCATGGTAATTGAAATAAAACACAAGAATAAAATACTAAACATTAAACTAGAAAAATAAGATAGAGAAAGAAATAGTCACAATGCTATCATATAGTAAAGCTATAAAAAAAGCCACATGCGGCACTGCCTCTTACTCCAATTTTCTGTTTTGCATCTCAGCCCTAGCACTAGCCTCTATGAATTTTGCCCTAAAAAGCCTTTAAATAGGTCAAGGAATCCTATTACAAGTCGAATTCCCGTTTGGAGAAAATTCCAGATTTTTAGGCTTCACTTAACCGACTATTTTGCCCCATTTAACGTCAGAATTCGGGCTTCTGGTAAACTACAAAGTTGTCGCCCATTAAGTTAACTTTTCAGTCCAACTTGAATCATCTCAATTGGACATCTGAGCCGAAAGTTATGCCAAAAATACTAACTGATGTGCAGGCTGAAATCCTAATCCGAATTGGACTTGGATTTGGTGCAAATTTCCTTTGATTCCTTACTCCAATTGGACTTAAATTTAATATTCATGCCTGGCTGGATGTAAGTTGGCTTGATTCAATTGGCCTAGCCCCACTTTGCATGTAAAGCCTTTATTACCTGCAACACAAAGATATTACATAATCAGTCACAAAATAACATAAAAGTAAAGCTAAATATGTAGATATGTGAGTATTTTATTGTATATATTTCATGCACATCAATGAAGATGAAGGAAGAGGGTGCTATATAAGGGGGAGAGGCCTCTGATAAGGGTGGACGAAACAAAAAAAAAAAAAAAAGAAGAAGAAAATAACTTTATTGTAGCTCTAAGAACTGTAACCAACTTTCATTCAATAAATTTCCTCTTTGGACTTTCACCTTTGCCCTTGTCCGAGTATGATTGCATGTTAGGCCATCCGTAAATACCATAATCAACTCTTGTTTAATTTACATCCAGCCCAGTTCTTTCACCCACGCTCTACAAATTCATTGTCTTGAGTTCATTGGGCTCATAACTCATACCTTTTGGGCTTGGGCTACAAAAATTGACCCTACAGTAATAAATTAGCATCATTATTTTGTTTTTATTTTAAAATTTTAAGTTAGCTTGGGTCCAATGATTGTATACTATGAACTTTTTGAAATATGAATACATGACAAGTACCTGACATGTGTTCAAAACTTAACGAATCCAGTACACAATGCACCAGACATAGACTAGTTACTGCGTCGAGAAGCCACATAGCTCCAATTTATGAAGGAGATATTTATAAAGCAATGATCCAATGCTTCACCAATTTGTTAGTCTTCAAAGAACTTTTCAATCAACACCATTCATCCCCTTGTGGGGCATCCTTCACCAATTTGTTAGTCTTCAAAGAACTTTTCAATCAACACCATTCATCCCCTTGTGGGGCATCCCCAAATGTTAAAATAAACCCCAAAATTGAGAAACCCATTACTCATAATATCAAATCATTCTTTGTATTCACTATTCACTTACATTTTACACACAAGTCACAAATTTTTTCATAAGTATTCAGAGATTATATACATATATATATATATTGTAATTAATATTAATAAAAATATTTTTAATAATAAATTTATAAAAAAAAGACATTAATTTGGTTACATATTTTTATATTAAATCAATCATTAAAAAAATAAATACAATAGTATTCCAAAATTATGGTATCTATTTCATGATTTTTTTTAGTTTTATCATTGGACTAAAACACTAATTTTTTTTTTTTGTAAGGTATAAATCTTTTAATTCAATGACAGACAAAAATAAATAAATAAAATTATGTATGTGATATTAGGTGTGAGTTTGGAAAGTGCGTTTTGCGCGTTTTTCAACGGGTGCTTTTTTTAGTAGTCTTGTGCACTGTTTACAGGACTCGCAAATACATTTTTCAACAAAAACAACTTTAAAACTGGGTCCCATGGCATTATTTATATATTTAAAAATTATTTTACTATTTTATTTTCAGTTTTTAACAATAAACGATATTCAGACCCTATGATTTCAAAAGTGACAAACAAAACTTATCCTGATTTGGCATGAAAGGTAGGTGATAAGGTGTCCATGAAACCAACGGCCTGTGATGAGTCATGATTCATTATTGATAGGTGCATGGCCGAATCAATCACATGGATGACTGTAAAGAGAGCTGACACGTTCTGACATGTCATACTTTATCACAAGGTGCCGTACGTATTTACAACAGAGATTTCGTCGTTTCGACAAACGTGTCGCACCGAATGTTACAACGAATTCATTGAAAGTTTAATAAAGATTCCAAACTTTCCAACAACCGTGATAAAAAAGTTGTTATCTACTAATAGATATGTTTTTTACACGTTGTCTGAGGAAGGGCTTTTTGTTTAAGTGGGTCCCACCCATAGAGTCAGCCACGGAGTCCCTATTTTGCAAAATCATATTTGCAACCGACTCCTTGATTTTTCAGCATGGGCTTCATGTGTTAAATTTGTGTCACCTATAAATACATGGATGAACTTCTCCAAGTGTCACCTACTCACTTTCATAGCTTGCTTTCACGTATCTATCATCCTAAATTGTCGTTGTAGATAATAGTTATTGTCTCGTGTTGCTTTTGTTGTGTTTTACTTGGTCCATAGTTGGTATTAGAATTTTAACAAGCCAGCTGCTTCTTGCTCAGTCTTCGATTAATCTGTCATAGTTGATCATAAAGTTTTGAGACTAATTAAGACTTGATTGTTGTTGTTGAAAAAAGAGAGAGAAAAGATGACGGTTGGGGCGGGGATAGGTGTGGCTGATGGGAGTTTGGTGGTGTTGGGGAGCAAAGTGTTGCATGAAGTGCATGAAAACATTGTGGTGACAGCAGCCACAGGAGGTGCATTGGTGAATGGGGCATTCATTGGGGTCAGATCCAATCAGATGGGAAGCCGCCGGGTCTTTCCTATTGGGAAGCTTGAGTATGTTTCTCTCTCTTCTTTTTTATTTCTTTTTGAACATTGTTATGTGGTTTTCATTGAATTTATCTGAGTATGTTTGTGTGCTCAGATAATTATGACAATATGACTATTCTGATTCTTGGTTATAAATTAAAAAAAAAAAATTAATTCTTTATTAGCACATCTTTTGTTCAAGTTTGCTTGTTTTCTTTGTTGTATAAGAGGATTTGCAATCCTAAAGCTTTGGGATTTTGTTGGTTGATCCTAATCCTTTTTTGTTTGGCGGATTTACTGTAACTTTTTTTATATGTATAATTTATTTTTTGGAATTCTGATCTAACTTATCCAATTCATAATTTGTGGGGAGTTTTTAAGATGATCTGTAATGTGTTATATGTGGTAAAAGTTCTTTATTGTTTTAGTTACGGTATAATGTGAAGTTTTTAATATACAGGGGACTTCAAGCTTTTGATAAGAGAATTTGTAATGTTACAGCTTTGGGATTTTGTTATTGACTTGTTTTATACTTTTTTTTTGAGTGGTTTCTAAGTCTTAATCTGTGGGGGTTCTTTTAAGATGGTCTGTAAGTGTTCTTGATGGAAAATTTAGACCCCTTAAACAACCAGATTGCGTAGCCTAGATTAATTAGCCAAGTTGTTACTTAGTCAAATTATGCAATTCTAGGTTAAAGCAATCAAACAATCATATCAAAATAACAAAGTAGCGGAATAATAAAAGACACAGTGATATGATCACCCAGGAAACCACACGGTAAAAACCTGGGGAGGATTTGACCCACCGATCCTCAAGGCAAACCAGAATTCACTATGAAAGAATTGAAATTCTTACAAAAGGACTACAAGCTCCCCGCTTGACTTCCTAATGCTACCCACCAGTAGAACTTACTGACACGACCACATGCAAGCTCCGAATCCACGGACTCCTTCTTTCTTGAATTCCTCAATCAGCTACAAGCTCCCCGCTTATTTTTCTTTTAAGTTCAAATGGTTGCAACTCTAATGATCTTCAAGATGTTGAAATCATCTCTACCTTGAAAACCCTAAGTTTTGTGTAAAGGAAGGCTCCTCAAAGATCTCACACGAGATTCACACAAAACAGCAATATATGAGCAACAAAGCAATATGGACAACATTCAAAAACGGGGCTAGGGTTTAGTTTATATACCTAGGGTAAAAAACATAAAACCCTAAACGTTTAATGAAGTAGGGCTGAGTTGGAAATTCTGCAGAAAAATCAACCTGTGCGATATTCGATCGATCGAGTCTATTTTTCGATTGATCGAGCCAGGCCGAAAGTCCTAAGTACTTCTGCAGCCACTCGATTCCAACTTTACAATAATAAACCAACTTTGAGCAAGCCTAAACAAGACTAAATACATTGTTTTGATCATGGTTTGCCAACATTACAAATTAGAGTTCTAAATACATAAAATCCTAAGACCTTAGAACCTAACAAACTCCCCTTTTGGCAATCCGTGACAAAACCCTAATTAAAAGCTCAAACTTTTACAAGTAAACAACCCTTTACAGAGATAATGCTTATAAATTCAAATTCAGCCTAACTACTATTTATCGGTTGCAAGTGTAGACAGCAGCTTAGTTGAATCAACCTGTATATTCCTGAAATACTCAACAAACGCATAAACGCATGTGTGACAGAAAAGAGTAAAACAACAGGTATAACATTCTTGTAAGATTCACACAACACAAAATAAAGACATATATGAATGATCAACTCATATATATAAATCAATACGCAGTGAATCACAAAGCAACAAGAATCAATAAAAAAAACATGTATATCAATCAATGTTACTCCCCCTAACATGAATATCCCCAAAAAAAATATACAAAGTGAAGCACCTAGATACAATCTAAAAAACTCCACAAGCTCCTCAACAACAAAAAGTAACAAAAAATCTGCCCATAACTACAAAAACTCCTCTACAAGTCAAAACTCCACTCCCCCTTTTTGTGACGGAATGCCAAAGGGCAATCACAGGTCGCCATCAAAAGGAGGTGGTGAGGGTGAATGAAGACGCGATCAGTCAGCTCGAAGAGCAAACTCATCTAGCAAGTCCACCAAAATTTGACCATGAGTCGCCTGAACGGTCATGACAGTCTCCAGGGTACGACGAACATCAAAATCGGTCGAAGGAGGTGGAGGAACAGCAGCAGCAGCAGCATCATCACCAACTAAATCAGGAACATCCTCACCAGCAATACCTGCAGAAGAAGGAGGAGGAGGAGTGCTACTAGACGGCTTAGACCTAGGGTGTTTAGAACTAGCTCGAAGATGAGCAGCCCTTTGTCTAAGAAAAGACGCACTTATAGGAGCTATCACATGAACGGGCTCAGAGGAAGGAAAGCCACCAAGATTAAGATAAAGAAGAATCCTATGAATGAAAATAGGATGAACAAGAGCATGAGCAGAAGATGAACTCCTATAAACATCGTTCAAAGAACGAAGAAAAAGATGGGGAAAACTAATAGGAGCATCAGTAACAAGAGCGTACAAAAATACACACCTCTCGAGAGGAATGGTGTGAACATGAGAGATGGGCCAGATAGAATGACAAGCTATCCTAAAGAAAATATAGTGCAACTCGGAAAGCTCAGCAGAGGTGATCCTAGGATCAGAACCCCACTGGACAGTAGTCCCAGTGATGTAAGACAAGACATCACTAATCTCGGGAGACACATCATAAGGATAGACAGGATTCTGTACCAAAGGTACCCCTAGAGCATCAGCCACTATCTGAGGAGTAATGGAGTACTCTACGCCTCGTATCCAACTCTTGACTAGAGTGTTGGAATCATAGATGCGGATAGAGATGTTCGAGTAGAACTCTCTAATCAAGGCAGAAGGTGGAGGAGGATCAGAAATATCCACCAAGGGTAACCAGCCCCTACGCTCGAAGTTTGCCCTAATGGCAGGATCAAGTTCATCTAAATGAACAGAACGCTCAGCCCAAATCTTTCTCCTAACGTTCAGCTTCTCATAAATCTCTTGGTTTTTCTCACTAGAAAACTTCTCACGGTCAAAGGATGGAGGGGGTGAAGGAGAAGGTGAGGGAACATTCCTACGGGCTCTAGTCTTCCTAGGCATAGTGCTAAGGAAAGGACAGAGACACAAAGTGAAAACCAAAAGAACAAGAGAAAACAAAACCCAGGGCAGACTGCAAATTAGCACAATAAAAAATATAGAACAAAAATCTATATGATGCATGAACAATAATAATGTTGTGATGCATGATCTAATGCAGTAAACAATTAAGTTTAATTGAGATTAATTTGACAAAATTGGCTTGAACAGGGAATTTCTATCAAAAACCCCAAAAATTGAAAACCACTTGTTGAAATTTTTTTTTTTAACAAATTGATGAATTGAGCATTACAAGACACAGCACATAGATTATAATGCTTAATTACACCAATACAACAAGCCAATTTCATCAAATTCTACCCAATTTAACAAAAGCCCCAAATCGGATCAATTAGAAACCCTAGAATTTTCAAATTTTCACCAAACTCAAAATTGATCAAATTAACAGGTAAGAATCATGTTTATGATGTGTCCCCACAAAAACCCAATGATCAATTGCATAAAATAAGGCTTGAATCAACAGAAAATCCCAAAAATGTAAAGTCCAAAAATCTCCCTTAAATGCATGGATTTATGCATGAAATCATGAAAATAAAATCAAAAGGAAGGGCAAAAGAGTCTTACCGGCTTGAGGAAAGAGATTCTTTGCAAAAACTTCGGAGGAAAACGACAAAAAATGGAACTATTGAGCTTGCCTCGTCGGAGAGAGAAAGAAAAAGTTTGAAAAAGATTTGAAAAGTGTTTGAAAAAGTCAGATCTGATCTTTTAAAAAAAACTTTTCCACGATCTTCGATTGATTGAAAATTACATTCGATCGATCGAATGAACCAGTCATTTTGAAACAAACTAGAGCACTTTTTCGATTGATCGAAAATCACATTCGATCGATCGAAACAAACAGTCATTTTGAGACAAATTAAAACACTTTTTCGATTGATCGAAAATCAGACTGGATCGATCGAACTGGGCAGAGGCTCACTAAATTTTGAGAAAAAACACAGTTTTGAAAGACACAAACCTAATTTTGAAAAACAACTCCTCAAAGCATTAAACAATGAAAGCAAAATGCATGAATATGAGATGGAATGCTTTTTCAAAAACCCAAAATTTTAAACTCAATTTTCTTAAAAACAAGTTTCAATCATTCTCCCATTGAATTTTCTCAAGCAACAAATATGTTGTGCACAAATCTCAAGATATTCTCAAACTTGGTTGGTCAGACCAAAAACACATACACTAGCATGTACAGTGTTTAAACAAAGAGTAACTTGTGTAGTGTATGATACTAGTAGAAAACTTGTGATACATGTGAGGTGATATGTGAATAGCAATCAATCACAAAGTCTACAAAATTCATCACATAGAATTCAAAAGAGACTATCACCTAAAGAGTTACATCCTATAACTCCCACATCTCCTAGAACAAAAGCTTGCAATCATGTAAGTTTCTTGTATTTTGCCCCATTATTTAGGTGAAATTTGGCATCAAGCCTAATAGTACACACCAGATTAAATTATGTGAAATGGCATCAAACCTAATAGTACACACCAGTTTTAAGCATTAAGCATTTAAGCATTTAAAGAGGCTACACCTTATGTTCTTTTTGTGCATGTGCTACACTTTCTCGAGCACAAAATCTTATGATATGCACTAAGGTGTTCATGATTGACTAGTGAACAGTGGTGAGATGGTTATTTATGCCTTTCTCAAAAGGATCAAGTCCGACAGTCAAATAGCATGTGACTTCAAGATCAAGACAAAGTGATTAATAACCACAAACATCTTTCCCACACAACATGCACTACAAAGTTTCAACTAGTCAAGTGCAATATAAAAGCTCATCAAAGCTAAACAAGGTACATAAGACATGTTATGTGTAAATAAATTGACCAACCTTGTTTTCAAAAACCAAGAAACATCATGTTAAACATAATTTTTGCTTTCTCCTTTTCCCTTTTTTTTTTTTTTTTTTTTATTATTAAAAGAGAAAACAAATAAATCCTAGAATAAAATGCATGAATGTAATGCAATGCAAGTCCTAGAACAAAAAAAAAACACAAAAACCAAAGAACAATGGTCACAAAAGAGAAGAGCAATGAAGCACAAGGACCATGTCAGAAAGACTCAATTAGTTCGAGTCTTTTGCATCCAAAACTTTTTAGATGCACCACGAGCATTGGAGTTCTTATTCACATTCGAGTGATTCCCAACTCCAGGATTGGAATAAAGGTTTAACACCTTTACCAATTCACCAATTAGTGCCATAGGATCTTGTGCTTGAGGCACAGGCACTTTTGGTTTATTTGCTCTCTTATCAGCTTGAAGCTTGTAACAGTTAGGACGAATGTATCCAGACTTACCACAATAATGACAAACCCAAGCAGGTTTACCATGCATCTTGTCCTTAGAATTGGTAGGCTCCTTAGGTTTAAATTCTCTCAAATCAACCCTAATCTTCTTAGGAGGTGAAACTTCTACAAGTTTGACTACCTCATTCACAGGTGGTTTGACAGTTTCACTTACAGCCTCACTCGCAGAAGGTTCAGAAGAAGATGCAGGAACAAAATTCGTGGAATGTGGTGCATAATCAAAGATGCTTTCAACGTATCCCAAACCAGATTTATCGGAAGGATACTTTTGAACATTCAGCATGTGATCAAGTTTAGAACTATCAGATCTAGTAACAGATAAATCATGTTCCAAAGTTATAACTTTATCAAGTAAAAGCATGTTCTCAGATTTAACATTATTCAAAAGCTCATTAGCATCAAACAGTTTAACAAGCAAATTTTTCTTTTCAAGCTCAAGAGAATCAATTTTCTTTAGACCAAGTTCAACTTTCATAGCATCTTTTGCAGCAACTTTGCAAAGTTTGTTATAGGCCTCTTGAAGATCTGCATCTTCAGAGAGTTCCCCATCAGAAGGGTTCTCCTCAGCAGATATGCTTTCATTGACTATAGCAGTAGCCGTGAAAGCAATGAAGTTTCCATCCTCGTCACCACCGGACTCATCATCAAAAACCTCATTATCACTAAGGGTTACAGCCATAGCTTTACCCTTAGTCCTTAAGAATGTAGGACATTCAGATTTCACATGACCATACCCTTGACAGCCAAAACACTGAGGACCCAAAGAGTTATTTGAAGATTGACCAACTTTTTCTTTAGGTTTTTCAAAGTTATTAACCTTAGTGGGATCATTCTTCCTAAAATTTCTAGGTTCAGCAGTGTAAGTACCTCTTGCCTTTCTATTGGTATTCCTAAGAAAGTTCTTAAAGTTTTTGGCAAGATAGGCAATCTCTGTAACAGAGAGCTCATCATCAAATCCACCACCATCAACATCATCAACTGACTTAAGAGCCATTGATTTGGATTTGTTCACTTTAGGTAGGTCAGACTCATAGGACTAAAGAGATCCTACAAGCTCATCAACAGGGATGAAGTTCACATCCTTGCTCTCAGTGATGGCAGTCACTTTGGGTCTAAAATCTTCAGTTAAAGATCTAAGTATCTTCCTAACAATTTTAGGTTGATCATAGATATCACCCAAATTAAAAGCAGAATTGATAATATCATTTAATTTAGCATAGAATTCATCAAAATATTCATCATCAGACATTCTAATGCTTTCAAATCTAGAAGTCAATTGTTGCAATTTATTGATCTTAACTGCCTTTGTGCCTTCATGCACAGTTTGGAGGATTTTCCAAGCAATATGAGTAACCTCAACATTAGAGATCCTTTTAAATTCCTCCATAGAAATAGCATTGAAGATGGCATTCATAGCTTTGCTATTGAAGCATGCTGCTTCTTTTTCAGAAGTTTGCCACTTACTCACAGGAGTAGTGGGCTTCTCCCATCCGTATTCAACGGAATTCCAAACCCTTTCATCAATGGATTTCAGGAATGCTTTCATCCTTACTTTCCAATAAGCATAGTTGTTCCCATCAAAGTGAGGAGGAACAAACAGAGAGTGTCCATGCTCCATGACAACAGGGGTCAAGGATCAGCTCAGAGATAAAAAATCTCAAATAAAAGAGCTACCTGCTCTGATACCACTTGATGGAAAATTTAGACCCCTTAAACAACCAGATTGCGTAGCCTAGATTAATTAGCCAAGTTGTTACTTAGTCAAATTATGCAATTCTAGGTTAAAGTAATCAAACAATCATATCAAAATAATAAAGCAGTGGAATAATAAAAGACACAGTGATATGATCACCCAGGAAACCACACGGTAAAAACCTGGGGAGGATTTGACCCACTGATCCTCAAGGCAAACCAGAATTCACTATGAAAGAATTGAAGTTCTTACAAAAGGACTACAAGCTCCCCGCTCGACTTCCTAATGCTACCCACCAGTAAAACTTATTGGACACGACCACGTGCAAGCTCCGAATCCACGGACTCCTTCTTTCTTGAATTCCTCAATCAGCTACAAGCTCCCCGCTTGTTTTTCTTTTAAGTTCAAATGGTTGCAACTCTAATGATCTTTAAGATGTTGAAATCATCTCTACCTTGAAAACCCTAAGTTTTGTGTAAAGGAAGGCTCCTCAAAGATCTCACACGAGATTCACACAAAACAGCAATGTATGAGCAACAAAGCAATATGGACCACCTTCAAAAACGTGGCTAGGGTTTAGTTTATATACCTAGGGTAAAAAACATAAAACCCTAAACGTTTAATGAAGTAAGGCTGAGTTGGAAATTCTGCAGAAAAATCAACCTGTGCGATTTTCGATCGATCGAGTCTATTCTTCGATCGATCGAGCCAGGCCGAAAGTCCCAAGTACTTCTGCAGCCACTCGATTCCAACTTAACAATAATAAACCAACTTTGAGCAAGCCTAAACAAGACTAAATACATTGTTTTGATCATGGTTTGCCAACATTACAAATTAGAGTTCTAAATACATAAAATCCTAAGACCTTAGAACCTAACAGTTCTTTGTGGGTAAGGATCAAAATTTGGATTATTTCCTTACATTTTGTGATGAATTCAAATGGTCATGCAGGGGATTGAGGTTTATGTGCGTTTTTCGCTTCAAGATGTGGTGGATGACACAGAGGATGGGTAATTGTGGCCAAGACATACCCTTTGAGACCCAGTTTTTGATTGTTGAGGCACGCGATGGTTCTAATGTTGAACAAGGAAGCAAAGATGGAATGGACCAATCTGCCTTATATGTTGTTTTCTTACCAATTCTTGAAGGTGATTTCAGGGCTGTTCTTCAGGGAAACGAGCAGAATGAGTTGGAAATTTGCTTGGAAAGTGGTATGAAATGAAACGTTTTAGTTTTTGTTTGATTAATTTATGGACATTTTTGCTATCTTTGAAATGGATATGAAAAAAAAATTGGTTCTTTGCAGGAGATCCAGCTGTTGAGGATTTCGAGGGGAGTCATTTGGTTTTTGTGGCTGCTGGACCAGACCCCTTTGATGTCATCACAAATGCAGTCAAGTAAGTCTTAAATTTTGATACGCATTTATATGTTGGCAATACCAGTATCCCTTAATTTCCATTCTTTGTCTGTGTCCAGTTTGAAATTTTAAGTCTGAGCCATTAAAGATTTGAAAACACATTTACATTAATTCCTTTAGAATATTAGAAGTAAAATTCTTATATATATTTGTTTCATATAGCACTTGAAGGTTTAAATCTTCACCCTCATGTATTAATACTCGATCCTATCTTCTTACATGTTTTTAATATGTACAAGTTTTATTATAGAGTTTGACTTAGATAAGCAAAAATGATATTTCCTTATACATATCTGAACTTTATTTTTATTTCAATTATGAACAGGACTGTTGAGAAACATTTACAGACATTTTGTCATCGTGAGAGAAAGAAGGTACACTTTCCCTCCTTCAGAGTATCCTCTGGCTTAACTAGGTTTTTGTACATCGTCGTACTTAACTCCGTAACTTCTAATTTCTATATGTTATATGGTTCAGATGCCAGACGTGTTGAACTGGTTTGGCTGGTGTACATGGGATGCTTTCTATACTGATGTTACTTCAGAAGGCGTGAAGGAAGGTTTAGAGAGGTATCTTCTATCTATCTTTTCTCGCAATTGGTTTTGTAGTAAACTTAGTGGTAATTTTAGCATTTTCCTAAAAATTCCATGGTTCTGGCATTAGAAAAGATGCTAATTAGTAAAACTATTGCAGCTTAGAGAAGGGTGGGATTCCTCCAAAGTTTGTTATAATTGATGATGGATGGCAATCAGTTAGCATGGATCCGAATGGTATTAAATGTGAAGCTGATAACAGTGCCAAGTGAGTGCTTGATCCAAAAGACTTTTCTGTTTGTTTTGCCATCTTTCCTTTCTTTGGCTAACAATAGTTGCTGTTTTGGCATTGTTCTTGTCCTTCAGCTTTGCAAACAGGTTGACAAATATCAAAGAAAACCACAAATTTCAGAAAGATGGTAAAGAGGGTCACAGGGTAGAGGATCCAGCATTGGGACTTTGCCACATTGTTGGTGAAATCAAGGATCAGCATGCTCTAAAGTAGGTTTTTCTTATTTAGAGTTTCAAATCTTAGTGTTGCACCTATTATTTGATAAGGAATTTATGCTTTTCTTTGTGAATTTCCAGGTATGTCTATGTATGGCATGCGATAACAGGATATTGGGGTGGTGTTAAACCTGGTGTTACTGAAATGGAACATTATGAATCTAAGTTGGCCTATCCTGTTTCATCTCCCGGGGTTCAATCAAATGAGGATTGTCATTCTTTAAAAAGCATTACGACAAATGGGCTTGGCCTTGTGAACCCTGAAAAAGTTTTCAACTTCTACAATGAACTCCACTCATATCTCGCATCAGCTGGTATTGATGGTGTCAAAGTTGATGTTCAGAACATCCTTGAAACTCTTGGGGCAGGCCATGGTGGGAGGGTTAAACTTGCTAGAAAATACCATCAGGCCTTAGAGGCGTCTATATCCAGAAACTTCCCTGACAATGGAATTATTTGTTGCATGAGTCACAACACAGATGGTTTGTACAGGTAGTTACTCTTTTGAAATCCTGTTTTTCCTTTTTGACATTAACATTCCTTTAGAGTTTCAAACCATATTGATTTGTTTTGCCTTTGGTATTGTATAGTGCAAAGCGATCAGCTGTTATAAGGGCATCAGATGATTTCTGGCCAAGAGATCCAGCATCACACACAATTCATATTGCTTCAGTTGCTTACAACACCATTTTTCTTGGGGAATTTATGCAGCCAGATTGGGATATGTTCCATGTAAGCTAACAAGTTTGATTTTGTGGGTTTACTTTGAACTTTTAGATTACTGGTCAATATGTTGGATTCTAATTTTAAAATTGTTTGGGATGATAGAGTGTACATCCAATGGCTGAATATCATGGAGCAGCTCGTGCTGTGGGAGGATGTGCTATTTATGTCAGGTAAGATCTTTGCTCATGAACTTATGCTAGCTCTGTAACATGAAACTACAGGTTTTCTCATATATATATATATATATATATATGGTGGTGCAGTGACAAGCCTGGACACCACGACTTCAATCTCCTAAAGAAGCTTGTACTTCCTGATGGTTCTGTATTGAGAGCCAAACTTCCAGGAAGACCAACACGGGATTGCTTGTTTTCTGATCCTGCCAGAGATGGAAAAAGGTAAATAATGATAACAATGATGATTGGCCTTTGGACTTAACAGAATTTCCACCCCGATAAGAATCTGTCATTCACTTTCCACAAATGCTGTGTGTGTTTTAGGGCCATTTATGTTTAACTTAGCTCTTGATTGTGCAGTCTTCTAAAGATTTGGAATCTCAATGAGTTTAACGGAGTTGTGGGAGTCTTCAACTGCCAGGGAGCTGGCTGGTGTAAGGTTGGAAAGACGAATCTTATCCACAATGAAAATCCTGGTACTATTACTGGGGTGATTAGGGCTAAAGATGTTGATTATTTGTCGAGAGTTGCAGATGATACATGGACTGGGGATACTGTTATATTTTCCCATCTTGGTGGTATGTATATTTATCCTTGATTATTAATTCGTACAATCAAACCTAATAAGGCATGGTTTAGCATTTAGCCACAATACACCATGCTACATAACATTTATGTAATATTTTAAAAAAAAAAAAAACTGTTTATTGTTTAATTCTTCTAACGAAATTTTCGTGGTCCTAATTGCAGGAGAAGTAGTTTATCTTCCAAAGGATGCAGCAATTCCAATCACACTAAAATCCCGAGAATACGAAGTTTTCACAGTGGTTCCCGTTAAGGAACTTCACAATGGGGTTAAATTTGCTGCCATAGGTTTAATCAAGATGTTCAATTCAGGTGGAGCCATCAAAGAAATGAATTATGATTCTAAGACAAATACAAGTGTTGTCTTGAAAGTTCGAGGGTGTGGCCTATTTGGAGCTTATTCATCAGCTAGACCCAAGAGGATAACAGTTAATTTGCAGGAAATAGAATTCAGATATGAAGAAGGATCAGGTTTGGTCACCATTTCTTTGAGAGTTCCAGAGCAAGAGTTGTACCTCTGGAACATATCCATTGAGCTGTAAAATTGAAATTTATGTACTGCAGTATTAGGGGTATTTAAGTTTTGTCCTTAAGAGTCCATTCACCATTTGAGGGACTTACTAGGTCTTTAGGAGAACATGGTGGTATCTTGTGGTTGTAGCTTTACCTTGTATAACATATTGTTCAAAATAAATGATAAATCTTGTCCCAAAGACAAGCATGTTATTCACTTCTCCTGTTGGAAAAGAATGATAGGAGTCCAAACTCTCAAATTTTAAGCAGGTTTATAAGACTAGGTGGGTATGTCTAGCAGCAAAATTTGTACCCCTAATCATGCCAATGATGTCATTCGAATAAATCTTACTAGCCTTGTTTTTTCAATTTTTTTGGACAATGCATAATGCATGGGGTTGATTATGTTTAGTGTTGTTGCATCAAACAATTGAAAAATAAACCAGTTATACCACACAAGCAAAAAACTTCAAAGTATTAGAATTTAAATTTAATAATACCAAATAAAATCATTTCAGTATTAGAATTTGAAATAAATAATACCAAATAAAATCATGCCATAGATACTACAAATTCAATTAAAAAATGTGATAAATAAGCTGCTTGTAAAATGTGCTAATCTTAAACCATCTTAGTCCTTGAAGCATCATTTGGGTGGTGGATAAGGAATGTTGTGGGAGTAATAATAATGTGGGGCAGGACCTGGTTGACCAGGTTGGGGACCTGGTTGATCAGGTTGGTCTCTTGGCAACTGCATCATTAAATTAGGGCCAAATTGTGCCTGAAAAATAAAAATGATCACATATAAGTTCAAATGATCTTTTTCTACATTATATTAGTGATGAAGCGTAAGTTCGTCAGTCAAATAAGTTCGTCAGTAGAGTAAGTTCGTCAGTAAAATAAGTTCGTCAGTAGAGTAAGTTCGTCAGTAGAGTTATACTGATGAAGCATGAGCTCGTCAGTCGATTTAGTCAGATGAAAGCAATCCTCAGCCTGTATGAACGTACTCTCAAAGGTGGTCACCGGTGTGGTGCCTGCCACAATGCCTCCGATGCCAAAGTTAGTATAAGAAGCTCTCTTAGGAATAAACAATGTAATTGAGCAGAATGAAAGAGATCTCTTAGTGTCTATGTGTGTCTGTACCTTGCATTTGGCAATGTGGAGGCTTTATATATGCGGTTCCAGCTCCTAGCCGTTGGGGCAATTAAGGTGGTTTTAATGCTCTTCTTAGTAACGTTTCTTGCCTCATAATGTGGCTTCAATGTGCTCCAACGGCTCACACAGCTGGATCTGTAACTGCCCTATGTATTAATTGGCTGTATTGAATGGCCTTTCTGCCTTCGTCAGTGACGTGGGTATTAGTATGCTCGTCCAGGGATCATGGTCGTCGGTATCATGGTCGTCGTCTTCGGTAAATGAGTTCGTCAGTCCCGTCAGTTGCCCCCCGATTCTGTGGTCGTCGTGACTTGTAATGACGACCGTAGAATGTGAAAGGTTTTGGGCTGTAAATAACTCCAATTCGTGTGACCATTTGGGTTTCCTGCTAGTTTTCAGTTTTCTGAGCCTTTGTTTCTAAACTTCTCTCCTTATCTTCGTCGATACCTTTTGTCTATAACTTCGTCAGTACCTTTTGTGACTTACCCCCTTTTAAAGATTTTGTCATCGTCAGTAACTTACATCCGTCAAGGCGGAATCTTGTCATCGTCAGTAACTTACATCCGTCCATGCGGAATCTTGTCATCGTCAGTAACTTACATCCGTCAATGCGGAATCTTGTTACTTGCCATTTTTGGCTTCTGTGACTTACATCCGTCAAGGCGGAATCTTGTCATCGTCAGTAACTTACATTCGTCGATGCGGAATCTTGTCATCGTCAGTAACTTACATCCGTCAATGCGGAATCTTGTTACTTGCCATTTTTGGCTTCTGTGACTTACATCCGTCAAGGCGGAATCTTGTCATCGTCAGTAACTTACATCCGTCAAGGCAGAATCTTGTTACTTGCCATTTTTGGCTTCTGTGACTTACATCCGTCAAGGCGGAATCTTGTCATCGTCAGTAACTTACATCCGTCAATGCGGAATCTTGTTACTTGCCATTTTTGGCTTGTAGCTGTTCAGACCTGCTTCTTATAGAGACATTAGCTAAATAGTTCATTTATTAATTTCAATGACGAATACATTTTCTGTTACATCTGTTGGTGGTATTTCTTCAAGTGCTCGATGTTCCATGGCCTCGAGAGCCTCTGTCCGTCTAGGGTTTCCAGGTGATAGCTACCTTGTCTAAAGTAGTGGGTGACTTGGTAAGGTCCTTCCCATGTGGGCTTACGGAACCACAGTGAGAACCCCGATGGGAGAAACCCCATTTAGACTTACCTTCGTCACTGAACCGACGATCTGAGCGGTCCCTTTTCTGTCCTCTACGTTCGTCCTCCTTTCTTTCCTTGTTCCCTGGTTTTTCCACGTCCCTTATGGCAGCCAGTGCTTCTTCTGCATTCATGTACTTCTGTGCTTTCAGGAGCATCTCCGCCATTGTTTTTGGAGGATTTTTTGCGAGTGAAGAAACGAACTCCCTAGATCGCAGTCCCGCTTTGAAGGTCGTCAACTGCACCTTATCGTCAGCTTCGTCCACCTCCAGGGTTTTTCGAGTGAAGCGTTTCACATAGGACCTCAAGGTTTCTTTCTCTCCTTGTTTGATGGTGAGTAAATGATCTGCGGTCCTCTTTGGACGTTGTCCTCCAATGAAGTGACGCAGAAAGGCGTTGCTCAACTGCTCGAAGGTGTCAATGGAAGATGTTGGCAACTTTGTGAACCATTCCCTTGCAGCTCCCTTGAGAGTGGTTGGGAAGGAACGACATAATAATTCGTCTGGGGGCTGCTGGAGTCCTAGTGTCGTTTTGAAGGTGTTAAGGTGATCCTGAGGGTCCTTTAGCCCATCAAAGGGTTCAAGTTGAGGTAGCCGAAATTTCGACGGCACTGGACAGTCAAGGACTGCTGTGGTGAACGGCGAATCCGTTGCCCTGACCATTCGATCCACGCTCCGTTCTGTTTTTTCCTTGATGGCATTCCTAAGTTCGTCCATCTCCCTCCTCATCTCCTGGAGCAAGTCCGAGTTCTGCTCGGTTGGAGTAGTAGGCCTTCGATGGTCACTTCTTCTATGGCTATCTCCCTCGTCATCCTGATTCCCCTTAGACCGATTCTCCTTCTGCTGAAGCCGTAGCTTCATTTCCTGATTTTGTCTGGTCAGTTCTTCAACGGTGGCTGCAAGAGCCTGAACTTGTTGTGCTAGGGCTGCGGAATCATGATTGGACTCCATCTGAGAGAAATAGTTGATTGGAAACTACTTTTTCGAGATTGAACACGAAAACGTCGTTCCCCACAAACGGCGCCAAACTGATGAAGCGTAAGTTCGTCAGTCAAATAAGTTCGTCAGTAGAGTAAGTTCGTCAGTAAAATAAGTTCGTCAGTAGAGTAAGTTCGTCAGTAGAGTTATACTGATGAAGCATGAGCTCGTCAGTCGATTTAGTCAGATGAAAGCAATCCTCAGCCTGTATGAACGTACTCTCAAAGGTGGTCACCGGTGTGGTGCCTGCCACAATGCCTCCGATGCCAAAGTTAGTATAAGAAGCTCTCTTAGGAATAAACAATGTAATTGAACAGAATGAAAGAGATCTCTTAGTGTCTATGTGTGTCTGTACCTTGCATTTGGCAATGTGGAGGCTTTATATATGCGGTTCCAGCTCCTAGCCGTTGGGGCAATTAAGGTGGTTTTAATGCTCTTCTTAGTAACGTTTCTTGCCTCATAATGTGGCTTCAATGTGCTCCAACGGCTCACACAGCTGGATCTGTAACTGCCCTATGTATTAATTGGCTGTATTGAATGGCCTTTCTGCCTTCGTCAGTGACGTGGGTATTAGTATGCTCGTCCAGGGATCATGGTCGTCGGTATCATGGTCGTCGTCTTCGGTAAATGAGTTCGTCAGTCCCGTCAACTAGTATCTTAAACAGTAGATCCAAATCCAATAATTATAACGAATTTATTCTAATTGAATTTAATAGAATAAAAAATTAGATATTAATAACAGAACAAATATCGTAAATAAATAGATAATTAAGAGTGTGGAGGGATAGTTGGTACGTACTGGGCTGATAGAATACAAGAAAGTATCAAGTTGGGAGTGGCTCCAACTGATTTGTTAGGAGTCTTTCTGTGCTTGGTGGTGGCGACATTGCCACAGTCCTCCCTGCAGATGCATAAGTTTCTGCCTGAAATAAACACGCGTATTTTCAATCTTAAACAAATATTATAAATAAATAGATGATAAGTTTGTGGAGATAGTTGGTGAATTCATTGATACATAGTTAGCTAGTAGAATACAAGGAAGCATCAGATGAGTAATTTGGGAATGGCTCCAACTGATTTGTTAGGAGTGTTCCTGTCCTTGGTGGTGGCAACATTGCCATAGTCCTCGTAGATGCATCAGTTTCTGCCTGAAAAAAAAAAAAAAAAAAACACACACACACACGCACGTACGTATTTTCAATTTTAAACAAATATCATAAATAAATAGATAATAAGTGTGTAGGATAGTTGATGAATTCATTGTTACGTACTGAGAGCAAGACCACAAGAATTAACAATTAGATTCTAGATGAATACCCTTAAAACTGTTTTCTATGATATATTATTACCTTAATCAGTAGTAATAATACTCATAAAGAATTTAATTATTTTTAATCGAAGTGAGCAACCCAGACTATTTCACAACAGGTTCTAACATCAAAGACATCAAAATAATAATAATAATAATAATCGGCTGGGAATAGAACATTTGAGCTATACATATTGCTATTGATGCATCTTCCTCTCCTCCATAGCAAACAAATTCTTAAATCAATAACCAAATGAAACTAAAATAATTAATGAAGCATCTATCTAATCTAAAAACCTAAGCTATTTAACACAAGTATCTCATAATAATCAGCCATTGTTGGGTAGGGATGACAATTTTTGCCCGACCTGCGGGTACCCGGCCCGGCCCGACCCTAATGGGCCGGGTTTTATCCGGTCCGATTAGAAATAGAGTCGGGTATGGGTTTAAAAAAAAAAACCCCCCGAAGCGGGTCCGGGTCAGGTCCGGGTTTTATCAAAAAAAATCCGAGACCCGACCCGGTTAAAAACCCGGTATCCAAAATTACAAAAATACCCTCTGTCTATATATATATATATATATATATATATATATATATATATATATTCCTATATTCTTAACCCTAATCCTCATTTCTTCACTCTTCTGCTGCTCTCACATCACTCTCCTGAGTCTCCTCTCCCACTCGGCTACTCTCACTCCCTCTCACTCTCCTCACATCACTCTGCTCTCTCCAACCTCTGATCTCTGTCACCACCGGCCATCACGTGCACCTCCGATCCAGCTTCTGGTGAATCTTGGCTCTGCGTAGGTTCGCCTTGAACACATTGAACCTGTAATCGTGCTCCTCTGTGCTCCCATAGCTTTTCCCAAACCTCGCCTTGAAGCTCGAGAAGTGGTGCTCAGCGTGGAGGAGAAGATCGTCATCACCGTCCGATGACACCACTTGCTTGATCAAAAGATCATCGTCACCGCCGCCGTTGATTTCATCGGCGGATATGGTGGACGCGACCACAGAGAATAAGAGGAAGAGGTTGAAGAAAAAGAGCGGTCCATTGTTGTTATAAGATCTCAGCTAGGGATGGCAATTTTTGCCTGACCCACGGGTACCCGGCTTAGCCTGACCCTAATGGGCCGGGTTTTACCCAGTCCGATTAGAAATAGGGTCGGGTATGGGTTTAAAAAAAAAAAACCCGAAGCGGGTCCGGGTTTTATCAAAAAAATCCGAGACTCGACCCGAGACCCGGCCCGGTTAAAAACCCGGTATCCAAAATTACAAAAATACCCTCTGACTATATATATATATATATATATATTCCTATATTCTTAACCCTAATCCTCATTTCTTCACTCTTCTGCTGCTCTCACATCACTCTCCTAAGTCTCCTCTCCCACTCGGCTACTCTCACTCCCTCTCACTCTTCTCACATCACTCTGCTCTCTCCAACCTCTGATCTCTGTCACCACCGGCCATCACGTGCACCTCTGGTCTAGCTTCTGGTGAATCTTGGCTCTGCGCAGGTTCGCCTCGAACACATCGAACCTATAATCGTGCTCCTCTACGCTCCCGTAGCTTTTCCCAAACCTCGCCTTGAAGCTCGAGAAGTGGTGCTCAGCGTGGAGGAGAAGATCGTCATCACCGTCCGATGACACCACTTGCTTGATCAAAAGATCATCGTCACTACCGCCGTTGATTTCATCGGCGGATATGGTGGACGCGACCACAGAGAATAAGAGGAAGAGGTTGAAGAGAAAGAGCGGTCCATTGTTGTTATAAGATCTCAGCCTCTCACCGCCGTTCCAAGCATTCACCACCGTCGGTCCAAGCTCTCACCCACTCTCAATCTCATCGCCGGCCCAAGTTCTCAACGCTGATCTGTTCTCTACTTCTCTTAATTTTCTTTTTTCTTTTTTCTTTTTTTGTTTTAATATGAGTCTCTAAGAATATGAGATGTTTGTTTCAATTTTTTTTGTTTGGTGTTTTCTACTTAAACTATGGACTTCAACAGATGGGTTGTGCTACTTCTAGTTATTGTAGTTTAAAGACTTGAAATTTTGAGAGTTTGTGTGTAACTGTAATATATTGTGGAAGAAATTTTGTATTTTGTGTTTGTTGTAAATGCTGTGCCTAAACGGAGATGGGAGACAAAAATGAATTTGAGCTTCATTCAAAAAAAAATTTGGTTGAGCCAAGATTTGGGCTGTGGGCTAAACGGGGCCCGACGGGGCGGGTCTGGGCCCCGGGAAAAAAACCCAATTAATAATCGGACCGGGTCTGGGTTGCGGGTCCAGACCCGCGGGTCGGGTCCGGGTATGTAAAAACCCGGCCCGAACCCAACCCGTTGCCATTCTTATTGTTGGGTAATTTAGTGAGATTACTAACAATGTTACTTATTAGCTTAACTGTTATAGATAGCTTGTATTATCATGACAGGCATGCCCAAATCGAAAAGCTAGAGCCTCTAGGAAGAGGCAAAATTTTAAGATTACTAATTTAATTTAGGGTCAACTAAATGTTTTGCAATGCATGATAATTGATCTGTGACAAGTTAGCATCAATGGATTACCGTCTTCTAATAATTATAACAAATTTATTCTTTGATGAACTAAATAGAAAAACAATTTATATATATATATATATATATATATATATATATATAAAGTAGCAGAGAAGCTGAGAGAAAGTTAATTCCTACAATGTCTCCTGTTATACCATAAACCAGTCAGTTCGGCCCACTTTATTACCATTTGGAAGGGCCAAACGTATCAGTCTAAACTTCCCGCTTCAATCCCAATCAACCCGATAAATTAAAAAGGAAAAAAATAAAAAATAAAAACTTCGATTGATGTATATATAAAAGCAGATACCTCATGTGAGATGATGTTTGCATATAAATCATAATATTAGTTCATTGAATTAACAAATAGAGTAAATGCATATATTAATTATAATAGTTATACATCAATTATTTATACTAGAGGAATTTAAACTATTATTATATATATATATATATATTATATAAGAAAATATTTTTCTTTATAATTATAATAATTTATTTAAAATATGAAATTCTTCCTTATATGATAAAATAGTTTTATTTATAATAATAATAATAATTGATTTAAAATGTTTAGTCGTTTTGATAACAATTGATACAAAAGCAATAAAAATTTAATATTTGTGAATTCACTAAAATTAGTCCTAATCATTTAGACTTCTTAACTTCTTTAAGTGATATTATATATAATATTAATTATTTTATGTGGTTCATTAATTATTTAAATATAATGAAATTTTGATATCAATTTTCTAAGATTTATATGATAAAAAATTGATTAGAAATATGGTTTGCTACCTTGGAAACAAGGTCCAAAAAACGTTACACATTTTATCTACCATAGATCTCTAAGCAGTCTAATAGTTCAAAAAACATCATCTTACTTAATTAATATAGCATGTTTTAATTTTCTCTCTCTTATTTATTACAAAAAATTATGAAAAAAAATCTCTTGTTTTCTCAATCCATGGCTTCCTCTTGCCATATTTAAAAGAAGAGTAATGCTAGACATACAAAAAAATTTACAAATTTTTTACAAGGTGTTGATGTGGTGTTGTCCACATTAGCTTTTAAAAATATTATTGAAGGATATTTGTATTTTTATTTATCAAAATGATATTTGCATTTTTGTTAGTAGGCTTGAAACAGGCTTATCTATATCAGTCATAATATCATGAAATTTTCAAATTTTTAAACACATATAGTATGATCAAATTATCACACCTCGATCTTATTGTATTTCTGATTTATTTATAAAATAAAACACTAAATGTTACAATTTTTTAGTAGTAAAATTATTGAAATATTGGAGGAAACTAACAAAATACACCTCACATCTGATATACTAGCATTCAAGTAGGATTCAACATGAATTCTATCACTTCCTTACTAACAACGTCCTCCTAGAACACTGAGATCCAACAACCACTTCCTTGTTATCAAAGTTAGAGATATGTAAGATTTTGCAAAATCTGAGCCCCATTTCCTACTATAATATTTTAGTAGTAAAATTATTGAAATATTGTTGGTGAAGGTTTTTTTCTTGTGTTCATCGACAAACCATAGCTTGAAGGTAGCAACAAGACTTGCTGATTTTTGGTGATTGGACACTCATCTTATAAAATCTATGGAAAATAAAGTAGAAAAAGAAAATTTAGTTAAAATTTGCCATCCTTCTTGAGATCTTTGGGTGAGCCTTGAGCCCAAGATGTGCTATGACTCTGATATTAGTTTCAGCCACACCATTCTAATCTGCAGATTGCTCTCTTAGCTTAACAACAATTAGTCATTTTGTAAGCCACAAGAACAATTTTAACACAGTTCAATGCATCAAACAAATTTATAGACCAATGTTCTTAAAGGCAAGCCCATATGTCAATGCAGAGAAGTTGAACCACTTAAATGATTATAAGAACTGAAAAATGCTACCAAGAGGACAATGTGTTATGTTACATGAAACACTTTATGACACAGTCCATTGTCGTTCACATATGATGCAAAGCTTTAAATCAGAAAGAACCTTTCACATTTCCAGTTCAAAACAACTGTAGTAAAATAAGGTTATTACCGAAGTGTTTGCATTTGTGCTTGCATTTTCAAGTGTTTAGGACAATCCAAACACTTGAAAAGATTTTACTAAAAAATTTTTATTGTAAAATTTTTTACTTGTAAAATATTTTATATTTGAAAATATTTTACTTCGAAACAAACAGAACATAAATAGCTAGAGATATTAATTAATGAGTAATGTTACAGATATAAACTATTTTACAACATTTTTACAAATTGCTGATGTGACTTTAGTAATTTTCAAATAATCATTAATAAACATAAATGTGATGTTAGTATTGGACCCATATTAGAACTAATAAGAATTTGCCACATCAATAATTTGTAAAAATGTTGTAAAATAGTTTGTGTAAGGACTAGATTTGAGTTCCTAACCCAAAGGTTGATGGACTCAAGCCCAAAACAATGAATTTGTAGAGAGTGAGTTGGAAAAACTGGGGTTTAATGAATCAGACAAACACTAGAACGGATTCAGATGACAAATGAATGAAAATAGACAAGTTTATGTTGGAGAAAATCGTCATCGGCAAAGTTCGAGGAGATCTGTTCTTCTATATTTCTTTCAAGTTTGATTACAATGTCAATTCTTGATGTTACAGTATTTCTCTCTTAATTTCTCGATCCCCTTCTTCCATTGCTCCTTCCTTCTTTTATATTCTCTTCCCCCTTCATCTTTTTACTCCACGTGCATGCCAAATGGTTGGTGTTGATACTTGTCCCATCAGCACATTCCATAAGTCTTCATGTAGTAGATGTAAGGCTAAAAACTCTTGTTCAGATATCACTTCCACATTAATGCGGCCAGAGATTTGAGTTCCTAACCCAAAGGTTGATGGACTCAAGCCCAAAAAGCCCAAAACAATGAATTTGTAGAGTGTGGGTTGGAAAAACTGGGTTTTAATGAATCAGACAAACACTAGAACGGATTCAGATGACAAATGAATGAAAATAGACAAGTTTATGTTGGAGAAAATCGTCATCGGCAAAGTTCGAGGAGATCTGTTCTTCTATATTTCTTTCAAGTTTGATTACAATGTCAATTCTTGATGCTACAGTATTTCTCTCTTAATTTCTCGATCCCCTTCTCCCATTGCTCCTTCCTTCTTTTATATTCTCTTCCCCCTTCATCTTTTTACTCCACGTGCATGCCAAATGGTTGGTGTTGATACTTGTCCCATCAGCACATTCCATAAGTCTTCATGTAGTAATTGTAAGGCTGAAAACTCTTGTTCAGATATCACTTCCACATTAATGCGGCGGTAGCAGTTTTTTCCTTAGATATTTTAGGATTCCTCCCTGTCCTATGTTTCTGCAATGTTTATTCGTACCAATAGAACTTCCAAGAACATTCGAATGGCAGATCACCTATTTGGACCTCGGCCTTGGTTAGCCGAGGAGGCATTTATCCTCGGCCCGCCCTTTTGGGCCATCAAGACAAAAACTAACTTCTTCATCTACTAACATAGATTCCCTTGGCAATGTTTACTCCTCCTTAGATAATGAACTTCTTGACCCAATACCCCTACAATTTGTAGCGGTAACATTACTCTTAATTAATATGGAGATAATTTCAAATAATATAGATGAGGTTTAAGGCCCCAACAAGTCTTCTCTAAGTTGGAAACGTTGTTTACGTGGATCCAAATTGCCGTTGAGGCTTCCAATAAAAATCTATCATCAATTAACTAAACGTTCAGATTTTTTCAACTTTAGAAAATTATGATAGTAAGATACAAGCATTTGATAAAAGCAAGTATTTATTAATACTCCCTTCCATTTTTGGGGTTAGTTTTCCGCCTCCTCCAACATGAAATCTTTTAGTCTTAACCATAGTTATTAAACATGGACTGGATGTTGACCTGGTCTATAAGTTAGGTCATTGATTCAACTAGTGGGTTATCGGTCGATGTTGTTTGGGAGATTTATTGGTTTTTATGGGTATCCACATACTTTTCTTTGGACAGCTGCTTAAATAATGCTTTTGGGTCCTCAATTTTTTCAAAGTACATGTTTCTCCAAGATCATTGCTGAATGTAATTCATGTAATTTTGTTGAACTTGTTGATTTTCTGAATTTATATAATATTTTTTTCATTAAAAGTAGCTTAGATTCTTTCCAATTGTATAATGTGATTTTGAATAAATAAAGTCTACTATTTTTTTCACCTTAAAAAAAGTTGCATTATTGGAGGTAAATTAACAGTGGAGCTAAATTCTTATTAAAATATATAGAGGGACACCTCAATAGGCCATTTAAATGGCCCTAAAACCCATAAATAGAAGAAGGCATTCTAAAATATAATATAATATAATATAATATATTTATTTATTTGTCTTATAGTATTGTACAAAAATAATATTGTAATAAAAAAAAGTAAGGCTCACTTAGAAGAAAATAAAATAAAAGAAAGAAAGAAAAAAGACATTCTATTGACCAATAGAATGTCTTGTCTATCTGTGTTACGATGTAAAATTTTAATTAAGCCCAAAATTTTAATAAATAAAAATTAATTTTAAAACAATATATTCTTTTTGAATTTTCAACATTTTATTATATGTTTTACTATGTTTAGTAAAAATTTTCAATCTTCTAAAAATTTTATTCTTCATTTCTCTTTCTATCAAAATTAAAATTAGAATAAATAATTTTTTAGACAAATTCACTATTGAAATCCATTATTCAATAAATGACGTTCAATATTGCTATCAAGAGAGACAATGACCATCTAAAATATGATATTTATTTTGATACTAATTGTTTCTATATTTTTCAAATTAAAAGATTTTAAATACATTTTATAATTATATGAAAATAGTCCAATTAATGTATTAAATTATATAAAAGTTTGGGTTCATTTTTCTAATATTAAGTAATAATTAGGGGTGTTCTCAGTGCAGCTTTGAGCCATATTTAGCATCGCACCATGCGGTGTGGTTTTCCCAAAACTCTCCCCATATCTCACTTTGATAGATTGGTCATTGTGTGGTGCGGCGTGATTTGCTAAGGTTTATGTATATTAAAAAGATATATTAAATATATGTTAGATATTTTCTCCAAAAAAAAAAATGTTAGATATATATTTAGTATATTTTAAAGAAAATATAACTTATATATTAATAAGTGCAGTGCAATGTGGTTTTTTGCTATTTTTTGAAAACATAACTGTAAAGCGCATCACACTTGTTATTGCGGTGTGGTTTTTGAGCACCCATCGTAGTCAATTGTGCAGTGACAACATTTTGCAGTAAGTTTTGGTAGGTTTAAGTGCAGTTGGAGCAATTTTTTGTACAACCCTAGTAATAATATATTTCAAATTTGAGTGACCCCAAAATGTGTTGTGTCATGCTTAAACTAGTCCCTATTTTTACGAGCCACGAATTTGAGCAAGATTTGAAAAGAATCCATTTGAAGCTAAATTGAGGTATTCAATAGAAATGACATTGTTTATAATTTACAATTTTTTTTTAAACCTTTTATTTTAATATTTAAAAGACTCTATGTACATGGAAAAACTTCATAACAATATGACCATACTTTGCATGAAATACATTTAACATGCTAATATCATAGTTAATATTACATGATTTTGGCATGATCAAGTGATATTAGTATATATATATATATATAAAATTCAATCGAGGCAAAAGTTGTATTAAAAAAAAAAACAAATATCAAATTTATGGCTTAGCAGAATTGTGTTCAACAAATACCACTTTTGAGATATTAGAAGAAACTAATAAGATTCGCTTGTATGAAAACCTTATGACTATATGAAAAAAGAAGTCAAGAAACACTCCTTGTTTCTGAAAAAGATTTTTGATAGAGAATTTGATGAGTCTTAAAAAGATGTTTGATAGAGAATTTAGATGCATCTTAAAGATTGGATTCAAACTCTAGCATGAACTATTTCTGAAAAATATGTTCGATAGAGAATTTAGATATCAAAAAGGTACTGAAGTAGGTTATCGGAAGAACTACAAGAAAATATAAAGATAATATTATACTTATGGATATATTTATTTATGTTTTAGATAAAATGACAAATTTAGAAAGAAAAAAATAGAAAGATAAATATAATTGGACTTGATCTATTTATTTATGTATTAGATATATTGACAAATTCAGAACCCAAAAAACAGAAAGATAAATGTAATTGGATTTGATCTATTTATTTATATATTAGATAAAATGACAAATTCAAAAAGAAAAAAATAGAAAGATAAATATAATTGGATTTACTCCATTTGTTAGGAATAATATTCTTATTGAATGACCATTGCACCGTTGCAACTAAATTCTATGTGGAGCTAAATTCTAATTAAAATAAATCTCGGTTTAAACTACAGTCTCACTCTCAACCACGGCTCTCCTAATTAGTAATTACTAATGTAGCCATATTAATTAGCACAATCACAATGAGATGGTCGGTTTTAATTTTTAATTTTTTTTAAATAGTTAAAAATATATACATTGCCATACGACCTACAAATTTTTTTTTTGAGAAGAAAGTCTGTTTAGTATATTAATTCAAGCAAAAGGCTAAATTAGCCTCAACAAAAGGAAGAATTGATGGTGGAACACCCTCCATCCATACTGCAACATCAGACAAGGTAAGAGCTAATCTCACCAAACAATGTGCAACTTTGTTACCCTCTCTCTTTGTGCGAGAATGGAATAATTCTAAGAAATTTCCCTCTAAAACCCTTGCATCTTCAATGAGTAATCCATACAACACCAAAGCTGGATTTTTAGTACTTAAGGCCTTCGTAACAATACTTGAATCCCCCTCAACCATTATTCTGTCATCTCCAATCTCCCTAGCAAATTCAATGGCCCTTGTTGCTACCATAGCTTCAATCTCCACAGGTTTGTATGCTTGGCTGAAGCGTTGTGCAAGAGAGGCAACAACCAGCCCAGCACTGTTTCGAATCACAACCTCAATACCAGAACAATTTGAGCTTAGGCTAACAGCCCCATCATAATTGATTTTGTAGACAGCTGGTGGAGGTGCCATCCAATTGGTTTGCTTGCTAGCTGCAACACAAGGAGTGGGAGAGGGCTGAACTGAAGAAAACTCCGCAAGCCAGTCAGCAGTAGCCCGAGCCAAGTGTCTGGTGCTGTGATGATTCTGATGGTTTCTGATCTAGTTTCTCTGCTGCCATAAGCTCCAAGCTGTCACACAGAATAATGCAGCGCTGTTTCTATTCTAAAAAATCCAAGCAAGCGGCTCACTGAAATTCTGAACCTCAATCCTTAACCAAAAGTTCCATTCTGCTGCTTCCTACACCACAGCAAGTTCCGAGCACGTCTAGAGAGCATGAAGCATATGTTCTGGTGATGCCGTGCACCTGTCACAATAATGATCTGAAATAACTCGACCGCGGACCAAGTTGCACTTTGTTGGGAGTGAATTCTTGCATGCTCTCCAAGTAAAGTGTTTCACTTTGTTAGGGATGTCAAGGGACCAGATATTTCTCCAAAGGTGCTGAGCAGAATCTGTTGGAACTTCAAGTGACGACCCTGCTTCCTCTTCCTTCAAAAAACGATACCCGGACTTGGATGAGTATTGACCATCTTCAACCATCGGCCAGAACACCAAATCTGTTGCTGCTTGTTTTACTAAGGGAATTTTTTTTTTTTTTTTTTATCAAATCTGCCTCTTGTGGAGCAAAAATTCCATCAATCATCTCATGGTTCCAAGTTCTAGTTTTCGGGATTATCAAGGAGTCCACCGTTGCCTCTGCCATTGAATCTAGGATAGGTGAGTTAATTTTTGGTGGGTGTTTAATTGGCAGCCATCTATGTTGCCAAATTTTGATAGACCTTCCGTCTCCAACTCGCCAACAAGCTCCATCAAGAATAACATCTCGCCCTTTAAGGATGCTTTTCCAAGCATATGAACCTGCACTTGACTCCTTGGCTTCCAAGATAGAGCAATGTGGGAAAAACTTGGCCATAAAGACTTTATGGAGGAGTGAATCAGTGTTGGAGAGAAGCCTCCAAGTTTGTTTGGCTAGTAGAGCATCATTGAACATGACTAAGTCTTTGAAACCCATTCCACCAATTACCTTGGATTTTGTTAACTCCTCCTACTGGATCCAATGTATCTTTCTTCTCTCCCCACGTTGTCCCCACTAAATATTTTCACCATGGCTTCAATTTCATGACACAACCCCTCAAGTAATTTGAAGCAGCCCATAGCATAGGTGGGAATTGCTTAAATGACTGATTTGATGAGCACTTCTCTTCTAGCTTGTGAAAGTAGCTTTCCTTCCCACCCTTGTAATTTCCTCCAAACTCTTTCTTAGATATAATTGAAGCTTGCTCTCTTGCCCCTCCCAATCAAAGATGGTAGCCCTAGATATTTCTCATAAAACTTGATCTCTTGAACACCGAGCAAACTTTTAATCATATTTTTTGCAGCCAAGGGAGTCGCATTACTAAAAAAGAGGGCCGTTTTTTCCTTGTTTACTTTCTGCCCCAAGGCAAACTCATACAATGATAGCACCGCTAAGATTTTTTTACACTCCACGGAGTTCGCCCTGCAAAATAACAAACTATCATCTGTAAAAAATAGATGGGTTAGTTTAGGGCCCTATTTGCATATAGAGAACCTCCTTATATCACCATCAGCTGCTGCTTTTGTGATTAGCCCATGCAATCCCTCAGTACATAAAAGAAATAGGAAAGAAGACAGTGGGTCACCTTGCCTAATTCCTTTAGTAGGCTGAATAAGGCTTTGAGGTTCACCATTCACCAATATGGAATAAGTTATAGTTTTTACACATATCATAATGAGATTTATCCACCGGTCACAAAAACCATTCTACTCATAAGCCTTTCCAAGTATACCCATTCAACCCTATCGTAAGCTTTGCTCATATCCAATTTTAACAACATGAATCCATCTCCTCTAGATTTGTAATTTTTCATGCTATGCAAAGTCTTAAAAGTGATAAGGATATTATCAGAAATAAGCCTATCTTTCGCAAAGGCTGATTGATTTTCAGTAATAAGGCTAGGTAAAAATTGTTTCAGCCAGTTTGCTAGGACTTTTGAGAAAACTTTATACAAAACATTGCATAAACTAATTGGGCGAAACTCAGTAACTAACTTCGGGCTATCAACTTTAGGAATGATGGTAATAAAAGTATGGTTTACAGGTGAGGGTAATATACTTGTGTCGAGCCAAGAAAGGATAGAGCTTGTTACATCACCATCTACTATTGGTCAAAAATGTTGGTAGAATAATGGAGGCATTCCATCAGGGCCTGGTGCTTTCATTGGAGCCATCTGCTTTAGTGCTGTCTCAACTTCCCATTCTTGAAAAGTACCCACCAATTTAGAATTCATTGATTTTGTCACAACCTGAGGAATATTGAGGAGAGCTTCTTGGACCCGGGGAGGGTTTGAAGAAGTGAATAACTCATTGTAGTATTGTATGAATCTTTGTCCAATGTCGACTGATTGATCCACCCACCTTCCATCTTGAGTCTTGATTCCCATTATTGTATTTCTTCGAAATCTTTTGGTTGCCTTACTATGGAAATACTTGTATTACTATCACCTTTGCTCAACCATAGGACCCTTGATCTTTGATTCCACATTCTAGATTCTCTATCTAGTAAAACATTTACCTCTCCCTTCAACTTTTGGATTAGAGAATTGTTTCCACTCATCATTGCAGCTCTTTCTGCCACTACCAATTGTTTCTTTTTCTCCACCAGCTCTCTTTGCACATTCCCAAAAATATTATGATTCCACCAGGTTAGCTTTTTTCACATTGTGCCACCTGTTTGAGGATTTTGAACTCGGCTCCTCCACATTGGTCTAGGCAGCTTCAACTAGTTCACCACATCTTGAATCAGACAACCACATCTCTTCAAACCTGAATACTTTCCTTCTTACTGGTAGTTCCAAACCAAACAGATTAAAAAATAGTGGCAGATGGTCCGAAGAAATACAACTAATATGTTCCACTTTAGTTTTTGGGAACTTTAGAAACCAACTATTATTTGCCAACCCCCTATCCAATCTCTCCCAAATTGAAACACCATTATCAAAGTGTTTGCTCCATGTGTTTTTAGGACCAACAAACCCCAAATCCATAAAATTACATTCATCAATTACCTCTCTAAATAGGTGCATTTGATTGTGACTTCTCAAGGCACCCCCCAATTTTTCTTCTTGGCTAGTAATCTCGTTGAAATCACAAGCACATAGCCATGGCATAGTCCTCCTACGATTTAGGCTTCTTAATTTCTCCCATGCTTCACCACGTCTTGCTATTTCTGGTTCACCATAAAACCCGGTAAATCTCCACTCATCTTCCCTATTTCCATTGATAATTGCATCAATATAATATCTGTGTGAGTCCACTACTTCTAGCTTAACCGAATTTTTCCAAAACAGAACTAGTCCACCTCCTCTAGTTGTTCTTGGCACCACCCCTTTTTGGTCAAAGTTGATAGTGCTAAGAGTTTGATCTAGCCTTGCTTCATCTGCCCATGTCTCGGCTATAAACACGACAGATGGATTTTTTGCCCGTATAATTTCAACAAGCTCTCTCTCTATATATGGGTTCCCAAGCCCATGACAGTTCCATGTTAAGAGATTCATTGCTTCTGGCAGGGCTGTGAAACAGCCTCTGCCAATATCGAAGATTGAGTACCACTCTCCATTGAGACCTGATGCCTTTTATTTTTTAAACCTGGTGGGCTTCTACTATCATCTGTCACTCTTTTGTTTAAGCCAAAAGTTTCAACTCCTTCCAGATGGGAAGAAAGAGACGCTTGAGCTCGAAATGATCGAGTCCACTTGCCCTGCACAGCTAGAATTCAATTGTTGGTATGGCCTAAGTTTCTTGTTAGAGGAATAGAAGGTTCGCTTGGTCCTTGTTGCCTCGGTTCTGCCAGCTTACACAAAGGTATTGTGATTTCCACATCATGTGCCGAGGAGCTGCCCTGATTAAGAGACATGTGATTGCTCAACGATTTGACTTGCCCTACACTTTCGAAACTCCTAGATTCTTGGCAATTGATTGGTGATTCTGGCACGGCAGTTTTTGGATGAGTATAATTCTCATTCAATGATAATCTCGAGTTTTTAGGAAGAGTAAATCTCGAACATGAGCTGGAATTAGAATTAAATGCAGCTGTTTCCTTCTATTTATCTACTTCAGCCGTTTGCTCATTGTTTGTAAATGGTCCTTCATTAATACTCTTTTCCTCATCAATGCAAACCCTAGCAGTCATCTTCTCCATCTCAGCACTCAGTGGATTTCCAACTTCCGGTGAACCACTTTCAATCTCCGCCACCTGCCTTGATGTCTGAATCTTGTTTTCTTCTCTATCAAAAAAACCGGGTACAAAGAATACATTCTTCTCACTTGATTGGAACAGTGCAGCTCTGAGGAATGGACCAAATTGTTTCTACTCTGAAGTTAACATCCCTCTGCTTTGAATCCACATCTCACATTCTTTATCATTATGATTCAAGCACCTACACCAGTAACACATATTGGGGATTCGCTCATATTTAAATTGGACCCATGATTTCTCTCCATTATCTCTAGTTATCACTCTCCCTCGACATAAGGGAAGATTAATATCAAGCTGAACACGAACCCGGATAAATGTCCCCCCATCATCCTCAGTAGATTCAGGCGACCTACAAACTTCTCCAACAATCTTGCAAATACTCTCGGCCACCTTTTTTGATATAAAATGGATTTGAATGTCATGCACTTGAACCCAAAACCAGGCCCTGTCAAACGCCAACTCATGGAATTTCATAGACTCATCAAATTTTTGCATGATCACAAGGTGTTTGTCGAAGCTCCACGGCTGGTTTTCAATGATCCTTTCCACATTAGAGATGTTATAAAAGATGAACAACACAACATGATCTCCCATGTTCCGGATTTTGAAGCCATTCGTCGATCTCCACAATTGCTTGAATGTCCGGATCAAAGCTTCCATGACTAGGTAACGTGAAGTAAGGAATTTGGCTGCGATGATGTATTCCTTAAATTGCTGAACTCGTGGAAGAGTAAAACCAGTGTCCTCCTTCTTAGAAAGAGTTAAATTGCTCCAATCTTAGTGAGATCTTCCATAGTTAAGAAAGTTTGATGGAATCCAAATTATGAAGGAGAGTTGAAAAGCCAAAAAAAATTTCTGTGTTTCCCTATACCCGCGAAAAAATCAACCAACAAACTTGAGAGGCACACTTGGTGACTTAAGAGAAGACAAAAAAAAACAAACAAGACAAACTCTCCTTCAGAGAAGGGACAAACAACTTCTACTGCCTAAGAGAAGAGGGAGAGAGAGCCCAACTTTCTTAGCGACAGAGAGACTTTAGCATAATTACGACCTGCAATAGAACCCCTTCCCCTAAATCTCTAGTCCCTGCGTACCAAGTTGTATCATGTATGTGGGAGGTATCAACCTACCTAAAATATTAATGCTTTTAAGAGCAACACTTCTCTCACTTTTTTTTTTTTTTTTGGTTGAGAAATCACTTCTCTCACTTGAACGATAAGTTACATCATAAATTTAATCAAGGACCAATTATTATGCTAGAGGGAAAAAAACGATGTTAACAAAATCCATTATTATGCAAGGGGAAAAGACGTTTTCTCAAATACTCAATAATTAATCTAAATTAATATGCCTCATTATTATATGTGAAGAAATAATATAGTTATTGAATATTAGAGGGAACAAATGTTAAATTTAATATAAATTTTATTACAAACTGATGTGACTACAAAGGTGATGAATAACACTTCTTCTAAGGACACATATTTTGCTGTACACTTTGATACAATTTGCACATTTGTCAATTAATAATTAGATTACATCACTTACATATGAGATCACTGTTGATATTTGCGAAAATTAGTCCATCATATCTAGACTTTGCAATCAATAAATTTCTTGGTTATTTTTATTTATTTTTAAAATGGACATTAATTTGCAAATTGTATATTTATGTAATAACTTTACTATATGTAATAATTATTATTTTCCACCAAAATCATTGCTCATTCTTTTCTTTTTCTTTTTTTATTATTTATTTATAAAAAGTAGAATCACTATTGCTCATTCATTCGGTGTCGATGCAAACTATATATAGGTACGTGTCACAGCCTACATTAACATGTGCTACATTAACACTCAGAAACTGCCACATAAGATTCAACCTTGACACCTATTAAACACGTACTCAAGCTCCGCCACCATGTTCATCTATGACACCAAAGTTTTAAGAAAACGAAGGAGATGAACTTAGCTTTGATAGCTAAATTTGCGTGGTTCGTGGCCTCGGATAGACAGTTTGTGCATGGATGTGTTAAGATCCAAATGTAAAGTGAATAGTGGCTGGTTTTTAGCGGATCCAGTGGCTGCCGCCTCTCCAACATGAAGAGCTATTGAAGAAGCCAAGAAGCTTGTAGCGAAGGGTGGATGTTTTCTTATCGAGGAGGGTAAGTCCATACAAGTGTGGTCAGACCCTTGGGTGCCTGAAATTGTGAATTTCATTCCTCAGCCTAGACTTGAGGAATACAGGAAGTTGCCCATTAAAGCCAGTGATCTCATCGACCCTATTTCCAAATCATGAATTTCAGATTGGGTGAAGGAACTATTTGCTCCAACCAATGCAAGAGCCATTCTTAACATTCCTATTCTAATGTCACCTAAACAGGATAAGTTAATTTGGCTCCCTAACTTAAAAGGTCGGCTCTCAGCTAAATCCATCCATAATGTTGCTTTTGATCATCCTAACTGTGTAGGTTAGCCCCAAGTTTGTTGGTCCAAGCTTTGGAAGGCAAACTTCCCAGAGAGGCTCAAAATGTTTGTAAAGTTTTTAGACCCCTTAAAACATAATTGGATTAACCCAGTTAACAAGCCAAGTTATTACTTAGTCCAAATTTCAGATCTAGGTTATCACAATCAAACAATCATATCATGCATAGCAGCAAAAAAATAAATAACACAATTGTACGGCCCCCGCACCATGGCCCATAGTGGGCCTTGGACCCTGGCCTGGGTGTATGGCCCATGAGGCCGGTCTCCATCTACCTAGCGGCCCACCCCCGGGCCACGCATGCTGCAGGCCCAAGCTTTGCCTCTTCATCGTTTCTCGGCAACTCCTTCCCGAGCATTGATGAATATACGACTCTCGGGACGCCCCGCCCTGTACCTACTCGGCCGTGCCTCGGAGAGGCACCTCTGCCAAGAACTATCGTGAAGGTGGGAACCAAGTTCCAACGCCACCCTCACCGCTTCCCACGCCCACCTAACCACCCACTTACGATCGATAATACTGGACCGCCGGTTGCACTTACTGGCAGGTAATTATGACCTCTCCACTAATCTATGACTATAAATACAAGAAGTTTTGAGAAGACAAAGGTTGGAGAATTGACGGGAAGAAGAGTGTAAACAGAGAGAAAGCAGAGTGAGGAGGTGGTCCAGACCCCCGAGGAGAGGAAAGTGATTCCATCGAGCCTTAGCGTTAAGAACGACCCAGTGTAGGAAATCCAAACCCATTATACAAGTAAGTTGTGAGCCCAAGTGAGGCCCAGCCCAACGGGTTTCAGTTTTGGGTGCGCACAACAATGATATGATGACCCAGGAAAATCAAACCGGTAAAAAACCTGGGGAGGATTTATCCTAGCTATTCTCAAGGTAAACCTGAATCCACTATGAAAAAATCGAAGTTTTACAATAGCGACTTAGACCACTAACATTCTATTGCTACCTACCAATAGAAACTTACTGACACGACCACGTGCAAGCTCCGAAACCACAGACTCCTTTTTTCTTGGATTCTCCAGCAAGTACAAGCACACCCGCTTGTGTATCTTTAAGCACTTATGGCAGCAACTAAATGATAATCAAGTTCTTGAAGAAATCGCCTTCTTGATAATCCTAAGTTTATGTGAAGGAAAGCTCCTCTTTGATCTCACAAAAGATTCACATAAACCGCAATATGAGCAACCTTTAGAGAGCCTTTGGATACAAAATCCTAGAAATAAAAAGAGGCACAAGAGGCACTCTAATCTCTCTAAAAATCACTTAAAAACATTTTAGCGTTTTCCTTATATATAGGAGTATTTTACTTGAAACCCAAGACGTTTAAGTAGAGTTTAGGCTGAATTGGAATTCTACAGAAAAAATAAATCTGCACGTGGTTCGATTGATCGAGTCTAATTTCGGTCGATCGAGCCTTGCAGATTTAGTCCAATAAATTCTGCAATCACTCGATTCCAATTTTACAAATAAACATACTTTGAGCAAGCCTAAACCTAGACTAAATGTTTTGATCATGGTTTGCCAACAAAATACAAATTGAAGTTCTAATACATTAATTCCTAATTTCTTAGAACCCAACAATGTTGATATGGAGGATAGGCGTCAATGCCATGCTGACAAAAGCTAATCTCCAAGTTCGCCTTAGCCATGTAAATGCAGCTTGTCCGTTATGCAATGCTGAAATTGAAGACAATGAACACATTTTTTTTCAGATGCCCATTTGCTCGAGCTCTATGGTCAGCTGCCTGTTGGGGTCTTCAAGTTGACAGCGTGAACTTTACCTCGGCTAAGGATATACTATCCTTCATCATGGAGCCACCTGCCTCACTCATCCCTGCCCATGAGACTTGGAGTGTGTCCCTCAACATGGCATTAGTAATTGAAGAGATTTGGATGTCAAGAAACCTCAAACAGTTCAGTAACATCGACCCGGATGCGATGAAGGCTAGGCAGAACATTCAAACCAGATTCAATGAAATAGTTAGTCTTTTCTTCAGCTACCCAACCACCTAAAGAGCTAAGCAGCAAGACTTGGTCTCCCCCCCCCCCCCCCCCTTCTGGCTGCATCAAGCTGAACGTAGATGCTGCGCCAAGTAGCTCTGGCTTTGCTTTAGCAGTTGTTGCAAGGAACCACTTAGGCAAAGTTCTATCTATTTGGGCCAAAAAACATCACAGCTTCTCCCCTGCGATTGCCAAAGCTGAATCACTCTACTGGGCTATGAATCTAGCGGTCAAGGAGGGATGTAAATCTGTGATATTTGAAAGTGATGCAAAGAATTGTTTTGATCCACCCATCAACCCAAACTTATCCCCTGAATGGCTTACTCACAATATTATCTGTAATATTTGTAGCTTAGCTGTTGCTTTTGATTTTGTTAATTTTTGTTAGGTTCGGAGAACATGCAACTCTGCAGCTCATGAAGCTGCCAAGTTTGCACTGAACTCTAATTTAGAGTTTCGCTTTAATAAAGGAAATCTCCCCCTTGTTAGAGGCTGTTTGTAGGGATGATTCCTTAGGTTGTATTCCTGTTTCTCTCTAATAGAAGTACTGTTTACCCAAAAAAAAATAACACCAACACAATTGCACAATCAAAACAAAACACATTACACCACAGAAGGAGCTCTAGAACCATTAAAATGGCTGAGAGTCGAGAGGCCGGTCTTTATTAGTGGACTTGAACACCAACGACATGTACATGGGAGTCAAGTGGTTTGTGCATCACTTGCTGGCATGGCCACAGGAGGACCACTTTTGGGCACGATGGGGTTGAGTCTCATGGCATCAGTGGCAATCTTACTTGTTAGCACACCTCCATTGTTGCTCTTCAGTCCTATAATCTTCTTTGCTGGCCTTGTGCTTGTGGGAGCTGTGGCTGGGTTCTCTGCGGCTGCACTCATGGCAATGAGTGGTTTATCCACACTTGAATGGGTTTTTCACCAAGTTAAGGGCAGAAGAGATGTGGGATTTGGAGAAGGAAGTACTGTTAGGGAGAGAGGGAAGGATTGGGCTGGTTATTTGCAGGAAAATTATCCATATAATAATAGGAATCGAGGTTGGAAGGAGCAAGGAGGAGGAATATAATATGTATCTTTGCCTATTAATGCTAGCTTCTTGCGTTTCTATGCTTGTATGTGCTTGCTTTTGCGTAGGTGTATGAATGAATGTTGATGCTTTCTTAATTATAGTAGATATGATAATGAAAATAAAATGTGTTGTGCTGCAAAGGGTTCTACATGTATTTGAAGTTTGATGAATTTTGTTTACTAGGAGCCTGCTTCGATGTATTCTATTTGTGGTTTAATGCAATATCTGCCTGTGCATCTATCTTTATTCATGTAAAGCTTTAGTTTGATATAGCTTATTTTCTATGACTTATTTGGCTTACGTAATACCGCTAGAGTATCTCTAATATTTATTGTAAAAAACCGACTGGACAAATTTTATTACCTCGCAAAGTGATAATTTAAGTATTTTTTTAGTGATTAAAAGTAAATATTTTCAGTTTTTTAGGGATTAAAACTGTTTATGGGTTAAGGTACCATGGTTTTTTTTTTTTTTTTTTTCCCCTCAAGGAATGGGAGTGCATTTTTAGTTAAAGTATGTGACTAATCTTAAGAGGGACCTAAGTTTTGCACTGATCTAATTGGTGAATGAACAAGGTAATTGAAAAGTTGTCTTTAGAAAAAGAAAACATGGTATAAGTCAACTTAGAAATTAAGTTACTATATAATTGAATAATTAAAGAATTAAAATTACAATACCTAATAAGCTGTTTTTAAATTTGGTCATATCTTATATGATCAATATAATAAAGTTCACTTTCTCAAAAAAGAAAAATATAATAGAGTTCAGGAACGGGTTTGAGTTTTTTCAAAACCATAATTCCTTTGGAAAAAGGAGGATTAGGAAAGTCTTTATTGACTCTGTTTTCTAAATAGAAAATTCATATTGATTGCAGTTTTCTCTGGCAATCAAGTTCATGCAATTTACTGGGGGAAAAGAAAATTGAGGCCAAGTCCAACTCTGTTTGAGCATCAACTAACATTGGAGCTCAAACGCATACAGCAATAATAGTGGTTTTGTCAATGATAGGCCCAAGTGACATTTCCCCAATCACTCACAACAACAGGCCCAAGTGACATTGATGTTTCTCCAAACCGGTTTTTTGTATTTTCAATTTTGTTATTATAAGTACATATCATTATTCACATATAGATTCTAATTACACTCTCTCCAATTTAAAGGTTTTTGTAATTTGTAATTTGTAATTTGTAATTTATATTTTATTTTTATTCTTTTGTAGATGTAAAAAAATAGAGTCATTTGAAAGAAAAAAAATTGCACTTCAATAAACAAATATTAAAATGATGTGTATATGAAACTGGTCTAAACTTAGAAATTAACATGTGCGTGCAAAGGGGAAGTTTTATAGAAAAGTATTTTTAAATGATATTTGATTATATATATATATATATAGATAATTTCATCCATTGCCACGCCCTTATTTCAAACTAGCATTGATAAGTTCTATAGTTGTCAGTATTGTACGATACGCGATACATATCGTACAATACGCATCATATCATATGTAAAAAGTTTCGTATCGTATCTGCATATCATAAGTGTTCATGAATTGTACGATACAGTGTGCGTATCGTATGAATCATAAAATCATACGTATCGTACCATACATAGACAAATGCTTTAAAATGAGATTTTTTGTTAAAATTTGTACTTTTATTTGAATCTAACAAGTTGTTGGACTTGTTTTAACATAAAATTATTAGTTACTTAATTTAGCCTACTAAAATAACATATTTATAGGTTTTTTTTTTCCATCTCTCTCCTACAATTGGACTACACAGTACACACTTACCCTTCACTTTAATATTTACAAATTTATTTTATATACTGTGCGCACCCAAAACTGAAACCCGTTGGGCTGGGCCTCACTTGGGCTCACAACTTACTTGTATAATGGGTTTGGATTTCCTATACTGGGTCGTTCTTAACGCTAAGGCTCGATGGAATCACTTTCCTCTCCTCGGGGGTCTGGACCACCTCCTCACTCTGCTTTCTCTCTGTTTACACTCTTCTTCCCGTCAATTCTCCAACCTTTGTCTTCTCAAAACTTCTTGTATTTATAGTCATAGATTAGTGGAGAGGTCATAATTACCTGCCAGTAAGTGCAACCGGCGGTCCAGTATTATCGATCGTAAGTGGGTGGTTAGGTGGGCGTGGGAAGCGGTGAGGGTGGCGTTGGAACTTGGTTCCCACCTTCACGATAGTTCTCGGCAGAGGTGCCTCTCCGAGGCACGGCCGAGTAGGTACAGGGCGGGGCGTCCCGAGAGTCGTATATTCATCAATGCTCGGGAAGGAGTTGCCGAGAAACGATGAAGAGGCAAAGCTTGGGCCTGCAGCATGCGTGGCCCGGGGGTGGGCCGCTAGGTAGATGGAGACCGGCCTCATGGGCCATACACCCAGGCTAGGGTCCAAGGCCCACTATGGGCCATGGTGCGGGGGCCGTACATATACTATGAATAAAATATTAATTGACAACAGAAATTTTTTTTTTTATCATTATTGTTATATATTCAAGAAACTAGAATGCCAGAAAAAATTTTATAAAAAAATTATTAAAATAAAAAGAACAAGAAGAGATAGTAAATGTTAATGACGAATGATGACGAAGAAAATTTTAATGAAGAAATAAGTTTGCAAAATTATAAACATGATGATAAAATTGACGTAGATGAGGTTGATTAGGCAATATGAGGAAAATAAATTATTATTTTTGGGTCATTTGTAATATATTATCACTTTTGAATTTAAGTAATTTGAATGTGTATGTTATAAACACATGCTAGTTTGATTTATTTAGTTAGATTATTAAATATTATTATATAAGTAATAAATTAATTAATCATTAGTTGAATATATTCAAAATTTATAATGAATATACCCTTTATATATGTATATTTATAAATTTTATTAAGCAATTGTGTATATTACGATATACAATACGATACAATACACGATACAAAAAAATTAAAAATCGATTCACGATACGATTCACGTTTTGACAACTATGATAAGCTCTACCTGCAATGTTTTTTTTTTTTCAACTACCTATTGCAATAAATTAAAATATCATTTTTATTGATCTAAGACAATTATTCTAAGCCAACGGGGGCTTGACTGAGTGGGTAAGGCTCGGACGCTTCGTACACCACACTTAGGTTCGAGTCCCGCTGTCCGCAGGAGTCCGTTGGTGGGCATCACATCACTAAGTCTGTGTGCACTGCCCGAGGGCGTAATATAACCATAAAATCCCCTATTTTTTCATTCTCAAAAAAAAAAAAAAAAAAAAGACAATTATTCTAGCACACAAGTATACTAGAAAACAACTACAAAATTACAACTTAAATTTAAACGAACAATGAATTTTACAACAGAAGAATACTTCGTCTTGATTAGAATTCCCGTTTAACCATACAAACTTCTTAGAACTAAAGACTTTTGGGTGAAGTTACTAGAGCTCTGCTCCTACAACGGTTTGATTATTCTTTTCTATCCAAATAATTCACATTGCTAATGGAGTATCAAAAACAGTAATCTAATTCAATCATTTCAATGAGACGCATAATCTGATTGTTTTATTAAAAAGAAAAGGTTATAGATCAATGTAGAGAGGAGTTATAAATGCAAATTAAAACCAACCCTTTATACAAAAAAAATAAAATAAAATTCAAAGCGGAAAAAAAAAAAAAAAAATACAGGGTGAGAGCAAAGGAGAGTCTCATTTTTTATATTCCACAAATCGCAACTTGTCATGTATTTATTTAACTTTTCTTATAAAATAGCTAAAGTTTAAAATAGAAAAAAATAAACACATGATAAGTTATAATTGGTAGAACATAAAATAGAATACAAAATGTGGTACAAAGGATGAAGGATGAAAGTGCCTCCACTGTGACTCATCCACGTGATCATTTATTGAGATCTTAAATCCTTGTCATCTTGCCTTGACTCCTGGGAATCTAGGGCCGTTTGGTACGTGTGTTTAAATAACAGTTTTAAAGTTTAAAATGTCCGGGAAACTGAATCCTCAAGTGCCTCAAGAAAGGACAAAATGGTGAAGTTGTCTGCAAGGAAAAGATGAAAAGAAAATGGTCACATAACAACCCCCTCTTAAATAAGGAACTGAAACCCCTTTTTCTTCTCTATTTCCTTTTCTAAAAATGAACTGTGAAGACTAAAAATAAAAAACTGGCAACAGCTCTCTACATGTTTGGATCCAATAAAGATGGCTCTTTTTCGCGAACAGTGTGCCACATGGTTTCATGAAAATGTTCTGAACATCATAGCAGTATATGAAACAGAAAGGTAAGCCACTAGACCAGCTGCTCATTATAAAGGCTATGAACCTTTCAATAGGCTGTGCATTTTTTTTAATTGGTAAATTACACAGCACTCGCAATGGATTGATTTGAAAACACCCACGACAACACCCCTTCATCTATTGTTGAGAGGAGGAAATGCCATTAAAGGCAGAGCTCATTGACTTACAATGTTCATCTACAAACATCCAATAGAATAAAGAACTGATAAAGTCAAGACTTTATTCACTCCAGTGAATGCTCCTGCCCCTCAAATAAGTAGCCCAAACCAACATTTTTCCCTTTCCCTTTTATATATTAACATTATACACTAGTAACCTGTATGAAATGCGCGCTAAAGACACTATATTGCAGAGTAAATTGGAGAATAAAAACACAAAGATAAGAGATTCTAGAACCACTAATGACTTACATTTTACTTGGAGTCAATTCCAAACCGAGTCAAATCTATCTGTCCAGTTTTAAGTACCAATAAAAAATATCGGGATAAAAAAAATTACCCTTAAGAGACTTCTATTGCATCATAAACAAATAAGAAACAAAATAAGTAGGCTACAAATTCTCACATAAGGAAATGAAGCTACTTTTTGGCAGAATGGTGGAGTTAGTAGCAACTCTAATATATCCTGGGTTGGCCAAGTGGTTGGGCCTTTGGTCTCAAAGTGCTTGTCCCAGGTTTGACTGGGTGTGCTCCCTAGTTCGAGTTCGGATACCTGCACTTTGAAAAAACCCCATGGGCCAACGATTATCCCATTAGGGCCCACCCGTCGCGAACAGTGATTAGTCTCTGATTGAAAGTTTTGAGGATTCACAGTAGAAAACCAAAATATATATATATATATCCTGTGGAGTCCATTGACCCTGAAAGCTCATAAGCAATTAAAATTGTAAAATGGACAATACTGAGGTAAAGGAATTATGGAAACTACAACTCCAAACTATTGTATACCTCAGGTAAAATATGATGTTAATGCTCTTCCAATTGTAATGTCTCAATCAATGGCATATTATCAATTCAGGCTTCAAAATATCTCCTAATCCCAAGCCTAGCCAACAAAAGAAAAAGTCATAAAATGAAATCCATACGTCAACAAAAGTAGAAATGCATGCAGTATTAGTACAATTGTACAACCAATTGAACCATGAACCCTACTTAAAATTAACAGATTTTTATGAACTCATTCACAGATCCTACTTGACAGGGTTTCCAGAAAAAATTGACCTAACTACACTACCAGGAAAGCAAATTAATAAAAATCCAGCCATTAAAAAAAATTTGGCATATAAGGCATATGAACGAAAACCAACATATATACTGCAAACCTGGCCCCTTTTTTATATATCTATTGCTACCTGGTCATACTCATTTTAGTATCATTCACTATTTTAACAATCCTTTTTGTTATTTTGATTTGTGAGTTACACCTGGTGAGTATTGAACCCAACTTCATCCTCCATCTTACTCTTACCACGAAACGAAGTGCCATTATTTGAGAGCTACAGCTCTTTGGCCATTATTTAAACAAAACTCAAAACAATGAATCGAGAGTAAGATGGAGAAAGAAATGCCCATTGGGAAAATGATAACCAGACTTTCTTATTGGGTGATCCAAAGGAGATATGTCTTCACATATGCTAAATAATAACTCTTATTTCTTTCAATTTCCACCTGGTAATGTATGTTTTGTGATCTATATATTTCATTGTATGTGGCAAGGACAATGCTTAACATGACTTCAACACTAGTTTAAATTCTAATATGTACATGCATCACACATAATTTTACTTTAATAAAGGTTTCTCACAAGTTACAAACATCTGAAAAAGAAGGGGAACTGGGAGAACAATAAGGAAAAAGGATAAGTGGCTTATAACCCAAGCAAGCCTCTCAATCCAAACAAGTGCTAAACAATTATTCTGGTGGAGGCATGCATCAGTCCATAACTTCGGATCTAACTCAACTATTCTATTCCCCTTCTGACTTGAACTAACGAACACATCAAATTGATTTTTCTTCTTTTTAGTTCTTTCAATTTCCCCTTTTCTTAATTAAATATTAGATTTTTCTGACTTGAATTAACGAACACATCAAAAAAGGATGATCCTAAAGAGGCGCTCTGTCCTCTTTGCAAGACAGAAGTTGAGTCCTCAATCCATCTTTTTGCTCTATGTCCGGTGGCAAAGGCTCTTTGGTTCAATAGTAAGTGGGGAGTGAGGTTTGATGCTCTTGGGTTTTCTTCAACCTTAGAGCTTATTCACTTTCTTTTCTCCCCCCCTTTCTTGAATAACTTGACTTCTGATCAGAAAAATGAATTTTTATTGTTTGGAGCTGTTCTTTTTTATGGAATTTGGAAGTTGAGGAATCAAGTTCTTTTTGAAAATCTCCCCCTAAGTATTGATGACTTATCTTCTAGAATTGGGAGGCTCCTTGATGAATTCAAAAAGTCCAGATTTGCTGAGGTTGTTCCTGTGGGACCTACGGAGCGGCTTCTTGCTTGGTCACCTCCTAGGAGATTCTCGATTAAAATTAATGTGGATGCTGCAATTGGGTTAAAATTTTCTACTGATACTGCAGTGGCGAGGGATTGGAGAGGAAAGTTGGTCTTTGCTTGCTCTCAAAAGGTGAATACCACCTTCCCTATTCAAGCTGAGGCTGAAGCAATGAAATGGGCCTTGTTGCTGGCAGCCAAATTGGAAGTTGAGGGTATTTATATTGAGACTGACTCAAAGATCTGTTGTGATGCTCTTATTAAGCCTAGTCAAGCTTCCCCATGGAGGATTAGGTCCATAGTTATGGAGATGCAGGTTCTGCTTTCTGATCTGCCGCATGTTTTTGTCTCTTGGGTTCCTAGGTTAGCTAATATGGCTGCCCATCATCTAGCTAAGTGGTCCTTGTCATGTATTTTGTGTGGATCTTTTGATTTTGGTTGCTGCCCCCCTAATTTTGCTTCTGTTGTTTGGGGTGATTGTGGCAGCTAGTGTGTTTTTGTTGCCTCCTTTTCTTTGTTAATATAGATTTTTCCTTCATCCAAAAAAAAGAAAAGAAAAAAAAGGATGTCTATTTTGAAAATGGAACAACATATTACAAGGTTTACAAATGAAAAAGAAACAAAATTGTTTGCTTATGAAAAAAAAAAAATCGCTGTTTTTGGATGAATATGGTCTCAACTTTGGTCCTTTTAGTTTCATGGCGAATTGTTTGTAATTGTAGGGGTCAAGTTTTGGTACTAAATTTTTTGCGAAGGGACAATTAATAATAACTATTATTAATTGGTCCTTTGTTCTTTTTGTTTTCCGGGTGCATTGCTTGTAGTACAAAATTGTTTGCGAAAGAATAATAGTCAGTATTGTTGGGCGAATAACAACATTAATTTTCAACCTTGGTCCTATCCTTTTCATGATAAGGAATCAAGGATGCATACTCATTTATGCGCAGCTTCTTGTGGAAAATGTTCGGCTGATTGATGAGGAATTTGGCTGTCATTGGCATTGGATTGATGGTATTAAAATGCCTGGTTTGTAAAACCACTAGAATATCTCTAATATTTATTGTAACAAAACCGACTGGACAGATTTTATTACTTCACAAAGTGATCATTTTAAGTGTTTTTTTTAGAATTTAGGACTTTTTTCTCATAGGATAAAAGTGTAGTTCTAGTTAAGTATAGTCATATAACTAAATCTTAAAAGATGAATCTAAAGAGCAGTATCTAAATATTGTGTCTAACTCTTGACCTTTATCTAATTTGGTGAATGAACTAATTGAAAAGTTGTCTCTAGATGTCTCTAGAGAAAGAAAACATTGTATAAGTCAGCATAGAAATTAAGTTATTATGGTTGTGCGTTTAAGTTTGGTAATATCTTATGTAATCAATATAATAAAGTTGAGGAACCTGTTTGAGTTTTTTCAAAACAATAAATTCCTTTGGAAAAAGAAGGATTGGGAAAGTCTTTATTGACCCTGTTTTCTGAATAGAAAATTCAATATTGATTGCAGTTTTTTCTGGCAATCAATTGCATGCAATTTACTGGGGTGGAAAAGAAAATTGAGGCCGAGCCCAACTTTGTTGGAGCATTAACTAACATTGAAGCTCAAACTCATTTGCAAGAATTCAACCAAACAAAACAATTTTAGATTCGGCTAAAAATTATTGAACTGAAATGGAGGGACCTATCAACAGTTGACATGAAAATTGAGCTATAATTATGTAGGTAATTATCATTAATTTGACAAGGCAAGTCATACCCACTTATTGCAATTCCCTTTTAAGGGCTTGAAATCCACTTAATAAATAAATAAATAAATAAGGACCCACTAATTGTGACCCCCCAACTTAACAAATTGGAATCCTTCAAAAAAAAGGAAACAATTATTTTAAGCTGTATATATATATATATATATATATTGTATAATCCTTGTCTCGAGTCCACAAGCCAATAATGTCGATGCTCGAGCTTTTAGCTCGTTTCCCTGAGCCAACCCGACTCCCGAGTCGAGACTTTGACCGAATTTTGACCCGCACGAAAGTGATTGTGCAAAACATTGGTGATTACTTGTTAGGACACCACTTAAATTTTGCACCACTTATTTATTTTATTTTGTTTTGTAGATACGATATGATTTATATTTAATTATGCTCACTTAATGATTATTGTTCTTTATTATTAAAATTCAAGATACTAAATGTTGCCTCAATTCGAATCTATTCCATAACAAATTTTTTTATATAATCAAACTAATTGGAACCTATTTTCACAACTTATTTTAAACGTGTTGAACAGTGAAGATATATGAGTGTTACATTATTATTATAAGTCCGAATTTGATAAGGATGGGGTGTAAAACATGGGTTTTACATCATCCAATAAGAGATTGTCATATCATTTTTTTACTTAAAATTCAATACATCTTATCACACATAATAACATCTTAATAAACTCATAGTTAAGTTGGATTTTCAAATGAGTATTAAAATTGATTGAGTGTGAATGTGTCTATTATTTAATATGTAATATGATGATATGACATGTTGGGATTGGAAGGGTAAAACTTGGGTTTTACATCACATCTTTATTAAATTTAATCTCTATTATTATTTTGATTTTTGGGTTAACTAAATTTATTGTAATTTTTATTGACATCGTGTTTCTGAAATTTTACCGTTGCAAGAGTTTAAAACATTGTTTATGTTTTTAGTTTAGAAAGCAACTTATTAAGGTATAACTAAATTTTTACATGAAAACTAAAATAGTGTTCAAAGTGTTGTAATGTATGAGATAGTGTCCAAAATGTTTGGCAAGCAGACTTAAAAGAATTCTTTCTTGTATTATCTCAGACAACAAAAGTGCTTTTGAGTCATTGCATTACATTGAAAATAAGCGCTAAGGAAAAATACATCAAAATTGGCAGTATTCAAGCTCATGGCTATGAGCGGTGGAATGGACTTATTTGAAGCTTGTAATGCTAAAAATGAGGTTTGAGCAAAAGTGGATGGATATTGTCGTGACATGCATTAATTCTTCAATGGCTCTCAAACAAGATTGATCCAATCATAAAGAGGATTTTGGTAAGGAGATCTTTTGCCTCCTTACCTTTTTTACTTATGTGTGCTAAAGGTCTCTTTGCATAGCTACCTTAGAGGAGGTTCATGTTTTCACTTCTCACAAACGCTCACTACATATGAAAAAAGCTTCGGGGCAAAAACTGAATTGTGAAGAGATCATTGTGTTTTTTTAGCACGAATGCCTCTTGATATACAGAGAGGCATAAGGAATGTTATGAGAGCATTAGACTTAAACGGTTAGACCCTTTGGAGAAAATATTTCAAGTTGCCTTGCCTCCAATGATTGGGAGGAGCAAAAATAAAGCTTTTGACGAAATTAAGTTTAGGATTTTGGAAAAATGATAAACGATTGGAAGGAGAGGTTACCATCTCAAACGGGATGAGAAATTTTTATAGAAGTTGTGGCACAAGCTATACCAACATGTGCAATGAGCTATTTTCATTTTCCAAATGGGTTACGGGTAAATTTTTGTGGGAGCAAAGGGAATGAGAACAGAATTCAATAGATGGGCTGGAATTTTATAATAGAATTATTCTAGAACTATTATCTATTTCACACACATTTTCACAATTATCTTATGTGGCAAATTGTAATTAATTATCTGTCACTTTCACATGAACCTACTTTTTTTTCTCAACCACTTATAATCAGCTACATCAAATAATTATGAAAATGAATGTGATATAAGTTTTAATCCTATAATTTTTCTGAAATAACATGTGTTTAACTAGATGTGAGGGTAGCCAAGCAAGGGTAAAGACTTATGAAAAACCCAAACTCTATTGTTTTGTGTTTTTAAATCCAAATATTTTTCAAATTGTTCAGTCTTGGAGGCTAGGGTCCTACCATACTCCTCATATGCCCCTAGCATAGCATTGCCCAAAGCTAGGGACATTATTAGGAATGGGTCACGACTCACTCAAGATGGCGAATTGGTAAAGGGGATAAGATGTGGATTTGTCAAGACGTGGACTATCTCCAGCAACATACATACAGGCTTTATCAATTTCCCCACCTCAGTTTCTCTATGAGGATTGCTTGTGTAAGTTATAGAGCTTATAGACCAATGAAACCAGGTATGCAATTTTGATATTGTAAACCAGACCAGGTCTTCCCATCATTTGAAGCCACGACCTGAAGATAGTTTAGTGTGGACTGGCTCGACTAATGGTGTTTTTGGCTTTGATATCTTTTAGCGTTACAAAGAAAGATCAAAATATTCACATTGGGGGCTTGTCAAGTTATTCTATTCTACCCACTAGTTTTTTTGGTGGAATGCTCAAGTGCTATATGTTCATATCTCAAATCAAATCAACAAAGAGATATTTCACTGAGGTCGGCTTCATTGCGGATGACATAAATGACAGTTGCTCAGATTATTACATAGATTCTATTTTCAATTACTACTAAGAGTTGTTATTTTTTTTGATTAATTAATTAATCAAAAAAAATAATCTACCGTTTTCCATTAAAGCTAAATTTTAACAAACCTGATTTTTTAGATGAAATTAACTCATTTAAACATACTTTTACATTGTTTGAATATTGAATAGATTAACAAATTAAAAGTATTTTTTTGTTTCCTTTATTTATTTTTTTATTTTGGGTAAAATAAATTTAATCCATTTTGGTTTCACCTTTTTAAGAAGTGACAAACAATTTAAGGTATGTTTGGTATGCTATAATAACTCCTGTAATGTTATAGTTATTCACGTGTAATAGCAATTCGGTCATTTGATTATATCTTTATCATATGGATTAGTTATTATATAGGAATAACTATTCTTTAAATTGAAGAATAGTTATTTCTCTTTAAAATTGATGTAATAATTATTCTTTAGTGCATATAATAGGTTATAAAAGTAATGTATTTTCAAAAATATAAATTTTCCTTATACTTCATATTTTACTAAGGGCACGTTTGGTACACTGTAATGATTATTATATGGGAATAGGAATAAGTATTACAAAGAATACATTAAGTTGGAATGTAATAAGTATTACTATTCATTAGTTTGGTGACCATTTAAGAATAGAATCCTGAATATGCATCTACAATTTAGTAGAGTATAAAAAGAATGTGTAATTAAATCATTTTTAAGTCAAATTTCCTAAAATACACTTATTTTAGGGTGTTCAAAATAGAGCTAATAATTAACAATAAGGAAAATTTATTTTCTTTCCTTTTGAAGATGTGGCAACTAATGGCTTTTTAGGAAATTTTTTTAAAAAGTTATTACATAAGGTGAAAGAATAGATATTCAGTACTTTTGATAAGGAATAGTTATTCTTCATTTTGAAGAATAGCTATTCATAAGGAATAACTATTCATTGTAATAAAAACATAACCAAACAACCGAATAGTTATGCCATAGGAATATCTATTACATTACAATGTCTATTACAGTCTACCAAAACGTGCCTTAGTTTTCCATATGTAACAACTAAACTTATAGATAATAATAATTATTTCATCACAATATCTCTTATTTCTAGTAATAAAGATTATTATTCCTAATATAATCTACATTCAATATACCATACGTGCCCTTATAGTCCCTGAAAATTTAAAATTTCATCCTACCTACCAAGTACTACCATCTGATAAATAACTTTCTTAAAGTTAAAAGGTGATTTAACATAAAATTAAATGAAAAATAGTGAAAGTGATGTCTTTTTAATATTAAAAAAAAAAACCAAATTGTACCTTCTTAAATTTTGGAGCAACAATTGAACTTAAATCAAATTCTAGGAGCCAAAATATATTTGGACACTTAATTCTTTCTATACAAAGGCTAATGAAGGCTTACAAAGTTTTTTTTTTATTTTTTTCAATTTATTTATTTTGGCTATATGCAATTATGTATCTTGACTTATCCATAATTGATTATAAAGCAGAAAGCAAAGGTCCATCATAGCCTTCTTATATTGACCAAAATTTCTGATACGTTATAAAAAAAAAGAATTGAATTAAATTGGAGTGGGGTTCAATAAGTTAAATAAAAACTTTGATTAGAAGTTACGCCATGAATATCGGCAAGGTAAGTTTCAATCTTGTTCCGGGCCAAAGAAAGAAACCCATGCTTGTCCTAATTTCCAATTTGTAACTATTAACGTGACCATAAATTCAGTGTGGATTCAAGATTGCCGACATGTCTTCAATCAAAAAAGAAAAAAGATTGCCATCATGTCTTCTTCCCATTGTAAAGAAATTATAATAATAGTTTGAATAAAAATTCTATCGCTTTCAACTCAAAAAATTTAAAGTAGTATGAACCTTTCGAAAAGGCGACTTCTAAAGGGTCGTTCTGAAAATATGTTTTTTCTTTTTTTAACATGTTTTGAAAATATGTTTTTCTCTTGGCAATTTCTTTATATATGATATTTTGTTCGGTAGAAAATGGTATGCAAGTATTGGAACTAGTGCAAATTGGATCTGTTAGGATGTGGATAAGTGGTAAAATTATAATACATGTCGTTATTTTAATGAGTCTAGCGAACATGAGTATTGGACCCAAGCTGATTCTTGTAAAATAATATTAATTGGTCATTAAGATTTGAATGAACTTCCATTTTTAGTTTTTGGAATTTTAATAGTTGATTTGTTTTTAGTCTTCCTTAAAAAAAATTATGAATTTAATAAGTTAGTCCTTGCGTAATCTCACCTCGGTATTATTTGGCCAAAATGAATCGTGGTTGTCAAAGTTGAAGATGTTTAAAAGGCCTTTTTAGCGTGTTCAATTAGGTAGTTTACATTACAAAGTTAGGCTTTACATATGGACTTCAAACCTCTATGATAGATTGTTAGGTGGAGGTAGGGTGTTGGCGTGAGAGAAGCAAAAAGTGTTAAAGTTTGAATTTTTATCTTATATGAATTTTAATAATAATTCTTTAAATTTTATCACAAAATTCAGTTAATTTTCTTTGCATTTCTACTCTACTTTTATAAAAATGTAAAAACACACACAACGAATTTATGATATCAATTAAATAATCTAATATATTGGGAATATATTTTTCCAATTTTTTGTTTATACTTTTAACTTTTAAGCAAAGAAATACAGAAAAAGTAGATATAATTTATTTTCTATTCCTATTATAATTTATATAGCATTGATCAAGGGTTATCGTTAATTAAAAAAATAAAATTTAATCAAATTAAAATATATTTATTTATTAAAGAATTTAATAGTCTATGATAATTTTATTTTGAAAAAAAAAAAAAAAGAACAATTGAGTTTAGTATAATAAACAAAAATGTTTAAGAAACAAAAATACATATTTTATATGATACAAACCACGTATTTAGTTGTATAATAATATAACGAAAGTTTTCGACATTTTTTTTAATGATTTTCTCTTGTCTTGCTATATTAGCTTTTGAAAGTTCTAATTTTTCTACATCAACATTTTAATTTTCAGAATTATATACAAATTATTTCATTTGATTTTTGATATATTAATTAAATAATACTATATGAATATTTTTCACCAAACATTTTCGTGCAAAATAATTAACGTCATTATATTTGGGAATTACCTAACAATTTTCGGAGATATCAACTAAGGACTAGTTTTATTCTCTTTTTTGTTTTTTTGATTGAATGACTTGTTTTACTTGTTTGACCACTTACATGTAACACAAAACACAGTAAAAACGAGTCCATAGAACCTTAAATTTGGCCCGTGGTTTCTGGCAAAGATCTATGAGAGTTTGACCTGCACAATCAATGGTACAGATCATTTGGGTCTTAAATATAAATTCCTCAAACCGTACTTCCTATTTATACAACAAATACAAAGACCAAAATCTGTCACCGTATTGCACAGAAACTCATACTTCTTTAGGAAAGTACATATATTTTCATGTAACAGTTAACACACTTGTGTTTTTTGGGTAACTAAGACTTTAATACGACCACCTTATCTTATCACATGTAAAACACACACACACTGACACTTCAAACGCACTTCTTTCATTTTAATATATTAAAAAAGAAAATTGAAAAAGAAAAATAGAGGCTGGGAAGTTTCTAGGAAAGTGCAGTGGCAAGACGGCAAAGACACAGTGGTCTTTAAACTGGTACTTCGTTGGTTGTATCGTATCGCATATTTCAGTTCGTGCATTCACGAAGTAAAAGTACACGGTTTTTGAAAACTTTTATGTACGCAAATAGACAAAGAGAGAGAGAGGAGACAGAGAGAACAAGTTCTGGATCAGGGTGCTTGCTAGAGCCTAAAGATTTGCTTTTGGTTATTCTGGCTCTTATGAATTGGAAATTAGGCTAATAGAAGTAGTAAAAGACTTCTATTTGTTGCAAAAACTCTTCTTTGTATGTGTTCAGTTCAGCCTATTGTTTTTCTCATCTTATTTTGTTTTTCTCTCTCTATCTTTGTATAATTTTATCTGGGGTTTGTATAAATTTATCTGGGGTGTGGAAAAAGATAAAATTTTTGAAATTTGTTGTTGATTTTATGATCTGCAGGTGATTTGGAATTTCAGATCAGAGGACCCTAATTGGCAAGGTTCTTTTTTTATTTTTATTTTTAAATTAAAGTTAGATGCAAGAGATTATGGTGTTAGTTTCTAGTGGGGTTCGTTGGTGTGTTTTAGTTTGAATGTGATTTTAAAGATTTTAGTTATATGGGATTTCTGTGTTGACATGAAGGATTATGGAAGTTACGGTTTCTTATTATTATAAAAGATATGCATATATGTTGTATGATTTTGGAAATGGTTTGTAGACCCCACTTGCCAAAAAAAAAAAAACAATTTCAGGAGCGAAATGTTAGAACTTAGATACCTAATCAAGTTTAGTTTGGTGCAGATAGATGTAATTCATGGAAAATGATTCTATAGATTAATGGCCTGTTTGGATGAAGGGGGGAAGGAGAGGAGTGGAGGGGAGTAGAGTAAAGTAGGCTAAAATAAACTAATTTTGTGCTAAATCTACTCTACTCTCCCTCTCTCTCCCTCAATCTAAATGAACCATAAAAGATATAGGATACATCTCAATATAAAGGTTCCCCCCCCCCCCCCCCCCCCCCTTTCTTAATAAATAACTTGCTAATGTAATGGATTCTCAAAAAAACAAAAAAAAAAAAAAAAAAAAAAAAAAACTTGCTAATGTAATGGTTGTTTTTATGGTATCAGCTGCACTAAAGATTCTAGGACCTTGTTGCCTTGATGTTGAGGAAACTACATCTAGGCGATGCTTTCCCATGAATGTGGAAGAATTGTTGTGTTTTTAGTAGGAACTGATGGATAGCAGCCGATCTCAGCTTGAAGTAAGTTTCAGCCTTTGTTTCCATTTCTCTTTTTTGAGTGGTTCTTGATTCTCCCACTGTCTTTAATGCTATAACAACATTCTCAATTGACATTGCATGCATTCAGCTATGGTCATAAAAAATTAAAGCATTAGTTTCTGGGCCAATTTGTGTATGGTAAGAAAATAATTTCATTTTGGGCATACAAAGCAACTTCTTGTACTGAGGTTTATGGGGATTTTTTTTAATAAATTTTGTAATATATGTTTTTGGGATTAACAGATGGGGGCACTAAATGGAGAATCAGTACATGAATTGGATGATGAGAGTCCTTATAGCCTGGAAAAAGCAACTAACAAGTTGTGTTCTATTCCCAAAATAGAAAGAGGATCGAGTTCTGGAAATTCGCAAGCTAGCATTAATGTAATGTTGAGGAATGTGTATAAGAGCATAAAGATTGTAGTTTTCTCAAATAAACTCAACTTGCTGATCCCTTTTGGGCCAATAGCAATTCTTGTTAAGAAACTGAATGGTGGTCATGTGAGTTGTCCCTGCCTTGAATTGTTTGTATCATTTTTTAAATTTGTTTTTGTTCATTTTTTTGAGGTGGATTGCAGGCTTGGGTCTTCTTTCTAAGCTTATTGGGTATAACACCTTTGGCTGAGCGTTTAGGTTATGCTACAGAGTAAGGCTTTCAGTCTCTCTCCCTCTCTCTCCAAAGAATATGAATTATTAAGTAGCTAATGTGTTGATTTTCACTCTGATTTAGGCAGCTGGCTTTTTTCACCGGACCTACAGGTAAAGTTTTTTGTTGTATGTCAATTTAGTAGCTTTCTTAGTTTTTCTTTTTCTTCGGTCCTGTTTTAGTTTATAACCTCAGAAATTCCACAATTTCTTTTTTGTTTTTATTGGATGTTGGTATGCTTTTATAGTCTTTCTTGCAAGTACCATATATTTGTTTGTTTATTTATCCCTCTGCCTTCCTGTTGATCTCATTGAGGTAATTAGACTTACAAAAAAAAATCTTCTTGGCTAGTATGAGTTTGATTGAAAATGCATTCTTGATCAGGAGAAGAACTTGATTTCTTCTTTGTCAGCAACAATCTTGTTAAAAAGCTATTGTGAACATAGCTGTGAAGGGAACCTTTCTTTTTTGGGTTGTCTTTTTACATTTTTTTTAGTTGCCCTTTTATTAAGCATATTCATGGTCATGTGAATGATTGAAGGGGGTGGAAATTGTATTAAGCAAGGTTCACCAGTCATACTTCATTGTCATATATTTTGTTGCTGCCTTATAAACTACATCAGTGTAATACTCCCACATTGTTGTTCATGCATGTTCCTGAAACATTTGGATTTAGTATTATTAGAGATTCTATGGTCCAAGAGGCTCAAACTCATAGTAGGCCCAATTACCCACGTACTTGTAGAGCAAGCTAAATAACCCTAGAGTTGGCTACTATATAAACCCTATATTGGGTTCATGTATATTTCAATATAGAAAAGATGTAGCTGCCAATGGCTTTCTGCTATGGAAATAGGTTGTCAAGTTGAACCACGGTAATTCTTGCATTGTGGGCATCACCATCTACCTTTGCCATGCCATGAACCCAAAGTTTCAAGCTCCTTCATTGCTTGGTCGGCCTCCTGGATCTGGTCTTTTGTGTGAACATCAGTTCACAATTGAAACTTGTACCAGCCAGCTTGTGCCATTGTCCTCTGGACCAAGCAAGCCTCATCATCACTAGAACTCCACTGAAATCACCCATAGCCGCCGTTAACCAATGAGTAAAACAGATCTCCTCACCCATCACATCCTTGTTTGTCACCTTTTGTGCTGTGCAGTGCCCTTGAGTCACATGGCGTTACTAGGCTTACTCTAATACCATTTTTAATGGCTCGAGGAAACTGCTAGCTGTATCTGTGCTTGCACCGCAAAAGGACTAGTCAAAGTTATAATTGGAACTCCTTACAATCATTTATAAACCCAAGATCTATCTAGTACACACCAAATGTGGGACTCAACACAAGCTTGCACAACATACTCGAATAATATCCAATCAATCTAGGGCATCACACATACCATGATGGACCTAGGCTCCCAACGTCCAACTTCATAAGTGGGCTTTTGAGCTTGTAAGCTCAGTCAACAACCATTCCAAAGTATGTGAGCCAAATAACCTAGTTCGAAGCCCAAATATTGCTAGTTATTAACACATACACGCTACATGCCCTGACATCATTGAAGCCCAAATATTGCTAGTTATTAAAACAAACACGCCACATACCTTGACATCATTTAGGCCCATGCACCACTTGTCATTAGGATAGGAGACCACATGTGCTTTCACATGCTGACAACTCCTTGAATTGCGCCATGTATGTTGGATACACTAACTTGTGTAGGACAACTACATCAACACAAGCAGTGACATACTCCCATGCAAGTTGCCATGCAATCTTGCCACATCATCTTGTCTCATGCAAGCATAACACACTTGCATGTACGTCACACATTACATGTGCCAAAATTTCAGATCACCCTGTGACTATGATCACTATTGAGCCTCTTAAGGGTACATATCGAACAACCGCTGGTGATGTGGTCCATGCTCCACAACTAAAGTCATTCTAGCTGATGGTATGCCAATGCTTTTTTCAGCCACTAGTAATGCTTCCATCTGTCGTCGCATTTTCTGGCAATTTGTGTTAGCCATGATCACTGACCATTGTAGTCTACTACCTTTGATATTTGTCTGGTGCATTCTAACATCGTCGCATTTTAGGCGTAGTGTTAGAGAGATACAAACCCTACATTGGGTCCCCATTGTAACATGTACTCAATATAGAAAAGTTGTAGTTGCCATGTGCTTTCCAATGTAGACACAGTCTGTTAGACCGAACCACATTAATTCTTGCTTTTGCCCTTTATTTTTTCTCCTCTTTTTGTCACTCAATTTCTAACAAGTGTCATGTGCAATGTCTACTTTCATCTTTAGGTTAGTAATTAGTATTCTAGCTGCATTTTTTTTAATGTAGTGAATTTGAACTTGCAGTTGGAGGCCTATTGAATGCTACTTTTGGTAATGCAACGGAACTTATTATATCAATCTATGCACTGAAAAGCGGAATGGTGCGTGTTGTTCAGTTGTCATTATTGGGCTCAATTCTATCAAACATGTTGCTGGTGCTTGGATGTGCATTCTTTTGTGGTGGGCTTGTTTTCCAAAAGGAACAGCGGTTTACGAAGGTGGGTATTAGGAGCTTTTCTGGGGGTTTTATTTATTTATTTCTTATTTGTCTTGTATCTTTCATGCTAAAGCATAAGTGGTATGCAGGAAACTGCTGTTGTGAACTCTGGATTGCTGTTGATGGCAGTCATGGGCCTACTTTTTCCAGCTGTTCTTCATTATACACACACTGAAGTTCATTCTGGGCAGTCAGAGTTGGCTCTTTCAAGATTTAGCAGTTGCATCATGCTTGTTGCATATGCTGCATACCTCTTTTTCCAGCTAAAGTCTCATAGGAATCTCTATGAAGCTCTTAATGAGGTTGGTTATGACTTTTTAAACATCCCCCCTCCCTCCAAAAAATCCAGAAAAAATGTGTAAAATTTAGTACCATGTGTTCTTTATTGTATTTTTTTAAAAAAATAACTTTCTTATATTTTTGGTAGAATTTATTGTTTTCTTACTACCAAACCAAATACACCAAACCAAGGGTGGAGCCAAAAAAGGGTTATTACCCTCTGAACTTCTTAACTAGTTTGATCCCCCTGACCTAGCCAAAAAAAGTAAAAGCTTGCTCACCTTATAGGAACAGACCCCGACTGGAAGAAAGGGGAAAAAAAATATCCACGCACCAAACCGTATCACTCTTTTACCCATTTCACTATTCCTAAGTAGCTCTTGTACTGGAAGAAGATCCATGTTGGGTTGTAACTCAAACAGTGAATACTAGAAGATAAGTGCAGGCCTAATACTGTGTAACTGTTATATTTCAGTTGAAATGGAATTCATGAGTTTCCTATAAATAAATAAAAATACAAAAAAGTAGCTCTTGTCCCACGTTTTGACCCACTTCACCATTCACAGCATTTTTCTGGTTTATGATTATCTTCTTCTTTTTATCTTTTTTCTTTTTTTCAGGGTAATTCAATTAGTGGGTTCCATATTTAACACAATAATAAACCCTGGATTTTAGTTGTTAGAAGAATTGAGAAAGAAATGTTGAATTTTACATATTTTTTAAAAGCTATCAAGGTGGTGAGACATGTATACTACACCTTTTTTTTTTTTTTTTTTGAATAATTTGGTAATCGGGGGTGAGGGACCTTAATCTAATGGACTAAGTAACTTGTTACCTTCTATATAGCTCAGTACACTTTTCAATGCTACATATATTTAACTTAGTGACCTATTGAGTCTTTACAAGGCGCCTTCTTTATATGGTGTATCCTATTGGGTTTTGGGTTGAAATGGAGGGGGTGGATTAAGGCTTGTGTTACTTCTGTCCGTTTTTCAGTCCTGGTAAATGGCTCCCCTGAAGGTTTCTTTGGAAGTTCTCGTGGGTTGAGACAAGGAGACCCTCTATCCCCTCTTTTGTTTCTCTTGATAATGGAGGTTTTAAGTAGAATTTTGAAGAAGACAGAGGAGAATAACCTTATTCGGGGTTTTCGTGTGGGAGCAGTGAATTCTGTTGGTGTGCGTATTTCTCATTTGTTGTTTGCGGACGACACTATCTTATTTTGTGATGCATCTAGGGATCAATTGCTGTCCATAAGGCTGGCGATGTCTTGTTTTCAGGCGTTTACGGGTTTGAAGGTTAATGTTGGGAAAAGTGAGATTGTCCCTGCTGGGGAGGTGAATAATCTAGTTGAATTGGCTAGTATTCTGCAATGTAGAGCGGGGAGTTTGCTTATGAAATAATTGGGAATGCTGTTGGGAACTTCTTTTAAGACAGCTTCGATTTGGAATCCTATTTTGGAGAAGATGGAAAAGAAACTTTCAGGGTGGAAGTGTCTCTATTTATCTAAGGGTGGTAGGCTCACATTACTAAAGAGTACTCTTTCAAGTCTTCCAACGTACTTTCTATCTCTCTTCACTGTTCCTAAAGCTGTGGCTGCTAGAATGGAACGTATTCAGAGGAATTTCCTTTGGGGGTCTTCTGTGGGGAGTTTCAAATACCCTTTGGTGGCTTGGGAAAAGGTGTGTTTACCTGTTAAATTGGGTGGTTTGGGGATTAGAAGTGTGGCGTCGTTTAATCAAGCCTTATTAGGGAAATGGTTGTGGTGTTTTGGGCATGAAGTTACCCATCTTTGGTGGAGGGTTATCTCCACAAAATACGGTGAGGGTCAAGGGGGGTGGTGTACGAAAGTGTGCAGGAGGACTCATGGATGTGGTCTTTGGAGAAGCATTCATGAAGGGTGGGAGAGTTTTTCTAAGCATTTGTCTTTTGTAGTGGGTGAAGGCACCCGCATCCACTTCTGGCATGATAGGTGGATTGGGGATAATACCCTTAAAGATCTCTATCCTAAGCTCTATGTGTGTTTAGCTGCTAAGGATGCTCGAATCTTTGAGGTTTTGTGGACTCTGGAAGGAGGTACTTTTAGAGTGTGGGACTTGGGTTTTATAGAGCTTTTGAAGATTGGGAGCTAGCTGCATCTTTCTCTATTCTTCAGCTTATCCACCCTCGTATTCCTCGGGGGGGTGAGGAGGGATACTCTTTGTTGGCGGCTCAAAGGGGATGGTAAGTTTGATACCCGTTCTTTTTACCAAGCAATTTAGGGTACTCTTGATTTTTGTTTCCTTGGAAGGGTGTGTGGAAACCCAAGATTCCTAAGCGAGTAGCCTTCTTCTTGTGGTCAGCTGCTCACGATCGGATTCTCACTTTGGATAATCTCATGTTTAGGGGTTGCCCTTTGGTAAATTGGTGTTGTATGTGTTGTGGTGATGGGGAGTCAGTTGACCATCTTCTGATTCATTGTCCTGTTACACATATCTTATGGTCCTTCAGGCTTTTGGTATTCATTGGGTTATGCCAAGATCGGTGGCGGGATTGTTATCTTTGCTATCATCAGTGGCTTGGGAAGCATAACTCGAATATTTGGAATTTGATTCCAGGGTGCTTAATGTGGATTGTTTGGTTGGAAAGAAATCGTCACTCCTTCAAGAACATGGAGAAGACGTTGGATGAGTTAAAGGTTTTATGCCAGCGCAGTCTTTTTGAGTGGGCTCGTTGTTGGGGCATTACTAATTTTTCGTCTCTTTTAGAGTTTATGTTTTCCCTTAGTTTATCTTTCTGATATTCTTTCTTTTGTTTTGTTGTTTGTTTCTTCTGTTTCTTGTTGTTCATCATCATGAACAATTTGTACTCTTCATTTTTTCTCATTAATAATAGTTTCTCTGATTACCTATAAAAAAAAAATATTTTCATTGTCATGTTTGGTGGGAGCACTTCTTTTAGCTTGGATTGTTCAATTATTTAATTTATGGTGTGATATGTGGTATGAACATAGGATGGGAGTTCGATTGAAGAGGGCTCGAATGACGATGAAAGTGCTGAGATCTCAAAATGGGAATCAATAATTTGGCTTTTCATTATGACTACATGGATCTCAATCCTATCTGAATATTTAGTTCATGCAATAGAGGTAATATTTTCTTGTTAGTGTTCCTTTCTCCTTGAAAAATTATTATTTTAGTTCTTTGAAGGATAAATCTTGTTTTTTTTTTTTTTTGGCTTAAATTTCTTTGAAGAATGTTACTAAAGGATATATATAATTTCCATTTACCCATTTTATTTTACATATATGAGCTGTTGCAATTTGATACTCTAAAGTCTAATAACATAATACTTTCTTTGGTCATGGTTATATGTTCATATCAAATGTTGTTTTGGTTTATGGTCACTTTTCTATCATGTTTTTGGGCATTCACTGATCATAAGTGACATGGGGTAGATTTTCCAAATCTCTCTGTGCTTAGGGTGTGAAAGTTGGGGTTTTAGAAATATGGAATATTGCTTAGGCTTGTAATTTGTTTGTGAATTGGAAAAAGGGTAGGATTGAATGGAATAGAAGGGCTGCAATAGAGAACAAGCGGGTTGCAAGATTTCTTGGGCAGCAACAAATAATTGAACTTAAAAGGCTTGTTTGATGGGTTACATTGTGACTATTTGGTAGAGAAAGTATGTGGGTTTTACTATTTTAGGATTTTGACGTGTAAGTGGAATGTATTCATTTGGGGTTGTGAAAAATGAAAAGCAAGAAGTTTATTGCTCTTCAGGGGCTGTGTGAACAGCAACTTGAACAGTAATAGCAGAGTGAAACATTTTAGGTACACATCTTCAATAATGCAAATCAGTAAGTTCCATTGATCAAGTTTGAATTGTTGAAATACAATGAAGCGTTTTATATGGACTGATCAAGTTTGACTGTCACTCCTAGGAGATATGTAATCTAAAGGCTAAGAAAACCCAATAAAACTCTCATATTACTACCACAAACTCTTGAATAATCTTGACTGAATATGATTAAGAAAATAACTCCAGAAATAAAATTATGTGCAGCAATCATGTGAAATTCAGAATCTTTTTTTGTGCATAAAAATGCCCATAATTCATAAACTAAAGAATATATCAAACACTGTTTAACCCAAATCAGTTGTAGAGTATATTACCTGTATACTTGGTCCTCGTTTTTTCTCATTAATAAAAAATTTTACTTCTTTACTGATTAAAAAAAAAAAAAAACCAAATTAGTCGTAATTGTAGACTAAAAAGGAAGAAGAAGAGAGAGATCATTCTAGGCTCACATTTTTTCAACAATGCAAGTTAGTTGTAATTCCATTGATCATGTTTAAATTGTCTAAACACAATGAAGCATTTTTCTTAAACTGATTGACTCTTATTCAACCTATTAGGACTGTGTCTTCTAGGATTGATTTGTAAGCTAATGGCTAAGAATACCCAATAGAACAATCCTAATACTATTACAAACTCCAGAAGAATCTAGATCAAATGCAATTAAGAAAATAACCCTAAAAGTAAAACTATATGCAGGAATCTTGTGAAATTCCAGATATTTTTATGTGTAAAAAATTGCCTTTAATTCATAAACTAATGAATATATTCACTTCAAAGAAAGCAACTTGACTCGTATCCAATGACTGGCAATAAGTCTGGCAAAGGAGCAGGTGTGCATTAGTTTGAAAACTCATTTAAACCTTGGTGAATTGGGCAAAACCCTCACAAGTGTTTCACCAATCCAAGGACCATTTTTCTATCCTCCCCTCCCCTCCCCTCTCCCCCTCTCTCTTTTCCTGCTTTTCATTTACTCTGCTGCCTCTTCTCTTTGATATTGGTGATTGTACTCACTTGACATGGTTGTTCAGATTACAAAGTGTTGGGATTTCCATAGTTTCTATGAGAAAGATTACCATTTTGCTATTGTAATTGAATGATTTATGAACATTCTGATTGGTTTGATCGTTTTGCAGGGAACATCTATTGCATGGAATATGCCACTTACGTTTATTAGTGTTATTTTGCTCCCAATTGTGGGGAATGCCGCAGAGCATGCAAGTGCTATTATGTTTGCCATGAAAGACAAGCTCGTAAGCTTTCTGACATTAATTTCTAACATTTTTATTTTTTTAATTTTTTAGAATTTAGTTTTAATAATTGAGTTTCTTCACAGGACATTTCATTAGGAGTGGCAATAGGATCATCAACGCAGATATCTATGTTTGGGGTAAGCATTAACCAGATGGGTTCCTTCTGAAGCTATTTTATATTTGTACTTCCAAAATATAAGAGTTTGTTGACTTGAGTGATATTTCATATTTTTACTTTTGAATCTGAATTGCATTTAAACCAATATTTTAAGCACTGAAATAGAAAATTGTTTCAATCTTCAATATATCCTCTAACCTTTACGTTCTTCACGAGTCACTAGATGTATTCTTTTTTAGGGATTGAGTAACTGACAAGTTCATAGGAACAAGAAAATGATAATTCTTGTTCTTCAGTTGCTTTGGAGTTCTGCTAAAATATCTCTTTCATCGCTAAAAGTATATTAGTAAATGGTGCATGATCTTCCCCTCCCTGGTCCTCTTTCCTCCAAGACAAAAGTGAATATAACAGAGGTCTCAATCTCTATCAAAACCAGCCATCTTCTAGAATTTGGGAATTTAGGCTTATTCAGCCTTTAGTTTTTCACCTCATTGGCTGTCCCAGCTAATGGATAAACTATTTAATTGGAAAAGAGAGCTGGTGATTATTATAATTACTATCATGAGTAATTTCTTCTATCTGAGCAGCTTTTGTTGCCACCTTTATTGGCTTGAAACTTGTACACTTTCGATGATATGCTCCTATTCAGACCTATTTACATGAATTTGATTTGTGTGATCTTTGTTGCCTGTGATGTGATGTTTATTGTGGCTCAAACAAGAAAGCCTTCAGAAAAATTTAAACAATATAAAAAAGAAAAAGAAAAATAAAAGAGAGATTAATTTAGAGAAAATAAGGAAAAGAACATCTTGTATGATTCATTTTGTCTTTGGAAGGGTCATTCATACAAGGTTATTCTTTTTGTACTGATGATTATTCTGTTTAGTATAAATTTATTGAAGGTTTTCTTTTTTGGTGTCAATATCTGCTAAAATCATTATTCTATTGCTGCAGATTCCTTTTTCTGTAGTTGTTGGTTGGATGATGGGGCAACGTATGGACTTAGACTTTCGGCTTTTCGAGACAGCAACGCTTTTCATAACTGTCTTAGTCGTAGCCTTCATGCTGCAGGTTTGTAATTCGGTGACTAAGAAAAAAAAAACCTATAGTTTGGTCAAATGATTTTAAGGGAAGGAAGCATTTTAAATAATGTTTGCCATGGTACGCTCTTGTATAAGCTGAATATCTCTATTATTAAAGAGAATATGACTCTTTGGTGTCCAATTTTTAAATGGTCCAAAATACCCTCGCATTAATCACAGTAAATTAAAAATACTTTGAATAATAGGGTCAATTAAGGAAAATAACATATGTCAAACACCTAATTTTTTAGGCCACATTTAAAATTTAGAACACAATACAAACTAAATTATAACTAGAAGTAGTAACCATAGTAACTTCCCACACGCTCCACTTTTTGCACTAACTACTATTTTTAACTATCTTTGTTCTTCTGATAAAAAATAAATGCATGTGCTTATGAGCTATAACTACTTATGCTTTTCTGTTGAAAAAAAAAAAAACATTTGAACACAGGCATGGCTCCTGTGAAGAGGCTAGTAAGCATTTTAAATAAGTTCCAAATACTTTCTGAGTTTTCTTGTTTGCTCAATTGTTTTTTAAATAAGTTTTGTGCTAATAATTTGTCTCTTAATTATTGTGGATTCCATTTTCATGATTGTTATTAATCTTTTTGTAATTTAGTACACAAATTCTTATGTGTTCCAAATGTTTTGTTTGCAGGAAGGAACTTCTAATTATTTTAAAGGTCTTATGCTTATTCTTTGCTATCTGATAGTCGCCGCAAGTTTTTTTGTACATGAAGATCCTTCTCAAGGAGGTCAGTTCTACATTAAAGCTTTAAGCTTTTCATGCTTAATTTTCATCATTTTATGAATACCTATATTAGAAACTATAACTGATGTATATGTTTCTGCAGATGACAACCAACCAAAAACATAGTCAAAGGAGCTATTGATTCAAGAGATCGATCACCAAAAGCTTTGGTTCATTCTAATGTATATATTTTGAATTTTCAACCGTTACATTTTTCCAACCTCCTGCTTGTGCTTGTCAGTGAATGACTTGACCGGTATCTTGATGTGCTCTCTTCCTCAGCTACTTCTTAGATGTCAAATGTTCACTTGGATCTGCAAGAGAGAAGTGTATTATAGAGAATTGAGATATTTTTTTCTTCTTTTAAAATAACTTGTACCTTTCCATTTTGATATTAAGGGGCATGCATCCAACAAAATTGATTGGTTATGTTGTACACCTCATTTGAAGGTATAAAGTCATCATCATATGGATTTTGGAACATAAGGAAACCATCAGGACTGGTGCTAGATTTTTCGTTTTGGGATATTATAAAATATTACCTTTAAAAAAATCATTGTAATGTTAGGGTTTTATTTATTTATTTATTTTAATAAATCTTATCCAATCATGTCTGCCATATGTTGTAATGGCCCCACTTAAGATGCTTATGTGTAGTAAGTTTTTACATGAATTACATTTGCAGCATGGTAGCTGTTTGTAGCTAGGTGGATTAGTATGTGAATTGGATTCCTCTTGTATCTTTATTTTTGAGATGCTTGATGACAAAGAAGAAGAAGATATGTTGTACTTTTTTGATAAAAATATTAGGTTTTATTGAATTCAAAGTTGTATTAGGTTTTATCATATTTGGGGAGGAGATTAATGCTCACTCTCCACGAAACTTCAGGCAGTATTTAGAAAGTACCCAGTACGAATCCAATAAAAAATAATATTTTTTAGCATGTGTTGAGGTGAACAATTATTAATACTAGTATTGAGTATTCAATTGTTACTTTTTTTTTTAATGAATAATCCATTAAAAGTGCTTTAAGTCTTCATAGTTTGATAATTCTTATGTGTAATGAAGGATACATGGGTATACAATTATATTTTCAAATAATAGACAAAGGAGAAGTGCCTCTTTTGGAAAAGCTTCAACTGGATCAATTCCACAACTAAAAGAGTTGGTCCCTAGCATTAACGACATGATGAAAAGTCTTTTGAACTGCAAAACATTATGAATTTATGAGGAATGGTCCGTTGTCCATACTCTTTAGAAATAATCTATTTTGTTTATAAAGTTTGAGTTTGTCTCTGTGTTTAGTGATTACTCTTGGATAATAGTTTATCAAGAAGATATCATACCATTTACCAATGACTATTAATATATAGTCTATAACTTGTAATGTATTAATAATCTTAAACTGATTGTCACAAATCCATGTATAGATTAGATTCCTCTAAGAAATGAAGGATTTCACATTAAACAAATTATTTGAACTTATCTTTATTTTGTTCTTCTTAAAATACTATTCTTCATCAATATGCATACTTTGATGGAGTTATGGGAAAAGCAATGGAGAAAGAGAGAAAATGAAGAACCTTTATCAATACTAGGGAAGTTTTTGCACAAAGTTGCATCACTTTGATAGCTTGCACGCACAAACAAACAACAATAAATAAAAGACAGGGCACTGACCCAATTGATTTAATTGGATCCCATCGTGGTCTATTTTTAATGTTTGAAGAACTCTAATCATTATTCAGCAAAAAAAAAGGGTACTCTAATCATTATAAATTTTTTAATCTGTAAATTGCAGAAAATGAGAAGTAGATTTGTTTTTATTGTTGTACTATCTTTTTCGTTTTTCTTATTTTGCTTTCATCGTGGTCTGAGTGAAAGGTAAATATATGCCTCAAACTTTTTGGCTAATTGAACAAGATAATGACTGCCCAACAAACTCAAAGACTTTTGAGTTTTGTGATTTAAAATTAACCTTATGTTTTGCGATTTAAAAGCTCATGACGTCCAATATATATATATATATATATCAAAGAAAATCTAAGATGACTAATTCACTCAACTAAGTAAATCTTATTATATATTTAGTATTCTCAAAAAAAAAAAAAAAAAATCTTATTATCACCATTATTAAATGTTTTCATGCGTAAGCACAACTTACAAGCTAGTACATTATAAATTTTGAGCACTGTATCATCATGCCGTCCAATGCAATAAATTTGTTTTACGATTTGAGAGTGGAATTGACAAACTTAGCCCATTAATCAATTTATGATAATTCACATTTTGAGCCTTAGAATAGTTCAATCTGGCCTAGTTTTTGTAATTCCAACGAGGAGTATTTGCCTATGATAACATAAAACTTTTGTCCCCTTTTTCTTTGCAACATTTAAATGTAAGATTCAAGTAAAGTCTACACGATATCCTATTATTATGACTATTATTATATAATTTTAGTGTACAAGCAATGATATTATCAATTTATCATCTTAAAAACTTTGTTGCTAAACAACCACTACCATAATACCCAGAGACTTAAGTCACTGTGGGACATATTCTGTTTTAAAGATTGTTGAATTTTGATACAAGTAATGAATGGGTATTGACCAATTAAGTTACCATGCGTTGCACTTTTCATAAGTTAGAAAATTGATATGTATCCAAACTGAGGGTCCCATCTACAAGACTTAGATGGATGGATGGGTCCGCTTCCTAATGTGTGGTTGAAATTGAAAACATCAAACAAACTCCTCGAGCACGATACAATAAGCGTGCGTTTAGATTGGGCGTTTTGCCCAATCCTCACGTCTACGTTTTGTCTGCGGGTCTTATAGGTATTGTTTTCGAATTCACAAAAGTCATTTAAACACAGATTTCAATATAAATTTAGATTTTACAGTATTATTCACATATTTAAAAATTATTTTAGTACAGTATTTTCAGTAATAAATTTTTAATTTTTAGTAAATAAGCGGTATCTAAATAGCCATTTTATTACTAAACAATCACTACCATAATACCCGAGACTTAAGTCACTGTGGGATATATTCTGTTTTAAAGATGGTTGAATTTTAATGCAAATAATAAATGGGTATTGACCAATCAAGTTACCATGTGTTGCACTTTTCATAAGTTAGAAAATTGATATGTATCCAAATAGAGGGTCCCATCTACCAGACTTACTCAGTCAGTCAATCCCTAATGTGTGGTTGAAATTCAAAGCATCAAAAAACCAACTAAAAGCTCAAACAAACTCCTCGAGCACAATACAAAAAGATGGATGGGTCCGCTTCCTATAAATAAGTCCTATGCCATTGGTACCGAACATAACAAAATCATAAACCAGTTTAATTTTTATAAAAGCATGATGATGATGATGATGAAGGAGGGTTCCTCGTTGAGAATAATAATAGCTGTTACTTTAACCCTTCTCCTTTGTTTCCTCACTGCCGACTCTGAGGTTCGTTGCATTGAAAGCGAGCGACACGCCCTTCTCAACTTCAAGCAACACCTTACAGATCCTTCTAACCGCCTTGCCTCTTGGGCTGCTGCATCTGACGTGGATTGCCCGGTCATGTCCTCCAACTCCATCTCAGAACCTTCTATCCTCTCTATGACATTGACGACGAGCTTCCAACCGATGAAGCTCAATATGAAGCTCAATATGAAGCTTATGAGAGGTCAGTGTTCGGCGGTAAGATAAATCCTTCTCTGCTTGATTTGAAGCATTTGATTTACTTAGACCTCAGTGGCAATGAGTTCGTTGGTACTCAAATTCCCAAATTCCTCGGTTCAATGGGGAGCTTAAGACATCTTAATCTCTCCAATGCGGGATTTGGGGATTGATTCCTCATCAACTTGGGAATCTCTCTAATTTGCACTATCTCGATCTTGGACGTTATAATAATTTGTATGCCATGAACCTTCAATGGCTCTCTGGTCTTCCTTTACTACAATGGCTACAGGAGATAAACAAACTCCCTTCCTTCGTGGCTCTATTCACAAAAGCAACTTCTGAGCTTGGACATATCCAACACAGGGATTATAGATGCAGTTCCTCCTTGGTTTTGGAACTTGTCTTCTCAGTTTACTTATCTAAATATCTCTCACAATCAAATCTATGGAGAGATTCCACATATCCCTTTGATTTTGTCCTATCCTTCAACAATTGATGTGAGTTCAAATAACTTCACAGGTCCATTACCTTGTATATCCTCAAATGTGACCTTTCTTGATCTTTCTAACAATTCACTATCTGGATCTATTTCTCACTTTTTGTGTTACAAGATGAATGAGCCCAAAAATATGGAATTTCTCAATCTTGGAAAAAATCTTTTATCAGGGAAAATAAGTAATTGTTGGATGAAGTGGCAAAGCTTGTCTGCCTTAAATTTGGGAAACAACAATTTCTCTGGTAATATTCCAGCATCCATTGGATCTTTAATTAATCTTGAGTCTTTGCATCTATACAACAACAAATTCTCCGGAAAACTTCTATCCTTGTTGAAAAATTGTAAAGACTTGTTTACTATTGATATTGGCAAAAATGAATTTGTTGGGAGCATACCTAAGTGGATTGGACATAGACTTTCAAGCTTGATGATTCTCAGCCTTCGCTCCAATAATTTCTATGGTCAAATACCGGATGAAATTTGTGCTCTAACTTCACTCCAAATCCTTGACCTTTCACATAATAAGCTGTTTGGAAGCATACCTAAATGTGTTAACAATTTCAGTATGATGGCCAGAAATAACAATTCAACTTATAGTTCTAACCCTTTTGAAAGTGAATTTCTTGTGATTAAGGGAAAGTCTCTTGAGTATTCCACCACACTTCGACTGGTAAATATTATAGACCTTTCCAACAACAATTTGTCAGGAGAGATTCCTAAAGAAGTGGCTAGTCTCCAAGGACTACAATCATTGAATTTGTCATTTAATATCTTGACTGGAAGGATTCCGGAGAATATAGGTGATATGAGATCACTAGAATCTATTGATTTCTCTATAAACCAACTTTCAGGTCAAATTCCTCAAAGTATGTCAAGTTTGACATTTTTGAGCCACTTGAACTTGTCGAACAACAATTTGATTGGGAGAATCCCTTCAAGCACTCAGCTACAGAGCCTCAGCGCATCCAGTTTTTTTGGAAACAAGCTTTGTGGACCTCCACTTACTGATAATTGTACTATAAATTATGTAAAACCAAACATTGAAAACAAAAGGAGCAAGGGTTTTGGTGGGCATATGGTGGATTGGTTTTTTGTAAGTATGGCACTTGGATTTGTGGTTGGGTTTTGGGTTGTATTGGGTCCTTTACTATGGAACAAGCAATGGAGAATTTTGTATTTTCAATTCCTAGATCACCTAGGGTACAAGCTTAGTGGTGTAGTGGCACAAACCTGGTATAGCATTGTAAGTAAATGTTGTAAGATTCTTAATATTTAGTCCAAGTATCATGTAATCATATTAATCAATATTTTGATGCTTTCTATATGATCTTCGACCTGGTTAATACTTCTATGATCATCTATATTTACTCTATTAACATGTATGAATAGGATATTTGTTATGAACGTACACCGCAGTCCAATTTTAGTTTTATTATTCCTATAGATTAGTGGTGTAAAATCACATTTCAGTTCATACAAGCAATTAATTTGTTAGAAGTAATATCCAATACCTTGCAATGATGCCCACTTTCTCTATAGAATATCTTAGTGATCACTTTGTAAAGTCTCAATGAAAGACAACAAGTTTGTGCTTATTTGGGCAAAATAAGCAGGCTCTTTGTATCAAATTCGAAGGCTATTTTGGTAGATTCCTTGCAACCACTATAATGAAGCTTAAGCAGTTAAGCTATAAAAGAGCCAGTCTGCCAAGTCTACTTTGTCCCGTGGAAGAATTGAAGGGGCTGTGAGTCAGGCTCCATGGCACGGCTCTCATGTCTTGCCAGCCCAATCAAGTACAACAACCTATAATCTATCTCAATTCTAAATTCTAAAAATTGACTTGATAAAAAGAACATGTTATTGGTTGTTAATTTTGAATTTTGTCTCTACGTAGGTGGGTAGATACTGATACATGGCTTATTTGTGATTTTTGAAATGAAATTTTGCTGAATTGGTGATTTACCCAATTGGGGTACGTTGAAGTTGTGGGGCAAATTTAATTCTCCATGGTGTTTTGTTGGGAATCTAATATTGTTTGCAATGATTTAACAACGATTTTGTTTCAAATCTGTTTGGCATGGTAGAAGATAGTCAACTAAAAAAAGAAAAAATTGCAATTAAAGGTAGCGCTCTCTCTCTCTCTCTCTCTCTCAACATTAAGGTTAATAACATGTGTACTTTTATATACATGAAACTCACAGTGGCAATTATCTCCACACAAACAAAATAAAAGTGAAAATAGCACCCTACAAGTTGAATAAGGGTTTTGAATTTTTGTTTTTGTTTTATTTTGCTAGGTAAATAGCGGGAAGAGGACTAGTGGGATTCAAACCCTAGTGTCAAGCACAACAATGGGGGTTTTTGTTGTCTGAGATTTTCTTTAAATTAATTTGCACATGTCTCATCATTTAAGCTATAGTTTTGTTTGGGTTGCTCTTGATACTTTTAGGTGTGATTTTATCATTTATTTAAGATATGTATATGATGCTGAGACACAAACAGTGAAAACGATGCTGGGATTGCATTTGAATTTGGTTGAGTGATTTTGGAAAGTCTTTTCTTAAAACTTTTCTTGCATATAAATTTTAGACCCCTTTTGTAGAAATTTTAGAAAGTCTTGTTTTTGTGACATACTACGTAACCCAAAAGCTAAAGGAAATGGGTTTTGAAAATTGAGCCCAATAATGTTATATTAATTTTTTCTTCATTTCTTGTCATATGGAACTTCCACTCACGTGTGTATGTGCAACAATTTTTTTGCTTCTTAAAATTTTGATTAGTGTCTTCTTTCTTCTTCTTTTTGGTAAGATGTTTCTCTAAACATGTAGGATCTGGTTGGACAGCTATCATTTGACCCACCCTTTTGTTCTAATACTTGTGCAGCATGATCAATTCTTCACTCAACACAATTTGAGTATGAGAAGCTTTGTATTTTCTGTATCTAAAAGTGTAATTGTTAATTATATTTCACCACCAGAGGTTGCTTTCCTAAGAAGAATTACAGTGCTATTTAATCCAAAAATGACAAAACTGGTCTTTTGGTTTCTTGGACAAGATGAGATTGAGCCTTCAACCAACCAGACTTATGGTCCCTCTTAAAGAATCTTACATTTGTCAAGACATTTGCCTGTAGATGAAACTGATTATTTACAAGCTCGTGAAGAAGAGCTAGAAGTTTTTGCATCAATTTTGCGAATGGTGTTCCACTGAGCTTCAGTTACAGTTATGATCCAGTAACTCCGTTCTTGAATTACATTGACAATGGCAACTTCTCTGTTAATGATGTGCTGGCTGATGTCCCACTTATACTCCATCAGAGGCTATAGGTTAATTTTTGTGTTTTTTCCCCCCTGTTAAGAAAGGTGTTCACCTAAAATCATCCATACCTAAAAACTTTATTGTATTGGTTCATTTTAAATTTCAAGCTGTTTTGATTTCTGTACATTCTCTTAAAAAATTAAATTGCTCTGCCTACCTGAATCCTCTGACAGATGTATTGGATTTCTAACAATCAAATCAATAAAGCTTCTAATTGCGATTTCCTTGGATTTGGCTACCAGGACTCGTTGATAAATTTCTCCTTTTCCCATTTCTTGACCTTGTAGCACATTCAATGTGAACTGTTTTACTATTTGTCAGTGGATTCATGTGGATATCAGTTTGCATTTCCAGATAATCTTAACAACTTTCCTGCATTTTCTTAACTGGTGCTATTTCTAAATTTGAATAGTCACGTTCATGATTCATCCTGCCCTTCATGTGAAGTTAATTGTTTAATAAATTTAAACAGAAAAAAATTACTAAGACTTGAACTCATTGCTTTTTGGAGACTTTTCAATTTCATTCTCAGTCCTGGGACTATCTTTAATGCAGAGCTCCTTGATCTGGTTACTACAGAAATGAAAATGGATTTTGTTCTATTATTAGTACTTGCATATGATTTTTGTATATCACATTATCTCATGCCACAATTGCATTTTAGGAACTGAAGGATTAAAATATCATTTCTTATAGTTGCATTTCATTTAACAGTAATAGCTTGATAATTCTGACATAATTAGTTAGTTTTCTCTATGATAGATTATTGCCTGTTCATTTCAATAATATTTTCTTCAAGATGCTGATCGCTCCTCACATTGCAGATTGCTTTGCTCATCCAGGCCAAAATGCTTCAGCAGAAGGTATATCACTATTGCATATTGCTTCTAATCAAAGCTGATTCTTTTCTCCTCATAACTGATCAATAAGGTTGTCTAACTGTATGTTTTCATGAAAATATATATTTTTTAGAATATTATTGTTGACCTTTTTCCTTCACCTCCCTCACTGCCCAGCGAATCCTTTGGTTATCTCTAAATATGGAGCAAGCAAAGATTACCCTGGTTGTATGGATTTAGCATATAGGAAAGCTATTGATGATTGTGTAGATATACTTGACTGTCTTGTTCGATTGGCAAAGTATGGGACTCCGTTTTGCTTTACTATTAATTTTTTCTAAGCATACCTGTGCTAATAGAATTTGGTTGAATGGTAATTATATTGGTCAAATTTGGTCTAGGGGGCTCTGATGTGCAGAACCATCTTCAGCTCTTTGCACAGGACATTGCAGAGGTCAAGGAATTCTTGAAGCAGAAAGGAGGTGACATTGGCTGTTAAGACTTTTTCTATGATGTTTTTAAAGAGCCAGAGTAATCTTAAGACAGGTTCAATATATATCACAACTTGAGGTACAAATTGTGGATTTGAGGAGATAAGATTTGCTTGCTATCTAAAATTTTGATTGTTGTTTGAAACTAAGGATGAAAGATTTATTTGATGAGCATATGTAGAAAGGAACATAACCTGGGTATGCTGTTCTTAATTAAAGATAACCTTATGAGTTATGACTGATTTAATTGACTTGACTTATTTGGTAGATTAAAATGATGAACATATGTAATTGGTATTAGTTGCCTCTGTTCACTAGCAGTCAACAGTAAAAGAAAATGACAGAATTAAATCAGGTGACATCAATGGTTTCATCTTATGTGTCATATTCAATTACCTGAGGTTGTTGTGCTGCTTCTACAAGATACTAACTAAAAATCTTGAGCTTGGAAATTGTTTTTGCTTTGGGTTCAAGAATAGGGTACATCTTATCCTGATGCCTTGCTATCAAAACCTGAAAAACCACAAGCTATCCATAAAAACCAACACAAAGTAAGTTGTAAAAGAAAATAATGATAAAAGTGACTCCTTGTCAAGAATAACCTAATAATTATTTTATGCTTTTTTTTTTTCCCAAATTAGATGGGACTTGCTAATTTCATCTTTTCCAATTCTTATAATCATGCTAGCATAGAGTTTTTACCATACCAACACAGAAGCAAGTCTCTATAATCCATCTTTCTTTTGAAAGTATGGTAAAGTTTCACTGTCACAAAAGTTCATGAATTTTGACACTTATACAATTTGTTCCATTTTTAGTCAAAGTTTTCCAACAAAATAAGAAGATCAGTGAAAAGCAAGTTACTAATATATATGGGCAAATTACAACTTATTTATCTTTGGTTTGGCCGAAATTTAAGTTGTCTACTTGTAGTTTGAAATTTGACATTTTTTTTTTTTGATAGGTACTAGTTGTTGAAAATAAATATAGAATGTGGAGTCCAGATGTAGCTCGAATAATACCCACATGAGATTAGCTCAATTAGATTTTTGTAACTCACTTCTATTAAAAACAGGACTAAATATGTAATTTTGCCCTACTTTAATGTCTCTCTCCTCCAAAAATACAAAAAACATAAAATTATAAGATCAAAAAGAATCTAGTGGAACACTTGTATCATGAGATTTTAAATCACAGACAACTTAAATTTTGGTCAAACCTCAAGTGGGTAAAGTGTCAAATTTTAAACTACAGGTAAGCAATTTAAATTTTAGATAAACCACAAGTGAGTAAGTTGTAATTTGCCCAATATATATTGGCATGGATCTTAGGATGAACAAATATAGTAACAAAAAGCTGGTGAATCTACACCTGCTTGTTAAATTTTTGACTTGTCAACATAAATTTATTTTGTTTGCAAACGAGCTAGTTGTGTATAAAGATCTGGAGTCTAAATTTGTTTATAATAATGATCAACTCATTGACATATTTTGATCAAGGCCTCTCTTTTCAAATTTTCATTGATCTCAACCACAAAGGCACAAACTCATGCTCACCACTGTGCCCATTCATGTGTCAAGACAGTTGCAGAGTTAATTACCAATCTGTTGTAGCCCTTCGCTTTGAATCAGTTATCAATATGTTGTGATGTTTAATTGAGCAGTAACAATAGTTGTTAATGTATTTCCACACAACTTAGTTGTTAAGAAGAGGAAGAAGAAGAAGAAACCTCATAGAACTCCATTTTGTTTTTTATTTATTTATAAGTTTTATAATGTTTTTGGTATAATTTTTCATTTTTGCATTGTCTGCATCACAGGTCAATAATCTTTAATTAATAACAAACAGCAAGTGAGAGAAGACCTGCTTGTTAAGTGTTGACCAAAATCTATTTTGTTCTACACATTGTTATCACAATATCAGTCAATCATTTTTTGAATGAATGTTTTCCAGTAGGATATGTTGATTGTATTAGGGAAGGCAGTGTACAACTAGTCCTAAGTTTCTCTAAGTAAAAAATACATGCAATTGGATCATATTTCTACATACACCACCATTAGTTTCTTGTTTGATATTTTCTTCCTAATTGACCTATTGAATTTAGTTAATTACGCTATTGATATATCCAATTGGAACTTTAAAATGAGTGGCATTGGAAGTTTCATCAATACCACATATTGGTGGGATGAATTTTACCAAAAATAAAATTAGCATAAACTGATTTTAAGCATATTTTTGAATAACCTCACTAAAATTACTAACAAGCACAACAACTTGGACGCTCCTTCATTTGACATTACATGAAATTCTGCTTCATAATCGTAAGACATTTTTTAGAAATTGTAGGCTTTGATTGAAATGCTCGGGCTGTGTGCATGGTTTGAGTTTAATTGTAGGTATATGGCCTTGGTAGTTTCTGTTCAAATGACACATATTTTAATTTTTCTTCAGAAATTATCTAAAGAAAATATTATGCATGCACAAGAATTTAAAGGTTTTTAGCTTTTCTTGAATTCAGAAATGTTATCTGGAATTCGAATAAATTTTTCAGATTTTTAATTAGTGTACGCTTTCTTGTGGATCAAATTTTAAGTCTATATGTAGTGGTGATAATCAATGACGATGATTTTTAGATTTATTGGTATATTAATTTATTTTTCTTTTCCAATCTTTTCTACAACTTATAATGGAGATTTTAAATTCAAGATATCAATCTCTTTTACTTTTCTTTATTCCCTTGTGCATCTTGTCTAATCTAAATCGTTTTCATAGAATTTTTTTTTGCTATAGGAAAATTACCAGCAAGTCAATAGTACAAATTGTTGGCTTGAGTTTACCAAAAAAATTGTTAGCTTGAAAAAGAACAAAAAATATTGTCAAATGTTTTAACCATGTTTAATGTGAATAAACTATGACAAAATGCAAAAGACCCTCTGTGGGGGAGAAAAGCCCAACCCAACTTATTGGGCCCAAGGCCCTATCCGAGGACCACTGTTAGTCCGAGGAGACCAGGACGCAGTCAGGCCCATGTGAAAGGAGAATGTCCGCAGACGAGCACGTGCACTGTCCGAGGAGATGCTCATACGTCCGAGGAGACCGATACCCTCGGACCCGACGAGGTTTTTGTCCGGCACGTGTCAAGCGATCTGTTTGACAAGTGTCAAGGGAGAAAAGGGACCTCGGACACACGAGAAGGTGACAGGAACAGAGAAATATCAAGGAGACAGACTTCAACCACCGCATTCAATGCACTGCACCTACCCTCCTGGCCGCATTTATGTGGAGAAGACCCCTGAACAGTGCATCCTCAGCTACCGCCACTCAGACAGGGCTAAAGGGGGAGTGTGATGGGACATGCACTCAAGTGGGCGCCCAGATGGTGAACAAGTGGACGGTGGAGATGTAGAAAGGCAGCACTATATAAGAGAGAGAGAGGTCTCTGATAGGGGGATCGAAAATGAAGAGAGAGAAAAGAGCATATTATTTTACTGTAGCTCCAACATTTGTAACCTAAGTCCATCAATGAAAACCACCTCCTCGGACGAGACATTCACCTCTGTCCGAGCACGTATTAGTTCAAGTCTTCCTGTCATCGTTGCCGTTTAATACTGTTATTCTCATTATTAGCCTAGCTCTTTCACCCACTCTCTACAAATTTATTGTTTTGGGTTCAGTGGGCTCCAAATCCACATCTTCTTGGGCTTGGGCTGCAGAATCTGACCCTACAATTGGCGCCGTCTGTGGGGAGAGCTTGTGCAAGAGTGAAAACAACAGTTGATAATGGCAGAACAAGGTGAACAACAAGCAGAATCCAGGGCATCCCAACACGTGGACCATTTTGTCAACTTAGAAAGGAGACAAAACCGTGAGGGCAGTGTGCACACTGTGCGCCTTAGCCAGAGCCAATCACAGAGCAGAAGTCACATGTCCCATGCAGAGAAGAACCGTGACTTACAACTGGAAGTGGAAAAACTAAAGAGGGAGTTGCGACACGCAAAGAGGAAGCGGGCTTCCTCGTACTCTGAAGATGATCTTGATGACGAGCAGGACGTCTCTTATCAACACAAGTCCAAGACACCAGCTAGCGAGTCCTACACCTATGTAGAGGAGTCCCATCGTAAAAGGGAGCGTAGGAGCCCATCACGGGAGGACATGGAGAATGATGCCATGAACAGGGCTCTAAATCAGATATCTAGATCACCCTTCACGCGCAGGATAGAGGAGGCCAGACTCCCTCGGCGCTTTAACCAGCCAACGTTCACCGTCTACAATGGTAAAACTGACCCCGTGGAGCATGTGAGTCATTTTAACCAAAGGATGGCTGTCTACTCCAGAGATGAAGCTCTGATGTGCAAGGTTTTCCCTTCCAGTCTTGGGCCCGTTGCTATGAGATGGTTTGATGGTTTGAAGGCGGGCTCCATCAACTCCTTTAAGGAGCTCACTCAGGCATTCGGCTCCCGTTTTGTTACGTGCCGAAGAGTGGCCAGGCCTCTCTCTTCCATGCTATCCTTGTCCATGCAGGAAGGCGAGTCCTTGAAGGCATATTCAGACAGATATTGGGAGATGTTCAATGAGGTGGAGGGCAACAACGATGCAATGGCCCTCAGCACGTTCAAGCTCGGCCTCCTTACTGACCACGGTTTGAGGGGATCCCTATCTGGCAAACCAGTCACAAACGTGCGACAACTGATGGACCGCATAGAGAAGTATAAGAGGGTTGAAGAAGATCAGCAGCAGGGCAAGGGAAAGGATAAGATTATCCCTCAGGAGAGGAGAGATTCGCGGTCGGACCGGTACAATTACAATAAACCGCGGAGGGACTTTGCCGGACAATCAGGATCGATGAATCCTCAATCGGTCAACACCGTGTTCAAAGAGCCAGTGCATCAGGTCCTGGAAAAAATTAAGAATGAATCATTCTTCAGGTGGCCGAACAAGATGGTAGGAAACCCCGAGAGACGCAACCACAATCTCTACTGCCAGTACCATCAAGACCATGGGCATACAACGGAAGATTGTAGGAGTCTGTGGGATCACCTAGACCAGTTGGTTCGCGATGGTAAACTGAAACATCTTCTGCACCCCTCCAGCGGCCGAGGGCAGACAGGCTCGGGGCCACGCAAGGACGACCCCTCAAAGCCACCGCTTGGGACTATAAACGTCGTCTTCGCTGCGCCGGGAAGAACAGGGTCCTGGCCTTTGAAAGTTATGTCGGTAGGCCGACCACTCGCAGGGGAGTCGAGCCGAGGACCGAAGAGAGCTAGGTCTGGTGCCCCGCTGGTTACGGGATTCTCGGACGAGGACATGATCGGCACCATCCAACCCCATGATGATGCACTAGTCATCACCCTCAGAATAGGAGGGTACGATGTAAAGAGGGTGATGGTGGACCAGGGCAGTGCCGTGGAGATAATGTACCTGGACCTCTACAAGGGGCTAGGCCTAAAACCCCAGGATCTGACGCCGTACGATTCCCCCCTATTCACCTTTGAAGGAAGACCTGTCATCCCGAAAGGCCGGATACGCTTACCTGTGCAGTCCGGCTCCGAGGTGGTGGAGCTGGATTTTATCGTCGTGGACGTATATTCGCCCTACACGGCACTCGTAGGCAGACCTTGGATTCACGCACTTGGGGCTGTCCCCTCTACTTTGCACCAGAAGCTCAAATATCCATCAGGAGGACAGATACATGAAATCCGAGGAGACCAATCTGTTGCTAGACAGTGCCTGGTGGCTGCCATTCAGCATGAGGCCCCAGCCAAATCCTCGGACGTAGCTGGGAGGGATTTATAGCAACTACAGTCTCGGGGAGTGCCTTCTGAAGCATCGGATGAAAGCACTCGGTGTGAGGATCTGACGAAAGTGATCATTGGAGACGATCCTGACAGGTTCTTCCAAGTCGGATCTCAGCTGCCTCTTCAAGAGAAGGAGGAGCTGGTAGAGTTCCTCAAGCAGAATCTCGACGTGTTTGCCTGGAGTGCTTACGAGGCCCCAGGGGTGGACCTGGAGTTCATATGCCATCATTTGAAGGTGAATCCACTGGTCACCCCCAAGCAGCAACCTATTCGGCGCCCATCCAAGGAGCATGCTGACGCAGTGAGGGACGAGGTGGCGAAACTCAAAGCAGCTGGGGCTATCAAAGAGGTTTTTTATCCCGAATGGTTAGCGAATACCGTGGTGGTGAAGAAGAAGAGTGGGAAGTGGCGAGTATGCGTTGACTTCACGGACCTGAATAGGGCATGCCCCAAAGACCCGTTCCCTATGCCAAAAATCGATCAGCTGGTTGATGCCACTGTCGGCCACCCTCGGATGAGCTTCCTGGACGCCTTCCAAGGCTACCACCAGATACCATTAGCCCTGGAGGACCAGAAGAAAACTGCTTTTGTCACCCCTATTGGCAACTACCACTATAAAGTGATGCCGTTCGGCCTGAAGAACGCAGGAGCTACCTACCAGAGGATGATGACAAGGATGTTCGAGCCACAGCTGGGCAAGAACATTGAGATTTACATAGACGACATGGTGGTGAAGAGCAAAGTTGTAGCCGAGCATGTGAAAGACCTTGAAAGTACTTTTGAGGTTCTACGGAAATACAAGCTACGACTAAATGCCTCTAAGTGCTCGTTTGGGGTAGGGTCCGGCAAGTTCTTGGGATACATGGTCACCCACAGAGGAATTGAGGTCAACCCCGACCAGATAAAGGCCATCAACAACCTTCGAGCTCCTCGGAATCCCAAGGAAGTTCAAAAACTGACCGGAATGACTGCCGCCCTCAATCGGTTCATCTCAAGATCAGCAGACAGGTGTCGGCCCTTTTTCTCTCTGCTCAACAAGTGGAAGGGATTCGAATGGACTGAGGAATGTGCTTTGGCGTTCCAGCAACTCAAGGATTACCTATCTCGGCCACCAATCATGTCCAGTCCTGAGCCAGACGAGGTACTGTTCGCCTACATCGCTGTAGCTCCCTATGCGGTGAGCCTGGTGTTGATACGGTCAGACTCTGGTGTACAAAGGCCCGTCTATTACGTAAGCAAGTCGCTGCATGAGGCTGAGATTCGTTACTTGCCACTGGAGAAGGCCATCTTAGCAGTAGTGCTTGGCACACGGAAGCTACCTCACTACTTCCAAGCCCACACGGTGATCGTTCTCACACAACTCCCACTCAAAGCTATACTCCGAAGTGCCGATTACACTGGTCGGATTGCCAAGTGGGGTACAATCTTAGGGGCTTTCGATATAAGATATATGCCCCGCACATCGGTCAAGGGACAGGTCCTCGCAGATTTGGTGGCTGAGTTCACGGAGCCCCAGCTAGAAGAGGTGAAGCCCACGTCGGGCATGGATGAAAAATCAGTTGGCATGGTCTCTCAACAGAATCCCTCCCATTGGGAAGTGTATGTCGATGGCGCGGCAAACCAAAGAGGCTCTGGAGTTGGGCTAGTATTGATATCCCCCGAGAAAATCATTATCGAGAAATCGCTAAGGTTGGACTTCTCGGCAACGAATAATGAAGCAGAGTATGAGGCCCTACTGATGGGGATGACTATGGTCCGTAGAATGGGTGGGAAGTCCGTGGAGCTGTTCTCGGACTCGAGACTGGTAGTAGGTCAAGTACAAGGCGAGTTCGAGGCAAAGGACGAAAGAATGCAGGGATACTTAGGTCGTGTTAAACACCTGCAATCAGAGTTCGAATTTTTCAGTTTGCTGCACATCCCCAGGAGCGGCAACTCACATGCTGACTCCTTGGCCACGTTAGCCACCTCTTCGGCACAAGACTTGCTGAGGGTTATCCTCGTCGAGGACCTGCACAGGCCTACAGAGACGAGGTCAGGGGGAGTCCAGGTTCACCAGATCAGGGCCGGGCCGTGCTGGATGGACCCGTTGATCAAATTTATCAAAGAAGATATATTGCCTGAAGAGAAGGCAGAAGCCGATAAAGTTCGGAGGAAGGCGACTAAGTTCTGGCTGTCCGAAGACCAGAAACTATACAAACGCTCCTATTCGGGACCATATTTGCTATGCGTACATCCCGAGGCGACTGAGACACTGCTAGAAGAGCTGCACGAAGGAATCTGTGGGAGCCACACTGGAGGCAGGTCCTTGGCTCACCGAGCCCTCACCCAAGGCTATTGGTGGCCTAACATGCAGAAGGAGGCACACGAGTACGTCAAAAAGTGCGATCAATGTCAGCGCTTCGCTCCAAACATTCACCAGCCAGGGGGAAACCTTAATCCACTATCTAGCCCATGGCCCTTTGCCCAGTGGGGCTTGGATATTGTGGGACCCTTCCCCAAAGCTGCAGGAAACAAGAAGTACCTACTGGTCGGAACAGACTATTTCACCAAGTGAGTTGAAGCCGAGCCACTAGCCAATATTAGGGACGTTGATGTGCAAAAGTTCGTGTGGAAGAACATTGTCACACGGTTTGGAGTTCCTCACACCCTCATCTCGGACAACGGTTTACACTTCGACAGCAAGACATTCAGGAATTACTGCAGCGAGTTGGGAATTACGAACAGATACTCCACTCCAGCCTATCCCCAGGGTAATGGCCAAGCAGAAGCTTCCAACAAGGTCATACTGAACGGCTTAAAGAAGAGGCTAGATGATGCAAAGGGCAAATGGGTAGAAGAGTTGCCACATGTGCTTTGGGCTTACAGAACTACGCCCCGCAGGTCCACTGGAGAGACCCCTTTCTCGATGACCTATGGGGCTGAAGCTGTAATTCCTCTGGAAACAGGGTTCCCAACACTAAGGACTAGCTCATTCAGTCCAGCCGACAACGATGAGCAGCTACAGGAGAGCTTAGACTTGATTGAGGAAAGAAGGGAGAATGCAATGGTTCGGTTGGCACACTACCAACAAAAGCTCAGACAAGGCTACGACGCTAACGTGAAGCTGAGGCCTTTAGAGCCCGGTGATCTGGTGCTGAGGAAAGTTGTGGGCACCGCGAAGAACCCAGCTTGGGGAAAATTAGGACCCAATTGGGAAGGACCATATCGTATCACTTCAGGCGCTGGTATTGGGGCATATTTCTTAGAAGACCTGGATAGTCATGTAATCCCTCGCCCTTGGAATGTAAATAACCTCAAGAGGTACTTCTATTAATCAAGTCTTCTCTTCAATTGATATACCAATTCGCTGCGTAAAGTTTTCTCTCAAGTGTTCAAACTTAAATCCAATCATGCCTGTAGTCCTCGGACCAAATGATTAGGGTTAGTTAGCACTCATTCATCGCTTTCTCTCAAGTGTTTAGACTTAAATCCGATCATGCCTGTAGTCCTCGGACCAGATGATTAGGGTTAGTTAACACTCATTCGCCACTAGCTTAAGTGTTTAAACTTAAATCCAATCATGCCTGAAGTCCTCGGACCAGATGATTAGGGTTAGTTAACACCGTTAGCTCAAGTGTTTAAACTTAAATCCAATCATGCCTGTAGTCCTCGGACCAGATGATTTGGGTTAGTTAGCACTCAGTTACAGTTCTATAGTGTTTAAACTTAAATCCAATCATGCCTGTAGTCCTCGGACCAGATGATTAGGGTTAGTTAGCACTCAGTTGCGGTTCTAGTGTTTAAACTTAAATCCAGTCATGCCTGTAGTCCTCGGACCAGATGACTAGGGTTAGTTAACACTCCGGTGCGGTTCTAGTGTTTAAACTTAAATCCAGTCATGCCTGTAGTCCTCGGACCAGATGACTAGGGTTAGTTAACACTCCGGTGCGGTTCCATAGTGTTTAAACTTAAATCCAGTCATGCCTGTAGTCCTCGGACCAGATGACTAGGGTTAGTTAACACTCCGGTGCGGTTCGTGTTTAAACTTAAATCCAGTCATGCCTGCAGTCCTCGGACCAGATGACTAGGGTTAGTTAACACGAGTACATTCGAATTCTATAATCAAGCGACAGGTTAGTCAATACCCCCACGCGGCCGGTGTCACTGGGGCTCAGTGTTAAAACTCCTAATCGCGTTTAAATTGTTTCTAATTTATAAATGCTTCCCCTAGTTGTGTTTAGTTTGAAGCCGAGGAATAATAACTTATGTTTAACTTGAAAAGACATGCAAATCATCATTAACTCTTGCTAGGCCTATCCTTTTCAATATTAATTTTGGTTACTTACACCATAAGTATGATGTATCAAGCAGATTTATTTGCATTATTTGGTTATAAGTGCAATGTACAGTTGTATGTGACAGTAGTAATTAGTAAGGCAGGTATTTAAAACATCATAGACAAATGAAAATCCATTTCATAAATAAAAGTATGGTCTACAATTCTTCGGATAAAACAAAAGAAAGCACAGGTGCAAAAAGTAAAAGCCCTATACGTCTATTCTTTTGCCGAAGGGAGCACGGGGTCAGCAGCCTGGCCTATCCGAGCAGTTGCGTCAGGGGCTCGGTCCTTGGGCTCAGAAGGAATTTTCTCTTCGCCTGACCCTTGGCCTTTCTCTTTGGCTGGCTCAGCTGGCTTATCCTTGCCGCTTGGCTGACCAGTTTCCTTGCTTGCACCAAGAGTGAGTGGGGGAGCATAGCTGACCAAAGTTGGCTCCGAAGCCTCTGGAAGCTGTGGAGCAGGAGGGGGATCAGTTCCTGGGATCTCTCGGATATCAGGATCATAGTACACGCTCCCAGGCAGCCTCAGCTTCGAGTCGGCAGGGACTCCAGCTGCATCCAGGGCTTTGCCCCAACTTATGTTGCAGTAATCTCGGCTGACCGAGGCGAACTGCTCTAGAAGCTGGGACGTGGCCGTCTCTACCCCCAGCTGGTAAGCTGTCTTCTTTTCAGCCTCAGTCGCCTCCTGGGCCAACTGGGCTTTCTCCTCGGCATATCGGACGCTGTCTTTGGCTCTTCGGAGTTCATCCCTTAGCCCGTTTACCAGCTCCCTCTCAGTCTTCAGATTGGCCTCTGCCGCCTTTAGCAACTTACGCTGGTCCTCGACCTGCTTTTCAACATTCTTTATCCCAGCGTCAAGGCTTTTCTTCTGGCTGGTCATCTCCGCGAGCTCCCCGGACAGACGGGTATAATCGTCCTTCAGTTGGCCCAGAGATTTTTCCGCCTCGTCTCGGGAGCAGAACGCCGCCTGGGTCTCAAGGCGATTCTTCTTGTCCCACTCCTCGGCTACGTAAATCTGCTGAGTGACCTGCATGATGGAAACTCTAAAGGTCAAACGCAGGAAAATGGGAGAAGCAAAAATCAGTGAGATAGCTAATCGGATTGAGGTTACTTACGATGGCTAAATCCCTCTTGAGGGATCGAAAGAGCTCCGCCTGGTTGAAACGCCTGAAGGACTCCATGTCATGAGGGAGGAGAAGTGGTTGCTGCAGGGCCTCAGCAACGTAGCCGGCCCTCCCCCCATCATAATTCCTGAGGGAGGTCTCCCAGAGGATTGGAGCGCCCTCCAACTCCAATTTTGGAGACCAAATCCGCGGTCCCCCTCCTCCTCGGCGCACCTCTGCCACTGTGCCCTCTTCTCGGCTTTCAGTAGACGGAGCCCTGCGAGTTCTGTTGTCCTGTGCCACTTTTTGCTGCTTGGCCCCCTTGGTTGGTGGCACCTGTTTTTCCTCAACCTCAGTATGGGGTCTCTTCTTCTGCAGTTTTAGCGTGGGTTTCAAGTTGGGGTCAGGGATCTGAGTAGGCACCGGAGGAAGTGTCACCACCGTCTTAGATGTCCCAGCATCTTTCGGGTCTGACCTTTTACCTCTCCCCTTCATCAAATTCCTTAGATCCATATCTTCGTCCGAGGAGTCTTCTAAATGAGTGGCTAACAAGTTAAGCTGGGCGCCTGACTGCTCGTAGGCCTCTTCCTCGGCGTCTGAGATCTCTACCACCTGGTTTACCCTTGAAGCCTCTCCCTCAAACTGAAATTCATCTATCTGTTCTTCTAGCGACGAAGTAGAAGAGCCAGCCCCCTCACCTTCAATCGCTTGTCCGAAGGGAACTTGCTGGAGTGGTTGGATAAGGGGAGGTGCAGCCCGAGGAATTGGACGGGGTACAGGTTCAAGATCGTCTGGCGCTAAGAAGCCCTTCCGACCAACGTCGATACGCGCAAGGCGATGATCTCCTTGGACGATTGCGTTGCCGACCGGTTGAAAACCCTTTGACTTCGCTTTATATCCAAGAATAAGGGGAGCAGATCGTAGTTGCCCGTCCTCGCTTACGAAGATCTCCGACCTTAAAAGGTAGTTAAAGGCAACGATATTCGTTAGGCTGAGCCGAGGAGAAACTTGGTTCTTATCTGTTGCAAGTAAAAAGAAAAAATGGTCAGAAGCTCAGAAATAGCGACCGAAGAGAAATCAAAGACAGTTAAAAGATGGGAGCCCTAAGCCTATGGTCAGTACGCCTAAATCTACATGTCACACCTGGCTTCCCAGGCTTGGTTGGGCAACCAGGGCCGTTGCGCCAGGCGCCCGAGACGATCACATAGTCGTCTTTCATCCCTTTGTTGGATTTGGGAAGGCAGGAAATGAGCCTGACAACATCCGACCGGGATTTTAAGTAGTACCCGGCATCTTGCTGGCTATGGCATTCGTACATATGTACCACGTCAAGCCAGGTGAGTCCTAACTCCAAATGGCGCTCAAGGTCCTCAATCGCTCCTAGGATCCTAAACATGTTGGGCGCGCATTGCCAGGGAGTAAGTCTATGGTTCCGAAGGTAGGCAGTGGTGATGGGACCCATGGGGATTGTCATTCCCCCTTCTTTGAAGGCAATGAGGGGGATAACCACCTCTCCCGTCTCCCGGTCTGTTAGTATTTTTTCTGGGGGGCAATACCTCACGCCCACGTTAGGGGGTATGCGGTACGCGGTCCTAAACGCCTCTATTTGCTCAGGGCTATCCATCATGTACTCGAGTTTCCCCATGGTACTTAAGTAAAACGGTTGGCCGAAGAGAAAACTAAAAGATTCGGTGGGCGACGACTTACAAGGGCCAGACCGGAGAAGCGACGGCAGGCTCGTAGGAGGACTCGTGTGGATTCTGGGTAAGATTGGCACCGGCGACGGAGAGATTCGGACGGAGAGATTTGGACGGAGTGAGGCGTCTGTTCTTGCTGGAGCGTCTGAAGATGGGAAAAGTGAGGAGGAAATGATTTCCTCTGAAGCTTTATACGGGGTCAAGCGAAGGGTCAGGGGCATTCCCGCCCAAATCATGAAGAAGAACCACAGCCATTGGATCAATCAGCCACCGTTGGATGCGAAGGACGAAACGTCACCTGATGCAGTTAATGCAGCGCCTTGGGAATAAGGAAACCGCAGCGGCATTAATGAGGCGTCTGCTCCCACGTTCACACACATGCCAGCTCGGTTGTGCGTGTTTCCAAGTTTTTTTTTTTTTTTTGCTCCGTGGCAAGTCAAAATCCTACTTTTTCTCCTCGGATGCGAGGGAAAAACTACAATTTTGAGGGGCTATTGTGGGGGAGAAAAGCCCAACCCAACTTATTGGGCCCAAGGCCCTATCTGAGGACCACTGTTAGTCCGAGGAGACCAGGACGCAGCCAGGCCCATGTGAAAGGAGAATGTCCGCAGACGAGCACGTGCACTGTTCGAGGAGATGCTCATACGTCCGAGGAGACCGGTACCCTCGGACCCGACGAGGTTTTTGTCCAGCACGTGTCAAGCGATCTGTTTGACAAGTGTCAAAGGAGAAAAGGGACCTCGGACACACGAGAAGGTGACAGGAACAGAGAAATATCAAGGAGACAGAGTTCAACCACCGCATTCAATGCACTGCACCTACCCTCCTGGCCGCATTTATGTGGAGAAGACCCCTGAACAGTGCATCCTCAGCTACCGCCACTCAGACAGGGCTAAAGGGGGAGTGTGATGGGACATGCACTCAAGTGGGCGCCCAGATGGTGAACAAGTGGACGGTGGAGATGTAGAAAGGCAGCACTATATAAGAGAGAGAGAAGTCTCTGATAGGGGCATCGAAAATTAAGAGAGAGAAAAGAGCATATTATTTTACTGTAGCTCCAACATTTGTAACCTAAGTCCATCAATGAAAACCACCTCCTCGGACGAGACATTCACCTCTGTCCGAGCACGTATTAGTTCAAGTCTTCCTGTCATCGTTGCCGTTTAATACTGTTATTTCCATTATTAGCCTAGCTCTTTCACCCACTCTCTACAAATTTATTGTTTTGGGTTCAGTGGGCTCCAAATCCACATCTTCTTGGGCTTGGGCTGCAGAATCTGACCCTACACCCTCCAACTTAGGGTCACTTTCACACGTACTCCTGTTGTTTTAATTTAATTTTTCAACCCATAGGATAAGTGAAATTATCATATTGATTATTTTGTCTGCTCAATGATTGGAAAAAATATAAGTACAATAACTCGATCATGGCTTTTGAGTGGAGTTGTAGTATGCCTTTGTGTTAAAACCATTTTTCTTATAAAAAAAAAAAAATTTACAATGACTCAAAATAAAAAAAGTAAAATATAATATAGATTTTTTTTTTCATCTTCTTCGTTTCTCTATCTTAATTCCTTCTTCCCTCTCACGAAACACACAAAAAACTCTTATCTGCCAAGAACCCAATTAGCTTTAATCCATTCAGGAAACTGAGACATCAGTTGCCTATATATGCACCAAAACTTTGTTAAGAAATTAATATCATCTTCAACGGCCCGAGCTTCTTCTTGTTCACACATGAAGTCTTCTTAAACAAGAAATAAGTCATATGATAAGAGTAAAAAAGATATATCTAAAGAAAGTGATGAAAAAAAAAAAGGAATTTGATCCTAAGTCTCTAATTAAAACTTTCAAGCATAAGGACTTTTTTGTTTTTTATAATTCAATCGTTACAACATGGGGAGGGTGACCTCATTCTTAATAATTCATAAAGAAGAGCCAATAATGTCATTAAAGTAAAAGACTCTTGATCATATTTCTATACATGCCACCATTGGTATATTATTTTCAGTAGTTTTTCCTAATTGACAAATTCAACCCAGTTAATTAAGCTATTAATATCTGCAGTAGGAACTTTAAAATCAGTGGAATTAGTGGTGTGTTTGAATGACATGATTTGGGCATTTGGAAGAGGCTTGAATTAATGGTGAGTTGGATTTAATAAGTTAAAGAATGTGTAAAATTGCAATATTTTTTTTTATATTAATATTGTTTAAAAAATGAAAAAACAGATGGTATGGCTACTGACGTGGCTCAACTGGAGCGCAGCCATAATAAATGCTACACTTTAACTTTTAAATATATATATATATATATATATATATATATTGTATTTGTTCTTTAGAGTGGTTTAAATATGTCATGTATTTTGCTAATAAATTCACATGTAATAGCTTTGATTTAGCTAAAAGTTCTATTTTTTGGTATTTGCCTAAAAATGATGAAAGAGTAAACTATATGTGAATGTTTTCTTTATTCTTCTAAAGAACAAACAAACTAGCAAACTAAGATAATGTTAATAATTTGACTTGTAGATGAAACAAATAAACATGTCTTGGTTAATTTGGTATCTAATTGGGTAGTTCAAATGAAAAGAAGATTGCATGTGCATCCTTTACATGGTCAAATAGGAGAGAAGGCTTGGCCAATATAAAAGAAAGGTTAGACCAATGTTTATGTGACCAGGAGTGGCAATCCTTATTTCCCAAAGCAGGGGTCAGGCATTTCTTTAATTCAAACTCGGATCATAATCCGATTATGCTTGATACAATTCTTGAATCTGATGTTTTGACTCGGCCGTTTCGTTTTGAAGCAATGTGGACTAGGGAAGTGGAACGTCGATCGGTTGTGGAAAATGCTTGGCAATTTGGGGTAGAGGGCTCTCAGGGCTTTAAGTTAGTTAAAAAGTTGTTCGTAACTAGCCAAGAGCTAAAATGCTGGAACAAAAACTCCTTTGGAAATTCAAAGGAGAAAATCAAAGGCATCAAAGCCAAAGTTGCTGAGATACAACAGTCTGCCCCCAAAAGAGAGAATTTGGAACTAGAAGCCTCTCTAAATTTAGAGCTTGATGAATGGCTAGATAGGGAAGACTTGAGATTACGACAGATGTCTAGAGAATTGTAGGTTAAAGAGGGTGACCGTAATTCAAGGTTCTTCCATCTCTCAACCATAATTAGAAAACGAAGAAACTGTATCTCAGAAATTAAGCTTGACGGTGGTTCTTGGATAAGAGACCGGGAGGAAATTCAAAACTACTTTTTGGAAAAGTTTGCCTCCCTTTTCTCAACTAGCCTCCCTCAATTCCCTAAAAACCTTGAGAACTTAATAGAGCCTTGTGTTACTAACCAAGAGAATTTGGAACTATGCAAAATTCCCACTAGAGAAGAGATCAAGAAGGTGGTGTTTATGATGAAATCTCTCAAAGCCCCAGGTCCGAATGGCTTCCCAGCTCTCTTCTACAAACGTTATTGGGATATTGTGGGTGATCAAGTGGTTCTAGCTACCCAAAGCTTCTTTCGTAATGGCTGGCTTTTGAAAGATTTCAACAAGACCTTCATCTCCCTCATTCCTAAAAAGAAAGGTGCTTGCAATTTCAATCATTTTCGTCCTATTGGGTTGTGTAATGTGTGCTACAAAGTGATATCCAAGATTATAGTGAATAGGCTAAGACCTCTTCTAAACAAAATGGTGGATCTGGCTCAAGTGGCCTTCGTGCCTAATAGATGGATTAATGAAAATGTGGTCTTGGTTCATGAAATTGTTCACAACTTCAAATATACCGGGAAGAAAAAGGGTTTCCTTGGAATCAAGCTTGACTTCCAAAAGGTTTACGACAGAATGAAATGGAATTTTTTTATGGTAGTCTTAAAAGCTTTTGGTTTCAGTAACAATTTTATTAATCTCATCCATCAGTGCCTCTCCACTGTGAGTTCACTCTGCTTTTGAATGGAGGTCTTGGTCCAAGTTTCTCTCCCTCTAGAGGGCTTAGGCAAGGGGGCCCCTTGTCTCCATACTTATTTATTTTGGGCAGTGAGGTTCTCATGAGGTTGATAAACAGGGAAGTGTCTCAAAAGAACTTAAATGGGGTTAGAGTTTCCAATACCGCCCCTCACCCCCCCCCCCAATCTCTAAGCTCTACTATGCTGATGATATTCTATTGTTTTGCAAAGCTAAGTCCTCCGAGCTAGCCATTCTTAGAAACTGCTTGGAGAAATTCTGTTCTTGGTCAGGCCAATCTATCAGTGTGGAAAAATCTGGCTGTTTTCCTTCCAAAGGTGTGAGCCCTCAGTTTATGAATCAAGTTAAATGTTTTTGGGGTCTCAATACATTGCCTCAAAGTACATCATATCTGGGTGTTCCTCTCTTCCTGTCAAAGAACAAGTCCCAAGATTTCAGATATGTTAAAGAAAGATTGGACAATAAGCTCAAGGGGTGGAAAAGTAAAAATCTGTCTTGGTCTGGTAGAGCAACTGATTAGATCGGTGGCCCAAGCCATCTCGGTATATTCTATGCCGGCTACTCTTCTTCCTAAAGGTCTTTGTGACCAATTAGATGCATCTGTGCGCAGATTTTGGTGGTGCCCAAAATCAAAGGCGGGTTCGCTTTGGTCTTTGTTGTCTTGGTCTTCTCTTTGTTTGCCACAAAAGGAGGGTGGCTTGGGTTTCAGAAAATTCTGGGATTTCAACCAATCTCTCCTCTCCAAACTTGGCTGGTGGATTCTATCCAGAAAGGATTGTCTTTGTATTAAAGTTTTGAGGGCGAAATACAAGTTTCAGGAAAATTGGTTGGCACATCTTATTGCAAAGGCAGCTTGCCTCCTAGTTGGCAATGGGGACTCCATTAGAACATGGTTAGACCCGTGGATTCCTAATCTCCCTAACTTCATTCCAACCCCTAAAGTTGATGCTAATCCGGATACAGCTTTGGTCGTTTCTCAGCTCCTTACTCCAAATCGAAGTAGTTGGGATGTTTCAAAGCTGAGTTTGTTGTTTGAGGAGCATGTGGTTAATCTAATCCAAAAAATTCCCAATCCTAATTGCCGCATGGAAGATAGTTGGGCTTGGACTGCAACAAACTCTGGGTTTTTTCTGTCAAGTTTGCTTACTGGCTTAGTAGGGAAGGAACTCTTCCCTCGAACTCCGACTACATTAGGGGTAAGATTTGGAGATCCAAAATTCATGAGCGCCTTAAGATGCATTTATGGAGAATTGCTGCTAATGTTTTGCCTACTAAAGAGGTAATAAGTATGTTTAATGAGAATGTGGATGGGATCTGTCCTTTATGTAATTCAGCTTTGGAAACTTCCCTTCATCTGTTCACAGTCTGCCCTTTTGCAAAATCCTTATGGTTCCGAAGCCACTGGGGTGTGAGAATGGACTCATTGGCTTTTGGGTCGACATCAGATTTTGCCAACTCCCTCTTGTCTCCCCCTTTCTTGGCTAATCAGTGTTTGGGCCAGGATGAAGACTTTTTGTTGTATGGAGCCATCCTTTGTGACATGATTTGGAAGCAGAGAAATCATGTCCTATTTGGAGACAGCACTCTAAATTTTGATGGGGTGTCTACTAAAATCTCATGCCTCTTTTTTTAGCACAAAAATTCTAATGCCTCTACCACTAGACAGCAAGTTACTTCCTCTATTCAGACTTGGATCCCTCCCACAGGTTTGTCTTTTAAAATTAATGTTGATGCTGCTGTGGGGCCTCGCTTCTCTTCTATAGCTGCGGTGGTGAGAGACAAGAGAGGGGAGTTGGTATTTGCCAGTACTATGAAAGTGAATACCACCCTCCCTCTCTTGGCAGAAGCTGAGGCTATTAAATGGGCTCTCTCCTTAGCTCTTGCATTGGATAATGAATGCATCATAGTGGAATCAGACTGCCAGTTTTGTGTGCAGCTTCTCAATGATTTGGTTGAGCGCCCCCACCCCACCCCCCCCCCCCCTTAGCGATTTTGGTCATTGTGCTCTGATTTGAGGTTCTTCTTGTCTATCTCTGATAAGTTTTTTGTGAAATGGGTGCCTAGGTTATGTAATGCAATAGCCCACTCTTTAGCAAAATGGTCTCTATCTTGTAATTTTTTTGGCCTTTTTGATGTTGGGAATTGCCCTGCTTGTTTCTCTTCCATCATCTTGGAGGAGTCAAGGAGGGCTTTGTAGTCTGTTTTTCTTGCTTCAATAAAGTTTCTGGTTCATCAAAAAAAAAAAAAAAAAGATTATCACGTCTTTAATGAGATGGTATCTTATGAGACCACCTTTCACAACATGTACAATCCATATAGGCACATCAATTACAAAATTGAAAGCTCAACTACCATGCTTGCTTGGGTGAGCTTTTGCATTACCTAGCTAGTAGACCATGTAACCAGTTGGATGTGATTAATAGACAATTTACATGCAGCACAAACTTTGAAAAAAAAAAAAAATCACCTAACAAGATCTTGCCGATTTCACTTAAAATAGAGAGAATCCAATTTTGTTTTTAGAATTTGACAATGTATTGATTGTTTGTTATTTAAAATTTTAATGATATAGCGCTGAATACACTTTAAAATATATAATATTTAATACGAATATGAAATAAATCCATTTCATATTAATAAACTTATTTGGGTGAAATAAAAGTTATTGGGCCTGGGCATTGGTCTTTATTTAGCTAAATCCAGAAACCTTGCTTCCATGGCCTAGTAGTGCTAGACACTACATAAATGCAAAATTATCTTTGGGCAGTAGTTATTAGAGTCAAAAATCAAAATACCTTCTAAACTAGGGATGACAATTTTTGCCCAACCTGCAGGTACCCGGCCCGGCCCGACCCTAATGGGCCGGGTTTTACCTAATCCGATTAGGAATAGGGTCGGGTATGGGTTTTTTTTTTAAAAAAAAACCCAAGACCCGGCCGGGTTAAAAACCTAGTACCCTAAAATTACAAAAATACCCTAGATATATATTCCTATATTCTAACCCTAATCCCTCATTTCTTCACTTTTCAGCAGCAACTCACGCCAACACTCACGCTCCCTCAGTCCTCAGTCCTCACCTCAGTCCCTCATTTCAGCTCAGTCCGGCACTCCTCTCCTCAATCCATGTTAGATTTATATGCATCCCCTATCTAAACATGGATTTTTATGAACTCTTTTGTCAGTGGAGACACTGATGCAGTGGTTCTTGTGAATGCAACTCGTTACTCCATTGATGCGCTAAAGCTACCAACTATTACCAACTGGCACCCGTGGTATGACAACGGAAAGGTTAGTGCTCTGAAAGATTTTGACAAACATATTACTGTAAGTTTTTGTGGAATACACTACAGAGAGATCATTATGTGACATTTGATTCTAGTATTAGCATCAAAATGTACTAGTGCAATGAAAGTTGAGTTGGTAATTGCTGTTAGTAAAAACGTTTTTAATAAATAATTTGCCTATATTTTTGTTTCTCAACATAATTACATAACAATTTTACAACAGTTTGTTATGACAACCATTTCTATATCTGTGGTTTCAGGCCAATATTGCAAATTAATTTTTTGTTGCTCTAAATTTGATTAATCTTCTCCTCACAAGCTCTCTTCTTTTGTGACACAGGTTGGTGGCTGGAGTCAAGTATACAAAGGATTGACATTTGTCACAGTAACTGGAGTCAAGTATATAAATTTTTTTAGTGGGTTTGGAGGTTTTCAATTTTTTAGCTGTGGGTTAGTTTTAAGGTTCGAAAATGATTTCGTATGTATTTCCTTTTACTTAAATGTAGGCAAAAATAAATTTGGGCTTAAATTTTTTTTTTTTTGTTGGGCCACGAATTGGGCCCAATCCCTAAACGGGGCCCGGCTGGGGCGGGTCCGGGCCCTAGGAAAAAACCCGGTACCCTAAACGGGCCGGGTCCGGACTATGGGTCTTGCCCTGCAGGTCGGGTCCGGGTATGAAAAAACCTGGCCCGAACCCGACCCGTTGCCATTTCTCTCTAAACTCCAAGGCAAAGAAATTGTTCAAGGTTAATGGGTCGCACTCATGGATGAGCCTTAAACAAAGACAGCCCCTATTAAATAAGTAGTATTAAATGGGCAGTGAGGAATGGCATTTTAGTGAAATTTTGGGCTGACTCTTTGGGCCTTGGATCAGCCTATTAGGATCTACACTGAATCTTTTTATTATAGCTGTTGTGCATGGGCATGGCAAATTCGTTGTATTCCTAGCTAGAATTGTCTTTTTCGTTACGGCTTTGAAAATTTGTTGTGTCTTACTGTCCTTAATAATAATAGCATTCTAGTGGGAGATAGTCCAAGATTGTGCAGTGATAATGTTTGTAAATCAGCAATAATAATGTTTGCCCTCTATGCAATTCTTATACCAAAAAAAATAAAAATAAAATTATAGACACTTTTCTATAAATTGTGAAAAACGAAACTGTATTTCTCTCTGTTCTTTTTTCAAGGAAAAAAAAAATACAAAATACATGTCATATGCAATGTTTATAGCGATTAAAAAAAGTTAGTCCACCTCTAAAAAAAATAATCTCCACATGTTTTAAATTACTATTAAACTCTATGGATTTCGTAAATGAAGAGTAACTGACCTTTTTTGGGTCGATTTCTATTTTTAGGTTCTATTTTGTTTTTGAACTTTAAGTTTGTCTTTGAGTTGATTCACTAAAAAAAAAATTGTCTCTGAGTTTAGGGTTTAATATAAAAGACAATTTTTTTTTTTTTAATGTTGTAAAATTGTTGTAGATGTAGCATCTCTCATTCTTAATAAATCAAGACTTGGTCACGATTGTGATGCTATAAGCTACGTTACTTGTTTTTTTTAGAGAGTTTCAACATTTCAATCTATGGCGTTCTCTCTTAATGATAGTTTTTTATCATCAGACCAAGATATTAATCAATTTTTTGTGTAGATGGAGATTGAACCCCAGATCTTTTATTCAATTATCAGAGACTTTACCAGTTGATCTAACTAAAACCCACAATTTACGTTACTTATTATATAAGGAGTTTAGCTCTGTTGAACTCTTCTATGCTCTTTCTTATTTGCAAATAGCTTGTCAGATACATAATGGCCTCTCCCAACCACTCAGTGCTCTTTCTTTGCTTTAGTTTTCTTCCCTTCCTTTTCTTTCACTCTTGTTCTGCTTTGCCCTTCAATCCACATTATGCCTTCTCGCTTGTCGACCAAATTTGTGGACAAACCAAAGACGTTAAGTTCTGCCAGAGTACATTCAACTCGAACCCTCGTGCCACAACAGCTAATCTCAAGACCCTTTGTTTTATCATTTTGAAAATTCCCTATGCTAATGCCACGGACAATGAAGCTTATATTGCTGAGTTGCTTAACAATACTAAAGACCGAGCAGTGAAGCAAGGTCTTCACCATTGCACCATCAACTATCTTGGATCAGTTATCGCCCTAGAGGAATCCTTTTATGACCAACCCATAAAAAGTCTAGCATTGCCTATCAAAATTCGAGAGATTGTGAGCATGCATTAATCAAAGGACCAACCCATCAGTCACCCTTAATGAGTAGGAACAATGAACTAATACAGTTAACTGAAATCATCAATATTATCATTGTCATGCTTCTCAAATCAATGTGATTACATGCTTTGGTTATGTTTGAATGATCAAATTGTTCTCATTATCATTTCTATGGAGAATGAAAGACCATAATCAGAGTTCGATTAGCCTATGTCAAGCATGGTTTTCAGACCCGGACCGTTCATTGAACCGTAAAAGGGAGAGGTTCAAGGTTTTTAAGGTCGAACCGAGGTCGAACCGGGGTCGAACCGTGATGACGTCATAATTAATTTAATAATTATTTTAAATATATATAAAAACATTAAATTAATAAAAAATAGAAAAATTAACTAAAATAGTCTAATTTACTTTCAAGATAGCCAACACACATACACAAATGCATTCACAAGCTGGGAAAAAGGCAAGGCTTAGTAAATTACTAGCTGCCCCAAAGATCTTTTGAATTTCATGGCATGTTACTACGATGAAGATAAAACTATGTATATATATGTGTATAAAAAATATACAAGGGAACTCAGCATTAAACCCAAATTCATTCATCAACAAACACCTAAAACGAGCTAAGAATATAATCAAATAAACGAGTACACTTAAAGAATATAATCAACCTATTTCACACTAAAGTTCTCATAATTTCCTATAATTTCCTTTTCCTTTCTTTTTCTGCTCTAACCATAAATTCTTAAATCTAATCACATTAAAAAACCAAGCACAATTTGAAGTAACAAAATTGAGTGTACAAAAAACAACCTTAAAAAACAATCAAAGTACACACACAATCCAATCAAAATCTACAGCTTGTACCTCCAGAACACAACATAAAACAAAATATAGGAAATTTCATTACCTAAATCCAAAGCTTTCTATAAGCTCTAAAACATTTTGCATACAAATACATAAAAAATTAACATCTTTTTCCTGATAAATACAAATCAACCTAAGAGAACTATCCAACACATAATTCAAAAAAGAAAGCTAAAAAAAAAAAAATTGTACCAAATGATGGCGACGAGGGAGAGCTGTGATGGCTGAACGATGAGCGTGAGCTGCGACGGCTGCTGCGGTGAGCGTGAGAGAAATGAGGGAGCTGCGAAGGGCTGAGCGGCGCTGCGTGAGCTGCGATCTGGGCTACGACGGCTGAGCTGCGATCTGGGATGCGTGAGCTGCGACGGCGAGAGCGGCGATGCGTGAGCTACAACGGCGACGAGGATCGCAGCGGCGACGAGGGAGAGGCAGAGACGAGAGAGTGAGAGGCAGAGAGATTTGAGAGATTAGGTTTCGTTTCGTTTGAATCGTTTAAGGCTTGAGGGCATTAAGTCAGATTGCCCAAAACGACGCTGTATCAGAAAAAAAAAAAAAAAAAAAAAAAAAAAAAAAAAAAAAAGGGACTAAACGACACTGTTTAGGCTAAAGCAGCTGACCCGTTTGAACCGTGAGAACCGGCCACGGTTCACAGAACCGGCCGGTCGGACCGCGGTTCGGACAGTTCCATGCTTTTTTCACATGAAACGGTTCGTAGCCTTAAATGGACCGTGAATATGAGGGGTTCACGGGTTTCCCGGTCGGACCGTACGGTCCGGTCCGGGTTTAAAAACCATGATGTCAAGAAAACTTGAAATGAAGGACTACATAAATACTAAATGTAAGAGGGTTTATTGTTTTAGTTGGAACCATATTGTTAAAAGTTAATGCTTGTTGTAGCTTTCTATGCCTGGGGTAGTTTCTCATATATTTTAGGGAAATGCTAACGAGTGCCCTTAGGACACTTGTTAATAATCCATTTAAAGAAAATTTTTATGGAAAATGAAAAAAAAAAGTAATTAATATTTTGACAGTTTTTTTCATTTTCCATAAAAGTGGTATTAAAACTTTCTTAAAATGGATTATTAGGGCACTATCGTTAACATTTCCCTATATTTTAAAGTTAAGTCCTTTTTGGTCATTTACTTGCATGTTTGCATGTAATTTAGTTGGGTGCATGATAGACAAGTGGAAGATTGTCATTAATGTTTGAAAGTATATTTATGTATTTTGGAAAGTCTAGAATCAATTGAATGGAGAAGAAGAAGAAAACAAATTATAAACCCCTCTCTCTCTCTCTCTCTCTCTCTCTCTCTCTCTCTCTCTCTCTCTCTTGTTTTGAAAAATATTTGTTGTCCCCTTAGAAAAATTATTCTTTGGTGGCAAAATTTTAGAAAATGTCATCAAAATCAATGTGCTCCTTTATTCTAAGCCAACATTTTAAAGAAAAACTAGTCTTTTTATCCTATGTAATCTATCCATCAACTCTTAAAATTGCAAGAAGTCTCAATTTTCAACACAACTTTAAAATTTGGGCTTATGTTTTTCTCTGGGTTTATTGTTTTATGGGTTATGTTTGGATTAAACTTGGTGTGTAACTCTTTGTTATATTACACCACTATACAATTTTTTTTTATTGAACAAGTATTTTGACAATCAATTGTTGGACTACATTGCCTTATTATATTCTTCATGTTTCTAAAATAGCAAGGATATTAGAGTTCAATAACTATCTCATCATAAAATGTTGTGTAAAATATGTGTCTGTTTGGGAACAGCTTTTTTAGCTGAAATTAAAAACTTTTTGCTGAAAGTACTATAGATAAAAGTAAAAGTTAGCTGAAATAGTACAATGGGACCCATAAATAGTACCAAAAAGTGTAGTAGGACCCATAAATAGTAGCAAAAATAAGTTGAATAGTAAAATAAACTGGCAAAAATAATCAATGCCAAACGCACACTATGTATTTGGTCCCTTGCTTTTTATGTTGTGTGTCAATTTAATCTCTAACCTTGCAAATGTGTCAATTTAGTCCATAACCATTTTGTATTGTGTCAAAATGGTCCCTATCGATTACTGTTAAGTGATAAATGAAAAATGCTCATATGGCTAATAGGCAAAATAAAATATTATTTTTATGCTACTGAAATTGCCACCTAGATTGCCTTGTCAACATGACATTTAAATAAAAAAAATAATAAAAAATAAACGCCTTGTCCCCTCAAATTATTCTTCAATTTGCAGTCAAATATCAAGAAGTTTGATTTACACTAAGAATCATCCATCCCACACCTTATACACATTGGCATTAATCTAAGGAAATACTAAAAATAACCCTAGATGTCACTTTGTGAAACAAGACACTTAAAAATGCCACTTTTGTTAACTTAAGAATCAGAGAATCTCTCATCGTCACAACCCAACAAATCTTTGGTTTTGTTTTCTCAATATGTGTAGGCATTCAAATTTGCTTGGCAATAGCCACCGAATACTCAATGGCTTAGCAGACTCAACAGACTTAAGCTTAGAGTACACAGGACAATGTAGGTCTATAGTGTGCCATTCGAAGCTCTACAACCCTAACATTATGGTGGATCTTTATGTGTTCACATCTTCATTATTTACAACTTGTTATGTGATAAATTGTTGCAAAAATCATGTAAATTGTTGTAATTCTAGCATTTTTCTTAATGGAATTTGAGATATTTTTCTTTAGGATCAAGGATTTCTCCCTTTGTAGTAGCAAAGATAGGTACGTGGTTTGAATCAAAGAGGAAGAATGTTTGATTTGTTGTAGGCTTGTAGCAAAGAAAGTACGAAGGTCAACTACAAAAGGTGAATTTTTTTTTTTAAATTTTTTATTTAAATTATTTATATATATAGGGTAGTGTGTTAACGATAATTAACTTTTTGAATTTAAATTATTTATTACGTTAGTAATATTTTTAACCACTTTCATTCATTCATGCTAATTTTTATTTTATTTTATTTAACTAAATCCTATAATAATTTATTTTTAAAAAGAGCTTTATGATGCTTGTTAGTATTTCCCACGTACATATCTCGTAGGACATTCTTTTACCCCATGTATAGTCAACGTCACCAACTAAAGACTTCTATTATTGTTGCTTTCACTACAAGGCATCCATAATTGACTTACTATCAAACCTCAATAAGTTGGCTTCTGTCATTGCTTTCACCTCAATAATTGCTTACTATCATATTTCAATAATTGACTGGCAAACTACAACTATATTTATAGCCTATACACTTGTATTCATACTAACTACAGGCCGTTACTATTCTCTTCTGACTCAAGTTTCAGAAAAAAAGTTTAGGCAATTTGAACACCGAGCTAAATCTCAGGCAATTTGTTTTCATAAATAATATTCATTATTCATAATTTGTCTCTAATATTAGAAATGTAAGACAGAAGAGAGAGAGAGATAGAGATTAGAGAGAGTGTGTGTGTTTTAAAAGCTTTCGGAAAGTGGAGGGAAGCTTCAACGCTGTTTAGATGTTGATATCAGATATGGACTCTTTTTTCTTAAGTACCATTCGAGTTACTTTACAGCTGTGGCGTAATTAAAAGTTAAAACATGATTGATGTTTCCGACAAAACATGACTGAAGTAGTAGTAGACTCAATGTATGTGGCTCAATAGCAAGAAAGTTTAGGGAAAGTGGGTGGAAGCTTATTCTTTTTGAGAAAACCTGAAAACGTAAGCGAGTGTGGAAGCTTGATCACAGACAAGAACCAAATTCAGATGAAATGATGTCAGTTTCCTTGGAGTAAAAAATACACGATATGGCACAGGATGCAGTGTCCTCTCTTATTGACAAGCTGATTCCTTTGCTGACCAAAGAAGCAAAACTGTTACGAGGCATCCATGGAGAAGTTGCTGACATCAAAGGTGAGCTTGATAACATTCAGTCCTTCCTTAAGGATGCAGATACAAGGGCAGCAGCTGAAGAAGACATGAGTGAGGGTGTCAAAACATGGGTAAAACAAGTAAGAGAAGTAGCTTTTCGTATAGATGTTGCGACCGACCAATACTTGGTTCAGGTGGCACTACATGATCCTCATTGGCGTGGCTTCCGTGGTTTACTCCAGAAAACCACTCACTTAGTCAAAACATTAAAACCACGCCATGAGATAGCCGCTGAGATTCAAAAGATCAAAGCATCAATTCAGAAAATCAAGGAAAGAAGTGAAAGATATGGTTTCCAATCCACAGATCAAGGATCAAGTAGTGGTTCTCAGAGTGTTATGTGGGTTGACCCTCGAAAGGATTCCTTTTATCTTGATGATACTGACGTTGTAGGAATTGAAACTCATAGAGATAAATTGATTGGCTGGCTGGTAAAAGGACGTTCTCACCGTACTGTGCTTTCGGTGGTGGGAATGGGGGGATTGGGCAAGACCACTCTTGTTAAGAAAGTCTATGATCACCGGAGGGTACAAGGACACTTTGATTGCCATGCTTGGATTCCAGTGTCTCAATCGTACAACGTGGAAGGTTTACTAAGAAGCATGATAAGGCAATTTCGCAATGCTAGAATGGAGTCTCTCGTGGCAAGAATAGATGCAATGGATGAGGAGTTGTTGATTCATGAATTGAGAGATTACTTACGAAAAAAGAGGTACGTGGTCGTACTTGATGATGTATGGAAAATAGACTTTTGGGAGGATATAAAACATGCTTTAATTGATAATAACAAGGGTAGTAGAATTATGATCACAACACGAAACACAGAGGTTGTTGATTTTTGTAAAAAATCTTCACCTGTTCATGTTTACGAGTTGCAACCACTACCTCCTATTGAGGCTTGGAAGCTATTTTGCAAAAGGGCCTTCAAATTTGATTTTGAAGGACACTGCCCCCCAGAGTTGAGGGAATTGTCTTATGACATTATTGAGAAATGCAAAGGATTACCACTTGCTATTGTTGCTATTGGTAGCCTTTTGTCAACCAAAGAAAAAACTATCTTTGAATGGAAAAACTTGCATGATAGCCTTGGATTTGAGCTAGGAAGAAGTCCACATCTTTTAGGAGTCAACAAAATTTTATCTCTGAGTTTTGAAGATTTGCCTTACAACCTCAAGTCTTCCTTATTATACCTTGGTATGTACCCAGAGGACTATTCAATTAATTGTGTAAGATTGATTAGACAATGGATAGCTGAAGGCTTTGTGAAGGAAACCGAGGGTAAAACATTTGAGGAGGTTGCACGAGAATACTTGACAGAATTAATCCACAGAAGCTTGGTTCAAGTATCAGAGTTTGATTTTGATGGAAAAGCTAGACGATGTCGACTCCATCATCTTCTTCGTGAGATCATCCTCCAAAAGATGAAGGATTTTAGTTTTTGTCATGTTTTGTCAAAAAAGGGGTCCAACTTTGAAGGACTAACTCGACGTATGTCAGTTGATAAAGTTTCATATGATGTACTAAAGGTATTTGAGGACTCTCACATTCATTCTCTTTTATTGTTCAATCTTGATGAATTGCCGAAGTCCTTTATGAGTACTTTTTTTGCTAATTTCAAGCTTTTGAAAGTAATGGATTTTGAAGATGCTTTACTGGATTTCATTCCTGAAGATGTGGGAAGTTTATTTCACTTAAGGTATTTAAGTTTGAGAAATACAAAAGTAAGAATACTTCCAAAATCCATAGGAAAGTTGCAAAATCTAGAAACTTTAGACCTAAAGCAATCTCTAGTGTCTAATATACCAGTAGAGATTAACAAGCTTCGTAAGTTGAGACATCTTATAGCCTACCATCGTGACCTCCAAATTGATTTCAGTTTGACTCATGAAAAAGGGATAAAGATACAAAAGGGGGTTGGTTGTTTGAAGAACTTGCAAAAGCTGTATCATGTGGAGTTGAATCATGGAGGAGTTCATCTAATTAATGAGTTGGGAAAGTTAAGACAATTGAGGAAGCTAGGCATAAAAAACTTGTCAAAGGAAACCACGAGGGCTTTGTGTGACTCTATTGAGAAGATGAACTGCCTTGAATCTCTAGATATATCCTCAACAAGTGAAGATGAGATAATTGATTTGCAATCCATTTCACCTCCACCTCAGTTTCTTCAACGCCTTCACATAAAGGGGTATTTAGAAAAGTTGCCGGACTGGATTTCAAAACTTCAACATCTAGTCAGATTAAAGATTTTTTGGTCGAGGTTGAATGATGACCCATTGAAAGCCCTTCAAAATCTACCTAATTTATGTGACCTAGACATCTCATCCCAAGCATATAATGGAGAGCAATTACATTTTAAGAGAGGAGGGTTTTCAAAACTCCGTTTTCTGTGTCTTAGGCAATTGGATGGATTGAACTTGTTGATTATAGATAAAGGAGCATTGGTCCTTCTTGAAACACTTTTGATTGGGCCTAGTCCACAGTTAAAGAAGGTGCCCTCTGGAATCCGTTATTTGAAAAACCTCAAAGTATTGGGATTTTGTGATATGCCAAAAGAATTCGAAGAAAGTTTGAATCCTAAGAAAGGTCCATGTTACTCTATCGTTGAGCATGTAGCGCTTGTTTATCTCCGTCACAAGGTTGGCAAAGGATATTATGACTATACCAACCGCATTATCCGTTCCAAGAATTTGACTTTGGCAAGTTGATCAAGAGGGCAAACAATCAGGCAGAATGATAATCACAAAGATTGCAACAACATCAAAGGAAAATTATTATGTGCTCTTAGAGTATGGTGTCAACATTTCTATTGAGAAAGGTCAGTGCAATTTGGTTTTAGAGTCGGTAGTTTTTGTTTTTGTTTTTGTTTTTCTTTGCTGGTGAATAAGGTCGTGGAGTTGTGATGATGAGTAGTACTGTAAATGCAATGGTTGTCCCTTCTTTGATTCACAACCTACGGTTTCTAGACTCTTGTGGCATTTGGAATTCACTTGTTTTCATATTATGCTTGTATTGCTGACATTGGGTGCGTCCTGGAAATAATACTATACAATACTAATTGTTTTGAAGACCATCAAAACATTGTGGAAGTAATTAATTTGAGATTGATACTTATATTTTTCTGCTAGTGTAATTCTATTACCTATCAAAGTTTGTCCATTTGTGGTAGGTAAACAATCAAGTTTCACTCAGTGACGCTAATCCAAATCTATAAGCACGTCTTCTCTATAATTCGACGCTTTAATAGTTTGAATCTATTCTTAATTATTAGAACATTTTTATTCGCACCTTAATTAGTTCTGGAATTGTTGTGCTTTGTCTATAGAACTTGCATGGAGAGTGATAATTAATGTTACTGTTGCTGCTGGGAGCCTGGGATACGTTGGTTTTATTTTCTAAAGACAATCAACTTGGAAATCAGAAGGTTTTCGTTTTTAATTTTTATAGTTGAATCCTGTACTATTCCGCTCATTTTTAATTTTACCTCAAATTAGTGGTTGTTTATTATGTGAAAGGATATGAACCATTTTCAATTATGCTCTTTTTCTGGTTTTGATATGTGTCTTTTGTACATTACTAGTTTTGAGGCATGTGCAAATCACGTGTAAAATTTAGAGAGTATTAATAATAGACAACATTATGATTCTATCACATGTAATATATATAGTCGAGATCAAGTTACATATAATATAATTTTAAGCAACATTAGATGAAAAAAAAAGATCTATAAAACAATTGATATAGCCCAAATGGATCCATGCAGGCGCTTTTAGAAGCTATAGCGGCATTTTTAAAGCACTAGAATAGACCTGTTTTTTTGTAGTGTTAGTAGTACATCTAGAGTCCACTTCTATCCCATATAAGAGTGAAAGAAAAAATATAAAGACTACCATTAAAGCAGACTACCCATATAAATTATATATCTATTATCAATGCGAATACGAAGGAATTATTCCATTATCATTTCTATCCAATACTTTTTGTTGAATTAATATTTTGAAAATTTCACGGTTAGATTATGTGACCGTTTGGTTTCAGCTGAAAGTGGCGTCCACGTTTTGCGTTTTTTTTTTTTTTTCCCTGCGCGTGAACAGTAAAATCACATGATTTTACTGTGCAAGGGACAAAAAACATTGTTCATGCACTGTTCACAACACTATTCATATATTTAAAAATTATTTTGCTACAGTGTTTTCAGTTTTCAGTTTTCAGTTTCAGCAACAATAAGTTCAATCCAAACGGACCCTATATATTTTCTATGTTTTTAACAAGTATGTCCAATTTTATGCTAATCAAATATTATTTATTATTCAATCCATAAACTTATTTATGCATAGTTTTAAAATATATAAACTTACAATTTAAATATTTTATAGATGAAATAATTTATTGCTCTTAGATTATTGTGAAATTTTACAAACCTAGAGAGTATAAGAAGAATATATATTCCAACTGTGGATTTGTCTAAATTTGCATGAAATTAAAAAAAAAAAATGTTATACCATGATTAACTTGAATCCACTCATAGCAACACAACTTAGTTATCACAGCTAAGAATTTTTTTTTTTTTTTGAAAAATAAGAATGGTTAATTAAAAGAAGGGAATGCGAGGACATGGATCATATCCACTATAATATTTTGATGGGTAAAACTTAAGTATAATTTTTCTTAGGAAATTCCCCGATTAATCTTAGGTACATTAGGTCTATTAATGACAACTTTTATTATACACCCATAAGAATAAGTCACATCAATGGTCCTAAAAAAATTGTGAACATTTTTATGCCTCTAGATATGTTGATCTTGGGGAGGTTAATTAGTGCAATTGGGATGACAATTGTGCCCTGCTCTATAGAGGTGATTGGGCAAGGATGGGGTGAGTATTGTTGATGGGTTTAGTCTTTTTAGTCCCGCTCAGCCTTGATTTGCACTAATGATTATTTTGTAATGTATTAGGAATTTGGATTATGTTGTTATGTGTAAGGCTATTAATGTTAAAGACATGGTTTGTATTGCTAAGTTTTTTTTTTTTTTTTTTTTTGTATTATTAAATATTTAAATGCATAGACATTAAGACTTTTTATTTTTATTTTGTCTTATTAAATACCTTGGATAATATTATTAGCTATTGCTAAAAATTAGTTTCAATTGAGGTGATAAATTTATTTTAATTTCAAGTATATTTATATTAATAAGACAAATTATATATAAAAAAAATATTGTAACAAGTGGGGCAGGGTGGATTAACACAAAGTAGAGTTTTGTGCTCGGAGGGCAAGGGACGGGGATAGGGCAAGGCAATTTGCTTTGTCATGCGGGGCGGTGCAGGAATGAAACAAAACAAAGCCATGGAGGGTGAGTTGAATGACCCATCCTTCGGTCTTGCCTCGCCCCACTAGCCACTACCATCGCTAAGTGTAATGTTAGAGTCCAATTGTAGCTTTACCATATCAACTAAAAATTTCCATTCAGTTTAATCTAAACACAATTATTGACAGATGGCAGATTTTTTATTTTTTTAGTTATAATGGGAGTAGAGGAGATTTAAACGTGGGCTTCAGTTAGAAACATTAGGTCCCAGTTAAGCCACATATTACTTAACAGGACTCTCAAGCGTCCAAGAAGTGATGAATGGCTTGAGGCTTACTCAACTGCTAAAGCTCAAGACAATTTTTGTGTTACCTCAATCTGGCTTCAGATTCTCACTCAAATTTAGAATAGGTTCTTTTATATTTTCAATGGAATGGAATTTCGGGTTGGTCGGTGATAGGCTGATAGCTAGCTTGGTGTACTGTGTTCTCTATCTCTTTATGTTTTCAGTGTAATAGCATTTTGCGTTCCTGCTAGTTTGGCATTGTTGGCGCATTTGTTATGTTTGACAAATTTCCTCAGTGAACTGAATGTTATAAAAGTGTTCTTGAATATGATTATATGTAGTAAAACATTGAAAATATATGTTTTGTTTGACAATTTTCCTTTAAAAAAGTGTTCTAGAATATTATACATAATATATTGAGCCCATATGTCTTGTTTAACAAATTTCCTTTAAAAATGTGTTCTTGAATATGATTATACCTAATAAGACTTTTTTTTCTTTTCTTTTTTTTGGGATAAGACGATAAAACATTGAGCCCCATATGTTTTGTTTGCTTCAAAAAGTGTTCTTGGACATGATTATACATAATAACACATTGCCCCATATGTATTGTTTGACCAATTTCCTTTAAAAAAGTTTTCATGAATATGACTAAATTTAGTAAAGCATTGAGCCCACGATCAGAAAACTGTTGGTACCAATGCATTAATCTCCACAGTTGGTTTATGAAAGAGAGGGGAAGAGTAGGAGACGTGGGTGCTTTTTCTTCTTTAGTTTCTCTGCACAAAACATGTGAAGGATCTCATTTTTGTTTTCACTAGCTCTTGCTTTTTGGTTTTTAGTCAAATGTCATATTAATTGCATGTCTTTTTTGTTTTCTCCAATTGACACGATAGCAAGAGCTTTCAGGAATGCAGGGATAAGGTTCCTGTGTAAAGACATCTTTACTTCAAATCCTTTCTGGGAATTGTTGCATTTCAAGTGGGGTTTTATGGAAGCTCACTTTTATTTTTCTTTTTTCCTTTTTTTCGCATGAGATATTTTTAGAACTGTTGGCAGGTGTGCTTGCATTATATAGTTACAATGGTAAATTGGGAAAGGTGCAAGAGTGAGAGATATGGGAGGGGAGGCAGAAGATCAACAGTCACCCTTACTAAGAAGCTGTTCTTCACCAGAGGAGCCTCTAGAAAGAACAGGTAATTATACTTGGAAATTAAAACCCATCTTTTTCTTTTTGATGAATAACACTCTTTCAATCAAAACAAAGTTTTAACAATCATGCAGCATTGGCTGCAAACTACATCCTTGAGCCAATAACAACTACTTACAGTTTACAGACAAAAGGCATTGCTGCAAAACTTCAACCTCACTAATCTAACTCAATTTGCAAAGACAAGACAGGGTCAACCTCCAAATACAGCATAGTGTTTTGTTTTGGATTGTGTGTTTTAATTTTGGCCTTGCTAACTATTCTTCCTCTCACATCAGCCTTAACTGCCTTCAAGTTATGTGTTGAAAATTGTCTCAAATTCTTAATTTGACTTGGCTTGGAAGGAAAGTTTATTTCCTTCTAAAAAATCTAATTTGGTAGAACGTATTTCTAGGCCATCAAGGAAAAGGTATTGAATAGTTATATATAAGGCAATAGTGTAAAAGGTTTAGTGGTTTTGGCCCAAAAGATCCTCAGTTTGGAGAGAGGATATGAGTTTTAGAAAAAAATGAACGGATTTTTTTGAAAAGTAGTTTAGTAATTCTTTTAGGGTTAATACTTGCATGTGTGAGTTGAAATTTTTTTTGTTTGTTAGTATAGGAGTACCATTAGGTGTATTGAGGCATTGGATTATTTTTGTTTATTGATATTAAAAGTTTGTTAAGGGTATATTGGGATCTGGGTTAGTTTGTATTTTTGAGAGATTTTGAGTGTGATTGTATTTATGAGTTTTGTGGGTTATTATAAGGAAGGAAAAACTTAGGTACAGTTCCATAGGCGTTGCCCCTTAGGCTCTCCAATTAAATCTAAATACTTGGTTGATTTGATCAATGGAGCATAAACAAGGGTTATCTTTCCAAAGGACAATTAAATTCAATACGATCAAATGTTTGAGTTTTATTGGAAAACCTAATGTAACTGTACCTGAATTTTTCCCTTATGAGTAGACTTTGTGAGAGTTAGTTGATTGTAACCTGTGTTGTTAGTAGTGGATTATGGTTGGCATTGCCCGTGGATGTAGATAGGGAGTTAATTGGATAATGTTAAATATTTTATTTTTGGTAAATGAGGCTTTTCATTGACAAAAACTAAACCACCCCAGATGAGCTAAGAGAATAATTATACAAAACATCAACAACATCTAAGCTATGCAACAAGTAGACCTCCGAAGGAGATTCCAAATAAATAACAAAATCCTGAGAGAGGAGTTCCTAGTCTAGCAAGAGCATCTGCACATTAAATAGTGATGTCTTATGTGGATGTTTTTAAAAAAAAAAAAAAAAATTTGACTAGTAATATGTTTTATTGATCCAAGTTCTAAGATTATTGATCCATAAATTCCAAGAAATTAGAGAAAGGAAAATTCCCTGCAGCCAGCATCCACTCAAACAACATTCTGAAAAATTGCATCTTCAATTCGAAAAAAAGTCCATTCACAACCCTCAAAAGTTCTAATATTTCTTTCATGCCAAAGACACCACATCAAACAATGTGGAACAGCCTTCCATATTGCACTGTTTCAATGTCGTCTGAACCATCCCTACTAAGAAGCTTGCAATTCTAAAACCCCTTTAGGCATCACCCATTGTACTCCAACAAGAGCAAAAACCATATTCCATAAATCTATAGTGACAGGACAATGCAAAAGCAAGTGATTCACTTTCTCCCTGTCCTCCTTACACATACAATACCAACTAACCACAATTATATTCCTCTTCTGTAAGTTCTCAGCAGTCAAACATGTTTTTAATTTCTTGTTCATGAATGCGCTTCCACTGGGCTCAAATTCCAAAAAGCAGCTTCATTCATTTCTCTTCCATTGTCAATCCTTTCATTCCAACCCTTCCATATATTATAGCTACCCAAGCTATATTGCATGTTGAGTGCTTCAGACTTCTTCCCTTGAACTTGGTTCTGACCCAATTCAGCTCATAATTCCAAAAGCCAATATGTCTATCAATTCCCTTGAACTTGGTTATGACCCACTTCAACTTAAAATTCCAAGAGCCAATACGCCTATCAATTAAGCAATTTCTCAATACTTCCTTCTACATTCTTCTTATCATTCAGCAGTCAAAATACAAACAGTCTCTGGATTCCATTTGACTTCTAATTATATATAATAAAAATAAAAATAAAAAACCATTGTATATCATTCTTATACCCCATTTGGCCTTTCTTTCCCTTGTAACCAGCATGTCTTGATAGCCAACCAAGAGATAAAGGCATGTTTAGGAATGTGATCATTAAATCAGATTCTCTTGCACCAATTGATAATGCTATGTTTTGTTTTAATGGCTTCTCGTGTATCTGCACAGCTGCTTTCAATGCACTACAAAAAGTTGGATGGTTTTACTTTTAGTCTGTCGTTTTATTTAGATAGGTAAGATTGATCGTTAATGGTTGATATTTGCAAGAGCGATTACAAACACCAAAAATGGTCCCAAATTCGTTTCAGGAGTAAAAACTGCCCACTTAATTTTGTGACAACAATATTCTATGACTGTAACATTTCTCTTCACAGTTCTGTTTAGTACAATTATTTATAAAAATCATGCTATTAGATTTAGAAACTTATATTGAATTACACTAAGCATGAACAAATTTCTTGGATTTTTAATTTTCATCTATATTTTTAAATGTAGGATTTAACTTTTACTTTCATAACATAGCCTCATTCTACCTACTAATCCTCCCGCTTGATGAGATTCTTATAACATTCTTATTTGAGACATTATGAAGATGCTAAAATTTTAAGCTTAGATGTGATTTCTATCTCAGAAAAAGATGCTAAAATCTTTTGCATCTTATTCATTCAGATGAAAGTGGATCGTTGTCTGGAGGTTTGCGAGGGAGTAGTATTCTGACGTTTATGTACATTGTGTATACAAGCATAAAGACTGTAGTTTTCTCAAACAAACTCAACTCGCTGATTGTTTTTGGGCCAGCAGCAATTCTTGTTCAGAAATTGACTGATAAATCTGTGAGTTGCATTTCTCTCTGCCTTGAATCATTTGTTTCATTCTTTGAATTGGTTTTTGTTTATTTTGTTGAGGTGGATTACAGGCTTGGGTCTTCTTTCTAAGCTTAGTGGGCATAACATCTTTGGCTGAGCGTTTAGGTTATGCTACAGAGTAAGGATTTCTGTTTCTCTATTTTCTTTTCTTTTATTCCTTCAAAGAATTTGAATTATTAAGTAGCTAATGTGTTGATTTTCACTTTGATTTAGGCAGCTTGCTTTTTACACTGGACCTACAGGTAAAGTTTTTGTTGTTTCTCAATATTAACTAGCAATTTTCTGCTTTTCCCCTCTTGAGCCTTTTTCAGTTTATAGCCTCAGAATTTACAAAAATTCTTGCTAGTTTTTGTTGGATGTCATATAATTTCTGCAAGCACCATAGATATTGTTCATTTGACTTCCCTCTCCCTTCATATTGATCTCATTGAGGAAAATAGATTTGGAAAATCTTATTGGGATTTTTCTTTTTTCAAAATGCATCCCTCATCTCCTGATCAGGGGAGGAACTCAGTTTCTTCTTTGTTAGCTACAATCTTTTTAAAATATGTAATGAACATTGTGACGCCCTGAATTGAGTGAATTTGGATTGTCAAGGTGTTGTGTAGGCATTTGCTGAGTCCCACATCAGGTGGGAACTAGGTCATTTTGAGCTTTGTAAGCGATTGTGGGGAGCTTTGATTATGACTAGTCTTTTTAAAATAGCTACCACTTTTCTCAGGTAGTGGCAAATATTATCATACGCAACTTGATGTTACCATGCACATTGTTTATCTTCACCTTTAGGTTGGTAATTAGTTTTATTGTCCGGATTTGTTTTTAATAGTGAATTTGAAATTGCAGTCGGAGGCCTTTTGAATGCTACTTTTGGGAATGCAACAGAATTAATAATTTCAATCCTTGCACTAAAAAGTGGAATGATACATGTTGCTCAGCTGTCATTATTGGGTTCAATTCTGTCAAACTTGTTGCTGGTACTTGGATGTACGTTCTTTTGTGGTGGGTTTGTTCTTCATAAGGAACAGCTGTTTAATAAGGTGGATGTATTAGCAACTATTCTAATTTTTTTTTTTTTAATCTTTTAACTGTCCTGTATCTTCATGCTAAAGCTGATATATATGATATGCAGAAAACTGCTGTTGTAAACTCCAGATTGCTGTTTATGGCAGTCATGGGCCTGCTTTTTCCAGCTGTTCTTCATTACACACACATTGAGGTTTATTTTGGGAAGTCAGAGTTGGCTCTTTCAAGATTTAGCAGCTGCATTATGCTTGTGACATATGCTGCATACCTTTTTTTCCAGCTAAAGAATCAAAGAAATCTCAATGTTCCTCTTAATGAGGTTGGTTATGCATTTTGTCATACTCTCCACCAAACAATTAAGCTTCTTCTACATTTGACTGATTTTTCTAATGGCCTATGGAGTAATTTAGGATATTTATATTATGACCTCAAAACTGGTTGCTGTAGCACATTCAACAATTACCAATCAATTGTAGTTGTCCAAAAGAAAAGAAAAGAAAAGAAAAGATATAGGCTACACTACACTTTTGGTTGTTAAGCAGTGACTGTTTTGAATTTGTTTGTTGTTCCTTAAAGGAGGCAATGCCTAATTAGAGATTGTGAGATTGTTCAGATATTTTAAATCATAAATTATGGTCTTTGGGTGAGGGAGGGAAGTAATGAAGATAGTACTACTACCTCTCCTGGATGGGGCAGAATGCACATTTGCAACCCATCGAGGCCACCTCAACCGACCAGACCAATCATTTTCATACAACATTCATAATTGAGACTTTATTGGCTTAGTGACTCACTGAGTCTTTACAAAGCGCCTTGCTTTATATGGTGTATCCTATATTTTCATTGTCATATTTTGTGTTTAAATATTTCTTTTAGCTTGAATTGTACAATTTTTATTTATGGTTGGATATATGGTTTGAACATAGGAAGGGTTTCAGATTGAAGAGGGCTCATATGATGATGAAGCTCCCCAAATCTTGAAATGGGAATCAGTAATTTGGCTTTTGATTATATCTGCTTGTGTCTCAATCCTATCTGAATATTTAGTTGATACAATAGAGGTATACTTTCTTGTTATTGTTTCTTTCTCCCAGAAAATTTATTATTATATTCTTTAAGATAAACCAGTTTTTAGAGGAAACATGTAATTTCTGTTTCCCCTTATTACATCTTGGAGTCATTACAGTTGGACACACTAACCACATAATACTTTGTTGGGTGATGTTTATATCAAATTCTAGCTTGGTATATGGTTAGTTTTCTATCCTATTTTTAGGGATCCAGTGGTCAAATGTGACAGAGGACAGATTTTCCAAATTAGTCTTGGTGTGCTGATGATGGGCTTAAGGTTTTTTTTTTTTTTTTTGATAAGAGGGCTTAAGGTTTTAAAGTGGGGTTATAGAGGTACAAATTATGGTTTGGCCTTGTAGTTTGTTTATGACTTGAAGAGATAGGATTGGATGGCAAACAAGGGCTGAAATAGAAAACAGGTAGATTGCAAGATTTTTTGGGCAACAGCAAATAATAGAACCTATAAGGCTTTTTTTGATGGGGTATTTGGTACTGAAAGTATATGGGGTTTTAATATTCTAATCTGTAAGAAGAAGGGTTTGATTTGGGGTTGTAAAGAAGGAGAAAAAGAGAGAAGTTTGTTGCTTCTGTTTGAACAAGTGACTTGAACAGTAATAGCATACAAAGAGGAAGAAGAGATAGAGCACAAGAACATTCAAGCCACACATTTCTTCAATAATTTAAATCACATTGATCAAGTATGAATTCTTTAAATACAATGAAGCATATTTATATATAATCATCGACTCTTATATAAACTAGTAGGACCATGACTCCTGATTTGATTAGTAACTAAAGGCTAAGAAATCCAAATAAAACACTCCTAATGATATTTAAAAATTCTGGAATAATCTAGAGCAAACATAATTAAGAAAATAACCCTAAAAGTAAAATTATGTGCAGGAATTTTATGAAATTCAAGATCTGTTTTTGGACATAAAAAACCCATAATTCAATAATGACCAGACTAAAAAATTGCTGTAAACCAATTACATGTAATGTAAGCTTTGAAAGAATATAGATCTTGCTTCAATCTGATGTCCCTCACATACGAGAAGTCCATAGTTCACAATTTTGCACAAGAATATTTATATATATATTTTAAAGCATCACCCTCCCACTTCTTTAAACTCTTTTTAAAAATCTCTTTTTTAGTTTAAATTTTTGTTAAAGCAATAGTTTGAACTTAGATATGAAACACTCACAAATCATTTTTTGGTTTAAATGTACTTATGTACCTCTAAGCTGCCAAAATAATCTGTGCCAAATGAACTCTAAGCTGCCAAAATTAAAGCTTTCTTTAGAATGGAGGATAGACAAGGGAAAGGAAAGAAAATGTAAGGAGGATAAAAGCGAAAGGAAAGAAGAGATTGATGTTTCCACTCACCCCCTTACCTGCTTGTCTCTTTTTTTTTTTTTTTTTTTCCTTTATTATTTTCAAGATTGTAATAGAATGAAATTTTGAATGACATTATTCTAGTGACTTTTTCCTATTTCTTTACTAGAATTTGATTTAAGAACTTTCTGGTCGGGCAATTGTTTTGCAGAGAGCATCTATTGCATTGAATATGCCAGTTTCATTTATTAGTGTTATTTTGCTTCCACTTGTGGGGAATGCTGTAGATCATGCAAGTGCTATTACATTTGCCATGAAAGACAAGCTTGTAAGCTTTCCAACAATCTCTTCTAAAATTTTTTTGTTAACGAGTTATAGTAATTTGAATTTCTCCACAGGACATTACATTAGGAGTCTCAATAGGATCATCAGCGCAGATAGCTTTGTTTGTGGTAGGTATTAACTGATGGGTTGCTTTTAATTTCTTTTCTATGTTTTGTGCTTCCAAATATATACATATATATATATATATATTTTAAATACTTGTATTTAATGTGTGTATTGTTTAATCTACATTGCATTGAAGCCTATATTTGTAGCACATGAATGCCACGGATTATCACTGTGTTTAGTGCTTCCTCATTCAAGGACTAACAACTTTAGGGGAAATAATTTGATTTCTGTGAAATATCTTGTATTTTTTTTTCACTCAGAGGATTGATGGGCTTCAGTTACGTGTTTGAAACTATGTTTGGCCTATGTGGACTTACTTGTAGTGGGACTATTTTCAAGAGTAATGCTAGGACCACAACTTTTGCCACAACTTGCTCATGTGGCAAGTCGTGAGTGGTGGAGTTGTAGACCCACCATTTTTACTCCACCACTCATGACTTGCCATGTGAGCAAGTTGTGGTCCTAGCATTTTCCTATTTTTTGTACATGAGAATACATTAGATTGGTTGAAATCCTTGTCATCACCCAACAGTGATAATTCTGATTCTTCAGTTGCTTTGAAGTTTAGCTACAATATGTCTTTCATTGTTAAAACCATGTCAATAATTGGTGTATGATCTCCTCTCCCTCTGAGACAAAAGTGAATACAACAGAAGTGCGAATATATATCGAGGCCAGTCATCTGCCAAAATTTTGGAATTTAGGCTCTTTCATAGTCTTTACTCTTTAGTTTTGCACCTCATTGGCTGTCTTGGCAAATGGATAAACATCTTAACCGTATAAGAGAGCTGGTGATGATCATTTAGTAGCTTCTTCTTTCTGCAAAGCTCTTGTTGCCATCATCTATGGCTGGACACATAAATAGTACACTTCCAATGATAGGCTCCTACTCAAACCTTTTTACACGAATTTCGTTACTATGATCTTTGTTGTCTGCAATGTGAGACAAATCTAAACCCTGTCTAAACAAAACCATGTGTTTAATTCAGAGAAGGGAAAGAATAGAATGTACTGTAGGGACACATGCCAAAGATGTTGGAGAGGTAGTGATTTTTTGTCTATGATTCTCTGTTTGCTTAGCTCCAAAAAGTTCCTTTACTTTTTTTCCCATTTTATCAATGCCACGGGCAAGATTAGGTTGTTATCTGCTTTGGTTTTCATGTCTCCATCTTGTCATTAAAATGGCATCCCTATATGATTTATTTCATACTTGGAAGGTTTATTCTTATATGAGAAACTTTTGCACTGATAGTTGTGCTGTTTAGTATTACTTTATTGAAGATTTTCCTTTTGGCATCATATTATATTGCTGCAGATTCCTTTTTCTGTAGTCCTCGGTTGGATTATGGGGCAACCTATGGATTTAAACTTTCAGCTTTTCGAGACAGCAACACTTTTTATATCCGTCTTCGTAGTAGCCTTAATGTTGCAGGTTTGTGTTTTGGTTACTAAGAAAAATAAATCTCTGTAATTATTTCACATGTTTAAAAAAGAAGGAAGCATTTTAAATATTATATGCCATGGAAGGCTCTAATTTAAGTTGGATGGCAGGAAACTGTTGAGTCCAGCTGCTTTCTAGGTTTTGTTCGTTTCATTGTGTTTGAAACAATTTTGCACTAATAATTTGCTCTTGATTATTCTGGATTTGATTTTTGCAACCATTATTATCTTTTGATAGTTTTATATACAAATTCTTGTATGTTGCTTTGTTTGCAGGAAGGAACTCATTATTTTAAGGGACTAATGCTTCTTCTTTGCTATCTGATAGTCGCAGCAAGTTTTTTTGTACATGTTGATGTTTCTCCAGGAGGTCAGCTCTAAATGAAAGAGTGCGTTTTTTCTTGCTTAAATTTCACTTAGTCTAGCATGTGACTTGGATTCCTGATGTATCATAGATGCCAGATGCTTTATGACATTGTTGAAACCTTGTATTTTGATGGTTCCAATTGAAGGCCCTGTTTTGAGTACAATAATATATGGGATAAATACCCACAGTTGTAGTACTTAGCTATACTCTACATCAATATTAATCCCCCCTTATGTGATATAGCCATATTTAATTACATGGCTATAAAAATGGGTGCTATATTCATATTTAAAATTTCATTACCATTCGTGTTGTAAATAACCTGTTATATAATGTGTTTTGGCTTCATTGAGCTAACAAGCATGAACATAGACACAGATACTGATATGACACGATACGATATAGAGTTGAACTTGGGTTAGGAGTTCCACCGCATACATAAGGCCTAAAGACCTAATCGGTCAATTACACAAATTGGGCTTTAAGCTCAAATCCTTCTTAAATCATTTGGGCTTTAAATCCATTAATTTAACTATTTCAAATCAGGATAGATGGCTTGTAACCAAGTCAGGCTAAATGACCCACAACTATATCAAGTTAAATGAGACGTAAGTAACTAAACCAAAATGCACTATTTGGGCCAAGCACTGAGCATATGAGCCCAAACACTAAAGCAAAGTTTTTTTTTGGGGGTGAGTGGGGGGTGAGAACCTAAAACAAAGGTAATTTTAGAATCCCTTTGATCAGCTGGTTTTAAGAAACTCCCATTAAAAAAAAAACAAACTGGTTTTAAGAAATATTACACACCTAATTTCATATTCAACTAATATGTCAAGCGGTGTATAATCTAAACATAATAATTGTACTCTTTAGTTTATAGTTATCATTGAATATAAGCAATCATAATTTTTTCTTTTTGCTTGTCCTTTTATTAATACTAAATATATAAATTATTAAAATATACAATAATGGACTACGACTTTACACCGTCCAGAGTCTCTAGACAGGTTTTAACTTAAAAATAGTAGGTTACCAAAAACTTAAAAATAGTACAATAATTGCTTCTGTTTGTTTGTAACTATCATTGAGCAAGCAATCATAATAAAATATGGTTCATAGAAGCTTCATTCAATTTTTTTTAATAAAATAGTAAATTGCAAACACACCCCCTAAGTAAGTATACATTTTAGTAAGTTTTAGTTAACTCAACTGATAAAATCTTTAACGGTTGAATAAGAAATTTGGAGTTCAATTCCTGTTTATACCAAAAACCGATTGGTGTGCTTTTTTTATATAATAACCGATTGATGTGTTGATCTAATAATAATCTGCTATTATCAAGAGTGGACACTATAAGTGAAAAACTATCTTTAAAAAATAAATACATTTTAAAGTTATAAATTTTAGATTTTACATAATTAAATTCGATACGTTCGCGCTAAGTGTCACGTTAGCTAGCAATGTGACTGTGTATTTCATTGGTCCAATAAAATTTAATAATATTTAAAGTTTATGAAAAATATTATGCTCTAAAATTTTAAAAATTACATGAACAGAAAAAAGATTTTTTTAAAAAAAACACATAATAAACAATTACATTCTATCAAAAAAATAAAAAACATATAAACAATTACAAATCCAAAGAAAACTTCGAAACACTGAAAAACTTTATACTTTCTCTCACACTTGCACTTCTGCCCCTCTCAAAATCGAGGCAAACCCGAATGGAAGTGGGTCTTTCTTTTCGATCTGGGTTGTCTCAGATCCGAGTGATTTCTTCAACTGGGTGTTCTAGTGGGTGGTCTCAGATCGGAGATGGTTTGGTTTGGTGGTGTTGTAGTAATGCAGATGAAGCTTGGATTGTGTTGTTTTGATCTGGGTTGGGTTGGGTTGGGTGGGCTTGATTTACTTTATGAAGATGGCATAGGATAGGAGTCATGGGAAACAAAACCCAGATAGAGAGAGACCCAAAGAACGACGACCCTCTCCTTTTTTGGGTTTGTTGATGAAGCTGGAGAATTTGGTTGTTGAGGATGCTAATGAATTTTCTGGGTTTCTGCTTGTTTCTCGTGTTTGTTTCCTAAGAAAAGCAAATGGATTTGTGGGTGGGTTTCTCGGTTTTCTGGGTTTGTCTTTACTGGTACAAAATTTTAATGTGTTTGATTTATTTGGGTTTGATTTTGCTTCTAAAGTTTTTCTTATTGTGTTTATCCGAGAACCAAGTTTGATTTTTCTAGGTTGTTCGTTGTTTGTGTTTGATTTTTCTGGGTTATTCATCGGCTGTATGTTTGATTTTCTTTAAGCTGTTTATCGGCTGTGTGATTGATTTTTCTGCTTCTTCAAATTTTTTGTTCTATTTTTCAATTTAAGGCCGGTTTGGTAAATTGATCGCATTTGTATTTTTTGAAAATATGTGTAGATAAAAAAGTACATGAAAATACGCATAGTATTATTTAAAAACTAAAAATTATTGCTCAAAATCTCATACTAAACAGCCCCTTAGATTCTAAAGTTTTTTTGCTTTCAAAAAAAGATTCTAAAATTTAGTTAAAAAATTGGTAGTAATCTTAATCAATATTATTATATATTTTAAAAATTAACCGTTAAATTACATATTTACTTTTATTATCCATGTTAAATTTTGTGTCAATCGAATATTATTAATGTCATAATTTTAAATAAATTACAAAAACTTGTCATTTAAATAATTTATTGATGACATAGTTATTAATATTTAATTTTCTAAAAATTTAACAATCATAGAGAATATAAAAAGAAAATATAATTTAATGATAGATTTGTCAAAATTTACCTCTAATAAAAAAGATATTGAGTAGTCTTAAATTATAACTAATTTTGTATCTAAATTTTTTCAAACTATTGTTCAATGTGTGTGTGTGTGTGTTTTTTTTTTTTTTTTTTTTTTTTCGTTGTTTGCATAATTTTTAAAATTTTAGAGCACAAATTTTATTTTTCATAAATTTTAAATTTTATTTAATTTATATGAAATAATAAAGATGACATTTCATTTTTTTCATTAGACCAATGCAATACACTGGGCGAGCTTTTCTAAATACTTTCCATTTAAAATTCAAAATTTGAAACTTCGAAGGTAAAAGCTAAACATCTCGAAACTTTAAGGTGTATTTTATAATTTACCCATAATAAAATATTAAAGGCGTTTGTTTTTGCATGTTTGTAGGACTGTTATAAGTTTATAACGGGCTTATTCGGTTTCTGTCAAAGTCTATTGCATTATCAGTAATATAATAAGAGAGATGCTACGTCTATAACAATTTTACAACAAATTATAGGTAGTTAGTTGTTATTGGTTCAAATTTGAAACTAACACTAAGATTACTTTTTTGCCCCAACAATAACAACCAGCAACAACCTGCCACTTAGGATTTGTTGTAAAAATGTTATAAAAATGTTGTAAACATATCATTTCTCATATAATAATTGTTCTCACCTTTCTCCATTTCTTTAACTCGTTTTCTTCTCTATAATTCTTCTTCACCTTACAGTATTGTTCCAAACTCTTCATCTCCCTTTCTTTTTTCTCTTTTTCTCCCCATCCAATTTTCTGTAAATTTCCTATTATTTCCTTTGCGCCTCTCTCCCATTCATATATTTCATTTTCTCCCTGCAACAAAAAGGTGACTACTCTCTCTCTATTCGATTTTCTTCTTTTATTTTGGTGGATTTATTATTGTTTTTGACACCTTTGTGGTGAATTACTTATTCTTTCTAACATTTTTCCTTTGTGCTGATGCATTTTAGTGTTTTGTCCCCTCTTTTGAATTTGGTTTAATTTAGTTTGGATTAATAATAATAAATCTAGTTTGGGTTAGTATTTAGTTGATTTGAAAGTGAGAATTTGACTTTATATCATAACACACTCACACTCCCTTGGCTATGTATTTAAATTCATTTACCAATTAATCGAGTAATTAATTATTACAAATTCTATTTCTTATAGCTTTAATATCATTTTGATTTTGGTTTAGTTAAAAATGTTGTAGATACCTTTTCTTTGTTTTGGATATTAGGGAGAGAAAGTTTGGATTTTGATGTGATTTGTTTTTTTTTTTTTCCTTTTGTGGTTTTGGATCCTAAAAGTGTTTTTGTTGGGTTTTGGATCCTAAAAGTGTTTGTTTCATTTGTAACCTTAATTTATAAATTTTTAGATTGGTAACAACTATTAGATTATTTTTCAAGATATTAGATTATAAAATTTGTTTTCAAGATTGTCTTGTATGCTTTTATTCTTTTTTTAAATTTTCTATTCGATAGCGCATTTGTAATTCTATTTTAAGTTTTGGAATGTTAATATTGTGTAGAAGTGAAACTTATGTGTTTGTATTAATTAAATTATCAAAAGGTAGACTAGACTTCTTTGTGTCTATATTATTTTACTTTGGTTAGTAATGTTGGGATTTATATAATTTTGTAATTATTGAAAAAGCATCAATTTATTGAGCTAAGTTCTTTCTTGATATGGGTGGTGAACTCAAAAAATGCATTGCATACCAAGTAAGTTACTACATGACTTACCAAATAACAAATACATGTTTTTCTTAAAAAAAAAATCCATATGACAAATACCGGTCAACCCAACCCACAACCCGATTGATCCAATCCAATTCTAACTCGATTTAAATGACTCGTTTTTTTACCCGAAGCCACATGTTTTGCAATGGCTAAGCAAGGGCAGAAAACAAATCCCTTCCTTTTACTTTCCATTGTCATTATTTATCTCAACCAAACACTCAAATTACTTTCCTTTCTCTCCTATTATTTATCTCATATTTCATTCAAACCTTTATTGTTCTCTCTCTCTCACAAAAGTTTTGGACTTTTTTTTAGAGGTTTTAAGTTCAACAATAACCACTGACAGTCTAATAAGGGTAATTCTAGGACCATAACTTTACTACAACTTACCCACGTGATAAGTTGTGAGTAGTGGAATAAAAGTAGTGAGTCTATGTGGGTCCACAACTCTGCCACTCACAATTAGTCATGTTGACAAATTATGATAAAAGTTGTGGTCCTAATATTTTTGGCTTGATGAAGTGCTAACAAGTTACATTTAATATTAACATTTTAGGCAACCCCATTGGGTAGACAAGCTACACTTTAGGACCTCATAATGCAAGCAAAGTCCCTACAAGTCTACAACATTGAGGAACAGTACCATTATGCACTAACGCAACCTCTAATAATAATGAAGTTTAGTAGGGCTAGATCTTGATTTAGCTAAACACAAACACTTAGAGACATAAGAGGTTATTTGAAACAACAAGGAATAATATGGAATCCACCAAAAAGAAATGAAAAATAAAAACTGTAGGGATAGAGGCCCAAATTTGTGTATTGGGCCTTGGGCCTTATCTAAGAACATGGACATGTTCGAGGAGGGGGAAAGTAGTTGAGAGAGAGACCACAAGTTTAGAAGCACATACGGAAGGAGCGAGAGGATAGTCAGAGGACGATCTCCCCCTCGGATATGATGAACACAGATCAAATACCTATTGCCACAATTTAGGTAATCTTCCAAGAGATTTCCACGATAAGGATGAACTTCATGCACGTATAGAAACGATAAGAACTCAAAAATATCTAAAGAAAAGTTGCTACCACCACATTAAATGCACTACAGTTACTTTTTGGCCGCATTTATGTGGAGAGGACCCCTGAACAGTGCAATCTTAGCTACCACACCTCACAGAAAGCCAGAGAAGGTGTCTGATGGGATATGCACTCAAATGAAGGCTTAGATGATTAACAAGTATAGAATCAAGATGATTGGGAAGGAACTATATAGTGTGAAGGGTATCCCATGAAAAAGGGATCGAAAAAAATAGAAAAGAACGACTGGAGCACTCAAAACTGTATTAGCACTCATTTCTATTAATTTATATCATAATCTACCTTCTCGGACGATAATTTCATTCAGTTTCACCTGTTTTACTTGCTTGTTCATCTTTTGAATCCATACTAGCCGTTGTCAAAATTCATAAAAGGCCTAGTTCTTTCACCTATTCTCTACAAATTTATTGTACTTGGTTCATTGGGCCTATATCCCATATCGTTTGGGCTTAGGCTGCAAATCGTGTCCCTACAAAAACCTATTTGAAATTTTTATTAATGAAATTCTGCATTTCTAAATAAAAAAAATGTTCATAGATTTGGAAGCCAATTGAAAAAACCTCCATAAAACTTGATTAACAAGGACAAAAAAATCTAAAAGAAATTTTAATTAATTCCCTACCATAAAAAGACCATTAAAGTACTAGAAATAGTTCAAATTAAGGAAATAAGAACCCTATATCTAAAATCATAAAAATATAAAAGATTAACAAATGATAAAAATAAACTCCTATATTTTTTTTCCTACGTCACACCCTCCATTTGAATGAAACTTGACCTAAATTTTCATTTGGAAATTGAAATCTTCTACTCCAAATAAAAAGATATTTCAAATACTTTTGTTGGTGCAAACACAAGGAAAATCGAATAATACAAGAGAAACTGAATAAAAAATAATTTTGGACAATAATTATTTGAGAGAAATGACACAACACTATTTGGGCTGAGGTGCAACACCTCCTCCCTTTACCTTTACCTTCACCTTCCCCATAGATATATTTGACCTAATATGTGCTCCAATAAATTTCAGCCAATCACCACACTTAAAAACAATAAAATAGTTTCTTTCATTTTCAATGTGTGATTAAATATTTGACTAACTTTTTATTTTTCATATTAATTCACATATCTTTATATTTATGTTATCATATTTATTTCATTTTAATTGTATAATATTAAAATGCTACAAAATGCTTCAATAACTTGATTCGGTTTAGAAACTTGTACCCTTAGTACAACATATAATTTTTTCTCATTGGCTTTTAATTGATTTGCAACATCAATAAAAAAAGAATTGAAAACAAAATCAAAATTGTTTACTCTCGAAAAATTAATGAAATTTAATCTCCATTAAATCCACCATCATAATTGTAATAATCTCAAACTCATTATTTTTGTATCCTCAATCAATTACTCCACTTTTCCTTAAAAGTTACCTTAAATTTTAAATGGAGTTTGTAGTGTATTTTTGTGTTAAAACCTTATTCACTCTCCCTTGTATGTATGTGTGTTTGTTCCCCCCCCCCCAAAAAAAAAAATCCCTTTTTCCTCCGACCCTCTTCAAGAATTTCCTCTAAGCTATCATCTTTGATTTCCACCAAGCTTTCCACCATCTATATAAGCAAATGCATTTTTTTTTTTTTTTTTTTGCTGAATTAGGAAAAGCATTTAGACGTTTAGTATATCATTTCTTTGTTATTTAGAAAGTGGGGTAGAAGGTGACAAGTGAATTATTGTAAGACTTTTAGTTGGAATAACAGTATAGAAAATACAACATGGTTAATCATGTGAAGAGAAACATTCCATTCTCGGTTTGGGTACTCCATAATTTCTAGTAATTAACTTATTTATATAGTAACAAGAAGTTAAAAAACTAACTTTTTTTTCCAAAAAAATAAAGTTAGATTATTATTATTATTAAATAATTGAAACAAAAAATAAAGGATAAAGTTTAGCTATAAAATTGATTGTAGCCTAAATTTATAAACTTACTTAATAAAATAAATATTACTACATTTTTTGAAAATCTAACCGTTGAATTGCATGTTCTTTATACTCTTAATATACATGTCAAATTTTGTGTCAATCAGATATTATTTATTGATGATATACCTATTAATCTTTAATTTTCTATAAATTTTGCAAGTATAAAGAATATAAGAAGAAGATGTAATTTTAGGATGGATTTATCAAAATTTACTTTAAATAAAAAGATATTAAATAAAGAAACCAATTTTATAACTAAATTTTGTCCAAAAATAAAAAATAAAAAGATTTTTGCCTTTAATAAAAGGTTTTGATTTGTTATATTTGTGATTATTCTATTTGTGCAAGTATAAAGAATATAAGAAGAAGATGTAATCTAAGGATGGATTTATCAAAATTTACTTTAAATAAAAAGATATTAAATAAAGAAACCAATTTTATAACTAAACTTTGTCCAAAAATAAAAAATAAAAAGATTTTTGCCTTTAATAAAAGGTTTTGATTTGTTATATTTGTGATTATTCTATTTGTTTTTATGAAACCTGCTGCTGCTGGCATGCCCAGCTTGGTAAGTTTTGATCGTGTCACATCACTCTATAACATCTTTTCATGTATTATTCTTTATTTATTTTTGGCGAAAAGTCACTTTTAGTCCCTACATTTTCAGGCGATTCTCATTTTAGTCCCTACATTTTATTTTTACCGCTATTAGTTCCTATCCTGAAAAGACGGTTCTCATTTTGGTCCCTGCCGTTACATCAGAGACGGAGAAAGCTGACGTGGCAAACGGCAAGAATAAATAATACTTATTTAATATCCATGTGGCTTAAATTAATAATAAAAAATGCCACGTTAGCATTTAAATTAAAAAAATTAATTTATTAATTTTAATTAAATAAAAAAATTAAAAACAGAATTAAAAACTAAAAATCATATGAATTGAGATCTAAGTGTGTCTTTAACAAGAATAACAAGAACACAAATTTAGATTCAAGAACACAAACCCATAAATTCAAAAAAAAAAAAAAAAAAAAACCCAGTAAATCAATGACTCATCACCACAACCCCAAATTAAAAAACCCAGTCAAGCCTTTTCTACATAGCACAACCCCAAATTATTAAACACCATTACAATGACTCATCACCACAAAACCGACTTCTACTATCAATGAAAGATCAGAGACCGATGGATAGGATTATTGATCAAGGTAGGAACATATCAGCCATGATCGGCTGGATCGGATGGTTGAGCTGCCATGGGTTCATCATAGAATCAGGAATCTTTGGAATATCCACGGAGAATCCACTTATTTCTTCGATCATCTGAAGCACCGAGTTCAAGGATCGCAAGCGATCTTTGAGTTCCGCATGTTGAGCTCTGAGAACGTTGTTGGCGGATTCGATTGCCCCATAGTTCTGCTCCTTGGCATTGATCTTCTGCACTAGATCGCGATTCGAGAGCTGCAACTGAGTCACCTCGTCCGTCAGATCCTTCAGCTGCTTCTGCTTCCTCATCCGAGATTGCCTCGTCGATTTGCGATTCGACAACATCCTCTTCCTCTTCCTCTCGTCAATCGCCACATCGGATCCAAATCCAGATCCGGATCTAGATCTCAACATATCTTGTTTCTCAAGCTCTTTCCTAATCCGAATCTCATGGTCTTCAACTTCTTTTGCAATTCTAGCTTCTTCACTCTACATAAGGCAAAAAAAAAAAAAAAAAAATTTGGGTTTGTTGAGGATCTGTGGTTTGATGATGTAATTTATGGATTTTGGGTTGATGATTTGGTTTTCTATAGGGTTTGTTGATGATTGGTGATATGTTGTTTTGTTGTTGATGTTGGATGATTTAGATGTTTTGTTCTTGATTTGGCTGGGTTTTAATTTACTGGGTTTTTTTTTTTTTTGAATTTCTGGGTTTGTGTTCTTGAATATGGATTTGTGTTCTTGTTGTTTTTGTTCAAGACATACTTAAATCTCAATTCATTCGATTTTTAGTTTTTAATTCTGTTTTTAATTTTTTTTATTTAGTTAAAATTAATAAATTAATTTTTTTAATTTAGATGCTGACGTGGCATTTTTTATTATTAATTTAAGCCGCGTGGATATTAAATAAGTATTATTTATTCCTGCCGTTTGCCACGTCAGCTTTCTCCGTCTCTGATGTAACGGCAGGGACTAAAACGAGAAGCGTTTTTCAGGATAGGGACTAAAAGCGGTAAAAATAAAATGTAGGGACTAAAATGAGAATCGCCTGAAAATGTAGGGACTAAAAGTGGCTTTTCGCCTTTATTTTTTTGAGAAGATTCTCATATCTAATTTTATAGCAACTTTTACTGTTTTACGTGAACTTTTTGACTCATTTGGGTAAAAATGGTTCACCACCTCAATTAGTTTCGTAACTCAAAAAGTTGTGAAATTAGATGTTTAGGGGCCGTTTGGTAATGTTGTTCTACTAACGTTATTTGTATTTTTTTGAAATACGTGTAAGTGAAAAAGTGTGTGAAAATGCATGAAATATTATTTAAAAACTGAAAACATGAGTTTAAACTCCTGTATCAAATCGCCTCTTAATTAGTTGTGTTTTTAGAATAATTCAAATTAGGACAGCTTAAGTCAACCATTAAAAAAAAAAAAAATGAAAATGCATGAGATATTTAAAGAGCATGCATTGTGATATTGGGACATTAAAAATGCAGTAGAACGTGAAAACTTTCGAAGGAGAATATGGAAGGTGGGGAAGAAGATCAGCAATCACCCATACAAAGAAACTTTTCTTCAGCTGGTGATGAGGATGAGCTTCTTGAAAGAACAGGTAATTTAACTCGAAACCCATCTCTCTTAACAAAATAGAGTTTTTAATGCTTTATACAATCAAAACAGAATTTTAACCGTTAAATAGTAGTTATGATATATATTCCATGTTGAATATGCTTGAATAGAAGTGGAAGAGAGAAGCATAAAATAGGAACACAAGAACATGAAAGTTACGTGATTCAGCTTTACGGCCTATGTCCACAAAAGAAACCCTTAAGGGCTACCTCTTTAGTATATAAGAGTGTAGTACAAAACTTGTATTACAATGAACCATAACATGAGTATATATAGTAGACTAAATCCTAAAATAATAAACTTCTAGTACAAGTAAGAGACTTGGCTTGCACATAAAGTAGTATTAGGCTTGGACCTATGCTAATAGGCTAATATATCTCTTACACCCTCTCTCAAACTCAAGATGGAAGCTTGATGAAACCTTGAGATTTGATAAGGTTGAGAAGATCCTTTGAATGAAGTTTGGCTTTGTGATGATGGTTTGAGGAAAGAAATGGTCTTGTAGTGTTGATGCGACTTCTAACAGTGGCATGACTATACCGGAGAGTTTTGACGACAGTAATGGGAAGCCAAAGAAGATGAACGCAGCGAAGAAATACCGAAGAAGACAAAGATTGCTTTTAAACACATCGTAAGAACAAAAAACCGTACCATGGCCATAGAAAGATGGCTCTGATAACAAGTTAAATATTAGCTATGATATATATTTCATATTGAATATGTTTGAATAGATGCGGAAGAGAGAAGCATAAAATAGGAATGCAAGAATATGAGGGTTACGTAGTTCAGCCTTACGACCTACGTCCACGGAGAAAACCCTTAATGGTTAAATCTTTATTATATAAGTGTGTAGTACAAAACCTGTGTTACAATGAACTATAACATGGGTATATATAGTAGACTAAACCTTAGACTAATAGATTTCTATACAAGTAAGAGACTTGGCTTGCACACAAAGTAGTATTAGGCTTAGGCTTAGGCCTATGCTAATAAGCTAATATATCTCTAAGATGAACAAACAAGCATTTGCTACGAAGTACAAACCTCAGCCTAACAACCATGTCCATGTCTACTTTACCCAACTTTCAATGGCAAACTAAGGCAAGCTCCAAAATATAGCATAATGCATTGTTTTGGCTTTTGTTTTTAACTTTTCACTCCATACTCTTCCATTGTGAATCCTTTTCATGACTAACCCTACATCTATGATATCATATGATATTTGCTCAAGCCATTCTGCATATTGAGTGTTTCACAGTTCACACTTCTTCCCTTAGATTTGGTTGTGATCTAGAAAGTAAGGATATTTCATTCGAGGGACCGTACCCGTGTTAAACATGAGATATACCTTAGACATTTTTACATACATGACCTATTTGTTCTTTAAAAAAAAAAAAAAAATGTAGGACACGGCCGAGACATTAGAACAAGAAGAATTGAATATCCTTCTACAAAACCAAGAGAGCAATATCCTTCTACATTACCTGTTATATAATGTGCTTTAGCTTCATTGAGCTAACAAGCATGGACACTAATACGAATATTGATATGATGAGATACGATATGGAGTTGAACTTGGGTAGGGAATTCCACCACACATAAAGGTTTTGAGCATATATAAGGCCTAAAAAAAAAATTGGCCAGTTACACAAATTGAGCTTTAAGCTCAAATCCTTCTTAATCAAGTTGGGCTTTAAATCCATTAATTTAGCTATTTCAAGTCAGGATAGATGACTTGCAACCAAGTCGGGCTAAATGACCCACAACCATACCAAGTTAAATGAGTCGTAAGTAACTAAAGCAAAACGCACTATTTGGAAATCAATACCCACGAATAAAGCAAACTGATTTTCCTGTATCAAACTTTTCAAATCATGAACTAAGCTTATACAATTTTTATGGGATAACACAAGATTTGTTGTTTGGAAGGTATGATTTTCATGGAAGTGCTGTGCCACATGTATGGGCTTGGTGCACTCTCAAGGGCCAAGTGGGCTCTTAAATAGGACTTAGTGCAGGGCAGAGTTTTGATTGTTTTGAAAAACTTTGATCAGCTAGTTTTAAGAAACAGTAAGTTTAGGTACATACTATGGGTTCCAATCAGCCCAATTGATAATTAGTAAAGTCTCACGCCATATTTTAAAACTCTCTTTTAAAAAAAAAGTACATACCTAATTTTACATCTAACAACTAACATGTCAAGTTGTAATTGGTGCATAATCTAATCATAATAATTGCTACTATTTAGTTTATAACTATCATTGAATATAAGCAATCATAACTTTTATTTTTACAATGCTAAATATATAAAATATTAAAATATACAATAATGCACTATAATTTTACACATTCTCTAGACCGGTTTTAACTTATCAATAGTAATAAATGTTTTTTTCATTTATTTGAATAACTATGAACTACCATTGAATGTAAGCAATTTAAATAAAATGTTGTTTGCAAAAGCTTCACATTTAATCTTTTACTTAAAAGTTACCATGGCTTTTGAGTGGAGTTGTGGTGTGCCTTTGTGTTAGAACTCATTTCCCTCTCCCTTGTGTGTGTTTGTTTCTCGAATAAAAATAAAAAAGAATCTTTTAATAAAATATTAAAATATCGTTTGCTTTTGCACGTTCATAAGTTTATAACCGATAAAAAAAATGATTAACTATTCGGTTTCCACTTGACATATAGCTTAACTCTTTAAACTTTTAAAACTGAAGTGAAAAAAAAAAAAAAAAACATCTTCAAAGTTTATTGCACTATCACTAATACAATAATTGTTCTCACCCTTCTCCATTTCTTAACTCTTTTTCTTCTCCATCATTCTTCATTTTACGGTTCTTGTTGCTCAAACTCTTCATCTCCTCATCTTCATTTCTATAAATTTTCTGTTTCATCTGCACCTCTCTCTCATCCATTCCATGTTCTTCCTACAACAAAAAGGTGATTACTCTCTCTCTCTCTCTCTGATTTTCCTCTTTTATTTTGGTGGATTTATTATTGTTTTTGACACCTTTGTGGTGAATTTATTATTCTTTCTACCAGTTTTGCTTTGGGTTGATATGTTTTGGTGTTTCGCCCCTCTTTCTTTTGAATTTGGTTTGGATTAATCTAATACTATATATAAAAACAGAAGTTGAGAGAAAGTTAAATCCAAAAATTAAGCTTGTTTTGCCACGTAGGAAATTAAAATGCCCACTTAAACTTCTGCCACGAAGATAGTTTAAAGTTACAAAAACCCGATTGTTACACTGTTTGAGGATTCTTTAAATTTTATCCATTTACTTTATAGCTTTTAACTTTCTATACATGAAGAAATTAAAAAAAAAAAATTTAAAAGAAAAGTGTTTGAAAATTGAAAGAAATTGAGACATTTCCTTAATATATATAACAATCAAGTTTGAGTTTATATTTAGTTGGTTTGACAGTGAGAATATGAGTTTATAAGGGGTTGGAGGCAGTGGTTCTTCAACCGAAGAAACAACAGTTTTTTTATTTGATGAGATTTAATTTTCTGAAAAAGAGTGTTAATGAATACGTATTGTGTGTGGTAGGCTTTATTCTTTAACGTGTGAAACGCTGACGTGGCAAGTTGGTACTAGAGGGTGTAAACCAAAAGGTTTACACCAGGTCCTTATTGAATTTAAACTCTTATATTATATACTTCTAAAAAAAAGGGTTAACGTATCACTAATTAATTTTCATGTTTTAATGGGATAAAATACATTTATTACCATGTTTTAATGCATTTATTTCTAAAATTAACTCTATTATCCTTTTTTTTTTTTTTGTGGTGGAGAATCAACTCTATTATCTAACTTCTCTGTCGCTAGCGAAAGTTAGGGTTCCTAACTTCTCCTAGGCTGTAGAATTTTCTGCCCCTTCACTCTAAAGGCTTATCAGTCCCTGTAGTAAACTCTTGTTTGCTATAGGCTAGTGGGGTTTTTTTTTTCGAAGGGATTGGGAAACACTTTTCTTTATTCATTCACAAATGGAAGAAATCACTGATGGCTGGAGCAGATTATCACTGCAAGGGCCGGAAGGTGATGGTTTCAGACTTCGATCAGAGATGGGGTCTGAAGAGTTTGTTCTGGCAGCAAAATTCTTTACAAAGAGAGCCCTAAATACAGACGCTATTGCAAGGAACTTTTCACAGCTTTGGCGCTCTCGGAACGGTTTTAAGATCAAAGATGTAGGAAACCACATTGTTCTCTTCATCTTTGACAATAAACTTGACACTGACAGAATCCTAGCGAGCCAGCCATGGAGTTTCGATAAGTCCTTGGTGGCTATCAAACGCTATGACAAAAGTACACATGCACGTGATTTACTCTTTGATAGGGCTCCTTTTTGGGTGCAAGTGTACGATATCCCCATACAGTTTATGAACAAGGCTGTAGCTGAAGGAATATGCTCAGGTATTGGTGAAGTTTGTGCATCAGATTTCCCGACTATGGAGGGTGGTGATTTCCTGAGGGTTCGAGTTATACTTGATATCTTGAAACCTCTTAGTCGCGGACGAAAAATCACTTTAGACGACGGCTCAATGGGTTGGGTCTGGTTTAAATATGAGCGATTGCCAAACATCTGCTATTGGTGTGGGTGCTTGACACATGGGGATAAAGATTGTGATCTATGGATCGACAGTGAAGGTACTCTGCCTGTTGAAGCCCGTCAGTATGGAGCATGGTTGCGCGCACCACTGTTCAACCAAACTCGAAAATCCACGGTTGTTGTCCCTGGTTTTTACAAGCAACGAAAGGAGACCTCGCATACAAAAGCAACTGATGGCCCTACTTTCAAACCGCAAAATTCACCGGCGTCCCCACCACCTCCGGTGGTTCCTATACGGAAGGTAACTCCTGTATCTTCGCCTATCATTATTACTAATCCCATTTCAGATGATAATGCCAGGAATTGCGAGGATTTTCCTTCGGGTTTTGAGGGTCAAAAAACATAAAAAGGAAAGTTCACACGGCAACTACAAGAGATTGATGAGGAATTGGCAAAATTTGAAGATATGGAAGGGATTGACACCAGTGCAACATCCTTACCTTATAAGGACTCTAATATTTCAACTCCTCCTGATTCAGCAGAGAAGTATATGACTCCAAATACTTTTTTTTCATCAGACCGTGATTTCTCTACGCAAATAAATGAGTCCATGCCAGCTGCTTTTCCTACTAGGGATATTCCAAACACACAGGAGACTTACCTCCAGGTCACTCATCCACCTGGACCAAAATGGACACGTATTTCTAGGACTACCTCAGGGGTTTCTGAAGTCTTAGACGTGCATGCAGGGAATAAAAGGGTCTCACACTTGGCTCTCACTCATTCTGGGTTACCAAAAAAATCAAAGCTGGTTTCGCAAGATGACAAGGAACACACTTTACGATTGGCGGAGGCTGGTTCCCAGCCCCGCCAGGGACAATGAGTCTTTTATGTTGGAACTGTCGGGGGCTTGGGAACCGCCAGACAGTTCAAGAGCTTGGAGATTTCATCCGAGTGCAAGATCCCTCAGTTGTGTTCTTGGCCGAAACATGGCAGGATGAAGCAAGGCTTGGTAGTATTCGGGATTCTCTTCCATTTGGTCATCATCATGGGGTTTCAAAAATAACACGTGGTGGTGGTGGTCTAGTTCTTTTTTGGAAGAAAAATTTCTGTGTATCTGTTGAATCTTCGTCTCTAAATCACATTGATGTAGTGATAAATAAAGGCAAGGAAAATGCTTGGCGCTTCACTGGATTTTACAGGGCACCGGAGACCCACCTTAGAGATGAGATGTGGAACTTGTTACGTGATTTGCACAGCCGGTATTCGCTGCCTTGGTTGTGTGGGGGGGGACTTTAATGAGCTTCTAAAATCACATGAGAAGCATGGAGGCCGTATTCGACCCTATGGACAGATGGAAAACTTCAGACAGGTTCTGGATGAGTGCAATTTGTTAGACTTGGGATATGCAGGAAACAAATTTACTTGGTCAAAGAGCTTCCCAAATGGTGGAATGGTATGGGAGAGACTAGACAGGGCTGTGAGCACGGTGGAATGGATTGATCTCTTTCCGATGTCAAAAGTGCAGACATTATCATACGTAACCTTGGATCATAGCCCGATCTTAATTCTACCGGATGGTTTTGGTGCGAAGTTAAAACGTCCCTGGCGCTTTGAACAGATGTGGTTAGAGAACAGGGGTTGTTATGATACTGTTAAGGGAGCATGGGAGTTGGCTGCCTCGGGTTCACCTATGGCAACAGTAGTGTCGAAGATTGAAGCATGCCAACGGAGCTTAACACAATGGAGTAAACACTCCTTCTGTAACGTATCAGTTGAGTTGAAGGAAAAAAAGAAACTGCTTCGGTAGCTGAATTGGATGCGGCACAAGGAAAAAATGTTGAACTCTTCATGCAACTCAAAACCGAGGTCAGAGACTTACTGAGTTTAGAGGAGAAAATGTGGCAGCAGAGGAGTCATGTCCATTGGATGGTCTCTGGAGACAGAAATTCCAAGTACTTTCACAATAGGGCTACTCAACGATTTCGCCACAACACAATTTCTGAACTCCGAAATGCTGAAGGCGTTCTAGTTTCAGGGGATGAGGGGGTCTCGGCCATGGTGGTGGAATATTACTCAAGCTTGTACACGTCCTCAGAACCTGTTGAAATAGAGGAAGTGGTGCAATTCATTAAACCAGTGGTGACAGAGGAAATGAATAGAGACTTGATTGGGGCTTTTTCCAGGGACGAAGTGGAAGTGGCTGTGAAGCAAATGGCACCCCTCAAGGCGCCTGGACCTGACGGCATGCCCCCCATTTTTTTCCAAAAATTTTGGAACATTATTGGGGATGATGTAGTCAAAGCAGTTCACTCTTGTCTTAATTCTGGAAATATCTTGCCAGGTTTGAACCACACTTTTATTTCTCTAATTCCCAAAGTAAAAAGTCCTGAACTTGTCACTGAATTTCGCCCTATTGCTCTTTGTAATGTATTATATAAACTTGTGTCCAAAGTGCTAGCCAACAGATTGAAAAAGATTTTGCCCCATGTCATATCAGAATCACAAAGTGCTTTTCAGTCAGATAAGGCGATTTCAGATAATATTCTTGTGGCCTTTGCGCTACTTCATCATATGAAGCGGAAGAAATCAGGGAAAATAGGACACATGGCTTTGAAACTGGATATGAGCAAGGCGTATGACAGATTGGAGTGGCTTTTTCTCCAACAGACCATGGAAAAAATGGGGTTTCCTTCGAGATGGGTTGGCTGGATTTTGGAGTGCATTAGATCGGTCACTTACTCAGTGTTGATCAATGGTGAGCCAAAAGGTCACATTGTGCCGACAAGAGGTATTCGCCAAGGGGACCCCCTATCCCCTTACCTCTTTCTCTTATGCTCGGAAGGTTTGAATGGTCTCATTGAACAAGCTGTACATGATAAGCATATTGAAGGATTTTCCCTTTGTAAGTAAGGCCCAAAAATATCTCACTTATTTTTTGCAGATGACAGTCTCCTTTTTTGTCGAGCAAGAGTGGAGGAGGTTGAGAAAATACAGGAGCTCTTGAGGAAATATGAGGTGGCTTCGGGACAAAAAATAAATTCAGGAAAGACTACAATTTTCTTTAGCAAAAATGTTCCTATGAACACCAAGGAACTTATTCAGAATGCTTTGGGGGTCCCGGAAATTAAGGAATATGAGAAATATTTAGGCTTACTAGCAGTGGTTGGGCGGAATAAAAAGGCAAGCCTAAATTATATCAAAGATCGAGTTTGGGGAAAACTCCAAGGGTGGAAGGAAAAGTTATTGTCTCAGGCTGGGAAGGAGGTTTTATTGAAAGCAGTAGTTCAAGCTATCCCTACTTTTGCCATGAGTTATTTTTGTTTGCCGGTTGGTCTTTGTGAAGACATTGAGATGCTCATTCGCAAGTTTTGGTGGGGCCAAAGGGGGGAAAGGAGGAAAATCCATTGGAAGAAATGGGAGGTGACGTGCAAACCAAAAATGGAAGGAGGTTTGGGGTTCAAAGATTTGTGCAAGTTCAATGAAGCAATGCTTGCAAAGCATGTGTGGAGACTCATTCATGACACGGGATCTTTATTCTACAGGGTGTTTAAGACAAAATACTTCCCAAACTGCTCAATTTTTGAAGCAAAATCATCCACAGGTTCATATGCTTGGAAGAGCATTCTAAGGTCTAGGCACTTGATTGACTGAGGAGCAAGATGGCGGGTGGGTGATGGGTAGACCATTAAGATCTTTCACGATGCCTGGCTACCAACTGATGAAGGTCAAATCACAACACCTCAATCTGATCTAGGTGCAGAAGCAACAGTAGCCCTGTTAATAAATCGGGCCTCGGGTTGGTGGAATGCCCACTTAATTGATCGCCATTTTTATCCGCCGGATGCTAGGCTTATAAAGTCTCTGCCTTTGTGCTCGACCCCACAACCTGATTTTCTAACTTGGCCAAAGGAAAAATCTGGAAACTACTCTGTAAAATCCGGGTATAAGCTTCTGTGTGAATGGCAAAATGAAGAGCTGAATCGGAGCAGAGTTTCTGATGTTGAGAAGAGCTTCTGGACCAGCATTTGGAAGATTAAAGTTCCGGGAAAAATCAAGCACTTCATATGGAAAGCGTGCTCAAACTCCTTACCAACAAAAGAAAACTTGATGAAGCGAAAAATTCTTCAAGAGGCAGTTTGTCAACGTTGCTCAAATGGTATGGAGGACGTTCTCCATTCGCTGTGGAGTTGTGACAAGTTGAAGGCGGTCTGGGAAAAGGATTTTGGCTGGGCGGTCAGGTTTGGAATTTCACTAAATTCTTTTCCCGAGCTATTGAAGTTGATCCAAAGCAAGCCTCACTCAGTGGCTTTGTTTGCAGCAACGGCTTGGTCGGTCTGGTACCACAGGAACAAGTCTCGCTTGAATGAAACCACTCTACCATTGGAGAAGATCACGGACTTTGCAAGAGATTATATCCGTGACTTCAAAAAGCTGATAAGCATCCCTCCTAGCTCACGTCCTGCAGTTCAGAGGAGATGGTGTCCTCCTGCATCAGATTACTGGAAGGTAAATTTTGATGGCACAATGTTTGGAGAGGCTGATGAGGCTGGTATAGGCGTGGTCATTCGAAACTCCAGTGGCAAAGTGAGGGCTGCCCTGTTCGAGAAGGTTAAGAAGCCGCCTACTGTGGAAATCCTGGATCTACTTGCTGCCAAGCGAGCAATGCTATTCTCCCTTGAAACTGGCACTACAAAGTCAGTGATTGAAGGGGATTCTGAGACAGTGATCAGGGCACTTCAGCATGGTGGTTGGGAGAGAGCTCGGGGGGTCACCTAATAAAAGATATTTCTGCTGTAAAAAACTCTTTTTAGACTATTTCCTTCTCTCATGTTGTTCGGTAAGGCGATGCAGTCGCTCATGCCTTAGCCCAGAGAGCAAGACATTCATTTCATTTTTCTGTCTGGATGGAGCATGTTCCACGTGACATTGCATCTTTTCTTTCATCTGCTTTCATATTCCTTGACTAATAAAAGCAGCAGAACGTTTCTTTCTAAAAAAAAAAAAAAAAAAAAAATTCTATTATCTAACTGAAAATGATTTAACAAAAAGTCAAATTAAGGATATAAAGGTAAATTAATAAATGTAAAATTTAAAATCCAATTCCATAAAATTAGGACAATAAGACATGCGAAGGATATAAAGAAAAATTTAAAAATTTAAAATTCAAGTTCAAATTCAAATTTTATAAAATTAGTATACACATTTTATACTTAAACTAAAACTATTTGGGGTCACAACTTATTATTTTTTTCTTTTTAATTAAAAAAAAAAAGAGTCTTTGACTACATGCACAACTTTCTTTTTTTTAAATTTATATGATTATTTTAATAAAATTTAAACGAAATTTTTTTTTCCTCATGTTTAGATGCTTTGTCAACAATTAAAACCAAAACATTGAGATGCAAACAAAAAATTTTATAACACGTGCAATGAATATATATATATATATATGTGTGTGTGTGTGTGTGTGTGTGTGTGTGTGTGCACTTGAATTAAGATGCAAACAAAAACTTTTGTTTTTTGAGAAAGAAAATATGTGCACTTGAATTAGTCAAAATAATTAAATATCATTTTTATTAAAGGAATAATTAAATATTTATCAGTTCACTATAGTCATATGTTCATATTTTAAATTGTATTAATTTTAATTTTGTATACTCCTAACTCCTTTTAATAAAATGTTATACATATATATATATATAACCTCAATTTATGCTACGTAAATAAGGTAAATGCATTTATTTTAATGTATTAACTATTTATTTGTGGGCACTAATTATTTATATAAAATGAATTTTTATTTTTATTTTTCTAAAATTTATATAATTGAAACTAATTTGGAATATGGTATTCTCACTAAAGTTTATATGTATTGGGATTATTTGAAGCAAAGTCTAGCAAAAGTCAAAATAAATTTTTTTAATGGAAAATTCAAAAGGAAATTCAATACTAACATGCAATCAAGAATATTAAAAATAATAATAATTGCTGCAAAGTTAGCAGCATATTGTAATTATCTCTAAAAAAAAAAGTTAGAGGAAAATAATTAACTATTTGTCTAATCACTCAAGCAACATGCTCATATTCCTTTTTCTAAATATAGCTAATGTTAATATAATTGAAGTTGATTTTTTAAATATATACAAATTATAAGATAATTTCTTACAAAATATTTCAAAATGCTATGTGCATCGTGTGGGATGATGGACACATCTATTAGATGATTATTAAAAGTTGAAGGAATCTTGGAAAAATTTTCCTTGTCATCTTCTAAAAAAAAAAAAAAAAAAAAAACTTTGTCATCAATGATATATTGAAGCTAACAATTTTTCTAAAAGAGGCCCCTACCAATGGTTATTGGTTACCAACTTTCTCCAATTTTAGGTGTAAATTTGAAAAGATCAATTGGTGAGCTTTGGCTGGATAATTAGAAAGAGTTTTATTTATTTTTGATGGAAAATCTCTTAAGACCCTCATGGATGGACCCTATGGATTCAAATTGATGTTGCACTTTATGCAATAACAAATCTTGTTTTGGATCCATAATGGTGTATTATTAGATTTAAAAAGTCGTGAGTTTTAATAAGCTCATGTGATAAAGTCCTCTGTTGTTGAATTAGAGATGCGGTTCAAATCCGGCCTACTCAAAGCCATCATCCAATAAGATATCTGAGTTTCAAACCCATCGTGTCCATGACTTCAGAACCTCTTGAAGATTTGATTTTCACGGCAGCCTTGGGATGGCTTATGGTTTTAGCCTTGATCAGCCCTATGGCAACAACAACATCGTAGAATATCTTCTCTATTTTCTTCTGTACTCATGGCTCTCTAATTAGGGTTACAATAACCCATCCCATTAGCGGACTTCAAGAAGAACACATTCGAAACAAAAAAAAAGAAAAAAAAGAAAAAAAAGATTTTCTGATCCTTTATCAGTCAACTCAATCGAGAGTTGATCAACAGGCACTTTTGATCAATCGAGAGATGATCGAGGGTCAATCAAAATTCCCGAGACTGTCCTTACTTGTGCTGAACCTTGGACTTGATCTTGTACTTGATTTTTAATGCTTACAACTCAAAACAAGATATATTGTCATGGATTTGCCAACACCATACCTAAGATATTTATATTGAATGACACCAAGCAGGAATTTCTTGGATTTCTAAAATTCCATCAACAATTAGGCTTTAACTTTTACTTTCATACCATAGCCTTATTCTACTCACTAATCCTCTCACTTGGTGAGCTTTTTACACCATTTTTAATTGAGTCATTATGATGTATACTTAAATAAATAATAAGCTTTGAGGTAATTCCTAGCTTGGAAAATCATGCTCAAAAGTTGCATCCTATTTATACAGCTGAAAGTGGAGCATCTTCTGGAGGTTCAAGAGTTAGTAGCATCGTGACATTGATCTATGTTGTGTATAAGAGCATAAGGACTGTTGTTTTCTCCAATAAACTCAACTTGCTGCTCCCTTTTGGGCCAGCAGCAATTCTTGTTCAGGAACTGACTGATCAATCTGTGAGTTGCAGTTCTCATTGACTTGAATCATTTAAATCATTGTTCGAAGATTTTTTTTGTTTATTTGTTTTGAGGTGGATTACAGGCTTGGGTCTTCTTTCTAAGCTTAGTGGGTATAGCACCTTTGGCTGAGCGTTTAGGTTATGCTACAGAGTAAGGATTTCTGTTTCTCTCTCTCTAAAGAATATGATTTTTTTTTTTTTTGAAAAGGAATATGAGTTATTAAGTTGCTAATGTGTTGGTTTTCACTCTGGTTTAGGCAGCTAGCCTTTTACACTGGACCAACAGGTAAAGTTTTCGTAGTGTCTCAATTTTAATAGTCCTACATTGTTATCCTTAGTATATGCCCAAATCATTTGGTTTTAATATCAGGCACATATATACATTACTCATTTTCATCTTTAGGTTGCGAATCAGTATTCTATCTGATTATTTATTTATTTATTTATTTATTTTTTAATGTAGTGTCAAAAATTGAGAGAACGATAAATAAACTTCTTGGTATTATTGATTGTGTGTTAATTTCATCATTAGCTTCCCTTATATGTACAAGGGGAGGTACCACTAAGGCCAACTGAACAAGATTAACCAATTAGTTAACAAAATAACTAATTCTATCTAACTACAAATGATGCATGTGGAAAATATTGAAATTATGTACAATTTGTTATATGTAGTGGATTTGAAATTTGCAGTTGGAGGCCTATTGAATGCTACTTTTGGGAATGCAACAGAACTTATTATATCGATCTTTGCTTTGAAAAGTGGATTGATACGTATTGTTCAGCTGTCGTTATTGGGTGCAATTCTGTCAGACTTGTTGCTGGTGCTTGGATGTGCATTCTTTTGTGGTGGGTTTGTTCTTCAAAAGGAGCAGCTGTTTAATAAGGTGGATGTGTTAGCAGATTTTCTGAGTTTTTTTTTAATCGTCCTGTTATCTTTCATGCTAAAGCTGATATATGTGGTATGCAGGCAACTGCTGTGGTAAACTCCGGATTGCTGTTGGTGGCAGTCATGGGCCTACTTTTACCAACTGTTCTTCATTATACACACACTGAGGTTTATTTTGGGAAGTCAGAGTTGGCTCTTTCAAGATTTAGCAGTTTCATCATGCTTGTCACATATGCTGCATACCTTTATTTCCAGCTAAAGAGTCAAAGGAATCTATATGTTCCTCTTAATGAGGTTGGTTATGAATATTGTTATACTCCCTCCTCCCTCCTCCCGCCCCCATCCCCCCACCCCCCCCTCCCCCCCCCAAAAAAAAAAAAACCTTCAATTTATTAGAAAATGTCAAGGTTTTTTCTAACGTTCTTATACAGGGACTGATTATTGTCAACCTGAAAAGATACTTACATTATTTAATAATTTAAGTTGATGAGTCAAAGTCTTTTCATCTAACAGATATTGTTTAGACTTCTACAATTTTAAGCTGTCTCTTCTATATCTTTGGCACTAATACAATTAAGAGATTGATCATTTTCTACATTTGGCTGGTTTTTCTAATGGTCTATAAAAGTAGCTGCTGCAGCATATTCAAAGTACACCAATCAATTGTATTTGCCAAATATATATAGTTTGCTAAAAAGAATATATGTGGCTGGCCCTAGTTATTCTATTGAGATCCAAAGCTAGCTGACTCCAAAATTTTGAGACTATGGCTTGGTTATTATTGCTACTGTTGTAGTTTTATAGTTTGCTCTAGCAATGACTGTTTTGAAATTTTTTGTTGTACCTTATAGGGGGCAATGACTAAGTAGAGATTCTAGTGTTATAGATACATTTGTACTGGGTTTATGTGTTTTATTATGAGTAAAGGCTCAAGAGGCCCAATTATGTTGTAAAGCCTATATGGGGCTAACACAACTCCTATCGTCCCTATATATACCCTACTAGGGTTCATTGTAATATATAGTTGAGAATACAGCAAAGATGTAGCTACTAATGCCATAAATACAAGTCATCATATCTTTTTCTTTGGTTTAGGTTGGGGAGAAATGCAACATAGTTCTAATGCCAATAAGGGATAAATGCACATTTGAACTCCACCGAGACCACCTCAGCCGACCACCCCAATAATTTTAATACAACATTCTTATATTGAGACTTTTATTGGCTTAGTGACTTACTGAGTCTTTACAACTTACAATAAGACATTGTTCAATTTATGATAGGCCAAGAGGCTTATAGCTCAACTGGTTGACATCTTTTGGTGTTTTCGATGGAAATGTCAGGTTTCAAATCCCCCCTCATTGTAACTATCAAATTATAAAATTATATATATATATATATATATATATATTTGTGATGTTATATTTGGCATGAACATAGGAAGGGATTCATATTGAAGAGGGCGCAGATGATGACGAAGCTCCCCAAATCTCAAAATGGGAATCAGTAATCTGGCTTTTGGTTATAACTATTTGCGTCTCAATCCTATCTGAATATTTAGTTGATACAATAGAGGTAATATTTTCTTGTTAATGTTTCTTTCTCCGTGAAATTTTTTATTATATATTTTTAGATAAACAAGTCTAGTTCTGCTTTTTACATCTTGGAGCCATTGCAATTGGACACTCTAATTAACCACGTAATACATTATTTTGCTTTCTTTATATCAAATGCTGGCTTGGTATATGGTTACTTTTCTAGGTGTGCTTATGATGGGCTTAGGGTTTTAAAGTTGAGGTTTAGAGCTGTGCATTATGGTTTAGGCTTGTACTTTTTAAATGATTTGAAGACACATAATTGAACGGCAAAGAAGGGAAATAGAAAACAAGCACGTTGCAATATTTCTTAGGCAACAAGCAAATAAAAGAACCTAAAAAAGCTCGTTTGATGGGTTATTTGGTAGACAAAGTATATGAGGTTTTAATTCGGGGTTTGATATGTAAGCAAAAGGATTTGGTTTGGGGTTGTAAAGAAGGAAAAGAAAGAAATTTTTTAGGGGTTGTGTGAACTACAGACTTGAATAGTAATATCAGCCCAAAGAAGAAGAAGACCAAGAAGAGAGAGATGAGAAGAACATTCTAGGCACACAGCTCTTCAATAATGCAAATCACTCATAATTCTATCACTCAAGGTTAAATTTTTTAAATAAAATGAAGCATATTTTTAAAGACTCTTTGACTCTTTTTTGTTGATAATTCGATAATTGGAAACACAAGAAGGTGCGAAACAGTTGAGCTACAAAGCTCTTGGCTCATTGACTCTTATTTAACCTAGTAAGGCTTCCAACTCCTAATTTGAGTGATAAATTATAGTCCAAGAAATCCCATTAAAAAATTCATGATTCTATTACAAACTCTAGAATAATTTAGACCTGATATAAATAACAAAATAATCCTAAAAATAAGGGAGGAGATTCTCAAACGAGGAAAAGGATCCAACAAAGTCAAAAGAATTGAACTAGGAGGGGTATGAGTTGCAGTAAGGGTGACTTGTCTGTCAACTTTTCCACTATCACCCCCCAAAAAACCAAAAGCTATTTAAACGCTAAGACTTATGAATTACTATAATATAAGCATCAAAAGCAGATAGATCTTGCTTCTATCTGACATCTTATAATGGCCTCACGTATGTAAAATCCATAATTCATAGTTCTGCACAGAAGTACTCTTTTTTATAGATACCAAACACCTACGAATCATCAGTATAGAAGTATAATTGGTGTAAAGCAAGGTGAAAATTTGGGAGGATGGACAATGGAACCATTCAAGGGTCCATATGGGGTTGATTTGTGGAAAAGTATAAGCAGGGGATGTGAGTCCTCCAAATTTTTTACATTTTGAGGTATGAGATGGTTCAGAGTGAGATTTTGGTCAAGCATTTGGGGTGGTGACAAGGAGGCATTGGTAGCACCATATCTAGCCAACCCAGATGAAGGAGAGATCTGACATTGGAGTCCTCTTTATTCAGGCTTTTCTGGATTGGGAGCTGGAATCAACTGCTTCTCTTTTTGAGTTACTCTATGATAATTTACCTTCTGTGTGAGGTAATGATTGTGCCTTGCAGACGTCATTGAAAAAAAATGGATGTTTGAGGTTAATTTGTTCTATAATGCCATTATGGGTTCGGCAATTTCTTTCTTCCCGTGGAAGAGCACCTAGATGGCTAAGGCTCCTCGAAAGGTGGCATACTTTGTATGGACTGCAAACTCTTGCAAAATTCTTGGCATTCAATAATCTTTGTAGGAGGCTTTTGATGATGGTTGGTATTGTATGTGTTAGAGCAGCGTGGAATCTATTGATCACTTGCTTCTTCAATGTCCTGTCATAGAGCAGCCAAGGTGTGTGAGCCGTGCCTCTATGCGTCATGAAGAATCTGTAATACGAAAAAAATAAGTGGATCTTCCCTACTTTTATAATCAAAGAACATAATTTGCAGTCTTTATGTGATTGGATGCATGTGCTAGGCAGCAACCCTTCGATGTCTTTTATTGATTTTTTTACTCTTTTTCCCTATGATTTGTATTCTTTGAAAAGGGATCACACATCCTTATATGCGTCCCCTCTTATCCTTTTCTAATGAAATTATTTACTTATAAAAAGAAATTGATTTATCAACTTTCTGATTGGGTGATTGTTTTGCAGGGAACATCTATTGCATTGAATATTCCACTTTCATTTATTAGTGTTATTTTGCTCCCACTTGTGGGGAATGCTGTAGATCATGCAAGTGCTATCACGTTTGCCATGAAAGATAAGCTTGTAAGCTTTCTAACATTCACTTTTAACAGTTTCTTTTTAGAATGAGTTTTAACAATTTGAGCTTCTCCACAGGACATAACATTAGAAGTCTCAATAGGAGCATCAACGCAGATAGCTTTGTTTGTGGTAGGTATTAACAATATGAGTTCCTTTTAATTTCCATTTTACATTTTTTACTTCCAAAAAATAAGAGTTATTTATAGTTAGTATTTGTACAGTTTAATCTAAATTACCTTGGAACCAATATTTGAAGGAAGCAAATGCTTGGAGCTGTTTCAACTGTCAATATATCATTATGTTATTAATGAGTCACTTTGTGTTATAGCTTCCTCAAGATAGTAAATGTATTATTTTTTTTGGTTGCTTGAAGTTTTAACTACAATGTCGTTTGTAGTTAAAAAATATGTTAGTAATTGGTGCATATAACAGACATCTCAATTCATATCAAGGCCCGTCATCTGCCAGAGTTTGGGAATTAAAGCTCTTTCAAAGTTGTGTTTTGCACCACATTGGCTGTCTCTCAGCAATGGATAAAAATTTTAACTGGAAAAGAGAGCTGGTGATGATCATATTGATCATGAGTAATTTCTACTTTCTGCACAGCTCTTGTTGCATCATCTGTCTGAAACTTATGTCATTTACACCTTCAATGATATGCTCCTGTTAATACGTTTGGGTGATCTTTGCTGCCTGTGATGTGATGTTCATTGCAGCTTGAGCAAGAAACCTTTGAGACAAATTAATTTAGAGAAAAGAAAGAATAGAAATGTACAAGTAGGGATACATGTTGAAGATGTTGGTGAGATAGTAATTTTAAGTCTACTATTATCTGTTTGTTTAGCACCAAAAACTGGCATCCCTTTGAGATACATTTGTATTGATGATTGTGCTGTTTAGTATTACTTCATTGAAGATTTTTATTTTATTTTATTTTATCAATATCTGCTAAAACCATTATTATATTGCTGCAGATTCCTTTTTCTGTAGTCCTTGGTTGGATTATGGGGCAAGCTATGGACTTAAACTTTCAGCTTTTCGAGACAACTACACTTGTTGTATCTGTCTTAGTAGTAGCCTTAATGCTGCAGGTTTGTATTTCAGTGATAGAAAAGCATATCTCCATGATTTGGTCAAATTTTTATAAGAGAAGGAAGCATTTTAAGTAATATATGCCATGATGGGTTCTAATTTAAGCTGGATGATGGGAAATTCCGAAATTGTATATTTCAACATCTTTTTGAGTTGTCTTGTTCACTTCTTGTGTTTTAAACAAGTTTGTGCTAATAGTTTTCCTTTAATTGTTATGGATTCCATTTTCTTTCGTAATTATTATTATTAACTTTTGTTAATTTTATATACACATTCTTATATGCTGAAAATGCTTTTTTGCAGGAAGGAACTTCCCACTATTTTAAGGGACTAATACTTCTTCTTTGCTATCTGATAATTGCTGCAAGTTTTTTTGTACATGATTCATCTGCAGGAGGTCAGTTCTGATTTGAAGTGTCCATTTTTCAAGCTTAACTTGCACCTAGTCTATTTCCCATTGAGAATTTATAATTATATGAATACACTATATAAAGTTTGTCATGAAGTGGAGGGTGACTGTATCAGTAATCAATTGTGTCTGCAGATGATAGGCAATACAAAATGTAGTTAGTGAAGCAATGGATTCATGAGGTCTGTTTCTGAAAGCTTTGGTCTGTGTTTTTAGCCTTCTGCTTGTTCTTGTCAGTAAATTCTATTGACTGGTATCTTGCCTATTATGTTCTCTCTTCTTCAGCTACTGCTTGGAGGTCAAATGTTCACTTATATTTACAAGACAGAAGTGCCTTGTAAAAAATTAAGATACTTTTTCTTGTTAAATAATTTGTACCTTTTCATTTAGTTATGAAGGGGAAACACCCAATGAAATACTGGTTATATGGTCTGTGTCATTTGAAGAATTAAATTCATAATCATGGAAGGAATTTTCGGATTACACATTTGCATCTCACGTATAATATAAAATCGAGATATTTTTGGTTATATAACATGTACCTTTCCATATTACAGGACATGCATCCAATGTTGTATGCCTCGTTTGAAAGTATGAATTTCTCATCATAAGTGGGATTTTCGGAACTTACGGAAGCCATTGGGACTGGTAGTAGAGAGTTTTTTTAGGAATTATAAAATGTTCATTATTATTATTGAAATTTTTTATTATTTTTATTAAATCTTATCTAATGGTGTTTGTGATACTTTGTAATGGCCTGACTCAAGAAGATTGTCATGTGTAGAAAGCTTACAAAAAATACATTGGTAGGTTAGTTGCTGTATATTTGTGGTTTTGTGTCAGGTGCTTAATGGCTTTGTTGGACTGGTAAGTGGTATTTGAGAAATGTACTTTGAATTTGATGGTTCAAATTGAAGACCCTTTTGAGTTTTGAGTTTAATAATACAACTAGCCGCGAACCTGCGCGTTGCGCGTGATAATTATTTTTATGGTGGTTTTATTAGTTTTTTTTTTTTAACAATTTAAACTAATCTAATAATGAGTAATGTATTTTGTAATTATATTTTTATCTATTATAGGAACAATCATAAATGTAATATAGAAACGATCCAAAACACCAAAAAAAACTTAAACTTAAAAAAATTAATAAAACTTAACAATGATTAATTGAACCAATATTAGGATAAAATTTTGTTTTTGATAATCTATTAAGGTTATTTTCTTTGTAGAAATTATAATTTCGGCCACCCAAAACATATTATCAAATAAAAAATTATTAGCAAAATCTAAGAATTAAATTTCTATATATGCATTGTTATAAAATAATAATAATTAAAATAAAATTGCAAAAGTTAAAATTTGTTACCTATCCGATTATTTTCGTTTGGCTAACCTTTGCTTTTCTTTAAATAAATGGCATTATAGAGTACTTTGTCCACCACAAAGGATTAGAAAATAAACAAAAATTAGTAAAGTCTCATAGTTTAACATCTAAATTAAGCACTATAAAAAATCATGCTATGTAACAGAATAAATAGCAAATTATCCAAATCATACTATGTAATAAAATAATATTATATTTTTATATGCTATATTTAATTCTTTATAACACAATAGGATAACATTTAACAATTTAAAAAAAAAAAAAAAAAAAAAAAACTAAATCATACTATCCCAAAATAGAGTTTTAAAGAATATAAAAAATTATCAACCTAAAGTAGAGATGTAAGAAAAAAAAAAAAAAATCCACCAAAAAATTTAGAGAGAGAGAGAGAGAGAGAGAGAGAGAGAGAGAGGGAGAGAGGGAACCTTTTTTTTTTTTGTGAGGGAAAACTATACATAGAATAAAAGAGATAGTGACAAATTTATAATAAGAGGGTGTGAATAAGAAAAGACAAAAATAAAGGAAGATGAAGGAAAAGAGGAAGAATGATATTAATGTAGAGGGTAGTGGGGAGATGAAAAGGTAAGGGAGGGAGAAAGATTGAAGAAGTAGTAGAGAGATGAAATGGTAAGGGAGAGAGAAAGGTTGGAGAAGTGTAATATTAAAAAAAATAAATGTCAAAAACAATTATAGAAAAATTGGAAAAAAAAAATCCTAAAACTTGAAAGGCTTCAACATTTTTTTTTTTTTTTTGTTTAAGCTGAAAATGCTTACACAAAACTTTAAAGCTAAACTGAAAAAGTTTTGGATTGGGCTTGATAGTGGAACTAAATAAATAAGAGGTAGACTGGATTAATTATACAGATTTATTTTAGGGTGATAGTGGAAGTAAATAAGTAAGTAGTGGGCTGGATTTATTATAAGGTGATAGTGGAAGATTTATTATAGGGAGAAAGTGGAAGTAAATAAATAAGTAGTGAGCTGCATTTATAAGGCTAAAAATGGTAAAAACCATTTTAAAATTGTAGGACAAATTATATTATTAAAAAAAAAAAAATGACGTGGCAGCTGATGTGGCGCAACGTGAGAGCATCAACATTAAACGCTACGCTTCAGCTTTTAGTAATATATAGATGGGTAAACACCAACAGTTTTAGGAATTGGATATAATCTAGATTAGGACCAAATTGGACTGAATAGGACCACAGTGGGCTGAATAGGACCAATGTTGACTGTATAGGACTGAAGTAGATAGAATGGACTGAACAAGACGAATGCGGACTGAATAGAACTAAAGTAGGTAGAATGGACCGAATGACCAGAATAGGACTAAAGTGGACAGAATGGACCAAATAGGACCAATGTGGACCGAATAAAAATGAAGTGTATAGAATAGGACCAATGTGGACCAAATAAGACCAAGTGGACCGAATAGAACAATGTGGACCGAATAAGACTTTTGAATATTTATCATTTTTATTGCATTTTTAGGGCTCATATTTCTAATTTCTAACTTCTAATGTCTATTTTATTTGTATTTTTTAACTCAAAATTAAAGAGTTTAGCCCAAATATAAAATTTCATACTTTTCAACCCAAAAATTATGAAGAAGAAAAAAATTGAACTAAACTTGAAAAGGTTACCTACAAAAAAAAAAAAAAAAAAAAAAAAAAAAAAAAATTTAAAGGTCCAATTAGTCCAAAATGGACCAAAGGGGACCAAAATTGACCAAGTGGACCAAATTGGACTGAAGAAGACCTAATTAGACCAAATAGAAATTGTTTAATTTTTAGGGAGAACAAATTATCTTCAACAAATTTTACAGAACAAATTATACATTATATTACATTTACAAAATAATTATTTATTCTTACGCATCGCGTGAGCTTGTGACTAGTATACATAATAGCCTTTACCAGCCACTCAATGCTCTTTTTTGCTTGAATTTCCTTCCCAACCTTTTCTTTCACTCTTGTGTTGCAAACTGAAATCATTGATATTATCACTGCATGCTTCTCAAACCAATGCAACTACATGCATTGGTCATGTTTTTATGATCAAATTGTCTTCATCGTCAATTCCATGGAGAATGAAGAACTGTAGTCATCTATAAACTTAGAGTTAGTAAATCTTGACAAATGGAAGTGATTTTAGTCAATTTTTTTTCTCTTAATGTTGGTACTTACAAATAATTTCATTTAATTGAGTTAATGAAATAGGTATTTGAGATTGGGTTTCAATATTTGACTGTGAGAATGAAATGGTTAAGAAAGTGTTTAGAAGGTTGCTAATTTTTCCTAATTTTAGGATATGAAAGTATTTTATGTTTTAAATTATTATTTATAGATTTCAAAATTGTTTAATCAGTTTAAAAAGTGAAGTCTACTTTTTATACTAAATATAATAATATGTTATAGTCTCTTATAAATATTGAAAAACTAGGCAGTTCCATATTCCGAAAAATCTAGATTAGTAAAGCAATTCCACTTAATATTTGGAAACCAATTTTAGCACAAAAAAATTATAAAATATGAATTAAGAAGATCGAGTTTCAAAGCGTTCAACAATATTTTGAGAAAACAAAAGTATTATACAACAAAATGAATATTATATATAAGTCTTAAAAAACATAAAAATTATTTTCAACGTTTTGCTTGGGACTTGATGAAATTGGGTACTCAGCGAGAGTGCCTTGTGACTGTTCCTTTTGTATGTATAGTTCTTATGAATAAAAAAAATTCCCCCTTCAGACCAAAATTAAAAAAAAAAAAAAAAAATCCTATACATTTTAATTAGGCCCTTTTCTCTAAAATAAGAACACATGTTAAAATACATACATTTTTTTAAAACATTTGCAATGATTATAGGTGTCATGCTCCAAACCTGAAAAGGTCCAAAGCATGAGAAAAACATCTCAAATATATCTGTAGATTTTTCCTTTTTGACAATTCGATCCAAATAAATCACATCAAGTACAACATCAAGAATTATTATAATAATTCCATTAAAGATATTCCCAAAGTAAATCAGAGCTCTATGCAATAATTATAAAGACCATTGGCCACAAAAGAATGGAGTCTGAATAAATAAGTACACATTATTTACTTGTCCCATCAGTGGAAATAAAGTCATAACCACTATCATATACAAAAGAATGAATCAAGTCCACTCTATGATATACATCATCTAAATATCTTCATCACAAAAGTCTAGCCTCCATTAGTAGTTAGTCTAACTAATGCTAGCCACAAAAACTTATCTCAAAATGATCGTTGCCTACTCTGAGAAAGTTTATAAAAGAATGGGATGAGACAAAGCCTAATAAGTAGCATAATTAATGGGAGTGGGGGAAATTCACAAGATATTTAGTTTGGGAAATTTCTAACTGAATACTACAAGATCATTTTCAATAATAATATGACAATAATGATCAAATAATGCCACCCAAGGCTTCTAAAAAAATGATCACCACGAAACTATATATATATATATATATATATACACATACATATATTGTGAGCATAACAACATTTTTCCAAAAGACTGAAAAGCCAACCCAAGTCACAAGACAAGCCACCACAAAGACGGAAATGTCACAGACATTATACCACCATAGAGACAAGTCAAAACCCACAAACCACTAGCATGATATGTACCTCTTTTGGCATGTAGTATATTGGCATTGCCTAGCCTCACTCACACCCTTAAGGATTTACCTATCCCCCCATGAGCAGCAGGGGATAACGTGTCATGTAGTATGTGGTCTCTTGGTCCTGCCTAGCCTCACCCACACACTTAAGGATTTACCTCTTTCCCCCATGGATAGCAGGGAATGACAGGTCACATAGTACCCTTTTTACATGTAATCTTTTGGCCCTAAGGGCAGCAGCTTCACCTACACACTCAAGGATTTACGTGCGTCATGCAAAGTGAAAAGCTCTAACCTGACTTGTCGTCATAAAGACGGAGTAATCACACGTCACAAAGACGTTGTCACAAAGATAGGATAATCACCAACATCATAGTTCAAAGGCAATATTTTGTACCAATTTCCCAAGTAACAAGACAAGATAAGTATCTTTAAATTTTCTAATTTACCATAAAATCCATGAATTCATTATTAAAGGATTAAATCAAAGATGCTCATATTTTCTATGTCAACAATTCATGCATTTTCCTATATGCAATATTAAATATGATGCGCTTTTTATATATAATCATATATGTACGAGGATGGCCCCCAGGCCCCCCGGGCCTCGGGCCCAAGCCTCGCGACACATTATATGACCTCGTTCCCATTTTTGACCTTTAGCCTTGATCCGAACACCTCGGGGCCCAATCTGGGCCCAAGAATTGAAATAAAACTGCGCTGGCTTGAATGCCCTAAGCAAATCCCTCCCGATCGTATTTAACCTGGTTGGGGGTATCGTTGCTCGGAGATAACTTGTACTTGGTTTTCCGGTAGTGCCTTTGGGAGTATCGCTGCCGAGTTGGCTTTTGAAGGTGGGATTCAGTTCCAATGCCACTACCACCTTTCCGCCAGAAAACCCACCTAAAGGTGATGGAATTAGACCCCCATTTGCACTAACGAGAGGGAGTAATCATAACATCTCCACTTTTCTAAGGCTATAAATATGAGGATTAAGGGAGAAGTGGGGGTTGGAAAATTTAGAGAGAAAACGAGCAAGAAAAGAGTGAATAAACCAGGAGAGAAAATAGCGATTTTGTGAGGTAAAGAGAAGGGTTTAAGGAAACAAGAGCACATTTGGGTCACCGAGCATAGGGCCACCCATAGTAGGAAACCCAAAGCCCATAGTATAAATAGATTGTGAGCCCAAATAGATGTTGAGCCCAATAACCATATTTTGGGTACGCGCAATTTGTGCTGTCTGTGGGAATCTCCTATAAAGTTGTGGTTCTGCCAAGACGTGCACGGGAAAATGTCCGGAGGTCAATCAGGGAGTTATGCTGAAAGTAGCTCTGGGAGGTCTTCTCGGGGATCCACTTGGAAGGAAAGAAGGCAGAAGGGACGCGAAGATAGGAAGCATGAGGAAGAAGGGCAGTTTGGCCTTGGAGAAGGATCGTTTCAAACGTACCGGACAATGTCCGGTGCTTCAGGGCGCAATCGTTTCAACAGAAAGGATGAGGAACTTGAACGTCTACGTAGGTTGGTGAGGGATTTAAAGTTGGAAGCGAGAGGTAGGTGTCAGAGTAGGGACCATGAGGAGCGAGGAGAAGGATCGGTTAGTGTGAGAGGTTGCTATGGAGTAGGGTCCCACCAATCTGGATCTCATCGACATCGGGATCACTGGCGGGAATATGCAGACCGGGACTCGATTTCTCCGAATGAGCGATGGCCTCAGAATGTTGTCATGGACGCTATAAGCCGCGCATTATGCCGAGCTGCCCGATCACCATTCTCGAGGGATATTTAAAAGGCCCCAATGCCGAGCAGATTCACACAGCCGACGTTTAACTCTTATGATGGAAAGACAGACCTGGTAGAGCACGTAAGCCATTATATTCAAATGATGTCCTTACACACTTATAACGACGCACTGATGTGTAAGGTATTCCCTTCGAGTCTCGGGCCCACCGCTCTGAGGTGGTTCAATGGGCTAAGGAAAGGCTCAATTCACAGTTTCCCCAAGCTAATTCAAGAGTTTGGAGTCTGGTTTATGACCTGTAGCCGAGTTCCGCAACCCATGGATGCCTTGTTGTCAATGAAAATGGGGGCCGGGAAAACCCTCCGCAGCTATGCTAACTAGTATTGGAAACTGTACAACGAGATTGGTGGGGGCAACGAAAAAATTGCAACAAGTACCTTTTGACTTGCACTGCCCGAGGATTCCGAATTGTGAGAGTCATTGACAAAGAGGCCTCCCGAGGATATGAGGCAGCTGATGAGACGAATTGAAGAATATAAACGGTTGGAGGACGACTGGCTGCAGAGCAAATGTAAGGCCCCGGTCATAGATCAGCCTCGGTAAAGCGGTTTTCAGTTAAGGCCCTAGAAAGATTTGAGGATCCAGGGGCCAGGCGCGTAAATGGGGGAGGTGAATGTGACATTTAAGGAGCCGGTGTATAGGATCATGGATCGGATTAAAAATGAACCATATTTTTGGTGGCCAAACAAGATGGGGGAGGCCCGTCGAGGAGAAATCAGAACATGTATTGTACTTACCATAAAGATAAGGGACATACCACCGAACAATGCAGGGTGTTGAAAGATCATTTGGAGTAGTTGGTGAAGGCGGGATACTTGAAAGAATTCGTGGTGGACACTAGGAATCAAGAAGCCGAGCAGGGTGCTCGACCTCGAAGGAATCCTCTCCCACCCCCATTGGGAGTAATAGAAGTCATCCACGCAGCTCCAAGGGGCGCTCAAGTGTCCAAAAAGAGGGGGGTGCTGGCCGTGCTACCGGCGGAAAGTTACACGGGTGAGCAACCCGCTAAGAAGAAGATGAAGTATACTTGAGAGCCCATTGCCTTTAATGACAATGATCTGGATGGCATGATTTAACCACATGACGATGCTTTGGTGGTTACAGCCCAAATAAATGGTTTCTTAGTAAAGAAGGTATTGATAGATTAGGGAAGTGGTGCCGAGGTGATGTATCTCGACTTGTACAAGGGGCTTGGCCTGAAGAAGGAAGATCTATCCAAGTACGATACACCCCTAATGGGGTTTGATGGCCAGATGGTGATCCCAGAAGGGCAGATTTCGCTTCCCGTGAATATGGAAGGCAAGGAGGTGATGGTAACATTCATAGTGGTCGCTTCATTTTCTCCGTACATGGCGATCCTTGGGAAGGCCATGGATTCATACAATGGGGGTAGTACCATCCACCCTACATGTGAAGGTCAAATTTCACACGGGGTAGGGTATTGCTATAGTGAGGGGTAACCAGCAAGTGGCCAGGCAGTGCTTGGTAGCTGCAGTTGGCCAGGGAATAAAACAAAAGAAGTCAACCGAGGAGGCTCCCTTATAGCAATTACAGGAACCCCGAGAGGAAGCGGGGGCTAGCTGTGCCGAGGACTTAGTAAGAGTAAGGATATTGCTAGATGATGACAGGAGTTTTCTGATAGGAGCAAGTGTGGAGGACAAAGAGAGGGTAGAGATGCTGCTGTTCCTTGTGCAGAATGTAGATATGTTCGCTTGGAGCTCGTATGAGGTACCCAGGGTGGACCCCGAGTTCATAGTCCACAAGCTCAATATGGACCCTTTATACCCTCCCAAGAAGCAGAAGCCGAGGAGATTGGCTAAGGAGCACGTCGAAGTTGTCAAGTAAGAGGTTAAGAGGTTGAAGAAAGCCGGGGCTATAAAGGAGATATTTTTTTCAGAGTGGCGTGCGAATACCATGGTGGTAAAAAAGAAGAATGGCAAATGGAGGGTTTGTGTTGACTTCACCAACCTGAACCGAGCATGCCTAAAGGATCCGTTTCCAATGCCGAAGATTGATCAGCTAGTAGATGCCACCTGCGGGCACCCGAGGATGAGTTTTCTAGACGCTTTTTAGGGTTATCATCATATCGCCCTGGCTGCCGAGAATCAGGAGAAGACGACGTTTATTTCATCTGACGCTAACTATTATTATACCGTATTGCCATTTGGGTTGAAGAATGTTGGGGCCACATATCAACGGATGATGACGAGAATGTTCAGAGATAAGATTGGGCGCACAGTTGAGGTTTACATTGATGATATGGTGGTAAAAAGAAAAGGGGAGATACAGCATATTGGCGATCTCAAAGAGGTGTTTGAAGTACTTCGACGGCACAAGTTGCGACTCAATGCCGATAAGTGTGCTTTCGGAGTGGGGGCTGGCAAGTTCCTAGGGTATTTGATCACTAATCGAGGAATAGAAGTCAACCCTGATCAGATTGAAGCAGTAAAATGCCTCAAACCACTGAGCAACCCAAAGGAAGTTCAAGTACTAATTAGTATGTTAGCTGCCCTTAATCGGTTTATTTCCAAATTTGCCGATCGGTGCCGTCCGTTTTACCAGCTCCTAAAAAAATGGAGGCGTAAATACTATTTCGGTCCCTACATTTTGGGTCATTTCTCGATTTGGTCCCTAAACTGATTTTGCTCTTAAGTCAGTCCCTGATTTTTTAAAATCGTTTCTAAAATGGTCCCTGTCGTCAACCCAGTAACAGAAAATGCTGATGTGGCAAATGGTGTGCACTGTGTACACAGTAAATGCTGACGTGGCTAATAAAATAATATTAAAAATTTTGATTTGGCATTTTTTAATTGCCACATCAGCATATAAGTTAATTAAAAAGCCAGGTTAGAAAATTAAAAAATTAAAAATAAACATTAATGTTATTAAAAATAAACATTTAAAAAAAAAAAAACAAACGTTGAATTCTTTTGTTATTTTCTTTTTATTATTTTCAAAAGACATGTTCTTCATGTTCTTCGGCTAGCCCAGAAATCATCAAACCTCCAACATGAAGAAATCATCAAACCCACGTGAAAAAACCAACCTAGAACCCAACGAGTAGATGCCGGACGAACCCATCCCCACCACCACCACCATTAAACCCACACATCCCACATCAAAAAATCAGCCACAAATCAAAAGCAACCACCATCGGCAACCCACAAATCAGCCACAATACCCACAACAAAAAATCAAAGCAAAAAAGGAAACCCAGCAACCCCACTCCACCACCGCGGCACTACACACCACCACCAGCAGTAAACCCACCGCCAAAAAAAAAAAAAAATCAGACCCAGTAAACCAGCACCACCACAGACCACCATAAACCCACCACTCAAAAAACGCATACCAAACCCACCACCATAGCACCCCCGATCTCCACGGAACAAAGCCCAGCCACGGATCTGATAGAGAGGGAGAAAGAGAGCAAACCACCGAATCCACAACACTGCCGATCTGAAAGAGAGGGAGAACTCAAGGATGATTGTGTACACAGCATTAGCAGCTATTGAGGAATCAAGGATGATTGTGTTTGAATCTGAGGTTTCTGGGATTTTTTCTCTTGATCTTTGTGAGGGATCAAATGAATTAGTCACACGGGTTGGTGAGAAAGGCATTGATTGATTGATTCGAACGTGTAAATGGCTGGAAGAGATTGAGTCGAAGAGTTTTTGATCTGGGTTGGGGTTCGTGGGATTTGTTGGGATAGGAACTCAGTTTTTTAAACTGAAATTTGGGTTGGGGTTCGTGGGATTTGTTGGGATGGGTTCGTGGGATTTTTTGGGATAGGAACTCAGTTTTTTAAACTGAAAAGCTTTTTTTTTTTTTTTTTCTTAATTTAATTAAATTAATGTTTATTTATTTATTTATTTTGAAATTTCTGACCTAGATTTTTGTTTTAATTTTTTATTAATTTAAATCTGACGTGGCATTTCAAAAATGCTAAATAATTTTTTTAATAATTTTTTAATATCCACGTCAGCGCCATGTCAGTGTGTAGGACACGCCGTTTGCCACATCATCATTTTCTGTTACTAGGTTGACGGCAGTGACCATTTTAAAAACGATTTAAAAAAATTAGGGACTGACTTAAGAGCAAAATCAGTTTAGGGACCAAATCGAGAAATGGCCCAAAATGTAGGGACCAAAAGTGTATTTACACCAAAAATGGAAGGGATTTCAATGGAATGAAGAGTGTGAAAGTGCTTTTCAGGGTTTTAAGGAATATTTGACGCGGGCCTCTTTGCTGACAACCCTAGAGCCTGGAGAGGACTTATACATGTACTTCTCGATGTCTGAACATGCAATGAGTGTCGTGTTGTTAAGAGATTAGGGTGTGCAATAGCCTATATATTATATCAGCAAAATGTTGGTTGATGCCGAGACGAGGTATTTGCCTTTGGAGAAGTTGGTGTTGGCATTACTTCATGCCACGAGGAAGCTACCCCACTATTTTTAGGCTCATACTGTTTATGTATTGACCGAGTATCCTCTATAGTCGCTACTGAAGAGATCTGATTTCACGGGAAGAATAGCTAAGTGGGGAACTTGGTTGGGCTCTTTTGATATTAGGTATAGGCCTAAAAGCTCGGTGAAGGGTCAGGTCCTCGCTGATTTCGTTGTAGAATTTTCCCTGAAGGGGGGGAAGGAGATGGTTTGCCCTGTAGAGGTAATCCCATGGAAGGTATTTGTGGACGGTGCATCCAGCGCATTAGGAGCCAGGGCTGGGATCGTAGTCATCACCCTAGAAGGAATAAAATTGGAGCATTCCTTTAGGTTAGGCTTTAAGGCCTCTAACAACAAAGCCGAGTACGAGGCTTTGCTGGCCGAATTGAGAATTTTTTTAGATCTAGGTGCTAAAGAAGTAAAAGTCTACTCGGACTTTCGGTTGGTGGTCAATCAAGTACAGGGAAGCTTTGAGGCCAAGGATCCCCGGATGATGGAGTACTTACGGTTGGTGAAACAAATTATGGACCGCTTTCTGAATGTTAAAATGGTTCAGGTAGCCAGAAGGCAGAACCGGCACGCTGAATCTTTAGCCACATTGGCGTCATCATCAACCGAGGAAATTCCTTGGTTAATAAAAGTGGAGTTGGTAGCAGAACCGAGTATCAACGCAGGAGTAAATGTTTTGCTAGTGACAAAAGTTGAACCATGTTGGATGGATCCGATCATTGAATTTTTAGCCGAGGATCGAGTGCCTGCTGATGAGAAGGAAGCAGAAAAAGTACGTTGGACAGCTGCTCGGTACTGGTTATCAATTGATCGTAAGCTATATCGAAGATCTTTTGACGGGCCCTACCTACAATGTTTGCGCCCCAGTAAGATTGAAGAACTCCTGGACGAGCTACATGAGGGAGTGTGCGGTAGTCACATCGGGGAACATTCATTAGCTCACCAAGCAATAACTCAAGGATTTTGGTGGCAGCGAATGCAAGGGGATGCTACCAAGTATGCACAGAAATGTGAGCAGTGTCAGAAGCATGCTCCGATGATCCACCAACTGGCAGGGAGCTTAAATCCCATTAGTAGCCCTTGGCCCTTTGCGTAGTAGGGGCTAGATATTATTGGTCCATTCCCTCGGGCTACAGAAAAAACTGAAAACTGAAGGTTTGTTCTAGCAGCCGTAGATTATTTCACCAAGTGGGCGAAGGCAGAGGCATTGGCGAACATCCGGGATGTAGATGTTAAGAAGTTTGTATGGATAAACATAGTGACAAGATTCGGGGTACTAGCGTCCCTAGTGTCAGACAACGGGTTACAATTCGACAGCAGAGTTTTCCGTGAGTTTTGTGGCAGTCTCGGCATCACAAACCAGTATTCTACCTCGGCATATCTGCAGAGCAACGGCCAAGCCGAGGCTACCAACAAAGCCATTGTGAATGGGTTGAATAGGAGATTAGAAGGTGCTAAGGGCAGGTGGGCGGAGAAGTTGCCTAATGTTCTATGGGCATACCGAACAACTCCGAGGAGGTCCACGGGAGAAACTCTGTTCTCTCTAACATACAAAGATGAAGCAGTTATACTAGTAGAGATAAACTTGTGCAATACCCAGGTTTTGGGATTTAACCCTGCTGAGAATTTGGAATTAATGCTGAAATAGTTAAACTTGTTGGAAGAGCACTGGGAATTGGTGACTATACGGCTGGCAGAATATCAGCAAAAACTTGCCCGGAGATACAACAGGGACATAAGGAGAAGGGAGTTTGGAGCGAGAGATTTGGTACTTCGGAAGGTAGTGTGGAATACACGAGATGTCAATGCAGGGAAGTTAGCACCAACTTAGGAGGGACCATACAAGGTCACCACCATTGTAGGCTCAGGGGTGTACTATTTGGAAGATTTGGACGAAAGACCACTTCCCTGGCCATGAAATGCCCACAATTTGAATAAATTTTACCACTGATTATCAGTACGCGGGGGTACGGATTGAGTGTAATGTTATATGTGCATATTGTTAATTAATACGAAAGCGATGTTTATCCATGCAGGTGTATTTGTACTTATAATTCCAACATTGCTAACTCATTATCCCCGGTAAACAAATGCGAGAACTGAGAAATTATTCTAAGGACAGAAACCTATCCCCGGTTCGATCTCCATCATCGGACAGGTGGAAACCTAATTTCAAATTTTAAATAAGGACAAAAACCTGTTCCTGATTCGATCTCCATCACCAGACAAGTGGAAACCTAATTTCAAATTTTATCTAAGGATAGAAACCTGTTCCCAGTTCAATCTCCATCACTGGGCAGGTGGAAACCTAATTTCAAATTTTATCTAAGGACAGAAACCTGTCCCTGGTTCTATCTCCATCACCGGGCAGGTGGAAACCTAATTTCAAATTTTATCTAAGGATAGAAACCTATTCTTGGTTCAATCTCCATCACTGGACAGGTGAAAACCTAATTTCAAAATTTATCCAAGGACAGATGCCTGTCCCCGATTCAATTTTCATCACTGGACAGGTGGAAACCTAATTTCAAATTTTATCTGACAGAAACCCGTCCCCGGTTTGATCTTCATCACCAGATGAGCGGAAACCTTGCACTCAATTGTTATAAGAACAAAAACCAATCTCCTAGGTCCGGTCTTAATCATTGGGAAGGTAAGAAACTTATACTAAGTTCTCCTAATGAAGGAAAACTCTGTCCTCGGCTAGGCTTAGTCACCAAACATTCATCTTCATTAAGTCAGCATACATCAAATTCAGTTCTTATTATCAAGGAGACAACTCCTAAGGTATAGACAACTTCTTCCAGACCGGTCCCGGTCATTATGCATGCGAAGATATAGCCTATCCTATTGGAAACAAATGAGAGTAGTTTTAATCACCGTTCAGAGGCAGACCGTGATTACACTACTCGGTTAAAAAGAAGAAGAAGAAAAAGAGCAAACGAATAACTTAGTAGCAATGAGGTAATCATTCATAAATATGATTAAAGCAAACGTTTGGTCACCATACGCAGATCAAATAAAGCAAACGAATAAAAATTAAACTAATGTTTTGTCACCAGAACCCGGTGACTGTAGGAAAATAAAACTTAGGAAAATAAGAGTCAAATCATTGTTGTCACCACAGCTCGGTGACTTTAGGCAAACTGAACAAGTAAAAGAGAAAAATAAACACGGATGAAAAATAAAAGCAAGCTAAAAGCATAACTATCAAACAGAAGGATCGGTGGGCGGGAGATGGACTGCATCATCGATTTGTCGATCTGGAACGTCCTTGGTTGGTGGTTACTGGACTTATGCGTCTTCGGCAGTATTAAGGTTGTTGGTGACCTCGAGATTAACGGTCTCCACATGAGTGTCAATCGCTTAGACCAGCTCCCTCATGCTGGGGGTATCTTCTTTGTCAACAGCACCAGATTGACTCTGGACGGGGGGAGGAGGAGCTGGGTATGGGATTTGCTCAAGGTTCCTCAATGGGGAATCTTCGGGCATTCCCATTGCTTGAAGGGCTGCCAGCCACCCCTCCCCGAACCCATGAAACCTGGCTTGGTGGACAATAGGCTCCACGGAGTTCTCAGTATCCGTAAAGCCCTCATTGTACCACTTGTTAGCTAGCTCGTCAACTTGGGCCAAGTTTAGGCTTTCTGCCTCCGCCAATTTAAGCTCTATGCCCTCCAGCTTGGCTTCCGTCTCGGCCAGTTTTTTCTCTGCCGCCAACCGAACTTTCTTCGAGGACTGAGCCCTCTTTTTGGCAGCCTCAGCAGCCTTGCCCTTCTTAGGCTGGGAAGAAGGGCAATGTTTGTCCCGATCTGGGTAGTTGGTTAAGAAGTGCCGACCGGTTCCCGGATCGTGATCCCGCCAGACACCCGGGGAGGGGTCTTGGCGAGAGCATTGCTCGGAACTTTGGGAGGCTGATTTGTGACACATTGTTTCTTGGTAAAGGCCGATAGGGGGAAGAAGGGGAGTTTGATCTTTGCCTTGAGGCCATTAAGGCTGAGCCGAGGGACCAGCGCCTGGTCACCATTTTTGCGCCTTGGTCGGTCTCTGCTGCTTTTGGCTCAGCTATTCAGGCTGGGGCCTCGGGCTCTTCAATAGGCACGTGGACTTTACAGCTTTGAGACACACGTTCTGCTGATTCGTCTCTCACCAGTACAAGGTCTTCCGTTGTAGTATAACTGGGGCCGAGGTCCCGAGCTTCACCAACGGTTAAGGAGGGCGGGAGAAAATTGGCATGCCGAACGTCGATATATGACAACAACGGGCTATCCACCGACAAAGTCGGCCTAAAAGGTTGCAAAGTAGTGTAGATGGGATTGCAACCGAGGATAAGGTGCGATGCCCGGAGCTGCCTGTTGGAGTGCACAAATATTTCGGATCGGAGTATGAAATTCAGGTCCCTCACGTGCACTACTCTAAGGTCTGGCTTAAACCTTTTGCTTTCTGCATCGAAACAATACAAAAGCTGGTTAGTGACTATTTGAGCAAAATAATCATAAGTAAAATGCAATTAACAAGTAAAAGATGCTCGGTATTGACCAACATCACTTGGCAAAAGCGGGCAAGGGAGCTCATCGGCAAGCCAGTTGCCGCTTACCCGGACAAATTCTCCTGGCGAGTTTCTATTTGAGTTAGGCAGGCATGATATAAGCTGTACCCGCATATCTCTAGTCTTTAAATAATAATCCAACCTAATATTGCTGCATAAACTATACATAAAGTTGATATCATGGTGGTTCAGTTGCAACCCGAATATTTGATTTAGCCTACTGACACAATTCACAACTCGGTAAAAATTGGGGGGGAGTTGGTCGGGGCATAGGCCATAGAACCTAAGGGTACCTACAATGAGAGGGTCCACGGGAAACCTAACCCCACCCTCTAGTATAGCCATCAAGGGAAAGAATGCTATGTTTGGGCAAGAGCCCCTCACAAGAGCAATATTGCCCTCATGACAATAAGCAATATCGACATCCCCTAGGACGCCATAGGCCTCTCTAAAATTGGCCAAGGCAGCCCCAGGTGCAAGAAGATGAGAGTATCCCATTCCTAAACTATGGAGTGAAGAAAAATTGAAAGGAAGAAAGAGTAAAGAAAACTTACTTTGGGCTCTAGAGAGTGATGATCTGGAGTGGAGTGTTTATGCATAGGAGGAGGATGCTCGATAGAGAAGAAATTGAAGGAGAAAGGATGTAAAGAGTGATATGGAAAATCAGAGGGAACTATTTATAGGGGCCAAATAGGGGTAAAAGCATTTAATGAAAAGGGGAGGCGGGAAAAACTTTCTGAATTCTTTTTGTAACTGCCACGCTCGCCGCTTCGGTTCACAAACCGTCTGGCTATGATGACAGTTAACACCTGATAGTCTGGCACGACGCACCTTTCAAGAGCACATAAATGAACGTCCCATCTGTTTAGTGACTGACGCCTAAGCTTCCCGGGGGATCTCAGGCACGTGCCTTCCTTGATTCATGCCCGGGATCTGGACACGAATCAAGGGGGGGCTATTGTACGGGGATGGGCCCCAGGCCCTCCAGGACTCAAGCCCAAGCCTTGTGACACATTATATGACCCCGTTCCCATTTTTGACCTTTAGCCTTGATCTGGACACCTCGGGGCCCAATCTGGGCCTAAGAGCTGAAATAAGACTATGCTGGCTTGAATGCCCCAAGCAAATCCCTCCTGATCGTACTTAACTTGGTCGAGGGTATCGTTGCTCGGAGATAACTTGTACTCGATTTTCCAGTAGTGCCTTTGGGAGTATTGTTGCCGAGTTGGCTTTTGAAGGTGGGATTCAGTTCCAATGCCACTACCACCTTTCCGCCAGAAAACCCACCTAAAGGTGATGGAATTGGACCCCCATTCGCACTAATGAGAGGGAGTAATCATAACACTTCCACTTATCTAAGGCTATAAATAGGAGGATTAAGGGAGAAGTGGGGGTTGGAAAATTTAGAGAGAAAACGAGAAAGAAAAGAGTGACTAAACCAGGAGAGAAAGGAGCGATTTTGTGAGGTAAAGAGAAGGGTTTAAGGAAACAGGAGCACATTTGGGTCACCGAGCATAGGGCCACCCATAGTAGGAAACCCAAAACCTACAATATAAATAGATTGTGAGCCCAAATAGAGGTTGAGCCCAATAACCATATTTTGGGTACGCACAATATATAATAGCGTCACAACACAACACTTTTTAAGAAAACATAATCTCACAAATAGTTTTCCAAAATGTGTTTAATCCAAAAACAACGTTTATGCAACATGGTTATTTTCCAAAAAATCGCCATTAAAAAGCTACTTACCTTGCAACTCGCAAAAAGCCTAATTCTCCAAGTTCCAAAGGAGATTAGCTAGAACTTAAACAATACCAAGCAAACCTATCATGATAAGCATAAAGATTGACATTGTGTCTAGCTATGAATTAGAGATTGCTAACTAAGCAATTAAATAGACAAGTCTAAGTATTTAACCTCACAAATAATGTATCCCACTTCCAAAGCTACCCAACAATTTAATTCACAAGACATAAACTTCAATTTATAAAATTAAATCATCTCCCTAATACTAAGATCTTAACAATTTATAAGTAGCTCCCACAAAATTTACACAACATCATCAAGAAACCCATGACACCAAAATCATAATATTCTTCAAGACAAACAATTTGAATATTTAACTAGCTCAAATTAATCAATAAAAATTATATTTACCATCTATTTCACATTAAAAAGCCAAAACTCTCAAATCTTCACTACTTAGATAGCTACCATTGTAAAAACTATAAACCCACTCATCAAATAAATCCAGTAAGACAAAATCCATACACATAAATACATTAATATTACTTCCAAAACTCATAATCACATGGATATCATTATCAAAACTTAGACAAAGAAAGCCTCTATCAAAAGCATAGAAACTCACCAAAAAGATTAGAAATTTTTATTTCAAATAAAATGGATAAAGATGTTTAGAGGTTTCGATTTTTCCGGTGATGGTGGAGATGGTGGTAGGAAGTGAGGTACCGGTGGGGAAGTGTGAGGGAGTGAGAGAGGAGTGTTTATTGTGTTTGTGAGAAAATGAGAACTGGAAACTGAAAATTGAAAACATTGTAGTAAAATAATTTTTAAATATGTGAATAATGTCGTGGACTCATTTTTAATGAAAATTTTGTTAAAAAAGAAGTTTGTGGGTTTTGTTAAGAGAATAAATTGGGTCAGGAGCTGGCGTAAAAGAGGTGTTTTACGCCAGCCAATCCTAACCCACCACGTCACCCACTTAAACTACAGCAACAATCTAAAGCAAAAAAAAAAAAAAAAAAAAAAAAACTATTTTATTCATTCTCTCCTAACTTAATTAAATAATACTTCCTATCTCCCTTGTCTTTTTCCTACTTCCTCTTCACAGGTCAGTCACAGTGTTCATAATTCTCTCCCCCTTTCATTTTTTTTCTTTCTTCCTCATTCTTCTTAAAGCTCCACGCCAACACCATGGATCACGCTGTTGTGGTGGTAGTGGGTCACGCCGCTTCCGTTGGTTTCTGTGGATCAAACCGTAGGTGTGCGATGGTGGTGCAGTGGACGGCGGCATGCGTGTGCGGTGGTGGTTTGGGTTGCTGTCTTGCTAGGTTTTGTGGGTTTCCCATCTGTTGATGGTTGATTTTGGGTCATGGGTTTGTGGGTTTCATATGGGTTTGTGTTTGATATGGGTTTTGTATGGTTTTCCAATTTGTGGTGGTGGTGATTAAGTGGGTTTTGTGGTGGTGGTGGTTGTTGTTATGGGTTTGTGGTGGTTGTTGTTGTTGTTGTTTTTTTTTTTTTTTTTTTTTTTTTTAAATCAGAGTTGTGGTGATGGTGATTAAGGTGAGTTTGTGGTGGTGGTGGTTGTTGTTCACAGGGTGTGGGTGGCAAGGGAAAATGGGGCCACCCCAGTGGTGGCTCACGGCGGCAGCTATTGGTTGGAGTTTTGGCCATGGCAGTGGTGTTGGTGGCTTGTGTTGAGCTTTGAAGCTCTGGCCATGGAGGTCGTGGGTTTGATTCAGAGATCAGGTGAGGAGAGAAGAGAGGCTTAAGGCTTAATCTTTTTATTGAGAAAAAAAAAAAAAAAAAAAAAGGTGACGTGGCGGGTTGGATTGGCGGGCGTAAAACACACATTTTACGCCAGCTCCTGACCCAATTTATTCTCTTTTGTTAATAGTGTACGAGACCCACTGTCAGACTTGAAATGCGTTTCTCTCTCAAAAAAAAAAGAAAAAAAAAGAAAAAGCCAGACGTAGATGCACATGCGAGAAACGCAATCCAAACATGTCTTTAAGTTGACCGGCCAAGAGAAAATTAAAGATATATGTGAAATTTGAGTGGCTGAAGGGAGTGGGGTAGCTGGGGTCAGGCGTGTGTCTCTCCAAAAAAAATCTAATCCATTTTTAAAAAAAAATTTTATTTGTGGTATCGGGCTGGGGCGTTACAATAGGCCCTTTCCACTAAAAACAGAAAACAAGTTGTGAAAAAAATCCATATATTTTAGTATTAAACATTGATGATGATTTCGAAGAGAGCCTTTTTAAAAAGGTGTTAAAAAAGAACCATTTCAAGATTTATATTGATCCCATGTGAGATTATTTGGCATTTAATATTCCCAATTTCATGATTTATATCGATCCCATGTGAGAAATGAGAATATTTTGCATTCAATGACTCAATATTTCCAATAGTACGTGTCACACTTTAACTACAATCCAAACTGTGGTAGCTAAGCTTTCGCTAAACTTCCACCAAAATTTCAAAACTAAATGCGTACAAGCAAAGAATAAGACTTTCATTTCTTTGTTTTTTTTTATTTTTTATTTTTTTTTTAAATAATTACAGCATACTACTAATTTTGCAGCATAAATTTTTGTCCTTTTAAACCCTCAAGTACTTTGTATATGAAAAGATATTAATTCAATTATAAGATCCTGTTTCAATCCGTTGCTTCTTTAGTCGATAAAGAAGGTAGCAATTGAAAAACTTGCCAAAGTTAAGGAGTATTTTCTTGGTCAATCAAGAAGAAGAGCAATAAGGCCAAGACATGTTACTTTCAATCCTTTCTAGGATTTGATGCATCAATTTGTTTTTTAAGTAATGATATGACTTTAGCTATAGCACCAAGTGTCCCCACGTTTTTTCATGACATATGTTAAGAGCTCTTGACAGGTCTATCCCTTTGTGATATTAGAAAAGTATAACACAATAAAACTTGATAATTTTCAAGTGAGAGACATGGGTGGTGAGGAAGAAGATCAGGAATCACCTTTACTAGGGAGCTCTTCTCAACCTGATGAACCTGAGGAGCCTCTCAAAAGAACAGGTAATTAGACTTGAAATTCAGTTTTGCAGCTATTGCACATATTATCTTTTCTTCTTATCTTTTCAGTAGAGAGAATGTCACAAGACAAGGAAAACTCTTTTACTTTCCACTTTTTTTTGGCTATATGTTTCCTTCATCATATCTATTTTTTAAGAGTTTTCTAATATATATATATATATATATATATATATATCTATTTTAAGAGCTTTCATTTCCTTTTTAGGTCTCCTTTCTCCTTTTTCTCTTTTGGTATATAATTTATTGAGTAGCTAAGTCTAATATGGTTAAGGATGAAAATTGAAAATTTGAAATAATATCTGTATCTCTACTGCCGGAGAGGTAGAGCCTAATAATGACTTTGGTGAAAGCAGAATGGGTGACTGCAGTAATGCCATATGACCAAATCTTCTGCCTTTTGGGAACAGAGGACCATTTTCCAATAGAGAAATTATCTTATGCATTCATTGGATGCATATAATCTCCCATAGTAAGTAGTGACTTTCACATAAATTGGCCATATCTTGCACGCAACTGCTGCATATTTCTATCTTCAGTTGTCAGAGAAAATAACAATTCAAGTGGGTGCTAGATATTTTCCTCTTAGATTGCATATGGGAAGTGCAAAAAAAGTCAGTTTTTGGGTTTTTTGAGCTTATTTTGGCAGACCCCATACAAAAAACTTTACTCTTATTTTCAACAATACTTTCAGTAAACAAACAATCAGCAAGCGCACACTTTGGACTGTTAACCCTATTGCATATTACTATGCTCTAAAATGTGATTCAGCATATGCACTGCATAAAGTTAGATATTTTCACTTTTAGTATGTGGTGGTATTTTGGTAGGAAGGAATATTGGAGGTTGCAATTTGCAGGAGAGCACAAACACCAAAGATGGTCCCAACTCTAATTAAAATACCTTCCACTCTTGACAACTCCCTTTCAATACAATACAATTATCTATACAAAGCATTATTGAAATTGGAATCTTATATTTAGTGTCCATTTGGCATGAATAATTTTGCCAACTTATTTTACTATTCAGCTTATTTTTGCTATTATTCATAGGTCTCATTAAACTTTTTGGTATTATTTATGAAAGTATAGAAAAAAAGTTGAAAAATAAGTTAAATAGTATAATAAGACTCATGAATAGTATCAAAAATTATAGTAGGACCAATAAATAATAGCAAAAATAAGTTAAAATTACAAATAAGGTGAAAATTTCAGCCCATCCCAAACGATCTCTTAAGATAAACTTTTTTTTTTTTGCTGAATGAATATACTTTAATTAAGCTGTCATGTAGAGAAGAGTCTTATATATCAACTCGCATCTAGTGTTTTTCACAGAGATCTTTTAGGCTTCAAATTACGCCTTCCCCAACTATCAAATTATCAACCAAAAAATATTTCATATGTTACAACTTTTTGGGCTAATATTCGTCTTTATTTTTGTGAAGGGACCATATGGACTTCAATAGCATATATAATAACAGGAGTGATTGGGGCAGGAGTTTTGTCTCTTGCATGGACCGTGGCTCAGCTAGGGTGGATTGCAGGTCCATTACTCATGATAGTCTTTGCAGGCATCACCATTATTTCCACAAACCTTCTATGTGATTGCTATAGATACCCAGATCCTGAATGTGGCCCCGCTAGAATTCGGTCCTATATGGAAGCTGTCAGGGTGTATTTAGGTGAGAGATTTAATCCCAATTTCCTGATCTTTGTCGCATCTAATCTTAACCATCAATCAATGATGTATTGTCTTAGCTAAGTGATATTTGTCTTGCAAGTTGAAATTTCTAAGATGTGGACCAATTTAGCCACAAAATAAATAAAAAAATCAAGAATTGTGTGTGTGTTAGGCTTCATATACATACACACATACATACATACATATATATGTGTATATATATATATATATATTATATTTTAATCTATAAGTTCCAGTGTGTGAATAAGTTAGCTAATAGTAGGCTTGGGCTTTGATTAGCAAAAATAATAAACAAATAAATTCTAAATCCCTTTTAGTTTTGTTTTTAAGTTAATCAGTAATTTGTGACCAAAAAAAAATTCATAAACAGTTCATTAGGATGAAATTCATGTTGAGTTAACATTTTCTAATGTTGATCCTTGTTAAAAGATTGGAATTATTAGAATAACACTCTAATAATCATCTTAAGGAAAAAATTTCCTTCAATCCAGTTGCAATTGAATAACTATCTATGTTATTTTTAATCACATGACCTATTTAATAGTAATGTAAAGTGACCAAAGCTTTGAGCAGAGTCTTTATTGTTGTCTACTAAAAAAGAAAGAACTAAGTAGTCCACCAGACCTGCAGATATTTCACTAGTCTGCACTAGTGAAAACCCTTTTTATTGGACGTGCCAATACATCTAATAATAAACATTGACCTTATAATGGACATGGAAATGCAGGAGAGAAGAGCCAGAAGGTGAGTGGAGTGATTGCGCTGGAGAGCTTATGGGGGGGTGCGGTTGCCTATGTCATTACGGCTGCTACCAGCATGAGGTACTCCTCATGAACTATTTTCACTACTTCATACTCTTTATTAAAATGTAAGGGTTTTTTTTTTTTTTGGTGGTCACATGCTAGCTAAATCACTAACATTCTTAAATATTAATAGTCCATTGGATTCTCTGAAGTTCTCAAGTTAACTCTATTTTAGGGTTTTTAAATCTTGATCATTTATGGATGATTTAGGGTTCGTTTGGGAATGGTTTATTTAGCTTTCTGCTGAAAACTTTTTGCTGAAAGTGTGTTAAAGTATACTTGTACCTTGAAATTTTTTGAAAAAGTAAGAAAAAAAGGGGAAAAAGTGAGGTTTCTGCTGAAAACTTTTTGCTGAAAGTGTGTTATAGTATACTTGTACCTTGAAATTTTTTGAAAAAGTAAGAAAAAAGGGGAAAAAGTGAGGTTTTAAAAAATTGAACATAAAAATTAAAAGCTAAAAGTTAAAAGCTGATGCCAAACTCACCCTTAGTTTTTATCGTGTCATCAATATTTAAAGAAATGTTTATTATCTAAATTTGACTGTAATAACTCCTCTGCCTACATCTCTTCAAAGAAAATCTTTTATTTTATTGTATTATGTTATAATCCTAGTGTCCTACATGAATTAAGTGTAAGCTTAACCATGTTTTATAAGTTCTTGGCCACCCTCGTTGCAAGCCAATTTTCAAGGGTGAGTTCTACCTATGAGTTCTTAACATTTGACATGAAGATATATGTGTTAGTCTACACTTTAAACTACCATCCTACTAAGGAGAAACCATATCCTATGTCACCTTCATGGAGTGGGTGTCTCACAAGCTTCTGGGTGGGAATCACAGACTTGTAAGAGGTCACTCCATAGATGGGGGTACAAGATAATTAGTATAAGACAAGATAGCTCCAGGAACTTGGGCCATGGAAATTGGAGACTCTTGTTTCTAGTCCTAGAGTGTATCTTACTGGGCCTTTTGCGGTGCCAATCTCTAGCTGGGTCTGGTACATTCAAATGCAAGCCTGGCTAGGCACAAAATTATACCTTCAAATGAAAAGGACACAACCTAAAGGATAAGGTTAATAATAGGGAAAAGGCCAAAATTTCCTCTTGCACTCGTTTACCTCCACTATTTTATGCTGTAAAGTTGTGATTTACAACTATGTGTTTTGTTGGCTTTTATTCCGTGCCAAATTTGATTGTAATTACTATCAATTGTTTATACCCTGTATTTGTTGTGGGAATTGTTGTAAGGGGTGTGTGATAGAGAATGTGTGAAGACTCAAGCAATTTGGAAGCTGATGGAATCTCGCGGGTATTTCGCGACTAAGCTTCCCGCGAAGTGAAGTATGTGCCCTGCACATGCTGGAATGCGAAGAGTCAAGACAGATGGAGACAGCTGTCTCTCGCGAGTATCTCGCGGGTAAGGCCTTCCCGCGAGACATGCTGTTCTGCCAGCCTGTACTGACTGACTCACACATTTTGCACCTATCCTATATAAACCCCCATTACCCACAAATGTTGAGGAATGCTTCAGAGAGAAAACCCTAGCCAAACACATTTGTAATTAGAGATTGTCATCCCCACCTTTCTCTATACACTTGCTTGTGGTATCTCTTCAACCCTTCCCTCTCCATTTCCACACCATTGAGAGGTAGATAGCCCAAACACTTACCACACCTTTTTGAGAGTGTTGAGTGACGTTTTGGTGCTGCTGGGAAGCATTGGAAGAAGCCTGGAATGGCAGATGCAACATGGAGCTTGTTGCGGGATCTAGGGTGCTAGACAAGACACGGTTCCGAGAAGCCTTGTTGAAGTAGGAGCTTGGAGGGCTTAGGTACATCGGGTAGATTAGGCTTGGAGGGTCTCTTGCTTACTCATGTATCCCAACTGATTGTCTAGTGGATCGATTTCCGCTTGGAGGGCGGCGGAGAGGTTTTTCGCCGAGTTCTTCGGTTTCCTCTTCGAAAACACGTCTTGGTGTTTTCTGTGTTTGCATCTCTCTTCCCTACTCTTTTATATTCCATCATACTGCTGTGTTGTTTAGTTTATGGATTAGAGTAGCTTTATTGTTCATCCGCTCGCTTTTACACTATTCCGCACTTTGTATTAAAGTTGTGTAAAATTTATCGAGCAGTAATTTTAATCGGGGGTCTAAACAGCTTTTGTGTTTTTCAACACGTTTTCAAGCTTTCAATTGGTATCAGAGCGGGTACACTTGCTTGGTTTAAATACCTTAGTGTGATCCTTGACCCTAGTTGAGATGGACCGGTCTCAATCGCTCAATGTTCCACCATTTTTTTATGGGAACAATTACGCATTCTGGAAAGTCAGAATGAGAGCATTTTTATGCTCTATAGAAGATACCGTTTGGGATGCGGTAGAGCTCGGCTGGACTAAGCCGGAAGCTCCTAAGGCAAATTGGGATAAGGCAGCTCTCGCAGCAGCCAATGCAAATAGTAAAGCTTTAAACGCTATATTTTGTGCTGTGTCACCTGATGAATTCCACAGGATCTCTCATATGACAGTTGCTAAGGAAGCTTGGGAGATTTTGGAGACCACTTATGAGGGTACAAAGAAAGTTAAGGACACAAAGCTTCAAATGCTTACCACAAAATTTGAAGAGCTCAAGATGGGTGATGATGAACCATTTGATTCATTCTATGGGAAGCTCAATGAAATTGTGATTGCTAAACATAATCTTGGGGAGAAGATTGAAGATGCTAAGGTGGTGAGAAAAGTATTGTGGTCCTTGCCTGAAAGTTTTAGAGCAAAAGTTACAGCCATAGAGGAAAGCAAGGATTTGGATGAGATTAAGATTCAAGAATTAGTTGGGTCTCTCCAAACATATCAGATGGGACTGCCTTCCCATAAGATGAGTAAATCACTTGCTCTTAAAACCATCACCGAAAGGATGGGTGATTCCTCCGAAGAAGATGGGGTGGAGAAGGAGGTAGCATTTCTTGCGAAAAACTTCCGCAAATTTCTGAAGATGAAGAACAGTGGGAAACCATTCAACAGAGGAAAATTTTCATCTTCAAGAGGTGATAGGAAAGAGTTTACAAAGAAAGAAGGGAGGGAGTTTCAACCTTCTTCAGAAATTATATGCTATGAGTGCAATGGCCATGGACATCTAAAGAAGGAGTGTCCAAATTTTCTGAGGGGAAAAGGCAAAGCTTATGCCACGACACTCAGTGATTCAGACTCCTCTGACTCTGACTCGGAAGAGAGCTGTGACGGAGAGGGAAACTACTCCGCATTCATGACCATTGCTCATGTGGAGTCATCGGATGATTTGGGTGCACTTGTGAAGGAGCTTGGTGAGTATTCTGATTCAGAGTCTATTGGGAATGTGGAAGAATCAGATGCTGAAGAAGAAGAAGAGAATACAGCTAATCTTCAAGAAAATTACTCTTTACTACTTGAGAAGTCTGGAGAGTATACCAGAATAGCCAAGGCAGCTGTAAGGAAAATGAAGAAAGCTGAGGAAGATTACAGAAGTCTCTTGGTCAGATATAAAGAGGCTAAGTGTGAGATTGAGACACTAAATGGCGAGTTGTCTGAAGCCTATACAAAGGTGAGGTTTCTTGAGCAAGAGGTAGTGCAAGCTCATGCCAAGATAGAGAGAGTCTCCTCCCAGAAGTTAGATGATGTTATCTCATCTCAAAAACCCTCTTCAGACAAGTCCGGGTTGGGATACACCGGAGGAAGCAGTTCATCAGCCAAAGCTACCAAAGAAGTGAAATTTATGAAGGCCATAGAGCCTATGGTAGAAGAAATCATCCCTGAGAATGTTAAGGCTGAGAAGAAGAATGTGAGTGAGCAACGGATGGTGAATAAGCCCCGAAATCATTCCATGGGTAGACATGAAACCAGAGGAAGATCTCTCCCAAGATCACAACGGGGTCCCAGAACGGACTATGTGTGTCACTACTGCGGAATGCAAGGACATACCAGACCTAACTGTCAAAAGCTGAGATCAGACAACAATTCAAGTGCACCTCGGTCACGCGGAAGGAGAAATGACATGAGGTCTTGGGGTGGTGAACAACCGAGAAGTCAGAATCGTGATCCTGGCATGATGGACGTGATGAAAATGATTGGTGCCTTCACCACCTGCTTGGAGAGTTTCAACAGAAGGTTTGACAGTCCAAATTCTCGTACCCAATCTGTTAAGGATATCACCCCAAACGCACGTGATGTATGGGTGAAGAGGGGTACTCATGCATAAGCATTATATCATGTCCACGCATAAATTCTTTCAATGTTTAGGGACATTTGCTGTTGCATCTTTTCATGCATTGATCTATTTTTACTGTTGTTATTTTGTCTGGTTGTTTTGTACCGATTGTTTTTGTTAATCTTTATTTTCTTGGTCTGTTTTTGGGTGTGTTCAAAAATTTCAAAAAACACATAAAAAAATAGAAAATCCAAAAAGTTTGATCACTTTGTTGAGTTTTGTCTCAAAGCATGTTTTGCCTTGTACCTTTGTACTTATGGCTTTGTGCATTTAACGAGCTTAGCTTGTCTCTCATGCACTCATATCATTGTGGAAGAAATTCTGAAATCTATGTGAATGTTGTAAATAGATCTTCAACCTTGTCATGAATGATTAGTGAATGGTTTTGTTGATCTTGAGACATGCATAGACTCATGCCTATATATCTTCCCACTTTTATTTTTTTTGCTTAAAAAGAGCTCTCTAAATGTAAATCTCCAAATGAAAAGAGATATAGAGCTGCAAAAGCCTGTCGCACAAACTAGTATTCGACTAGGAAAAAGGGAAAGCGACCAAAATAAAATGTATGATGCCAAAAAGCCAAAGGCTAACTCATCAATTGAAATATCAAAAAATTTCAGGCGTCTTTCTCTAAATGAGATTCTCTTTGCTCAAAAATTGCAAATGATATGTTGAATATGGAGCCAAATGAAAAGCTTCAATGAATTGTTATCAAGTTCATGTGGGAGGTCATATATGCATGTTTCAATAATTGAGATAGATCACATAATCTAGTGCTAGTTGTGTATGCCTTGATTGAATTGATCATTGAAGCTTCACATTGGACTAAGGACTATCTCATTTTTGATATCCACACACAACACACAAGTCTATGTTCAATGAATGTCATAATCATTTGTGTGATTGTACTTGATTAAATGTGTTTTTCACATGCTCTATCTTTGTTGATCAAACCCAAAAAGATTTTTGAGTGTTTTATTTGTTTTTGAAAGTGATTTTATACTTTCTTGTCTTTTGTTTTTGATTAAAATGCATTTTTTTGTGTCTCTTCAAAAATAGGTTCAGGGGTAATTTCGCGAGAAACTCGCGACTTAGAGCTTCCCGCGAAAAGGAGTTGAGGGAAATTTTTTTTATCTATGTCACACAGAAACTTTTGCGACTGTCTCGCGACCAAAAGCTACTCGCGAAATGCTGTTTGGCTAAAATTGGATTTTTCCAGTTTCAGACAGAAGCTACCGCGACTGTCTCGCGACTGTTTCGCGACCTAATGCTTCTCGCGAAAATTTTGTGCTTCAGTGGCTCTTCTCGCGACTGTCTCGCGACTGTGTCGCCACTCTCTAACCCGCGAAAAACGCGTGTTTTCAGTTTTTATATTGCTGATGTGACAGTTTTTCAAAACTATCAAACTTCCCTCGCTCAACCTCTCTCAAACTTTTTCAACCCAAAATCACTATTCCATTCATATCCTTTCAATCCAAGCATTTTTTTTCTGCATTTTCTTCTTCAAGGTATGTTTGTTAATCATTCCTTTTAAGTTTTTTCTTAGATTATGCAGAACTTTTGTTAGGGTTTTGATTATTGGGGATTTTCGAAACTTTGGGTTGGTTTTCAAAATTGGGCGTATTTTTCTCAAATCTTTTGATTGGGCTGTGTCCCATTTGTTGTTTCTGCACATGTGTTGGCCCCTTGTGGCATTTTATCATGTATTGAGGGTAGATTTTCACATGTTCATGCATTATTCATGTTATATTTGCATTTGTGCACGCTAAGTGTTTGTCAAAATGTCCGAGTGACATTTTTGTGCCAAAATGGAATCAAATGATTTCAATCCATGGTCTTTAACTTGTTTGACCTTATTTTACTTGATTTGATCATTGATTATGTGTTTCACTCACTTTGTTCATGTTGCACACTCTTGGCACACAACTAGGCACACTTAGGCACCCTCTTGCATCTCATGTCGCACACACTCATCAGCACATGCACACAGACACACACTCTTGCATTATTTATTAATTTGTTGCATTATAGTTATATTTTATAAGTTGGAGTCTTTTAGCATGATGTTTAGTGCCTACCATGCTCTTTTTTTTTTTTTCGGTTAATTTAAGTCTGCTTTAGCACTAACTTGAATCTAATGAAGTTTGTCTCCTGGTTTGTGTTTGTGCATTTTTTCCTTCTTTGTTTTGTGAAATTGTGCAGATGTCTCCCACCAAGCATGCGGCTAGGAAGAAATCGACTTCAAAGAGAGCCCGCACTGATTCTGAACATTTTCGGTCTATAGATGCTGATATGAAGTACAATGACTGTTACAAGGACAAGACGATCATCATGGAACGGGTAGTCCAGTTAGAGACTCTTGAGGGCACTTGCATCCCTGAAGTGTTCAAGGATAGAACGTGGACCAAGCTGCTCAACCTGACTGGAGTGGTATATTCAGAGATTATCAAGGAGTTCTTCTCTAATGCCATTGTCAACGGAGATCGTATTGAGGGCTGGGTAAGACACAAGGAGTTTACGATTACAAGAGAGAGCATCCAAGATTTTTTGGAGACTCGTCCTCCATCTCAGCAAATCACAGTTGCTTATGAGGACAGATTGGGCTCTATTGCTGATATGATTACAGTCCTTGGTGGTGTGCCGAAGAAGTCATCCATGGACACTCTCAAGTTCTCTCCAGAAATGAGGACACTGAGCTATGTGATGATTCTCAATCTGTATCCGGTCACCAATCTCACCACTCTGTCTGCTCCGAGAACAAGATTCTTGTATGATCTCTATACACATAAGGAGATTGACATTTGTGGCCACATCATGCATGTCTTGACGAAGAGCATCACAAAGCAGAATTCACGGACTGTGATGCCGTTCCCCTCTTTGATCATGGGACTGATTGCCAAGACAAAGCTCAAGTTACCCAGTGGCCTCACAGCTGTCCCGAGGGATTACCCCATTGGTGGTCATACTTTGACTAGGAGCACTACACACATTAGAGGCTCCAAGACTGGTGTGCATACCATACCACCACCACGACAGGTTCAGCAGGAGGAAGCTGAAGATACAGAGGAAGAGATTGACGGGTTCACCTCGGCTCCAGAGCCCTCTGCACAGCCATCATCTTCTGCTCCACCACCAGGCTTAAGCAAACTTGATCAGTTGCTTGCTAAGATGGACCAGATGTCGACAGTGCTTGACTCCCATGTGCAGCACACAGCAGATCAGTTCGCGTACCTTCAGGGACAGATCACCGCATTAGCATCTCAGGTTCAGGACTTGTCCTCCACTCATGGATCAGACTTCGATTCCGACCAGTTCTAGCCCTTTGGCCATTCCGGTCAAAAAGGGGGAGAAAATTCTGAGGGGGAGCTAGAGAAGAGCTTGCACAGTGTTAGGGGGAGCATAGCCTAGATACATAGTAGCATTGGTTATTGGTTTTAAAGACGGTTTTTTATTCAGTATTTTTAGTGTTTATAACTGTTTTACTGCTTTTGGTTTAAAGCTTTGATACTATGTTTTATTTTAGATGTTTCTTTTGTGATATTCTCTATGCTTTGTAGCATACTTTGCATGTACCCATGTTGCTTTTGTAAGCTTTAAGGGTTGTTTTGTTTCATTGCATGGTTTGTAGGCTTTTGTGGTTTGTGCCATGTATTTGCAATACCTTGCTTATGCAGCCTTTATACTTGTGCTATTGAAGTTTAATGTCAAACATTTACTTCACTACAACACTCTTGTGCCCGTGTAGAATTGTTCCTAGATGCATATACGTTCTATGCATTGGTTGAGTGATGAACACTCTTGTGCCCTAGTAGGATTGTTCCTAGATGCAAATTCTTCAAGTATTTTGCATTGGTTGAGTGTTGGATGTGCAAATGGTACTCTTCATATGAGCTTATCATCTTGCATATCCGGATGTTCATTCCTTGTGTGAATGAGCATAGTAATTGCTTGTGTATAGTGATTACTTGTTTGATCTTGCCATGATTTAGTGTTTCTATTTCATTTTGCTTGATCATGCGTTTATTGCTCCATATGCGTTTCAAGTTTTCTGCATACAATGATAATATTTTGTTGTTGTGTTTCAGGAGTTACTTGTTCATATGTTTCAAGAGCTTATCAGAATCTAGAATTAGGTGTGAGTGAGTTTTGTCTGTGTTCCCAAACTCACGTTTAAGTCTAGAGTCTGTTTTTAGGGTTTTGTCACGGAATAGCCAAAGGGGGAGATTGTAAAGTTGTGATTTACAACTATGTGTTTTGTTGGCTTTTATTCCGTGTCAAATTTGATTGTAATTACTATCAATTGTTTATACCCTGTATTTGTTGTGGGAATTGTTGTAAGGGGTGTGTGAAGACTCAAGCAATTTGGAAGCTGATGGAATCTCGCGGGTATTTCGCGACTAAGCTTCCCGCGAAGTGAAGCATGTGCCCTGCACATGCTGGAATGCGAAGAGTCAAGACAGATGGAGACAGCTGTCTCTCGCGAGTATCTCGCGGGTAAGGCCTTCCCGCGAGACATGCTGTTCTGCCAGCCTGTACTGACTGACTCACACATTTTGCACCTATCCTATATAAACCCCCATTACCCACAAATGTTGAGGAATGCTTCAGAGAGAAAACCCTAGCCAAACACATTTGTAATTAGAGATTGTCATCCCCACCTTTCTCTATACACTTGCTTGTGGTATCTCCTCAACCCTTCCCTCTCCATTTCCACACCATTGAGAGGTAAATAGCCCAAACACTTACCACACCTTTTTGAGAGTGTTGAGTGACGTTTTGGTGCTGCTGGGAAGCATTGGAAGAAGCCTGGAATGGCAGATGCAACATGGAGCTTGTTGCGGGATCCAGGGTGCTAGACCAGACACGGTTCCGAGAAGCCTTGTTGGAGTAGGAACTTGGAGGGCTTAGGTACATCGGGTAGATTAGGCTTGGAGGGTCTCTTGCTTACTTATGTATCCCAACTGATTGTCTAGTGGATCGATTTCCGCTTGGAGGGCGGCGGAGAGGTTTTTCGCCGAGTTCTTCGGTTTCCTCTTCGAAAACACGTCTTGGTGTTTTCTGTGTTTGCATCTCTCTTCCCTACTCTTTTATATTCCATCATACTGCTGTGTTGTTTAGTTTATGGATTAGAGTAGCTTTATTGTTCATCCGCTCGCTTTTACACTATTCCGCACTTTATATTAAAGTTGTGTAAAATCTATCGAGCCGTAATTTTAATCGGGGGTCTAAACAGCTCTTGTGTTTTTCAACACGTTTTCGAGCTTTCATATGCCAATATCTCTTTGGTAATATTGTGCAAAGGATGATAGGACTAAATAAACGGTGCAGCTGATACATGATTATGGGTCCACTCTATGTCCTTTACTAGTTAGTTTTTGAGATTCTTGAAATCAAGTCCAAAGTTTCTCAAGCTGCAAATGATGTGAAAGGTTATGTTAGGTGTATTGAGGAAACAAACACAGCAACAAGAGTAAAAAAAAGGATGAAACATCCCTTTAGAAATGGTATCATGTGGAATCAGAATCAGCTAAAGAGGCTGTGTATCAAACAGCCTTTTTTTCTGGACATTAGCTATTGGAGTATTTCCATTGCAGGGGACAAAATTTCTACTTGATTTCAATCATTTACATTTTTAGATAAGAAGACTATCAACTCACGGCCCCACCCATTGCTACTATTTAATTCAAAAGAAAGTAGGGAGAAAGTAATAAAGAAGAAAGGTGAAAATGGCATGAAGAACAAGACAGCTGATTTCTCCATCATTGTTTAGGTTCTAAATAAGACTATATATGTTCATGACGCTGAGAAACTATCCATGCAAAAGCCTTGTAAGTTTTAAGTCTAACCTTGCAGAATCTCACTGATCATGGCTTCAAAAACGCTTGAATGGCTTTAGGTCCTATTGCAACCTTCAAATGATTGTCTACTTGGGGAGCAATTACCATGGTGTCAAGTACATGATAGGTTTTTCACCAAAAAAAGAAGTACATGATAGGTTTCTCCTTTAGTAGTCCATCAAATAGGTACTTACCAATAAAAAGTTCCATCAAGTAGCTGGCAACTCTTGTGTTGTCTTTTACAGCTTACTAGAATTATTGGAACACTACAAAAATGATGAAGCTTATATGGCCATGTTTAAAATTTTACGTAATTTTAATCACCTGATCAATAATAAGTAAATGTGCACACATGCATGCGCTCACTTAGGACTCAGGACCAATTTAAAGCTTTGTAGAACTGATGGAACATTCTTATGTTGATCATGGTCATTATTGGCCATCATATAATAAAGGCCACTTCAAGCTAGTTAGTTTAGATGGAGATAAAAAGAAACATAAAATGTTAGCTGCAACAAGCATGGTATTTTTATTTGCATTTATGTATGTGTGACATAGTGTTTTGTATCCGGGGCCTTCATATTGATGTGGGGCATAGTGTTCTGAGTCTCAGGCCTTTTATATTGGGTATACAGGTATCAAACTTCATGGCCCTCTTTGGAGTTGGATAAACATGGCTATCCAACACTCTTTTGAAGTAGCCAAAGGTTCCTGTGATGACGATGGGCGTCTAAGAACTGGTCAAGATTTTTTCTAGGACTAACCACTGGTTCTTCTAAATTTACTTCCAAATTTAATCTTGAATTCAGTGTCTTGTGTGGGCAACTCAATCAGGATCCTTGTGGAGTTGCACAGCTCATATCATTACTGCTGTTATTGGCTCTGGAGTTCTGTCTCTGGCATGGAGTACTGCACAGTTAGGATTGATAGCAGGGGCAGTTTCCTTGATTTGTTTTGATATTGTCACCTATGTCTCTGCATTCCTCGTTTCCGATTGTTACAGGTGTCCTGACTCCATAACCAGAAGACGAAACTACTTTTACGCAGATGCTGTTAGAGTGAATCTTGGTAGCAAAAGCACCAACTTCTTTTCCTTCTTCTTCTTCTTCTTCTTCTTGGTTTTAAAGGTTCTATATAATATTCGACTTAGGATATACTTTACAAAGATTGTTACGTTTTATATGCCCCTGATTTGGTATAGTGAAAGTTCTGGAAGAACACAGGCATGGTTTTGTGGTTTGCTTCAAAATTTGAGCTTTTATGGGACTGAGTCTGATTGCTTATGCTATTACTACAGCAACCAGTATAAATAGAGTATAATAAAATTTTGTGTATTGCGAAATTGTCTCTGCACATCTCTCTCTTGTTATCTTCTCCTTTTTAACCCTTTGAATGTTCATTCTAGGGTCTATTTGGATATCGTTTATTGCTAAAAACTGAAAACTGAAAACACTGTAATAAAATTATTTTTAAATATGTGAATAGTACCGTGGGACCTAGTTTTAACTTAAAATTTGCTGAATTTTGTACTTGTGGGTCTCGTGAACAGTGCACGGGACCCACAGAAAAATGCCAAACGCACTAAGAAAATCATTTTAGCAACATCCAAACTCACACCTAGTACGAGTGTCATCTTCATCAGCTATGTTTATGATCCACTCTTTTTCTTTTCTTTTGCCATTTCTGCTTGAGTTCAAGTTGGCTAAGTTTCATCTGCCTAATTCTTATATTTTTCCTTTCTTTGATATATTCATGCAGGGCAATTCAGAAATCAAACTGCTATCACAAAGAAGGGCACCAAGCTCGATGTGCATATGGTGATACTTTTTATATGCTGCTCTTTGGACTTGTTCAGATTGTTATGTCACAGATTCCAGATTTCCATAAAATGGAATGGCTCTCGGTTGTTGCTGCAATGATGTCCTTTACCTACTCTTTTATTGGAATAGCACTTGGCTTTGCAAAAGTAATAGGTATGGCTGTTTTTGACTTCTTCTTTTTTAATCACAAGCCTCCAATTTTACAACTAAAACACAGCCTGTGATCACATAAAGCTGTATAAAGTAGTATGAAAAGTTGTTTCACTCTCTAAAATGTTGTAGTAATTCTTCAGGTTGCTGAGATAACCTATGAAAAGGATATATTTTAGAACTCTGAGTTTTATATTTTCTTATCACTCCAAACTTGCAAAAACAAGAGCTTTCACTCAAATGAGGCTAAAGCAACTATCTGGTATCATCAATAAAAAATTTCCAGAATGCAGCAGCTAAATGGAGGGTACTAGAGATGTTTGGTTGACCTAATAGGAAAGTTGGCTGCTTTGTCATTTATATATCAACATTCATGAGTTGTATTTGCAGAAAATGGGAAGATTATGGGAAGCATTACAGGAGTCCCGGCTTCTACTCTTGCCAATAAACTTTGGTTAGTCTTCGAAGCATTTGGGGACATTGCTTTTGCCTATCCGTACTCAATTATTGTTCTTGAGATCCAGGTATGGAGTAATGTCTCATAATAAACCAAATTATAAACAAAAGCATATGAAAATTTAAGTTTGAACTTAACATTATAAATTTAGTAATAAAGAAATAAATAATTGCCGATATAAGTTCAGTATCTAAAATGTTTTGTGAAATTTGTTAAATGAAGGATACTTTGAAGTCCCCTCCCCCAGAAAACGAGACCATGAAGAGGGCCTCAATGGTTGCCATTTTTGTCACAACCTGTTTCTACCTCTGCTGTGGATGCTTTGGATATGCAGCCTTTGGAAATGATACACCAGGAAACATATTGACAGGATTTGGTTTCTATGAACCTTATTGGCTCATTGATTTTGCTAATGCCTGCGTTGTTCTTCATTTGGTAGGAGGATATCAGGTACTAACAATCAATATACAATTTCAAAATAATAAAGCTATAACTTACTTTTTCGTTGACCTTTTCAAAATTTTTGTTTATGCCCAAATGTTCGTGGCACATTCACTGGCAAAAAGTCTTGTGGCTTATGCATGAAGCGTTGCTTAAAAAGAAAAGTTTCTTGAACAGGACTCAAATCCTACGTAACATTTTTCTGTCATGCATAAGTAACCCAACTTTTCAAAATTAGATTGCAAAATATATCAAGATATGCTTTGATTTTCAAACATATTTTTTTCTTTTCCCTATTTCCTAGTCAAATCCTTTTTTGTAGCACTAGTGATAACTCATTGTCTTTGATTCCATACTGTAGACAGTGCCGAATGTTAATTACTTCTCTGCATCCTTGGCTTGCTTGTAGTTACATTCTTTCACATATTTTCTCTCTCAGATTTATAGTCAGCCAGTATTTGCATTTTGTGAAAGATGGTTTACCAAGAAATTCCCAAACAGTGGCTTTGTAAATAACTTCTATACCATCAAACTCCCATTGTTGCTGGGTTTTCAGTGGAATCTTCTCAGGCTATGTTTCCGAACTGCATATGTTGTATCAACCACTGGAATTGCAATGCTCTTCCCTTACTTCAATTCAGTCTTGGGACTGTTAGGGGCCTTGAACTTTTGGCCGTTGACTATATATTTCCCTGTGGAGATGTACTTTGTACAAAAGAAAGTAGGAGCTTGGACAAAAAAATGGCTTGTACTTAGGACATTTAGCTTTGTCTGCTTTCTTGTGACAGTTGTCGGTTTTATTGGATCACTTGAATCTATTATAAGTGCCGAACTCAGCTGAGTAATTATTGTAACTAGCGTTTAACCTGCGCAATGTGCGGGGTCATTTTACTTATTAGAAGACAATAAAATACATTAAAATTCTTCTAGGGCATGTTGTATAATTTAACTGATTGTTAAAATAAACCAACATTAAACTGTTAAACTTTAATTATGGAAACAATATTTCATAACAATTCTAAAATAGCTGTATAGAACAACTTAACATAAAAATTATATGCACAAAAAATCAATAGATAAATATATGTGGTACAAATAGATAAATATAAGGTTTATCAAGCAAGATGAGGTTTGGGAGAAAAAGAAATAAGAAAAGAAAAAAGAAAAAAAGAAAAAGAAGAAGTCTATCTACATCTTGTGACAATGACGAAGACACAGCACGTATTGATAAGGGTAATTTCTAGGCATAAATGCACTTTTAGTCTTTACATTTTGATTTTTTTCCATTTTGGTCCTTACATTTTATTTTTACCACTTTTAATCCCTAAACCAATTAATGTGTGACATTTAAGTCCTTACCGTCACCCAACTAACAGAAAATACTGACGTGGTTGACGGTACAGTAAAATAATAATTAAAAAATCTATTTTAGCATTAAAAAATTGCCACGTCTAAATTTAAATTAAAAAATAAAATAATTTATTAATCTTAACTAAATGAAAAATTAAAAAAAAAAAAAAACTCGGGAAGAACGTGATGAAAACAAGAACTCCAATCCAAATCAAAGAACTCAAGAACACAAACCTAAACACATTTTCTTTCCTGGCCCGTGACTACCCCAAATTACAACCACAAATCCACCGGAATCTGCCACAAAACCATCAACTATCCACCACAAATCCAAAACAATAAACCCATCCCCTACCCACACAAACCCATCGAGCAAACTACCCCACCCAAATCTGATTTTTAAAAAAAAAAAAAAAAACCTCAGCTAGTCCAGGCGTCATTCCTCTTCGATCTGAGAACGAAACCCATCACCAAATTCCAATCTGTGAATGAATCCCACCACCAAACTCCGATCTGTGCCATCACCGAAACCCACCACCAAACTTCAATCTAGCCACCAACCATTACTGATTCAGCCACCAAACAATCATGCAACCCATCACCGACCGACCCAATCTTTGATTTGTGCCATCACCAAAACTCCACCACAGACGCCGATCCTCACAAACCCACTCCCTCCACCTCACCACGGCAAGTTGGCAACACCATATGCACAGAAACCCACAAAATATATATATATATATATATATATATATGCCAAAGAGAGAGACCCATTGATTTGAGAGAGGAGCTTGAGGCATATGGGTTTGGGTTTGAGCAAAATCAGGAGATAAAGAGAGTTCAAGAAGGCTAAGCACCAAGATAGAGGGAGAAAGAAGAAAAAGAAGAGGAAAGAAAGAAGAAAAGGAAAGAATGGAGGCGGAGAAACTGAGAGACCGATCTGGGGAAGAAAAAGAAAAAGAAAGAAGAAAACGAAAAAGAAAGAAGAAAGAAGAAAACAAAAAAGAAAAAGAAACCCACAAGCACCATTGAGACAGGAGAGTTTCAGAGAGTTGTGATATGGGATTGTGGTGTTTTGATGGCTTGATTTTTTGTTTTTAATTTTTTTCATTTAGTTAAAATTAATAAATTAATTTTTTTTAATTTAAATTCTGACGTGGCAATTTTTTAATGCTAAAATAGATTTTTTTTTAATTATTATTTTACTGTGCTGTCAACCACGTCAGCATTTTCTGTTAGTTGGGTGATGGTAAGGACTTAAATGTCACGCGTTAATTGGTTTAGGGACTAAAAGTGGTAAAAATAAAAATGTAGGGACCAAAATGGAAAAAAGTCAAAATGTAGGGACTAAAAGTGCATTTATGCCTAATTTCTATCTTCACCTTTTGGTCATGATGAAAAAGCAACCACCAACAACTTATTATGATATAGCACATCAACCTATTATGATATAGTACATTAAGGGAAATTAGTAAATCAACCAAAGAATAAAACATACATACAGACATAAACAAAAACAGAACTCTCACTAAAGTTTTTTAACTTCCTTAGACAATGTGGCTCAAGCCACAGCAAACCCTTACATGTAAATTAATAGGGGAAAAAACCCAATGACTATGACACTTCATAGCAAAGATTGGATAATTATAAAAATGGAAAATAAATTGAATCGAAATTAAGTCAAGTCAATGTCAATATAAGTTTTAAAAAAAAACATTTTTTTCACAGCAAATTTAGTAAAGAAAATTGAGTATAGCACATACACAGCACTGAAGGGAAATATACATTAAGTTTGAATTATAACACATCCCAGTAAAGAAAATTGTCAAACAAAGAAAAAAGAAGAAAAAAAAACCTTCAAATGATCCAAGTTCAATAAAAAAAAAACTATCAATTTATATAAACAGAAAGGCTAACATGGTAACTTCACTTCTTTGCTTATCATCAAAACAAAACAATTAATTATGAAATTCAAACGTTACTTCAAAAAAATAAAGCCTTAAGCCTCGTCCTTGGACTTGCTCACAGTCCTTGGTGTAAATAAACCTTGTCACGCTTTCAAAAATCTTCTTAAGTACCTCTTTGTTTGATTTTTGAATGCCCTTACAAACACAAATTGTCATTGAGTAGCATTTAGAAACTCACCCAGTGAAAGATTTTAAAATTTTGTACTTTGAAAAATTAAATTGAAATCTTACAAACATGAGAATGTACTTAGTGACTCTAGTGGAAAACACTTGAACAACATGACTAACCCTCCAAGTAGGGCTATCCATGGGTCGGGCCGGGTCGAGTTTGTGCCCAACCTGGACTCGACCCGAATGAGGTGGGTGGATAAAAATTTGACCCGAAACTGACCTAGAGATTTGGTCGGATTTTTCGGTTCGGGTCTCATTTGTTTCAGGTTGATTTGGGTCGGTATCGGGTTTTATCACTAGGGCCAAAATCTGGCTAGATCTGGCGAGATCTGGCCGAAATTTGGTCGGATTCGTCGAAATAGGGACCGAATTTCGTCGGATAACGGCGAGATCTCACCAGATCTCAAAGGATCTGGACTAGATCTCGCCGAAATTCGTAATAATTTTCCGGAAAGGGTAAAGGACTCGGTTCGGGTCGGGTATCACGGGTTTTGAAACGGAAAATCGACAACCGATTCGCATGGGGTCGGGTTAGCTAGCTCGGAACTTGCGTCTGACCGCCGGAGTCGCCGGATAAGGTGGCGGCAGGTCGAACACGGGCGGGTTGGCCAGGTTGAGCGAGTTGCTGGGCCGGTTGGACACCCCTACCTCCAAGATAGCAAAATATTATAACAAATTAAGATGCATCAAACATGGAAGGAGCAAGAAACTAAAGGCATATAAATGGATAAATAAGAAAGGATAACGCATTAAAATTTAAAACAACAATTCCATAGTGAAAGAGTAAAGGGTTAAAGTGTAGAGATATACTCAAAAACAAATTGAACCCAAATATCCCAAAGGAAATTATAAACGGAAAAAATGAGAAATGAAAAAATTATAAACGGAAAAAATGCTAGAAAAGAAACATGAGAAACGAAATTATAAACGGAAAAAATGTTTCAATAACAAAAAATTTAAAACAGAATAAATAAAATGAAAGCTTTAAAGTGTAGAGATATACTCAAAACAAATTGAACCCAAATATCCCGAAGGAAAACCAAATCCAACACAAATAACGGATATTAAAAACCATTCTTAATCCAAATTCCTTATTCAAAACCTATCTAAGCCAATAATCTTAATGCAATCCAATCTAGTCAAAATACCCAGACCTAAATCAGATTTGATCCCAAATTTAAAAAAAAAAAAAAAAAAAAAAAAAACAGAGACTATACCCATGGAGGGAATGGGTTTGATGATGGTAGAGGCCTGGACTATCGCTTGACACAATTGGGGGCAGATTTCTCAATTTTTTTTCTCTCTCTCCACTTTCTGTGCCCAATTAACTCATTCTCTCTCTCTCTCTCTCTCTCTCTCTTTTAATCTAATCGTGTTTTCTGTTTTAAATTGTGTAGGTGAGGGAATTTGTAGACTAGCAGAGTGAGAAGAAAGAATATCATAAGTTAACGTATAATATATAATTTACTCTTTAACTTAATTGTATATAATTTGTTCTTCCGAAATATTAAACAATTTCTAAAAATAATTTTTATCTCTTTTTTTTTTACAAATATATAAATTTATCATTTTTGGTATTTTTGTTTGATATTATCCTTTTGGTTGAAGTGATCCATACATGATTATTATGAATTATATTTTTCTTAATTTCTTTTAGTACAACTAAAATTTTTAACTTTCAAATGTATTATTTAAAATTTTCATTCTCTCAAAGAGATTATCACAATAATAAAAAATTATCACATAATTACAATTGATATTATTCAAATAAATGATAGGCACATTAAAATTCATGGTAGCCATGTAGATTGTGTTTTGATATAAACTCAAATTCTCACTTCCAAACTAACTAAGGATTAACTCAAATAAATATCAAACCAAAACTATAAGAGGGAGTGAAAAGAATTGATGCGAACTCAAAAAATACAACACTAACACATATCAAGATTTGCAAGAAAGAATTATATATATATATATATATATATATATATAGATGGGTTCAAGTTACACTTGGTGTAACTCTAAAGAGTTACACATTTTCTAAACCATTGGATTTAAGTTAATCCAACGGTAAAAAAAAAAATACACTCATTAATGCTGATATTCTGATAAGGATCTCATTTATTATCCTTATTTATAACATTCTATACTTATCTCTAATCCCAAAAATATGTATATTTTTCTCTCTGCTTTCTCCTTTTCATCCACTACATGTTTCTCTCTCCTCCATTGCTCTTCCACCTCTATTTTCATAAGGTTCCACCTCCACAGCAACATAGAATTTGATACAAAAAATCTTATGAAAATGGAGTTATCTGGGGTTATCTCAAGCCGATTAACATGCTGCGCACATCAAACATGGCAAATCAGACTAAAGTCATCCAACATGAAAATTTTCGAAGTATCAAGCATCACAAAATTTACAATATATGAAAAGAAAAGAAATGATGGCCAAGAAACTGTAGGTAAGGAGTACAATTAAGTTTCTTTTTTCTTTTTCTTTTTGGGAATTGTGACAGAAAAAGTGCTCCACTCAAGACTTAAATGCAAAATTCATACATACATCTTCTGTACCGTCAGCAACCAAATAGAAAGAAATGGAAGTATTTCCTAACTATTGTTTGTCATGTTGTATAAAAATAAAAATAAAAATACGAAGAGAAAAAAACAATACATAGTTGAATAATTGATAGTATAGATTATGCATCTGCAATGCCCCATGGCACTTATGAAGAAAGAAGTAATAATAATATCAACCAATTGTTTTGATTTGTCTTTGAATCAAAGCATCATAACCTAAGAGCATATCAAGGAATTTAAAGTTAATGTTTTTAAGGTCCATTTATCAAATTAACGGCTTTAACCATAGATTTTAGTCCAACCTAAACACGGGCTTTAGTAGTATCAGTCCAACATAAAACGTGATTTTCATAAGGTTCTACCTCCATAGCCATAGATTTTTTGTATTAGATTCTATGTGACTATGGAGGTGGAACCTTATGAAAATGGAGGTGGAAGAGCAATGGAGGAGAGAGGAATGTGTAGTGGATGAGAAAGAGAGAGCAGAGAGAAAAATACCTATTTTTGGGATTAGAGATAGGTATGGAATGTTATAAATAAGGATAATAAATGAGATCCTTATTAGAATATTAGCATTAATGAGTGCATTTTTTTGACCGTTGGATATACTTAAATCTAATGGTTTAGAAAAGGTGTAACTATTTAGAGTTACACCAGGTGTAACTTGAACCCATCTCATATATATATATATATATATATATATATATATATAGAGAGAGAGAGAGAGAGAGAGAGAGAGAGAGAGAGAGAGTATCACATTTTTTGGGGAGAGAATAACAAATATAGAATAAAAAATAATAAGAAGAATATTCTAAATAAAAGATATAGTTGTAAACACCAAATTATCAAAACCATACTATGTAATAGAATAACATAATATTAATATATAATATATTTATAATAAAATAGGACCACATCTAATAGCCAAAGAAAAAAAAAAAATAACAGCTTAAAAACACAACCAAATTAGATCAACTTGTGGGTTCCAGCTAGCTCAACTGGTAAAGTCTCTGATGGTTGAATAAGAGACATGAGGTTCAATCCCCGCCTACACCAAAAACTGATTGGTGTCTTGGTTTGATGATAAAGAGCTATCATCAGGAGCGGACGCCATAGGTTGAAACTCTCTCTCAAAAAAAAAAAAAAAAAAAAATTAGATCAACTTAAGTAGAGATGCAAGATTGAATTAAAAATCCACCAAAAGAATATATATACACACACATACATACATAAGAGAGAGAGAGAGAGAGTAATCACATTTTTTTTATTGGAGAAGAGTTCAAAATAAAAATTCATAATATGGATTGAATGAGAGATAATAGTTTATTTATAGTAAAGAGGATGGTATAAGAAGAATCAAAATAAGAGGAAGATGAATGGATAGAGAAAGAGTAACGGTAGGATAGAGAGGGGTAGGAAGATCAAAAGGTAAAAGATAGAAGGAAATGTTGGAGAAAGTGAGAAATTAATAAAGAGAAGAAGAGTTAAAAATGAAAGAGTAAGAGCTGAAATAGGTGGATGATGTGGCACAATAAGAAAGTAGCAACATTAAATTTTATGCTTCAGCTTTTAGATATATATAGATTCAAACTGTGGTAGCTAAGCTTTCACTAAACTTCCCACCAAAATTTCAAAACTAAATGCGTATAAGCAAAGAATAAGACTTTCATTTTTTTTTTAAAGATAATTACAACATACTGCTAATTTTGCAGTATAATTTTTTTTTTCCTAGACCCTCAAGTACTTTGTACATGGAGATGTGTTAATTCAACTACAAGATCTGTTAAGTTATGATTTTTCTCATAACATTAGTGTTGGCTTATTCCATGACAAAAAATGTTGTAATTGCATAAATTTGTTTCCTTGTATTTTTGTGGGATTTTATTGTATTGGGTTTAATACTAAGTTGGTGAAGACTCAAGCTTAATTGAAGATCAAGTGGATTTCGCGAGAAGCTAACTCGTGAAGTAGCCACATGAGAAGCACATGACTGGAAGCTGAAGAGTCGTGCCAAGCTGTCAGTTTCGCGAGTGTCTCGCGAGTAAGGCCTTCTCGCGAGGTAGTCGCGAAACATTCTGCCTAGAGGATTTTTAAGTGTGACTTTTTTACCTTTCACTTATACTATATATACCCTTATTACCCAGAAATTGTAAGGAGGACATTCAGAAAAAAAAAAAAAAACCCTAGATAGGTTTTCTACAACACACACACCCACCTTTTAGAGAGAGAGCTACTCATTCTTAGTGAGAAATTATTCTAGCCTCTTCTCATTCTCTCTCCCATTGTCATACCTTGAGAAGGGATTTGTATCCAAACAAAACCCATTCAGAGTGTAGAGAGTGTTTTGGAGTTTGGGAAGCTTTGGGGATTTGCCAAAAGAAGCCGGTGAGGCTTGGCGGATGCAATCGGGAGTATTGCGGGATCCAGAGAGCTAGAGAAGATAAGGCTTGGCGAAGTCAGTTGGTAGCAAGAGCTTAGAGGGCTCAAGTACGTTGGGTAGATTAGGCTTGGAGGGTCTTTTATTATTTGTGTACTCCAACTTCATTCTCTAGTGGATCGATTTACTGCTTGGAGGGCGGCGGAGAGGTTTTTTGCTGAGTTCTTCGGTTTCCTCTTTGATAACATGTCTTGGTATTATCTTGTGTTTGCATCTCTTTTCCCTTACTTTTGTGCTTACTTTTCTTGTTTGTTGTTCATGTTTATGCACTAAAGTAGTATCGGTTCATTGCACATATGTACTCTTATTTTTGCACTTTGATTAAGTAAGAGTAAAATCAATCGAGCCGTAATTTTTAATTGGGGGTCTAAACAAGCTCTTGTGTTTTTAACACAAATCTGAGCTTTCAAGATCTTTGACTAATTTGTTGTTTCTTTAGTCAATAGAAAAGGTAGCAATTGAAAAACTTGCCAAAGTTAGGAGTATTTTCTTGGCCAATCAAGAAGAATTGCAATAAGGCCAAGACATGTTACTTTCAATCCTTTCTAGGATTTGATGCATCAATTGTTTTTTTAGTAATGATATGACTTTAAAGCTATTTTTGTTGTTGCTAAATATGATTTTAAAGCTATTGCACCAAGTGTCCCCAGGTTTTTTCATGACATATGTTAAGAGCTCTTGACTGGTCTGTCCCTTTGTGATATTGGAAAAGTGTGAAGCAATAGAACTTGATAATTTTCAAGGGAGAGACATGGGTGGTGAGGAAGAAGATCAGGAATCACCTTTACTAGGAAGCGCTTCTCAACCTGATGAACCTGAGGAGCCTCTCAAAAGAACAGGTAATTAGACTTGAAATTAAATTTTGCAGTTATTGCACATATACTAGTCTTTTCTTCTTATCTTTTCAGTAGAGATAATGTCACAAGACGAGGAAAACTCTTTTACTTTCCTCATATTTTTGGCTATATGTTTCCTTCATCATGTCTATTTTTTAAGAGTTTTCTAAAAAAAAAAAAAAAGAAAACTATTTTAAGAGCTTTCATTTCCTTTTTATGTCTCCTTTCTCCTTTTTCTCTTTTGGTATATAATTTATTGAGTAGCTAAGTCTATGGGTAAGGATGAAAATTGAAAATTTGAAACAATATCTATATCTCTACTGCCGGAGAGGTAGAGCCTATTAATGACTTTGGTGAAAACAGAATGGGTGACTGCAGTAATGCCATATGATCAAATCTTCTGCCTTTTGGGAACAGAGAACCATTTTCCAATAGAGAAATTATCTTATGCATTCATTGGATGCATATAATCTCTCATAGTAAGTAGTGACTTTCACATAAATTGGCCATATCTTGCATGCAGCTGCTGCATATTTTTATCTTCAGTTGCCAAAGAAAATAACAATTCAAGTGGGTGCTAGATATTTTCACTTAGATTGCATATGGGAAGTGCAAAAAAAGTCAGTTTTTGTGTTTTTTGAGCTTATTTTGGCAGACCCCATACAAAAAACTTTTCTTTGTTATTTTCTATAATACTTTCAGTAAACAAACAATCAGCAAGCGCACACTTGGGACTGTTAACCCTATTGCATATTACTATGCTCTAAAACGTGATTCAGCAATATGCACTGCACAAAGTTAGATATTTTCACTTTTAGTACGTAGTAGTATTTTGGTAGGAAGGAATATTGGAGGTTGCAATTTGCGGGGGAGCACAAATACCAAAGATGGTCCCAACTCTAATTAAAATACCTTCCACTCTTGACAACTCCCTTTCAATACAATACAATTATTTATACAAAGCATTATTAAAATTGGAATCTTATATATAATTGAACCAAGCATGATTATCTTGGCCTTCTAATATCCGTTTTAATTTTCAAAATTTAAGTTTCATCCTTCACCCTCATACCACAGCCTTATTCTATCCACTAATTCTTCCCACTAGTTGAGCTTTTTACAAGTACATTTAGTATAAACTTTTTCCTTTTTGCTGAATGAATATACTTTAATTAAGCCGTCATGTAGCTAAGCGTCTTATATATGAACCAGCATCTGGTGTTTTTCACAGAGATCTTTAGGCTTCAAATTACCCCTTCCCAAACTATCAAATTATCAACCAAAAAAAAAAAAAAAGTTAATATGTTACAACTTTTTGGGCTAATATTCCTCTTTATTTTTGTGAAGGGACCATATGGACTTCAATAGCATATATAATAACAGGAGTGATTGGGGCAGGAGTTTTGTCTCTTGCATGGACTGTGGCTCAACTAGGGTGGATTGCAGGTCCATTACTCATGATAGTCTTTGCAGGCATCACCATTATTTCTACAAACCTTCTATGTGATTGCTATAGACACCCAGATCCTGAATGTGGCCCTGCTAGAATTCGGTCCTATATGGAAGCTGTCAAGGTGTATTTAGGTGAGAGATTTAATCCCAATTTTCTTATCTTTGTCACGTCTAATCTCAGCCATCAATCAACGATGTATTGTCTTAGCTAAGTGATATTTGTCTTGCAAGTTGAAATTTCTAAAATATGGACCCATTTAGCAAAAAAGAAATCAAGAATTGTGTGTGTTACGCTCCATTTATATAAATCTATAAGTTTTAGTGTGTGATTAAGCTAGCTAATAGTAGGTTTGGGCTTTGATTAGTAAAAATAATAAACAGATTGAAAGTTCAATTAGCGTATAAAACACCAATGAATGTTTAAACCCCCAAAATCAAAAATACCAACACAAGCTTATACACAAACAATATATGTGTGAATTGATGAATATAAGCTAAACCCAAATTGGTAAAACACTCTAAACCAAAATTAATCACAAACACAGTAGTAATTAAAAGGTAAAGAGAAAGGGAAGAGAGATGCAAATACAAAGATAACACAACGATGTATTATCGAAGAGGAAATCGAAGTACTCGGCAAAAAATCTCTCCGCCGCCCTCCAATCGGTCAATAATCCACTAGAGAATGAAGTTAGGATACATGAATAGCAGAAGACCATTCAAGTCTAATCTACCCAATGCATCTAAGCCCTTCAAGCTTCTTGCTCCAACAGGGTTATGCCAAACCTTGTCTTCTCTAGCTTATTGGATCCCGCAATAGCCCATTGTATCAACCAAAATGAATTGTTCCCTTTTGAATTGCTTCCCAAGCACCAAAATACCTCCTCACTGATATGGGTATAGTGAGATAAAGATTTGGCTAAATGTATTTCTCAAGAATATGTCAATGGAGAGAGTGAGAGTAGAGGAATTTGGAGAATCAAATGATGAACATTGTGGATGAGTCAATCTTGTTTTTCTCTAGGATTTTTCTCTCAAAATTCTCTCTGGGTATAAGGGTATTTATAGTAGGGTGTATGAGGAATGCGAAATGTCAGTTTTCAACAAATAGGGCATTCTAGTGACTCGACCTTGCGACTAAAACGAGTCGCGAGTTTGAGTCGCAAGCTAACTGCCTGGCCAGACTAGAAGTTTTGTCATGTAGTGCTCCAGCTGTCATGACCCTTTAGCTCCCCCTGCATACTTCTCACGTGTGCCATTCTGGCGACTTGCCAGTCGCAAGCCAGTTGTGAGATCCAATCGCGAGACTCCTTTGAATTGCACACATCTTGAGTTTTCTTCACACTCTCTCACACACTATCCTTACATATTTCCCACAGGGTATTTAATTGCTAAATTACAAGAAAATTTGGCATGGAATAAAGCCAACACATGATTGAATAAATTCAACCTTACACAAATAAATTCTAAATCTCTTTTAGCTTTGTTTTTAAGTTAATCAGTAATACATGACAAATAAATTGTTCATTAGGATTAAATTCATGTTAATAATCAAAGGACAAAATTTCCTTTAATCCAGTTGCAATTGAATAAATTTCTATGTTATTTTTAATCACATGACCTATTTAATAGTAATGTAAAGTGACCAAAGCTTTAAGAAGAGTATTTGTTGTTGTCTACTAAAAAAGAAAGAACTAAGTAGTCCACCAGACCTGCAGATATTTCACTAGTCTGCACTAGTGAAAACCCTTTTTATTGGGGGTGCCAATACATCTAATAATAAACATTGACCTTATAATGTACATGGAAATGCAGGGGAGAAGAGCCAGAAGGTGAGTGGAGTGCTTGTGCTGGAGGGCTTATGGGGGGGTGCAGCTGCCTATGTCATTACGGCTGCTACCAGCATGAGGTACTCCTCATGAACCATTTTCACTACTTCATACTCTTTATTAAAAAGTTAGTTTTTTTTTTTTTTTTTTTGGGTCACATGCTAGCTAAATCACTAACATTCTTAAATATTAATAGTCCTTTGGATTAACTCCTCTAATCTTTTATTTTATTGTATTGACATGAAGATATGTGTGTTAGTCTACACTTCAGACTACCGTCCTACTAATGAGAAACCATCTCCTATGTTAGCTTCATGGAGTGGGTGCCAAACAAGCTTCTAGGCAGGAGTCACAGACTTGTAAGAGGTCACTCCATAGATGGGGGTACAAGATAATCAGTATAACAAGACACGATAGCTCCAGGGACTTGGGCCATGGAAACTGGAAACTTTTGTTTTTAGTCTAAATGGGCTTTGCAGTGCCAGTCTCCAGCTGGCTCTGGTCCAATCAAATGCCAAGCCTGGCTAGCCACAAAATTTGACCTTCAAATGAAAAGGAAAAAACCTAAGGGATAAGGTTAATAATAGGGAGAAGGAAAAAATTTCTCTTACACTCATTTACCTTCACTATTTTATGCCAATATATATTTGGTAATATTGTGCAAAGGGTGATAGGACTAAATAAACAGTGCAGCCAGATGACACATGATTATGGGTCCACTCCATGTCCTTTACTAGTTAGATTTTGAGATTCTTGAAATCAAGTCTAAAGTTTCTCAAGCTGCAAATGATGTGAAAGGTCACGTTAGGTATATTGAAGAAACAAACACAGCAACAAGAGTCAAAAAACAGGATGAAACATCCCTTTAGAAATGGTATCATGTTGGAATCAGAATCAGCTAAAGAGGCTGTGTATCAAACTGCCTTTTTTTCTCCATCATAGTTTAGGTTCTAAATGAGACTGTATATCTTCATGATGCTGAGAAGCTATCCATGCAAAAGCCTTGTAAGTTTTAAGTCTAACCTTGCAGAATCTCACTGATCATGGCTTCAAAAACGCTTGAATGGCTTTAGGTCCTACTGCAGCCTTCAAATGATTGTCAAATTGGGGAGCAATCACCATGGTGTCAAGTACATGATCGGTTTCTACTTTAGTAGCCCATCAAGTAGCTGGCAACTCTTGTGTTGTCTTTTACAGCTTACTGGAATTATTGGAACACTACAAAAATGATGAAGCTTATACGGCCATGTTCAAAATTTAATGTAATTTTAATCACCTGATCAATGATACATAAACGTGCACACATGCATGCACTCACTTTGGACCAATTTAAAGCTTTGTAGAACTGATGGAACATTCTTATGTTAATCATGGTCATAGATGGAGATAAAAAGAAACATCAAATGTTAGCTGTCACAAGCATGGTATATTTATTTGCATTTATGTATGCGTGACATAGTGTTTTGTATCCGGGACCTTCATAATGGTGTGTGGCATAGTGTTCTGTGTCTTAGGCCTTTTATATTGGGTATACAGGTATCAAACTTCATGGCCCTCTTTTGAGTTGGATAAACATGGCTATCCAACACTCTTTTGAAGTAGCCAAAGGTTCCTGTGATCAGATGGGCGTCTGAGAAAAACTGGTAAAGATTTTTTCTAGGATTAACCACTGGTTCTTCAAAATTTACTTCCAAATTTAATCTTGAATTCAGTGCCTTGTGTGGGCAACTCAATCAGGATCCTTGTGGAGTTGCACAGCTCATATCATTACTGCTGTTATTGACTCTGGAGTTCTGTCTCTGGCATGGAGTAATGCACTGTTAGGAATGATAGCAGGGCCAGTTTCCTTGATTTGTTTTGCTATTGTCACCTATGTTTCTGCATTCCCCGTTTCCGATTGTTACAAGTGTCCTGACTCCATAACTTGAAGACAAAACTACTTTTACAGAGATGCTGTTAAAGTGAATCTTGGTAGTAAAAGCACCAACTTCTTTTCCTTCTTCTTCTTCTTCTTGGTTTTAAAGGTTCTATATGATATTCGACTTAGGATATACTTTACAAAGATATTTATGTTTTATATGCCCCCTGATTTGGTATAGTGAAAGTTCTGGAAGAACACAGCCATGGTTTTGTGGTTTGCTTCAATATTTGAGCTTGTATGGGACTGAGTCTGATTGCTTACGTAATTACTACAGCAACCAGTAGAAATAGAGTATAATAAAAATTTGTGTATTGCGAAATTTTCTATGCACATCTCTCTCTTTTTATCTTCTTCATGTTCTCTTTAACCCTTTGAATGTTCATTCTAGTATGAGTGTCATCTTCATCAGCTATGTTTATGATCCGCTCTTTTTCTTTTCTTTTGCCGTTTCTGATTGAGTTCAAGTTGGCTAAGTTTAATCTGCCGAATTCTTATATTTTTCCTTTCTTTGATATGTTCATAATTCACATATTTTCCTTTCTTTGGCATATTCATGCAGGGCAATTCAGAAATCAAACTGCTATCACAAAGAAGGGCACCAAGCTCCATGTGCATATGGTGATACTTTTTATATGCTGCTCTTTGGACTTGTTCAGATTGTTATGTCACAGATTCCAGATTTCCATAAAATGGAATGGCTTTCGGTTGTTGCTGCAATGATGTCCTTTACCTACTCTTTTATTGGAATAGCACTTGGCTTTGCAAAAGTAATAGGTATGGCAGTGTTTGCCTTCTTTTTGTCAATCACAGGCCTCCAATTTTACAACAAAAACACACCCTGTGATCACATAAAGATGTATACAGTAGTATGAAAAGTTGTTTCACTCTCTAAAATGTTGTAGTAATTCTTCAGATTGCTGAGATAACCTATGAAAAGAATTAATTTTAGAACTTTGAGTTTTATATTTTCTTATCACTCCAAACTTGCAAAAACAAGAGCTTTCACTCAAATGAGGCTAAAGCAACTATCTGGTATCATCAAAAAAAAATTTCCAGAATGCAGAAGCTAAATGGAGGGTACTAGAGATGTTTGGTTGACCTAATAGGAAAGTTGGCTGCTTTGTCATTTATATATCAACATTCATGAGTTTTTTTTTTTTTTTTTGATGGGTCAACATTCATGAGTTGTATTTGCTGAAAATGGGAAGATTATGGGAAGCATTACAGGAGTCCCGGCTTCTACTCTTGCCAATAAACTTTGGTTAGTCTTCGAAGCATTTGGGGACATTGCTTTTGCCTATCCGTACTCAATTATTGTTCTTGAGATCCAGGTATGGAGTACTGTCTCATAATAAACCAAATTATAAACAAAAGCATATGAAAATTTAAGTTTGAACTTAACATTATAAATTTAGTAATAAAGAAATAAATAATTGCCGATATAAGTTCAGTATCTAAAATGTTTTGTGAAATTTGTTAAATGAAGGATACTTTGAAGTCCCCTCCCCCAGAAAACCAGACCATGAAGAGGGCCTCAATGGTTGCCATTTTTGTCACAACCTGTTTCTACCTCTGCTGTGGATGCTTTGGATATGCAGCCTTTGGAAATGATACACCAGGAAACATATTGACAGGATTTGGTTTCTATGAACCTTATTGGCTCATTGATTTTGCTAATGCCTGCGTTGTTCTTCATTTGGTAGGAGGATATCAGGTACTAACAATCAATATACAATTTCAAAATAATAAAGCTATAACTTACTTTTTCGTTGACCTTTTCAAAATTTTTGTTTATGCCCAAATGTTCGTGGCACATTCACTGGCAAAAAGTCTTGTGGCTTATGCAAGAAGCATTGCTTAAAAAGAAAAGTTTCTTGAACAGGACTCAAATCCTACGTAACATTTTTCTGTCATGCATAAGTAACCCAACTTTTCAAAATTATATTGCAAAATATATCAAGATATGCTTTGATTTTCAAACATATTTTTTTCTTTTCCCTATTTCCTAGTCAAATCCTTTTTTGTAGTACTAGTGATAACTCATTGTCTTTGATTCCATACTGTAGGCAGTGCCGAATGTTAATTACTTCTCTGCATCCTTGTAGTTACATTCTTTCACATATTTTCTCTCTCAGATTTATAGTCAGCCAGTATTTGCATTTTGTGAAAGATGGTTTACCAAGAAATTCCCAAACAGTGGCTTTGTAAATAACTTCTATACCATCAAACTCCCATTGTTGCCGGGTTTTCAGTGGAATCTTCTCAGACTATGTTTCCGAACTGCATACGTTGTATCAACCACTGGAATTGCAATGCTCTTCCCTTACTTCAATTCAGTCTTGGGACTGTTAGGGGCCTTGAACTTTTGGCCTTTGACTATATATTTCCCTGTGGAGATGTACTTTGTACAAAAGAAAGTAGGAGCTTGGACAAAAAAATGGATTGCACTTCAGACATTTAGCTTTGTCTGCTTTCTTGTGACAGTTGTCGGTTTTATTGGATCACTTGAAGCTATTATAAGCGCCGAACTCAGCTGAGTAATTACTGTAATTCTATAACGAATGGGGGAAAATAAACAATATCTTATCCTTTTCATGATCTTAAATATAATCCAAGCTTTCAGGATGCTATGATTACAGATAAAAACTGCAATTCTCAGTTTCTTCCCTGAGCAATCCACAACCACAATACTACTTTGGAAGTGGGCTTTTAACCACAAATCAATTGTGATTACATTGAGTTGCATTAAGATTTCTAGTATATTTTGACATTAACTCTTTGTTAGTTCAAAATTTTCAAAATGTTTTCAAAATTGAATTATGCCCTTGAGCATCGCACTTGGACTCTCACAAACCCTCCACTGGACAAGAAACTCATTGGTTGCAAATGGGTTTACAAAGTCAAGTACAACCCTGATGGTTTTGTGGAGCGATACAAAGCATGGTTGGTGGCCAAAGGTTACTGTGAGATAATGCTACCAACACCTAGCAAATATTTGGACCCCAATAGTATGTATATATTACGGCTTAATCACAATAAATCCTTACTGACAATTAAAGTCCAATATACGCAATTAACCGATTTCAAAGAAAGGGAAAACAGAGCATGAATCTAATGTGATCAGATAGGTGTAGGGAAAACCAACTCGTTTTTTTAGGGTTCAACTAGCCACATAGTCAGGCTATTGTGTCCTAGAGGGACAAGTCAAATAGAAATTTTGCTGAATTGATTTGTGGAATTACCAACTGCAGAGAGTATGAATTTCCTTGAAGAAAGTGAGATTTTCATACTTCAATCTAACTAGTTTCATTCGTTCTAATTTTTTTCCCTACCTATAATTTATTTCATTACAATTTTATTCTAATTTTAATTATCTTTTTAATTTTTATTATATTTTAGTGTATTATCATGAACAGATTTGATTAAACATTGATTTATAATTAAGCCCTTTTCACTAAAAAAGAAAACAGATTGTAAAAAAAAAAAAAAAAACATACATTTGATTAGAAATTGACAGTAATTTGGAAGAAAGTCATTTAAAAAGGTGTTAGAAAAGAACTATTTCAAAATTGATATAAATCGATTCTCAAAAAAAAAAAAAAAAAAAATGATATCAATCCCATGTGATGAAGTCCAACCTTTGGCATTCTATATTCCCAATAGTACGTGCGCACGTAGCTTTCATTTAATTTCCACCAAACTTTCAAAACTAAATGCGTATAAGCAAAGCATATAAGACTTTCATGTCTTTGTTTCTTTAATCAGTATAAGGTAGTGATAGAAAGACTTTCTATAGTTAGGAACGGCAGATCCAAGAAATATGTGCTTGATAAATCACAAGAAGTGAAGCTATCCAACGGGGTCAAGACGTGTTACTTTCAATTCTTTCTGGGATTTGATGAATCCTGTTGTTTTTCAACTAATTGTATGAAAGCTGTTGCACTAAATGACCCCACCTTTTTCAAGACTGGTGTATGCCTTGTGGTATTGGAAAAGTATAAGACAAATAGAATTTGATAAATTTTCAAGGGAGAGATATGGGTGGTGAGGAAGAAGATCAGCAATCACCTTTACTAACAAGCTCTTCTCAACCTGATGAAACTGAGGAGCCTCTCAAAAGAACAGGTAATTGGACTTGCAAATTGCATATGATATGGTTTCATTTCTTCTTATCTTTTTGGTAGAGTTTTACAAGATAAGGTATATAGTCTTTACTTTCCACACATTTGGTTTTGGCTTTATGTTTCCTTGATCATATCTATCCTAAGAGCTTTCATTTTCTTTGGATGTCTTTTTTACTCCTTTTTCTCTATTGGTATATAATTGTTGTGTAGCTAAGTCTATTATGGGCAATGATGGAAGTTGAAAACTTGAAATCATATCTTTGAGTGCAGTGCCATATGACCAAATCTTCTGCTATTAGTAGCAGAGGACCATTTTCCAATTGAGAAGTTATCCTTATTATGGAGGAGAAATAGTTATGCACGTCTCATAGTAAGTGGTGACTTGCACATAAATAGACCATGTCCTGCATGTAATGGATGCACAAGATATGCATTCCATCTCCAAAAGTTGAAGGCATATCTCTATCTTCAATTGCTGGAGAAAATATGATATATTAATTCAAGTGGATGCTGGATATTTTTTTCTCTAAGATTACATATGGGAAGAGCCAAAAAAAAGTTAGTTTTTGGGCTTTCTAAGATTTTTTTTTTTTTTGGTGGACCCATATATATATATATATATATATACATATATATAAATTCTCCATCTTTTTCTATATTAGTACTTTCAGCTATACTTCGTTTGTAAATCCTATTGCCTATTATCATTCTCCAAACTGTGATTCAGCAATATACACAGTACAATAGTTTGGTAGGTAGGAATATTGGAGGTCAATATTTGTAAAGAGGTACTCAAAACACCAAAAATGGTCCCAACTTTAATTTAGATACCTACCACTCGAGTCTTGACTCTTGACAGCTCCTTTTCAATATAGTACAATTATTATTTATACAAAGCATGTTATTGAAATTGGAATCTTATATTGAATTTAACCAAGATGAATTTCATGCCTCATCCTCCCTCTTAGAATATGCTTTTTTTATTATTATTATTTAGTTTTGAGAATCAATTAGAATATACTTTAATTAAGCTTTCATGTAACAACTTTCTGGGCTAATATTAATATTTATTCTTGTGAAGGGACTTTGTGGACTTCAATAGCATATATAATAACAGGAGTGATTGGGGCAGGAGTTTTGTCTCTTGCATGGAGTGTGGCTCAGCTTGGGTGGATTGCAGGTCCATTGCTCATGATAGCCTTTGCAGGCATCACCATTGTTTCCACAAACCTTCTATGTGATTGCTATAGATACCCAGATCCTGAATGTGGCCCAGCTAGAAATAGGTCCTTTATGAAAGCTGTCAAGTTTTTTTTAGGTGAGAGATTTCAATCCAACTTTTCTAACCTATATCTATGTCACATGATTCACATCTCAACAGTCAATCAATAATGCAATGTCTTAGACTCATAGCTAGTGTTATTTGTCTTACAAGTTGAAATTTCTACACTGTGGACCACCACTTAGCCCAAAAAATAATCAAGAATTGTGGTTTGTTACGCTACTTATATTGCATTTATTAATCTATAATTTTCAGCGTGTGATTAAGTTTGGTGAGAGCAGGTTAAGGCTCTGATTAGCAAAATATTTTATAGATCTCTTTCATTTCTGTTTTCTCTTTGAGCTGTCTCATCTGTCAGTTTTGTTTTAAGGTGAATACACATTCAAGACAGAAATAAATATACAGTACATTTGAATGAATTTCACCTTAACATTTTCTAACGTTGAGCTGTGTCAAAAGATTGGAATTAATAGCATCACATTATAACAATCATCACGTGGACAAAACAAGTTATTATAAATTTTTAATGAATTTACCCTATTAATTAACTGAGCATGCCAATTTTATGGGCATAATTTACACAATAAGACCAAAAGAAGCAATATTAAAGGAGTAATACTACCTTCGCAAATTATTTTATAGCATTTTTACAAACTATTGATGTGACTAATTCTTATTAGTTCTAATATGTGTTCACCACTAACATCACATTAATGTTTACCAATAATTATTTAAAAATTATTAAAATCACATCAGGAATTTATAAAAATATTGTAAATTAATTTGTGTCTGTTACTCATATTAAATGGGCAAAAACTCTGACCAGAGCCCTTAGTTTTGGTTTGCTAAAAAAGAAAGAATAACTTTCTTTTACTGCACGTAACCTACATATATAGACTCCACTAGTCAGCACATTGACTCTATAATGTGTAATTATAGGAGAGAAGAGCCATAAGGTGTGTGGAGTGATTGTGCAGGAGAGCTTATGTGGGACTGCCATTGCCTATGTCATCACCTCTGCTAGCAGCATCAAGTATTCTTCATGAACCACTTTCTCTTAATTTGTATTTTGTATTGAAATATAGGTTTTTTTTTTTTTTTTTGTCTTAATTTCTTTTTGCTTGTTTTGTTTGTCATATGCTATATTACTAATTAATTTGTTGAATATTCATTGTTGACTTCAAAATTTTGAGATTAAGCTTGGTTGTTTGTTGTTGTTGTCATTGTCCTTTGAGAGTGAGAATTTTCTAGAGTTTATGACAATGATTATACTACAGAGGATTATATAGAGTACATTAGTGTTCTCATGTTAACTTTACTGTTGAGTTTTTAAAACTTTGGCTATTTGTGGGTGATTTAAATTTTATCATGCCATTAACATTAAAGAAAATTTTATTATCCCTATTTTAATATCTATTTTTATGTTATTGATGATGATGTAGTAAAACTGTAAAACACTAAAACTAGATTGTATTTTCTTATTATCACTAAAATATATATATATATATATATATATTCTTATTATATTCTTCATATTTTTAAAATTTTAACCACATATACATTTTTTTTTATCTAAAAAAAAAAGGACCTCATAATGAAATCAATATATATATATAAAAGCAGAGACCTTATGTGGGAAAGTATGAGCTCACATGGGAGAGTATAAGGTTCTGCCATGTGGCGCTCTCTTTGACAAGGAATTTGTTCACATAAATTCTTTACTCAAGTGCCACATAAGAGATAAAAACTAATTAAAATTCAAATGATAATTCCCATGAAAAAAATATTCAAAAGGTAAGAAATTTATTTTCTTAGATTCATTGTATCAAGACATTTCTCAAGTTCCACATTATAGATAAGGACTAATTAAAATTTAAAAGATAAGGACTCTTTATTTTCTTGAGTTTATTGTTTCAAGACTTTCCTCTCTCTCACAAAGCACAAAACTTTTCATATTTTCACTCACCCCTTTTGCACTTCTACTACTTTATATACACCTACCTATATTCTTTCATCTTCATGCCATAGGTTAGGTGCTTTTTGATTCTGTTTTAGCCCTCACAATTTCTTGGTTTCTTTGTCATTTTTTTTACTACTATTTAGTGTGGTATTGGTATGAGCCTCAACCATAAAAGTAAAAAATGATGATTATTATGGAGTTTTCTTTGTTGTGAATCAAGATTATCTTAGCTTTAGTTGCAATCCTAAGTTTAGTTGCAGCTATTCAAAAATAGTGTGAAACGGTGTACAAATCACAATCATATCATTAGTTCTCTCCTATCATTTTTTTTTAGTACTATTTAGTGAGGTATTGGTATGATATGAGCCTCAACCATAAAAGTAAAAAACAATGATTATTATGGAGTTTTCTTTGTTGTGAATCAAGATTATCTCAACTTTAGTTGCAATCCTAAGTTTAGTTGCAACTATTCAGGAATAGTGTGAAACGGTGTACAAATCACAATCATATTGTTAGTTCTCTCCATCAAAGCTACAATTAGGTAGTTCTTCACATAATTTTTATGTTCTTTCTCATGTATCTTTCATGTATAATACTTATCCACCTATATATTTTTTATTACGTTTGTTAGTGTTGTAAATTATAATTGTTGTGGTTTGTTAAGATTAGTTTCAAATGATTTAATTTGTTGTTACGGTTTTGATGTACGATTGTAAGTTAATTAGCGCGCTCTACTTCTCTATATAAAGACAAAGCTCATGTATAAAATTAATAATACAAGATTAGTTCTTCCATTTTTAACTTATACTTATCTTGAATTTTAGAATTCTCTTTGTTTTTTTTTTTTTTTTTTTTTTTTTTTTTTTTTTTTTAAGAATATAAAAGTCATATTAGAGGCAATTAAATATTTAGGCAATTTTTCTTATTTGATTACGTTCTCTATATGTTGGTATACAAATAATTTTGTTTCATTTAGATTACGAACAAAGTATTTGAGATTGGAGTCTTAGGATTTGGTGGTGAGAATGAAGTGGTTGAGGAAGTGTTCAGTTTTAGAGATAAAGTCTACCTTTTATCTAGATGTTATTTTATTATTTTAAATATTAAATTTATAATATGGTGTAAACTCTTAGAAATTTCTAATAACTATGTAATTACAATAGTTATTAGAAATTTAAAATTTAAAGAAAATCCACTCAATAGTCGGAAACTACTTCTAGGATAAGGAAAAATTAAAATTATAAAATATGAATTAAGAAAATTAAGTTTCAAAGCATTCAACTATATTATGGAAAACATCATTAATACTATATAACAAAATGATTATTATATATGGGTCTTAAAAAAATAAAAATTATTTTCAAATGAAATTACCAAGTATTTGCGTATCGTGCGAAAAATTATCTAGCTTAAACAAAGGGATAAGGGGGCAACAAACCTTTTGATTGATGACTAGAAGACATAAATATTTTCTTTTTTGAGAAGTTTAAGAATATATATATATATATATATATATATATATATTATATATCTGGTATGAACAGCTTTATAATTAGTGTTTATTGAGATGGCTCTAGGGTCTTCTAAAAAAAAGAAAAAGAAAAAAGAAAAAGATAGCTCTAGGAACTTGGGCTATGGAAACTGGAAACTCTTGTTTCTAGTCACACACTGTAATAAGTTGGGCCTTTGCAGTGTCAGTTTCCAGCTGGATTTGGCCTAGTCAAATCCCAAGCCTGGCCGCCAGCCACAAAATTGGACCTGTCAAATGAAAACGACAAAACATAAAGGATGAGGTTAGTACTCCATTCTCTAAGCAAAATAAAATAATGTAGGGTCAATTAAGAATTTACATTTGGATGGAATCTTGTGCATGAGACCTTGGAATTTTTGTCAACATACTTGCTTTCCCCTCCCTTGGTATGATTGAGAAGGCAAAAGAGCAGAACTATCAAAGAAAAGTAAAAAGGTCGAGTAGCAAATGAAAATTGAAAAGTTTTAACTAGGTGTGTGATAGAGATTGGTGTATAAATAATATACATTTTTAAAAATATTTTTTTTTATTGAAGCCATTATATTCTAGGCTATTCATGTTATATACTCCTTATTTCAGATAAAATTTTGAAGTGGTCAAAATTTTAACTCAAATCGTGTTTTCAAAAAATGATTTCAGCTAATGTAGTATGGTGTGTTTGGTACATATAGTGTGTAATTATCATCATTTTGTATTTAATTCAGTACCAGCTACTAAACCAACGCTTAAAGTAAGAAATGCTTTCATAACGAATGAGGGAATTGCTTTCTGAAAAAGATTATGATATGGTTTCAATAAAGAGACACTAGCAACATAACCTTTTTCACAACTTGCTCGTGTCAAATTTTGAGTGGAATAATATCACTTTGATATAGTCTTACCAATGACAACACTTTTATTGTGTATCAATTGCTGCATGTTTGTGTAATAATAGGAAACTTGGAATCAGTATTACAGTGGAGAAGCTATTACTGTTGGAAGTAAAAATGGTATGGCCTCCAAAGTTAGATGCTTTTGTTGTCAATAAATAAGATGATAAGAGGCACTTGTGGTGTATATGTAAACAAGCAGATACCTGTTCCATGTCTGCAAGTACAAGGGGGTGTCATATTGCTTGAACTTACTAGTTTCAGTAATTTCGCAACTTGCACTTTCCTTGTAGCTTAGTAAAACCAGAAGATGCAAAGGATGCATGGTTCTTGTTCTATTAGGACACTAGACACCCAGTTCATTCTGAGTAATTGAAGTGAAAAAGCTGACTCATGTTAATGTTTTCAGCTCAGAAGCACTACCCTTTGGTAATATTGTGCAAAGGATGATAGGACTATATAAAGGCTGCAGCTGACACATGACTGTGGGTCTCCCCTGTTCCTTTCACCTTTTTCTAGTAAGATATTGAGATTCTTGAAAGCAAGTCAAAAGTTTCTCAACTTGCAAATGATGTGAAAGATCATGTTAGGTGTATTGAGAAAACAAACACTGCAACAAGAGTCAAAAAACAAGATGAAACATCCTTTGAGAAATGGTCTCATGTTTGAATCGGTATCAGTTAAAGAGGCTGCGTATCAAACTTTCTATGAGAAAAGGGATACTACCTTTTTTTTCTGGACTTTAGCTATTGGAGTATTGTCCATTGCAAAGGAAAAAAATTATGCTTGATTTCAATCTTTTACTTTGTTAGATAAGAAGACTATCCATTCATCCACTCATTGCTATTATTTGATTCTAAATAAAGTAGGAAGAAAGTAATAAAGAGGGAAGGTAAAAATTCCGTGATGAACATGACAGTCAATTTCTCCAATATTGTTTAGGTTCTAAATGAGACAATATATCTTCATGATGCTGAGAAACATCCTTGCAAAAGCCTTGTAAGTTGTAACCTTACATATTGTTTAGGTTTTTGTAAGTTGAAAGTCTAAACTTGCAGAATCTCACTGATGATGGCTTCAAAAACGCTTGAATGGCTTAGGTCCTATTGCTGACTTCAAACGATTGTCAAATTGGGAAGCAATCAAAATAGTGTCAAGTAAATAAGTTTCTCCTTTTACTAATCCATCTAGTAGGTACTAACCAAAAAAAAAAAAAAAAAAATCCATCGAGTAGCTTACTAGAATTATGGTAACACTAAATAAATGATGAAGATTCGCATGTAATTTTAATCACCTGATCAATGATATTGATACATACACGCAGACACATGCATTCGCTCACTTAGGACCTATTTAAAGCTTCTGTAAGAGTGAAGAAGTGATGATCAAAGCTTCATAGAACTGATGGAACATTCTTATGTTATAGAAGCCTTCATTAAGAGTCACTCATGGTCATTATATTTGTCCATCACATAATGGAGGCCACAGCTAGCTAGTTATTTTAGAGGAAGAATAATTAGCAACATAAAATTTTAGCTCTCACAAGCATGGTATTTGTTTATGCATTGATGTATTTGTGACATGGTGTTTTGTGTCCGGAGACTTTTATATTGGTCTGTGGCATTGTGTTCTGTGTCTTAGCCTCCTAGGCCCTTTATATGGGTATACAGGTATCAAACTTCTTGGCCTTCTTTTGAGTTGAATAAACATGGCTGTCCAACGCTCTTTTGAAGTAGCTAATGGTTCCTATGATGACGATGGACATCCGAGAAGAACTGGTAAAGATTTCTTTCTAGGACCATCCACTAGTTCTTTTAAATTTACTTGCAATTCAGTCTTGAATTCAGTGCCTTTTGTGGGCTACACAATCAGGAACCTTGTGGAGTTGCGTAGCTCATATCATTACTGCTGTTATTGGCTCTGGAGTTTTGTCTCTGGCATGGAGTACTTCACAGTTAGGATGGATAGCAGGGCCAGTTACCTTGCTTTGTTTTGCAATCGTCACCTATGTTTCTGTATACCTCATTTCCGATTGTTACAGGTGTCCTGACTCCGTAACCGGGACACGAAACTACTGTTACATGGATGCTGTTAGAGTGAATCTTGGTAGTAAAAGCACCAACTTCTTTTTCCTTCTTCTTCCTTTAAAGGTTCTATATAATCTTTGACTTAGGACATGCTTTACAAAGATTGTTATCTTTTATATGCACCCTGACTTGATTTAGTGGAAGTTCAGGAAGAAAACACACGTGGTTTTGTGGTTTGCTTCAATATTTGAGCTTGTATGGGACCTGTATTGCTTATGTATTTACTACCGCTTCCAGTATGAGGTACTTCCACAATGAATAGTGAATAATATAATTTTTTGAATTAGGAAATTGTCTCTGCACATCTCTCTCTAGTTATCTTTTTCTTCTTGTGGTTTTTTATTTTATTTTATTTTTAATAATAAATTTCAAATAATGCCCCTTTGAATGTTCATTTTATAATGATTGTCTTCTTCCTAATCTATGTATATAATCCACTCTTTTTATTCTCTCTCCCATTCTACTTTAGTTCAAGTTTGCTAAATATTTTGTTCCTAATTCTTATAATTTTCTTTCTTTGATATATTAATGCAGGGCAATTCAAAGATCAAACTGTTATCACAAAGAAGGTCACCAAGCTGCATGTGATTATGGGGATACTTTTTATATGCTGCTCTTTGGACTTGTTCAGATCGTTGTGTCACAGATTCCAGATTTCCATAACATGGAATGGCTTTCAGTTGTTGCTGCACTGATGTCCTTTACCTACTCTTTAATAGGATTCTCACTTGGCGTTGCAAAAGTCATAGGTACGGATGTGTATTTGCCTTCTTTTTTTCAATTACAGGCCTCCAATTTTACAACAAAAACACAAACCCTTTGATCAATTAAAAGCTGTGTACAGCAGAAAGAAAGTAGTTTCATTCGCTAAAATTCTGTAGTACTCCATCACCATCAGGTTGCTGAGATAACCTACGAAAAAGATAAAAATCAGAACTTTGATTTTATATTTTCTTGTCACTCCAAACTTGCCAAAACAATAACTTCTACTCAAATGAGCTTAATGCAACTATCTGGTTTCATTAGGGAAAAAATTTCAGAATGTAGCATGTAAAGGGAGGGTAATAGAAATGTTTGGTTTATCTAGTACAAAAGCTGGCTGCTTTGACATTTATTAACATTCATGTCTTTTTAATTGTAGAAAATGGGAAGATTATGGGGAGCATTACAGGAGTCCCAGCTTCTAGTCTTGCTAATAAATTATGGTTAGTCTTCCAAGCACTTGGGGACATTGCTTTTGCCTATCCATACTCAATTATTGTTCTTGAGATCCAGGTATGGATTACTGTCTCTTAATAAACCAAATAAAAAGCAAAAGCATAAGAAAATTTAAGTTTAAAGTAAACATTATATATTTAGTAATTACTCAAATAATTTTAGTATCTGAAATGAATTCTGAAATTTGTTATATGAAGGACACTTTGAAGTCTCCTCCTCCAGAAAACAAGACCATGAAGAGGGCCTCAAAGGTTGCCATCTTTGTCACAACCTTTTTCTACCTCTGCTGTGGATGCTTTGGATATGCAGCCTTTGGAAATGATACACCAGGAAATCTATTGACAGGATTTGGTTTCTATGAACCTTATTGGCTCATTGATTTTGCCAATGCTTGCATTGTTCTTCATTTGGTAGGAGGATATCAGGTACTACCAATTAATATAGAATTTAAAAATTGTAAAGCCATAACTTACCTTCTCATTGACCTCGTAAATGTTTTGTTTATGCCCAAATGTTCTAGACACTTTTACTGGCAAAAGGTAATATTGGCTTATGCAACAATTTTTTTTTTTTTTTTTAAAGAAAGTTTTTTAAGCAACAAGCATTTTCCTGGACTGGCAAAAGGTATCATGGCTTATGCAGCAATTTTTTTTTTTTTAAAAAATTTAAAATCTATTTTTTTTTAAAGAGAGGTTTCTTGAACAAGACTGAAATCCTATCATATGTGACATTTTCCTTGACATGAATAAGTAATGTATCCCAACTTTTCAAAATTATTCAGGAAAATATATCAGGATATATATGCTTCTTTGTTAAAACAAATGTTTTCCTTTACCTTCTATCGCAGTCAAATCCCACTTTAAAAAAAAAAAAATACCATTGATAACCCATTGTTTTTAGCCACCAATATATATATATATGATAACCCATTGTCTTTGATTCCATATTGTAGGCGGTACTGAATTTTAGTTACTTCTTTGCACCCTTGGCTTGTTTGTAGTTACATTCTTTTTCCCATATTTTATCTCTCAGATTTTTAGTCAGCCAATATTTGCATTTGCTGAAGGATGGTTTGCCAAGAAATTCCCAAACAGTGGCTTTGTAAATAATTTCTACACCTTCAAACTCCCACTGTTGCCTGGATTTCAGTTGAATCTTCTCAGGCTATGTTTCCGAACTGCATACGTTATATTGACCACAGGAATTGCAATGCTCTTCCCGTACTTCAATTCAGTCTTGGGACTGTTAGGGGCATTGAATTTTTGGCCTCTGACTATATACTTCCCTGTGGAAATGTACTTTGTACAAAAGAAAATTGGGGCTTGGACTAGAAAATGGATTGTACTTAGGACATTCAGCTTTGTTTGCTTTCTTGTGACAGTTGTAGGTTTTATTGGGTCACTTGAAGGACTTATAAGTGCCAAACTGAGCTGACGCATTACAGTATTTTTTTAAATTTTTTTAAAGAAGATGCATTACTGTAATTCTAAATGAATGGGGAAAAGAAATAATGTCCTCTACTTTTCATGGCCATAGATATAATCCAAAGTTTCAGGTTGATTTCACTTGAAGCAGTAATGCTTTCAGACTGCAATTCTCAGCTTGCTCCCCTGAGCAATCCACAACCACATGCAATAGTACTTTGGAAGTTGGCATGCCTAAACACGTAGTTGTTGTGGATTTTAACCACAAATCTATGTACAAATTTATAACATCTTCATAATTGCTTCACATATAAACGGTGCTAAATTCCAAAAGAGCATGAAAAGTGAAAATTCACATTTCTACAAAGAAATGAGGAAAAAACTCCTCTTGGAATGAGGAATGAGGTAAGAGTAAGACTGACATTACGATCTCCCTTACATCTAATAAAGCATCCAATATCAATGTAGAACAGCTTCACATATTTTAACGTGATCTGCACAAAGAAAGCCACCGCTAGTCCATATTAATGTTCTCCGATTGCAATCTACAAAGTCTTCACATCTATATCTATATTCTATATCTATATATATTTAAAAGTTGAAGCGTAACATTTATTATTGTTATGCTTCTATTAAGCCACCTCATCCGCCGCATCGTTAGTCTTTTTCATATTAATTTTTTACAATATTAACTATATAAATATATTGACTTTACAAATTCATTTTAGGCGGTTTTAACATTTACTTTAATTTTGATGTTATAACTAAATAATAAATTAATGGAAAATCAAAATAAAAGTGTTGTCTACATATATTCCTCTTGGACGGTTTTAGATTTAAATATTATTTTGCCTTCTTCTTCTTCTTCATTTTTTTTTTTTTTTTCTATTCTCACCCTCTTACTATAAATTTGTCACTCTCTTCCATTCTATGCATATTTTTCCTATACAAAAAAAGGTTCTCTCTCTCTCTCTCTCTCTCTCTCTCTCTCTCTCTCTCAATTTTTAAAATATGTATTCACAGGTCTTGCTTAATCATTGATGGTAGAAAAGATACAACCTAATAACTGCCCATAGGAGGATCTCCAACTACAAGTTTGTACCCTCATTAATTGCCTTATTATTGACTAATTTATATGTGTTCTTTGATGCAATTTTTTTTTTTATCATTTTATTTACAACACTAAAATACTTTTAATGAATGGTGTTTGTTGTTGATCTAATTTGGGAAAAGAAAAATCATATTATAATATGTTATATTTTGTGTTGTTATCAAGTTTTAGCTTATATGGAAAACTACAGGATAATTTGAACAAGTTGATGAAAAACAATTAGTCCAGTTGAAGACAATGGTCTTTGTGCAATTTCCTTTCGCTATTTAAAAATATTTTTTTTAATAAATTAAGTAGTAAATTGTTATGTATTTTTTTATATGATGTTCTTAGATGCTTGAGTAATTGTTTAAAAGTGTTTACGAACATTTTATGTTATTCTTTGTCTTCCTTATCTTATTAGTATATTCTTTGAGAGTTTTAAGAAACGAATTCACTTTTGTGTTTAAAATTATTTCTTTATCTATTTATTTTTCACATATTGTATTAGAAGTTAGATTAGATTTATTTTTTCAAAAAAATTTCTCTACTTTCTTCCCCTTTGGGATTGTACTCTTTTGTTTTTTTTTTTTTTTTTAAAAGGTAAAATGGCTACAATCTTTTATTTTCCCCTTCTTTTTTTATTTTAAATTGTATTTTTGATGAGTTTTATTAATTCTTTTAGTTACATTTTTTGGTGTTTTGTAGAAAAAATTGGGTTTGAGAAAATTTGTTTAAAACTAAAAAAATAATTTCCAAATTTTATATACTTTTTGATGATACACAAAAAATTATAAATAACTTTTTATTAAAATATTCATATTTTCACTAAATTACTTTTTTGATTCTTGAGAAAAATTGTATTGTTTTAATTTTGGTACGACAAGAATCATATTTTTTACATTTGTGACTATCACTATAATAAATGAAAATTGATTATGAATTACATTACTGTTTATTAAATTATTCCAAGTTGATATATATATATATATATATATATATATATATATATATATTAATGAGACTACTCTAAAAATATTATCACGCGTAACGCGCGGGTTCCGTGACTAGTATATCTAAATGCTGAGACGTGACATTTAATGTTGTCATGCTCTTGTTGAGCCACCTTAGCAATCACATTATATATATATATATATATATATATATATATATATATATATATTTAATCATTTAATTGTTTATGATATTTGATTTTTCTATTTTTTTATATAAAAGAATTACATATAAGTCATGGGCAAACCTGTTGATACACTCCATTACTATTCAATCGCCTTAAATGCAATTTTTTTTTTGTTCTAAATTACAAATGTTACTATTTGTTGGATACAGGTACATGACTATTTAGCTACCCAATTCGTTTTATTCTTTCTAATCTCAAGTAATTGTTAAAATTAAATAATTCATTATCTTTATAGTGGATACAATTAAATTTTCAAGTATCCAAACCAAACTTTAGCACCCAAATCTTTAGCTTAGAGTTGCATTTAGTGTCTCTTTGTTTATCTATTGTTATAATGTTTTCTCTTCCAAAATTTTTGTTTTTCACAACCTTATCTCTCTCTCACTCACACCTTGATTATTTATTTAAGTTTTACAATGTTTTATATATCAATGCACGTTTTAGATGCGGTCACCCTGTCATCTACAACAAAAATTTTAGCGCAATAATAATTGTTCTCCATATTTTTCAATCAAGTTTAATTTTCACCATTTTGAGAAGACATCGATTGTTTTTGTCAAAAATATTCAAAGTTAAGGCAGCAATAGGAAGACCATTGAGGTGAACAAAACGCACAATCAAAAGTGATCTCTTTTTTTTTTTTCCAAAAAAAAAAAAAAAAAAAAAAAAATCTTTTTAGTATTCTTACATTTTGTGATGTGATTTTGTTAATTTTCAATGATATTGGCTTATGTTATTGTTAATTGACTTAGAATTGTCAATGCAATTTTATTTGGCCTATTGAAACACATTGATTATGAACATTTTTTTTGTCTTTATTCGTAAAGTATCAAAAAAGTAAAAAAGTATTTTTTTATATTGTTCCATCCCCTTTTTTTGGTAAAATTTCTTTTAAAAATCTTATGTGTTTTTCTCAAATCTGTTTGTTATTTTTTATTTTGGTCATTCTATTACAAATAATTAGCATTTCCAACATCAAATTTTTTGCTGATCTGAGCTTGCTTGGTTAATTTTTACTTTGCATAGTTAATCATCTTTAAGTAAAGGGTCAAAAAGAGAATAGAACAAAATATAATTTATTCTAGAGTAGCATTATGCTATTATTATTATTATGTATAAATACTTAAGGAACTTGATTATTTCTTTGTTGGAATTCCTAATGTCCTCATGTCTAGCCTCTTAGATTTTCTTTTTTTTTGGGGGGGGGGGGGGGGGGGGGGGGGGGGGGGGTCAAGTGATAGTTTAGCGACATTCTTTATGGTGTCCTATATTTGTGGTTCAAACCCCACCATCCCCCCTCCACCACCACCATCTCTCTCTCTCTCTCTCTCTCTCTCTCTCTCTCTCTCTCTCTCTCTCTCTCTCTATATATATATATATATATATATATATAATCATCTGTTCAAATTAAGAATTCTCCATCATATGTTACTCTTTAAAGATCTTATTAGATGTATAGATGATACTTTTAGTTTATGAGACAAAATCAACAAAACGTGATTTTTATATAATTATTATATCTAGACTACATTGCAATATCATAATGGATGGGTTGGTCTAATTTATTATAAAATCTAAGTTGTCATGTGGTTTAAGAATTTGAAGAGATATATATTGCTAGATTTTTTCATGATGAAAAAAAAATTTGCCTTTTGCATTTATTTTATTTTATATTTTCACTTTATGATATATTATTTATTGATTATGATCTATTGCATATTTATCTTTATTTATTTTTTCACTTTGTTTCAATTGTAAGGAAGATAGAGACATGGATCTATGTTTTGGAGAAAAATATACCTATAAAAATATATTATTGCATTGTATTTTCATACACATCTCACTATATATAATACTCAACTACAAAATATATTTTGTTACACTACAAAAAACTTCCAATTTAAAACATAATTTCAAATAATACATATTGACTTTTTAAAAATATATAATCTAATATATTAATTCAATAATTACTAATAAAAAATAATTATATCAAATTTTTCTGTGCATTGCACAAGTTTGCGACTAGTATTCTACAGTATGGTCCTCTTACTTATTTAGATGGGAATTAGGTTTACAATTTCGTGGAAAATGGGACTAATAAAGGTGGGAAAGAGGGCTGGTATAGTAGAGAATTTCATAACAGAATACTCTACCATGCTTAAGGTATGAGCATGAGGCGAGCTGCATATGAGCTCACTAAAATCAACAGCTTTTCAAACTTGATTATCGTATCATCTTTGCCTCGTACCAATGCAGTTCGTAGGTACGATAAACACTTCAGCAAGCTTCCTCTTTTGCACTTGGACTATTTCAAACCTCAAGCCCAGTACATGTAAAATTTACATAGAAACAAAGAAATATTGAAACGCAAATACAATGAATGAAATTTGTCATGGCATTAGCCAACACTAAAAGACTTAACAATTCTTTTCTGTCCTTCTATCCTATCCAAAACCACTCTCTCATACCTTTTTAGCTCAATATGATATGCTATTTTTTATTACTTATACTAAAGTTATTTTAGTTCTTTTTGTCTAATTTAGTCCACTTGAGTGATGCTTTGGGAGCAAAGGTTAACCTATAGCTGTTATAGGCCCCGACTCCTATTGTTGACCTTTAGCCGCGGTTACAAAAACGCGGCTATAGAGCCGACCTATAGCCGCGTTTGTGGGGTCTATAGCCGCATTTTTTAAACGCAGCTATAGACCTTTTTTTTTTTTTTTCCCCGGTTAGTGGTTTGTGTAGAAACAGAAGTTGCTTCATTGACAAATATGTCAAATTCTCAACATAATGTTGGTGACTTCTTGATGAAATTACATTTTTCTTATGATATTAAAATCTTGTATTTATTTTTTTTAACATGGACTAAATCGGCTGTTACCAAAATATAAAGACCAAAATGTTCACGACCTCGAAATATAGGGACTAAAATGGTATTTTCGTCTTCTAAAAAAGGAAGAGCTCTGTTATTGGCTGTCCTTAAGGAATTTGTTAATGAGTCATTTTAAGAAAGTTGTAATATAATTTTTATGGGAAATATATAAAAATTAAAAAAAAAAAAAATCAATTACATACTTTTTTTTTTCTTTTCTCATAAAAAAATTTAAAAATATTTTTTTAACCAATGCCTATCGGTAACTTCTTTTTTTTTACCCCAAGAAAGAATAAGAGGAGAAAAACCATAACTATAATAACTTTTCTACGCACGTGCCCATTTATTTTGTTGCATTGACATGAAGATGAAGATAGCTCAGGACTTGGGCTGTGGAAACTGGAAACTCTTGTTTCTAGTCCCACACTGTAACTTATTGCGCCTTTGCAGTGTCGGTTTCCAGCTGGATTTGAGCCTGGCCGCCAGCCCCAAAATTGGATTTTTGAAATGAAAAAAAAGACAAAACATAAAGGATGAGAATGAGATTAGTATTGCCGAAGAAAATAAATAATGTACATTTGGATGGAATCTTGTGCATGGGATGGGCCCTTACTTTTTGTCAACATGCTCCCAAACCAACTGATCGACCAATTTCCTTGGTGTGAGTGAGACGGCAGCAGAGAGTGTGAATGAAAAATAAAAAAGTAGAAGCTAGAAACAAAAAAAGTACAAACGTCGAGTAGCAAATGAAAAATAAAAATTTTAACTAGGTGTGTTAAGGAGATTGGTGTACAAATAATATACATTTTTTAAAAAAATAATGGAAATGCTATATTTATATCAACACTAGCTTCTGGACCGATGTTTAAAGTAAGAAATGTCTTCTTAACCAAAGAATCAATTGCTTTTTGCAGAAGATTAGATATGCTTGCAATAAAGAGCTTTTTCACAGCTTGCTTAGGTGTCAAATTTTGAGTGGAATAACATTACTTTTATATGATATTACTAATGACAACACTTTTATTGTGTACCAATTACTAAATAAGAGTAGTGCAAATTTTTGTGTCACCATACTTATTCATAAATGCTAGAGAAGATGCTGGCGACTTGTTTATGTGTAACAATAAGACACTTGGAATCAGTATTAAATAAGAGGATAAGAAATACTTGTGGTGTATATGTAAGCCATGTCGGCAAGTATATATAAGGGGGTGTCATATTGCTAGAACTTACTAGTTTCATTAATTTCCCAATTCCTGTACTTTCTTAGTATCTTACTAAAACCATAAGATGCAAAGGCTGCATGGTTGCTTGTTACATTAGGACACCCAGTTCATCCTGGGAAATTGAACTAAAAAACCTGACCCATGTCAGTGTTTTCAGCTCAGGATCAGAGGCATAACTCTGGTAATATTGTGCAAAGGAAGGATAGGACTGAATAAAGGGTGCAGCTGACACATGACTGAGGGTCTCCTTCATGTTGTTTTACCTTTTCTAGTTAGATTTTAAAATTCTTGAAAGCAAGTCCAAAGTTTCTCAACTTGCAAATGATGTGAAAGGTCATGTTAGGTGTATTGAGGAAACAAGCACAGCAACAAGAGTCAAAAAAAGGATGAAACATCCCTTTAGAAATGGTGTCATGTTTGAATCAGTATCAGTTAAAGAGGTTGTGTGTCAAACTTTCTATGAGAAAAGGGGTACTGCCTTTTTTTCTGGACATTAGCTATTGGAGTATTCTCCATTGCAAAGGGAAAAATTTATGCTTGATTTCAATCATTTACTTTGTTAGAAAAGAATACTATCACTCACCCACTCATAGCTACTAGTTGATTCAAAATAAAGTAGGGACAAAGTAATAAAGTGGGAAGGGGAAAATTCCATGATGATCATGACAGTCAATTTCTCCATTATTGTTTAGGTTCCAAATGAGATTATATATCTTCATTATGCTGAGAAACTATCCTTGCAACAGCCTTGTAAGTTGTGAGTCTAACCTTGCAGAATCTCACTGATCATGGCTTCAAAAAAGCTGGGATGGCTTTAATTCCTATTGCAGCCTTCAAACGATTGTCAAATTGGGGTGCATCAAGTACAAGAGTGGCAAGTACTTGATTGGTTTCTCCTTTTACTAGTCCATCAAGTAGGTACTTACTAAACAAAAAGTTCCATCAAGTAGCTGGCAACTCTTTTATTGTCTTTTACAGCTTTCTAGAATCATTGGAACACTTCACAACTGATGAAGCTTATGTGGCGATGATCGAGTTCTCATGTAATTTTAATCACCTAATCAATGATGTTGATACATAAATGCGAACACATGCATGCACCCGCTTAGGACCTATTTAAAGCTTCTCTAAGAGTGAAGAAGTGATGATCATAGCTTCATAGAACTAATGGAACATTCTTATGTTATAGAAACCTTCATTAAGATTACTCATTGTCGCTAACTATATTTGTCCATCACATAATAAAGGCCACATCTATATTTGTCCATCACATAATAGCACCATAAAATTTTAGCTGTCACAAGCATGGTAGTTTTTTATGCATTGATGTATGTGTGATGTAGTGTTTTGACAGTTTTGTGTTCGGGCAATTTTATATTGGTCTGTGGCACAGTGTTCTGTGTCTCTGCCTCTTAGGCCTTTTATATTGGGTATACAGGTATCAAACTCCGTGGCCTTCTTTTGAGTTGAATAAACATGGCTGTCCAACACTCTTTTGAAGTAGCTAATGGTTCCTGTGATGACGATGGGCATCCGAGAAGAACTGGTAAAGATTTTTTTTTTCTAGAACCATCCACTAGTTCTTTTAAATTTACTTCCAATTCAGTGTTGAATTCAGTGCCTTTTGTGGGCAACACAATCAGGAACCTTGTGGAGTTGTGTAGCGCATATCATTACTGCTGCTATTGGAGCTGGAGTTTTGTCTCTGGCTTGGAGTACTTCACAGTTAGGATGGATAGCAGGGCCAGTTACCTTGCTTTGTTTTGCAATTGTCACCTATGTTTCCGTGTTCCTCCTTTCCGATTGTTACAGGTGTCCTGACTCCATAACTGGAACACGAAACTACACTTACATGGATGCTGTTAGAGTGAATCTTGGTAGTATAAGCACCAACTTCTTTCCCTTCTTTTAAAGGTTCCGTAGAATCTTTGACTTAGGATATGCTTTACAAAGATTGTTATGTTTTATATGCACCCTGACTTGGTTTATTGAAAGTTCAGGAAGAAAACACACGTGGTTTTGTGGTTTGCTTCAATATTTGAGCATGTATGGGACTGGTATTGCTTATGTAATTACTACAGCTACCAGTATGAGGTACTTCCACTGAGAATATAGCATAACAGAAATTTCTGAATTAGGAAATTGTCTCTGCACATCTCTCTTTATTTATCTTTTCTTTCTTTTTATTTTATTTTATTTTTTATTTTATATATTTTAATTTCAAATAATTCCCCTTTGAATGTTCATTTTATAATGATTGCCTTCTTCCTCAGCTATGTTTATTATCCACTTTTTTTCTTTTCTTCCTCAGCTATTGTCTTCTTCCTAATTCTTTTATTTTCCTTTCTTTAATATATATGCAGGGCAATCCAGAGATCAAACTGTTATCACAAAGAAGGGCACCAAGCTCCATGTGCATATGGGGCTACCTTTTATATGCTGCTCTTTGGACTTATTCAGATCGTTATGTCACAGATTCCAGATTTCCATAACATGGAATGGCTTTCTGTGGTTGCTGCAATTATGTCTTTTACCTACTCTTTTATTGGATTTTCACTTGGCTTTGCAAAAGTAATAGGTAGGTCTGTGGTTTTGCCTTCTTTTTGTCAATTACTACAAAAACACAAACCCTTTGATCACTTATAGGCTATAGCTATATACTGTAGAAGGAAAAGATGTTTCATTCACTAAGATTCTATAGTCTTCCATCAGGCTGCTGAGATAACCTATAAAAATGATAGAAAATCAGAGCTTTGAATTTTATATTTTCACGTCACTTCAAATTTGTAAAAAAAAAAAAGGCTTCCACTCATATAAGCAAGCCTAACGCAACCAGCTAGTTTCATCAAGAAAAAAAATGTCAGAATGTAGCAGGCAGATGGAGGGTAATAGAAATGTATGTAATTGCAGAAAATGGGAAGATTATGGGGAGCATTACAGGAGTCCCAGCTTCTAGTCTTGCTAATAAAATATGGTTAGTCTTCCAAGGACTTGGGGACATTGCTTTTGCCTATCCATACTCAATTATTGTTATTGAGATCCAGGTACGGATAACTATCTCTTAATAAATTATTTTATAAGCAAAAGCATAAGAAAATTTAAGTGTAAAGTAAACATTATATATTTATTAATAAATAAATAATTGCTCATATAATTTAGTATCTAAATGAATTGTGAAATTTGTTAAATGAAGGACACTTTGAAGTCTCCCCCTCCAGAAAACAAGACCATGAAGAGGGCCTCAATGGTTGCCATCTTTGTCACAACCTTTTTCTACCTCTGCTGTGGATGCTTTGGATATGCAGCCTTTGGAAATGATACACCAGGAAACCTATTGACAGGATTTGGTTTCTATGAACCTTATTGGCTCGTTGATTTTGCTAATGCTTGCATTGTTCTTCATTTGATAGGAGGATATCAGGTACTACCCATTAACATAGAATTTCAAAATAGTAAACCATAACTTACTTTCTCATTGTTCAAATGTTCTTGACACTTTTAACTGGCAAAAGGTAATATGGCTTATGCATCAATTTTTTTTTAAAAAGAAAATTTTCTTGAATCCTATCTAACATTTTCCTTGACTTCACTGGCAAAAGGTATTATGGTTTATGCAACAAGTAAATTTTTTTTTTTCAGAGAGGCTTCTTGAACATGATTGAAATCCTATGTAAAATTTTCCCTGGCATGCATAAGTATTGACTGTATTGTATCCCAACTTTTCAAAATTATTCAAAACAATATATCAGGTTTTCCATTTTAAGAAAAATGTTTTCCTTTTCTTTCTTTCCTAGTCAAAAAAAAGGTAATGATTACCCATTGTCTTCGATTCCATAATGTAGGCAGTGCTGAATTTTTGTTACTTCTATGCATCCTTGGCTTGCTTGTAGTTACATTCATTTTCCCATATTTTTTATCTCTCAGATTTATAGTCAGCCAATCTTTGCATTTGCTGAAGGATGGTTTGCCAAGAAATTCCCAAACAGTGGCTTTGTACATAATTTCTACACCTTCAAACTCCCACTGTTGCCAGGCTTTCAGTTAAATCTTCTCAGGCTATGTTTCCGAACTGCATACGTTGTGTCAACCACAGGAATTGCGATGCTCTTCCCGTACTTCAATTCAGTCTTGGGACTGTTAGGGGCCGTGACCTTTTGGCCTTTGGCTATATATTTCCCTGTGGAAATGTACTTTGTACAAAAGAAAGTAGGGGCTTGGACAAAAAAATGGATTGTACTTAGGGCATTTAGCTTTGTTTGCTTTCTTGTGACAGTTGTTGGTTGTATTGGGTCACTTGAAGGACTTATAAGTGCCAAACTGAGCTGAGGCATTACTGTAATTCTAAATGAATGGGAAAAAGACATTGTCTTATACTTTCAATGACCATAATTATAATCTAAGCTCTCAGGGTGCTATGATTTCACTTTAAGCTGTAATGCTTTCAGGCTGCGATTCTCAGCTTCTTCCCCGAGCAATCCACAACTACAATACTAATTTGTGGTGGCTTTTAACCACAAATCAATGTACAAAATTATAAAATCTCCATAATTGCTTCACATATAAAGTAGCCAAAATTTGCAATTAGATATTAAGTAGATTGTAAGAATGAATAAAGCATGAAAACCCACAAATTCTACAAAAAAAAGGAGGAAAGAACTCTTCTTGGAGTGAGGCAAGACTGACCTTGTGATCTCCCTGACATCTAGTAAAGCATTCAAGATCAATGTAGAACAGCTTCACCTATTTTAACGTGATATGCACAAAGAAAGCCATCTAACTAAGCTTATATACTAATGAAACATAGATGCAACTCCATGCAAAATGCAGCAACTGTCAAAGGTATAGTAAAGGGGGTGAAAATTGTGACCTGCAATATATCCTAAAAACAACAATAACCGATCCTTAGTCCCAAATTTTGGAGTCAGTTATGGATTCTCAATAGACTAAGTCAGCCAGATGCATTCTTACCCGTCCTTCTATCCTATCCAAAATCATTCTCTCCTACCTCTGTAATTCAAATTGACATGTCCTATTTTATTACTTCTAGGAAATATATTTTAGGTCTTGCTCTATATTTTTCTGTTCCTTCAATTGAATCTACTCAGTCCTTATCACTTGTGAATTAAGTACTCTCCTCTCCATATGACCAAACTATCTCAAATGACTTTCTAATATACCCCAAAGTACTTCCAACAATTTATCTGCAGGCACTGTGCATGAACAGATCAAAAATCATCATCTCATTTGTTTCTATCAGAAGCATGAAATTAAAGAATATTTCATTAAGAAAGTTTTTTAGGCTTATGCAAGTCTCATATTTCCTAATTTTTGAGTCATCTACGGTTTAATGAGTGTACAGAAGATAAAGACTTAAATAAAAAAAAATTTCTTGAAATTGGAATTAATTAAAATTCGAAAAAAGAATCCAATTTAAGCTCGAAAAAAGTATCCAAATTAAGCCAACTAACATTATACATCTCCATCATTGGCACTAGTTTAAGAATAAGCTTCCAACAGAATAGTATAAAGTTATAAACTCTACATTAATTCACAAAACTGGGACATTGAATTTTTTCTTTTCCTCATAGAATCTCTCACCGGGCCAAGTATATCATTTTTTCGAATTTCAGCTATAAATTCAATTTTGATAAGGGTAAAATTGTGAATGTGAATACTCATGAATATAATATCATGAAGCGACGTTCAAAATAGACCCGTCGGCCTCACTTGTCATAAATTGCAGTCAAACAGCTTTAGGACATCTACAGCTTTAGGAAGACGGGGTTAACTTATGGAAAGCTAACACTACTAAGCTGAAGGGAGTAGGTGAAGCTGACGACCCCGATGAGGGAGTAGGCAAAGCTGACGACCCCGAGGAGGGAGTAGGTGAAGTTGACGACCCTAACGAGGGAGTAGGCGAATCTGACGATCCCGACGAGGGAGTAGGCGAAGCTGAAGACCCCGACAAGAAAGTAGGCGAAGCTAACGACCCTGACGAGGGAGTAGGCAAAGCTGACGACCCTAAAGCTGACGGCTCCAATGTATCCTTGACTTAATCACCACGCATGAGTATATAAGGAAATGTCTTGTATCCCACGCTTAGTGTTAGTCTCCTACAAGGAAAAGATTCCGCAATATACGCTCATGAGGATTCCTATAAGGAAAAGACTTCTAGCCCAAGGAAGAGAGGTTAACCCTCTACTACTATAAAAGCTCCAATATCCTCACAAACTAAGGTACGCATAATGGACCCTGCTCTAGCACTTTGAGTTGTGAGAAGTTCTAACTTGACATTCGGAGGGTATTTGGCCGGTACCACACCGGTACTCCTCTTAAGGTCTTCAGCTTTTGTGTTGTGCAGGTGCTTTTTCGAGTGTGCGAGAATCGTGTGACTCACTGGTGATTTTTTCGGCATCATCAGTTGGCGCCGTCTGTGGGAAAAATTTTTACGACTTGTAAGCCATACTATCGTTTCCCAGACAAAGAGTTACATGATACTTACTCGCTCGATGGCGACCACCAACAACGTTCAAGGAGACGAACCATGCCCAACTGCACTCGAGAGACAGGTGCAGACTCTCATTGCAGCAGTGGAACGCCTCACTAAGCAAAACAACGATCTAGAAGAGCAGCTGTTCCAAAAGAATGCAGGGCACGGCACTCAGGAAGAAGACCAAGAAGGTACCCGATAAGGGGAATTTTTAAATGGCAAAATAAAAGAAGTTGTTGATCTCCAAAGACCCGTCAGCTTTATTATACATACTGAAGACTTCATGCAAGATGAAGCTGTTAGTCTTTAAGCTGACGACTTCACACAAGATGAAGCCGTTAAGCTGATGACTTCATCTTACGACCTAATGGCATCTACACCTGGATGGAATGAAAAGCTGACGACTATAAGCTGAAGGGGGTATGCAAGACCCCGATGGTTCTAATGTGGCTTTACTTGAGCTCCACGTGACAAGGGTAATTTTGTAATTAATCCATGACGAAACAAAAGGCGACAGACATAACAAGGTTGTCAGCTTCACTCATGAGAGACAACCTTGTTGTAAAGTCTACAGCTCCACCCCATACCTGGCAGCTGCATCTTAGGCACAGTAAGTTGAAGATAGTAAGCTGAAGACAGTAAGCTGAAGAGTAGGCTAAAGATAGTAAGCTGAAGATAGTAAGCTGAAGACTGCAAGCAGAAGAGGAGTTTATTCAGACATGGCCAAAGTCGCCTACGGGTGGACGGTCACTACGCTAAGTCACTTATGGGTAGACGCATGGCCAAAGTCACCTACGGGTGGACGGTCACTACACTAAGCAACCTACGGGTAGACACATGGCCAAAGTCGCTTACGGGTGAATGGTCACAACGCTAAGTCACCTACGGGTAGACGCATGGCCAAAGTCGCCTACGGGTGGACGGTTACTACACTAAGCAACCTACGGTTAGACGTGTGGTCAAAGTTGCCTATGGGTGAACAGTAACTACGTTAAGTCACCTACGGGTAGACGCATGACCGAAGTCGACTATGAGTAGATGATCACCATACTAAGTCGCCTACAAGTAGACGACCAAAATGGTGACGAGGTACCAACACTTGGTCACCTCAACAAGTCCACAAAGTGGAGGAATCCAAGTCTACAAAGTAGACAACCCTAATATGCAGTCCATCAAGTGGACAACCTCATCTCAAGAGGATGAAATGTTTTCAAGTCCATAAAATGGACAAGCTTATTAAGTCCATAAGATGGACGATTTCATCCCAGGAGGATGAAAAAAAATTATGAAGTCCATAAAATGGACACAAAGTGGACAACCATGTGTCATTAAGTCCATGAGCTGGACAACCTTATTAAGTCCACAAAGTGGACGACCCTATTAAATCCACAAAGTGGACAACATTGATAAGTCCAAAGTGGACGACCTCATCCTAAGAGAATGAAAAATTATAGTCCACAAAGTGGACGAGTTTATCATTAAGTCTATAGATTGGACAAGTCAGTTAGTAATACCCACGAAATGGACGATTGCGCGAAGTCCCCAAAGCGGACGAGCCCATAAAACTGACAAGTTTGTGCACCAGAGGATATGACTAATATTACAAGACGACGGTTTTAACATAAAAGATAACGAGATGAACAAGTCTACTGAAGAGATGAGTTGGAATTGTCCAAATGACAAGGACTTAAAACTCCATAAACCTGTCAGTTTAAGCTGACGAGATCATGAAGTGGGGGGCAGCTGATAAGGGTAAAATTGTGAATGTGAATACTCATGAATATAGTATCATGAAGCGACGTTCAAAATAGACCCGTCGGCCTCACTTGTCATAAATGATAGTCAAACAACTTTAGGACGTCTACAGCTTTAGGAAGACGGGGTTAACTTATGGAAAGCTGACACTACTAAGCTGAAGGGAGTAGGCGAAGCTGACGACCCTGACGAGGTAGTAGGCGAAACTGACAACCTTGACGAGGTAGTGGGCGAAGCTGACGACCCCGATGAGGGAGTAGGCGAAGCTGACGACCCTGACGAGGGAGTAGGCAAAGCTGACGGCTCTAATGTATGCTTGACTTAATCACCACGCATGAGTATATAAGGAAATGTCTTGTATCCCACGCTTAGTGTTAGTCTCCTACAAGGAAAAGATTCCGCAATATACGCTCATAAGGATTCCTATAAGGAAAAGACTTCTAGCCCAAGGAAGAGAGGTTAACCCTCTACTACTATAAAAGCTCCAATACCCTCACAAACTAAGGTACGCATAATGGACCCCGCTCTAGCACTTTAGAGTTGTGAGAAGTTCTAACTTGACATTCGGAGGGTATTTGGCCGGTACCACACCGGTACTCCTCTTAAGGTCTTCAGCTTTTGTGTTGTGCATGTGCTTTTTCGAGTGTATGAGAACCGTGTGGCTCACTGGTGATTTTTTCGGCATCATCAAATTTCTTTCAGGTGGGTTCTTCACAAAAGTTAGAATTGAAGGCCATGGGAGAAAAAACTGCAGATAACAGACCCCTTTATTACAAACTCAACCAGCTAATCTTCCTCTCAATAGAACTGGTTTATTTTCACTTTTGCCAGTTCACCCTTGCCTTTACCCTTCTTTTACTTAAAATTCAATCGTGATGATCAAAAAGAGCTTTGTATGAATAAAGATTCAAGGGCTTCAAACTTCTTTGTTTTTCAGGATTATCAAAATTCCCATGAATTAAAAATTCACTCTCTTCTTTTTTTTTTTCTTTTTTCTTTTTTTTTTTTCCTTTTTCTTATGTGCCAAAGTAGTTTTTATGTTCCATGGAATAATGAGAGAATTAGAGAATGAGATGGGAAATATTGAAGTTCACTTTTGAAAAAAAAAAAAAAACCTTGGGTGATTTTTTAATATTGAATATTTGAATTGTGAAGGGAACATATGGACAGCAGTAGAACATAAAATAACTGGGGTGATAGGATCAGGATGACTATTATTGAAATTGGGAGAGAAAAGAAGTTTTCAGAGAGAGAGAGAAATGAATAATACTCTGCTACTTATTATTAGGAACTGATTTTGTTTATATACAGTTTGAGTCATTAACTCATTAACAAACTTACAAACGTAACAAACTAATAACTGACTCACATGACTAACACGTGATGAATTAAACAAGAAAACTAGTAAGCATAAAACTGTGTGTAGCACAGCAGTGACAACAAAACACCTAAAGAACGACTTGTAGCTTGACTGATAATTTCAACACTCCCCCTCAAGATGGAGCATATATGTTGCTCATGCCCATCTTGCAAAGTAAATTGCTGAACTGCTGGTGTCCCAGGGGCTTTGTAAGTAGATCAGCCAATTGGTGTTTAGTTGAAACATGAAAGGTCTTGACTAAGCCATCTTGTATTTTCTCCCTCACAAAATGGCAATCAAGCTCTATGTGCTTTGTCCTTTCATGATAGACCGGATTAGCTGCTATGTGGATTGCAGCTTTACTGTCACAGTACAGATGTGCAGGATGATCATGACTAATTGATAGGTCTTTAAGCAAGCCTTTTAACCATACAAACTCACTGACAACAGCAGCCATAGATCTGTACTCTGATTCTGCAGAAGACCTGGACACAGTGTGTTGTTTCTTGGACTTCCAGGCAATCAATGACTCACCCAAAAATACACAAAAACCAGTGATAGACCTCCTTGTATCAGGACAGCTGGCCCAATCAGCATCACAGTAACCTTTCAAGTGTAAATCTGAATTTGCTGAGAAAAAGAGACCTTGTCCAGGTGTCCCTTTTAGATACTTAAGAATTCTGTTGGCTGCTTGAAGATGTGGCTGTCTAGGCTGTGCAAGAAACTGACTCAGTTGATGCACACTATATGCAATATCTGGTCTGGTCAATGTCAGATACAAGAGCTTCCCAACGAGTCTCCTATATTGAGAAGGATCAGTTAACAAGTCTCCATGATAGTTTGACAGCTTGGTGTGTTGCTCCATAGGTGATTTAATAGGCTTGGCTGCTAGCTGTCCAGCTTCTGCTAGAAGCTCTAAGACATATTTTCTTTGACAAACACTTATGCCTGTGGAGGATCGAGCCACCTCTAATCCCAGAAAATATTTCAAAGGACCAAGATCCTTTAGCTTAAACTGATCATGAAGAAATTGTTTGAATTCTGAAACAGCTTCAAGGTTGTTGCTTGCTACCAAAATATCATCAACATATACTAAGATAACAATGATAACATCATTATGAACTCTTGTAAACATAGAGTAGTCAGATTTTGACTGAGTGAATCCATGATTGATGATTGTGGTTGACAGTTTTGAAAACCATTGTCTGCTGGCCTGCTTCAGTCCATACAAAGACTTGGTGAGTTTGCAGACTAAATCAGGCTCCCCCTTGCTACCAAAACCAGGTGGAGGTAGCATGTATACATCCTCATCTAAGTCTCCATGCAAAAATGCATTATTAACATCCAATTGGACCAAATGCCAATCAAGAGCAGCTGCAACAGCCAGGATAGTCCTAACAGTGACAAACTTCACAACCGGACTAAAAGTTTCATAGTAATCCAAACCCTCCTGCTGAGTGTACCCTTTTGCTACTAATCTAGCCTTGAACCTCTCAATACTCCCATCAGCCCTATGTTTGACTTTATAGACCCATTTGCAACCTATAGGAACCTTACCAGCTGGCAAAGGGGTAAGCTGCCAAGTATGGTTTACTTCAAGTGCTTGTATCTCATCAGACATAGCTGCCTGCCACCGAGGATCTCTTGCAGCCTCAGCATAGGACTTGGGTTCAGCACAAACAGAGAGAGCAACAGTGAAAGCTCTATGAGGGGTAGATAGCCTATCATAGGAAAGGACAGATTCAATAGGGAAAGGAATAGAAGAGAAGGGTAGGGGTTTGGTTGAGGCAATTTGACAGTGGAAATCCTGAAGATAAGCAGGTGCTTTGTGAGATCTGGAGGATTTTCTGGGTGCTGGAGGGGCAGGTTGAACATGCTGGACAGATTGGACAGGTTGTACAGGTTGGTCAGATGGAGCAAGTGTGACTGGACTAGGATCAGGATTGATAGAATGGTTTGGTATAGCATTTGGAGAAGAGATGGGTAAATCAGGTATGTGAGGGGAATGAGTGTCAATCATAGTGTCAGAAACTTCCATTGGTGAATTATCAAAAATGAAGGTGGGAGGTGGAAACAAAGAACCACCAGAAAGTGGTAGAGAGTTAGAAGCATTTGTAAGATGAAAATCCATGGAATGAAAAGGAAAAATGTGTTCATGGAAGACAACATCTCTGGACAAGAAAATGGACTTGGTGTCAAGATTGAACAATTTATATCCCTTGACACCATAGGGATAACCAAGAAAAACACATGGAGAGGCTCTAGGATCAAATTTTGATCTATTCCTAGAGAGAGTAGATGCAAAGCACAGACAACCTAGAACTTTGAGATGAGAGTAAGAAGGAACATTACCCAAAAGGATTTCATAAGGAGTTTTATTGTTCAACAAAGGACTAGGCAACCTATTAATAAGATATACAGCTGTAAGGATGCAGTCTCCCCAGAACTGCAAAGGCAGATTAGCTTGAAACCGAAGGGCTCTAGCAACACTCAGAATATGTTGGTGTTTTCTTTCAACAACTGAGTTCTGTTGAGGTGTATCTACACAACTCAGTTGATGTAAGGTGCCCTTGGAAGAGAAAAATTGAGGCATATGAAACTCAGGACCATTATCTGATCTTAAGGTTTTAATTTTGAGGTGAAATTGAGTTTCAACAAAAGAAAAGAATGACTGAATAACAGACCTAACATCAGATTTGAATTTCAGTAAATATACCCAAGTACATCTACTACAATCATCAACAATGGTCAGAAAATATCTAAAACCATTAATAGAAGGAACAGAAAAAGGTCCCCATATATCACAATGAACAAGATCAAATATGGAAGAACAAATGTTATTCTCATTAGGAAAAGGAAGCCGTTTTTGTTTGGCTAAAGGACAAATGGTGCAAATAGGAAGCTCTTTATCACAGAAAGTTACATCAGGAATTGTTGAGCTAATCAAGTGCAATCTAGATGAAGAAGGATGACCCATTCTATTATGCCACAAAACAGAATTTGAAACAGTAGTGCTATTACATGAGACAAGGCTACAATCAGCAACAACAGAGGAAGGAGAGTAAACACCAGGATGTGAGAGAACAGTGGACATGAAATTGGAAAATTGAATTGGGACAGAAAGCTTAGCAGAATTGGTTTGCTGTAGAATGTACAGACCACCATGCTTTCTACCCAAACCAATCGTCTTCCACTGGAGTAAGTCCTGTATAAAACAGAATTGAGAGAGGAAAATGCAGCAACACCTCAGATAATGTGTTAATTTTCCAATGGAAATGAGATTGAAAGAAAAGGAAGGAACACACAACACATTGTCAAGGACCAAATCACAGGATAACTGCACTTGACCAACATGAGTGACTAAAACAGATTCACCATTAGGAAGTTTGACACTGATGTGAGCAACAGAAGTAATTTTGGTAAGATATGAAATGGAATGAACCATGTGGTCAGTAGCACCACTATCAATAATCCATTCATTAGGCAACAGGGCAGGTGGAATGACATGATTGGAAGAGAAAACTGAATGATCTAAGTTGGTGGATGAATGCAAACAAAGAGGCATGGAATTAATAGAGTCTAGGCATTCAGGGTTATCTAAATTGGCAGTATTAAGTGTAGGTAAAATACCTGCAGTGTGAAAAGTACCAGGCGGCAAGGACTTGGTAGCAGGGGTAGCATGACTGATGAGTGTGGCAGCTTGATGAGGTCCAAGAGAGGAATCCTGATTTCCTTGTGATCCCAAGGTATGAGCCTGCAACATGGTCATGAGCTGGTGACATTGAGAAGAAGTGAGAGCCACTGTAGTCAACTCCTCCATAGAATCTGTGTGATCCAGATTGGAACCCATTGAAACCTGATTAGCTGAGTGCCCCTTGCCTTTGTTTTTATACCCAGGAGGGTAGCCATGAATCTTGTAGCATTTGTCCACCACATGACCAAGAATCCCACAGTGTGAACAAATTGGCCTGTCCCTTCTTCCATTATACTTGTTGGTATAATTTCCTCTGTTAGATGAATTATTAGGACCTCTAGAGAAGAGTGCAGCAGATTCAACTGCAATGGCATTAGAACCAACTCTTCTTTGCTTCTCTTCTTGAGTGATGAGAGAGAAGACTTGATTCAGTGAAGGCAAGGGCTTCATCAGTAGGATTTGTCCCCTAACAGTTGCAAAGGACTCATTAAGCCCCATCAGGAAGTTCATAGTACACTCCTCTTCCTGATACTCAACCCGAGCAGCCATTGAACCACAGGTGCAAATACCACAAGAACATGAGGGAATTGGCTTATAATTGACCAATTCATCCCAGATTACCTTGAATTTCGTGTAATAACTACTCACAGAGAGATTATCTTGAGAGAGGTTGCTCACCATTCTTCGTAGTTCAAAAACCCTAGGGCCATTGCTCTGAGAGAATCGGTTCTTGAGATCTACCCAAACTTCTTGCGCAGTATTTAGGTAAATCACGCTTGAGATCAAATCCTTGGACATCGAATTGATCAACCAACAAAGAACCATCCTGTTGCATTTCTTCCAAGCAGGGAAAATTGGATCCGATGAACTTGTTGGAGCTTTAATGGTGCCATCAACAAAATCAGTTTTGTTCTTGGAATCAAGAGCATAAATGATAGCTCGGCTCCAAGTAGCATAGTTCTCTTCAGTAAGAGGCTGATTAACCAGAATCAAGCCAGGATTCTCACTACTATGCAAAAAATAGGGACTGGATGGCTTTTCCCAAGCAAGAACAGAGGATTGAGAAGTGGATGATACGGAATCTGTATTGGCAGATGCGGAAGCCATTGAAGAAGCTTGAACTAGGTTTTACAGAGAACTTAGTTTCAAGAATCAGAGAAAGCAAAGAATTAAAGAAACTTTGCAAGAAAGATCAATGAAAAGAAGGGAACACAGAGTGAAGAAAGCTTCAAAAAAAAACCCTAACAATGGAGGATGAGTTAGGAATCGATGGAAAACACCGAGCCAACTCGCTCTGATACCATATTGAAATTGGGAGAGAAAAGAAGTTTTCAGAGAGAGAGAGAAATGAATAATACTCTGCTACTTATTATTAGGAACTGATTTTGTTTATATACAGTTTGAGTCATTAACTCATTAACAAACTTACAAACGTAACAAACTAATAACTGACTCACATGACTAACACGTGATGAATTAAACAAGAAAACTAGTAAGCATAAAACTGTGTGTAGCACAGCAGTGACAACAAAACACCTAAAGAACGACTTGTAGCTTGACTGATAATTTCAACAACTATCACTAGCATGGAGCATGGCACAACTTGGGTGGATTGCAGGTCCATTGGCCATGTTGTTCTTTGCTTTAATCACTTTTATTTCTACATTCCTTCTCTGCAATTGCTGTTGATTTCCTGATCCTGAATATGGTCCCGGTAGAAATCGGTCCTACCTTGAAGCTGTCCATATGAGTTTAGGTATGCTCCTTATCCTCCATTGTTAAATTTGGTTGTAGTTATGCCCAAGAGAAAACAATCTTTATTTTTTTCCATGATGAACTAAAACGTAATTTGATTACTCATATATAAGGTAGGCTTTAACCAAATATCTTATACAAATCTTGTAAAAGACAGGCTGATCATTTTCTTTAAAATTTATTATAACTCGGTAGAATTATGAGCTACAGCATTAGCTTCATGAGTTGAAAAAAAATGCCCAATCATCTCCAAAAGAAAGAGAAGTTTACTTTCTTCATTTGCTATAAAATAATTAAACAACTAAGTAGAATGATGGGAGATCCATTGTTCAATTGAAATCCTAAATTGTATGTGTTCACTATTCAAAAAAAAAAAAAAAAAAACATATATTCTACTTATCTAAAAAAAAAACCCACTAAGTAGAATGATTGTTGATGCTTAAAATGGATTTCTGGAAAAAGGAACGCACGGGTGTTTGTCATCTTGGTGCATTTAAGCTTATTTGGGATAGGCATTGCCTATACAATACATCTGCTATCAGCATGAGCTTTATTAAGCTACTCCTCCCAGTCCCAACTTGATTTTTGAGCATAGTAGTTTTGGCTTTAGCTTTTCAAGAATCGTAACCATTTAATGATATAGAATCACATTATATGCCTTTTTGTTGCCAAAATTATCATCTGGGATATTAGAATTCCAGAAAGATTTTATATAACCAAATGCAACATGGGTTTGAAATGTTGAATATTGATTTCATATTTTGTTAGTGTCATCCAAAATCATAGAATTGGCACTTCTATGATTTACGTAGTCATACCTTTTCTATTAGTCTCCCTTTTTTTTTTTCTTTTTTCTCACTATGGATGCAGAGCAATTCAGAAATCAAACTGTTACCACAAAGAAGGGCACGAGGCTGCATGTAACTTTGGAAATACCACTTATATGTTACTCTTTGGAGTTGTCCAAATTGTACTCTCTCAGATCCGTAAGTTCCGCAATATACAATGGTTATCGATTCTTGCTACAGCCATGTCCTTCACCTATTCTTCCATTAGATTGGGACTTGGCCTTGCAAAAGTTATAGGTATGCTAGTGAATTCACTAGTATATTATCTAGCTAATGATATTACCTCATAAACTGAAAAAGAGGAGGGGGGATATTGCAAGGGATTAGAAACTTAGTAGTGATTCTTTTCTTGTTTTTCTATTTTATTTTATTTTTTATTCCAAAGATAATAATTTTCTTGTCATAAATATTGCAGGAGATGGAGTTGTTAAAGGCAGCATTGGAGAAATCTCAACTTCCTAGTGCAGCTGATAAAGTATGGTTGGTGTCTCAAGCCCTGGGAGGCATTGCATTTGCCAATCCATACCCTCTCATTCTTATTGAGATACAGGTTTGACATGTTAAGGTCTCATATGGGTGAAATCCATTTCAAAAAAGCATTATGTATATAACGATTCAAGTACTTAAAATAGCAAAGAGGCTGATATATATGATGCATTTTGCAAAACATGAAGGATACTTTGAAGTCATCCCCACCAGAAAACCAGACAATGAAAAAGGCCTCAATAGCGATCATAGTTACAACCCTCTTCTACCTCAGCTGTGGAGGCTTTGGATATGCAGCCTTTGGGGATGATTCACCTGGGCACTTCTTGATGGGGTTCGAATTCTTTGAACCACACTGGCTCATTGACTTTGCTAGCGCTTGTGTTGTGCTTCATCTGGTAGGAGGATATCAGGTACAACTTTATATGCTACGTTTATCACATTTAAATCTTCTAATTCTTGTTGCCATATTAATTCCCTGCCATTACTAGGAATATGCCCTAGTTATGTTTCTCTCTGTGGCCAAGACTATAATTGTTGTTACTTGTATCACTAGAAGAAATGCAAAATGTACAACAGTACTGTAGATATAGTCAACATATACAGTAATTGCACTGTTATAATAATTTTACCATTGTGTTTTTGCATGTATTTATGTTGACAGATTTTCAGTCAGCCACTGTTTGCAAATGTTGAAAGAAGGTTTGCCAAGAAGTTCCCAAGTAGAGGATTTGTAAATAATAATCACACTTTGAAATTGACAGTACTCCCGGTTATTAGATTAAATCTTCTCAGATTGTGTTTCCGGAGTGTTTATGTGGTGTCAACGACAGGAATTAAAATGATGTTCCCCTACTTTAATCAGGTTATGGGAATACATGGGGGCTTGAACTTTTGGCCCTTACCTATATATTTTCCTGTGGAGATGTACTTTAAGCAGAGGAATATTGGAGCTTGGACAAAAAAGTGGGCATGCTTCAAACTTTCAGCATCATGTGCTTGCTTGTGACATTATTCGCCTTGATTGGTTCGATTGAAGGACTTATATAAGTGCAAGACTGAGCTAGAATCTGCACTTCGAGTCCTTTTGTAATGGAAAGGAGGATGCACGTCTAAAAATTGCTATTGATTCACCAAGTATGATAAAGCTTGGACTTAACTATTTCTTTTGATGTAGGCATTGCTGAATTTTCATGGAGAAGGCTAGTACATTTTCAGGATTATAGGGATTGCTATACTAGGAAACCGGTTGACAGAATTCGGGCCTGATAATGCTCTCATTGATTTTGCTAATGCTTGCATTGCTCTTCATTTTATCAGAGATCAAGGCAACAGCCACAGCAAGAAGACTCAGCACAGCAAGAAGAGTCAGAGCAAAATTATAGAAGTGCAGATACTCATGGTTAAACGACTTGAAGCTTTGGTCTTTGTATTGTATATAGCTTAAACTGTGTTTAGTTTAGTCAGTCTTGTAAATAGCTTAAGTAATGCACGTGAGTGTGCACGTGTGTGCTTTATTCTTCTGTTAAGATGTTTGTTAAGTTAGTTAGTTAGTCTCTGATTGTATATAAGGATCAAAGCCATGTATCATTAAGCAAGTTAATGAGATTTTTCACTCTTAACAATCTTTCATACATTTGGTGGGAGGATATCAGGTACTACCAATTTATATCAAAATTAAAAATTGTAAAAAATCATAACTTATCTTCTTATTGAATTTGCAGAAATTTTGTTTTTGCTCAAATGTTAGAGGCTGTTTGGCACCAACTTTTTCATCACTCAATTTCCGTCACTCAATTTTCATCACTCATCACTCATCACTCATAACTCTAAAATACTATGTTTGTTTGGCACCATCACTCAATATTTTTCACACTATTTGTGGGCCTCATTTTTGTCACACACTGTAGCTTTTTTTTTTTTTTTTTTTTTTTTTCCAGAGTACTCACAAACCCGAACCCAGAAGAAAGGAAAAAAAAAAAAAAAAGGAAGAACAGGGGAGACGTGAACCCAGGTGAAGAAGGAAAAAAAAGAAAAGAAAAGAAAAGGGAAGAACGAACCCAGGAGAAGAAAGGGGAAAGAAAAAAAAAAGGGAAGAACGAACCCAGGAAAAAAAAAGAAAAAAGAAAAAAAAAAAAAGAGGAAGAACGAACCCAGGAGAAGAAAGGGGGAAAAAAAAAAGAAAAAAGAGAGGAAGAACGAACCCAGGAGAAGAAAGAAAGAAAAAAAAAAGTTGTTTTGGTCAAAAGGTGCGGCTAAGTGGGTCCCTCATGTGTGTCTAATTACAAAAATGTCATTGAGTTATGAGAACTGAAAACTGAAAAAGGCTGTTTTCAGTTTCCATAACTCATAACTCAAAAAGTAGAGAATTGAGTATTGGAAACAGAGTATTGGAAACATAGTATTGGTGCAGGCAAACGAGTATTTTGCTATGGGTCCCACTATTTTTGAGAATTGAGTTATGAAAACAGAATTGAGTTATAGAAACTGAGTATTGGAAACAGAGTATTGGTGCAGGCAAACGAGTATTTTGTTATGGGTCCCACCATTTTTGAGAATTGAGTTATGAAAACTGAGAATTGAGTCATGAAAACTAGTGAACCAAACAGCCTCTTATTTACATTTGCTGAAATCTTATATAACATTTTCCTTTACATGCAGAAGTAATGTAACCCAACTTCCATTTTCATACATATATTTTCCATTTCCTTGGTTCCAAGTCAAATCTCTTCTTCTTCTTACTTTTTAAATAATTTTTATAACCTGTTGTTTTTTATATCACTTGCCATTTATGCCAACAGAGAGAAGCATCATTGGATCACTTGTTCCTTAGTAAACTTGCAAGGGCAGTATGGTTTGGATCTAATATTATGATCCGCACGGATTGTATTATTCCATCTTCTATTAAATATTGGTTGTGTAAATGGCTAAACATAGGGGAGTCAATCATCTGAAACCACTGATTCTAAATTGTTAACAGTAATAAACTTGTGGCCATTTGAACATCGCACTTTTTGAAGGATGCATTGTGAATGCTAGTGTTATCTCTGCAAATAGTTGTGAACGCCCTAAGGTGTGGACCGTGAATGCCATGTCAGCCAACTTAACGGTTTTCTCGAGGTGCTACCCGGTGTGGGCCCATCCTGACATACGTACGGGCCTAGAAATATGCCATTAACTCAAAGGTTGGGTGAAGATTGGAATTGTCAGTTGGTTATTGATCCAAGAACCATTTTTTGACCCTTATGCAAAGGTCCAACTTAACCAGATTATGAATTTGGAGTTAAGGTACGAACGTGGAAAGATGTTAGGCATCCAACTCTTTTTGGTCGATGGATCAGCCTCCACTTGTACCTCCTAGCCATGTTCTATGGATTGCCCTAGGTGAAATCCCTCCTAAGCACGCGTGTCGTCTTTAAATAGAGAAATTTCATGTGTTGTACAAAGGATCTCAAAAATTATACATTAGGATGGGGTCCCGAATAATAGGGTTCCCTCTCTAATTACATGTTTATAGCATTTCCAAATATCTACCATGATCATGTATTCATTCAGGAACTTGAAAGAGGAAGACATCTGTACCTAGCTAGGACCAGCACCCATGCATATTTAGGTAACAAATAGGCGCGATGAATTGTGGTTTCTGGGGTGTGCACGTCTATTCTACTACATTTCTATCCTAGGAATGTTGCTAACTCTACTCAAACATAAAAGAAAGCAACCAGAAGGCAAAACAAGCAAAAACTAAAGATAGAAACTGAAATTTTGGATGAAGGATTGAAAAATAAAAGATGTTAGAAACTAAGAAGCTTACCTTGGCGCTAAGAATAATGTAGTGGAATAATAACTATGAGAAATAGAATAAATCTATTTCAACGTGCAAGAAACAAAACATATTTGCTTGAAACATAACCTCGAATCAACAAGGGTTTTTTTGAATCCATAAGATGATAGGTCTAGAATCTACAAGAGAAACAAAAATAGAGAAGAAAAAAAAAACTGTTTTTTTTATTTATTTATTAATTTGAATGATTGAATTGTTTAAAAAAAAAAAAAATTATAGACTTGCAGACTTATTTAAAGGTTTCATAAAACCTGACAGACCAAAAAAATATATTCTAAAACAGATCTTAATTAATACCCTACCATAAAATATAATAAATAAATAAATAACTCTAATTTTACTTTTTTTTTAAAAACGTTCTATACTCCTAAGAACAATGAAATAAATACACTAACCCTAAAATTCTAAAAATACAAATTAAATACAAAAATTAATAAATAACAAAAGATTAATTTTAGATTTTGTCTGACATCAAAGAATTCTTGAGAAATTTGACCGGTTCTCTCAATCTTTGGGCAAATATTCTCTACCAAATAGAATGGGCGGATATTCATATTCTCTACCAAATAAAATGGCCTGACTTAGGCCTATGTCCATCCTCAACGAAAGCAAGGAAGTGGTAACTTGTCATGGTATGAAAGACCAAATAGTAGCTATGGCCAATGGATGGCTAAACTAGTGGCCTGATGAATATCGGTATATATAGGACATTGTTGTGATGATGAAGCACATGACAAGTGAGCAAGTTGGCGTATTCTTCTTCTTCTTCTTCTTCTTCTTCTGCTTCTTCTTCTTTTTTTGAGAAGAATTTGGCGTATTCTTTTAACGATAAATCAATATCCAAAATTATAACATCTTCATGATTACTTCAGATATAAAAATTTTTAAATTTTACAATTAGAAATTTAGTATACACTTGTAACATTTTGATTATATATTTGCGTTTCAAAAAGAGTAAGAGATGAGGAAAAATACAAGATTCCTACAGGAGGGAGGTGAGACTGACATTTTGATCTCCATTGCACCAAATCAAGCGTCTAAGATCAAATCAGCCAGTAACAAATATATAGTTCTTTACTCAATTGTGCATTATCAAACATTCTAGACTCCAGAATAAAACCGAACCTACTATTATTATTACTAGCTGTAGACCCACGCGATGCGTGGGAATATATAAATATTATGTAATGGACTATAATATATCAAGAGTAACAATTAATTCAAATATTATCTATTTAAAAAAAATTCTACAGGGTTTTTATTTTTATTTTTTATCTTTTTATCTCTACAAATATATCATTCTAATTTTTTTTTATTGTCTGATTAATATTTTTTTAAGGTGAACTATAGTCTTTTAACTTCTATTGTAGTGTGTTATATTTGCCTAATATACAACTAAACTTTATAAGTTTCAAATTTATTATTCAAAATTTTCATCTCTTAAGGAATAAAGAGATTATCATAATAATAAAAACTCATCACAAAATTACAATGCTATCTTAACCAAAATTAAAATGAAATCAAAGGAATAAAAGTTAGACTTTATAATAATTTATTACTCAAACAATTAGTAGGCATATTCAAATTCATAGTCATGTAGATTGTGTTTTGTTAGAAACTCAAATTTCTATTTAAAAAAAAAAAAAAAACAATGTATTAACCCAAACCAAAATTCAACCATTACTATTAAAGGGAAATTAAAAAAGCACAATACCAAAAACAAATATTCAAAAAAAAAAATTATCAACTTTAATCAGAATTATAAGAAAGAACAAAAATCCACCAAAAGAAATGATATCAAATTGTGATGGAAGAAATGATATCAAATTTATATAAAATAAAATGGGGAGAATAAGAGATGCCAATTTAAATTCATTCTTTTTGTAAAACCATGTTTACTCTACACTATTTAATTATAAAGTTTCTAGGGTATGTCAAATATTTGATGGTCGATTTAAATGATTTCTTTAAAAGATTTTGTTTGAATAATTTAATACGTTACGTTATATATCTTTGGTTATTTATTTATTTATTTTTAGTAATGGTAGTTTGCTAACTTATTTGTAAAGAATTTTCTTTTGGCTATTCACAAAATGATCTTTAATGAATTATTATTATAAATTTTTTACTTTAAAATAAGTTTACCATAAAATGATCATTAATAATATTCTTACGCATCACGTGAGTTTGCGACTAGTTATTATAAAAAAGCACACTTTTACATTTTAAACATTTCTTCGTGTTCCGTTAACATTGTCGTACCCAATTTATTCTAGCAATTTGACATGACTACGGTAGAAAATTGTTTTTTGCTTAAACTCTGAAAACAACTAAAGTAAATAGCTAGATACCTAAAATAGAACATTATTATTTCAATAGCAAAAATAAACATAAGTCTGGACACACTATGGTAATTACATTAACATGAAAGGGGAAAATGGAAATGAAAAAGAATGATCAAAGTTTTCAATCCATGATCGGCAACATTACTTTGGAAAGGAACTCATATTCTTGGCCATAGAAAAAAAAAAGGAAACTTAGAAACTCCTATTGTTTAGGCATATATGCATCCTTGGATTTACCAAGCTCTTTTTCACTCTATATAAAGTATATGCGTTAATTTTGTTTGTATTCTGTAGAATCTCTCTAATAAATTCATTTTTTTTTTTAAGTGTACACAACAACAAATAAATTTAGAAACAACATTTCAAATCCAATGTTTTACTGATATTTGAAAAAATATTTTACTTCAAAACAAATGGAGCGTCTATTACACAATTTTACACATACCCTAAAAAATAGATTTCAGTGCGTTTCAAGGACGTGTGTTAAATTGTATGTAATAGAGTGCATGAGCTGTATTTTCCCATATAAAAAAGATCATTACTTTGTAAAAGTGGAGAAATTTATTTTTCTTGTCTGTGGGTTGAGGAGAAGAGACTAATGTGAGCTAAACATGTACTGTATGGACTTCATCGACCAGAGATAGCACTCCAGCTTATTTTTAAGAAAATAGTAATAATAATATAAAATCCTACTGGACTAAACATTATTGCACTTTGAGCATCTTCTATTTGGTTAGCCTTTCATCTACTCTTTCAGTCTCTTGTATCATTCATTACTTTTCCATTTCCAAGTACTCTCTGCTATAATGGAGTAGCTTGGTTCTTTCATTTCCCCACCATCTTGGTGGTGCTCAACAATGCAGAGAAAAGGCAACGGTGCTCAATGATCTAAATTTTCATCGCGAAGGACAAAGAAAAAGAACTATAGTCATGTAGATTGTGTTTTGATAGAAACTCAAATTCCTATTTCCAAAAAAAACTATGTATTAACCCAAACCAAATATTCAAAAAAAAAAAAAAAAAAAAACTATGTATTAACCAAAACAAATATTCAAAAAATAAAAATCTACCATAATCAGAATTATAAGAAAGACCCATAAAAAAAATTATAAGAAAGAACAAAAATCCACCAAGAGAGAGAGAGAGAGAGAGAGTACTCACAGTTATTTTGTGGGAAAAATATGGAGTACATGGAAGAAATGGCACCAAAATTATACAAAATAAAATAAGGAGAAGAAGAGTTAAAATATAAGAAAGTAATAGTGATGAAAGAAGTGTAATGGTAAAGTAGAGAGTAATATGGAGATAAAAAGACAAAGAGGAATGGTAAAAGTTGGAGAAAGTGTAACAATGACTAATAGGGAGAAGAAGAGTTTTAGGTTTTTTTTTTTTTTTTTTTTTTTTTTGGTGTGTGTGGGAGAATAGGAAGAATAAAAGTTAAAAAAGAGAAAAAAAAAAAAGGATGAAGTGGCCGATGATGTGGCTCAACAGAAGCGTAACAACAATAAATGCTACACTTTAGCTTTTAGATATATATATAGATATAGATTAGTATATAAACATATATCGGTGATAAGAAAGGCCCACTTAAATCTTTTATGGCATTTAATATTACGTCATTTATGCCTATTTTTAGAGTGGTTGTAGGGAATCAAATTATGGTCCTCAACATTATCTTTGTTTTGCATGTATTAGGAGCAAGAAATAAAAGAAAAGAAAATTAATTAGTTGCCTCGAATGCGCATCCTCTGTCTCAAAGTTCCTGTCCCAGTTCATACTCCACCACTCAACAGTTCTATTTAATTCTTTTTTATTCTTAATGCGTTATCATCTTTTTTTAAGTTTTAAGTGTCCGTTTAGGAACAATTTATTTAGCTGAAAGTGAAAACTTTTTTGCTGAAAACATTATAGATAAAACTAAAAGGTAACTGAAATATATAGTATAGTGAGATCTATGAATAATATCAAAAAGTGCAGTGGGACGCACGAATAGTAGTAAAAATAAGTTAAATAATAAAAAAAAATGCGGGTTTTTTTAAGCCATGCCAAACTCATACTAATCTTACAAATATTCATTCTAGATTGATAGTAGAAACAATCCGAAGGAGCTGAAAGAAAAGTGCAAGAGGTGTGAAATGTCTTTGCACATGATCAGACTTTCCCACTAAGTAAGTGTTTACAAAGAGTCAAAAGTGCAATCAATAAAAATTCAAAGGATCTTGTTAATGCATACCTTAGAGCATGTATTAATCATTTTTTTAGAAATTTTTTTACTAAAAATTTAAAAAGTTGTCAAAAAATTGAAAATTTTCATATTTTTATAAAAAATTTCCTAAAATAGTTTACTAATATATTGGCATATGTTAGTAAAACCCAATCTCAAAACTCAAAAAATTTATATCAAAACACTACAAAGTACAAACAGTAAACACATATAGCGCAGCCCCTGTTTAAGAATAGAAAATATAAATAGACACGTGTCACTTGTTGAGTGGTGGAGCGTGGAGTGAGAGGGACTTTGAGACAAATTAAAGATGTGCATTAATTCCTTACTTAATTACTATCATACACAACTTTGAATAATCTTCCAAACGTGTTAACAGAAAGTTATGTAGACTCTTCTAAACGCCAAACTGGACTTTCACTTTATCTTCTTCTTTTTTCCACCATAGAGTAGACTCGTATCTCTGGAAACTCTATCATCTTTACAAATAATTTCAGCTATAAATTGAATTTCTGCCAGATGGGTTCAAAAAAAAAAAAAAAAAAGTGAGAACCTAAATCTTTTTTTTGGAGACCATGGAAGAAGAAGCTGCAGATGATCAAACCCCATTTCTTCAAACTTGATGATGCCGAAAAAATCACCAGTGAGCCACACGGTTCCAACTCGCTCGATACCAGACCTACCCAACACAGAAAAAGAAGAAGACCTTACAGAGAGAACCGATATGGTACCGACCAAAGACCCTCCGAAGGTTGAGTCAGAAGAGAGCTCCAACAATGCTAGAGAGTATGAACTTTAGAGAAATTATGCGTACCTTTTTCTTGAGGGTCTTTGGGTTTTTATAGTAGCGTAGGGCCAAACTCCCTTGCTTGCGGAACAAGTCTTTTCCTTATGGGGAAGATACTTATTAATGCGTGTATATTCTAGAAATCTACTCATGTTGGGACTCTACAAACTAGGGCAAATCGTGTGTCGCAAGCATTTTCCATTTCAGGTTCCTTGGAGACCACATAATAATGAGCTGGATGCCACGTGGACGTTCGGTCAGTGCATGCCACGTCTGTCCGTGCCACCTCCGTCCAGGTAGCTATCTGTAGGTATAATTTTTCCTCTTCAGTTGCCCCCTTCACCCTATGGGTCCGTGATCTTGGAGTGAAAGGACCCGTGGGGTGATGGTTCGATTTGGATCCTGAGAGACTTATCAGTCATTGACAGGCTGGCCCGAAATTATTTACGGCGCAGGGGACTTAAATTTTGACCAAGGTACTTTTGGGTGACATGGTTCGTCTGTCCTCCCGTAGGTAGGAAGACTTAGAATTTTCACCAAGGCATTCGCGGGTGACTTCGTTCGTCCTTCCACCCGTAGGTAGTAGGAATTAAAATTTTTTTACCAAGTCACTCGTTGGTGGCTTGGTTCGCCTTTCCACCCGTAGGTAGTAGGATTTAAATTTTGTACCAAGGCACTTATTGGTGGCTTGGTTCGTCCATCCACACGAAGGTAGGAAGACTTAAATTTTGACCAAGGCACTTGTTAGTGGCTTGGTTCGTCCTTCCACCCGGTAGGAAGACTTAGAATTTTCACCAAGGCACTCGTGGGTGACTTGGTTCGTCCTTCCACCCGTAGGTAGTAGGACTTAAAATTTTTTACCCAGACACTCGTTGGTGGCTCGGTTCGTCCTTCCACTTGTAGGTAGGAAGACTTAGAATTTTCACCAAGGCACTCCTGGGTGACTTGGTTCGTCCTTCCACCCGTAAGTAGTAGGACTCAAAAATTTTTACCAAGACACTCATTGGTGGCTTGGTTCGTCCTTCCACCTGTAGGTAGGAAGACTTAGATTTTTTACCAAGATGCTCGTGGGTGGCTTGGTTTGTCCTTCCACCCGTAGGTAGGAAGACTTAGAATTTTCACCAAGGCACTCATGGGTGACTTGGTTCGTCCTTCCACCCGTAGGTAGTAGGACTTAAAATTTTTTACCAAGACACCCGTTGGTGGCTTGGTTCGTCCTTCCACCCGTAGGTAGAAAGACTTAGATTTTTTACCAAGACACTCGTGGGTGGCTTGGTTCGTCCTTCCACCCGCAGGTAGAAAGACTTAGAATTTTCATCAAGGCACTCGTGGGTGACTTGGTTCGTTCTTCCACCCGTAGGTAGTAGGACTTAAAATTTTTTACCAAGACACTCGTTGGTGGCTAGGTTCGTCCTTCCACCTGTAGGTAGGAAGACTTAGAATTTTCATCAAGGCACTCGTGGGTGACTTGGTTCGTCCTTCCACCCGTAGGTAGTTGGACTTAAAATTTTTTATCAAAGCACTCGTGGGTGACTTGGTTCGTCATTTCACCCATAGGTAGTAGGACTTAAATTTTTTTTACCAAGACACTCGTGGGTGGCTTAGTTCGTCCTTTCACCCGTAGGTAGGAAGACTTAGAATTTTCACCAAGGCACTCGTGAGTGACTTGGTTCGTCCTTCCACCCGTAGGTAGGAAGACTTAGAATTTTCACGAAGGCACTCATGGGTGACATGGTTCGTCCTTCCACTCGTAGGTAGTAGGACTTAAAATTTTTTACCAAAGCATTCGTGGGTGACTTGGTTCGTCTTTCCACCAGTAGGTAGTAGGACTTAAATTTTTTTACCAAGACACTCGTGGGTGGCTTAATTCGTCCTTCCACCCGTAGGTAGGAAGACTTAGAATTTTCACCAAGACACTAGTGGGTGACTTGGTTCGTCCTTCCACCCGTAGGTAGGAAGACTTAGAATTTTCACCAAGGCACTCATGGGTGACTTGGTTCGTCTTTCCACCCGTAGGTAGTAGGACTTAAAATTTTTTACCAAGACACTCGTTGGTGGCTTGGTTCGTCCTTCCACCTGTAGGTAGGAAAATTTAGAATTTTCACCAAGGCACTCGAGGGTGACTTAGTTCGTCCTTCTACCCGTAGGTAGGAAGACTTAGAATTTTCACCAAAGTACTCGTGGGTGACTTGGTTCGTCCTTCCACCTGTAGGTAGTAGGACTTAAATTTTTTTTTTACCAAGACACTCGTGGGTGGCTTGGTTTGTCCTTCCACCTGTACGTAGGAAGACTTAGAATTTTCACCAAGGCACTCGCGGGTGACTTGGTTCGTCCTTCCACCCGTAGGTAGTAGAACTTAAAATTTTTTACCAAGACACTCGTTGGTGGCTTGGTTCGTCCTTCCACCCGTAGGTAGGAAGACTTAGATTTTTTACCAAGACACTCGTGGGTGGCTTGGTTCGTCCTTCCACCCGTAGGTAGGAAGACTTAGAATTTTCACCAAGGCACTCATGGGTGACTTGGTTCGTCCTTCCACCCGTAGGTAGTAAGACTTAAAATTTTCACCAAGGCACTCATGGGTGACTTGGTTCGTCCTTCCACCCGTAGGTAGTAGGACTTAAAATTTTTTACCAAGACACTCGTTGGTGGCTTGGTTCGTCCTTCCACCTGTAGGTAGGAAAACTTAGAATTTTCACCAAGGCACTCGTGGATGACTTGGTTCGTCCTTCCACTCGTAGGTAGTAGGACTTAAAATTTTTTACCAAGACACTCGTTGGTGGCTTGGTTTGTCCTTCCACCCGTAGGTAGGAAGACTTAGATTTTTTACCAAGACATTCGTTGGTGGCTTGGTTCGTCCTTCCACCCGTAGGTTGGAAGACTTATAATTTTCACCAAGGCACTCGTGGGTGACTGGGTTCGTCCTTCCACCCGTAGGTAATAGGACTTAAAATTTTTTACCAAGACACTCGTTGGTGGCTTGGTTCGTCCTTCCACCCATAGGTAGGAAGACTTATAATTTTCACCAAGGCACTCGTGGGTGACTTGGTTCGTCCTTCCACTCGTAGGTAGTAGGACTTAAAATTTTTTACCAAGACACTCGTTGGTGGCTTGGTTCGTCATTCCACCTGTAGGTAGGAAGACTTAGATTTTTTACCAAGATACTCGTGGGTGGCTTGGTTCGTCCTTCCCCTCGTATGTAGGAAAACTTAGAATTTTCACCGAAGCACTCGTGGGTGACTTGGTTCATCCTTCCACCCATAGGTAGTAGAACTTAAAATTTTTTACCAAGACACTTGTTGGTGGCTTGGTTCGTCCTTCCACCTGTAGGTAGGAAGACTTAGATTTTTTACCAAGACACTCGTGGGTGGCTGGGCTTGTCCTTCCCCTCGTAGGTAGGAAGACTTAGAATTTTCACCGAAGCACTCGTGGGTGACTTGGTTCGTCCTTCCACCCGTAGGTAGTAAGACTTAGAATTTTCACCGAGGCACTCGTGGGTGACTTGGTTCGTCCTTCCACCCGTAGGTAGTAGGACTTAAATTTTTTTACCAAGACACTCGTTGGTGGCTTGGTTCGTCCTTCCACCTGTAGGTAGGAAAACTTAGAATTTTCACCGAGGCCCTCGTGGGTGACTTGGTTCGTCCTTCCACCCGTATGTAGTAGGACTTAAAATTTTTTACCAAGACACTCGTTGGTGGCTTGGTTCGTCCTTCCACCCGTAGGTAGGAAGACTTAGATTTTTTACCAAGACACTCGTTGGTGGCTTGGTTCGTCCTTCCACCCGTAGGTAGGAAGACTTAGAATTTTCACCAAGGCACTCGTGGGTGACTTGGTTCGTCCTTCCACCCGTAGGTAGTAGGACTTAAAATTTTTTACCAAGACACTCGTGGGTGGCTTGGTTCGTACTTCCCCCCTTAGGTAGGAAGACTTAGAATTTTCACCGAGGCACTCGTGGGTGACTTGGTTCATCCTTCCACCAGTAGGTAGTAAGACTTAGAATTTTCACCGAGGCACTCGTGGGTGACTTGGTTCGTCCTTCCACTCGTAGGTAGTAGGACTTAAAAATTTTTACCAAGACACTCGTTGGTGGCTTGGTTCGTCCTTCCGCCTGTAGGTAGGAAGACTTAGAATTTTCACCAAGACACTCGTGGGTGACTTGGTTCGTTCTTCCACCCGTATGTAGTAGGACTTAAAATTTTTTACCAAGACACTCGTTGGTGGCTTGGTTTGTCCTTCCACCCGTAGGTAGGAAGACTTAGATTTTTTACCAAGAGACTCGTTGGTGGCTTGGTTCGTCCTTTCACCCGTAGGTAGGAAGACTTAGAATTTTCCCCAAGGCACTCGTGGGTGACTTGGTTCGTCCTTCCACCCATAGGTTGTAGGACTTAAAATTTTTTACCAAGACACTCGTTGGTGGCTTGGTTCGTCCTTCCACCCGTTGGTAGGAAGACTTAGATTTTTTACCAAGACACTCGTTGGTGGATTGGTTCATCCTTCCACCCGTAGGTAGGAAGACTTAGAATTTTCACCAAGGCACTCGTGGGTGACTTGGTTCGTCCTTCGTTCCGTAGGTAGTAGGACTTAAAATTTTGAATGAGAATCAGGTGCCGTTGGCATCCTTGATTGTCGGTATCCTTGGTTGTCGATCCATCCCATTGGGATGAGGATTAGGTGTCCGTCGGCTTCCTTTTGTAGTGTTTAGCCCTGAGGTCTTGTTGAAGCGTTGGCATTTATCTTATGTTTATTCGTGGGATTGGGCATCCTTCTGCACGGTATGCCATTGATACACTGCCCCCGGGACGCGTGGTGGAACTTTCAACCTTCGAGACGCGTTGTAGTTCTTTATTAGCGTCCCATTCTTAAGGTATTTTATCCGTCTTCTTTGATTCATGGACTTGCCGATGTGACTGAGTGTTACCTCGTCATCAAAATTTTTTTTTTGTTTTTTTTTTGTTGTCGTTTGTGTGTCCGTCCACCTTTGTTCATAGACCTGCATCCGTCCTCTTTTTTTTTTTTTTTTTTTTTTTTATGGACATGCATCCGTCCATTTTTTTTTTTTTTGTGTGGATGTCTGTCCACTTTTATGCATCCATCCTTTTTTTTTTTTTTTTTAATTTTTATGGACATGCATCAATCCACTTTTATGCATCCGTCATTTTTTTTTTTTTTTTGACATGCATCCGTCCACTTTTATGCATCCGTCCTTTTCTTCTTCTTTTTTTCATGGGCATGCATGGACATGCATCCGTCCATTTTTTTTCTTTTGTTGTGTGGATGTCCGTCCACTTTTTTCATGGACATGCATCCGTCCTTTTTTTTTTTTTTTTTTGTGGATGTCCGTCCACTTTTTTCATGGACATGCATCCGTCCATTTTTTTGGGTTGTCATATTTTGGTCGCGGACTTGTTGAGGTGACTAAGTGTTACCTTGTCACCATGTTGGTCGTCCACTTGAGGTCGTGGACTTGTTGAGGTGACTAAGTGTTACCTCGTCACCTTGTTAGTCATCCACTTGGGGTCGTGGACTTGTTGAGGTGACTAAGTGTTACCTCGTCACTAAGTGTTACCTCGTCATCTTGTTGGTCATCCATTTGGGGTCGTGGACTTATTGAGGTAACTAAGTATTACCTCGTCACTTTGTTGGTCGTCCACTTGGGGTCGTAGACTTGTTGAGGTGACTAAGTGTTACCTCGTCACCTTGTTAGTTGTCCACTTGGGGCCGTGGACTCGTTGAGGTGACTAAGTGTGGCAACCATCCACCTATAGTCGACTTTGGTCATGCGTCTACCTGTAGGTGACTTAGCGTAGTGATCGTCCATTCGTAAGCGACTTTGGCTACGCGTCTACCCGTAGGTAACTTAGTATAGTGACCGTCCACCCATAGCCGACTTTGGCCGTGCGTCTACCCGTAGGTAACTTAGAGCATTCACAGCAGTGTAGCTATAATGCTATATTGCTAAAATTTAGCTCCATACACACAAAAAACACCCCTGCAGCAGTGGAGCAATAGCTAAAAATTTTAGCTGAATTGCTACAGTGCACATCTATCTATAGATGTGCACTGTAGCAGACATCTAAAAAAAAAAAAAATTTTATTCACTCTGGACGCTCCTTGTTTTATTTTTTTCATTTCTTTAATTCTCATCTCACCGTTCTCTCTCAGTGTCATCTCAAGCTCTCTGAAATTTCTCTCAACCTTTCATCTCTTAAGCTCTCACCTGTCCGTTACCGCCGCCGGCCCTTCCCACCATCTCACCTGAAACTCAAGCTCTCACATCTCTGTTACTGCCGCCGGCTCGACCCAACTGTTTCAAGCCGCCGATTGCCTCACCGTCACTCTCTCAAGCTCCCTCATTTGCCGCCGCCGACCCAAGCCCCTGCCCAGCGCCGATCGCCTCAGACCCACGCCGCCGATCACCTCCGGCCTCATGGATCGAAGTGGCTTCCCTCACCTCCACTCCGCCGCTGGGTCGTGGTTGTGCTCCGGTGTACGTTGGTATCGGGGTTGAGATCGGGGTTGTGATTTGTGGCTGTGGGTTTATTTTGTGGTGTGCTGTGGGTTTTTTTTTTTTTTTTTTTTTTTTGCTGTGGACTGGTGGTGATGGTGGTTGTGGCTGTGGCTGATGGTAGAGTGGGTTTGTTTTGTGATGCTGTGTTGGCAGTGGTTGTGCCGTGTTTTGTGGTGCTGTGGGTTTTTTTTTTTTTTTCCTGCTGTGGACTGTTGGTGGTGGTGGTGGCAGCGGCCGCGGCGGCGGTGGCTGTGGCTGATGTAGAGTGGTTGTGGATGGTGCTGTGGTTTTTTTTTTGGGTTGTAGGATATATTATTTTATTGTAGTGGTTATATTATTTTATTGTGATGTATATATTATTTTATTGTGTTTAAGCTAAAATAGATCCACTGTTGCAGCATGTGTGTAGGTAAAATAGATAAAGTGACTTTTTGTGTAGCTAAATAGCTAAAATTTTGCCTCCACTGCTGTGAATGCTCTTAGTGTAGTGGCCGTCCACCCGTAGGCGACTTTGGCCATGCGTCTACCCGTAGGTAACTTAGTATAGTGACCGTACACCTACCTTGAGAGGTGATGTTTTGAGCCGATGCATTGTACAAATATTCCTCGTCTATTGCCCCCCCTTCCATGTTTGCTTTTGCTACTCGAGTTGATCATTTCTCAGATTGTTCGTCACCTTCGCGACTTGGATGATCGGTACTTCCTCGGAGATATTGTAGAAGGGTAGGCAGTATTGGTTGTTCGCTTTTTTTTTTTTTTTTTTTTTTTTTTTTTTATCGCGAGTAGAGAAAATATTCTTCAGGCATTCAGTATTCTAAGGGTAAGGTAGCTTCTGCCCATCAAGTCTCTCTTGTAGGGTGGTTGTCGTCCAAAGGGCGCCTTTTTCGTGGAGAATTGGTCTTCCGTTTTGCTGGGTTGCTCCAGTTCGCTGCAACTTCCCTTGGCCTACAAGGATCTCTATTTGTTGTTTCAGATCATAACACTCCTTCGTGTCATGTCCATGTTCATGGTGGTAATGTCAATATTTGGTGCTTTGATCGCTTGCTTGGATCCCCATTCATCCTCCTCGGCCATTCCAACATGGGGTCGTCTTTGATAAGTGTAAGTATATGGTTGATAGGAGCGTTTAGTGGGGTGGAGCGAACGGGTCGGCCGTTAGAGTGTCTAGGCCTCTTGCCTTCTCTTTGGCCAATCGTTCGTCATCCTACAGTATTGTAGTCGTCAGTCTTACTTCTCTTCTATTTGCTCTTCCCTTCTGTAATATTTCGAAGGGGTGGTTGGTGATTATGACCACTTCTACGTTGATCATGCGATAAGACTTGATGTTCTTGCACCTGCTTAATTTGCACTTTCAATGCTTGGTTTTGTAGCATAAGGGCTTTATTTTGTTGAGTAAGTCGTTTGATCGCAGCCGAGAGTGTCTGCAGTTGCCCTTCTACAACAATGGGGGGATTTCCAGTTTCTTGGTTGGCTGATGCCATCGATCGAGTTTGGACCATACGACCTTTTGTCTCAGGGATAAAGCAATGACTGATTACTCGTAATTCCCCACAGACGGCGCCAACTGATGATGCCGAAAAAATCACCAGTGAGCCACACGGTTCCAACTCGCTCGATACCAGACCTGCCCAACACAGAAAAAGAAGAAGACCTTACAGAGAGTACCGGTATGGTACCGGCCAAAGACCCTCCGAAGGTTAAGTCAGAAGAGAGCTCCAACAATGCTAGAGAGTATGAACTTTAGAGAAATTGTGCGTACCTTTTTCTTGAGGGTCTTTGGGTTTTTATAGTAGCGTTGGGCCAGACTCCCTTGCTTGCGAAACAAGTCTTTTCCTTATGGGGAAGATACTTATTAATGCGTGTATATTCTAGAATTCTACTCATGTTGGGACTCTACAAATCAGGGCAAATCGTGTGTCGCAAGTATTTTCCATTTCAGGTTCCTTGGAGACCACATAATAATGAGCTGGATGCCACGTGGACGTTCGGTCAGTGCATGCCACGTCTGTCCGTGCCACCTCCGTTCAGGTAGCTATCTGTAGGTATAATTTTTCCTCTTCAAAACTCAACCAGCAGAGCATCCTCTCCGGAGAACTGGTTTGGCTTCATCAGTTCACCCATTTCATTATTAATTCCAACTTTTGTGTTTTTTTTTTTTTTTTTTTTTTTTTTTTTTTTTTTTCAATGTTGATTATCATAAAGTGCTTTGAATGAACAAAGATTCTCATTTTTCTCAGAATTTTCAAAATTCTTATGAGTTGCAAATTCAATATATATATTCATTGTGTTCACGATCCGTGCAATAAATCGTAGCATTGTATCGGAACTAAAGTCACAAGACCGGCAATTTGGTGCATCTACCTGCCAAATTATCTCTCATTCTTTTATTTCCTCTAAATAATAACATTAATTTTAGTGTGGAAATACATTATTTAGCCATTATTTTAAAATCTTTCATTCTCTAAAGAATTTAATTATAGAACTGCATGCCAGTACTTATAGAATGACGTACCATTATAATTATTGGCAAAAGACTAAAATATAACTAAATTTTGAAGTATATATAACACTTAATCTATCTCCTATGGTTATATTATATGTTTTAGGAGTAAACCCTTTAATCTCCCTCAATATTAAAATTGATATCAACATGTACGTATCTTAATTCTTAAGCACTTGAAACAAGCTCGGTTTTCATGTGGGGAAATGTTCCACCTCTTTTAATAATAGCATTTTTTACTTTCTTCAGATTACATGGATACACTGCACCACCAGCCCTCAACCATGTCTTCTTCAACTTCACCATATGCACTGGGAAATCCTTGGATGCACTTTTGTCATTGTGGAACAAGGCCACCAGTGAAGACATCATGGACAGGTGGAAGCATCGGGAGGAGGTTTTGGGCGTGTGAAAAATATGGGGTATTCTACTAATCTGAAAGCATAAAATTTAGAGAAAATTTGTGAAAACAACTTTTGTTCCACAATTTTTGCAACAACTTGACACGTGCGACTATAAATTGTGGAAAAAAAACTAATAGGTCCATTTGAAAGTTCACCAATCACAGTTCACACTATTATCCTGTTATGGCAAAGTGTGTACGTAGTAGTAGATGATACATTATAAAAATTTTCATAGTCGTTTTCACAATTTTTTGACATGTTAAGTCACGATTAGAACAACATTTTTACATATATAGGTCAATTATTGATTTTTATTAACACCAATTACAACATGCCATCTTAATAATTGTGAAAATTTGTATCCCTAAGTATAAACTACTTATTGAATATGAAAATATATTATCATCTCTCTATCTCTCTCAATCTGTTATTTAATTATTAATTACTTTTTTAACCTCTTATTGCTGCAAGGTTGATGATACTTGTGGATACTTTGTTTGGCTTGACCCTCCTACATGTGCACGAGGTAGAGAATTGCTGCCTTTGCTTAGAGAGAAGATAGATAGCTTAGAGAAGGAGTTGGCAGCAGCCCATGCAAAGGAAATTAAAATTTCTCCAACATTCACTTTTATAATTAGTACTATTTTTGGGTTTTGTTTGATAATAGTCTTTTGAATCCTATTTATCGGATGATATTTATGTACTCTTAACAACTAGATATAGTTTTTTTTTTCTTATAATAAGTTTGGTGAAATAAAAATTCTCACTTTTTTTACAACTAGAGAATGTCTTGCACAATTTTTTGTAATTTTTTTAAAAAAAAATTGTTTTTAATGTTTTTCTGAGACCCATATATAAACTCAATTTGTTTGTATAATATTTATATTTTTTTCCACATTATTGTTGAATTCTATGAAATTCGATTTTTAATTCATATTTTATAGTCTAGATAGGTGTTAAGATAAGATGAGACGACAATGTTGGGCTAGATAGGTGTACTAGTGTACTTGATAGTACAAATCATACTCCTGTTCCATAAATTTATGTCAATAAATTATAGCATAATTAAGCGCCAAACAAAAATGTTTCTAATAAATTCTGGCATTCTGTTTGCAATATAAAAAATCAATTTATTTACATAACCAGACTTCAGCAAATACTACGTGCCAAAATAATCAAATTGTACACAGAACGAAACAACTTTCTCACAAAAATGTTAGCAAAGTTTGCCAATTATGTATATAACTTTCTCAAATCAAAATTTCAAAATAATTATACTCCTACCAAGTCAATCAAGTTACATATTTTAGCTCACAAAAAAATGTGACCAAATTACATATACAGTAAGTCAGTACTGTACACTATACCTTTTCTTTTTTGGTTAACAGGAAGTAGCATTAACCTTTACTAGGGCTAGCTCCTTCTAATTGGCTCATTGTTAAATCTCCGGTTAGAATAAAAGCAACAATAATGATGGGAACAAGTGGCATTCTTCCAGTCTCACTTCAAGAAAAGTAGCAACTCTCTTGGCATATATTTAGGGAACTTTTAAGGTTGCATTTAATCAAACCATGAATTTATACTCTCTCTTTTTCTTTTTCTTTTTTGTTTTGAGACCAAGTTATAAATCAACTACTATTAATTAGCTTATCATTATCAAAAGTTGTTAGCTACAATATATGAGGGAAAAATTTTAGGTATTTCCGGAGCACGGAGAAAATGTGCTCTCTCCTCTCACATTCATAATAGACCCCACCATGAATTTGATGAGCGGATCCCACCATAAATGTAAAAAGAGGGAGTACCATTCTCCGTATTTTGAGAGTACTTAAAAATTACTCATATATGAGACAAAATAAATGAGAAAGTAAACATAATTCTTCGCACTAATAATGGATAATTAATTAAGTACAATTGATGCTTAATTAAGATGAACCCAAAGTGCATCCCCACTACAGTTTGAAATTATGTTGCCAATCATTAAATCAAAGCAATTGATTGTGAATAAAAATAAAACATTTATTCTTTTATCTTTTTGTTTTATAAAATAATAATTGATTATGAGGGTATAAAATTAATTTTATACAAAATCCAACTCGATCTCCTCCATTTCACAAGGTATAAGAGTAAATTCGCATAAAAATTAATACCTTTCTCTTCTTTTCCATTCAAATGGGATGAAAAGCAAAAGAGTAACACTACAAAATAATAATTTTTGCAATAGTTGAGTGGTCAAGTTTCTACTAATTCTCTTTTTCAAAAAAAAAAAAAAAAAAAAGGTTTCTACTAGTTCTCATCTAGCCCACCATTAACATCATTTTTTTAACTATCAATAATAAATTGCCACCTCAAAAATTTTGAATTTTTTTGTAACTCTAGACTTATTGAAAGGAATAGGTGAAAAATTAAGAATAATGCTAGAGCCACAACTTAGTTTTACATGCAAACTGCTGGTCTGGCATGGTCCACATCAACTATTAAATTACTAAAATACCATCAAATATTTAAAAGAACTTTAATGAATTTTTTTAAGAACAATTTATTATATTTTAATAAGGACTTATTGTGAATGTGCTATGAACACATAACATTTCAATATATTTATTGCATAATAGCCCATTCTTTATTTACTTTATTAAAATGTAATGTCACAAAGATAACCGAACGGCATAAATATTAAATTTTACAGGGAATCTTTATGAAATTATAAAATTAAATTCACATGGTATTGTTCGTTTGACGATTATGTATTTGTCTTTATTTGCAAGGTTGATGAAATTGAAATAGATTTCTAAACTTAGGACATGTTTGAATTGAAGGGGGAGGGAGAGAGAGTGGAGAAGAGTATAGTAGAGTTGGCTAAAAATAGACTAATTTTGAGCTAATTTTTATCTACTCTACTCTACTCCCCCTTCCTCCCACTCAATGCAAATGGACCATTAAGAACTGACCAAAAGAGGATAATGTTAAATAAAATAAAACATACTAATCATTACCTTCATAAGTCATGTACTCCATTTGAAACAATGAAATATACTTTAGATTCTTAATTACAAAGTCTCAAAAAACATGTTAACAATATAAGATGAGAGAGAATGACTGAATAATCTGTATATTGATGTATAAAACAATGTACAAAAGAGAGCCTTATATAGGCTAGGTATGTGTGCAGTACAAGTAACATGAGTGCAGTACAAGTAATATACTGGGCTAAGCCCAATGGGCTAATCTAGCCTAACCTATACACTAACATCCCCCCTCAAACTCGAGGTGGCAAGGAGGAAGCCAACTGGAGTTTGGATATAAGATCTCGAAGACGACCAGGCGGGTGAGACTTGGTGAAGATATCAGCAGGCTGGTCAGCAGATGAGATGGAGAACAACTTGAGATTGCCTTTCTTGAGATGCTGACGAGTGATGTGGCAGTCGATCTCAATGTGCTTGGTGCGTTCGTGGAAGACATCATTATGAGCAATGTAGATAGCACTACGATTGTCACAATAAAGAGGAGTAGCAGTGGGCTGTGGAGCATCCATGTCAGCCAAGAGCCAGCGGAGCCAGACAAGCTCGCAGGTGGTGTCGGCAAGGGCACGATACTCAGCCTCAGTACTGGAACGGGAAACAACATCCTGCTTTTTGCTACGCCACGAGACAAGAGAAGTACCTAACAGGAAACAGAAACCTGTGATAGAGCATCGATCAGTCGGATCACCTGCCCAGTCCGCATCTGAATAAGCATGAAGCTCAAGAGAAGACCGAGAGGAGTAGTGTAGACCATGATAAAGTGTGCCCTTGACATATCGGAGAATCCGAAGAACAGCAGCATAGTGGACAGAACGAGGGGCATCCATGAACTTACTAACCATACCCACGGCATGTGAAATATCCGGACGAGTAACAGTGAGATAGATCAGACTACCAACCAACTGACGATAGCGAGTAGCATCAGATATAGGTTCACCATCCAAGGGTGTGAGCTTTGCATTGTATTCCAAAGGAGTGGAAACAGTCTTGTTGTCAGTGATACCGGCTTTGGAGAGAAGATCAGAAGCATATTTAGCTTGGGAAAGATAGTATCCATCAGAGGATGAGGTAACCTCAAGCCCAATAAAATAGCTGAGAGTGCCCAAATCTTTCATCTCAAAATGCTGACTAAGGAAGTGCTGAAGAGAGCAGATACCTGCAGAATCATCTCCAATAATAATCATATCATCAACATAAAGAAGAATAAGAGTGATACCAGCAGAGGATCTTCGGACGAAGAGAGCAGTGTCATGAGGACTCGAAGTGAAACCCTGCTGAGCAACAACTGAGCTAAACTTTTCAAACCAAGCTCGAGGAGCCTGCTTGAGGCCATAAAGAGCACGGCGAAGGCGACAAACTTGACTGCCTAAGTGTGGATAGCCAGGGGGTGGTTGCATGTACACTTCTTCTTGAAGGTCTCCATTGAGGAAAGCATTCTTCACATCCATTTGATAAAGAGGCCAACGGCGAACAGCAGCCACAGCAATGAGACATCTGACAGATGTAAGGCGAGCAACAGGAGCAAAAGTTTCCTCATAGTCAATGCCATACTCCTGGGTAAAGCCCTTGGCAACTAGGCGAGCCTTGTATCGTTCAACAGATCCATCAGCCTTGGTCTTGATCTTGTAAACCCACCTACAACCTACTACAGACTGACCAGGAGGCAAATCAACCATATCCCAAGTGTGATTTTTATGAAGGGCATCTAGTTCATCATTCATAGCTTGCTGCCAAAGAGGGTCAGTATGGGCCTCACGATAGGTGTGAGGTTCATAGAGGGTGGCAAGGGCAAAAGAGCAGTGATAATCAGAGAGATAAGAGGGAGGAATGCTTACCCGAGTAGAACGACGAAGTTCAGGACCATCAGGAGACTCAGGAGAGGGTGGTGCCACAGGATCCAAGACAGGCGGGTCATATGCCGGGGACAGAACCGGAGATGAGTCGTCTGGAGAGGCAGCCGATGTTGAAGAATCCTCCACAAGTTCAGGATAGAGAGGGAGGAAAAGATCAGTAAAAATGGGAGACTCAGAGGAAGAGGATGTAGGAAACTGCTGAAGACTCGTGAAAGGACGATGTTCCCAAAACTCAACATGACGGGAGACACGAAGACGATGAGAAATGGGATCATAGCAGCGAAACCCCTTTTGAGATACACCATAACCAAGGAAACAACAGAGACGAGCTCGAGGTTGGAGCTTTGTTCGTTCAGAAGGAGGAAGAGAGACAAAGCAAGCACAACCAAAAACCCGAAGAGAGGAGTAGTCGGGGGTTTGACCATAGAGAAGCTCAAATGGTGATTTGTTGTGTGTAGTTGGTGAAGGGATACGATTGATGGTGTATACAGCTGTGAGTGCAGCCTCACCCCAAAAGCGCTCAGGAAGAGAGGCAGAAATGAGAAGGGTGCGGACAACATCAAGAATGTGACGATGTTTTCGTTCTGCACGACCATTTTGTTGAGAGGTGTAAGGACAAGATCGCTGAGTAAGTGTACCATGATTGTCTAAAAATGATAGGAAAGATTTATCATTATATTCTTGAGCATTATCTGATCGAAAAACTTTAACGGTGCGATTGAACTGTGTTTCAATCATTTTATGAAATGTTTGATAAATAGACACAAGTTCAGACCTATGGTGAAGCAGATAAATCCAAGTATATCGAGAAAAATCATCCACAAATATGACAAAATATCTAGATCCCCCCTCAGTAGGAACAGGTGCAGGACCCCAAATATCAGAATGTATAAGATCAAAAGGTGCAGAAGAAAATGAGCCACTTTTATTAAAGGGTAATTTTGTTTGTTTGCCAAAATGACAGGAAGTACAATCAAATTTTTGAAACTGAACTGAACCTAAATGACCTTGAGAAGCTAACAACTGAAGACGAGATAAGGATGGATGACCAAGACGAGCATGCCATAGATCAGGTGAGGAGGTGACAGTGGTAGCAGCTACAGAAATAACTTGTGAAGGAATCTTCAAGTCATGAACCTCAAACATGCGACCAACCTTACGGCCTGTCCCAAGCACTTGACCCGTCCGGGGATCCTGCACATCCACACCATGATTAGTAAATAGAAGATCTACGCCTAATTCACAAAGTTGACCAACAGAAAGCAAATTGAGGGATAACTTTGGGATATGAAAAGTGTCACTAAGGGATAAACAAGGAGAAGAGATTGTTCCTTTATGACTAACAGGCATAGGAGTTCCATCAGCAGTGTAAATGGTGATTGGATGTTCTAAGGGTGCCTTATCAGAAAATTGGGATTCATCAGGAGTCATATGGTTACAACATGCAGTATCAAAAAACCAAGGTTGTTTACTTGAGGTGACAGAAAGGGCAGTGGAAGTGCGGGATAAAACCTGTTGAATAACTGCCTCAATATCAGCTGTAGTAAGCGAGGAAGCCAAAGATGGACCTGTAGGAACCGATGGATCGGAAGGACATACAGCAGCTGCCCGAGGAAGAGAAGCTTTATTCTGCTCTTGCATAAATTTCTGCAGTTTGCGACAAACTGAGATGTCATGACCTTTAGCACGGCAAAACTCGCAGCGAGTACCTTTGGAAGACTGAGAGGTGGGACGCCCAGAGTTTATTCGTGGAGGAGCAGTGAATGCAGCAATGGGAGGCTGCAGAGATGGTGTAGCCAATACATGATCAGATGATGACATGTGATGAGTAGGCCGACGGTTTTCCTCAGAAATGAGCTCCTTGACTGCAGCATCAAGAGAAGGAGTAGGAAACCGGCTAAGCAGAGAAGCCCTAGTAGGCTCAAAATCCTCACGCAAACCCATCATGAAGTGCATAAATTTACGGCGATCCCGATATTTGACAAAGAGCTCAATGTCCTTAGAACACACTAGTGGAGGATCTGCAGCAGAGAGTTGTTCCCATATAGTAGAAGTCTGAGAATAAAAATCAGAAATAGACTGACCTGTCTCTTGGCGCATTTGATAAAGTTTTGATTCAATGTGGAACTCCAAGCTTGAATCATTAGTACAATTATAGCGATCGGCCAAAAATTTCCAAGCAGCCTCAGCAGTCTCAAGACGAGGAAGAAGATTATGAATGGAGGGAATAGAGGTATTGATAAACCAAGACAAGATCTTACTCTGAATACTCTCCCACTCCTCTAGGCGTTCTTCATAATCATCTGTTGTAACTGTAGTCTTGGAAGATTCTTCAGCAGCTGTGGCTTTGGACTTAGGGTTTGGTACTGGCTTAGGAATTGAACCAGTTACATATCTCCACAGTTTACGACCCTTGAGAAAGACAGTCATATTCTGAGACCATGCATGATAGCTAGTAGGACCATCCAACATAATGGTGATAGGACGTATGATGTCTCGTTCATTTTGTTGAGCCATAATGAAGAAAATGACCAAAAAATGAGATTTAGAGACCTCAAATGCAGAAACGGAGCTCAAAATCGGAATCTACGCGAAAAACTGAGCAAGATAGGTCTGGTTGAAAAATTTTGACTTTGGTCAAAGTCAACGGTCAACGGTCAACAGTCAACGGTGCTGTCTGCTGACGTCACTGGATGACGTGTGATGCTGACGTGGCGATGACGTGCTAGGGCTGACGTCACTAGGGCTGACGTGGCACTCAGAGGATTTGGGCGCGTGAAGGTGCGTGAAGGAGGAATGTCAGGCGCGTGGGAGCGCGTGAGACTTCGCGGCGGCGCGTGACGGCGCGTGTTCGACAGCCGAGAACTTTGGGCGGCCCGTGAGGGCGCGTGAGGGCTCCTTTGGGACAGTTTCTGGCTAGGTTTTGATCGGGGAAGTCTGATCTATCACGTCGTGTCTGTGGTTCAACGATTTGATTGATGAATAGACTAGATCCGAGAGGTAGTGGTTGGGTATGACGGCGGTGACTCGCTTCTGACGGTGGCTACCGGTGAAGGCGAGGGCAGCGGAAGAACGTCGAAAAATACCACTAGGTCAGAGCAATGGCTCTGATATCATGTTAACAATATAAGATGAGAGAGAATGACTGAATAATCTGTATATTGATGTATAAAACAATGTACAAAAGAGAGCCTTATATATGCTAGGTATGTGTGCAGTACAAGTAACATGAGTGCAGTACAAGTAATATACTGGGCTAAGCCCAATGGGCTAATCTAGCCTAACCTATACACTAACAAAACATACAAAAAAATGTTTTAGTCAATACTTTATGATGCCGCACAAAAGGTTGGCAGGGTTTTGTCAAATGTGTGCAATATATTCTTGACACAAATGCACATAAAATTTGGATGCAAGTGATGCTGTAGCCTGTATATGAAAGGAATAGCTAGCATGAGAGCATAATTTGGATTTTGGAGTATTACGTAATGTTACGTCTACAACATTTTAACAATAATTTCACAAGAAATTATAAATAATAAATTGTTATTAGTAAGTAAAAAAGTGACATTAGTAATAAGTCCAGATTAGAACCAATAACAATTTAATTATCACCTAAAATTTGATGTGAAAATTTTATAAATGTAACATTACTCTTATTTTTAATGAACCTTTATTCTTGAAATTTTGTTTTTTCAAGTCAATGTGTTATTGTAAACACCTTACTATAAGGTAGAGCCGCCATTGTGTCAAAGCATGTAACACATTGTGAAGATTGAAGAAGAGTACTTATTCGTTCTAACGGAAATTATTAAACCCATGAACGCATTTTCGTGGCGACATCAGTTTTGTCCCCTTTCGATGTAATTGAAAATGTAACTTTGCTGTCGCTAGCTATGTTATGGGCATGTGCTTGTCAGTACAATATTCCATACGTAGTTGGTTTCGTTTGCTGTCTTTATATATACAACGTTGGGGACCATCAACAGGGTGGTCCTCGTGTTTATCTTTGAAATATGAAATCTCTCGTATCAAGAGAATAAATACTTTGAATACTTCATCTTCTTTGTCTTCTTGCCAAACTTGAAAGTCATTAATTGGATAACTTGAACTTCTTCTCCATTGATGTTCATGCAATTGACAATATTCACCAAATAAAAGTTAATGATCAAATCAAATCTTTCCACTCCAATAAAATTAATAAACTTTGTTTTGGTGTCTCCCACCAAAATAATAGGAGCATGAATGTTGCGATCATCTAACTTGACTTCATTGAGATTGTTAACAACTTCCTCTATAATTTCTTCTTTAATGGTCTCTGCAAACTCAACCTTAAGATCTTTCTCTATAATAGGGTCTTCATTAATCTCCTCCACAATCTTGATTTCAGGTTCTTCTTTAATAACAAGGCCTTAATTAATTTCTTCAAAAATCTTTATATTTTCTTCTTTGACTTCTACATATTTTTCAAGAAAAGTATTTTCTTCAACATGTAATTCTTCTCTTAATGGTGGAATATATGGCTCTTTAAAAGGAATCAACTGTGAACTTCTTGGCCAACAATAATCTTGTTTTGTATATGACAAAAGATCATCACAATCCAAGGATAAAATCTGATAGCAAGCATCTTTTTCAACCCTGGTCATGAATGAATTTTGTTTTTACCTCATATGAGTCTATCAAACTGCATTCGTTCCCACCAACGTAAGGCATACTCTTTAAGTTTATATAGATTAAGTTCAACTTTTCTCTGATCACAATAGTCTTATAGTCAAATAAATCCTCTAAATCAAGTAACCAATCAAGAAAATCTTATTTGTATAAATAACCATTAAAACTTGCAATTCTTTTATAAGGCCTATATGAAATTTTTTTACCAATAGGTTGCTAGTGAGTTATGTCTCTGCGACAATTTCGACAATTATCCCTACTGTTTCCATGCTCCAATGACGACATCCTAGCAAAGATATTTGTAAGTGTTAGCTGTAGGTTATGTAATACTTGCTAAGTTTTTTGTCACTGGAATGCCACTAGACGAGGATAAGTCAAGGGTCTGGTACCAATTGTTGCGAGATGCAAAAGCATAAAAAAGCAGAACACGTCTACTTCTCGAAAACAAGAAACAAAACACGTTTGCTTCTGAAAATAATCTCGAATTCACGAGGATTCCTTAAAAAATCCACAAGAAAAAAGGGCTCTGGAATTCACTAGAGAAACAATAGACAAAAGTCTGAATTTTTATTAATATCAATAATACTAAAAAACGTTTACAAACTTGGAGGCCTATTTAAGGGATTTGTAAAACTTGACAAGCAAGAAAATATATTCTAAAATAATCTCTAATTAATATCTAACCATAATAGGAACCAAATTTGACCTAAAAATCATTAAAAGCACCTAAAAAAACAAAGAAATTAATCAACTAAACCTAAAATAACATTTTTTACATAAAAAATACTAAAATTAAATAATTGCAAAAATTAAATTGTAAATTCTGTCCTACATCATTATTAATGAAAAGTAACTCAATAGAGGAATTGACTATTGAGTTACTATTCATTTGTTATTTTTGAATGATAAACAATTGAGTCTGGTACTTGCTGTTTATAGGGATATTTAGTTTTTTTTTTTTTTAATTTTTTTTAATAACCATATTGCTAGTTTGACTAACTTGATGTGGTTACTCTTAGGATCCAATGCTTACATTGATGCTAATTTGATAATCTCCAAATATCTATAGAAAAATTTTTGACAACTGTTACGGGGAAGAAGTGGCTTCTATACAATGGAACACAGCTTATGTTACAGCATGTAACACACTCTAAATATTCCTCAAATCAAAATATCAAAATTACTCTACTCCTCCAACCAAGTCAATCAAGTTGCATATTTCAGCTTACAAAAAATGTGACCAAATTACATATACGGTAAGTCAGTACTACTATACGGCAACCCATGTCCCTCAAAGTTGATGCCTTTTCTTAAGACTCATTTGAAACGGAAACAAGATTAAATTCTATAAAGATGTGGTGTAAAACCCAAGTTTTACTTATCAAATCCTAACATGCCACATCATCATATTACATATTACAGAATAGGCACTACACTTAATCAATTTCTAATACCCATTTGAAAATTCAACTTCCTATGAGTTTATGTAGATGTTATTATATGTGATAAGATATACTGAGTTTTAAGTAAAAAAACTAATGTAGCAACTTATTATTAGATGGTGTAAAACATGATTTTTACACTATATTCTTACCAAATTTGGAATCATTTGAAACAATGACATGAATAATTTAGATGTTTTGAATTACAATGTCTCAAAAAAAAAAAAAATTTGTTTTTAGTCAATACTTTATGATGCGGCATAAAAGGTTAGGAGGGTTTTGTCAAATGTGATGTGAGCAACATATTCTTGACGCAAATGCACATAAAAATGTATGGCTGACCTTTTTTCAAGTTCTCTGATATTCATCATCACATCTAATCATGTAACCATGAATTCAAGACAATATTTTTGACTGTTCTTATCGTACCTGTATGTATGTTCCCATGAGTAGCTACTGCGTATAGATTAGTAATCCTTCATTTTTTTTTTTTTTTTTTTTCAAAAAGAGATTCTTGCATTGTTGTCAATTGATCATCTTCAAAAATATGCCTTAAACTATGTTTCCTACGTCAGGGCTAGAATGAATAGGAGCTTATTTTAACTTTCATTATTGTAATGACCGGTAATTCAAGAAGATAATTATTTATAATGCAACAGGGTATATGTGAAGTAGCAGCGGCTTTAGGAAATTTTTAAAGAACTTAAATATATCAACATTACAACAATACCAACAAAAAACAAATATTCAAAGTTTTACAATTTCTTTCTACTAATAAAATGAAAAAACAAAAAGAGACTGATGAGAAAAAAAAAAGTGAGAACTGAGAATGCTGAGATGAAAGTAATAAAATGAGAGAAAATCTGAAATGATTATAGAAAAAGGAAAAATGGAGAGAGAGAGAGAGAGAGAGAGAGAGAGAGAGAGAGAGAGAGAGCAGCGCATGATACTTACTATGACTATGAGCCGAATAGGTTTTTTTTTTTTTTTTTTTTTTTAAATGAGCTTTTTGTTGAATTATTTGATCATTTTTTATTGTTTGACTTAGTCCCCTTTTTGTTTGAACTATTTTTGCTATTATTTGAGCTCATTTTTATTGTTGCTACTTGATCTCTTATTTATCTTTTTTTTTTTTTTGTTTAAGGGGTTAAGGATCATATTTGGGGTCCAAGGTTTTTTTTGAGTAAAGCGTAATGTTACATCCACAATATTTTAACAACAATTATTTCACAACAAATCATAGGTAACAAACTGCTATCATTGGTTAAAAAAGTTATGTTTGTAGTAGGTCCAAATTAGAACCAGTTCTATCTTTTATCTCAAAAAAAAAAAAAAAAAAAAAAAAAGATTAAAACCAATAACAACTTATCACCTAAAATTTGTTATAAATATTATGAATGTAACATTACTCGTATTTTTATGGTATTCATTTTTTTTAAGGGTAGACAAGACTAGTTAGTTGTGACACTTAACACCCTTTCTATAATGGTTAGTATCTTGATGTCGCTAGCTATGTTATCTGCACGTGCTTGTAGAGATAGTATATCATATTTCGGGTGTATATGCCATCTCTCTCACAGCAGCTGGGTCCCACAGCTGTGTGAGACCCAACTGTTGTGAGAGAGATGGCATATACACCTGAAACATAATATAATTTTTCGTGCTTGTACACATTTTCCATATGTTGTTTGCTGTCTCTGAACATACAACGGTGAGAATCACCGATAGGATGGTCCTTATTACTTGGGACACGACCTATGAGAATCACCAACAAGATGGTCCTTATTACTTGGGACACGACCTAAGATACTAATGTATGAGGGACCTAAATTAACGATGAAGTAGCTTTCTCTAAAGAGAAATGCAATGTTAGTGCCACAAAAAGGTTCACAACTTTTAACTCAAATCGCCACACAACACATAGTGAGTTGTGAGTGACGGAAATGTGACATTAGTATTTCTCTTCCCAAAACTTGATCTCAGCCTCTACACCTAATTTGATTAGAGATTTGACTTCAAGCCTCGGGACACATGGAACGATCTTTATAGCCACCGCACACCAAAATCAGAAAGAGAAAGCAAAGAATATATATATATATATATATATATAACAATTGACCCTCATGCTTGCTATTTTTTGAGTACTTAGCTTTTTTTTTTTTTTTTTACTATATTCAACTCATGCAAAAATTCACGCCTATTTTAGTATAATAAACTTTTATTTTTTTATTTTACATACTCACTTTTTAAAACATCTTATATTAAATTATTTATTTTACACTGCATTTCATTAAAATGTCAATTTTCTTGATTTAAAAAAAAAAATTATTTATCTTTCTTCACCCACAACAACCAACATCTACCCTCTTTTTTTATCCTCGAAATACATAAGAAATAATAAAAAAACTAAATGCAAAATAAATAGTGTCAGAGTAAATTTGCACAATTAATTTAGCAACTATGTATTTTTACACAACTTTACATGACTTGATGTATATGAATTTTAGATTTGATTGACTAAAATGTAGTACTTTCTTCTATTATACAAGCATTGATGTGAGTGCTCTTAAGATCCAAGACTTACATCGATGCTAATTGATAATCTCCAAATATTTAGAGAAAATTTTATGCCTACTTTACGGCTACATAGAAGAAGTGGCTTCTATACAATCGAACACAGCTTATGCTGCAGCATGTAACACACTCTAAAGAGTGCTTTCACTCATGGAATCACGACTTTATCAACAGCCCTTTTCGTTGCAACTTCATTTTGTGCGCCTACCTTTTTTTTTGAATTATTATCTTGACCAAACATATGATATAGGTCCACTTCAAGGCTGTAATTATTGAACATTTTTCAACTCAATTTTTTTTTGTATAAATATGCTACTTAGAGCCAGGGAATCACTTGACCTAAATTTTTAATTAGAGAGAGATGGTGAGAGCTCCCTTCTATGATAAAAATGGACTAAAGAAAGGTGCATGGAGTGTAGAAGAAGATAATAAACTAAGGTCTTATATTGAGAGATTTGGCCACTGGAACTGGCGGGAACTTCCCAAATTTGCAGGTAATTAAGAAACTCTTTGAAGCTGATAGAAATCAATCCAAGGACATTTGTATGATTTTCCTTTACTTTTATTGTTCATTTTTATGCATGATTTGCCTTTATTGACTATCATGATTGTCTTCCATTTTCTGTCATAGTTTTCTTTCCTGGGAAAATCCAAATATAAAAAAATAAATTGGAATCCTATGGCATTACAGTACTTCATGTTAATCAACCTTTTTTTGTTATACATTGGTTGACAGGTTTATCAAGGTGTGGGAAGAGTTGCAGACTGCGATGGTTGAACTACCTCCAGCCAGATGTAAAACGAGGAAACTACACAGAAGAAGAAGAGCTTATGATCATCAAATTGCATGAAGAACTAGGCAATAAGTACAGACTTAAATCTTTCTTATTTCTTCAACAAGAATTTGGATGAACATAACTTTATTTACAAAATCTCCCCTTCTTTCCATGCACTTTTTCTTGTTTACATGTTTTCATACTTGATAACAAATATTTATGAGCATAACCTACTTCACGCATGCCAGTCATTTTGAAGAATTCAGCGTAAACATGTTGGCATGGTGAATACTCATAAGCATCTTATTTTTGCATTAAATGCGTTTGTAAGTAACCAAGATATGTCACCATAATTAGTCAGTTTTTCTTTGAAATGATTCAAATGAACTTTTCAATGAGCTTATATATGTGTATATATATAGTAATGAAACTACGAACATATAAACTTTTGAAATTGAGTTAGATTTGGTGTATATACTGGTGTTCCAGTTCTGCTAATAGGTGTTGTTACTTGAACTTTGTACTCTAGACATTTGATGCAATAACATCTTCTCATTCATCGAAAAGAAGAAACAAAAAAAAATAAAAATAAAAAACCTCTATATAAACCCCATGTATTTTTCTTTGTAGATGGTCTATGATTGCAGCAAGCTTGCCAGGGAGATCAGATAATGATATAAAAAACCACTGGCATGCCCACCTAAAGAAGTGCACCAAGAAAAATCCTACAATATCAAAGATGAAAATGCTGTCCAATGAAGCTTACCAACATGACGTTGATATAGCAAGGAAAACAGAAATAGACAGTTCTGTAAGCAATTCTCCCTCTTACCAAGTTCAGGAGAGCTCCCAATTACCCCTAGAAACATCTTCTAGTGAATTCTCATACTTGAGCTTTGATAATGCACCTTTATCTGGCATAAATTGGACTGCAGAAGATAGTCTCGCTACATTGGAAACACTTGAACAATCGTTTAGTGACTTTTGGACTGAACCCTTTGTATTGGACAATACCTACATTCAGAATAACTATCCAGAATCCTTGGCAAATGGAGGATTTAGTGCATCTCAATCATGCTGCAATGAAGGTGTAGATTCCATCTACGAGGCAATGCAAGAAATCGAGAACTACCAGAGAATTAATGAAGATCCATATTTGGTGAACTAGTGTGTTGGTGCAATTTAATATTAAATGAATAAATGAAATATTTATCAATATAATAATTATGATTTTTTTTTAATTAATGCGAATAACTAGATTAATTGAATGAGAGAAGGTGGGAGTTTCATGAGGTAATCATTTCATAGAGGGGAGTTGAATGTTAAGAAAATAGATTCCTACATTAATAAAGAGAAAATCTACATTATGTATAATTGATGATGTTATTTGCTTAAGAACATGATGCATAAAAATGATACAATCCACACTAGGGGAGGTGAAATGCTGGAGATTTTCAATCCAATTCCATTTTCCCTTGTAATTTCAAATTAATTTTTGTATTTCTATTGACAAGATATGATAATTGTATTCTCTCAAATGCTTTCTTTTGTTTCTTATTTTCAGTGGAAAACATTTTCCTTGAAAAAAAAAATCCAAAAAGAGTGACTAGTTTTGATGTTTATTGTAGCGAATCTGAATGTGTCCTCGAAAAAACCGTTTTATATACATCATTTAATACTTTTAAAAATCATTAATATTTCATATAGACTCAATGTTGGTTTAGGTGAGCGTACTAATGGTAGCGGCCTCAAAGATAGTAGTGGTGGTAGTGATAGAATTAGCGATGGTTGTGGTGAAGGTGGTAGTGGTGATGGTGATGGTGATGGTTTTAGGAGCAAGAAGAAATGAATGGGGGAGGTCATTTTGACTTATTTTATATAAACCACGGAAAACATTTTAGGAAAATCTTAGACCCCAAATTATTTATGCAGTGGATTAGTTGGTATTAATTGAATAATTTATGTGTATTCCAATAAGTAATTCAACCACAATAATCAATGACCAATTCTAAAACAATAATAGTAAAAGCAATAAAAGGCACGCTAATTTTGGTGACAAAGTGGAAAGTTAAGATTTCAATAGAGTATGTAATGTGTTAACGAAGTTCAAGTTGTAATGTTCAAGATGTGCGTCAAAGAAGACAAAATTTAAAAATTTTGATTGCCCTGACACTCAATTGATCACACAAGAGTCTTCACCAGCCTTTTAAATTTTAATCACAGCTTAATCAATCAAAAGCAAATTCTTGAAATGGCTTGATCGATCAAAAAACTGGAAAGCTAAATTTGATGTGTTTTGACTAAGTCAATGTTGTCTTGGTTTTTCGTTCCCTACATGCAAGTGTATAAATTAAAGGGCATATTATAGCACGACTCAGAAGATATTTTAAAGAGTTATTTTCATGTGCTACAAAGAGAGAAAATCTTAACGTAATTATCACCAACCCTTTTTTTAGAGATAATTACAATATGATACTAATTACGCTACTTGAACCAATTCCCCTAAACACTTTGATCAGAATGGTTTGAAGCTAAAGAGCCAATCCTAGAACGTTGTTTCAGAACAATTTGAAACTACTGTAGTCAATTTGGTCTTTACCATTAATTCATGTCTCTAGTGAATTAACAGTAAGAATTAAATTGACTGCAAATTTAAAATAACATAGACCAAATTGACTATTACCAAAATTAATTGGACCAAATTGGTATTTTTGCTAAAAATAAATAACAAAAGTATAATTGACTGGTCCTCTCAACTTTGGTCAGATATTCTCTACCAAATAAAATGCCTGAGCATTTCAATCAAAGGGTAAAAAAAAATAAAAATAAAAAAATAAAAAAGTAGTATTAAAAAAAAAAAATTATTTGCTTTCGTCTAATGGCCTAACTTGAGCCCATGTCCAACCTTAGGGTGTGTTTGTTTGGAGGTGAAATAAGGCGGATAGAAAACTTGGAGAGAAAATGAGAAGTAAAACTTTTTGGAGTGTATTTAATTGGGTGGAGAGAAAGGAAAATAAATGGTGAGACCCAGGTGTTTTCTCCCTGAGCTCACCAAAAAATTTTCTCCCCAAATTGAAGAAAAAATTTAAAGGAAAAAATGAGGCTACTTAATAAACAAAAATGTCCATGTGCAATTGCACATGGGCAATTCATCCAATTCCATCTTTCTTTCTTCTTCTTCTTCTTTTTTTTTTTTTTTTTTTTTTTTTTTTTTTGCTGTCTTGGGGACTTTGCCTCTATTTTTTTTTTTTCCCTTTTCCTGGGCTGGATGTTGCCTTCTTCTTCTTCTTCTTCTTCTTCTTCTTCTTTTTTTCTTCTTTTTTTTCTTCTTTGTTTAACTAGACATGATTTTTTTTACTTGATTTTTAATTTTTAATAAATTGGGTAATTGTTTTTTTTTTGTCACTTTTTTTTGTTTTAATTGGCCATCATTTTTTAACAATGGTATATGAGTAAATTTATACAAACTCATTTTTTCCATCCCTTCACTTTTCCACAACCAACCAAACAAAAATTAGAGAAATTAAAATTTTTTCTATCCCCCCACTTTTCCATTCTTTCACAATTTTCTATCCTTTCACTTTTCCACTCCTCCAACCAAACAAACCCTTAATGAAAGCAAGGAACTAGTGACTTATCATGGCAATGGAATCAAAGACCAGTGGCCTAATGATGAGCAAGTTGGCGTATTCTTTTAACCATAAATCAATATCTAGAATTATAACATCTTAATGATTACTGCAGATTTTAACGTTTTCAGATTTTACAATTAGAAATTAAGTAGACAGTAACATTTTGATTATATTTTTGCGTTTCCAAAAGAGTAAGAAACCTTTTTCTATGAGAAAAATATAAGATTCCTACTGGAGGAAGGGGAGACTGACATTTTGATTTCCATTGCACCAAATCAACCATCTAAGATCAAATTATCCAGTAACAAATGTATAGTTCTTTACTCAATCATGCATTAGCAAACATTAATCTTGACTCCAAAATAAAACAGAACCTACTATTATTATTAACCCACATATGTGGACTAGAAAAGTAAGAGCAATACTCAAATAAGAAAGAAATGTCAAATTCAATAGCATATTCAAAATCGACTAATAAAGCGCACAATAACTTCACGCGTTTTGTTAAAATATATATGAACGGATTTTTCCATTTTAAGTTTTCATTTCTAAAATCATCAAATTTTTTTTTTTTTGTATTATTATTATTTTTTATGTCATCTTTGTTTTGCATGTATTAGAAGCATGAAATAAAAGAATAGAAAATTAATTAGTTGCTTCGAATGCGCATCAATCCTCTGTCTCAAAGTTCCTGTCCCATTTCATGCTCCACTACTCAATGGATAACATGCGTCTATTTATTCTTTTCTATTCTTAATATGTTAACTTCTTAATTCTTAGGTTTTAAGTCTTATACTACCGCGCACCCTTGGCGAAATGGTCGGGATACAAGTTTTCAAGAAGGAGTTTCACACACATATACACTTAGATTAGATTATAGTAGAATTTTTATAACATCCCAACCCAAACTTATAGTTAACCTGTGTTTAAGTGGTTAATTACTATTTTAAGCCACTTTCTTTTTATAATTAATAGAAGAGTATTTAATAAAAATATTATTTTATAATGCCATTGAATAAGAATTATAAGGAGTATAAATAATTGAAATGGCTATTTGTATTATAAATATACACTTAGTATATACAAAATTATATTAAGTGGTTTAAGTTATTAAATACATAGTTGCTGGTGTTTTAACTATGTATAATGCATGAGATATTATAGTTGTAATTTCACTTACACATGCAACCAATTGAAATGCAACACATGCAAGGCCAAAGTACCATGCATGCATGTGGAAAAATAAACCCATAGACCAAGACTTGGCCGGCCATGCAATCACCAAGTGCCACCTTATTCCTTCTTTGACTTTCTCAAGCCAATAGAACTTCCAAGAAGCTCACTCCCTCTCTATTCCCACGGGTAAACACAAATCAGATTTCTCACCTCAAATTTACTCTCTTTTCTCTTAAGGAAAGAGCTAGAAACTCTCAAGTCTTCTCTTGAGTCCAAGGGTTCACACACCAAAAGAAATATAAGTCTTCATCTTATCTCATCTTTGACTCTTTCCAAGCAACTACAACAATCAATGACTCTCTCCCCCTTCTCATGCCCACGGCTCCAACACCGAAAAGAGAGAAAAATTCTCTCAAGCTCTCTACCTCTCATAATTTTGGGACCAGCCACTAGGAAAGGGAAATCCTTTCATGCAAGAGTGATTCTCCTCATGAACCATAAACTTGGTAAGGGTTCTAGCTACTCTCACCTTAGAATTCATGATTTCTTCAAGGAATTTTAGTAATGGTATTTGTAGTTTGTAAAATTAGGAAATCATGAACTTGTAAGTTTATATATATATATATATATATATATATATATGCTGTTTTAAGAAGCTTTGAAATTGTGTTGGTGATTTGTTGAAGGTAGCTTAGGGTTTTTACTAATTAAGGATTGTGTATGATTAAGGAAGTGAGAAAAAGTTAGGATGAGTACTATTCATGTTACTGCTGGGATTTTTGTTGTATTTAATTTTGCTCTAAATAGTTAAATGACCATATATAAGTGTTTTCTAACATGTCTGATGAGTGCATAAAAATCCCCATATGAAAATACCATCCTTTGATAATTGTTTGTGAATTTACAAGAAAATGTTGCAAAGCTGTCACTGTGACAGATTCTGTGTTTATGAATGATAAATTATGTATTAAATTGTATACAGTGAATTTGGATTCTAGGGTTATTTCCTGTGAAAGCTAAGACACATACGGTTGTTATGGAAGTGGTCTCACAGCATTTGGATCAATATAAAGAAAATGGTTTAATTTCTAAATTGCATGAAATTCTGTCAAGACAGATTTGAGTATTCTGTATTGTATGATTTTTAGTAAATTATTTTTTTATGCTTTGACCACAAAATTTTTATGGTATATACTGGACATAAAGGGGAATTTCTCTGTAAAATTTCATGAGGTTTGGATGTGAATTGGTAGTCCATTTGTATTTTATAAGTAAAGTATATGCTGCTAGAATGAAATAGTGAACAGTAAGGGACATGCCTAACTTTGAGGATTTAATTCTAAAGTTAGGGTGAATGATTTGAGCTATAATTTATTATGCTCATCATATGATATGTCTGGATCATAGAGTAATTTTGTATAACTTGGTTCAAGGTTTAGTACTCAAAGGAGGGGTTCTAAACCATTTGACGGTTGTATTTATGAAGCTGTTTTGTTGAATGTTGTGAAATTTTAAAGTACTCGCAAGTGTACGAACTGTACCGAAGTATAGTTTGACAAGAACGAGGTCGAACCCATAGGGACTTGAATGAACGTAGGAAAATTAAATCAAATCTTAACCAAATTAATCCTAATCTAGTTTAATAATAATTGGTTGTTTTGAAATTAAATAAACTAAGAAAATAATAAAATTAAGCAAATAGTTAAACTAAACAAAAGATATAAAGCAATAAAAAGATGTAAACTATCAAGGGAAAGGAATTAAGGTTTTGGAATCTGCCTTGTTAATTCATATCAACATATATTTATGATCATTAATTTTTTCCAATCACTGCATGATAATCTAGAAATCAATCTTGCTATCATGGAAAATATCATCATTAAAATTCTTGTTTTAAATCAAAAGCATGTTCTTCTTCGCTTCTTAAGTACAAAACCAAATCATCAATTGTATCTGTAGCCAAACAAATCACAAGATATATCCAATTCTAAAAATCAAATCATAAATTTTATCAATTGACAGACAAATCACAAACGATATCTAATTTTATAATCAAGAATTAATAAATCAAGCATTCAATTAATTAAGATAAATCCTAAATCATGAGAAAAACATGATTGAACTCATATCTAGAATCCCATCTTAGTCAATTGATATGAAGCAAGAACAATTTAAATCATTAAAGAACAACTATTGTGGGAAAAATCAATTCACATAAATACTACTAATAATCCTTAACAAGGTTTCATCCTCAACCCTAATTATAAATTTAGCTACTCATGGTAATTGAAAGAAAACACAAAAATAAAATACTAAACATTAAACTAAACAAATAAATTAAAACTAACTGTCATGGAAGAAAACCAAAGAAGTAGCCGCACTCTCTATACATTCAGCCCTCAGCCCTAGCACTAGCCTCAGCCTCCCCTGAATTTTGCACTAAAGATCCTTTAAATAGGTCAAGGAATCCTATTACAAGTTGAATTCCCGTTTGGAAAAAAATCTCAGATTTTTAGGCTTCACTTAACCGACTATTTTGGTCTATTTAACGTTAGAATTCCGGCTCTTGGTAAACTACAAAGTTGTAGCCCTTTAAGTTATCTTTCCAGCCCAACTTGAATCATCTCAATTGGACATCTGAGCCGAAAGTTATGCTGAAAATACTAACTGATGTGCAGGCTGGAATCCTAATCCAAATTGGACTTGGATTTGGTGCAAATTTCTTTTGATTCCTTACTCCAATTGGACTTAAATTTAATTGAGTTGGTCTTCTCTTGAATTCATGCCTGGGCTGGAAGCTCTACTTATTTGGGCTGAATCTTTACTTCATGGCAAGCTCTCCTCTCTTGAGTTGGCTTTATAATCGGCTTGACCCACCTAGCATTCAACTTGTGACTTGTTCAGCTTCTCAATTGTCAATAGCCTTTATTTTCCACAAAACAAATATAATATATAATTAGTCACAAAATAATATAAAAATAAGGCTAACTATGCAAATCTGATGGTACTTTATTGTATATATTTCATGCACATCATTGAACATGATGTATGTTTCCTTAAGAGTGTTTATGGTTACATGACAATGCTTAAAAGAGTTTATGTTTATGCATGCATTATTGCCCTAAGCTCAAAGCACCTTTTGAAATGAAGATGACTCTTCTAGAGATATGATATTAATATGAAAATGTTGATTTTTCCTTAGTTGGTACACCATTTGTTAATGTGTGCATTATATGTTTGTGAAAACCTCTTTGAGGTGGGATTAAGATTTCCTTGATTTTAAGAGATAGACTTTTAGATGAATGTGTAAGTTATGATAAGAAGTAATTGATAGTAATAAGCCTTGATTTTGGTTTAGGTGCTACCAGTCGCCAGGTCTAAGCTCATTCGACTTTAGGCTCTCGGTTCCTTTGCTTTCAGGTAAGGGATAAGTTATATGGGCATTTGGTAAGTCATGAGGTTATTTTAAAATATATTATGCATTAAAAGGTTTTTGATTAGAAATATGGCATATAATCATTATTCAGACAAAGATATGTTCGTGGGCTTTCGAAACCCTATGCATATGATTTAAGCATATTGATGCTATGACTAATTCCATGAACATGATGTTTAAAGAAAACAATGGAAATGCTTTTATTATGAAATGTTATGCAAACTACGAATTTCAGTATGATGTATAAGTATGAAATGTTTTCGGGTTATATCCTCTGATGATCTGAACTCGGCCAGTAGGGGTTAATTACTGACTTTTCATGGAAAAATATTATCTGTTTGGCCATTTAAAGTAGAGGAAATAGGGCTGCCCGTAACTCTAGGCCATTTAAAGTAGAGGAAATGGGGTTGCCCGTAACTCTAATCTGAACAAGGCCTTCTCCCCAATGTGTACGGACGGCGGGTAGGAATAAAACCTTGAGGAGATGTGTCATCAGGCTTCTCAAAGAGGACAATATCATACACACGAGGTCACCCAAATGTGATGAGGCCTTCTCTGTATAGACTTATGAGATATGGACTAACCAATAAGTTATTTATGAACAGCTATACTATGTTATTAATCATGAGACGATGATTTTGTTTAAATGCATTATGAAAAGTTAAAAGCTCTCATGAAAAGAAGAAGTTTTTGATGAAAAGAAAGTTGTTCATTAAAAATAAAAGTTTCTGAAGTTCTGTTGTGCTATAAAGATAAAGCTTTTGATGAAAGTACAAGTTTATATTACGAAGTTATCAGATATCTGTTTTTCTTTATGAAACGTTAAGTTTTATAATTATGAAAGTTATAATGTTTTACAAGAAGAAGTTTATGAAGGAAAGTTTTATTATTCTTTAAGATGCTTCCAGTTTAAGATAAAGTTACCGATTATCTAATTTAAGTTAAAATGATTATTTTGTAATGAAAATATATATATGGTGACTTTGTAAGAAATGAAAGAAATTCAATCCGAAGGGTTTTGGTAATATTATTCTGATAAGAAAAATGAGAACAATTATTTACCTATGAAAAGCATATAAGTTATTATTATGAATAGTATAAAATACTATGCATGAAAGGATGTTCTTCTATCCGAATATTTATAAAGTGAAATGAATTGATTTACATGCATCCTTATTAAATTCTCATATATCTTACCTTTACTGGGCTTTTCAGCTCACCCTATTATTTTTCAGTCAACAGGTTTTTAATTTGGAGCAAAGGGAGCCTTAGTCGAGTTTTGGAAGAAGCTAGTTTTAGTTTTATATGTATAGATCCTAAATTAGCAATTTGATGTTTAGCTTTGTAGTATTGTATATTTTAAGATCTAATGAAAATTGTGTACCTCAAAGCATTAAGAGATGTATTATGTGGAATTTAGAATTTAAGTAATTGGTGGATTATGTTATTCTTTGAGTACAGTGTAGATGCTATGAATGTTAAGTAAAAAGTTATATCTTTTTTTTATAAAGAGGGAAGCTTTTGTAAAAGTTTTTGTGAAAGTTTTGTAAAAGTTAAGTTGGTTCTTATTAATATCAGGTTTAAACTTGATATTAGCATGCCGGTCATGGTCACAAATTCGGGTATCGGGTTTGGGGCGTGACAATTTTTATTTTGTATCAAAAAAAGAAAGTTTTAAGTCTTACAAATATCTAGATTCTTGGTAGAAACAAGCCGCTGAAGCTGAAAGAAAAGTGAAAGAAGTGTGAAATGTCTTTGCATGTGATAGACATTCACAATCACACCTAAGGGCAGAAGAAAACAAAAATATAAACTAAATAAAAAAGAGCCATGTGATGTCTTCTGAATTCTTATAATATGTATATATTTTTTTATCACTTTTAAGTCTAATGAATAAAAGATCTGGAGTTCAATCTCTGCCTATATCAAAAATCGATTGGTGTCTTAGTTTGATAATAAAGATCTATTATTAGGAGTGAACGTCAAATATTAAAACTCTCTCCAAAAAAAAAAAAGTTTTAACTGGGAACATCAATTCTCGACTAACGTTTATGTTAGTAAGCTAACTTACCATACTTAAAACTTAAAGAGACATTAACGAATTAAGAATAGAAAATATAAGTAGACGCATGTCATAATATACTACTTTAACAATTTGTGGAATTTTTTGTGTCCAAACTTATTGAATCTGAAAATAATATCTCTGTCTCTCTATTTTTTAAGTATTAATTATGTTTAATCTTTTTCTGGCTGCAAGGTTGATGACTACAAAAAAAACTGGCCTATTGCGGCGGGCCAAAACCGCCGCAAAAGCCTAAAAAACCGCCGCTAAAAGTCCGTTTGGGCTATTGCCGCGGTTCTACCTGCCAGCCTTGCAGTGCCGCAATATCTCTATTGCGGCGATAATAAAAAACGCTGCAATAAATCGTCCATTTAGCGGCGCTTTTGGCTTATTGCAGCAAGCAGAAAACCGCCGCCATATGAGGTTACATTCGGGTCAAGCGGCCTTTTAGCGGCGGGCTATCCTGCCGCTATAGGTGACAACCTTTAGTGGCGGACAATAAACGCCGCTATAGGGTTTATTAAGCAATACTCTACGCACCTTTTAGCGGCGGTTACGCCCGCTGCTATATGTTTGAAGTTTTAACGACGGGCTATAAACGCTGCTATAGGGTTTCGATTATAACATAATTTCAGACCTTTAGCGGCGCTTTTGCCCACCGCTATAGGTTACATTTAAAATAAAATATAAAAAAAAAAAAAAAAAAAAAAAAAACCAGTCCCATTACAAACAACCTATAATAATTTTAGTATTACTAAAACAATTAATACAATACTACAAATGTAACTAATTAACAACACCACAAATGTCTCCAAACTAACATTATATTAACATATAAATATTTTATCAAATACATAAAATTGTCTATAACCATCATCAAAGTTCCAAGCTAATACCACAATCAAAGTTCCAAAGTGTTTAAAAATATCCTTCAACACTTCCAAAAAATGAGGTAAAACTAGAAATTCAATGCAATACACACACTAAGTGACCCTATTGTAGCCAACTAGTTCAGCATAAAAGAAAAATATCCTATATAAGCATACCTCAGATTTCGTAGTCCCCACCAAAAACAGTAAAATAACTTTTGTGGAAAATCAGTTGACTCCACCACCAGTTGACTCCTAATGTGAGCCTATTTATGTAAGATTTTTACAAATCAGTGAATTGCAAAGCACAAATAAGTATTACTTTTATAACCAAGTTTGCAACTTTATTCACAAAGCTACAATTTTGTAACATAAAACCAGCTTAGCAATCAAATTTATGGATATAACTAAGAGATCCTTACTTGTGTTTTCTCCTTTGAAGCACTATTCATCATAATCGAAACCTGTAATTACAGTTTAGGAACTCAAAATTTCAATTTCATTTCCATAAACCTCTCAATTCAATAACAGACACTGAAACACACTCACACACATGTATATGTACAAGCATGCTACACCAAATAATGTATACCTTCATAACGTTTGAACTAACACTGTCAAGTTCATACAGACGACATATCTCTATAATCTGCATAAAAATATATGCAACTTGAATCAGTCACAAATATCTCCGTCAAATTATAGGACACTAAAATCCAAAAAACCTTACATTGAAAGGTGAATCAATTACCTTAAGTAGTACTTGATTATTTTGAACAGGTTGCTTGCTCAATAAAATCTCTAGCAAACCCATTCCCTGCTTTATGCATGATGCCAAATAAATTGGAGCTATCTGAAGACATAGGAGCATCAAACTTTATGAGGATTACTTGAGATGAGCACATACACTAGTTCAAATAAAAAACAAAAAAAAAAAGCACCTAAGAAGAGATACTGATAGACATGTTGATTAATAGCCAACCACAAGTCAACTTTTACAGTTGATACACACACATGCGTGCAAAAACTAAAATGATATGATATTTTACAAGGTGCAATCTAGAATATGTTAGTGAGGATTACTTGATATAAGCACGAAACTTTATGAGCATTACTTGAGATGAGAAAAACACACATTAGTTCAAATATCAAAAAGTGCCTAAGTAGAGATACTGATAGACCTGTTGATTAATAGCTAGGCACAAGTCAACTTCCAACAGTTCATATGCACACAAAAAGAAAAAGAACTTCATATTTTACAAGGCACAGTCTAGAATAAGAAAGTGACCCTTAGAGATGGCACCAAAAATCTATTGAAACTACTGAACACTGGGTAGCTCAAAGGCAATGATGGTTACAAATTATGTTATGATACAATTCAACAGGCAAACTAAGCAATAATACGGTTGAAGTCCATGGGATATATAGAACAGAGATTTAAATATCTAGTGTGTGCCATTTAGTAGCATTCAGTTCCATCACTTTGAGCAACTGGATCAAAAAGTAATTAATAAATTATAGATACTAAGCACGTATTAAGGGAAAGTAATTATTATAGTCCTTGAAAAATTCATATCATTTCAATCTGGTCATTAAATCTTGAAAATTGCAACCAAGTACTTCAATAATTTAAAACCAATGACATGATAGTTTTTTTTTTTTTTTTTTTTCTTCTGTTGACATAGGTATGCCACGTTGATAACAATCAAAGTGGCATATCCCATGTCCTCCAAAATTGCCTTGTTGATACTGTTCAAATCTGACTGACAAAGGGCAAAATTGCAACTTACTAAACTTAAGGGACCAAATAGGAGGGATAAGTTGAAGACAAAATTTAAACTACAAATACGCTTGGATCAACCAATTAGCATAAAATCGAGAAGCAATGAGTTATACCTTCAATGATAAACAAACCAAGACAAAAGATACTTATTCATCATTAAATTGAAAATGCATTTACTAAAGCAACACCAAAAAATTATGAATTAATAACAGAAAAGATCTAGGATTCTGGATAATAAAATTTTCCAAGTAAAGATTCACTTGGACAAGTACCTGTGATGTCCACAAATTTTGAAACCCATGAACAATTGTAGCACTGGAACCAAGACAAAAGATACCGATAGCAGATATCAAAGACCAAACAAATCTTTCCTTGTAATAGCCATAACTGCAATACAATTAAATAATAATTTCAGCACATACATTAAACAAAAAGAATTAGAATTAGAATTTGGGTTTGGGTTTTCACTCTACATGTAAATGTGAACCTGTGCACATATGAGTGAAACTTTGAAACAGAAAACAAAAGTCACTAGCCACTCCATGCAATAATGTTTGAGGCTGTGTTAAAAAATAAGCCATTGGAATTAATAACATAAAAGATGTTCATTACTGTGTTCACTATTTTAGTCTCTACAGAATTCTATCCAATTTGATCAATTATTGAACTCAAGTATTCTAGTTAAGTGTTTTTGCTTTAAAAAAATAAAAAAGTGATGACTGGTTCTAGATGGAGATCTAAAGAAATATATGTAAAATTTTCGTGTAACATTGCAAAACTAATGACATGACAAAATGACCATCATTAATTTTATTCATATCAATGTAGTACTTCTATAAAAAAAAATTAAAAAAAAAAAAAAAGCATGCAAATATAAATCTGAGACTAAAATGAAATATAATAATAATAAAACTTTTTGTTCAGTCATTCAATTTACCTTGAAATTTCCGAGTGTTCTTTACTTCTATAACTTCCATTACTCTCTATATGATCTTTCCAGGTTTGACATTAATAAAAACCGTAGAACAAGTCTACTACTAGTACTACTACACCTTCTTGTCACTCGCATCTTTCACCCCTAAATAAATAAATAAATAAATATATATATATATATATATATATATATTTACAATTAACACTAGATCTAATCTAAGATCTAGAAGTAATAAATTAAAAAAAATTAATAAAAAAAAAATTTGAGTGAGTTGAAAAGGGTTACCGGCGGGGACGTGGTTGAGGGAGATGCCGGTGGAGGAGAGAGTTTGTTGGACGGCAGAGTTGATGCGGTTGGTGTCGCCGTAAGCGGAGATAGGGACGGGGCCGCAGTAGTTCATTTTGACGAGTGCAGAACTGATGTTCTGAGCGATTTTGTGTGGGTCACTCCCTTTCTGCACTTGATAGTTCTCTATGTCCCAACGTTTTCGCCGACATCTTCTTCTTCTTCTTTCTCAAATCTCTTGCATCATCATTGCCTCTCGTACAAGACAATGCAGTCGTGACTGCTCATTGACTAGAATAAACACAAGACAAAGAAAAGAAAAACAAAAGGTTTAGATTGCAAAACGGATTTTTTAAGAAAATAACTATAAAACTTAGACTATATTATTAGTTAAGCAATGTTTCAAACTAATTTGGTTTCTAACAAATCGAGTTTTTTGGACTCGATTTTGCTGTGCAAAATTGCACTGGAAGTCGAGTGTCTCACACTCGAATTTGGAAGTCGAGTCCTCTGGACTCAATTTCCAGTGAGCAAAATCGAGTCATCTGGACTCGATTTGTCTATAAACCAAATTAGTTTGAAACGTTGCCTAACTAATAATATAGTATGAGTTTTATAGTTATTTTCTTAAAAAATCCTTGCAAAAGGGGGCCAAACTTATTGGCGTCTCTTGAAGAGAGAAAAAAAATTTGGGGAGGGCAAAACACGAGCTGCACACCACTGAGCTAGCCATGCGAGTATAAGTTAATGTTACATACATAAATAAATAGATATAAATACATTTATTAATTATATATAATAAATATTTTTTATTACTATTTAAATATATATAATTTAAAATATATAATTATTATTATATAAATTATATATTTTTTAATTTATATAAAATATAATAATAAATATATAAATTATAATAAATTATTATAGTAAATAAATTACCATTTTTGACTGGCAATTACCATTTTGTCATGCATTTTGTAATTGTACATGAATCAAACACATCTATATATCTATGTGAGTTAATGAGTGCAAAATATTAAAAATCTAATATTAATAAGATATAAATAAAATTTAAAAACAAAAAACAATCACATATACTCAATAAAAATCACCACACAACTTTCTCAACAAAAAAAAAAATACCACACAACAAAAATTATCATACGTTCTATCTTATTAAAAATTTTAAAAAAATGATCATAGCTATTGTGGGGGTAAAAGCCCAACATTATGTATTGGGCCTAGGGCCCTATTTGAAGATTACGGTGTGTCCGAAGAGAAGAGAATGATTGAGAAGGATTCCATGGGGGAGAGATATACCTCGAAATGGTCGAGGAATATAGTCCGAAGAGATCATCAGTAATCCGAAGAGTGTATTCTCCTCGGATATAAAGAGTTTCAGTCAAGCAGATACCTGAGAGGTTTGAGTGAGCTTCCTAGCGATTCCAATGATAAGGATAAACTTCGGGCATGTATGGAAATGATAAGAACGGGGAAATATCTAAAAGAAAAAGCTGCTACCACCGTGTTTAATGCACTGCAGCAACTTTTCTGACCGCATTTATGTGGAGAAGACTCCTGAACAGTGCCACCTCAGTTACCACCACTCATGGAGAACTAAAGAAGATACCTGATGTGACATGTACTCAAGTGAATGCTTAGATAAAGAACAAGTGTATGATGAAGATGGTTGGGAAGCAGGCTATATAAATGACAGTGGCCCCTGATGAAGGAGGACTGGAAAAAAGGGAAGAAGATGAAAAGAACAATTTTACTATACCTCTAAGAACTGTATTCACCTTTCAATCTATAATATACCTCTTCGAACATCAATTTATTTAGCTTTCAAGTGTGTTTTTATGTTGGTTCATCCCTTAGTATCCCAGTTAACTGTTGTTTAATTCACAACCAGCCCAGCTCTTTCACCTACTCTCTACAAATTCATTGTTTTTGGTTTCATTGGGCTCATAATCCAAACCTTTTGGGCTTGGGCTGCAAATCTTGACCCTAAAGCTATTATATATTAAATTTATATAAGAATTTTAATATGTGACAAACAACATTTACTTTTCCCATTTAAAAAAAAAAAAAAAAAACTCCATTTACTTTTTAAAAAAAAAAAAATATGACTAATTGGAAGGTTAGATTGAGAGAATATATAACCATATAAGTACACAACACATGTCTATAACGTGCCATTCTTAGATTTGAAATCTAATCGTTGGATTTGAAGAGAATGAAAGGTTCATTCTTGTAAGCAAGAAAAATATATGAAGATAATGTAATCTAACGGTAGAATTGTCAAAATTCACATCGAATTAAAAAATATAGGGTTGGGTTCAAGTTATACTTGAAGTAACTTTAAAAAATGTTATACCAACCAATAACTTATTGTTGAATTCTTATTGTGAAAATCCAACCGTTGGATCACATTTTCTATACGTTTTTAATATGCATGCCAATTTTCATGCCAATCGGATGTAATTTACCATTTGATCTTTAAACTCATCTTTTATGCGTTATTTTAAATTACAAAAACTTGAATTTAAACAATTGATTGATGACATGGCTATTAATTTTTGATCATCTTGAAATTCTGTAAGCATGATAAATATATGAAAATAATGTAATCTAACGGTATATTTGTTAAAATTCAAATCGAATTAAGAAATATAGGGTTGGGTTCAAGTCACACTTGACGTAACTCTAAAAAATGTTACACCAACCAATAACTTATTGTAAAATTCATATTTTGAAAATCCAACCGTTGGATCACATTTCTATATGTTCTTAACATGCATGCCAATTTTCATGCCAATCGGATGTAATTTACCATTTGATCTTTAAACTCATATTTTATGCGTTATTTTAAACTACAAAAGCTTGACTTTCAACAATTGATTGATGACATAACTATTAATCTTTGATCACCTTGAAATTTTGTAAGCATGAAAAATATATGAAGCTAATGTAATCTAACGGTAGATTTTTCAAAATTCACATCAAATTAAGAAATATAGGGTCGGGTTAAAACTACACTTGATGTAACTCTAAAAAATGTTACACCAATCAATAACCTATTGTTGAATTCTTATTGTGAAAATCCAACAGTTGGATCATTTTCTATAATTTCTTAATATGTATGCCAATTTTCATGCCAATCGGATGTAATTTACCAATTGATCATTAAACTCATCTTTTATGCGTTATTTTAAATTACAAAAACTTGAATTTAAACAATTGATTGATGACATGGCTATTAATCTTTGATCACCTTGAAATTTTGTAAGAATGAAAAATATATGAAAATAATGTAATCTAACAATATATTTGTTAAAATCTACATCGAATTAAGAAATATAGGGTTGGGTTCAAGTTACACATGATGTAACTCTAAACAATGTTACACCAACCAATAACTTATTGTTGAATTCCTATTTTAAAAATCCAACCGTTGAATCACATTTTCTATATGTTCTTAACATGCATTCCAATTTTCATGCCAATCGGATGTAATTTACCATTTGATCTTTAAACTCATCTTTTATGTGTTATTTTAAACTACAAAAACTTGAATTTAAACAATTGATTGATGACATGGCTATTAATCTTTGATCACCTTGAAATTTTGTAAGCATAAAAAATATATGAAAATTATGTAATCTAATGGTAGATTTGTTAAAATTCACATCGAATTAAGAAGTATAGGGTTGGGTACAAGTTACACTTGATGTAACTCTAAAAAATGTTACACCAACCAATAACTTATTGTTGAGTTCATATTTTGAAAATCCAACCGTTGGATCACATTTTCTATATGTTCTTAACATGCATGCCAATTTTCATACCAATCGGATGTAATTTACCATTTGATCTTTAAACTCATATTTTATGCGTTATTTTAAATTACAAAAACTTGAATTTAAACAATTGATTGATGACATGGCTATTAATCTTTGATCACCTTGAAATTTTGTAAGCATGAAAAATATATGAAGCTAATGTAATTTAACGGTAGATTTTTCAAAATTCACATCAAATTAAAAAATATAGGGTCGGGTTAAAACTACACTTGATATAACTCTAAAAAATGTTACACCAACCAATAACTTATTGTTGAATTTGTATTGTGAAAATCTAACCGTTGGATCACATTTTATATATGTTTTTAACATGTATGCCAATTTTCATGCCAATCGGATGTAATTTACCATTTGATCTTTAAACTCATCTTTTATACGTTATTTTAAACTACAAAAACTTGAATTTAAACAATTGATTGATGACATGGCTATTAATCTTTGATCACCTTGAAATTTTGTAAGCATAAAAAATATATGAAAATTATGTAATCTAATGGAAGATTTGTTAAAATTCACATCGAATTAAGAAGTATAGGGTTGGGTACAAGTTACACTTGATGTAACTCTAAAAAATGTTACACCAACCAATAACTTATTGTTGAGTTCATATTTTGAACATCCAACCGCTGGATCATATTTTCTATATGTTCTTAACATGCATGCCAATTTTCATGCCAATCGGATGTAATTTACCAATTGATCTTTAAACTCATCTTTTATGCGTTATTTTAAATTACAAAAACTTGAATTTAAACAATTGATTGATGACATGGCTATTAATCTTTGATCATCTTGAAATTTTGTAAGCATAATAAATATATGAAAATAATTTAATCTAACGGTATATTTGTTAAAATTCAAATCGAATTAAGAAATATAGGGTTGGGTTCAAGTTACACTTGATGTAACTCTAAAAAATGTTACACTAACCAATAACTAATTGTTAAATTCATATTTTGAAAATCCAACCGTTGGATCACATTTCTATATGTTCTTAACATACATGCCAATTCTCATGCCAATCAGACGTAACTTACCATTTGATCTTTAAACTCATATTTTATGCGTTATTTTAAACTACAAAAACTTGAATTTAAACAATTAATTGATGACATGGCTATTAATCTTTGATCACCTTGAAATTTTGTAAGCATGAAAAATATATGAAGCTAATGTAATCTAACGGTAGATTTTTCAAAATTCACATCAAATTAAGAAATATAGGGTCGGGTTAAAACTACACTTGATGTAACTCTAAAAAATGTAACACCAACCAATAACTTATTGTTGAATTCTTATTGTGAAAATCCAACCGTTGGATCATATTTTCTATATGTTTTTAATATGTATGCCAATTTTCATGCCAATCGGATGTAATTTACCATTTGATCATTAAACTCATCTTTTATGCGTTATTTTAAATTACAAAAACTTGAATTTAAACAATTGATTGATGACGTGGCTATTAATCTTTGATCACCTTCAAATTTTGTAAGCATGAAAAATATATGAAGATAATGTAATCTAACAATATATTGTTAAAATTCACATCGAATTAAGAAATATAGGGTTGGGTTCAAGTTACACTTGATGTAACTCTAAAAAATATTACACCAACCAATAACTTATTGTTGAATTCCTATTTTGAAAATCTAACCGTTGGATCACATTTTCTATATGTTCTTAAGATGCATTCCAATTTTCATGCTAATCGGATGTAATTTACCATTTGATCTTTAAACTCATCTTTTATGCGTTATTTTAAACTACAAAAACTTGAATTTAAACAATTGATTGATGACATGGCTATTAATCTTTGATCACCTTGAAATTTTGTAAGCATAAGAAATATATGAAAATTATGTAATCTAATGGTAGATTTGTTAAAATTCACATCGAATTAAGAAGTATAGGTTTGGGTACAAGTTACACTTGATGTAACTCTAAAAAATGTTACACCAACCAATAACTTATTGTTGAGTTCATACTTTGAAAATCCAACCGTTGGATCACATTTTCTATATGTTCTTAACATGCATGCCAATTTTCATGCCAATCGGATGTAATTTACCAAATGGTCTTTAAATTCATATTTTATGCGTTATTTTAAATTACAAAACCTTGAATTTAAACAATTGATTGATGACATGACTATTAATTTTTGATCAACTTGAAATTTTGTAAGCATGAAAAATATATGAAGATAATGTAATCTGACGGTATATTTGTTAAAATTCACATCGAATAAAGAAATATGTGTTGGGTTCAAGTTACACTTGAAGTAACTTTAAAAAATGTTACACCAACCAATAACTTATTGTTGAATTCATATTTTGAAAATCCAACCGTTAGATCACATTTTCTATATGTTCTTAACATGCATGCCAATTTTCATGCCAATCGGATGTAATTTACCATTTGATCTTTAAACTCATCTTTTATGCGTTGTTTTAAACTACAAAAACTTAAATTTAAACAATTGATCGATGACATGACTATTAATCTTTGATCACCTTGAAATTTTGTATGCATGAAAAATATATTAAGATAATGTAATCCAACAATAAATTTGTTAAAATTCACATCGAATTAAGAAATATGGGGTTGGGTACAAGTTACACTTGATGTAACTCTAAAAAATGTTACACTAACCAATAACTTATTGTTGAATTCATATTTTGAAAATCCAACCGTTGGATCATATTTTCTATATGTTCTTAACGTGCACGCCAATTTTCATGCCAATCGGATGTAATTTACCATTTGATCTTTAAACTCATCTTTTATGAGTTATTTTAAACTTCAAAAATTTGAATTTAAACAATTGATTGATGATATGGTTATTAATCTTTGATCACCTTGAAATTTTTTAAGCATGAAAAATATATGAAGATAATGTAATCTATGGTAGATTTGTCAAAATTCACATCGAATTAAGAATTATAGGGTTGGGTTCAAGTTGCACTTAATGTAACTCTAAAAAATGTTATACCAGCCAATAACTTATTGTTGAATTTATATTTTGAAAATCTAACCGTTTGATCACATTTTCTATATGTTCTTAACGTGCACGCCAATTTTTATGCCAATCGGATGTAATTTACCATTTGATCTTTAAACTCATCTTTTATGCGTTATTTTAAATTACAAAAATTTGAATTTAAATAATTAATTGATGACATGGCTATTAATCTTTGATCACCTTGAAATTTTTTAAGCTTGAAATATATATGAAGATAATGTAATCTTATGGTAGATTTGTCAAAATTCGCATCGAATGAAGAATTATAGGATTGGGTTCAAGTTATACTTAATGTAACTCTAAAAAATGTTATACCAACCAATAACTTATTGTTGAATTCATATTTTGAAAATCCAACCGTTGGATCACATTTTCTATATGTTCTTAACGTGCTTGCCAATTTTCATGCCAACCGGATGTAATGTACCATTTGATCTTTAAACTCATCTTTTATGCGTTATTTTAAACTACAAAAACTTGAATTTAAACAATTGATTGATAACATGGCTATTAATCATTGATCACCTTTAAATTTTGCAAGCGTGAAAAATATATGAAGATAATTTAATCTAACGGTAGATTTGTCAAAATTCACATTGAATTAAGAAATATAGGGTTGGGTTCAATTTACACTTGATGTAACTCTAAAAAATATTACACCAACCAATAACTTATTGTGGAATTCATATTTTGAAAATCCAACCGTTGGATCACATTTTCTATATGTTCTTAACATGCATGCCAATTTTCATGCCAATCGGATGTAATTTACCATTTGATCTTTAAGTGGGAAGGCGAAAAAAATAGTGGGAAATTTAAAGGTCTATTGCGGTGGTCCAACCCGCCGCAAAAAGGAGTACATATTGACTTGCCGTTATATCTAAGCTTAACGCCGCCAAAACAGGTCTATTGCGGCGGGTCATTGGCCAACTAGATTTACTCTTCTTCTTCTTCTTCTTTAAATAAGTTTAATGAAATAAAAAATGTCACTCTTTCACAACTAGACAATGTCCTGCGCAATGCACAAATATTTTGTAATTTAATTGGAAAATAATTTTTATGTGTTTTTATAAAGACCCATATATAATACCCATTTTGTTGTATAATATTTATGATATTTTCTCACACTATTGTTGAATTATTTGAAATCCGATTTTTTTAATTCATGTCTTATAAATTTTTCTAATCCTAATAGTAGTTTCTAACTATTGAGGCGATTTTCTTTACTAGTCTAGATAAATGATATTAGAACTGAATAGTGCTTAGAGAAGAAACTATATTTTATTATAAATTTAATATTAAAATGGTTAAAATAAAATCTAGATAAAAAGTAGTCTTTATTTTTATACCTGAACCAGGGATGGACTAGGATTCGAAGTTGAGGGGGACAAATATAATTTTCTTGAAAGGGGCAAATATAATATTTCATGGACATATTTTCCAAAATCTTAAATTTATACCTATTATTTAATATTTTAAAAAAATTTGGAGGGGGGGGGGGGGGGGGCACAGCCCCCCTCTGCTTGTACATGGTTCCGTCCCTGACCTGAACACTTATTAAACACTTCCTTAACCATTCCAATCTCACCACCAAATCCCAAGACCCCAATCGCAAACATTGTGTTCATTATCTAAATGAGATGAAATTATTTGTGTACCAACATAAAGAGAACATAATCAAACAAAGAAAAAATGGCTAAAAACACTTCCATTTATTAAAATTTAATTGTGTAAGGTTGAATTTAATCAACCATCTTGTTGGCTTTATTCCGTGCCAATTTGCTTGTATTTCAGCACTGAGAAACCTGTATTTAGGTGGGATTCATGTAAGGGTAGTGTGTGAGAGAGTGTGAAGAAATGCTCAAGATTGTGCAAGGATGCAGAAACTCGTGGTTGGAACTCATGGGTGACTCATGACTGGCAATCCGTCAACTGCAGCACACGAGTGAAGCGTGCAGAGAAGATGAACAGTCATGCCAGCTGGAGCACTACAAGACAAAAAGTCCATCCTGGCCGTTTTGTTAGCTCACAACTTGAACTCGCGACTCAATCAAGTCGCGAGGCCAAGCCGCCAGCCAGCTCTGTTTTGAAAAAACTGACTCTTCGCATTCCACTCTCACCCTAGTATAAATACCCCTTATACCCATGAAATGTAGAGAGCTTCCAGAGAGAATTTTGAGAGAGAAACCCTAGAGAAAAACAAGATTGATTCATCCACAATCTTTACATAGAGACTCTTCAAATTCCTCTACTCTCACCCTCTCCATTGTTACATCCTTGAGAGGTTCTTGACCAAATCCTTTTCTCACCATACCCACATCTATGAGAAGATCTTTTGGTGCTTTAGGAAGCAGTTAGGAAGGGACCAATGGTTATTGGTTGATGCTGTGGGCTATAGCGGAATCCAGTAAGCTAAAGAAGACAAAGGTTCGGAGCAACCTCGTTGGAGCAAGAAGCTTGGAGGGCTTAGGTACACTGGGTAGATTAAGCTTGGAGGTTCTTCTGCTGTTTATGTATCCTAACTTCATTCTTTAGTGGATTATTGACCGCTTGGAGGGCGGCGAAGAGGTTTTACGTCGAGGGCTTTGGTTTCCTCTTCGATAACACATCGTTGTGTTGTCTTTGTGTTTGCATCTCTCTTCCCTTAATCTTTGCCATTTAATTTCTGTTGTGGATGTGATTTTATTTGGTTTAGATTGTTTATCAATTCTGGTATAAGCTTATGTTCTTTCCGCACATACATTATTTGATATTAAGCTTGAATTGATAAATTTGTAAATTGTGGGTCTAAACGTTCATAGTGTTTATACGCTATTTGAACATTCAATTGGTATCAGAGCGGGTACATTTGTTTTGGTTTAAATACCTAAGTGTGATCCTTGACCCCTTGTGTTTATTTGCCATGGATTGTGCTTTGTATGCCACTTTGTATGATTTGGTTGGTGATGAATGTAACATGCCACGTGTTTGTGAAAATGCCTCTACGAGTGATAATCCTTATGATTGTGGTGCTATGTTACATGAATCTTTCGATATTGTTGATATTCCTAACGTCAAACTCTTTAAGAAAAATGCTAAGAAATTTAATAAGAATTTGAGCAAGTTATTTTGTGAAAATGATGATTTGATTGCTAAACTTAAAGAATCCAACAAATTGGTTGAAAAATATAAGAAACTTGCTGAAATTTCTCTTCAAAAGCTAAAAGAGTTTGAATGTTTGAATATGGACTTGAATGCTAAACTTGTTTTGTCTAACAAACTTGTTGATAAGCTAAAATGTGAAAATGAATCTCTCAAGATGCATGCCAAGTGTTTGATTGCTGAACCTATTGTTAAAAAGGATGAAAATATTTGTTGCAATCATGTTGTGGTATCCGATTTTGTGCCTATTGTGTGTTCTACCTCAAAGGACAAATCGGTGTACATTCCTCCACATAAAAGAAATCAAAAGGTGGAGAGAAAGGCTGTTAAGTCAAAGCCTCCGTCTAGGTCTCAACCTAAGGCTTTGGATGAATCTAAGTTTGTTCCAACTTGCCACCATTGTGGTGTGATTGGTCATATAAGTCCACAATGTCATAAGTTGAAGAGAGAACAAAACCATGTTGCTAGATCCTTTCCTAAAATGCCTAGTGGACCTAAACACATTGTTTGTCACCATTGTGGTGCCTTTGGTCATCTTAGATCTCAATGCTCTAAGTTTTATGCTTTTAAAAGAATCAAAAGAAAAGAGAAACTTAAGCTTCTTGGAAGTTATGCTAAAAAGGGTAAATCGGTTTTGAGTGAAGATAGCATGTTATTAAAGAAAGTGTTTAATACTCTTAACCAAGGGAGTCGATTCCGTACCGTATCGGCCGGTATATACCGTACCGGCAAGCATACCGATACATGTAACCCCCCTGTTTCATACTGGAAAAAATACCGGCCGTACCGGCCAATTTCGGGCAATACTGGCCAATACCAGGCGTACCGAAAAATGTTTTTTTTTTTTTTTTTTTTTTTTTTTTTTTTTTTTATAAGTTTTGCAATTTTTGAATTTTTTTTAGGGTAGAATGGTAACTTATTTGCATTAACTTATTAGTATTATTTGTTTTCTTAGTATGCAATGGTAACTTTTAAGCTTTCTATTATATATATATATATATATATATATTTATTTATTTATTTATTTATTTTTCTTTTAATTGATACTAAAGTCTAAAACCATGAATAATTAGTTTTAAATTGAGGAAATGTTTTATGGTAAACTTTTATATTTATTATAATATATATACACACACACACACATACGTACACACACACACACACACACACACACACATATATATATATATTTATTTATAAATATAAAAATAGCGGTAAACCCAAAACGGTATACCGGTATTGACCGGTATTCGAAATATATCGTACCGCTGACCAAACCGGTACAGCCACCGGTACGGTATTGACTCCCTTGCTCTTAACTCCTTGACTATGTGCATCTTCGGTTCTCATTCTTCCAACCCTCGTCTCACTTCTCATGAGGCACTCATTCCAAACAATCGTTCTGTTTGGATGAGGAAGGGTTCGTATGGTTGAGCTTTTGCTCTTTTGGTCCTTGATCTAATTTTTTCGATCTTTGTAGGACCCTTCATGCATTAGATGCTTCATTGTCATGCATTTGTGCATCATGCATCTCTTTATTTGCATTAGTTTGTTTTTGTTTTTTATCTTACTTTTATGTCTTTGTTTTGTATGAGTAAAAAATCCAAAACTACATAAAAAGTGAAAAATTCAAAAAGTTTGATCGTATATGTTTGAGCACATATCGCATGTGAGTTTTGCCTTGTACCTTCGTACAAATGGCTTTATAAATTTATGAGCTTAGCTTGTTCTTTATGCACTTATATCTTTGTGGGAAAAATCTTGACATCTTTGTGTGATTATTGTAAATTGATCTTCAAGCTTGTCATGAATGATTAGTCAATAGTTATGTTGGTTTTGATACATGCATAGACTTGTGCCTATATATCTTCCCACTCTTTTATTTTTTTGCTTAAAGAGCTCAACAAATGTAAATATCAAAATGAAAAGAGATAATGAGCTACAAAAGCCGTCGCACATACTAGTATTTGACTAGGAAAAAGGGAAAGTGACTTTTATGAAAATGTATGATGTCCAAAAAGCTAAAGGCTTGTTCATCAAATTAAAATATCAAAAATTCCAGGCATCGATCTCAAAATGATCAAATGTTATGATTTGTAAAGAAGCCAAATGAAAAGCTTCAAAGATTTGTAATCATTTTCTTATGGGAGGTCATATATGTTCATTTCTATAATTGAGATAGACCACTTGATTTAGTACTAGTTGTGTATGACTTGATTGAATTGATCATTGAAGTTTTACTCTAAACTATAGACTATTCCACACTTGATACACACACACAACACACATGCCTAATGTTCAATGAATGCCTTATTCATTTGTTCGATTGTACTTGTTTAAATGTGATGTGTGTGTGTTCAACTATATATGGATCAATCCAAAAAGATTTTTGATCATTTTATATGTATTTGGAAGTGATTTTTATCACTCTTTGTGTTCATGTTTAGTGCTTACTTTGTTTTTCATTGTTTAAACATGTTCTGTGTTGAAAAACAAGTGTCAGAATTTTTGGCTACTCATTCTGGCTACTTGCGCGAGTAGCAAGCAAGCTGCTTGTTTTGGCTACTCGTTTTGGCGACTTGCAAGTCGCGAGTTCCAGTCGCGAGTTTACACAGAATGGTTTTGCGACTCACTCGTGACTCAGCTCGCGACTCGCCGGTCGCGAAATGCGTAGAAATAGCTTTTTAAAGAGCTTTTTCGTGAGAAACTTGTTTTAAACCTCTCCCATCCTCTTTTAAACCCTCTTTCAATATTTTTACATCAAAACCCAATCAATTTGAATGATTTTTCATTCCATTAACTTCTCTAAGGTAATTCTAAACTCTTTTCATTGTTTTTGATCCTTAGAATATGTTTTGGAGAGTTTTATGCTCTTGATTGGGATTTTCATCATAGGGGTTGGGAAAACTTAATTTTTGTCAAATTTTTGTATGGGATTGGTTTCTTTTGATGATTTGTTTTGTATGTTGGCCCATTGTGGCAAAAAGAACATGTATTAAGGGTGGATTTCATGATGTTCATGCATTGTTTCACATTGTTGTTCATAGTGTGCATGCTAGGTGTTTGATAAAATGCCTCTTAGGCATTTTCTCGCTTGTTTGGACTTCGATGAGTATTAAACTTTAGGGTTTCTCATGTTTCCTCATTAGGAACATGTTTGGTTCATTGGTTGTGTATTTAACACACCTTACCCCACATGTGCATTCTCCATGCTTTGGTCATGCATTGCACATAGCCATCTCTTACACACACATTTGCTACCCTTGTCATGCAGTGGTTTATATCTTGTTTCTTCATCCTAGCATATCATGTTTACTTTATGCTTTGTAGCATTTTTTTTTAATGTTTTTGTCTATGTTTGAGCTTCATTCTCTCATTCATCTTGCACCCCTCATGCATCATTTTTTATCCTTGTTCATATCTTCTTTTCTTTCCCTCATTCCTCTTGATTCATTTGTCTATTCGTGACAAAAAGGGGGAGAGTATCGTCATTTCTATATGACTCATGTGTACACTCTTAGGGGGAGAAATTTTACCTTGTGCACATTTGTAGGGGGAGAAAGTCATAGGGAAGATGTATATACCAAGGGGGAGAAGACATTCTTTTTTGAGAAAATCTTGATTTACTTTATGCTTGTTTTCTCGTTGCTTTATGGTGATTTGATATGCTTTATTGCTCTCATTGCATCGTGCTTGTGTGTTGGACATGTATACATCCTTATGCTATTGTGCTTTATTGGTTGTATGTTCGGATGATCATTTGCTTTGCTATATGATCATTGTAGTCATTTCCATATGACTGTCATATGTGTGATCAAGTTGCTCACATGTTTCACATCATGTTTACTTGATCGCAATTTACTTGTTACATTATACTTGTCCGTTTATTACTTGCTTTACCTTGAGGGTCTAATATGTTTTGTGCAAGTGTTTCAGGTTACAAGTATATATGTTCCAAGTTCATCACAACTCATATGATTCATGATAGGGGGAGTGATATGATAAGGGAAGTACTTTATACTTTGTACCTGTTGCTTTTGTAAGCTTTTAAGGTTTTTGTACCCATGCTTTGTAGCTTAAGTTCTTGATGTTAAATGTCATGCATTTTCTTTAAGTACTCCACTCTTGTGCCCTTTGTTGGATTTTTTATCCTTAATGCAATTTCCTAGTGTTGTTGCATTGGTTGAGTGTTGGACATATAAATAATACTTTGCAATTGAATTTATTAGCTTGCATGTCTGGATGTTCATTCCATATGTGAATGAGTATTATGATCACTGTTTATAGTGATTGTTCATTTTTTGTCAAGTCATGGTCTATTGCTTTATTCCATTTTGCTTGATCGCATTATGCTTGCTCCATATGCATTACAAGTTTTCTGCATACAATGAACTTATTGTGTTGTTGTGTTTCAAGAGATACTTGTTCTTATGGTTCAAGAGCTTCACAGATTCTAGAGTTAGGTGTAAGTGAGTTTTGTTCAACTGTTCCTAACTCACGCGTTAAGTCTAGAGTTTGTTGTAGGGTTTTGTTACAGAATAACCAAAGGGGGAGATTGTAAGGTTGAATTTAATCAACCATCTTGTTGGCTTTATTCCGTACCAATTTGCTTGTATTTCAGCACTAAGAAACCCTGTATTTAGGTGGGATTCATGTAAGGGTAGTGTGTGAGAGAGTATGAAGAAATGCTCAAGATTGTGCAAGGATGCAGAGACTCGCGGTTGGAACTCGCGGGTAACTCGTGACTGGCAAGTCGCCGACTGCAGCACACGAGTGAAGTGTGCAGAGAAGACGAACAGTCACGCCAGCTGGAGCACTACAGGACAAAAAAGTCCAGCCCGACCGTTCTGTTAGCTCGCGACTTGAACTCGCAACTCAATCAAGTCGCGAGGCCAAGCTGCCAGCTAGCTCTATTTTGAAAAACCTGACTCTTCGCATTCCACTCTCACCCTAGTATAAATACCCTTTATACCCACGAAATGTAGAGAGCTTCCAGAGAGAATTTTAAGAGAGAAACCCTAGAGAAAAACAAGATTGATTCATCCATAATCTTTACATAAAGACTCTTCAAATTCCTCTACTCTCACCCTCTCTATTGTTACATCCTTGAGAGGTTCTTGACCAAATCCTTTTCTCACCATACCCGCATCTTTGAGAAGATCTTTTGGTGCTTTGGGAAGCAGTTAGGAAGGGACCAATGGTTATTGGTTGATGCTGTGGGCTATAGCGGAATTCGGTAAGCTAAAGAAGACAAAGGTTCGGAGCAACCTCGTTGGAGCAAGAAGCTTGGAGGGCTTAAGTACACTGGGTAGATTAGGCTTGGAGGGTCTTTTGCTGTTCATGTATCCCAACTTCATTCTTTAGTGGATTATTGACCGCTTGAAGGGCGGCGGAGAGGTTTTACGCCGAGGGTTTCGGTTTCCTCTTCGATAACACATCGTTGTCTTGTCCTTGTGTTTGCATCTCTCTTCCCTTAATCTTTGCTATTTAATTTCTGCTGTGGATGTGATTTTATTTGGTTTAGATTGTTTATCAATTCTGGTATAAGCTTATGTTCATTTTCCGCACATACATTGTTTGATATTAAACTTGAATTGATAAATTTGTAAATTGGGGGTCTAAACGTTTATAGTGTTTATACGCTATTTGAACATTCAAATTGCCTCGTTCTATTTGTTTCAGCAATAATATTTTCTAGAAAATAAGTCATTTTCCAAAAAATATTTTCTATAAAATTATCTCATTTTTCTATGTTTGATAGTAACTTTAAATGAGTTGAAAAATATTTTTTTAACTTTCCTTATTTAGCTTACTATGAAATAGAGTTGTTTTCCAAAAAAAAAAAAAAAAAATTTGTGGAAAACAATCTGTAAAAATAATTCATATTTTTTATGTTGACCAAAGATAGTTTTTATTTGACTCATTTTTTTTAATGCTACCAAACACTGGAAAACACAGAAAACTATCTTTATACAATGTTTTCATTAAAACAAACGGAGCGTAACTAAGCCTCCATATCCTAAAAAAACTTATGAATATCCAAAATTATAACATATTCATGATTACTTCAGTTATAAAAATTTTTAGATTTTACAATTAGAAATTAAGTAGACAGTAACATTTTCATTATATTTTTGCGTTTCCAAAAGAGTAAGAGAACCATTTTCTATGAGGAAAAATATAAGATTCCTTCTACAGGGAGGTGAGACTGACATTTTGATCTCCATTGCACCAAATCGAGCATCTAAGATCAAATCATCCAGTAACAAATATATAGTTCTTTACTCAATTGTGCATTAGCAAACATTCTAGACTCCAAACAAAATAAAACAGTACCTATTATTATTATTATTATAAACCCACATATGTGGACAAGAAAAGTCAGGTTCAAATAGCATATTCAAAATTGACTAATAAAGCGCAAAATAACTTCACGCATTTTGTTAAAATATCATTTCTATTTTTTTTTATAGGCTAATTTTTTTTCTTATTGAAAATTTGAATGTTCAAAAAGCAAAATCTTCATTTTATTATTATTATTATTATTTTTTTACTTGTCTGTCGAACAGTGAACTATATCATTCCACCTCAAAACCAATTGATGATGAGGAAAATATATACCCAAATCTTTTATTACATTCGATATCACGCTATGCAGATCTGTTTTTAGAGTGGTTGTATGGAGTCAAATTTTGGTCCTCCAACATTATCTTTGTTTTGCTTGTATTAGCTAATAGGAGCATGAAATAAAAGAATAGAAAATTAATTAGTTGCTTCGAATGCGCATCCTGTGTCTTAAAATTCCTATCCCAGTTCATGCTCCACCACTCAACGGATAACACAAGTCTATTTATTCTTTTTTTTTTTTTACAAGATAAAAATTCCACTTTAGCTTAATCTAAGTATATATGTGTGTGAAACTCTCTTCTGGAGACTTGAACCCAACTCTTGCCCCCCACACCCCACAAGCACATATACTTGTGGAGTGATCATCACGCCAAGGTGTGCAACAGTTTCTTTTGTATTTGCTTTAACTTCTTTTTTGAGTTTTAAAAGTCTTACAAATATCTAGATTGACGGTGGAAAGAAGCTGCTGGAGCTGAAAGAAAATTGCAAGAGATGTGAAATGTCTTTGCACGTGATCAGACTTTCAAACCTAAGGCTGAACAAAAAATAAATAAAAATATAACTGGAATGTCTATTCTCGACTAACTGTTTTCATTAGTAAACTAACTTAGACAGTGTTGGCTTCAGGATTTTTGTGCAAGGGGTCAATAAAAGATAAATTATAAGTTCATTTGACATATTTTTTTTTCTAATACAATAAATAGGGACAGACTCAGGATTTCAAGTTAGGTTAGGCGGAGTCTATGCAAAAAAAAAAAAAAAAAAAAAAAAAAAAAAATCCAAATAAGCATCCATATAGTTTGTGACGATTCTAGAAATTTTTTTAGGGTGGTCATTAAGAAACTTAAGTTACGTGAATAAAATTGTAGCAATGACGTAACTTGGAACTTGTCTTTAAGGGGGGCCAAATGAAAACAAGATTTGTATATATATTATATTCATAATTTATATAATAGTCTAAAGTATAATGTAAATACCATTCAATATATAAGTTAATTATTTTATAACTCAACATTAGAATCCAAAAATATAGTATTATTTTTTGAAATATCATCATGAATAGATCAAATAGTTTTTAACTTATGGGATTAGATTCAAAACTATATTATAATCCATTAAGTACTTAATGACTAACTTATAAAAAAAAAATACTAATAAGTTAAAGCAGACAAACAATTCTTGAAATTAAACGCATTAAAAAAATCTAATCAAATAATGATTTGCACATTTTAGTTTTTTATTTTTTATATTATATATTTTTATCTATTTTAAAAGTGGCTTATTATATATATATATATATATATATATATATATTGTTAATATGTTATATAATAATATAATTAATTTAATAAAAATCAAGAAAAGAAGAATCAAGAAAAGTCATACCTATCCCAGTATCCTAGACACGTGTGGTGGTAAAATAAAAGAGAAACAAAAGAAGAAAAAAGAGAGAGCAAACTACTGGAACTAAAACACATGGACCATGGTTGTAAATCTAAACCATACACATGGATCATGGTTGTAATTCTTGGAGCAGTCTAATCAGTAAAGTAAAGAAGAAAACAAGCAAGAGCAAACAGACCAAACTTAGCGAGTTACGACACTCATGACGCCAGAGATTAAGAAATAATGGAGACGAATAGATAGAGAAAAAAAATTAGAAGAGTTAAAGGCTCACAAATGCAGATCTTTAATCTGTTGAAGGTTGGTGGTGTTGGGTTACATGTGTGAGTGAAGTCCCACATTGAATAAAGATAAGAAGAATGAGTGGTTAATATAATATAATTGAGCACATACCCATGGGGCTTAGGCCTTTTGGGTTAAAGTGTGTCTCTATATGTTATATTAATTACTCAAGGAATCTCCCCAAGGTGTTTATCTCCCCAACAAGTGGTATCAGAGCCCATGGTGGTGTGCGGCGAAGGTGGTGAGGTGTTCATGGTCCCTACCCAGCGGGGACAGAGAAAGCCTAGACGGCCCACACACAAAAATCCTGGAGAAGAAAACAGAAAAAAAGCCCAACAAATGAATATTGCTAATGGTGCTAAATAATGGTGTGATGCGAGGTTCCCATGGACATGGTCGTGCGGGGTTTCCCATGGATGTGCGTGTGGGGTTGACACGTGGTTCCCATGGATGGCGTACGAGAGACCCATGGATGACGCGTCGATGAAGTGAAAAGCCCATTAGTCAAGGGGGAGCAAGTAGGACTTATTCATGGCTTGCAAATGGTGCTAAACAATGATGAAGTGCGAGGTTCCCATGGACATGAACGTGCGGGGTTTCCATGGATGTGCGTGCGGGGTTGACACGTGGTTCCCATGGATGGCGTACGAGAGACCCATGGATGACGTGCTGATGAAGTGAAAAGCCCATTAGGCAAGGGGGAGCAAGTAGGACCTTATTCATGGCCCACAGAAAAGTCTTGAAGCCCACAGAGTGGCAGAGACTCACACGTGAGGGGGAGATTGTTGGGTTACACGTATGAGTGAAGTCCCACATTGAATAAAGATAAGAAGAATGAGTGGTTAATATAATATAATTGAGCACATACCCATAGGGCTTAGGCCTTTTGGGTTAAAGTGTGTCTCTATATGTTATATTAATTACTCAAGGAATCTCCCTAAGGTGTTATCTCCCCAACAGGTGGTGTCATCTCCTTCTACACTTATCTTCAAAGTAAGCTAAAGATTTTTTTTTTTTTTTTTCCCCAAGGTGTTCAAAGTAAGGTGTTCAAAAATTTTTGAGGTAGTCAAGAAAAGATATTTAATAAAATTTATTATTTTTTGGGTTGAGGATTTATATGAGTTGGCTGGATTGGGCTGTCTTTAATCTCTCCAGCTTCTGTCTCTCGGTCTCTCTCTCGATTTCTCTATTTTTTTTTTCTTTTGAATTCGGTTTGTATATAATATGGGTTAATGGGTTTTTAATTTTTTTGGTTGGGCTAGGACTGGCCGGAGTTGGCTAACAGGGGCCAAGGTTTGACCCAAATATTAAAAACATAAAATATACCTAATAAAAAAAAAAAAAAACTTTTTGGCCGGGGCCTAAGCCCCTACTAGGTCCGTCCCTGAATAAATAAATATATTAATTATTGTTATTAAGCGAACTTAATTATTATTACTTACTATAATTTATTAGTTTGTCTTTTACTTTTTACCATTTGTTTTTATTGAATTAATAGGATATTTTGATAAATTCTTTTATACTTTCTTTACAATTATTTAATTTAATTAATTTGTTAGTTTCTATCCTACTCACTAAGTGTTTACAATTATTTAATTATTTATTAGTTTACAATTTTTTAATTTATTTACAATTCTTTAATTTATAAGTTTACAATTTTTTAATTGTTTAATACTTTTATTTTCATGACCGACGCATTTATTACATAGCCAACAACCACTCCCACTCACAAATTCGGTCAAAGAGTCAAAAGTGGGAGAGGGCTGTATTTTTCTCTCTTAAGGTTTTTTTTTTTTTTTTTTTTGATGAGATAAAAGACCAAAAATTTTCGGTTGAACTTGCAATTTATTTTTTTCGGAGTTTATTTAGCTGGGCTTTAAAAAAATTTGGGTTAGGTCAAGGTGGGCAAATGTTTATTTTAAGGTGTTAAAACAATAAGCAGACGTGTGTCATATGTTAGAGTGGTGGAGCATGGAGTGAGAGGGACTTTGAGATAGAAGATGTGCATTAATTCCTTACTATCATACACAATCTATATCTATATCTATATAATACTAAAAACTAAAGCGTAATATTTAATATTGTCACACTCACATTAATCCACATCAGCCTTTTCTTTTTTCTAAATTTTTTTCATAATTTTATTATACTATTAAAAAGAAATTATTCTCAATCCTACTCCACTTTATAGCCCAATTTTATATATTACAGTTAATGCTGACCACCGTAAAGCCCCAACCAAGCTAAATAGTCTTTAATGCTAACCCCTCTCTGTCTTCCTATCTCTCAGGCTTACAAAACTCCACAACTTCAGCTTTTCACGCTTTCAAAACTTCACTACTTCAGCTTCCCAGTGCCAAACTCTCTCTCTCTTCCCTCCTTGGTCTCTTTCTCTCCTCATTTAAATGAATCACTCCTTCATACCTAGACATGGCAAAACGGGTCAGAATTTTCTGACCCGACCCGACCCGAAAAATACCCGACCCGAACCTGATTTTTTTTTTACCAGAAGCAAAAATGGGTTGATCCGTGACCCGACCCGTGTTTTTTTGCGGGTCAACCCGACCCGACCCGCGACCCGAACCATTTTTTTAAAACTTTTTTTTTGGGTAAAAAATTAGTAAAACTAAGACAATATTGGTTTAATTGTTTATTGTGAACTTTAAGGAAACAATTGATACATTTACATAACTACATGCTAATTAATTGAAAGATAAATGGTTGAACATTCTATAATGAGTAAATATTTTTAGATATCAAATAGCAAAGTACATGCCAAGATAATCTGGTTACAGTAGAGTTAAAAACATAGATTTAAAATTGTAGACATGTGAGAAACATTCACAAGTGTGAAAATAGTGAAGCTAAAGTATCAAATTAGCATAAATTATGAATACTTAGACCTATTTTTTAATAATTTATGTCCAAAATAAACGGCTTTTCAAAATAAATTATGATATTTCCTAGAGTGTGTGTTGCTTAACAATAATATGATATTCATAAAAGAGACCATGTATAAATAAGTAAGCAATCAAATTTTAATGTATATCTCAAATTGAAATAGAGTGTCAACCACAACTGATAATAGATTATAAAATTAATTTTCAAGATTGTAAATTTCTTATATGTTTTTATTCTTTATCAAATGAGTTATCCAATAAGTCATTTGTAATTTTGTTTTATATTTTGGAATGTTGATATTTTGTAAAAATAAAACTTGTATATTTGTTTTACTTATCTTTGTGTTATTTTGTTTTAGATAGTAATGTTAAGATTTGTATAATTTTAAAATGATTGAATAAATATTAATAAGTTTAACTGAGTTCATTCTTGATATAAGTGGTGAATTCAAAATAATGCATTTTATATAAAGTAATTTGTTGCATAACTTTCCAAATGGCAGATACATGTTGCTATCTTTATAAAAATTTAAAAAAAAAAATTCATGTGAAAAATACGGGTCAACCCGACCCGCAACCCGATTGACCCGAACTCGATTTTAACCCGCTTAAAATGACCTGTTGTTTACCCGTGACCCGTAATCCGATTGACCCAACCCGAACCCGACCTGACCCGCCCGTTTTACCATGTCTATTCATACCTGTTCAATTGCCACCATATTGAAAAAAAAGAAAAAAAAAAGAGTCCATATTAGGTACACATTATCCCTTCCTTTGGTAATTAATATTTTGCTATTCTTCAACTAATTGAGCATTAATTCAGACCTTCTTCAAATCTATCTTGATTAGTGGTGATTCTTCCTATTCCCGATCAAGAGATTTTTCAAAATGTTCAATTGTGCCTATTGGAAATAGAACACCCACTGCATTATATATATTTGCAATCTCTCTTCCTCCATAGATAAAGAGTCTATTAGCCTAACCTATGCCATTGCAGAATCCAATCCTTCCCACCAAGGAGCCCCTATGAAATTATCAGATTTGAAGCCATGAATATTTGTAGTGGGGTTCTCAGCAAACAAACAGACCAAAAAAAATAAAAAACAAACAAAAACAAAAGCTTTTAGAATCAAAGCCCTTGAACCTCCAAACCAAAACGTTCAACGTTAAAGAAGTGCTTGAACAATCTGTAAACATGGTTTTGAAATCTGGACTGGACCGTACGGTGCGATCGGGTTAACCATGAATCGTTCACCAAAATGATTCTTTTAACCCATAAAACCGCCCTATGCAATGCTTAGGCAAGTTGTTGCTTGATAGTCACAATGCTTAGGCAAGTTGCTTGATAGTCACAGTGAAGGTCAAGTTGTTGTAGATGGACGGACAAGCCAATGCTTAGGCAAGCTTAGCTGTCATCCACTTGTACCAAATGCTTGCAAGTCTTTAAAACAACTTATTGCTTTCTTAAATTGGCTTGGGCTCGTGTTTGCATTGTACTTGATCAACTAATGGGTGGACAAACCAATGTTAGCCCCTGTTCCATTTTTTGTTGTTGTTGTTGTTGTTTTTTTTTTTTTTTTTTTTTTTAAATTTCATATATACTAAATGGGATTGGCATAAGGGTAATCAAATGGGCTAAATATGATTTAAGATAATTTAAAAGAAGACTTGCGTAGAATATTGAACTCTAACAAAAAGTTTAAGGATATTAATTTCGTATATATATATATATATATATATCCATTGATTGAAAAACTCAATATTTATTTATGTTTGATTATGATTTAATATTACTTATTTGTCTTATGAATGTTATGATATGAAAAATACATTTGAAATATAAATATTTATATTTCAGTCATTTGTTATATTTTTACTAATATAATTTTTTTAAATTAATTATAACGTTATCATGGTATGACCTTAGTTCAACCTTAGTTCAACTTTAAAAACTTTGAACTTTTTCCTTTTATGATTCTTTTAACGGTCCAGGTTTTAAAACCATGTCTGTAAATAATAATGTCATAGACAATCTCTACCCACTTGGTGTCACAAATCTTATTTGGTCCCTCAAGACATTGTCTTTGCTTGAATATATGTCATTGGTATAACAAATCAGAAAGAAAATTATGGAGAGAGATCACAACTTTTCTTTTCTTTGTTTCTCATGAAAAAAGTATATGGGAAAATGTTTTTTTTTTTTTTTTTTTTTCCAAATTTGGTAGGTTGTGGTTGGGAAGGATTATTGAGAGTTGGAGTTGTTTGGTTGTTGACGATAAATGGGACATGAATGTTTTTAAGGTTGGACAAGTTAGTTCTCAGTTTGAGCTTGTGTGTGTGTGTGTGTGTTTTTTTTTTTTTTTAATTATTTCACACTTTGTTATTGGAACAGTTGTTACATTGTAGGTATTGCATATATTCACCAATTATAGGAGATAAGGTCCGAAATTTTACAGAATTAATTTTTAACTTGTCCCAGCGAAAAATTATGTATTTCTTTTAATAATTAAAGTACTATACAAAGGAGGTCAATGAAATTTCCAATATTGTATGAAATTGGTACTTTTCTTTAAGGAGGCGAATGAACAGCCAGCTAAAAGACAAAACTTGGCCTTAAGCAAGAGAAAATTGTTGAACCATTCAAAAGGAATTCATAAGGATAAATATTTAATACTCACAAATAAGGATAAATACAATATTAATAAATGCATATATTTCATTCCATATATGAGCTCCTTAACATTTGGCACATACATTGTAGTTAATAGCACAAAAACTTAAAAAGTCTAATATCATAGGTATTAGATTTATATACGTAAAGAAAACAAAAATATACTACAATTTTAAACAAAAATATGCTACTGACATGAGTAAAGCAAAAGCAACAATAGTATTTATATCATTTGTAGGCGCGGCTAATTCCTCATGAGGTAACTGTATGATTTTCCAAGGTAAAAGAGCACCCGACCAATTCGAAACAAAAATAAATAGAAACAAAGTTATAAATACTATGTTAGGAACCCATGGGTAAAACTCACCCTTGAAAACCGACTTGCAAGGTGAGGGTACCCAAGAGCTTATAAACACATGGTTAAACTTATACTTAATCCATGTGGAACACTATGATCATAACATACTATATAACCAAAGTCGTGGACTTTTTGTTAACTTCATGAGAGTTTGGCACATCAATTTTTCAAGTCTAACAAATTTGCACCTTAGTTATTTATTGAATTATTATTTTTAACGTTTATTTTCAGCTCACTGTTACCCCGAATTTTTTTTTTCCCATTATTTCTCTCCATCCCCAACCTACAAAGTCGATCACTTCCCCTCCCTCAACTCAGCCAAAAGGCCTAAAACACACACTAAATTCATCATTCTCTCAAGACCCAACCAAAAGATGCAAAGAAAGATAAGTAAAAATCCAATATGGGTCTAACTCCTTCGCTGAAAACGCACTCTATACCTCCTCTTCTGCTTCTTTTAAATCTCAAAGACTCTTTTTCTTCTTCTTCTTAAAAAAAAGTTAGGATTTTTTTTTAAGGCTAAGATCAATCAGTTGTTGAGTCTAATCATCTTTCTTTGTGAGCTTATCAACAATGTCTCTGATATAGACCAATAATATGTTAAGATGAGTGCCCTTAAATCCTATTGTATGATGCTATGTACGTTATTATATATGACATTATGTATGACTTAATGTTGTGATTAATAAAGTTGTTTTATTATTATCTAAAATAATGGTAACATGAATATTCAGACATTATCATATAGTCCATGAGATGCATAGTATGTGATTTATGTGAAAAGCCACAGAAGATATAAATCACAAATTCTTTGTAAACTCAAAATTTTAGTTCGTACTCGATGATGAAATTGGGCATTTCATTTGCGAAGACTATAACATATCAACTAAGATGATTTGTCTTGATCATGGAAGTGGAGACTTCTAGTTGATATGTTGATATGTTTTAAGAGTTAAGACATATTGAACTGGACCGTTGTGAGATTTATTATTCTCCTAACGACTGTCAAATGAATAATAAATCTCACGACTTCTTTTTGCATGAACTCTTAATCCTGAGAGAATAATGGACCTGATCATGGAGTGTAGGTTGCTTTGATATATCAGGAGTGAGATCTAAAGTAATGGTCAAAATCTCAGTATGTTGGCAGCCACATTTGGTGTTGATGGAATATATATTCTCAAGAAGGAATTCATGATCTCTTAACGAAGATATAAAATATTCTCTTGAGATAAGTTTAATGGGTTCAGTTATTCAGAGAGTTAGACTTAACCACTTTTGTAAGAAATTACTAAAGTATATATTTATGAAATTAGATTTCATAAATATATGATGAATAACTTTAAAGAATTAAACCGGGTACTCAAGCATTAAGATGTAGTAATCTACAAAGTGACAGTCTTCATTTATGACTTTGTATTACTACGAATATTTTATGAAGGGGTTACATGTATAATAAAATCTTGGGATATAATTTATTAATAAGGCCTAGAGTACAATTATATTTATATAGTGACATTAAATATAATTAATGATAACTTTGGACTTGTCAAGAGTTGACAGAAAAGCCCAAGGCCCATTGGAGCTAGTGTCTTATTGGTCCCTTTTGGTCCTACTCCAAGCCACACACTAAAGCCCAATTGGAAAGACCTAATGAGTCAGTCTAATTAAATAATCAGTTAGTTATAAAGGGAGAAACATACAGAATTTTTTAAGATAAGAAAGAGAGACATCATTGTGAAATGGTGTGTATGTGTGAGTGAAGCCACTCAATTATTCTCATTTGGAAACTGATTGAGAGACCACACTTCTTGGGCATAAAGTGGAATTGGAGAAAAGATTAAAAGTGTTCCCGAGTACTTCTAATATTTTGTTTTGAATTTCACCGCACCAAGGTACACTATCTTATTCTTAAATTCTGAAATTTACATAGTGCATGTTATCAATCATGAATGAAATAGATCTATATTTGTTGCTTCCACTGTGTGTTTTGTATGAGATACAAAACCAGATTTTTCAACATAATATGCACCTGCTATGTTGCTCAAACCTTAATTTAGTTTTATGCCTAAAACTATTTGGAAAATTAAAATAAGAAGAAATTTAGTAGTTTTTTTATTTATTTATTTAATTTTTTACGTTTATATTTGTTTGATATGTTAGTAATTGTGGCCATTCCAGCCTATTTTGGTGAATTTTGGCCGAAATTAAATGAAGCTAGCTTTTAAGAAAGAAAAAAAGAGTAGAAGAAAAAGAAGAAATTCGTAGCTATGGATTGTGGTGGACAAAGCTCCAATAAATTTTGCAAACCATTTTACAAGATTATATATGAACCACATAGAGAGTTAAATTAATTGACAAATTTTTTTTTATTTTTATTTTTAAAGAGGATGAATACAAAGTTATTTGAACAACCATCTAAAAAAAATTTAGTTTTACCTCTTCCTCATTAAAAAAAAAAAAAAAAACTTACATTGGAGGCTTGGAGATTTTATTTTTTTATTATTTCTTTTTAGAATCAAATTAGCACGTTGTATTAAAAAGGCTGAGCAAAACTAGCCATAATTGGCTAAGAGAATAGAGTTTATGTGTGTTGGAACATCCTCCATCCACACCATAAGACATGACAAACATGTTTAGTAAGGTTATGAGCAACTAAGCTACCATGTCTATAAATATGAGAAAAGCAAACAGAATAAAAAGAAGCCGACAAAATTTTGGCCTCGGCCTCATGTCACAACTAGGCTACTCCTTCCCACAAATCAATAACCCACTAAAATACATTTACTAATTTATTTGTTCATTTTACTGTTTCATTAGTTCTGGTGGACAATGGCATTTTACTTCATGTGGTTCATAATTGTTTGCAAACAAAACACTCTTTTTTTCTTTTCTTTTATTTTTTTATTTTTATAAATACTATGTCCACAATATTTTTCTCAACACTTTTTATGACAAAAAATATGTCGTAAATTTTTATTGGTTCTAATTTGAATCTACAACTGAAATTATGTTTTTGCCCACTCATAATAACCTACCACTTAGGATTTATTTTAAAAGTGTTGTGAAAATATTATGGACATAACATTTCTTTCTCTTTTATTTTTTTTTCCCCAGTGACAACTTATTCTTATCCCACTTTTTACCAAAATAACTTTAACTGTTTACTAGCCTAAAATATCTTTAAATTTTACAGTTCTAAAAAACATAAGCTTAAATATTAAGTGAGCCCAACAATTGCAAATCCTATTTCTCCTCATCTCAAAATTGGACATAGCATTGACCTTTTTTCAAAGCCACCTATTATGCAAGTTTTGGCATTATTTTTAGAGATAGTCATGATTCTCCTATTATAGTTCATACTAAATTAATTCCTTACCAAGGAAACCCATTGTGGATGGCTGCCATGCTCTATTGAGCATTTCACTCCTGTCACGAACTATGGATCATGGATTTGACTGTGGAGCTTGCCAACTCACAGTTGCTGGCATCAATAGGGTTGCATGAACTATGCTTGAATAAGATTTCAAATGTGTTAGAACAAATTCTTGCTTTTTGTGAAATAGGCAAGACATATATCCTATAGGACAGTTTCTAGACTATGTAATAAGCAAGCGCAAGCTTTGGAGTTCTATCGCTTTTGAATTTTTTAATTAAAAAAAACTATTTAGAATGTTTCATAAATATTTCATTTTTGGAATTTTCCCGTGCATTGCACCGGTTAGCGACTAGTTTTGAATAATTTTCTAAACGTGTTAACAGAAAGTTATTTTAAAGTTATACTCTTCTTCTAAACACCAAACTGGACTCTCACTTTATCTTCTTCTTTTTTCCACCAAAGAGTAGACTTGTATCTCTGGAAAATCTATCATCTTTACAAATAATTTCAGCTATAAATTGAATTTCTGCCAGATGGGGTTCTTCAAAAAAAAAAAAGAGTGAGAACTTAAAATCTTTTTTTGGAGACCATGGGAGAAGAAGCTGCAGATGATCAAACGCCATTTCTTCAAACTCAACCAGCAGAGCATCCTCTCCAGAGAACTGGTTTGGCTTCATCAGTTCAGCCATTTCATTATTAATCCCAGCTTTTGTGTTTTTTGCTTTTTCAATGGTGATTATCATAAAGTGCTTTGAATGAACAAAGATTCAAGAGCCTAAACTTCTCATTTTTCTATATCTTTCCTTCACAGAATTTTCAAAATTCCCACGAGTTGCAAATTCAGTGTATATATATATATATATTCATTGTGTTCACGATCCATGCAATAAATCATAGCATTGTATAGGAACTAATTAAAGTCACAAGCAACCGGCAATTTGATGCATCTACCTGCCAAATTTTCTCTCATTCTTTTATTTCCTCTAAATTATAATATTAATTTTATTGTGGAAATACATTATTTAGCCATTATTTTAAAATCTTGCATTCTCTAAAGAATTTAATTATAGAACTGCATGCCAGTACTTATAGAATGACGTACCGTATATAATTATTGGCAAAAGACTAAAATATAACTAAATTTTGAAGTATATATAACACTTAATCTCCTATGGTTATATTATATGTTTTAGGTATAAACCGTCATTTAATCTCCCTCAATATTAAAAGTGATATCAATATGTGCGTATCTTAATTAAGCACTTGAAACAAGTTCGTTTTTCATGTGGGAATTGAATGCTCCACCTCTTTTAATAATAGCATTTCTTACACATACACAGTACCACCAGCCCTCAGCCATGTCTTCTTCAACTTCACCACATGCACTGGGAAATCCTTGGATGCAGTTTTGACATTGTGGAACAAGGGCACCTGTCCATGCGTGGACAGGTGGAAGCATCTGGAGGAGGCTTTGGGCGTGTGAAAAATACGGGGTATTGTACTAATTTGAAACAATAAAATTTTGAGAAAATCTATGAAACCAATTTTTGGTTGATGCAATGGGTTTATTGTGGGATCCCGGAAGCTAAAGAAAACACGGTTAAACTTAACCCCTGTTGGAGTAACACTACAAAAAACTGGTCCTATAGTGGCGTTTGAAAAATGGGTCTATAGCAGCGTTTCTAAAGGCCTATAATGGCGTTTTTAAAACGCCACTATAGGTCCTAGTCTTACAAGGGCCTATAGTGGCGTTTGACAAACGCCACTAGAGGCCCTTGTAACAATAGGACTTATAGTGGCATTTGCAAAACGCCACTATAGGCATTTGCAAAACGCCACTATAGGCATTTGACTTGTATAGCCCAGTTAAAAAAAAAAAAAAAAAAAAAAAAAAAGAAGAAAAGAATCCAGAAAAAAAAGGGGGACCTATAGTGGCGTTTGTCAAATGCCACTATAGCCTAGCCAAAAAAAAAAAAAAAAAAAAAGAATCCAGCAAAAAAAAAGGGGGACCTATAGTGGCGTTTAGAATAGGACCTATAGTGGCGTTTTCCAAACGCCACTATAGGTCCAAAAAGTGCTTCTTCTACGATATTCCGGCACCAAAAAAAAAAAAAAAAAAAAAAACTGAATGAGTTTGAGCGGTAAAGAAAGCCATGGAATATGCTTAGAATATTCTATGGCATATTCCAAAATATTTGAATATAATATAAATAAATAAATAAATAAATTTATTTAAATGTATATATTATTATATATTTATATAAATAAGAGATGCATGTCCACAATATTTTCACAACAAATCATAGGTGGTTAATTGTTATAGGTTCAAATTTGAACATAACAATAAGATTATTTTTTTGCCTTAACAATAATAACTAGCAGCAACCTGTTACTTAAAATTTATTGTAAAAATGTTGTTGACATATCATTTCTCTTTATATATATATATATATATATATATTTTTTTTTTTTTTTTTATGTATGAGAGATGCTACGTGTACAATATTTTCACAACAAATCATAGGTGGTTAGTTGTTATTAGTTAAATTTAAACTTAATACTAAAATTTTTTGTAAAAATATTGTGAAAATATTGTGAATATATCATTTATATATATATATATATATATATACAGTTATCATTTCTCTTTTTATATATATATATATATATATATATATAAATTTAAAAAAACATTAAACCCCACTACCCCCACTCTCCCTTATCTCCAGACTTCCTTTATTTCTCTTTTTTTCCCATCTTTCTTTTTTCTCCCTTATCTCTCCACGCCGACTCTCAGAATTCCTTTCTCTTTTGTTTTTTTTTTCTTTCCTTCTTTTTCTCCCTTATCTCAGCTCCTCCATCTTTCTTGTTTTCTTTTTCTTTCACTCTTCTTTCACTTCACACCTGAATTGATACTTTTCTCTTCCTCTCCATTTTGATTTTATTTCTTTTGTTTTATTTGTGGTGGTGTTAATGTTTGTGGGTTTTAGATTTGCAGATGGTGTTGCAGCTTATTGATTTTGTTCAAATTTGTAGATGGTGTTTGAAGCCATTGGTTGTATAGTTGCAGGTAAGCATTTAAAAAAAAAATAAAAAAAATTATGATTGTTTTGGATGTGAGCATTTTGTGTTTAATTTTGAATTTTTTTAGGTGGGTTTGTGTTTTCATTTTGAATTTGCTGGGATAGTTACCGTGTTTGTATTTGGAGTTGCTATTTTTTTTTTTTTTTTAATTTTTGGATGTGAGCATGTTGTTTTTGATTTTGAATTTTTTTAGGTGGGTTTGTGTTTCATTTTGAATTTGCTGGGATAGGAATAGTGTTTGTATTTTGTTTTGTTTTTTATCTTTTAATTTAATTAAAATTGTAATATTAATTTAATTAAAATCTTAATTCAATTAAAAAAAACTCTTTCACGTCAAAAAAAAAAAAATTCTTTTGATTACCAAAATTTAATTTTTGGTAATCAAAATTTTTTTTGGTGGTTTTTTGGCTATAGTGGCGTTTGTAGAGTCTATAGTGGCGTTTCACAAACGCCACTATTGTACCGTCACTATAGACCTATAGTGGCGTTTTCAAACGCCACTATAGGCCAATTTTTTTTTTATTTTTGAAAAAGACTATAGTGGCGTTTGTCAGGGGTCCTATAGTGGCGTTTTTATAAAACGCCACTATAGGTCTATAATAGCGGTACAAAAGTGGTGTTTGTAAATGCCACTATAAGCAAAATGGGCCTATAGTAGCGTTTTTAGTACCTATAGTGGCGTTTCACAAATGCCACTATAGGTCCAGTTTTTTGTAGTGCAAAAAGCTTGGAGGGCTTAGGTGCATTGGGTAGATTAGGTTTAGATGGTCTATTGCTATTCGTGTATCCTAACTTTATTCTTTAGTGGATCATTTGACTGCTTGGAGGGCGGCGAAGAGGTTTTTCGCCGAGTTTTTCAATTTCATCTTCGATAACACATGCCGATGTTATCTTTGTGTTTGCATCTCTCTAACCCTTACTCTTACCTTTTAATTGCTGCTGTGTTGTGATTAATTATGGTGTAGAGTTGTTTATTTGTTTGGGTTTCTGCTTGTACTTATTATTCAGCACATATATTGTTTAGGAATAAGCTTGTGTTGATTTAAATTTGAAATTGGGGGTTTAAACATTTATTAGTGTTTTATACGCTATTTGAACTTTCAGTGGGTATAAAGTTAATTTTATACAAAATCCAACTCTCCTCTTTCACATAAAAATTAATATGGTTCTCCTCTTTTACATCCAAATTGGATGGAAAGCAACAGAGTAACACTACAAATGTAATATTTTTTTGCAATAGTTGAGTGGTCAATTTTCTACTAGTTCTTATCTAGTCCACCATTAACATCAATTTTTTACCTACCAATAACAACTTGTCACCTCAAAAATTGTGAAATTTTTTTATATTTCTAGACTTATTGAAAGGAATAGGTGAGAAATTAATGAAAACTCGAATTTGTATGAAAACACAAGAGTTGTTTAGACCCCCAAATTAAAATTACGGCTCGGTTGGTTTTACTCTAACTTGAACTAAGTGCAGAATACAGTAAATGTGAGCGTACAAACAATATAACTACTCTAAGCCATATTCATCAAAACACAGCAGTAAAATGAAAGCTAAAAGAGTAGGGAAGAAGAATGCAAACACAAGATAACACGCCGATGTGTTATCGAAGAGGAAACCGAAGAACTCGATGAAAAACCTCTCCGCCGCCCTCCAAGCAGTAAATTGATCCACTAGAGAATAAGTTGGAGTACACGAATACCAAAAGACCCTCCAAGCCTAGTCTACCCCATGTACTCGAGCCCTCCAAGCTCCTGCTACCAACTGACTTGATGAAACCTTGTCTTCTCTAGCTCTTCGGATTACGCAATTCAGCCCAATTAAATTCACCAAACAAATGGCTTCTTCCAATACTTCCCAACAACACCAAAATCTCACTTTACACTCAGGATAAGTGTGGTAAGTGTTTGGGCTATCAACCTCTTAAGGATTTGGATATGAAGAGGTAGGAGCTGAGGAAAACCACAATGGATTGTGTAAAAGATTGTGGGTATGACAATCTCTCACTCTCAAGGGTAATGGCTGGGGTTTTCTCTCTGAAAAGCACTCATTTCAATATGTGGGTAATGTAGGTATATATAGTGTGGGTAGAGATAAGGTGTATCAGATATGATAAAATAGCAAAACAGAAAGTTTCACGAGTATCTCACGGAAAGGCCTTACTCGCGAGACACTCGCGAAAACTAGTTGTCACCATCTGTCACAACTCTTCGCATTCCAGTCATGTGCTGAGTACATGCTTCACTTCGCGGGAAGGCTACTCGCGAAAACTCCTTTGATCTTCAATTAGCCTTGAGTCTTCACACTCTCTCTCTCTCTCTCTCTCTCATACACAATCCTTACAAAGAAATTCCACATATAATACAGGGTACATAAGATGAAACATAATTACAATCAAATTTGGCATGGAATTAAAGACAACACAAAATAGTTATAAATCACAACTTTACAATTAAGAATAATGCTAGATTCAAAATATTTTTACAAACTGCTAGCATGGTCCACATCAGCTATTAAATTACTAAAATACCATCAAATAATTAAAAGAACTCTAAAGAAATTTCATCTCAAAAAAAAAAAAAAAAAACTATAATATTTTTTTTTTAGAGCAATTTATTATATTGTAATTAGAATTTGTTGTGAAAATGTTGTGAACATAACATTTTTCAATATTTATTACATAATAGCCTATTCGTTATTTACTTTATTAAAATGTAATGTCACAAAAGATAACCGAACAGGATAAATATTGACATAAAATAAAACACACTAATCATTACCTTCATAAGCCATGTACTCCATTTGAAACAATGACAGGAACATACTTTAAATTTTGAATTACAAATTCTCAAAAAAAAAAAAAAAAAAAATGTTTTTAGTGAATACTTTATTATGTGGCATAAAAGGTCAGCAGGGTTTTGTCAAATGTGTGCAAGATAGTCTTGACGCAAATTAAATGCACATAAAAATTTGGATGCAAGTGATGCTGTAGCCTATATATGAAATTAACAGCTTATACGTGATACATCATTTATATAACTAAGTAGAATGATGAGAGATCCATTGATCAATTGAAATCCTCATTTCTTTGAACCTTGTTTTAGTGGTCTCGGACTTGAGGTTTTACTTATTGTACTTCTTTTTTTTAATTTCATTGTTCACTTAGCTTTGCTTTGTAATCTGTTAGACTCTGTGTTCACCAATTTGAACAGGAAGTGCTTTTATTAAAAAAAAAAAAAAAAAACTATTCTACTTCCTTATCTAAAAAAATGGAACGCATGGGTGTGTGTCATCTTGGTGCAATTAAGCTTATTTCGGACAGCAGGCATTGCCAATACAATTACATCTACTATCAGCATGAGGTTTATTAAGCTACTCCTCTCACTCCCAACTTCATTTTTGAGCATGGTAGTTTTGGCTATAGCTTTTCAAGAATTGAAACCATTTAATAATACAGAATCACGTTATGTGCCTTTTTGTTGCCAAAATTGTCATCTGGGTCATTAGAATTCCAGAAAGATTTTATATAACCAAATCCAACAAGGGTTTGAAATGTTGAATATTGATTTCAGATTTTGTTAGTTTCATCCAAAATCACAGAATTGGCACTTCTATGATTTACATAGTCAGACCTTTATATTATTGTCTTTTTTTTTTTTTTTTCATTATGGATGCAGAGCAATTCAGAAATCAATCTGTTACCACAAAGAAGGGCATGAGGCTGCATGTAACTTTGGAAATACCACTTATATGTTACTCTTTGGAATTGTCCAAATTGTACTCTCTCAGATCCCTGAGTTCCGCAATATACAATGGCTATCGATTCATGCTACAGCCATGTCCTACACCTATTCTTCCGTTGGATTGGGACTTGGTCTTGCAAAAGTTATAGGTATGCTAGTGAATTCACTAGTATATTATCTAGCTAATGATAGTACCTTATAAACTGAAAAACAGGAGGGGGGATAATATTGCAAGGGATTAGAAACTTAGTAGTATGGATATGTTAAGGGCAGCAGTGGAGGAATCTCAACTTCTAGTGCAGCTGATAAAGTATGGTTGGTGTCTCAAGCCCTGGAAGACATTGCATTTGCCTATCCATACCCTCTCATTCTTATTGAGATACAGGTTTGACATGTTAAGGTCTCATATGGGTGAAATCCATTTCAAAAAACCATTATGTATATAACGATTCAAGTACTTAAAATAGCAAAGAGGCTGATATATATGATGCATTTTGCAAAACATGAAGGATACTTTGAAGTCACCTCCACCAGAAAACCAGACAATGAAAAAGGCCTCAACAATAGCAATCATAGTTACAACCCTCTTCTACCTCAGCTGTGGAGGCTTTGGATATGCAGCCTTTGGGGATGATTTACCAGGGAACCTCTTGATGGGGTTCGAATTCTTTGAACCATACTGGCTCATTGACTTTGCTAACGCTTGTGTTGTGCTTCATCTAGTAGGAGGATATCAGCCACAATATGCTACGTTTATCACATTTAAATCTTCTAATTCTTGTTGCCATCTTAAAAACCTGCCATTACAAGGAATAGGCCTTAGTTATGTTTCTCTCTGTGGCCAAGACTATAATTGTTGTTACTTGTATCACTAGAAGAAATGCAAAATGTACAACACTACTGTAGATATAGTCAACATATACAGTAATTACACTGTTATAACATAGTTTTACCATTGTGTTTTTGCATGTATTTATGTTGACAGATTTTCAGTTAGCCACTGTTTGCAAATGTTGAAAGAAGGTTTGCCAAGAAGTTCCCAAGTAGAGGATTTGTAAATAATAATCACACTTTGAAATTGCCATTACTCCCGGTTATTAGATTAAATCTCTCAGATTGTGTTTCCGGAGTGTTTATGTGGTGTCAACGACAGGAATTAAAATGATGTTCCCCTACTTTAATCAGGTTATGGGAATACATGGGGGGCTTGAACTTTTGGCCCTTACCTATATATTTTCCTGTGGAGATGTACTTTGAGCAGAGGAATATTGGAGCTTGGACAAAAAAGTGGGCATGCTTCAAACTTTCAGCATCATGTGCTTGCTTGTGACATTATTCGCCTTGATTGGTTCGATTGAAGGACTTATATAAGTGCAAGACTGAGCTAGAATCTGCACTTGAGTCCTTTTGTAATGGAAAGGAGGATGCACGTCTAAAAAATTGCTATTGATTCACCAAGTATGATAAAGCTTGGACTTAACTATTTCTTTTGATGTAGGCATTGCTGAATTTTCATGGAGAAGGCTAGTACATTTTCAGGATTATAGGGATTGCTATACTAGGAAACTGGTTGACAGAATTCGGGCCCGATAATGCTCTCATTGATTTTGCTAATGCTTGCATTGCTCTTCATTTTATCAGAGATCAAGGCAACAGCAACGGCAAGAAGACTCAGCACAGCAAGAATAGTCAGCAAAATTATAGTAGTGCAGATACTCATGGTTAAACGGCTTGAAGCTTTGGTCTTTGTATTGTATATAGCTTAAACTGTGTGTAGTTTAGTCAGTCTTGTAAATAGCTTCAGTAACGCACGTGAGTGTGCACGTGTGTGCTTTATTCTTCTGTTAAGATGTTTGTTAAGTTAGTTAGTCTCTGATTGTATATAAGGATCAAAGCCATGTATCATTAGCAAGTTAATGAGATTTTTCGCTCTTAACAATCTTTCATACATTTGGTGGGAGGATATCAGGTACTACAAATTTATATCAAAATTAAAAATTGTAAAAAATCATGACTTATTTTCTTATTGACTTTGCAGAAATTTTGTTTTTGCTCAAATGTTATTTACATTTGCCGAAATCTTATATAACATTTTCCTCTACATGCAGAAGTAATGTAACCCAGCTTCCATTTTCATACATATATTTTCCATTTCCTTGGTTCCAAGTCAAATCTCTTCTTCTTCTTGCTTTTTAAATAATTTTTATGACCTGTTGTTTTTTTATATCACTTGCCATTTATGCCAACAGAGAGAAGCATCATTGGATCACTTGTTCCTTAGTAAACTTGCAAGGGCAGTATGGTTTGGATCTAATATTATGATCCGCACGGATTGTATTATTCCATCTTCTATTCAATACTGGTTGTGTAAATGGCTAAACATAGGGGAGTCAATCATCTGAAACCACTGATTCTAAATTGTTAACAGTAATAAACTTGTAGTCATTTGAACATCGCACTTTTTGAAGGATGCATTGTGAATGTTAGTGTTATCTCGGCAAATAGTTGTGAATGCCCTAAGGTGTGGACCGTGAATGCCAAGTCTGCCAACTTAACGGTTTTCTCGAGGTGCTACCCGGTGTGGGCCCATCCTGACATACTGGCCCAGAAATATGCCATTAACTCAAAGGTTAGGTGAAGATTGGAATTGTCACTTGGTTATTGGTCCAAGAACCATTTTTTGACCTTTATGCAAGTCCATCTCCATGTTCTATGGATTGCCCTAAGTGAGATCCCTCCTAAGCACACATGACTCATTAAATATAGAAATTTCATGTATTGTACAAAGGATCTCAAAAATTATACATTAGGGTGGGGTTCCTAATAATAGGGTTCCCCCCTAATTACATGTTTATAGCATTTCCAACTATCTACCATGATCATGTATTCATTCAGGAACTTGAAAGAGGAAGACATCTGTACCTAGGGCCAGCACCCATGCATATTTAGGTAACAAAAAGGCACGATGAATTGTGGTTTTGGGGGTGTGTACACAGGCTTGGTCTATGCATATGTACCCTATATAGAAGCAGAAACCCTAATTCTACTACATTTCTATCCTAGGAATGTTGCTAACTCTACTCAAACATAAAAGAAAGCATCCAGAAGGCAAAACAAGCAAAAACTAAAGATAGAAACTGGAATTTTGGATGAAGGATTGAAAAATAAAAGATGTTGGAAACTAAGAAGCTTACCTTGGCACTAAGAATAATGTAGTGGAATAATAACTATGAGAAATGGAATACATCTATTTCAATGTGCAAGAAACAAAACATATTTACTTGAAACATAACATTGAATCCACAAGGGGTTTTTTGAATCCATAAGATGATAGATCTAGAATCCACAAGAGAAACAAAAATAGAGAAGAAAAAAAAAACTGTGTTTTTATTTATTTATTTATTAATTTGAATGATTGAATTGTTTAAAATATATATATATATATATATATAGACTTGCAGACTTATTTAAAGGTTTCATAAAACTTGTTTCAATGTGCAAGAAACAAAACATATTTGCTTGAAACATAACATTGAATCCACAAGGGGTTTTTTGAATCCCTAAGATGATAAGTCTAGAATCCACAAGAGAAACAAAAATAGAGAAGGAAAAAAAAACTGTGCTTATTTATTTATTTATTAATTTGAATGATTGAATTGTTTAAAATATATATATATATATATATATATATATAGACTTGCAGACTTATTTAAAGGTTTCATAAAACTTGACAGTTATATTCTAAAACAGATCTTAATTAATACCCTACCATAAAATATAATAAATTAATAAATAACAAAAGTTTAATTGTATATTTTGTCTACCATCAAAGAATTATTGAGAAATTTGACCGGTTCTCTCAATCTTTGGGCAAATATTCTCTACCAAATAGAATGGATATTCATATTCTCTACCAAATAAAATGGCCTGACTTGGGCCTATGTCCATCCTTAACGAAAGCAAGGAAAGGAAGTAGTAACTTATCATGGTATGAAAGACCAAATAGTAGCTATGGCCAATGGATGGCTAAACTAGTGGCCTGATGAATATCGGTATATATAGGATGTTGTTGTGATGATGAAGCACATGACAAGTGAGCAAGTTGGCGTATTCTTCTTCTTCTTCTTCTTTCTTTTTTTTTTTTTGATAAGAATTTGGCGTATTCTTTTAACAATAAATCAATATCCAAAATTATAACATCTTCACGATTACTTCAGATATAAAAATTTTTAGATTTTACAATTAGAAATTAAGTATACACTATTAACATTTTGATTATATATTTGCGTTTCCAAAAGAGTAAGAGATGAGGAAAAATACAAGATTCCTACAAGAGGGAGGTGAGACTGACATTTTGATCTCCATTGCACCAAATCAAGCATCTAAGATCAAATCAGCCAGTAACAAATATATAGTTCTTTACTCAATTGTGCATTAGCAAACATTCTAGACTCCAGAATAAAACCGAACCTACTATTATTATTATTAGTATATAAACATATATCAGTGATAAGAAAAACACACTTAAATCTTTTATGACATTCAATATTATGTCATTTATGCCTATTTTTAGAGTGGTTGTAGGGAGTCAAATTATGATCCTCAACATTATCTTTGTTTTGCATGTTGTAAAGTGTTTTGTTGGATTTAATTCCGTGTCAAATTTTATTGTAATTTTATTCAATCTTTTGTACCCTGTATTTATTGTGGGATTTAATTGTAAGGGTTGTGTGATAAAGAGAGAGAGAGTATGAAGACTCAAGCAATTGAAGACAGAAGATTTCTCATGGGTATCTCGCTACTAAGCATCCCGTGAAGTGATGCATGTGCCCTGCACATGACTAGAATACGAAGAGTCAGTATAGATGAAGACAACTATGTTTGCGAGTAGCTCGCGGGTAAGGCCTTCCTGCGAGACACTCGCGAAACATTCTGTTTTGTGAGACTACGCTATCTGATACACACTTTCTGTACCCACACTATATATACTCATATTACCCACAAATGTTGAGGAGTGCTTCAGAGAGAAAACCCTAGCCACAAACCTTGAGAGTTAGAGATTGTTATACTCACATTTCTCTACACAATTGCTTGTGCTTTTTCCTCAACTCCTACCTCTCCATTTCCATACCATTAAAAGGTTGATAGTCCAAACACTTCCAAACCTTTTTAGAGTGTCAAGTGAGGTTTTGTTGCTGCTAAGAAGTATTGGAAGAAGCCAAGGATGGGAGATGCAACATGGAGCTTGTTGTAGGATCCGGAGAGCTAGACAAGACAGTTCCGAGAAGTCTTGTTGGAGTAGGAGCTTGGAGGGCTTAGGTACATCGGGTAGATTAAACTTGGAGGGTCTCTTGCTAACCCATGTATCCTAACTGACTGTCTAGTGGATCGATTACCGCTTGGAGGGCGGCGGAGAGATTTTTCGGTTTCCTCTTCGATAACACATTGACGTGTTATCTTATGTTTGCATCTCTCTTCCCTACTCTTTTACATTCCATTTTACTGCTGTGTTGTCATGATTATGAATTAGAGTAGCTTGTTTGTTTATCTGCTTGCATTTACACTATTCTTCACTTAGTATTAAGTTAATGTAAAATCAATCGAGCCGTAACTTTAATTTGGGGAGTCTAAATAGCTCTTGTGTTTTCAACACATTTTCGAGCATTCACATGTATTAGGAGCAAGAAATAAAAGAATATAAAATTAATTAGTTGCTTCGAATGTGCATCCTCTATCTCAAAGTTCCTGTCCCAGTTCATGCTCCAACACTCAACATGTCTATTTAATTCTTTTTCTATTCTTAATGTGTAAGGTTGAATTTAATTAACCATCTAATTGGCTTTATTCCGTGACCAATTTGCTTGTAATTTTGCACTTAGTAACCCTGTATTTAGGTGGGAAAATTGTAAGGGTAGTGTGTGAAAAGATGTGAAGAAAAGCTCAAGAGTGTGTAAGAAAACAGAGGTTCGCGGCTAGGGCTCGCGGGTGGATCGCGACTGGCAAGCCGCCAAAAGCTGGCACGTGAGAGGCACACTGGGAAGCTGAAGGGTCGCGCTAGCTGTCACGCTACAGGACAAAAGTTCCAGGCTGGCCAGGCCGTTACGTCGCGACTTGAACTCGCGACTTGGACAAGCCGCGAAACCAAGTCGCCAATTTGCCCTGTTTGGCAAAAACTGACGTTTTGCATTCCCTTCTCACCCTACTATATATACACCCTTATATCCATCATATTGAGAGAGCTTCTAGAGAGAATTTTGTGAGAGAAGACCCTAGAGAAAAACAAGATTGCCTCATCCCCAATCTTCATCTAAGAGACTCTACAAATTCCTCTACTCTCTTCCTCTCCATTGATAAATCATTGAGAGGTTATTGACCAAATCCTTTTCTCACCATACCCATATCTGTGAGAAGGTTTATTTGGTGCTTTGGGAAGCAGTTAGGAAGGGACCAATTCATATTGGTTGATGCTATGGGCTATAGCGGAATCCGGTAAGCTAGAGAAGAAAAAGGTTCGGCGCAACCTCATTAGAGCAAGAAGCTTGGAGGGTTTAGGTACTTGGGTAGATTAGGCTTGGAGGGTCTTCTGCTGTTCATGTATCCCAACTACATTCTTTAGTGGATTATTTGACCGCTTGGAGGGCGGCGGAGAGGTTTTACGCCGAGCACTTCGGTTTCCTCTTCGATAACACATCGTGTGTTGTCCGTGTGTTTGCATCTTCCTTCCCTTTATCTTTACCTTATATTTACTGCTGTTGATGTGTTTATATTTGGCTTAGATTGTTTATCAATTCTGTTATAAGCTTGTTATCATGTTCCGCACATTAATTGTTTGATATAAAACTTGAATTGGTAATTTTGTAATTTGGGGTCTAAACGTTCAAGGGTGTTTCATACCCATATTGAACTTTCAATTGGTATCAGAGCGGGTACACTTGTTGTGATTTAAATACCTAAGTGTGATCCTTGACCCCTTGTGTGTTTTGCCATGGATAATGCTTTGTATGCTTCTATGGATGTTGTTGATTGTAACATACCATATGCTTGTGAAAATGCCTCTATGAGTGTTAATCCTCATAATTGTGATGACATGTTACTTGAATCTATTGATGTTGTTGACAAACTCTTGAAGAAAGGAGCTAAGAAGTTTCAAAAGAATTTGAGCAAGTTCATTTGTGAAAAGGATGATTTGATTGCTAAGCTCAAAGAATCCAATAAATTAGTTGAAAAATATAAGAAGCTTGCTGAAAATTCTCTTAAAAAGATGAAAGAGTTTGAATGTTTAAATATGGACTTGGATGCTAAACTTGTTTTGTCTAACAAACTTGTTGATGATCTTAAATCTGAAAATGAATCTCTTAAGATGCATGCCAAGTGTTTAATTGCTGAACCTACTGTTAAAAATGGTGAAAATATTTGTTGCAATCATGTTGTGGTACCCGATTTTGTGCCTATTTTGTGTTCTACCTCAAAGAACAAATCGGTGTACATTCCTCCACATAAAAGAAACCAAAAGGTGGAGAGAAAGACTGTTAAGTCAAAGCCTCCGTTTAGGTCTCAACCTAAGGTTTTGAAGGGATCTAAGTTTGTTCCAACTTGCCACCATTGCGGTGTGATCGGTCACATAAGACCTAAATGTTATAAGTTGAAGAGAGAACAAAACTTTGTTGCTAGATCCCTTCCCAAAAAGCCTAGTGGACCTAAACACATTGTGTGTCACCATTGTGGTGCTTTTGGTCATCTAAGACCACATTGCTCAAAGTTTCATGCTCTCAAAAGAAAAGAGAAACTTGACCTTCTTGGAAGTTGTGCTAAAAAGAGTAAACCTAATTTGAGTGAAAATAGCATGTTGTTAAAGAAAGTGTTTAATGCTCTTAACTCCTTGACTATGTGCATCTCAAGTTCTCATTCTTCCAACCCTCGTCTCACTTCTCATGAGACACTCATTCCAAACAATCATTCCGTTTGGATAAGGAAGGGTTCCTATGGTTGAGCTTTTGCTCTTTTGGTCCTTGATCTAATTCTTTCGATCTTTGTGGGACCCCTCATGCATTGCATGTTATATCTTCATGCATTTTGTGCATCTTGCATTTATTCATATGCATTGTTTTTGTTTTGATCTTACCTTTTTGTTTTAATTTTGTGTGAGTAAAAAATCCAAAACCACATAAAAAGTGAAAAATTCAAAAAGTTTGATCGTATATGTTTGAGCACATATCACATGTGAGTTTTGCCTTGTACCTTTGTACTTATGGCTTTGTGCATTTACGAGCTTAGCTTGTTCTTTATGCACTTATATCTTTGTGGGAAAAATCTTGACATCTTTGTGTGATTGTTGTAAATCGATCTTCAAGCTTGTCATGAATGATTAGTCAATAGTCATGTTGGTCTTGATACATGCATAAACTTGTACCTATATATCTTTCCACTCTTTATTTTGTTGTTTTAGCTTAAAGAGCTCACCAAATGTAAATCTCCAAATGAAAAGAGATATTGAGCTGCAAAAGCCTGTCACACATACTAGTATTTGACTAAGAAAAAGGGAAAGCGACCAAAATAAAATGTATAATGCCCCAAAAGCCAAAGGCTTGATCATTAAATTGAAATATCAAAAATTTCAGGCATCGATCTTAAAATGAGATGTACTGATTCAAAATGACCAAATGTTATGATTTGTAAAGAAGCCAAATGAAAAGCTTCAAAGATATGTAATCATTTTCTTGTGAGAGGTTATATATGCTCATTTTTATAATTGAGATAGACCACTTCTCTTAGTACTAGTTGTGTATGACTTGGTTGAATTGATCATTGAAGTTTCATTCTAGACTAAGGACTTTTCCACACTTGATACACACACACAACACACATGCCTAATGTTCAATGAATGCCTTATTCATTTGTTCGATTGTACTTGTTTAAATGTGATGTGTGTGTGCTCAACTATATGAATCAATCCACAAAGATTTTTGATCATTTTATATGTTTTGGAAGTGATTTTTATCACTCTTTGTGTTCTTTTTGGGTGCTTACATTGTTTTTCAGTGTTTAAACATGTTTTGTGTTGAAAAACAAGTGTCAGAGTTTCTCGCGACTCACCTCGCGACTCACTCGCGACTCGCGAAAATTCTCCCGACTTACCTCGCGACTCGCAAAAATTCTCGCGACTCAACTCGCGACTCACCAGTCGCTAACTCCAGTCGCGAGTTCATCCAGAAGACTTTCGCGACTCGCCCAGTCGCGAAATGCCCAGAAACAGTTTTTTAAAGGGCTTTTTGTGGGAAACTTGTTTTTAACCTCTCCCATCCTCTTTTAAACCCCTCTTTCAATATTTTTACATCAAAACCCAACCAATTTGAATGGTTTTTCATTCCTTTAACATCTCTAAGGTAATTTTAAACTCTTTTCATTGATTTGGATCCTTGGATTATGTTTTAGTGAGTTTTGTGCTCTTGGTTGGGATTTTTATCATAAGGGTTGGGAAAACTTAATTTTTGTCAAAATTTTTGTATGGGATTGGTTTCCTTTAATGATTTGCTTTGGATGTTGGCCCCTTGTGGCAAAAAGAACATCTATTAAGGGTGGTTTTCATGATGTTCATGCATTGTTTCACTTTGTTCTTCATAGTGTGCATGCTAGGTGTTTGATAAAATGCCTCTTAGGCTTTTTCTCACTTGTTTGGACTCCAATGAGTATCAAACTTTGGGGTTTCTCATGTTTCCTCATTAGGAACATGTTTGGTTCATTGGTTGTGTATTTAACACACCTCGCCCCACATGTGCATTTTTCATGCATTGGTCATGCATTGCACTTAGCCACCTCTTGCACACACCTTGCTACCCTTGTCATGCATTGGTCTATACCTTGTTTCTTCATCCTAGCATGTCATGTTTACCTTATGCTTTGTAGCATTTCGTTTCATCTTAGGTTTGAGCTTCATTTTCTCATGCATCATTGCACCTCTCATGCATCATTGTCATTGTTCATACCTTCATCTCTTGCCCTCTTTTCTCCTTTACCCCTTTGTCTATTCGTGTTAAAAAGGGGGAGAGTATACTCTAGAGTAGTATACCGGAAAGTTTTGTCATTTCTATATGACTCTTGTGCACATTCTTAGGTGGAGAAATTCCATTTCTCGTGCACATTCGTAGGGGGATAGATATTCCATAGGGGAGATGCATATACCAAGGGGAAGAAGACATTGTGTTAATAAGAAAACTTTGTCTTGGTGTTTGGTGTTTGTTCAAGTTGCTCACATGTTTCACATCATGTTCTTGATCGCATTTTTACTTGTTACATTATACTTGTCTGTTTATTACTTGCTTTACCTTGAGGGTCTAATGTGTTTTGTGCAAGTGTTTCAGGTTACAGGTATTTATGTTCCAAGTTCATCACAGCTCCTATGATTCATGATAGGGGGAGTGATATGTTAAGAGAAGTATTTTATATTTTGTTTGTACTTGGTACCTTTGTAGGTTGTTAAGGTTTATGTTTATGTCTGTACCCATTGTTGCTTCTGTAAGCTTTGAGGGTTGTTTCTTGAACTTATGCACGTTTTGTAGGCTTTTATGGTTTGTGCCATGTATTTGCAAAACTTTGCATATGCAGCCTTTGTGCTTTGTGCTTTGGTACTTGTTAATGCCTTGCATTGTCTTAAGTACAACACTCTTGTGCCCTTGTAGGATTGTTCCTAGATGCATATATGTTTGTATGCATTGGTTGAGTGTTGGACTTGCAAATGATTCTCTTCAATTGAGTTTATCATTTTTGCATGTCCGGATGTTCATTCCTTGTGTGAATGAACATAGTAATCACTTTTGCTTAAGTGATTTTTGTTGTTGATCTTGCCATGAATTACTGCTTTTATGCTTATGTTCATTTTTGCTTGATCGTGCTTATTTTGCTCCATATGCATATTAAGTTTTCTGCATACAATGATATTGCTATGTTATTGTGTTTCAGGAGTTACTTATTCATATGTTCAAGAGCTTTACAGAATCTAGAGTTAGATGTGAGTGAGTTTTCCAACTGTTCCCAACTCACGTTTAAGTCTAGAGTCTGTTGTAGGGTTTTGTCACGGAATAGCCAAAGGGAGAGATTGTAAGGTTGAATTTAATCAACCATCTAATTGGCTTTATTCCGTGACCAATTTGCTTGTAATTTTGCACTTAGTAACCCTGTATTTAGGTGGGAAAATTGTAAGGGTAGTGTGTGAAAAGATGTGAAGAAAAGCTCAAGAGTGTGCAAGAAAACAGAGGTTCGCGGCTAGGGCTCACGGGTGGATTGCGACTGGCAAGCCGCCAAAAGCTGGCACGTGAGAGGCACACTGGGAAGCTGAAGGGTCGCGCTAGCTGTCACGCTACAGGACAAAAGTTCTAGGCTGGCCAGGCCGTTACGTCACGACTTGAACTCGCGACTTGGACAAGCCGCGAGACCAAGTCGCCAATTTGCCCTGTTTGGCAAAAACTGACGTTTTACATTCCCTTCTCACCCTACTATATATACACCCTTATACCCATCATATTGAGAGAGCTTCCAGAGAGAATTTTGTGAGAGAAAACCCTAGAGAAAAACAAGATTGCCTCATCCCCAATCTTCATCTAATAGACTCTACAAATTCCTCTACTCTCTTCCTCTCCATTGATAAATCCTTGAGAGGTTATTGACCAAATCCTTTTCTCACCATACCCATATCTGTGAGAAGGTTTATTTGGTGCTTTGGGAAGTAGTTAGGAAGGGACTAATTCATATTGGTTGATGCTATGGGCTATAGCGGAATCCGGTAAGTTAGAGAAGAAAAAGGTTCGGCGCAACCTCATTGGAGCAAGAAGCTTGGAGGGCTTAGGTACTTGGGTAGATTAGGCTTGGAGGGTCTTCTGCTGTTCATGTATCCCAACTACATTCTTTAGTGGATTATTTGACTGCTTGGAGGGCGGCGGAGAAGTTTTACGCTGAGGACTTTGGTTTCCTCTTCGATAACACATCATGTGTTGTCCGTGTGTTTGCATCTTCCTTCCCTTTATCTTTGCCTTATATTTACTGCTGTGGATGTGTTTATATTTGACTTAGATTGTTTATCAATTCTGTTATGAGCTTGTTATCATGTTCCGCACATTAATTGTTTGATATAAAGCTTGAATTGATAATTTTGTAATTTGGGGTCTAAACTTTCAAGGGTGTTTCATACCCATATTGAACTTTCATAATGCGTTAACGTCTTTTTTTAATTTTTAAGTGTCTGTTTAGGAACAACTTATTTAGCAAAAACTGAAAACTTTTTGTTGAAAATATTATAGATAAAACTAAAAAGTAGATGAAATAATATAATGAGACCCATGAATAATATCAAAAAGTGCAGTGGGACCCATGAATAGTAGTAAAAATAAGTTAAATAGTAAAAAAAACTGGTTTTTTTAAGCTATGCCAAACGCACACTAGTCTCACATATATCCATATCCGATTGATGGTAGAAACAATCCGCTGGAGCTAAAAGAAAAGTGCAAGAGGTGTGAAATGTCTATGCACATGATTAGACTTTCCCACTAACTAAGTGTTTACAAACAGTCAAAAGTGCAATCGACAAAAATTCAAAGGATCCTGTTAATGTATACCTTAGAGCATACATTAATCATATTTTTTAGGAAATTTTTTTACTAAAAATTAAAAAAGTTGTCAAAAAATTGGTAATTTTTCTTATTTTCATAAAAAGTTTCCTAAAATAGTTTACTAATATATTGGCATATGTTAGTAAAACCTAATCTCAAAACTCAAAAAATTTATATCAAAACACTACAAAAGTACAAACAGTAAACACATATAGCGCTAGGGCTATCCACAGGTCGGGTCGGGTCGGGTTTGTGCCCAACTCGGACTCAACTCGCTCAGGTCGGGTGGGAGAGAATCAGACCCGCAACCGATTGCCGATCACCACAGGTCGAGTCGATTGGATTCTAAAAAACGATCGGTCGGTTCGGTTGAAATCGATGAACGGCGGTGAAGAGCGGTGGAGAATGAAACGTCGTCGGATCTGGTTGGAGGAGAGCAAAAGGTCACTGATCTGAGCTTAAACATCGCTGGATCTGAGCCAAAGTTACCGATCTGAGCTTACACGTCACCAATCTGAGCTTAAACGTCACCAATCTAAGCGATTTTTTGAAAGATATTGCCGGATCTGAGCTAAAATCATCGGATCTAAGTGGATCTGAGAAATATCATCGCTGGATCTAAGCGAAAAATGGGTAATCGTCGCCGGATCTAAGTGGATCTGAGAAATATCGTCACCAGATCTAAACGAAAGATGGGTAATCGTTGCTGGATTGAACGGGGGAGGCTTTCATCTGAAGTGGTGGTCGGGCGGGTCGGATGGCTGCGGTTTTAGAGGAGAAAACCCTCTACTCGACCCGCCGGAATCGGGTTTGGAGGGTTGAGACCCGCTGCCGACCACCAGAGTCATCGGATTGGGTGGCGAGCGGCGGTCCGGGCGGGTTTCTTGGTTTGGTCGGGTGACCAGGTTACATGGACACCCCTATATAGCACAGCCCCTGATTAAGAATAGAAAATATAAGTAGACACGTGTCATTTGTTGAGTGGTGGAGCGTGGAGTGAGAGGGACTTTGAGACAAAAGATGTGCATTAATTCCTTAATTACTATCGTACACACCTTTGAATAATCTTCCAAACGTGTTAACAGAAAGTTATATAGACTCTTCTTCAAAACACCAAACTGGACTTCCACTTTATTATCTTCTTTTTTCCACCATAGAGTAGACTTGTATCTCTGGACAAATAATTTCAGCTATAAATTGAATTTCTGCCAGATGGGTTCTTCAAAAAAAAAAAAAAAAAGTGAGAACTTAAATCTTTTTTTTGGAGACCATGGGAGAAGAAGCTGCAGATGATCAAACCCCATTTCTTCAAACTCAACCAGCAGAGCATCGTCTCCAGAGAACTGGTTTGGCTTCATCAGTTCAACCATTTCATTATTAATTCCAACTTTTTTGTTTTTTTGTTTTTTGTTTTTATTATTATTATTATTTTTATTTATTTCAATGGTGATTATCATAAAGCGCTTTGAATGAACAAAGATTCTCATTTTTCTATATCTTTCTTTCTCAGAATTTTCAAAATTCCTATGAGTTGCAAATTCAATATATATATATATATATATATATATATTCTTTGTGTTCACGATCCATGCAATAAATCGTAGCATTGTATCGGAACTAAAGTCACAAGCAACCAGCAATTTGGTGCATCTACCTGCCAAATTATCTCTCATTCTTTTATTTCTTCCAAATAATAATATTAATTTTAGTGTGGAAATACATTATTTAGCCATTATTTTAAAATCTTTCATTCTCTAAAGAATTTAATTATAGAACTGCATGCCAGTACTTATAGAATGACGTACCATATATAATTATTGGCAAAAGACTAAAATATAACTAAATTTTGAAGTATGTATAACACTTAATCTATCTCCTATGGTTATATTATATGTTGCAGGAGTAAACCTTTTAATCTCCCTCAATATTAAAATTGATATCAACATGTACATATCTTAATTCTTAAGCACTTGAAACAAGCTCGGTTTTCATGTGGGGAAATGTTCCACCTCTTTTAATAATAGCATTTCTTACTTTCTTCAGATTACATGGATACACTGCACCACCAGCCCTCAACCATGTCTTCTTCAACTTCACCATATGCACTGGGAAATCCTTGGATGCACTTTTGTCATTGTGGAACAAGGGCACCAGTGAAGACATCACAGGTGGAAGCATCGGGAGGAGGTTTTGGGCGTGTGAAAAATATGGGGTATTCTACTAATCTGAAAGCATAAAATTTTGAGAAAATTTGTGAAATCAACTTTTGTTCCACAATTTTTGCAACAACTTAACATGTGTGATTATAAATTGCGGAGAAAAAACTAATAGGTCCATTTGAAAGTTCATCAATTATAGTTCACACTATTGTCAAGTTGTGGCATAGTGTGTACATAGTAGTAGATGATACATTATAAAAATTTTCATAATCGTTTTCACAATTTGTTGACATGTTAAGTCACAATTAGAACAACATTTTTATATATCTAGGTCGATTATTGATTTTTATTAACACAAATTACAACATGCCATCTTAATAATTGTGAAAATTTGTGTCCCTAATTATTATAAACTACTTATTGAATATGAAAATATATTATCATCTCTCTATCTCTCTCAATCTGTTATTTAATTGTTAATTACCTTTTTAACCTCTTATTGCTGCAAGGTTGATGATACTTGTGGATACTTTGTTTGGCTTGACCCTCCTACATGTGCAGAGGTAGAGAATTGCTGCCTTTGCTTAGAGAGGATAGAGAGCTTAGATCAGAAGGAGTTGGCAGCAGCCCATGCAAAGGAAATTAAAATTTCTCCAACATTCACTTTTATAATTAGTACTATTTTTGGGTTTTGTTTGATAATAGTCTTTTGAATCCTATTTATCGGATGATATTTCTGTAGATCTTAACAACTAGATATATTTTTTTTTTCTTATAATAAGTTTGATGAAATAAAAATTCTCACTTTTTTTACGACTAGAGAATGTCTTGCACAATATTTTGTAATTTAAAAAAAAAAAATTGTTTTTAATGTTTTTCTAAGACCCATATATAAACTCAGTTTGTATGTATAATATTTATATTGTTTTCCCACATTATTGTTGAATTCTATGAAATTCGATTTCTTAATTCATACTTTATAGTCTAGATAGGTGTTAAGATAAGATGAGATGACCATGTTGGGCTAGATAGGTGTATTAGTGTATTTGATGGTACAAATCATACTTCTGTTCCATAAATATATGTCAATAAATTATAGCATAATTAAGCACCAAACAAAAATGTTTCTAATAAATACTGGCATTCTGTTTACAATATAAAAATCAATTTATATACATAACCAAACTTCAGCAAATATTACGTGCCAAAATAATCAAACTGTACACAGAACGAAACAACTTTCTCACAAAAATGTTAGCAAAGTTTGCCAATTATGTATATAACTTCCACAAATCAAAATTTCAAAATAATTATACTCCAACCAAGTCAATCAAGTTTCATATTTTAGCTCACAAAAAAATGTGACCAAATTACATATACAGTAAGTCAGTACTGCACACTATACCTTTTTTTTTTTGGTTAAAAGGAAGTAGCATTAACCTTTTACTAGGGCTAGCTCCTTCTAATTGGCTCATTGTTAAATCTCCGGTTAGAATAGAAGCAACAATAATGATGGGAACAAGTGGCATTCTTCCAGTCCCACTTCCTGAAAAGTAGCAACTCTCTTAGCATATATTTAGGGAACTTTTTAGGTTGCATTGAATCAAACCATGAATTTACACTCTTTTTTTGTTTTGTTTTGTTTTGAGACCAACTTATAAATCAACCACTATTAACTAGCTTATCATTATCAAAAGTTGTTAGCTACAATATATAAGGAAAAATTCTTAGGTACTCTCGGAGCATGGAGAAAATGTGTTCTCTCTTCTCACATTTATGGTGGACCTCACCATGAATTTAATGAGTGAATCCTACCATAAATGTAAGAGGAGGAAGTATCATTCTCCGTACTCTGAGAGTACCTAAGAATTACTCATATATGAGACAAAATACATGAGAAAGTAAACTTAATTCTTTGCACTAATAATGGATAATTAAGTACACTTCATGCTTAAGATGAACCCAGAGTGCGTCCCCACTATAGTTTGAAATTATGTTGCCAATCATTAAATCAAAGCTATTGATTGTGAATAAAAATAAAACATTTATTCTTTTATCTTTTTGAATTATAAAATAATAATTGATTATGAGGGTATAAAATTAATTTTATACAAAATCCAACTCGATCTCCTCCATTTCACAGGGTATAAGAGTAAATTCGCATAAAAACTAATACCTTTCTCTTCTTTTCCATTCAAATGGGATGAAAAACAAAAGAGTAACACTACAAAATAATAATTTTTGCAATAGTTGAATGGTCAAGTTTCTACTAATTCTCTTTTTCAAAAAAAAAAAAAAAAAGTTTCTACTAGTTCTCGTTGAGCCTACCATTAACATTATTTTTTTAACTATCAATAATAAATTGCCACCTCGGAAATTGAATTTTTTTTTTGTAATTCTAGACTTATTGAAAGGAATAGGTGAAAAATTAAGAATAATGCTAGAGCCACAAATTAGTTTTACATGCAAACTGCTGGTCTGGCATGGTCCACATCAGCCATTAAATTACTAAAATACCATCAAATAGTTAAAAGAACTTTAATGAATTTTTTTAAGAACAATTTATTATATTTTAGTAAGAACATCACATTTCAATATATTTATTGCATAATAGCCCATTCTTTATTTACTTTATTAAAATGTAATGTCACAAAAGATAATCGAATGGGATAAATAATAAATTTTACAGGGAATCTTTATGAAATTATAAAATTAAATTCACATGGTATCGTTCGTTTGACGATTATGCATTTGTTTTTATTTGCAAGGTTGATGAAATTGAAATAGATTTCTAAACTTAGGACTTGTTTGAATTGAAGGGGGAGGGAAAGAGAGTGGAGAGGAGTAGAGTAGAGTTGGCTGAAAATAGACTAATTTTGAGCTAATATTTATCTACTTTACTTTACTCCCCCTTCCTTCCACTCAATGCAAACGGACCATTAAGAACTGACCAAAAGAGGATAATGTTACATAAAATAAAACATACTAATCATTACCTTCATAAGTCATGTACTCCATTTGAAACTGATGGAAATTTAGACCCCTTAAACAACCAGATTGCGTAGCCTAGATTAATTAGCCAAGTTGTTACTTAGTCAAATTATGCAATTCTAGGTTAAAGCAATCATACAATCATATCAAAATAATAAAGCAGCGGAATAATAAAAGACACAATGATATGATCACTCAGGAAACCACACGGTAAAAACCTGGGGAGGATTTGACCCACTGATCCTCAAGGCAAACCAGAATTCACTATGAAAGAATTGAAGTTCTTACAAAAGCACTACAAGCTCCCCGCTTGACTTCCTAATGCTACCCACCAGTAGAACTTACTGACATGACTACGTGCAAGCTCCAAATCCACGGACTTCTTCTTTCTTGAATTCCTTAATCAGCTACAAGCTCCCTGCTTGTTTTTCTTTTAGGTTCCAATGGTTGCAACTATAATGATCTTCAAGATGTTGAAATCATCTCTACCTTGAAAACCCTAAGTTTTGTGTAAAGGAAGGCTCCTCAAAGATCTCACACGAGATTCACACAAAACAGCAATGTATAAGCAACAAAGCAATATGGACAACCCTCAAAAACGTGGCTAGGGTTTAGTTTATATACCTAGGGTAAAAACATAAAACCCTAAACGTTTAATGAAGTAGGGCTGAGTTGGAAATTCTGCAAAAAAATCAACCTGTGCGATTTTCGATCGATCGAGTCTATTCGTCGATCGATCGAGCCAGGCCGAAAGTCCCAAGTACTTCTGCAGTGACTCGATTCCAACTTTACAATAATAAACCAACTTTGAGCAAGCCTAAACAAGACTAAGTACATTGTTTTGATCATGGTTTGCCAACATTACAAATTAGAGTTCTAAATACATAAAATCCTAAGACCTTAGAATCTAACAGAAACAATGACACGAATATTCTTTAGATTCTTAATTACAAAGTCTCAAAAAACAAACAAAAAAATGTTTTAGTCAATACTTTATGATGCGGCACAAAAGGTTAGCAGGGTTTTGTCAAATGTGTGCAATATATTCTTGACGCAAATGCATGCATTTGTGTCAAGAATATATTGCGCACATAAAATTTGGATGCAAGTGATGCTGTAGCCTGTATATGAAAGGAACAGCTACCTTATACGTGATACACACACACACACACATATATATATATATATAATAGCTAAACCTCGTAATCAATTCACAAGTGAATTATTGACTAATAACTAATTCTCTTGTCAATCTAGCATGAGAGCACAATTTGGATTTTGGAGTATTGCGTAATGTTACGTCTACAACATTTTAACAACAATTTCGCAACAAATTATAAGTAGTAAATTGTTATTAGTAAGTAAAAAAGTGACATTAGTAATAGGTCCAGATTAGAATCAATAACAACTTAATTATCATCTAAAATTTGATGTGAAAATTTTATAAATATAACATTACTCTTATTTTTAATGAACCTTTATTCTTGAAATTTTGTTTTTTCAAGCCAAGGCGTTATTGTAAACACCTTATTATAAGGTAGAGCTGCCACTGTGTCAAAGCATGTAACACATTGTGAAGAAGAGTACTTATTCATTCTAACGGAAATTATTAAACCCATGAACGCATTTTCATGGCAACATCAGTTTTGTCCCCTTTCGATGTAATTGAAAATGAAACTTTGCTGTCGCTAGCTATGTTATGGGCACGTGCTTGTCAGTACAATATTCCATTCGTAGTTGGTTTCGTTTGCCGTCTTTATATATACAACTTTGAGGACCACAGGGTGTTCTTTGAGTTTATCTTTGAAATCTGAAATCTTTCATGTTAAGATAATAAATATTTTGAATACTTCATCTTCTTTGTCTTTTTGCCAAACTTGAAAGTTATTAATTGGATAACTTGAACTTCTTCTCCCTTGATGTTCAAGCACTTGACAATATTTACCAAATAAGACTTAATGATCAAATCAAAATTTTCCACCCGAATAAAATCAATAAACTTTGTTTTGGTGTCTCCCACCAAAATAATAGGAGCATGAATGTTGCGGTCATCTAACTTGATTTCATTGAGATTATTGACAACTTCCTCTATAATTTCTTCTTTAATGGTCTCTACAATCTTGATCTTAAGATCTTTCTCTATAATAGGGTCTTCATTAATCTCCTCCACAATTTTGATTTCAGGTTCTTCTTTTATAACAAGGCCTTAATTAATTTCCTCAAAAATCTCTATATTTTCTTCTTCGACTTCTACATATTCTTCAAGAAAAGTATTTTCTTCAACATGTAATTCTTCTCTTAATGGTGGAATATATGGCTCTTTAAAATGATTCAAGTGTGAACTTCTTGGCCAACAATAATCTTGTTTCGTATATGACAAAAGATCATCACAATCCAAGGATAAAATCTGATACCAAGCATCTTTTTCAATCCTTGTCATGAATGAATTTTATTTTTACCTCGTATGAGTCTATCAAATTGCATTCGTTCCCACCAACGTAAGGCATACTTTCTAAGTTTATATAGAACAAGTTCAACTTTTCTCTTATCACAAATATTCTCATAGTCAAACAAATCCTCTAGATCAAGTAATCAATCAAGAAAATCTTATTTATATAAATAACCATTAAAACTTGCAATTCTTTTATAAAGCCTATATGAAATTTTTTTACCAATAGGTTGCCAGTGAGTTATGTCTCTGCGACAGTTATCCCTATTATTTCCATGCTCTAATGATGACATCCTGGCAAAGATATTTGTAAGTATTAGCTGTATGTTATGTAATACTTGCTAAAGTTTTTGTCAGTGGAATGCCACTAGACAAGGATAGGTCAAGGGTCTAGTACCAACTAAAGCGAGATACAAAAGCGTAAAAAAGCAGAACACGTCTATTTCTAGAAAACAAGAAACAAAAGACGTTTGCTTTTGAAAATAATCTTGAATCCACAAGGATTCCTTAAATCCATGATGATTCCTTGAATCCACAAGAAAAAAGGGCTCTGGAATTCACTAGAGAAACAATAGACAAAAGTCTAAATTTTTATTAATATTAATAATACTGAAAAACGTTTATAGACTTGGAGGCCTATTTGAGAGCTTTGGAACTTGACAGACAAGAAAATATATTCTAAAATAATCTCTAATTAATATCTAACCATAATAGGAACCAAATTTGACCTAAAAAGCATTAAAAGCACCTAAAAAAAACAAGGAAATTAATCAACTAAACATAAAATAACATTTTTTACATAAAAATACTAAAATTAAATAATTGCAAAAATTAAATTATAAATTTTGTCCTACTTCATTGTTAATGAAAAGTAACTCAATAGAGGAATTGACTATTGAGTTACTATTCATTTGTTATTTTCGAATGCTAAACAATTGAGCCTGGTACTTGCTGCTTTTAGGGATATTTATTTATTTATTAATTTATTAATTTTTATTTTTAAGCATATTGCTAGTTTGACAAACTTGATGGTGGTTACTCTTAGGATCCAATGCTTACATTGATGCTAATTTGATAATCTCCAAATATCTACAGAAAAAATTTTGACAACTGCTACGGGGAAGAAGTGGCTTCTATACAATGGAACGCAACTTATGTTACAGAATGTAACACACTCTAAATATTCCTCAAATCAAAATATCAAAATTACTACACTCTTCCAACCAAGTCAATCAAGTTGCATATTTCAGCTCACAAAAAATGTGACCAAATTACATATACGGTAAGTCAGTACTACTAAACCCCAACCCATGTCCCTCAAAGTTGATGCCTTTTCTTAAGACTCATTTGAGATGCCTTCTCTAAAGACTCATTTGAAACGGAAGTGAGATTAAATTTTATAAAGATGTGGTGTAAAACCCAAGTTTTAACCATCAAATCCCAACACACCACATTATCATATTACATATTAAAGAATAGCCACAACCACACTTAATCAATTCTAATACTCATTTGAAAATTCAACTTCCTATGAGTTTATCAAAATGTTATTATGTGTGACAGAATGTATTAAGTTTTATGTAAAAAACTAATGTGACAACTTCTTATTGGATGGTGTAAAACATGGTTTTTACTTTTTACATTATATTCTTACCAAATTCGGACTCATTTGAAACAATGACATGAATAATTTAGATGTTGAATTACGAAGTCTAAAAAAAAAAAAAAAAAACAAACTTGTTTTTAGTCAATATATACCTTATGAAAAGGTTAGCAGGGTTTTTCAAATGCGAGCAATATATACTTGTTCTTGACACAAATGTACGTAAAAATGTATGGCTGAACTTTTCTCAAGTTCTCTAAGGTTGCGAAATTCTTTTTTGGTGCTCAATTCAAAAGTGAAATTGACTAATTACTAATTTTCTTATCAAATCTAGCTAGCAGGAGAGAATAATTTGGATTTTGTAGTGTCTGAAATTGGTCTCATATTCTGATATTCATCATCACATCTGATCATGTAACCATGAATTCAAGACAATATTTTTGACTGTTCTTATCGTACCTGTATGTATGTTCCCGTGAGTAGCTACTCCGTACTCCGTATAGATTAGTAATACTTCTTTTGTTTTGTTTTGTTTTGTTTTTTTTTTCAAAAAGAGATTCTTGCATTGTTGTCAATTTATTTGAACTTTCATTTTTGTAATGACTGGTAATTCAAGAAGATAATTATTTATAATGCAACAGAGTATATGTGAAGCAGCGGCGGCTTTAGAAAATTTTTAAAGAACTTAAATATATCAACATTACAATACTACCAACAAAAAACAAATATATAAAGTTTTACAATTTCTTTCTACTAACAAAATGAAAAAACAAAAAGAGACTGATGAGAAAAAAAGTGAGAACTGAGAATGCTGAGATGAGAGTAATAAAATGAGAGAAAATCTAAAATGATTATAGAAAAAGGAAAAAAAAAAAAATATATATATATATATATATAGAGAGAGAGAGAGAGAGAGAGAGAGAGAGAGAGAGATAGATACTATGACTACGAGCTGAATAGGGTTTATTTTTTATTTTATTATTTTATTATTATTATTTTTTAATCTTAAATGAGCTTTTTGTTGAATTATTTGATCATTTTTTATTGTTTGACTTAGTCTTGTTTTTGTTTGAACTATTTTTTAAATGAGTTCATTTTTATTGTTGCTACTTGATCTTTTATTTATTATTATTTTGTTTAAGGGGTTAAGGATCATATTTGGGGTCCAAGATTTTTTTTGAATAAAGCGTAATGTTACATCCACAATATTTTAATAACAATTATTTCACAACAAATCATAGGTAACAAATTGCTATTGTTGGTTAAAAAATTTATGCTAGTAGTATGTCCAAATTAGAACCAGTTCTATCTTTTATCTCCCAAAAAAAAAAAAAAAAAAAAAAGAAGATTAAAACTAGTAACAACTTATCACCTAAAATTTGTTATAAATATTATGAACATAACATTACTCGTATTTTTATTAAACCAAAATTATTGAGATTCTCAAGTTATGATATTCATTTTTTGAAGGGTAGACAAGACTAGTTAGTTGTGTGAGTGTGTATATATTGTAGGGACACGATTTTCAGACCAAGCCCAAAATGTATGGGATCTTGGCCTAGTGAGCCTAGTACAATAAATTTGTAGAGAGTGGGTCAAAAAGCTTGGCTTTGGTGCATGAATAACAATTAAAATGGGTTTTCATGACGATCAAATAGAAATGAACTGAGTTTATCAAAGAAAGTTTGTCCTCGGCACAATCTGAGGAGCTCTGCTATTTTATATATTGGATGATAATGGTTACAGGAGTTCTTGAGATTGCTATAGTGCTTTCTCTCTCTCTTCTCTTCTCTGGGGTCTTTACCCTCATTTATACTACATCTCTTCCTTCATCTTTACCTTGCAAGTGGACAGTTGATGGTTTACACTGATACTTGTCCCATCAGCCCCTTCTAGAAGTCTTCTGGGGTACTGGTAAGGCTGCAATAATATTGTTTAGAGGTCACTTCCTAATAAATGCGGTGTTAGCAGGTTTCCCTTAGATATTCTTGAGTTCCTATCCTTTAGAACTTCCTAGAAGGTCACTCTGACTATTTAGGACTTATATCTGACCGTCCTTTAACTGATCCGAGGAGATATTCCTCCTCGGATTTGGATTCACTACGCTTTCAGCCAAAGCCCCACGTCCCATTGTATGATTTTGGGCTCATGGCCCCACAATAGCCCCTCAAAACTCCGGTTTTTTCCTCTCATCCGAGGAGAAAAGTGGGGTTTTGAATTCTTTAAGAGTTGTCATGGAGTGTTAACCAACTCATCATTTGGTCCGAGGATTACAGGCATGATTGAGTTTAAGTTTAAACACTTGAAAAGTTGCCATGGAGTGTTAACCAACTCATCATCTGGTCCAAGGACTACAGGCATGATTGGGTTTAAATTTAAACACTTGAAAAGTTGCCATGGAGTGTAAACCAACTCATCATATGCTCCGAGGACTACAGACATGATTGAGTTTAAGTTTAAACACTTGAAAAGTTGCCATGGAGTGTTAACCAACTCATCATCTGGTTCGAGGACTACAGACATGATTGAGTTTAAGTTTAAACACTTGAAAAGTTGCCATGGAGTGTTAACCAACTCATCATCTGGTCCAAGGATTACAAGCATGATTGAGTTTAAGTTTAAACACTTGAAAAGTTACCATTGACTGTTAACCAACTCATCATTTGGTCTAAGGACTACAAGTATGATTGAGTTTAAGTTTAAACATTTGAAAAGTTGCCATTGAGTGTTAACCAACTCATCATCTGGTCCGAGGACTACAGGCATGATTGAGTTTAAATTTAAACACTTGAAAAGTTGCCATGGAGTGTTAACCAACTCATCATCTGGTCCAAGAACTACAGACATGATTGAGTTTAAGTTTAAACACTTGAAAAGTTGCCATTGAGTGTTAACCAACTCATCATCTGGTCTGAGGACTACAAGCATGATTGAGTTTAAGTTTAAACACTTGAAAAGTTGTCATGGAGTGTTAACCAACTCATCATCTGGTCTGAGAACTACAGGCATGATTGAGTTTAAGTTTAAACACTTTTCCCGGGTGCCTTATAAGGCTCAGCCCCGAGGGGAGCCCCTTGAAGGAGTATATGGAATTTGCTCTTATACCATCAAACCATCTCACTGCCACAGGTCCGAGACTCTGCGTCGTTCCTGAGAGGTGTGACTTCTAACTTAAGAGTGGCTTTTGCTTGTATGCGTAGTGTGCACACTGTCTTCTTGATCTTCTTTGCCATCATGGTTGGAGAGGGGGTTTTCGTGCTGGGGTGCCATGGATTTCGCCTGGTACAAATCTGAACCTACTATCGTTAACCACTGCACTTACTATTACACAAGTTCTTCCCATAGACGGCGCCAATTGTAGGGACACGATTTTCAGACCAAGCCCAAAATATATGAGATCTTGGCCTAGTGAGTCCAATACAATAAATTTGTAGAGAGTGGGTCAAAGAGCTTGGCTTTGGTGCATGGATAACAATTAAAATGGGTTTTCATGACGATCAAACAGAAATGAACTGAGTTTATCAAAGAAAGTTTATCCTCGGCACAATCCGAGGAGCTCTGCTCTTTTATATATTGGATGACAATGGTTACAGGAGTTCTTGAGATTGCTATAGTGCTTTCTCTCTCTCTCCTCTTCTCTGGGGTCTTTACCCTCATTTATACTACATCTCTTCCTTCATCTTTACCTTACAAGTGGACGGTTGATGGTTTACACTAATACTTGTCCCATCAGCCCCTTCTAAAAGTCTTTCGGGGTACTGGTAAGGCTGCAATAATACTGTTCAGAGGTCACTTCCTCATAAATGCAGTGTTAGCAGCTTTCCCTTAGATATTCCTGAGTTCCTATCCTTTAGAACTTCCTGGAAGGTCACTCTGACTATTTAGGACTTATCTGACCGTGCTTTAACTGATCCAATGAGATATTCCTCCTCAGATTTGGACTAACTATGCTCTCGGCCAAAGCCCCACGCCCCGTTGTATGATTTTGGGCTCATGACCCCACATATATATATATATATATATATTATTCTTTTTTCTTTTTTCTTTTTCTTTTGCAAGTAAAAATTTTGTCAAGTTAGAATGTTCTTGTGACAGTGAAAACCCTTTCTATAATGTTCAATACTTTGCTGTTGCTAGCTATGTTATCTGCATGTGCTTGTTAGTACACATTTTCCGTACGTTGTTTGCTATCTCTGAACATACAACGGTGAGAATCACCAACAGGATGGTCCTAAGATACTAATGTTTGAGGGGCCTAAATAAACGGTGAAGTAGCTTTCTCTAAAGAGAAATGCAATGTTAGTGTCACAAAAAATTTCATAACTTTTAACACAAATAGTCACACAACACATGGTGAGTTGTGAGTGGCGGGGATGTGACATTAGCATTTCTCATGCTTGCTATTTTTTGGAGTATTTAGCTCTTTTTTTTTTTACCATATTCAACTCATGCAAAAATTCACGTCTATTTTAGTATAATAATTTATTTATTTTTATTTTATATACTCACTTTTTAAAACACCTTATGATTATATATTTTACACTGCATTTTATTAAAATGTCAATTTTCTTGATTTAAAAAAAAAATATTATTTATCTTTCTTCACCCACAACAACCAACATCCACCCCCTTTTTATCCTCAAAATACATAAAGAAATAATAAAAAAACTAAATGCATAATGAATAGTGTCAGAGTAAATTTGCAAAATTTGCACATGCAATTACTTTAGCAACTATTTATTTTTACACAACTTTACATGATGTGATGTATATGAATTTTGGATTTGATTGACTAAAATGTAGTACTTTCTTCTATTATACAAACACTGATGTCAGTGCTCTTAGGATCCAAGACTTACATTGATGCAAATTGATAATCTCCAAATTTCTAGAGAAAAATTTATGCCTACTTTACGGCTACATAGAAGAAGTGGCTTCTATACAATCGAACACAGCAGGGGCGTAGCCAGGATTTTCCACTTGGGGGAGCCGAATTATATATTTATATGCTAGTCATAACTCATAATTAATACAATAATTATATTCTATATAAAATAGTCAAATTTAACATTTTATAATATTTTAAAACTCAAATAAGACAATAAAAAATTGTTCAATTTGCTATAAACATATAAAAGAATTTTTTTTTAAAAGCCTTAGCATCTCCTATTAGAATTGTGCTTGATGATGACCATTCATAAAATAAATTCCATTCATTATCATTTTCATAGTGAAATTCTTAACAATTTTTACCTTTTCATCAAATTGGGAGGGGGTTAAGACTTGAGAATGTTTCTTATCTATAGCGCAACCCAAATTCTGTTGTAGAAACATATCAATGTTGGTACAACTTATAAGGCACCTAGATTCAAAAGTAAAAAAAAAATCAACTTAAAGTATATAAAAATGAGATGATGATAATGAGAGAAAAACAGATGAGGAAAAAAATTGAAAATATGAGAAAATGATTAAATTTTGTGAAAAAATGATGATGATGGGACCATAATAAATGAATTTGAAGGCTAAGAATGAAAAGAAAAAAACACCAATTTGAGCAACGTGTATTACATTTAAAAATTGAAAACAATAGGAACAACGTCCTTTTTCTATTCTTAGAAAAAATAAAAAGAAAGACACCTAGAGATTAGGGATTTATAAGATTTTGGTAAAAGTGTGTATTGTTTGAGTGGAGTCCACTTGAGAAACTAATTAAATATTGGATTTGTAAATGACTAAATGCAATCATTGTTATATTTTAAAGGGAAATAACATAAAACTGATTTAAATTGAGTTAAGAGTAGTCTAGACTCATGTATTAGGTGGCCTATCCAACTATACTAGACCAATTTTCTTCCATTGACAGCAAGAAGGTTCTGTGAAATTTTTTGGAGGGGCCAATCATTATAATTTGTAGGGGCCTAATTTATTTTTATGCAGCACTATAAGAGGATTTCAAAAGTTCCCCCCCCCCCCCCCCCCCCCCCCAAAGACTATATGTACCTCCGCCGCCCCTGGAACACAGCTTATTCTGCAGCATGTAACAAACGCTAAAGAGTGCTTTCACTCATGGAATCACGACTTTATCAACAGCCCTTTTCGTTGCAACTTCATTTTGTGCGCCTACCTTTTTTTTTTGAATTATTATCTTGACCAGACATATGATAGGTCCACTTCAAGGCTGTAATTATTGAACATTTTTCAACTCAATTTTTTTGTATAAATATGCTACTTAGAGCCAGGGAATCACCTGACCTAAATTTTGAATTAGAGAGAGATGGTGAGAGCTCCCTTCTATGATAAAAATGGACTAAAGAAAGGTGCATGGAGTGTAGAAGAAGATAATAAACTAAGGTCTTATATTCAGAGATTTGGCCACTGGAACTGGCGGGAACTTCCCAAATTTGCAGGTAATTAAGAAACTCTTTGAAGCTGATAGAAATCAATGCAAGGACATTTGTATGATTTTCCTTCACTTTTATTGTTCATTATAATGCATGATTTGCCTTTATTGACTATCATGATTGTCTTCCATTTTCTGTCATAGTTTTCTTTCCTGGGAAAATCCAAATATAAAAAAATAAATTGGAATCCTATGGCATTACAATACTTCATGTTAATCAACCTTTTTTTGTTATACATTGGTTGACAGGTTTATCAAGGTGTGGGAAGAGTTGCAGACTGCGATGGTTGAACTACCTCCAGCCAGATGTAAAACGAGGAAACTACACAGAAGAAGAAGAGCTTATGATCATCAAATTGCATGAAGAACTAGGCAATAAGTACAGACTTAAATCTTTCTTAATTCTTCAACAAGAATTTGGATGAACATAACTTTATTTACAAAATCTCCCCTTCTTTCCATGCGCTTTTTCTTGTTTGCAACCTACTTCACGCATGCCAGTCATTTTGAAGAATTCAGCATAAACATGTTGGCATGCTGAATACTCATAATTATCTTATGTTTGCATTAAATGCGTCTGTAAGTAACCAAGATATGTCACCATAATTAGTCAGTTTTTCTTTGAAATGATTCAAAATGAACTTTTCAATGAGCTTATATATGTGTATATATATAGTAATGAAACTACGAACATATAAACTTTTGAAATTGAGTTAGATTTGGTGTATATACTGGTGTTCCAGTTCTGCTAATAGGTGCTGTTACTTGAACTTTTTACTCTAGACATTTGATGCAATAAGATCTTCTCATTCATTAAAAAAAAAAAAAAAAAAAAAAAAAACCTCTATATAAACCCCACGTATTTTTCTTTGTAGATGGTCTATGATTGCGGCAAGCTTGCCAGGGAGATCAGATAATGATATAAAAAACCACTGGCATGCCCACCTGAAGAAGTGCACCAAGAAAAATCCTACAATATCAAAGATGAAAATGCTGTCCAATGAAGCTTACCAACATGACGTTGATATACCAAGGAAAACAGAAACAGACAGTTCTGTAAGCAGTTCTCCCTCTTACCAAGTTCAGGAGAGCTCCCAATTTCCCCTAGAAACATCTTCTAGTGAATTCTCATACTTGAGCTTTGATAATGCACCTTTATCTGGCATAAGTTGGACTGCAGAAGATAGTCTCGCTACATTGGAAACACTTGAACAATCGTTTAGTGACTTTTGGACCGAACCCTTTGTATTGGACAATACCTACATTCAGAATAACTATCCAGAATCCTTGGCAAATGGAGGATTTAGTGCATCTCAATCATGCTACAATGAAGGCGTAGATTCCATCTACGAGGCAATGCAAGATATCGAGAACTACCAGAGAATTAATGAAGATCCATATTTGGTGAACTAGTGTGTTGGTGCAATTTAATTTTAAATGAATAAATGAAATATTTATCAATATAATAATTATGATTTTCTTTTTAATTAATGCGAATAATTAGATTAATTGAATTAGAGAAGGTGGGAGTTTCATGAGGTAATTGTTTCCTAGAGGGGAGTTGAATGTTAAGAAAATAGATTCCTACATTAATAAAGAGAAAATCTACATTATGTTATAATTGATGATGTTATTTGCTTAAGAACATGATGCATAAAAATGATACAATTCACACTAGGGGAGGTCAAATGCTGGAGATTTCCAATCCAATTCCATTTTTCCTTGTAATTTCAAATTAATTTTTGTATTTCTATTGACAAGATATGATAATTGTATTTCTCAAATGCTTTCTTTTGTTTCTTTTTTTCAGTGGAAAAAAATTTCCTTGAAAAAAAAATTCCAAAAAGAGTGACTAGTTTTGATGTTTATTGTAGCGAATCTGAATGTGACCTTGAAAAAACCGTTTTATATATATCATTTAATACGTTTAAAAATCATTAATATTTCATATAGACTCAATTTTGGTTTAGGTGAGTGTACTAATGGTAACGGCCTCAAAGATAGTAGTGGTGGTAGTGATAGGATTAGCAATGGTTATGGTAAGGTGGTAGTGGTGATGGTGATGGTTTTAGGAGCAAGAAGAGATGATGGTCTCCCCCATTCATTTCTTCTTGCTCCTAAAACCATCACCATCACCACTACCACCGTTTCAGGGGTATTTCAATCATTTTCTAGGTTTTGGGGGTATTTTGGTCATTTTCAGGTTTCAAGGGTATTTTGGTCATTTTTTAGGTTTAAGGGGTATTTCGATCATTTCTTTGGTTTCGGAGGTATTTTGGTCATTTTTAAGTTTCAAGGGTATTTCAATCATTTTTTAGGTTTAGGGGATATTTCGGTCATTTTTTTAGGTCTAAGGGGCATTTCGGTCATTTTTTAGGTTTAGGGGGTATTCAGTCATTTTTTGGGTTTTAGGGTATTTTGGTTGTTTTTTGGGTTTCGAGGGTGTTTCAGTCTCTTTTTAGGCTTCTAGGGTATTTTGGTCATTTTTTAGGATTTGAGGGTATTTCGGTCATTCTTTAGGTTTAAGGGGTATTTTGGTCATTTTTTAGATTTAGGAGGTATTTTGTTAAATTTTAGGTTTCGGGAGGTATTTATGTCATTTTTTAGGTTTAGGGGGTGTTTTGGTAAATTTTTGGTTTCAGGGGGTATTTATGTCATTTTTTTTAGGTTTAGGAGATATTTTGGTAATTTTCAGGTTTTAGGGGTATTTATGTCATTTTTTAGGTTTAAGGGTATTTTGGTCATTTTTTAGGTTTCATAAGTATTTTGGTCTTTTTAATGGTTTTGGAGTATTTTAGAGTTTGGTGATTTGTAGAAATGATACTTGGGTCATAATTAATTGGGTCTAATTGGGAACTCAGTTAAAACCCAATAAACATTAATATTAATTGGGTTAATACCCATTTAACCAAATTAATAATTAGGTGGGTTTTGGTCTTATTTAAGTTGGTGGGTTTGGGTGGACAAGTGAGTTTGGGTTAATTTTGCCACTCCTACTGCTGATATGACCTTCTGGGAACTCACATCCAATGCCGGTTGCTGCTCGGCAGGCGGATTCCCACATTGCATTATTTCTTGTTCACGGCATAGCATGGGGTACACAGTCTAAATGTTTAGCCAAGCCTATCTAGACTCGGTTAAGTGGGCCATGGTAGGCCGAGACTATCCAGAGAGTGAGCCTACAGCTCGTGAATGGGCTGGTATTTCTCGGTCCATACAATTGTGGTGGTCTGTTCCTAACAACCTTGGGCTTTTGGGGCCAGACCTCCACATTATGTTATTCATTTTTTTTTAAGCATAGTCAAGACTAATTAATTGTGTGTGTGTGTGTATATATATATATATTTCTTTTTTCTTTTTTTCTTTTTTCTTTTTCTTTTGCAAGTAAAATTTTTGTCAAGTTAGAATGTCCTTGTGAACAGCGAAGTCTGAACACTCTTTCTATAATGTAGAGTTGCCACTGTGTGGAAGCATAAGTTCTCATCTTGCGTTTGACCACAATTTCAAATCAATACTTTGCTGTCGCTATCTATGTTATCGGCATGTGCTTGTTAGTACACAATTTCCATACATTGTTTGCTGTCTCTGAACATACAACGGTGAGAATCACCAACAGGATGGTCCTTATTACTTGGGACACGACCTATGATTATGTACCCGCTAAGATACTAATGTTTGAGGGGCCAAAATAAACGGTGAAGTAGCTTTCCAAAAAGAGAAATGCAATATTAGTGCCACAAAAAATTTCACAATTTTTACCATAACTTGTCACATGATAAGTTGTGAGTGGTGGAGAAAAACTATTAAGTTTATAGGGGTTTGTATCTCTATCACTCACAACTCACCACGTGGCGCGAGTTGTAAAAAAAGTTGGGAAACTTTTTGTATCAAATCATCGGCAATCTCCTCTTGGTGGCTAGCAAAGGTTGGTGGTGGTGGAGGAACTGTGATGGTGGCTGGTGAGGATGGTTTGAGTTTTTTTATTTATTTTTTTTTTATTTTAGGAAATTAAATAATAAAGGCTGAAAATTATATTTGAATTAAATTGGTATACATGTGAAAAATTTTTATTAATAGAGCATGGAGTGGAGCAAAAAAAAAAAATAATAATAATAATAGAACAAAAGATTTGGACTCATTTGAACAATTTTATATTTTATCACACAATTTTTCACAACTCTCCTATGTTTACAGTTGTGCCACAATAAATAGTTGTCCTAAATTTTCTCTGGCAAGATGTTAGTGCATGGAAGGATTTCTAGGCCACGTGTGTGGCTGCATGGGACTTGTTTGAAATCGAGGAAGAGCAGATTTAAAGTATTCGTGTCTGCGCTTTTTGTTTTTGTTTTTGTTTTTCTTTTTGGTAAAGCGCGTTTTAACAGTTTCAGTGGGTCTGTATATTATTTATAAGACTCGTAAATCTCTTTTTTTCAGTAATTTTTTTTATTAAAAATGGTTTTACAGTATTATTTATATATTTAAAAATTATTTTACTACAATATTTTTAATTTTTAGCAAATTATTTTACTACAGTGTTTTAAACTGAAAACCAAATCTGATGATTCGCCACAAGATGCATGTAGATCAGAGCCATGACGTCGACAACGTGCAGCGATACATCGTTTGTTGTCAAAGAAGTAATGGTAAAAATTCGCCACAGGTGGTTTCTAATGAGTGTTTCGTTCATGGAATCAAAAGCCCCTTTCGTTGCAACTTCATTTTGGGCGACTGCTTTTTTTTTTTTTATATTTTATATTATTATCTTTACCAAACATATGATAGGTCCATCTTCAAGGCAGTAATTATTGAACATTTTTCAACTCAATTTTTTTGTATAAATAAGCTACTTAGAGCTAGGGAATCACTTGACCTAAATTTATAATTAGAGAGAGATGGTGAGAGCTCCCTTCTATGATAAAAATGGACTAAAGAAAGGTGCATGGAGTGTGGAAGAAGATAATAAACTAAGGTCTTATATTCAGAGATTTGGCCACGGGATTTGGCGGGAACTTCCCAAATTTGCAGGTAATTAAGAAACTCTTTGAAGCTGATAGAAATCAATCCAAGAAGGACATTTGTATTTTTTTTATTTTATTTTATATATATATAGGAAAAAGAGAAATGTATCTTTAGTGGTTAACCATGTTAACTACCTCATGAAATGTCTAGATAATTAAGGCTGTCTAATTCCTCGGCTTCTCTCAAATTATACTAAAAAATGAAAACATTGTTTAAGCACTTTTAGTTCTAATTTTTATGACAACCTTTTCCTTTACTTTTATTGTTCATTTTTATGCATGATTTGCCCTTATTGACTATCAAGATTGTCTTCCATTTTCTGTCATAGTTTTCTTTCCTGGGAAAATCCAAATATAAAAAAATAAATTGGAATCCTGTGGCATTACAGTACTTCATGTTAATCAACCTTTTTTGTTATACATTGATTACAGGTTTATCAAGGTGTGGGAAGAGTTGTAGACTGCGATGGATGAACTACCTCCAGCCAAATGTAAAACGAGGAAACTACACAGAAGAAGAAGAGCTTATGATCATCAAATTGCATGAAGAACTAGGCAATAAGTAAGGACTTAAAACTTCGAAATTCTTCAACAAGAATTTGGATGAGCATAACTTTATTTGCAAAATCTCCCCTTCTTTCCATGCGCTTTTTCTTGTTTGCATGTTTTCATACTTGATAACAAATATTTATGAGCATAACCTACTTCATGCATGCCAGTCATTTTGAAGAATTCAGCGTAAACATGTTGGCATGGTGAATACTCATAAGCATCTTATGTCTGCATTAAATGCGTCTGTAAGTAACCAAGATATGTCACCATAATTAGTTAGTTTCTCTTTGAAATGATTCAAAATGAATTTTTCAATGAGCTTAAATATGTGAATATAAATATATAGTAATGTAAAAACATATAAACTTTTAAAATTGAGTTAGATTTGGTGTATATACTGGTGTTCCAGTTCTGCTAATAGGTGCTGTTTCTTGAACTTTGTACTCTAGACATTTGATGCAATACAATCTTCTCATTCATCGAAAAAAAAAAAAAAAAAACCTCTACATAAACCCCCTGTATTTTTCTTTGTAGATGGTCTATGATTGCAGCAAGCTTGCCAGGGAGATCAGACAATGATATAAAAAACCATTGGCATGCCCACCTGAAGAAGCGCACCAAGAAAAATCCTACAACATCAAAGATGAAAATGCTATCCAATGAAGCTTACCAACATGACGCTGATATAGCAAGAGAAACAAAAACTGACAGTTCTGTAAGCAGTTCTCCCTTTTACCAAGTTCAGGAGAGCTCCCAATTACCCCTAGAAACATCTTCTAGTGAATTCTCATACTTGAGCTTTGATAATGCACCTTTATCTGGCATAAGTTGGACTGCAGAAGATAGTCTCGCTACATTGGAAACACTTGAACAATCGTTTAGTGACTTTTGGACTGAACCATTTATATTGGACAATACCTACAGCCAGAATAACTATCCAGAATCCTTGGCAGATGGAGGATTTAGTGCATCTCAATCATGCTACAATGAAGGAATAGATACCATCTCCGAGGCAATGCAAGAATTTGAGAACTACCAGCAGAGAATTAATGAAGATCCATATTTGGTGAACTAGTGTGTTCGTGCAATTTAATATTAAACTAGTTGCAGACCCACACGATGCGTGGGAATATACAACTACTTTGTAACATTTTATAATATATAATTTATTTCATATAACGTACTGGAGATATTATTTCTAAAATTATTTTTCATCTCTCCATCTCTACAAATTTATCATTCTATTATTTTGAGTTTTTTAATTTTTTTTTATTATTTAAAAACTTAGGTGCATTCGATTGATATTAGTCTATTATATTTTTTGAGATGAAAGATAGAAATACTATATATTTTTTTTTTTCAAATGATCTATTTTATTCAAACTTTTGTATAGTGTTATGGTTTTTTTTTCCTACAACTAAAATTTTTAAGTTCCAAAATTAATTATTTGAATTTCTCATTCTCTTAAGAAGATTATCATGATAATCAAACCCCATTACAAATTTATAATTGATATTGTAAGGTTGAATTTAATCAACCATTCTGTTGGCTTTATTCTGTGCCAAATTTGCTTGTATTTTAGCATTTAGTAACCCTGTATTTAGGTGGGATTTATGTAGAGGTAGTGTGTGAGAAAGTATGAAGAAATGTTCAAGAGTGTGCAGTGAAGCAGGGACTCGCAGCTGGATCTCGCGAGTAGCTCGTGGCTTGCAAGCTGCCAAAAGATGCTCACGTACGAAGCATGCAGAGAAGCTGAAGCGTCATGCCAGCTGGAGAACTACAGGACAAAAAGTCCAAACTGGCCATTCAATTATCTCACGGCTTGAACTCGCGGCTCAGTCAAGTCGTGAGACCAAGCCGCCAGCCAGCTCTGTTTTGGAAAAATGACTCTTCGCATTCCAAACACCTACCACTATTTATAGACTCTTATACCCACGAAATGTAGAGAGTTTCCAAAGAGAATTTTGAGAGAGAAACTCTAGAGAAAAACAAGATTGATTCATCTACAATATTTACATAGAGACTCTTCAAATTCCTCTATTCTTACCCTCTCCATTGTTACATTCTTGAGAGGTTCTTACCTAAATCCTTTTCTTACCATACCCACATCTGTGAGAAGGCTATTTGGTGCTTTGAGAAGCAGTTAGGAAGGGACCAATAGTTATTGGTTGATGCTATGGGTTATAGCGGAATCCGGTAAGCTAAAGAAGACAAAGGTTTGGCGTAATTTCATTGGAGCAAGAAGTTTAGAGGGCTTAGGTACACTGGGTAGATTAGGCTTGGAGGGTCTTCTGTTATTCATGTATCCCAATTTCATTCTTTAGTGGATTATTAACCACTTAGAGGGCGGCAGAAAGGTTTAACGCTGAGGGCTTCGGTTTCCTCTTCGATAACACATCGTTGTGTTGTCCTTGTGTTTGCATCTCTCTTTCCTTAATCTTTGCCATTTAATTTCTGTTGTGGATGTGATTTTATTTGGTTTAGATAATTTATCAATTCTGGTATAAGCTTATATTCATTTTCCGCACATACATTGTTTGATATTAAGCTTGAATTGGTTATTTGTATATTGGGGTCTAAATGTCTATAGTGTTTTACACGCTATTTGAACATTTAGATATTACTCAAGTAATTTATAGAGACATTCAAATACATAATCATCTCACTTCTTAAATATCTAAAAATTAACTCAAACCAAAACTATAAGATAGAGAGTACATGTGATAAATAACTCAAAAAACACACCACCAAAGTGTATCATCCAAAAGTAGAGACAAAAAAAATTCATTAATCTAAATTTACAATTGCAAGAAAGAATTAATAATTGAGAGAGAGAGAGAGAGAGAGAGAGAGAACAATCACCTTTTTTGGAAGAGAATGTGAGACAATAATAAAATTATATAAAATAAGATGAGTAGAAAAATATTTAAAAGAAAAATGTATAGCTCAAAACACCAAATTATCCAAGTCATGCTATGTAATAGAATAATAGTAAATCATTCTATAATTTCAAAGGATAACATGTAACAAATAAATAAAATAAAATTAAAAAGATAATAAATTAAAATATAACCAAATCATATCAATCTAAAGTAAAGTAAAACATAAAAATTTATCAATCTAAAGAATCAAACATCCACCAAAATAAAGAATATATATATATATATATATATATAAAGAGAGAGAGAGAGAGAGAGAGAGAGAGAGAGAGTATTCACCTTTTTGTATGAGAAAAATATGGATTGAATGGAAGAGAAATAACAAATTTTTATAGTCAAAAAATGGGAAGAAGAAGAAGAGTCAAAATAAAAGGAAGATGAAGGGATGGAGAAAGTGTAAGGTTAAGGTGGGGAGATAGATTGGTTAAAATAAGTAAATGTTGGAAAATGTGTAATTGTAAAGTGGCAAATTAATAAGGAGAAAAAAAAAAAAAAAAAACGATAGATTGATGATGTGGTGTGGGTGTGGTGCTGATGTGGCTTAACAGGAGCACAACAATATTAAACTCTACACTTCAGCTTTTAGATATATATATATATATAAATGAATAAATGAAATATTTATCAATATAATAATTATGATTTTCTATTTAATTAATGTGAATAGTTAGATTAATTGAATGAGAGAAGGTTGGAGTTTCATGAGGTAATCGTTTCACAGAGGGGAGTTGAATGTTAAGAAAATAGATTCCTACATTAATAAAGAGAAAATATACATTATTTTATAATTAATGATGTTATTTGCTTAAGAACATGATGCATAAAAATGATACAATCCACACTAGGGGAGGTGAAATGCTGGAGATTTCCAATCCAATTCCATTTTCCCTTGTAATTTCAAATTAATTTTTGTATTTCTATTGACAAGACATGATAATTGTATTTCTCAAATGCTTTCTTTTGTTTCTTTTTTTTTTTTTCAGTGGAAAACATTTTCCTTGAAAAAAAAATTCCAAAAAGAGTGAATAGTTTTGATGTTTATTGTAGCGAATCTGAATGTGACCTTGAAAAAACCATTTTATATATATCATTTAATACGTTTAAAAATCATTAATATTTCATATAGACTCAATGTTGGTTTAGGTGAGCGTACTAATGGTAACGGCCTCAAAGATAGTAGTGGTGGTAGTGATAGGATTAGCGATGGTTATGGTAAGGTGGTAGTGGCGATGGTGATGGTTTTAGGAGCAAGAAGAAATGAATGGGGGAGGCCATAAGGAAATTGTAGAAAACTATTCCCACTTCTCATAGAAAATGCTTTTCACCATTTTGACTTATTTTATATAAACCACGAAAACATTTTAGGAAAATCTTAGACCCCAAAATCGATGAAATGCGTGTTATGTGTGAAAAATATTGCAAGATTGCATAAGTGTATATATGCTATGACGATTTGAGATATGAGAAAATCACTTTAACTCACACTCAATCATAACTGTTTGATGGGGACTATCAACTTTGAGGTACATCCTATAACTCCCACATCTCCTAGAATACACGCTTGCAATCGTATATATAAATCATTTTGATCTTTTTGCTTTTATTTTTCTTTGCATATTTTTCTTTTTAAGCGAATCATGCATGGGCATATAAGAGAGAGAAAAGAAATACCCAATAATGTTAAGCATTTGACATTCCACTTTTGCTATGCCGAAGCATACAAATGTCATTGACATTGCACTTTTGCTATGCCGAAGCATACAGATGTCATTTCATTATTGGCGAGCAACAATAATGAGATGGTTATTTATGCCTTTCTCTTAGGATTTTTTAAACCTTCCAGTCAAAAAAAGTGATACGAGTGTTAAGCACAAGAGATTACTTAATCTTACTCATCACAAACACGAGCCACAAAGCTCACTTGCTTAGTTGTGCATAGAGATGCTCATCTAAGTTATAAGAGATACAAAATTTAGAAAACTCTGTTTCAATGGCCATCCAAGGTACACTAGTACCAATGTACACAAACATGCACTGTTTTTGTATTTTTTTTTTATTTTTTAATTTATTTTTTGATTTTTTTATATCAATAACAAAACAAACAAAACTGAAAACAAACAAAAACATGTTAAACAAAGTAAAGCATAAAAAACTAGACTGACTCAAAACTTGAAAGCAAAACACACAAGTAATGCAAACAAAAACAAGAAAGAGAGAAAGAGAGAAATAGTGATAGAATCACTTAGAGCCCTTTTCCTTCCACACCTTGGAAGAACCTTTCCTTCTAGCCAATCCTTGATCCAGCGGTGAGGGAGAAGAATTGAAACCATTCAAGTTCGGAAGGAACATGAGGGCTTTGAGAAGATCTCCAAGGGGAGCAAAAGAGGATGGAAATTGATTCTGGTTTCCTGATGCGATCATGCCATTGCTCTATTGAGTGGCTAACCACTTATAGCAATTTGGTCAAGTATGACCGGCTACTCTACAGTGATGACAGAGATGCTGCTACTTCTATTTAGGCTTTTGAGAGTTAACCTTCTTAGCTCTAGGATTTTTAGCTTCTTTCTTATTTTGCTTAGGGGGTGCTCCTAAAATAGATTTACCCTTATCTATGTTCTCACTAGCTAAATCAGTTTTGACATTAGTGTTCTCAATTTCAACATTATTACTAGGAGGAAAAAAAAAACAATAGTACTAGCAGAAGCAATATTAGAAGGAGAGAAATCATACCCTAAACTGGTTCGATCGGAAGCAGATTTCTGAAGACTCAGCATTTCATTGAGCTTAGCACTTGAAGTCCTTTCTAGCTGAGCTCTAACTTGGAACAGTTCTGCCTTAAACTTCTTGATCTTCTCAGCCAAGAAGTTATTCTCAAACTTCAGTGCTCCAATAGTCTGATTGGCTTCATCAAAGTTTGTGGAAAGCTCTTCACGCTTAAGCTCCACATCACTAAGCTTCTTGGTAGTCAACCTATACAACTTCTCATGCTTTTCTGAGACCTTGTAAAACTTTGCATAGGCTGTGTGGATGTCATATTGTTCATCCATCTTCTCAAACTTGGACTCTACCAATATCTCTTCTTCATCCACATCTTCAACAATCCCCTCAATAGGGTTGACAGTGGTAGTGAAGGCATTCAAGATTCCGTCATCCTCATTGTCGGAATCATCTTCAGGCTCAGTGTCACTCAATATAGCAGCAAGTGCCTTGCTCTTCCCAATGGTCTTGAGATATGTGGGGCACTCTTGTTTCATGTGACCAAATCCTTGACACCCAAAGCACTTTGGTCCTAAAGGAACAGTGTACTGACCACCATCCCTATCATCATTCTTCCCTTTATCTTGGCTCTTGAACTGAGAAGAACTGGATTGCCTACGGTCCTTGTCGAAGTCCTTCCCATTGGCATTCTTTATGAACTTCTTGAATTGCCTTGTAATGTAGGATTTCATCTTAGAATCCTCATCATCTGAAGACTTGTCAGTATCACTGCTCTTGGCCTTCAATGCCATGCTCTTGCCCTTAACCGACTTACCAATTCTTGTTAAACCTAACTCATAGGTCTGCAGATTACCAACTAGCTTTGTCAAATGAATCTTGTCAATGTCCTTTGATTTCTTGACCGCTTTGGTCTTGGCATGGAATCTCTCGGGTAGAGATATAAGCACCTTCCTCACAATCTTGGGTTCTGGAATGGTTTCCCCAAGATTAAAAGTTAAGTTCACTATGTCCTTGAGTTTGGCATAGAACTCATCAAATGACTCAACCTCTTCCATATTGATCTCTTCGAAGCTAGTAGTGACCCTTTGAAACTTCGATCCCTTGACAGTATTTGTTCCATCATAGGTTGTTTGGAGGATGGTTCATGCTTCCTTTGCAGTTTCAGTGGAGGATATCTTCTTGAACTCCTCATTGGTGACCGCACTGAATAAGACATTCAATGCTCTGCTGTTGAAATTTGCCACATTGATCTTTGCATCATCCCAATCGGCTGGCGCTTCCTTCGGCTTGGTCTAGCCTATCTCTACAGCTTGCCTCACTTTTTCATCTAAAGATTGCAAGAAATCTCTCATGTGTACTTTTCAGTATGTATAGTTAGTGCCATCAAATAAAGGAGGTATAATAAGAGACTATCCTCTATCCATGACAAATAAGGGTCAATGTATTACATAGCAAAGATTAAAACATAATCAGAGTGTGTCTGCTCTGATACCACTTGATAGGCCAAAAACGTATTAGCCAAGTTTATTAATTAATCAAATTAACATGCAAATGCGTGGTAGAACAAACAAATCACCAAATAACTAAATGCAGCGGAAAATAAATTTGACACGGGTGATTTGTTTACGAATGGGGAAAACCATCGAGGCAAAATCTCATCGGGTGATTTTATGGTCACCACTTCCGAGAATCCACTATTATCACAACAAGCGGTTACAAGTAAAAGAATCCCAGTATCTTATTCTAACCTACAGTTGAACTCTTACTCCAATACCCAATTGGGCTTGTTTTGTAGTGACAATCTCTCCTTGTAATGCACGGCTCCCAGTACGTGACTAACCAATTACGCGGATCCCAGTACGCGACTTCAATCACTAACTAGAGATGGTTGTTGGCTGCAAAGTTCTTCAGTTTATTACACGATGAAGATCGAGAAGATGCTTGGTTACAAAACCCTATGGTGCACAAACACAGCAGCTTCTTCACAAGAAAAATGAACTAGGGCAAATTCTGTTTCCGGTCACAATTTGTTTGAACAAACTTTGCTCAACACTTGTGCAACTTGTGTCTACCTTTGACGACCCTGAAAATAATCCTTTTATATGTCTAGGGTTGTGAGAAAAGAAATCACAAACATACAATCACGGATTGAATGAAAACACTCCTGAAAAACTAAATTTCATAAACCTCGACAGATACCCTATCTATCGAGATGCTGTCGAGCCACGGGCTTCAACAGCTCTTCAAGGCTCGATAGATGGCTAGCTGTCGAGCTTTAATGAACAGCACTTTCTGCACTTGAATCTTGGACAGACTTGCATGGTTTTAACACTTGAACTTGACACAAGTTTCTTGAAGTATTAAACACATCCTAGATCTACCCAAATACAAGTAAAGTGCGTTTTGTCAAAGGATTAGCCAATTATATAAAATAGTGACATATGTTCCTAACAAGTGAATCACATATGTCCAAACAAAGCAAATCATAGATATTGGTTCATTTTGGTGGTTTAGTTGTTTAATATTATTTTTACCTTTATAGTTTTTATAACTCTTGGATATTTACATTGCTTTCTTTTAAAACTTCTTTCAGCTTATATTCAGTACTTTGTTTTTATATCCTTGCTTTGTAGCATTTTTTTTCAAGTACTTTTAGATTTTGTTGCATTATTTTGAGTACTACACACCTGTGCCCTTGTTGGATCTTGTATCCTTGATGCAAATACTTTTTGTATTTCGCATTGGTTGTGTGTTGGACATGCAATTGATTTCTGCATTGCTCTTAATTGCATTGCGTGTCTGGATGATCATTTACTAGCTAAATGTTCATTGTAGTCATTCTTTAATGACTGTTCCTGTCTGATCAATATATGCTTAACTTTTTATATAGTATTTATTACCTTGATCACATTTTACTTGCTCATATACGTACTGTGTATTCAACTTGTCATAAAGCTGTTTGTGAGCGAGTGTTTCAAGTTACAGGTATATACATGCAAGTGCTTCATAGCTTCTAGATTAGGTGTGAGTGAGTTTTGCCACTGTTCCGAAACTCACGTTTAAGTCTAGAGTTTATTTTAGGAGTTTTGTCACGGAATAGCCAAAGGGGGAGATTGTAAAGTTGTAATTTACAACTATTTTGTGTTGGCTTTAATTCCGTGCCAAATTTGATTGTAATTTTGTTCAATCTTTTATACCCTGTATTTTATGTGGGATTTCATTGTAAGGGTTGTGTGTGAAAGATAGTGTGAAGAATCAAGGAAAATTGAAGAACAAAGAAGTTTTCGCGGGTAGCTTGAGAGAAGCCTTCCTGCGAAGTGAAGCATGTGCTCAGCACATGATTGGAATGCAAAGAGTCATGACAGATGGTGATAGCTAGTTTTCGCGATTGTCTCGTGGGTAAGGCCTTCCTGCAAGATACACACAAAACATTTTGTTTTGCCAATTTGTCATGTCTGATACATCAGGTCTCTACCTACACTATATATACTCACATTACTCACATATATTGAGGAGTGCTTTTCAGAGAGAAAACCTAGACATTACTCTTGAGAGTGAGAGATTGTCATACCCACAATTCTCTACACAATCTATTGTGGTTTTCCTCAACTCCTACCTCTCCATTTCCAAATCCTTGAGAGGTTGATAGCCCAAACACTTATCACACCCATCTTGAGTGTAAAGTGAGGTTTTGGTAGCAGGAGCTTGTAGGGCTCGAGTACATGGGTAGACTAGGTTTTGAGGGTCTTTTGTTATTCGTGTACTCCAACTTATTCTCTAGTAGATCAATTTACCACTTGGAGGGTGGTGGAGAGGTTTTTCGCCGAGTTCTTCAGTTTCCTCTTTGATAACACATCAGCGTGTTATCTTGTGTTTGCATTCTTCTTCCCTACTCTTTTAGCTTTCATTTTACTGCTATGATTTGATGAATATGGCTTAGAGTAGTTATATTGCTTGTTCGCTCACATTTACTCTATTTCGTACTTAGTTTAAGTTAGAGTAAAATCAACCCAGCTGTAATTTTATTTTGGGGGTCTAAATAGCTCTTGTGTTTTCACACAATTTCGATCTTTCAAAAATAACCTTTAAAACTTGCAATTTTTTTATATGACATATATGAAATTTGTTTACCAATAGGTTGCTCGTAGTTGTCTCTGCAACAGTTATCCCTATTGTTTCCATGCTCCAACGACAGACAAGAAATATATTCTAAAATAAGCCTTAATTAATACTGTAGGGACTGGGTTTAAGCACTTCTATTACTAATGAGTGGACTTAGACCCAACTAGCCTAATACAATGAATTTGTAGAGAGTGGGTGAAAGAGTTGAGCTTTAGTGCATGGAGAACAGTTAATGTGGTGTTCGTGACAATCAAACAGAGATGAAATGAGTTAATCAAAGAGAGTTTGTTCTCGGCACAATCCGAGGAGCTTCGCACTAGTAAATATTGACTGAGCATGATTACAGGAGTTCTTGAGATTGTTACAGTGCCCTCCACCCTCTCTATGGTGGGTTTCTCCTATTATATAGTAATCTTTAAACGATCTTGGCCTTCCACCTATTGATCATCCAAGCCTATACTTGAGTGTCTGTCCCATCAGACACCCTCTTTGGCGTTCTGTGAGTTGCGGTAACCGATGTAGCATTGTTCAGGGGTCATTCCCTCATCAATGTGGCCAGGACGTCAGTTGTGGGCATTTAATGGGGATGTGACAGTTTCCCCTTGAATTAATCCTCCACCGTGCTCCCATGGCTGACCCATTATACCTGTCCTTTTCCTTGGGATGCTCTGGGAGGCTGCCTTTGATGGCATGCCACTCTTCCCTTCTGTGATCTCGGTTCATCGAGGACAGGATCGTCCTCGGCGAAGTTTCGGGGCACTTTGGACTTGCTTTTTTCATCCTCGGCCACTTCTTCCTCCTCGGTGTGGGCTTTGGGCCTAGTATAAAGTGGGTCATGGTTGCCAAATTCTTCGGCCCCATAATAACCCCTCAAAATCCTACTGTCTGGCTCTTCAAACGGGGATGAGGATTTTGAAGTCCTCGGACCTTTGTCATGGCTTGTCAAGTCTTATCCTCTGTCAGTGCCAGAGTCTCTTCATTTGTCCAAGGCACGTTCTTGGCGCTTCGGTAGACGGAGCGCGCCCTCAATAATATCTTTATGAAGTGACGCAAATCCAATGGTGGAGGATCTCTTTGGAAATTGGGCGGAATTTACTTTGCTTGTAACTCCTTCTTTAAATCTCGTGCAAATTAATTTCCACTAGGTTTCGCCTTTTATATAAGGCACCCTGGGGAAATCATTCTTTCTCATTTGTAGATCCTTGAGTCTTGTAGGAATCTCAAGTTCTCAACCCTTCAGGCATTCCTAAGGACCTTGCCAATATCGTGATTAATGCCTAGGGAATGAGTTGGCCGAGGATAAAGGTGAGGACAAGGAAACTAAGCCCCCCTCAGAAATCAAGGATGCCGCCCAGAGCCTGGATGACGCAGTTGAGGCAAAGAAAGTAGAGGCCAAAGATGTTCCTACCTTTCAACCGAGCAAGAAAGAAGACCCTCCTCCTTCAACCAAGAACTAAAGCAGGTGTAGATCGCATCAGATTTTTGGTGCGACAAAGTTCGGGTCTCACCTGGCGACATATATCATGTGTGCATAGATGTGAAAGTGACCCAAGGTTGATCAAGCAAATCAACAAGGACAAGGATAAACGGGTTTCCTGTTTCCCAGCCTTGATAGCAAAACATCTTGCAGTTAGGGGAAAAAGGGGTCCGTCTGGCGTTTCCGCCTCTTCTTCTTTCTCATCGCCGGTGCCATCTATACTGGCTTGATTGCTGCTAGAACAAGATTGTGAATCTACCATTCCTATGGGCTTTCTCTTTTTATAGTTAGCTTTAAAACAAGCTTGCTTAAGCCGCTTTATATATGATGTACCTTTCCTTTATTTAATAAAAAGGGCTGCACTTTTTACTTTATGAATCTTTTCTTTCTCTGCAGTAACTATTTCATTAATGAGTGTGTTGTTATTTTTCCCTCCAATGGGACTTAGAATTGATGCTGTCGACTGTAACGAGAAAGTTGTCACCCTGATTTTAACAAAATCGACAATAACGCCCAGCTGCTAACCTTAAATAAATGAACTATATAGAAATAATCAGGAAAATAACCATGGGCCCTATACTGCAAGCCGCGAAACAATCAAAGAATGCCGAATTTAAAGTAAGTGATCCGAGGGAACCATTGTGTATTAAGGCTCTTTTCGACATTTATAATGATGTCATAGTGTTAACTTTCCAAAAGCATGTGGTCCGAGGACTCATGCATACCTTAGGTTTTGTTTAAGCACCTAGCAAGAGGTCCGAGGACCCAACCTACCCAAGGTTCTTCTTAGCAGGAGGTCTGAGGGACCCGATGTAGCTAAGGTTCTCTTATTGAATGGGTAACAAAAAAATGTTAGACCCACATTACAAACTTCAACTTATGCTTTACCTGATAAGGGAGTAATCTCATCTACGCAGTTCGCCACTCCCTTTTTTTTTTTTGTTAAACGTACTTGGAACACCTTAAGTGATGCTCATGGACTTGCATTTGTTTACATCTTTGTTGAGTGGGGAAAGGGTAGGCGACCCGAGAAGCCGGACTCCTTTTAGATTTTGCTCATCACTCAGATAGATGCTTGAACTAGTTAATCCCCTCAAGGCTTGTGGTCCGAGTAGCCATGCTAAACCTTGGTTCGGTCTAACACTTAGATAATTGTCAAAAGTTGTTAGTTTCCCCATAGGTTTGTGGTTCGAGAAGCCGTGCAAGACCTTGGTTCTGTCTAATACTTTAGATAATTGTCAAAAGTTATTAGTTTCCCCATAGGTTTGTGGTCCGAGGAGCCATGGAAGACCTTGGTTCTGTCTAACACTTAGATAATTGTCAAAAGTTATTAGTTTCCCTATAGGTTTATGGTCCGTGGAGCCACATGAGACCTTGGTTTTGTCTAACACTTAGATAATTGTCAAAAGTTATTAGTTTCGCCATAGGTTTGTGGTCCGAGGAGCCATGCAAGACCTTGGTTCTGTCTAACACTTAGATAATTGTCAAAAGTTATTAGTTTCCCCATAGGTTTGTGGTCCGAGGAGACACATGAGACCTTGGTTCTGTCTAACACTTAGATAATTGTCAGTGTGTGTTAATTCCCCCAAAGCAGGAGGTCCGAGGACCCATCATAGCTAAGGTTCCGTTTAACCACTTCAATAGATTAGAAGATATCAATATGTACCCTCCAGAACTAGCCTCACCGTGAAGCTCCCTTGGATCGCTCTGTGTTGCTGCCACTGTTTCCACAGGTGGTTCAGCAAACTCGGCCACCAACTTAGCCAGGACCTGACCCTTTATGGAGGTCTAAGGCATGTATTTGGTGTCAGAAGCCCCTAGAACTGTGCCCCATTTAGCAATCTTCCCCGTATAATCTGTACTTCGAAGTATAGACCTAAGCAGAAACTGAGTTACGACAACAACTGTGTGTGCCTCATGTAGCGTCTTACTCACGTAGTAAACTGACCACCATAATGGTTTTTCCCAGGGACCCTTGCTGATGGGGGCCTAATCCTATCTTAACTAATCGTTGCACTCACTATCACACAAACCCCTTCCCACAGACGGCGCCAATTGTAGGGACTAGGTTTAAGTACTTCTATTACTAGATGAGTGGACTCAGACCCAACTAGCCCAATACAATGAATTTGTAGAGAGTGGGTGAAAGAGCTAGGCTTTAGTGCATGGACAACAGTTAATGTGGTGTTCGTGACAATCAAACAGAGATGAAATGAGTTAATCAAAGGGAGTTTGTTCTCGGCACAATTCGAGGAGCTTCGCTCTAATAAATATTGACTGAGCATGATTACAGGAGTTCTTGAGATTGTACAGTGCCCTCCACCCTCTCTATGGTGGGTTTCTCCTATTATATAGTCCTCTTTAAACGATCTTGGCCTTCCACCTATTGATCATCCAAGCCTATACTTGAGTGCCTGTCCCATTAGACACCCTCTCTGGCGTTCTGCGAGTTACAGTAACCGAGGTAGCATTGTTCAGGGTTCATTCTCTCATCAATGCGGCCAGGACGTCAGTTGTGGGCATTTAATATGGAGGTGACAGTTTCCCCTTGATTTAATCCTCCACCGTGCTCCCATGGCTGACCCATTGTACTTGTCATTTTCCTTGTGATGCTCTGGGAGGTTGCCTTTGATGAAGTGAGCCGCGGTTGTCAAATTCTTCTGGCCCACAAATACCTAACCATAATATAAACCAAATTTGACCTAAAAAGTATTAAAAACACCTAAAAAAACAAAGAAATAAATCAACTAAACCTAAAATAACGTTTTTTTTTTTTTAACATAAAACTACTAAAATTAAATAATTGTAAAAATTAAATTGTAAATTCTTTCCTACATTATTGTTAATAAAAAGTAGTTAAATAGAGGTATTGACTATTGAGTTACTATTCATTTGTTATTTTTGAATGCTAAACAATTGAGTCTGGTGCTTTCTGTTTTTAGGGATATTTAGTTATTTTTTAATCATATTGCTAGTTTGACTAACTTGATGTGAATACTCTTAGGATCCAATGCTTACATTGATGCTAATTGATAAGCTCCAAATATCTATTGAAAAAAACTTGACAACTGCTACAAAGAAGAAGTGGCTTCTATACAATGGAATACAGCTTATGTTACAGCATGTAACACAATCTAAATACTCCTCAAACCAAAATATCAAAATTACTATGCTCCTCCAACCAAGTCAATCAAATTGCATATTTCAGCTCACAAAAAATGTGACCAAATTACATATACGGTAAGTCAGTACTACTATACCTCAACCCATGTCCCTCAAAGTTGATGCCTTTTCTTAAAACTCATTTGAAATGGGCACGAGATTAAATTCTATAAAGATGTGATGTAAAACTCAAGTTTTACCCATCAAATTTCAAAATATGCCACACCATCATATTACATATTAAAGAATATGCACAACCACACTTAATCAATTCTAATGCTCATTTGAAAATTCAACTTCCTGTGAGTTTATTGAGATGTTTTTATGTATGATAGGATGTATTGAGTTTTAAGTAAGAAACTAATATGACAACTTCTTATTGGATGGTGTAAAACATGGTTTTTACACCATATCCTTGTCGAATTCGGACTCATTTGAAACAATGACATGAATAATTTAGATGTTGAATTACAAAGTCTAAAAAAAATAAAAATAAAATAAAATAAAATAAAAACTTGTTTTTAGTCAATACTTTATGATGCGGCATAAAAGGTTAGCAGGGTTTTGTCAAATGTGAGCAACATATTCTTGACGCAAATGCACATAAAAATGTATGGCTGACCTTTTTTCAAGTTCTCTAAGGTTGCGAAATTCATTTTTGGTTCTGCTCAATTCAAAAGTGAATTGACTAAAACTAATTTTTTCATCAAATCTAGTTAGCAGGAGAGAATAATTTGGATTTCGTAGTGTCTGAAATTGGTCCCATATTCTGATATTCATCATCACATCTGACCATGTAACCATGAATTCAAGACAATATTTTTGACTGTTCTTATCGTACCTGTATGTATGTTCCCATGAGTAGCTACTACGCATAGATTAGTAATCCTTTTTTTTTTTTTTTCAAAAGAGATTCATGCATTGTTGTCAATTGATTATCTTCAAAGGTATGCCTTAAACTATGTTTCCTACGTCAGGGCTAGAACGAATAGGAGCTTATTTTAACTTTCATTATTGTAATGACTGGTAATTCAAGAAGATAATTATTTATAATGCTGCAACAGAGCATATGTTGAAGCAGCGACAGCTCTAAGAAATTTTTAAAGAACTTAAATACATCAACATTGTAACAATAACAACAACAATAGAAAACAAATATATGAAAATTTACAATTTCTTTCTACTAATAAAATGAAAAGACAAAAAGAGACTGATGAGAGAAAAAATGAGAACTGAGAATGTTGAGATGAGGGCAATTAAATGAGAGAGAATCTGAAATGATTATTAAAAAAAAAAAGGAAAAATGGAGAATGAGAGAGAGAGAGAGAGAGCAATGGATGATATACATATTGTGACTACGAGCCTAATAGGGTTTTTTTTTTTTTTTTTTTTTATATATATATTTTTATAAATGAGCTTTTTGTTGAATTATTTGATATTTTGTTGTTTGACTTAGTCTTGTTTTTGTTTGGACTATTATTGCTATTATTTGAGCTCATTTGTATTGTTGCTACTTGATCTTATATTTTTGTTTAAGGGGTTAAGGATCATATTGGGATTCTCAAGTTATGTGTGGTGGTCTGTTCCCAACAACCTTGGGCTTTTGTGTCCAGACCTCCAATTTACTTGTACTCTAGGTTAGACTTATCCTACAAAGAGAGGTCCAAGAAATGGCTCTAAAGGTTACTGAGAGAGTTAAACTGTTGTTTTTGGCCAAAAAGTCCCTTGATCCTGGCTTAGCCGAGATGATGATTGTATAGTCGAGCCCCCTACCCTGCAATCCAAACAATATTTCTTAATCCCCAAGTTGTATACCAATTTTCCAACCCCTGATCCTTGTCTCTCCTCAATTTATAGTCTCCCCTTAGTGGGGTTGTCATGATGACGGGATTTTCCCCATGTCAGTGGCTCCTTCTACACAATATTCTTGACAAGATGTGACCCACTGCAAACTGCAAATTAAGGGTGTCAAATGGGTGGGTTTGGATGGATTTACAGTGGGCATAATTGGGTTGGGTACATAAAACTCATTTACCCATTTAACTAATTACATCTAACCCAAACTCAACCCAATCCAATTATTATGGGTAAACCCCAACCCACCCAATTACCCAATAATCAAAAATACCAAAATGCCCCTAAAACTTGAAAATGACCAAACTACTCCTAAAATCCTTTAAAATTACCGAAATACTCTCTAAACCTAAAAAAAGACCAAAATATACTCAAAAACCACTAAACTTTACCAAAATACTTCTGAAACTTAAAAACAATGATTGAAATACCCTCGAAATCTATAAATTGACCAAAATACCCCAACAAATCTAAAAGAATGACCAAAATACCCCCAAAACTTGTAAAAGACCAAAATATCTCCAAAACCTAAAAATTTACCAAAATACCACCGAAACCTAAAAAATGACTGAAATACTCTTAAAACCTAAAAATGATCAAAAATACCTCCTAAACCTAAAAAATGACCGAAATTTCCCCCAAAACCTAAAAACTAACCAAAATACCCCCAAAACCGAAAAATTAACCAAAATACCACCAAAACCTAGAAAATGACCAAAATACCCCCTCAAAACCTAAAATATGATCGAAATATCCACTAAACCTAAAAAATGACCAAAATGCCCCTAAAACTTATAAGATGATAAAAATACGCCCTAAACCTTAAAAAAATGAACGAAATGCCACCAATTTAAAAAAAAAAAATGACCAAGATACCCTGAAATCTAAAATATGACCCAAATACCCTGAAACCTAAAAAATTACTAAAATACCCCCAAAACCTAGTAAATGACCGATATATCCTTAAAACCTTAAAAATGACTGAAATACCTCCGAAACCTAGAAAATTACCAAACTAGCCCCAAAATCAAAAAATTAACGAAACACCCCTAAAACCTAAAAAAGTACCAACATTCCCTCAAAACCTACAAAATGACCGAAACACTAATAGAACCTTCAAATTTGATGACAATGCCCTTGAAACATCCAAAATACCCCAACCTCTATTTTAGTAATTTTAGAGGCTTCAGGTGTATTTTGTTCATCTTATAGGTTTAGTGGTATTTTGGTCATTTTAAATATTTTGAGGGGTATTTTATTCATTTTGGAGATTTAGAGCTATTTTGGTCGTTTTAGAGGTTTTAGGGTATTTTTGGTAATTATAGAGGTTTCGGGTTATATGTGGTCATTTTAGGGGTTTCGGGGGTATTTTGGTCTTTTTTTTTAGGTTTTGTTTGTATTTCGGTCTTTTTTAGGTTTCAGGGGTATTTTGGTCAGTTTAAGGTTTCAGGGGTATTTTAGTCATTTTTTAGGTTTTGGGGGTATTTTGGTCATTTTCAAGTTTCAAGGGCACTTCGGTTAATTTTTAGGTTTTAGGGGGTATTTCGATCATTGCTTTGGTTTTAGGGGTATTTCGGTCGTTTTTTAAGTTACAAGGGTATTTTAGTAATTTTTTAGGTTTAGAGGATATTTCAGTCATTTTTTTAGGCTTAGGGGGTATTTCGGTCATTTTTTAGGTTTAGGGGGTATTTGGTCATTTTTTGGGTTTCCGAGGTATTTTAGTTGTTTTTTAGGTTTTAAGGGTGTTTTTGTCTCTTTTTAGGCTTCTAGGGTATTTCAGTCATTTTTTAGATTTCGGGAGTATTTCGGTCATTTTATAGGTTTAAGGGGTATTTCGGTCATTTTTAAGATTTAGGGGGTATTTTGGTAAATTTTTGGTTTCGTGGGGTATTTATGTCATTTTTTTATATCTAGGGGGTATTTTTGTAATTTTTAGGTTTCGGGGGGGTATTTATGTCATTTTCTTAGGTTTAGGGGGGTATTTTGGTAATTTTCAAGTTTTAGGGGTATTTATGTCATTTTTCAGGTTTAAGGGGTATTTTGGTCATTTTTTAAGTTTCATAAGTATTTTGGTCTTTTTAATGGTTTTGGGGTATTTTAGAGTTTGGTGATTTGTAGAAACGATACTTGGGTCATAATTAATTAGGTCTAATTAGGAACTCAGTTAAAACCAAATAAACATTACTATTAATTGGGTTAATATCCATTTAACCCAATTAATAATTAGGTGGGTTTTGGTCTTATTTAAGTAGGTGGGTTTGGGTGGACAAATGGGTTTAGGTTGATTTTACCACCCGTACTGCTGATATGACCTCCTGGGAACTCACATCCAATGCCGGTTGCTACTTGGCAGGTGGATTCCCCCAATGCATTATTTCTTGTTCACGTCATATCATGGGGTATGCAGTCTAAATGTTTAGCCAGGCCTATCTAGACTCGGTTAAGTGGGCCAAGATAGGCCGAGACCATCTAGAGAGTGAGCCTACAACTCAGGAATGGGCTAGTATTTCTCGGTCCATACAATTGTGGTGGTCTGTTCCTAACAACCTTGGGCTTTTAAGACCAAACCTCCACATTATGGTATTCATTTTTTTTTTAAGCGTAGACAAGACTAGTTAGTTGTGTGTGTGTAGATATATATATATATATATATTTTTTTTCTTTTGCAAGTAAAATTTTTGTCAAGTTAGAATATCCTTGCGAACAGTGAAGTCTGAACACTCTTTCTATAACGTAGAGTTGCCACTGTGTGGAAGCATAAGTTCTCATCTTGCGTTTGACCACAATTTCAAATCAATACTTTGCTGTCGCTAGCTATGTTATCGGCATGTGCTTGTTAGTACACAATTTCCATACGTTGTTTGCTGTCTCTGAACATACAAAGGTGAGAATCACCAACAGGATGGTCCATATTACTTGGGACACGACCTATGATTAGCTAAGATACTAATGTTTGAGGGGTCAAAATAAACGGTGAAGTAGCTTTCCAAAAAGAGAAATGCAATGTTAGTGCCACAAAAAGTTTTACAACTTTTACCACAATTCATCACACGATAAGTTGTGAGTGGTAGAGAAAAATTAGTGAGTTTATAAGGGTTCATATCTTTATCACTCACAACTCACCACATGGCGAGTTGTGATAAAAGTTGCGAAACTTTTTGCAGCATTAGCATTTCTCTTCTCAGAACTTGATCTCAACCTCACTTAGCATTCACATCAGCCTCTACACCTGATTTGATCAGAGATTTGTCTTCAAGCCTTGGGACACATGGAACGATCTTTATAGCCACCGCGCACCAAAATCAGAGAGAGAGAGAGAAAGTAAAGAATATATATATATATATATATCAAGTTATTGAGTTACTATTCTTTTGTTATTTTGAATGCTAAACAATTGATCTTGGTGCTTGCTGTTTTTTGGAGTATTTATCTCTCTTCTTTTTTTTTTTTCTTTTTTTTTTCTTTTTTTACACCATATTCAGTTCATGCAAAAATTCACGTCTATTTTAGTATAAGAATTTATTTTTTCTATTTTATATACTCACTTTTTAAAATACCTTATATTAGATTATTTATTTTACACTACATTTTATTAAAATGTCAATTTTCTTGATATTTTTAAAAAATTATTTATCTTTCTTTACACAGAACAACCAACATTGACTCTCTTTCTTTTATCCTCAAAATACATAAAGAAATAATTAAAAAACTAAATGTAAAATGAATAGTGTCAGAGTAAATTTACACAATTACTTTAGCAACTATGTATTTTTACACATCTTTGCATGGCGTGATGTACATGAATTTTAGACTCGATTGACTAAAATGTAATACTTTTTTCTATTATACAAGCACTGATATGAGGGCTCTTAGGATCCATGCTTACATTGATGCTAATTGATAATCTCCAAATATCTAGAGAAAAATTTATACCTACTTTATGGCTAGCTACATAGAAGAAGTTGCTTCTATACAATCGAACACAGCTTATGCTACAACATGTAACACTTGACCACAGCCTACCTTCCACACATGAATCCACTTGACCACAGCCTGTCAAATCATCGGCAATCTCCTCTTGGTGGTATGGCAAAGGTTGGTGGTGGTGGTGGAGGAACTGTGATGGTGGCTGGTAAGGATGGTTTGGGTTTTTTGATGGTGGAGCATGGGGTGGAGCAGGAAAGATGATATAGAAGATTTGGACTCATGTGGACAATTTTATATTTTATCACACAATTTTTCACAATTATCCTATGTGTCAAATTGTGATTGCTTATCACTTTCATATAAATCCACAACTTACAATCTAATATATTAAAGTTGTGCCACAATAAATTGTTGTCCAAAATTTTCTTTGGCAAGATGTTAGTGCATGGAAGGATTTCTAGGCCACGTGTGAAGGTGCATGGGGCTTGTTTGAAAACGAGGAAGATGACAATTTTATTTTCTTCAATAAAACCCTTTTCGTTGCAACTTCATTTTGGGCGCCCGCTTTTTTTATTTTTATTTTTTTATATTATTATCTTGACCAAACATATGATAGGTCCATCAGGTCCATCTTCAAGGCTGTAATTATTGAACATTTTTCAACTCAAATTTTTTGTAAAAATATGCTAATTAGAGCTAGGGAATCACTTGACCTAAATTTTTAATTAGAGAGAGATGGTGAGAGCTCCCTTCTATGATAAAAATGGACTAAAGAAAGGTGCATGGAGTGTGGAAGAAGATAATAAACTAAGGTCTTATATTCAGAGATTTGGCCACGAGATCTGGCGAGAACTACCCAAATTTGCAGGTAATTAAGAAACTCTTTGAAGCTGATAGAAATCAATCCAAGAAGGTCATTTGTATTTTTTATTTATTTTTTATATAGGAAAAAGAGAAATGTATCATTAGTGGATAATTATGTTAACTGCCTCATGAAATGTCTAGATAATTAAGGCTGTCTAATTTCTCGGCTTCTCTCAAATTATACTAAAAAATGAAAACATTGTTTAAGCACTTTAAGTTCTAATTTTTATGACAACCTTTTCCTTTACTTTTATTCTTCATTTTTATGCATGATTTGCCCTTATTGACTATCAGGATTGTCTTCCATTTTCTGTCATACTTTTCTTTCCTGGGAAAATCTAAATATAAAAAAATAAATTGGAATCCTGTGGCATTACAGTACTTCATGTTAATCAACCTTTTTTGTTATACATTGATTACAGGTTTATCAAGGTGTGGGAAGAGTTGCAGACTGCGATGGATGAACTACCTCCAGCCAAATGTAAGACGAGGAAACTACACAGAAGAAGAAGAGCTTATGATCATCAAATTGCATGAAGAACTAGGCAATAAGTAAGGACTTAAAACTTCGAAATTCTTCAACAAGAATTTGGATGAACATTGTAGGCCACAATCTGAATGATCCCTTGTGATTAACCGTAATTAATTAATTAGCCAAGTTGTTAATTAATCAATTAATCATGCAATTGCGTGGAAGCACAAACAAATCACCAAAAACTAAATATGCAGCGGAAATTAAATAACACGGTGAATTGTTTACGAATGGGGAAAACCCTAACGGCAAAAACTCCACCGGGTGATTTTCAGGTCACCACTCCTGAAACTCCACTATTATCAAATCAAGCGGTTACGAGTAAAGGAATCCCAAATACCTTACCAACCTACAGTTGAACCCTTACCCCAATACCCAATTGGACTTGATCTGAAGCGACAGTTCCCACCTTTGATGCACGGCTTCCAAGTACGTGACTAACCAATGCAAGGATCCCAGTACGCGACTTCAGAACACCAACTAAGGAAGAAAGGTTGGTTGCAAAGTTCTTCAGTTCATCCTATACGATGAAGATCAGGAAGATGCTTGGTCACAAAACTCTTTGGTGCAAAATACACAGCAACTTCTTCAGAGAAGATGAACTAGGTCAAGAACTTCGTCTTTTGATCACAATTTGCTTGAACAGAGATTGCTCAATGCTTTTGCAACTTGTGTCACACTTGACGGCTCTTAAAACAATCCTTTTATATGTTTAGGGTTAGAAGAAAAGAAGGCCCAAAATCATATTCACGGATCCCAAGAAAATCAGATTGGAAATCTGAAATTTTAAATCTCGACAGATAGCAAGTGTCGAGGTAGCTATCAAGCAGGTGTCGAGATTTAATGAATTTGCACTTCAGCTTGCTTTTTCTTAAACAGACTTGATGACTTCAACACTTAATCTTGAAACCTTGTTTCTTGAAGTATTAAAAACACCTAGAACTACCCAATTACAAGTAGAGTGCGTTTTGTCAAAGGATTAGCCAATTTACATAAATAAGTGACATATGTTCTTAACAAGTGAAAACATATATGTCCTAACAATCTCCCCCTTTAGCAATCCGTGACAAAACCACAACAAACAAATGAACATATGAGAGAAGTCATAAATCACTCAACTCATATTCACTTGTTGAATACAATAAAATCTGTCCTAACACAAACTCTTGAAAAACTTTGCAAGAAGAGAGTTTATGGCAAGTAGACTTTGACAACCTGTATTTCTGAAACACTTTAAACAAAACTCATCAAGGCATCTTGTGTGAAACAGAAATAATAGATTGCATACAAGTATAAAGAACATGTGTATAAAGATAGAAAAGAAACAACACATGGAGAGATAGGTGAAAGAAACATACATCCACATATATAAAGAAGTATAAGTACAATGTATGTAAAAATGGTCAAAGGACCTCATATACAAGATCAATGTATCTAAAAAGTAAAAAAAGAAAAGATACATATAGAACCTCACTACATCCCTCAGAATATCAACACTCCCCCTATCAAAATGTCCTATACTAACTCTCTCCCTAAGATGACTACTCTCATAACCCAAAACTACTCCCCCTTTTTGTCACGAGTGACAAAGGGTAGAGTGTCATGTAAACATCTCATCAGCAGAGCTAGCGTCCCCATCATCATCATCATCATCATCCTCATCCTCCTCATCCTCAGAATCTGAAGCTACTGGAGTAGGTGGTGAAGAAGTAGCCTCTGGAGCAAAACCACCCATGGTCGCCTGCCGTCGTGCAATACGACCAACACGAACATTCACCTGATACAACTCAGCAGAGAGTGTATCAAGGCGAGTGTCCACGCGCTGCAGCTGCGCCATAATATCTCCCAGAGATACATCGCTCGAAGAGGAAGAAGGAGCAGATGTAGATGGAGCTGATCTGGACGGAGCCGAACGGGAGGGAGGAGTGGCATCCGTCTGTCGCGACCTGAACTGCGCCTCACTACGTTTTACGGTAGCGGCATCTATGGCAGAGATGTATGTGAAGTAGTCGGACACAGAAAAGGGAATGGAAAAATGGCGTAAGATCCTCATGATAGCGGAAGGGAAGATGAGCTTATCACGGGATGCCGAATCAAGATAAACATCAATAATAGAAAGAATGAAGTGAGAAGGAAAATCTATAGTAAGATGCTCTAATAAGGATAACAAAAATCGAGCACGAGGCTCAGTGATGGAGTTGTAGTGAGAGAGTGGATGGAGTACAAAAGTCATCACCATGTTAAGAAATCTAGGACCTTTAGCAAAAGGCCTACATGATGTGTACTGATGCTCACCCCAATCAGTAGGATGCTCACAGAAAGCAGAGATGAGCTCATCTTTGGACATAGTCCTCAGACGCTCACAAGAAGGGTAGTCAGGAAACTCTATCCTAGGTACCTTAAGCACATCCGCAACCAACTGCGGTGTGACAGGAATGCACATACCTCGAACGCGAGTGAAAAAAAGAGGTACTGAACGATCGATCTCGTGCATGTTGGAGTAAAACTCCTGTATTAGCACGAGAGGGCAAGTGACCGGGATGTCACACAGTGACCCTCATTCCCTACTGTGAATGACAGAGGGAAGGTCAGTATCTGCGAAGTCCGCCAAAATGACTTGGCGTTTCGAATGAACACCTCGTCGAGAAAAGTTCTCCGAAAATGCCTTGTGGGCATCTCCATCACGGAACCGAAGGTTAAGAGGAGCAGAATCAGAAGAAGTAGAAGCTCCAGAACGTAGAGGGTTCCGAGCAGGAGTGGGTTTACGTTTGGGTGCCATAGACACTACTAACATAAAAGAATGAGAAAGAGAGAGAGAGGGAGACAATCAGAAAAGTCCCAAAACAATTCATATATGACAAATATATTAAACAAAAAGTACATATGCATGGGAATGCATGAGCATGTGACATGCAAATCAAAAAGGCATCATGGGCTCAGCCCAATCCAATCCTACCAGCACACAACATATAGCACACATCTAAATGCATGTAAATATCATTCTAATGCACACGGAATGCAATGTATGACATTTTGAAAGCATTTAAGTGAAAACCCAACCCAAAATTTCAATAAAAACTCATCAATTTGGAAAAACCCCAAAAAATTCAAAAAATCCCAAAACCTAGGTTTTAAAACATGCAATGCATGAAAAAGTAAGGGAAAATGAACATACCAGGTGATGGAATGCAAGGGAAGATCGAAAAAGATGAAGATTTGAAGCTTTGAGTGAGAAATGGGTGAAAGGGAGATGAAAAGTCTCGGAGAGATCGAGAGAGATCGAGTGAGAATGAGAGAAAATTGTGACAGGTCAATTTATAGGCACCTCAGTAATTCTCGACAACTGAGGTGTCGAGAGGTATCGAGGAAGCTGTCGATAAAGCTATCGAGAATTTGGCCTTCGACAGCTGAAGGTATCGAGAGGTGTCGAGGTACAAGACCAAATTCAGAGATAAGAAGCTCGATCGATCGCAAAGGTGTCGAGGAGGTATCGAGGAGACAGAAGATTTCTTGATCGATCCACCAGGTGTCGAGAAGGTGTCGAGATTGCGATAAGAAAAAGCTTGAGAAGCTCGACAGATGACCAGGTATCGAGGAGGTGTCGAGGAGGTGTCGAGCCAGCAATAAAAAGTAGTTTTTCGAGAAGAGAAAAACACAGACATGAATGCAATCCAACATACACCTCAACCAATGATCCACTCAACATATAAAGCTCTCAAACTCATCTCTCAACAGAAATTTAAGCACATGGATCCTCAAAAACACACACACACACACTAAAGTCTAACCAATTTTATTTTTCAAAAACAAGTTAAGACAGTTTAGTGAGCATACATTAGCACATGTAAAACCTTTGTGATGGCCAAATCACATTGTACCTGCACATGTATCAAAAGTACCAAAGAATATTGCGTGTTGTGTGTGAAAAACATCGCAAGATTGCATATGTGTATACATGTTATGACAATCTAAGATATGAAAAAATAACTTTTAACTCACACATAATCATAACTGTTTGATGGGGACTATCACCTTAGAGGTACATCCTATAACTCCCACATCTCCTAGAATACACGCTTGCAACCATATTTAAAGCATTTTTAATCTTTTTGCTTTTAATTTTCTTTGCATGTTTTCTTTTTATTTTTAGCATATCATACATGGGCATAAAAAGGAGAAAAGAAATACCTAAGATGTTAAGCATTTGACATCGCACTTTTGCTATGCCGAAGCATACGAATGTCTTTGACACTGCACTTTTGCTATGCCGAAGCATACAGGTGTCTTATTATGATTGGCGGGCAACAGTGGTGAGATGGTTATTTATGCCTTTCTCTTAGGATTTCTAGCCCTATCCGTCAAAAAGAGTGATATGAGTGTTAAGTTTTAAGAGATAACCTAATCTTACTCATCACAAACAAGAGCCACAAAGCTCACTTGCTTAGTTGTGCATAGAGATGCTCATCTAAGCTACAAAAGATACAAAGTTTAGAAACTTTGTTTCAATGGCCATCCAAGGTACACAAATACCAAAGTACACAAAACACACACTGTTTTTGTATTTTTCTGATTTTTCAATTTTTTTTTTATTTTTTTATTTTTTATATCAAAAACAAAATAAACAAAACTGAAAGTAAACACACAAAACATGTTAAACAAAACAAAGCATAAAACTAGACTGACTCAACAAAAATGCAAAACATACAAGTAATGCAACAAACAAGAAAAACGAGAAGGAGAGAAGAAAGTGATGAAATCACTTAGAGTCTTTTTTCTTCCACATCTTGGAAGAACCTTTCTTTTGATTGAATCCTTGAACTGGTGGTGAGGGGGAAGAATTAAAACCGTTCAGGTTAGAACGAAACATGAGGGCTTTTAGAATATCTCCAAGAGGAGCAAGAGAGGATTGAGGCTAATTTTGGCTTCCATAAGCTATCATGCCATTGCTCTGTTGAGTGGCTAGCCACATATAGCAATTTGGTCGAGTGTGACCAGCAGCTCCACAATGATGACAGAGATGCTGCTTCTTTTGTTTCGGCTTTTGAGAGTTAGCCTTCCTAGCCCTAGGGTTTTTAGCATCTTTCTTATCATGCTTAGGTTGTGCTCCTAAGATAGACTTACCCTTGTCTAAGTTCTCACTAGCTAATTCAGTTTTAATATCAGTATTCTCAATTTCAGTGTTATTAGCAGGAGAAACAAAAACAGTATTGCTAGTAGAAGCAGTGTTAGAGAAAGAAAGACCATACCCCAAGCCAGTTCGATCTGAAGCAGATTTCTGATTGCTAAGCATTTCATCAAGTTTTGCACTTGAAGTCCTCTCCAATTGAGCTCTAACTTGTGACAGCTATGCTTCAAGCTTCTTGGTCTTTTCAGCCAAAAAGTTGTTCTCAAATCTCAGTGCTCCAATAGTTTGATTCGCCTCATCAAACTTTGTGGACAACTCTTCACGATCAAGTTCCATATCACTGAGCTTCTTGGTGGCCAGCCTGTACAATTTCTCATGCTTCTCAGAAAGCTTGTAAAGCTTCTCATAGATTGAATGGATATCATCTTGATCATCCATCTTCTCAAATTTAGATTCCACCAGTTCTTCTTCTTCATCCACTTCTTCAACAATCCCTTCAGTAGGATTGACTGTGGCAGTGAAGGCATTTAAGATTCCGTCATCCTCATTGTCGGAATCATCTTCAAGCTCAGTGTCACTTAAGGTTGCAGCAAGTGCCTTACTCTTCCCAATGCTCTTGAGATATGTCGGGCATTCATGCTTCATGTGACCGAATCCATGACATCCAAAGCACTTTGGTCCTGCGGGAACAGTGTACTAACCGCCATCCTTCTTCCCTTTGTCTTGACTCTTGAACTGAGACGAACTGGATTGTCTGCGGTCCTTGTCGAAGTTCCTCCCATTGGCATTCTTCATAAACTTCTTGAACTGCCTTGTAATGTAGGACTTCATCTTGGAATCTTCATCATCGGAAGACTCATCTGTATCACTGCTCTTCGCCTTCAAAGCCATGCTCTTGCTTTTACCAGTTTTGCCAATCCTGGAGAGTCCTAACTCATAGGTCTGCAAGTTTCCAACCAGCTCAGTCAAAGGAATCTTGTCAATATCCTTTGATTCTTCTATTGCCGTTATCTTGGCATGGAATCTCTCAGGTAGAGATCTGAGCACTTTCCTTACAACCTTGGGTTCAGGGATGGTTTCCCCAAGATTGAAGGCTGAGTTCACTATGTCCTTGAGCTTGGCATAGAACTCATCGAACGACTTATCCTCCTCCATCTTAATTTCTTCAAAGCTAGTAGTGAGCCTCTGTAGTTTTGAATCTTTGACAGCCTTTGTTCCTTCATAGGTTGTCTGGAGGATGATCCAAGCCTCCTTAGCAGTTTTAGTTGAGGATATCTTCTTGAACTCCTCATTGGTGACTGCACTAAATAGGGCATTTAACGCTCTACTGTTGAAGTTAGCCGCCTTGATCTTCGCATCATCCCAATCGGCCGGTTCTTCTTTTGGCTTAGTCCAGCCAATCTCTACAGCTTGCCACACCTTCTCATCTAAAGACTGCAAGAAAGCTCTCATGCGTACTTTCCAGTATGCATAGTTAGTGGCATCAAATAAAGGAGGTATGATTAATGACTGTCCTCTATCCATGACAAGCAGGGGTCAATGGATCAACACAGCAAAGATTAAACCTAATCAGAGTGTGCCTGCTCTGATACCACTTGATAGGCCATAATCTGAATGACCCCTTGTGATTAACCCTAATTAATTAATTAGCCAAGTTGTTAATTAATCAATTAATCATGCAATTGCGTGGAAGCACAAACAAATCACCAAAAACTAAATATGCAGCGGAAATTAAATAATACGGTGATTTGTTTACGAATGGGGAAAACCCTAACGGCAAAAACCCCACCGGGTGATTTTCAGGTCACCACTCCCGAAACTCCACTATTATCAAATCAAGCGGTTACAAGTAAAGGAATCCCAAGTACCTTACCAACCTACAGTTGAACCCTTACCCAATACCCAATTGGACTTGATTTGTAGCGATAGTTCCCACCTTTGATGCACAGCTCCCAAGTACGTGACTAACCAATGCGCGGATCCCAGTACGCGACTTCAGAACACCAACTAAGGAAGAAAGGTTGGTTGCAAAGTTCTTCAGTTCATCATATAAGATGAAGATCAGGAATTATTGGTCACAAAACCCTATGGTGCAAAATACACAGCAACTTCTTCAGAGAAGATGAACTAGGTCAAGAACTTCGTCTTTTGATCACAATTTGCTTGAACAGAGATTGCTCAATGCTTTTGCAACTTGTGTCACACTTGACGGCTCTTAAAACAATCCTTTTATATGTTTAGGGTTAGAAGAAAAGAAGGCCCAAAATCATATTCACGGATCCCAAGAAAATCAGATTGGAAATCTGAAATTTTAAATCTCGACAGATAGCAGGTGTCGAGGTAGCTATCGAGAAGGTGTTGAGATTTAATGAATTTGCACTTCAGCTTGCTTTTTCTTGGACAGACTTGATGACTTCAACACTTAACCTTGAAACCTTGTTTCTTGAAGTATTAAAAACACCTAGAATTACCCAATTACAAGTAGAGTGCGTTTTGTCAAAGGATTAGCCAATTTACATAAATAAGTGACATATGTTCTTAACAAGTGAAAACATATATGTCCTAACAAACATAACTTTATTTACAAAATCTCCCCTTCTTTCCATGTACTTTTTCTTGTTTGCATGTTTTCATACTTGATAACAAATATTTATGAGCATAACCTACTTCACGCATGCCAGTCATTTTGAAGAATTCAGCGAAAACATGTTGCATGGTGAATACTCATAAGCATCTTATGTCTGCATTAAATGCATCTGTAAGTAACCAAGATATGTCACCATAATTATTCAGTTTCTCTTTGAAATGATTCAAAATGAATTTTTCAATGAGCTTAAATATGTGAATATAAATATATAGTAATGTAACAACATATAAACTTTTGAAATTGAGTTAGATTTGGTGTATATACTGGTGTTCTAGTTCTACTAATAGGTGCTGTTTCTTGAACTTTGTACTCTAGACATTTGATGCAATACAATCTTCTCATTCATCGAACAGAAGAAACCAAAAAAAAAAAAAAAAACTCTATATAAACCCCATGTATTTTTCTCTGTAGATTAATTGTTCGCGTAAAATAATTTGTATGCGCACAGAATCGTAACAAGTAGTAAAGTGTTTTTCTTTTTAGAAAACGAATGTCGAACCCACGGGGATTAACTATGTTATTGAATACCGAAATTCACTAAATAAATTAATATTTGAAAAATTGAAAATAAATGGAATGTTCTACTATCTAAATTAAGTTAAACTATTTAACAAAAATAAATCTACGAACAAAAGAAAGAATTAACAAAGCATAAAAATCTAAAAGTGTAAAAATATGATAAGAATGGATCTAGAGCGATTGATTTCACCTAACAAATCCCACATAATTTATTCTTCCTAATTATTAAATTCTAATAATCTCCCGTTGATGATTAAAAATTCCTTAACTATTAAATATCTTCTCTCGAATAATATCAAAAATATCTTCAGCTAACAATTCCATATCTCTATGCGAATTTAATTAACTGGAGACTCATTATGTACTTCGAATTTTCTGAAAAATCACACTAATCGCTGTAAAGCATCTCTACTTTCTCTCAACTAATGGTGTTTAATAAGAATTAAACACTCAATCATGGAAATATTAAAAATAAAATAACTCAGAAAATAAATTGTGTGTTCATTGCTAGACTACATCAACGCTCTAGAAAATAAAATTTAGTTCATAATAAAATTGAAAAGAAAACAAATAAAACTTGTGTTTTTCATCTGAATTGGTTGATCAACATGAAGCTCTCGCCTTTGTCCTCAGATCCTCCTCCTCAGAAAGACTCCCAAAAAATATTCTTCAATGCAGCCCCTTCTTCATAGGAAAATTCTTTTATGCAGCGGCACCCCTTATTTTTCTGTTTAGCTCATATTTATATCACATGACACTCGTGGCTGACCTAAGGCTTTTCTTTACAAAGACCAAAACCGAAGTGGCCCAATAGAAATTCCTTATTTGATTCTTGTATGTCGGTGAAGTTATAGGGAATTGTTGGACTTAGAGAAAGCCCATTTACTTTTCCTTATCTGACACTTCACGCTTTCAGCCTTGCAAATTACAATTCTCTACAAGTTGGCTTCTTGAATCAATTGGCCCCACCTTATTGTTTCAGCATAGTCAATTACACTTCACTTGCTCGGCTTCTTCTTCATTTTTCTTGTCTTCCACTAATTCTTGTAAACATGCAAAGCCTGTAGAACCTTGATCAAGCTGATTGATTATTAAGATTGATCCCAGTCTCCCAAGTTGAAGTGCAGATTGTGGCCCATTGAAATAAAACACTCTTCAAGTCAACCAATTTACATCCACAAGATGTAGATTAATCTGAAATCTTTTCAATCCTTCAAAGCACAAATGAATATATAAATATAAATAAAAAATCAAATCAAATTAAAAGAATAAAGGAAAACTAACAATTTTAATAAATAAGAGGATAATTAAAATCATGTAAAAATTACACTTATCATAGATGGTCTATGATTGCAGCAAGCTTGCCAGGGAGATCAGATAATGATATAAAAAACCATTGGCATGCCCACCTGAAGAAGCGCACCAAGAAAAATCCTACATCATCAAAGATGAAAACGCTATCCAATGAAGCCTACCAACATGATGCTGATATAGCAAGAAAAGCAAAAACTGACAGGACTGCAGAAGATAGTCTCGCTACATTGGAAACACTTGAACAATCGTTTAGTGACTTTTGGACTAAACCCTTTATATTGGACAATACCTACATCCAGAATAACTATCCAGAATACTTGGCAGATGGAGCATTTAGTGCATCTCAATCATGCTACAATGAAGGAATAGATACCATCTACGAGGCAATGCAAGAATTTGAGAACTACCAGCAAAGAATTAATGAAGATCCAGATTTGGTGAACTATTGTGTTGGTGCAATTTAATATTAAATGAAATATTTATCAATATAATAATTATGATTTTCTTTTCAATTAATGTGAATAATTTGATTAATTGAATGAGAGAAGGTGGGAGTTCATGAGGTAATCGTTTCATAGAGAGGAGTTGAATGTTAAGAAAATAGATTCCTACATTAATAAAGAGAAAATCTACATTATGTTATAATTGATGATGTTATTTGCTTAAGAACATGATGCATAAAAATGATACAATCCACACTAGGGTAGGTGAAATGCTGGAGATTTCCAATCCAATTCCATTTTCGCTTGTAATTTCAAATTAATTTTTGTATTTATTTTGACAAGATATGGTTATTTTATTCTCTCAAATGCTTTCTTTTGTTTCTTTGTTTCGGTGGAAAACATTTTCCTTGAAAAAAAAAATTCCAGAAAGAGTGACTAGTTTTGATGTTTATTGTAGCGAATCTGAATATGACCTTGAAAAAACCGTTTTATATACATCATTTAATACGCTTAAAAATCAGTAATATTTCATATAGACTCAATGCTGGTTTAGTTGAGCGTACTAATGGTAGTGGCCTCAAAGATAGTAGTGGTGGCAATGATAGAATTAGAGATAGTTGTGGTGAAGGTGGTGAAGGTGGTAGTGGTGATGGTGATGGTTTTAGGAGAAGGAAGAAAATAATGGGGGAGGCCATAAGGAAATTGTAGAAAACTACTTCCACTTCTCATAGAAAATGCTTTTCACCATTTTGACTTATTTTATATAAACCATGAAAACATTTTAGGAAAATCTTAGACCCCAAATTATTTATGTAGTGGATTAGTTGGTGTAAAGTTGTGATTTACAACTATGTGTTTTGTTGGCTTTTATTCCGTGCCAAATTTGACTGTAATTCTTATCAATCGTTTATACCCTGTATTTATTGTGGGAATTGATGTAAGGGTTGTGTGATAGAGAGTGTGTGAAGACTCAAGCAAAATTGGAAGCTGAAGGAATCTCACGGGTATGTCGCGACTAAGCTTCCCGCGAAGTGAGGCATGTGCCCTACACATGCTGGAATGCGAAGAGTCAGGCCAGGTGGAGACAGCTGTCTCTCGCGAGTATCTCGCGGGTAAGGCCTTCCCGCGAGACACCCGCGAGACATGCTGTTCTGCCAGCCTGTACTGACTGACTCACACATTTTGCACCTATCCTATATAAACCCTCATTACCCACAAATGTTGGGGAATGCTTCAGAGAGAAAACCCTAGCTAAACACATTTGCAATTAGAGATTGTCATCCCCACCTTTCTCTATACACTTGCTTGTGGTATCTCCTCAACCCTTCCCTCTCCATTTCCACACCATTGAGAGGTTGATAGCCCAAACACTTACCACACCTTTTGAGAGTGTTGAGTGACGTTTTGGTGCTGCTGGGAAGCATTGGAAGAAGCCAAGGATGGCAGATGCAACATGGAGCTTGTTGCGGGATCCGGAGAACTAAGACAAGACACGGTTCCGAGAAGCCTTGTTGGAGTAGGAGCTTGGAGGGCTTAGATACATCGGGTAGATTAGGCTTGGAGGGTCTCTTGCTTACTCATGTATCCCAACTGATTGTCTAGTGGATTGATTTCCGCTTGGAGGGCGGCGGAGAGGTTTTTCGCCGAGTTCTTCGGTTTCCTCTTCGAAAACACGTCTCGGTGTTTTCTGTGTTTGCATCCTTCTTCCCTACTCTTGTTTAATTTCATTATTACTGCTGTGTTGCTTTAATTATGAATTAGAGTAGCTTCTTGTTTATACGCTTGTGTTTACACTATTCCGCACTTGTATTAAGTTAGTGTAAAATCAACCAAGCCGTAATTTTAATTAGGGGGTCTAAACAGCTCGTGTGTTTTCAACACGTTTTCGAGCTCTCAATTCGTATCAGAGCGGGTACACTTGCTTGGTTTAATTACCTTAGTGTGATCCTTGACCCTATTTGAGATGGACCGGTCTCAATCGCTCAATGTTCCACCATTTTTTGATGGGAACAATTACGCATTCTGGAAAGTCAGAATGAGAGCATTTCTATGCTCTATAGAAGATACCGTTTGGGATGCGGTAGAGCTAGGCTGGACTAAGCCGGAGGCTCCTAAGGCAAATTGGGATAAGGCGGCTCTTGCAGCAGCCAATGCTAATAGTAAAGCTTTAAACGCTATATTTTGTGCTGTGTCTCCTGATGAATTCCACAGGATCTCTCACATGATAGTAGCCAAAGAAGCGTGGGAGATTTTGGAGACCACTTATGAGGGTACAAAGAAAGTTAAGGACACAAAGCTTCAGATGCTTACCACCAAATTTGAAGAGCTCAAGATGGGTGATGATGAACCATTTGATTCATTCTATGGGAAGCTCAATGAAATTGTAATTGCTAAACTCAATCTTGGGGAGAAGATTGAAGATGCTAAGGTGGTGAGAAAAGTATTGAGGTCCTTGCCTGAAAGTTTTAGAGCAAAAGTTACAGCCATAGAGGAAAGCAAGGATTTGGATGAGATTAAAATTCAAGAATTAGTTGGGTCTCTCCAAACATATCAGATGGGACTGCCTTCCCATAAGATGAGTAAATCACTTGCTCTTAAAACCATCACCGAAAGGATGGGTGATTCCTCCGAAGAAGATGGGGTGGAGAAGGAAGTAGCATTTCTTGCGAAAAACTTCCGAAAATTTCTGAAGATGAAGAACAGTGGGAAACCATTCAACAAAGGAAAATTTTCATCTTCAAGAGGTGATAGGAAAGAGTTTACAAGAAAAGAAGGGAGAGAGTTTCAACCTTCTTTAGAAATTATATGCTATGAGTGCAATGGCCATGGACATCTAAAGAAGGAGTGTCCAAATTTTCTGAGGGGAAAAGGCAAAGCTTATGCCACAACACTCAGTGATTCAGACTCCTCTGATTCTGACTCGGAAGAGAGCTATGACGGAGAGGGAAACTACTCCGCATTCATGACCATTGCTCATGTGGAGTCATCGGATGATTTGGATGCACTTGTGAAGGAGCTTGGTGAGCATTCTGATTCAGAGTCTATTGGGATTGTGGAAGAATCAGATGCTGAAGAAGAAGAAGAGAATACAGCTAATCTTCAAGAAAATTACTCCTTATTACTTGAGAAGTCGGGAGAGTATACCAGAGTAGCCAAGGCGGCTTTAAGAAAAATGAAGAAAGCTGAGGAAGATTACAAAAGTCTCTTGATCAGATATAAAGAGGCTAAGTGTGAGATTGAGACACTAAATGGCGAGTTGTCTGAAGCCTATACAAAGGTGAGGTTTCTTGAGTAAGAGGTAGTGCAAGCTCATGCCAAGATAGAGAGAGTCTCCTCCCAGAAGTTAGATGATGTTATCTCATCTCAAAAACCTTCTTCAGACAAGTCCGGGTTGGGATACACCGGAGGAAGCAGCTCATCAGCCAAAGCTACCAAAGAAGTGAAATTTGTGAAGGCCATAGAGCCTATGGTAGAAGAAATCATCCCTGAAAATGTTAAGGCTGAGAAGAAGAATGTGAGTGAGCAACGGATGGTGAATAAGCCCCGAAATCATTCCATGGGTAGACATGAAACCAGAGGAAGATCTCTCCCAAGATCACAACGGAGTCCTAGAACGGACTATGTGTGTCATTACTGCGGAATGCAAGGACATACCAGACCCAACTGTCAAAAGCTGAGATCAGACAACAATTCAAGCGCACCTCGGTCACGAGGAAGGAGAAATGACATGAGGTCTTGGGGTGGTGAACAACCGAGAAGTCAAAATCGTGATCCTGGCATGATGGACGTGATGAAAATGATTGGTGCCTTCACCACCTGCTTGGAGAGTTTCACCAGAAGGTTTGATAGTCCAAATTCTCGTACCCAATCCGTTAAGGATATCACCCCAAACGCACGTGACGTGTGGGTGAAGAGGGGTACTCATGCATAAGCATTATAACTTGTCCATGCATAAATTCTTTCAATGTTTAGGGACATTTGCTGTTATATCTTTTCATGCATTGCTCCATTTTTATTGTGGTTATTTTGTCCGGTTGATTTGTACCGGTTGTTTTTTTTGTTGTTAATCTTTATTTTCTTGCTCTGTTTTGGGTGTGTTCAAAAAATTCAAAAACACATAAAAAATAGAAAATCCAAAAAGTTTGATCACTTTGTTGAGTTTTGTCTCAAAGCATGTTTTGTCTTGTACCTTTGTACTTATGGCTTTGTGCATTTAACGAGTATAGCTTGTCTCTCATGCACTCATATCATTGTGGAAGAAATTCTGAAATCTATGTGACTGTTGTAAATAGATCTTCAACCTTGTCATGAATGATTAGTGAATGGTTTTGTTGATCTTGAGACATGCATAGACTCATGCCTATATATCTTCCCACTTTTATTTTTCTGCTTAAAAGAGCTCTCTAATTGTAAATCTCCAAATGAAAAGAGATATAGAGCTGCATAAGCCTGTCGCACAAACTAGTATTCGACTAGGAAAAAGGGAAAGCGACCAAAATAAAATGTATGATGCCCAACAAGCCAAAGGCTAACTCATCAATTGAAATATCAAAAATTTCAGGCATCTTTCTCTAAATGAGATTCTCTTTGCTCAAAAGTTGCAAATGATATGTTAAACATGGAGCCAAATGAAAAGCTTCAATGAATTATTGTCAAGTTCGTGTGGGAGGTCATATATGCATGTTTCTATAATTGAGATAGATCTCATAATCTAGTGCTAGTTGTGTATGCCTTGATTGAATTGATCATTGAAGCTTCACATTGGACTAAGGACTATCTCATTTTTGATATCCACACACAACACACAAGTTTATGTTCAATGAATGCTTATTCATTTGTGTGATTGTACTTGATTAAATGTGTTTTCACATGCTCAATCTTTGTTGATCAAACCCAAAAAGATTTTTGAGTGTTTTATTTGTTTTTGAAAGTGATTTTATACTTTCTTGTCTTTTGTTTTTTGATTAAAATGCATGTTTTTGTATTTCTTCAAAAACTGGTTCAGTGGTAGTTTCGCGAGAAGCTCGCGACTTAGAGCTTCCCGCGAAAAGGAGTTGAGGGAAATTTTTATTTTATCTTGTCACACAGAAACTTTCGCGACTGTGTTGCGACTGTCTCGCGACCAAAAGCTACTCGCGAAATGTTGTTTGGCTAAAATTGGATTTTTCCAATTTCAGACAGAAGTTACCGCGACTGTCTCGCGATTGTTTCGCGACCTAATGCTTCTCGCGAAAATTTTGTGCTTCAGTGGCCTTTCTCGTGACTGTCTCGCGACTGTGTCGCCACTCTCTAACCCGCGAAAAACGCGTGTTTTCAGTTTTTATATAGCTGATGTGACAGTTTTTCAAAACTATCAAACTTCCCTCGCTCAACCTCTCTCAAAGTTTTTCAACCCAAAATCACTATTCCATTCATTTCCCTTCAATCCAAGCATTTTTTCTGCATTTTCTTCTTCAAGGTATGTTTGTTAATCATTTCTTTTCAAGTTTTTACTTAGATTATGCAGAATTTTTGTTAGGGTTTTGATAATTGGGGATTTTCGAAACTTTGGGTTGGTTTTCAAAATTGGGTGAATCTTTTTAATTTTTTTTTGATTGGGCTGTGTCCCATTTGTTGTTTCTGCATATGTGTTGGCCCCTTGTGGCATTTTATCATGTATTGAGGGTAGATTTTCACATGTTCATGCATTATTCATGTATTTTTTGCATTTGTGCACACTAAGTGTTTGTCAAAATGTCCGAGTGACATTTTTGTGCCAAAATGGAATCAAGTGATTTCAATCCATAGTTTTCTCACTTGTTTGACCTTATTTTACTTAGGTTTGGTCATGGATTATGTGTCTCACTCACTTTGTTCATGTTGCACACTTTTGGCACACATCTAGACACTCTTGGCACACAACTAGGCACACTTAGGCACCCTCATGCATCTCACGCCGCACACACTCATCAGCACATGCACACAGACACACACTCTTGCACTATTTCGTAATTTGTTGCATTGTAGGTATGCCTTATAAATTGGAATCTTTTAGCATGATGTTTAGTGTATATCATGCTCTGTTTTTCAGTTAGTCTATGTCTGATTTGGCACTAACTTGAATCTAATGAAGTTTGTCTTCTGGTTTGTGTTTGTGCATTGTTGTTTCCTTCTTTGCCTTGTGAAATTATGCAGATGTCTCCCACCAAGCATGCTGCTAAGAAGAAATCCTCTTCAAAGAGAGCCCGAACTGATTCTGAACATTTCCGGTCTATAGATGCTGATATGAAGTACAATGACTGCTACAAGGACAAGACGATCATCATGGAACGGGTAGTCCAGTTAGAGACTCTTGAGGGCACTTGCATCCCTGAAGTGTTCAAGGATAGAACGTGGACCAAGCTGCTCAACCCGACTGGAGTGGTATATTCAGAGATTATCAAGGAGTTCTTCTCTAATGCCATTGTCAACAGAGATCGTATTGAGGGCTGGGTGAGACACAAGGAGTTTCAGATTACTAGAGAGAGCATCCAAGACTTTTTGGAGACTCGTCCTCCATCTCAGCAAATCACAGTTGCTTATGAGGACAGAATGGGTAATATTGCTGATATGATCACAGTCCTTGGTGGTGTACAGAAGAAATCATCCATGGACACTCTCAAGTTCTCTCCAGAAATGAGGACACTAAGCTATGTGATGATTCACAATCTGTATCCGGTCACCAATCTCACCACTCTGTCTGCTCCGAGAACAAGATTCTTGTATGATCTCTATACACATAAGGAGATTGATATTTGTGGCTACATCATGCATGTCTTGAAGAAGAGCATCACAAAGCAGAATTCACGGACTGTGATGCTGTTCCCCTCTTTGATCATGGGACTGATTGCCAAGACAAAGCTCAAGCTACCCAGTGGCCTCACAGCTGTCCCGAGGGATTACCCCATTGGTGGTCATACTTTGACTAGGAGCACTACACACATTAGAGGCTCCAAGACTGGTGTGCATACCATACCACCACCACGACAGGTTCAGCAGGAGGAAGCTGAAGATACAGAGGAAGAGATTGACAGGTTCACCTCGGCTCCAGAGCCCTCTGCACAGCCATCATCTTCTGCTCCACCACCAGGCTTAAGCAAACTTGATCAGTTGCTTGCTAAGATGGACCAGATGTCGACAGTGCTTGACTCCCATGTGCAGCACACAGCAGATCAGTTCGTGTACCTTCAGGGACAGATCACCGCATTAGCATCACAGGTTCAGGACTTGTCCTCCACTCACGGATCAGACTCCGATTCCGACCAGTTCTAGCCCTTTGGCCATTTCGGTCAAAAAGGGGGAGAAAATTCTAAGGGGGAGCTAGAGAAGAGCTTGCACAATGTTAGGGGGAGCATAGCCTAGATACACAGTAGCATTGGTTATTGGTTTTAAAGACGGTTTTTATTCAGTATTTTTTAGTGTTTATAACTGGTTTACTGCTTTTGGTTTAAGACTTTGATACTATGCTTTATTTAAGTATTATTTCAGATGTTTCTTTTGTGATATTCTCTATGCTTTGTAGCATACTTTGCATGTACCCATGTTGCTTTTGTAAGCTTTAAGGGTTGTTTTGTTTCATTGCATAGTTTTTGTAGGCTTTTATGGTTTGTGCCATGTATTTGCAATACTTTGCTTATGCAGCCTTTATGCTTGTGCTATTGAAGTTTAATGTCATACATTTACTTCACTACATCACTCTTGTGCCCGTGTAGGATTGTTCCTAGATGCATATACGTTCTATGCATTGGTTGAGTGATGAACACTCTTGTGCCCTAGTAGGATTGTTCCTAGATGCAAATACTTCGAGTACTTTGCATTGGTTGAGTGTTGGATTTGCAAATGGTACTCTTCATATGAGCTTATCATCTTGCATATCCGGATGTTCATTCCTTGTGTGAATGAGCATAGTAATTACTTCTGTATAGCGATTACTTGTTTGATCTTGCCATGATCTAGTGCTTTCTATTTCATCTTGCTTGATCATGCTATTAATGCTCCATATGCTTTTCAAGTTTTCTGCATACAATGATAATAGTTTGTTGCTGTGTTTCAGGAGTTACTTGTTCATATGTTTCAAGAGCTTATCAGAATCTAGAATTAAGTGTGAGTGAGTTTTGCCTGTGTTCCCAAACTCACGTTTAAGTCTAAAGTCTGTTTTAGGGTTTTGTCACGGAATAGCCAAATGGGGAGATTGTAAAGTTGTGATTTACAACTACGTGTTTTGTTGGCTTTTATTCCGTGCCAAATTTGATTGTAATTCTTATCAATCGTTTATACCCTGTATTTATTGTGGGAATTGATGTAAGGGTTGTGTGATAGAGAGTGTGTGAAGACTCAAGCAAAATTGGAAGCTGAAGGAATCTCGCGGGTATGTCGCGACTAAGCTTCCTGCGAAGTGAGGCATGTGCCCTGCACATGCTGGAATGCGAAGAGTCAGGCCAGGTGGAGACAGCTGTCTCTCGCGAGTATCTCGCGGGTAAGGCCTTCCCGCGAGACACCCGCGAGACATGCTGTTCTGCCGGCCTGTACTGACTGACTCACACATTTTGCACCTATCCTATATAAACCCTCATTACCCACAAATGTTGAGGAATGCTTCAGAGAGAAAACCCTAGCTAAACACATTTGCAATTAGAGATTGTCATCCCCACCTTTCTCTATACACTTGCTTGTGGTATCTCCTCAACCCTTCCCTCTCCATTTCCACACCATTGAGAGGTTGATAGCCCAAACACTTACCACACCTTTTGAGAGTGTTGAGTAACGTTTTGGTGCTGCTGGAAAGCATTGGAAGAAGCCAAGGATGGTAGATGCAACATGGAGCTTGTTGCGGGATCCGGAGAACTAAGACAAGACACAGTTCCGAGAAGCCTTGTTGGAGTAGGAGCTTGGAGGGCTTAGGTACATCGGGTAGATTAGGCTTGGAGGGTCTCTTGCTTACTCATGTATCCCAACTGATTGTCTAGTGAATCGATTTCCGCTTGGAGGGCGGCGGAGAGGTTTTTCGCCGAGTTCTTCGGTTTCCTCTTTGAAAACACGTCTCGGTGTTTTCTGTGTTTGCATCCTTCTTCCCTACTCTTGTTTAATTTCATTATTACTGCTGTGTTGCTTTAATTATGAATTAGAGTAGCTTCTTGTTTATACGCTTGTGTTTACACTATTCCGCACTTGTATTAAGTTAGTGTAAAATCAACCAAGCCGTAATTTTAATTAGGGGGTCTAAACAGCTCGTGTGTTTTCAACACGTTTTCGAGCTCTCAGTTGGTATTAATTGAATAATTTATGTATATTCCAATAAATAATTCAACCACAGTTTTCAATCGCCAAATCTAAAACAATAATAGTAAAAGCAATAAAAGGCACACTAATTTTGGTGACAAAGTGGAAAGTTAAGCTTTCAATAGAGTATGTAATGTGTTGTCGAAGTTCAAGATGTAATGTTCAAGATGTACATCAAAGAAGACAAAATTTAAAAATTTTGATTGCCCAGACGCTCAATTGATCAAACAAGAGTCTTCAACGGCCTTTTAAATTTTAATCACAGCACAATCAATCAAAAGAAAATTCTTGAAATGGCTTGATCGATCAAAAAACTGGAAAGCTAAATCTGACGTGTTTTGACTGAGTGAATGTTTTCTTGGTTTTTCGTTCCCTACATGCAAGCAAATAAATTAAAGGTCAAATTATAGCACGACTCAGAAGATATTTTAAAGAGTTATTTTCGTGTGCTACAAAGAGAGAAAATCTTAACCTAATTATCACCAACCCTTTTTTTAGAGATAATTACAATATACTACTGATCACGCTACTTGAACCATATATTTCCCCTAAGCACTTTGATCAGAATGATTTGAAGCTAAAGAGTTAATCATAGAATGTTGTTTCAGAACAATTTGAAACTACTGGAGTCAATTTGGTCATTACTATTAATTCATGTCCCTAGTGAATTAACAGTAAGAATTGAATTGACTACAAGTTTAAAATAATATAGACCAAATTGACTGTTACCAAAACATATGGACCAAATTGGTATTTTTGCTAAAAATAAATAACAAAAGTCTAATTGACTGGTCCTCTCAAACTTTGGTCAGATATTCTCTACCAAGTAAAATGCCTGAGCATTTCAATCGAAGGGTGAAAAAAAATTAACTAAACAAGTAGTGTTAGAAAAGAAATAAAAAATTATGATCTTTTGCCTAATGGCCTAACTTGAGCCCATGTCCAACCTTAGGGTGTGTTTGTTTGGAGGTAAAATAAGGTGGATTGAAAACTTTAGAGAGAACATGCGAAGGAAAACTTTTTGGAGTGTGTTTAGTTGGGTGGAGAGGAAGGAAAATAAATTGTGAGGCCTAGGTGTTTTCTCCCTGGCTTACCTAAAAGTTTTCTCTCCAAATTGGAGAGAAAAATGAAAGGAGAAAATGAAACTACTTAATAGAAAAAAAATGATCATATGCACTTGCACATGGGCAATTTGTCCAATTTCATCATTTTTTTTTTTTTGGATTTCCTATGCGTTGCCTTCTTCTTCTTCTTTTTTGTTTTTCTTTTTTGTTTTTTTTTTGTTTTTTTTTTTGTTTTTCTTTGTTTAACTAGACATGATTTTTTTTTTACTTGATTTTTATTTTTTAATAAATTGGGTAATTGTTTTTTTTTTTTTTGGGTCACTTGTTTGTTTTAATTGGCCATCATTTTTTTAACATTGGTATATGAGTAAATTTATACAAACTCACTTTTTCCATCCCTTCACTTTTCCACTCCCAACCAAACAAAAAAGAGAGAAATTAAAATCTTTTCTATCCTTTCACTTTTCCACCCCTCAAACCAAACGAACCCTTAATGAAAGCAAGGAACTTGTGACTTATCATGGCAATGGAATCAAAGACCAAATAGTAGGTATGGCCATTGGAGGGCTACACCAGTGGCCTAATGATGAGCAAGTTGAAGTATTCTTTTAACCATAAATCAATATCTAGAATTATAACATCTTAATGATTACTGCAGATTTTAACATTTTAAGATTTTACAATTAGAAATTAAGTAGACAGTAACATTTTGATTATATTTTTGCGTTTCCAAAACAGTAAGAAACCTTTTTCTATAAGAAAAATATAAGATTCCTACTGGAGAAAGGGGAGACTGACATTTTGATTTCCATTGCACCAAATCAATCATCTAAGATCAAATCATCCAGTAACAAATGTATAGTTCTTTACTCAATCATGCATTAGCAAACATTAATCTTGACTCCAAAATAAAACAGAACCTACTATTATTATTAACCCACATATGTGGACTAGAAAAGTAAGAGCAATACTCAAATAAGAAAGAAATGTCAAATTCAATAGCATATTCAAAATCGACTAATAAAGCGCACAATAACTTCACGCGTTTTGTTAAAATATATATGAACGGATTTTTCCATTTTAAGTTTTCATTTCTAAAATCATCATTTTTTTTTTTGTATTATTATTATTATTATTTATGTCATCTTTGTTTTGCATGTACTAGGAGCATGAAATAAAAGAACATAAAGTTAATTAGTTGCTTTGAATGCGCATCAATCCTCTGTCTCAAAGTTCCTGTCTCAGTTCATGCTCCACTACTCAACGGATAACATGCGTCTATTTATTCTTTTCTATTCTTAATACGTTAACTTCTTAATTCTTAGGTTTTAAGTCTTATAGTACCGCGCACTCTTGGTGCAATGGTCGGGATACAAGCTTTCAAGAAGGAGTTTCACACACATATATATACACTTAGATTATGTTAGAGTGGAATTTCTATTTTATATCAAAAAAAGAGAAAGTTTTAAGTCTTACAAATATCTAGATTCATGGTAGAAACAAGCCGCTGGAGCTGAAAGAAAGAGATGTGAAATGTCTTTGCATGTGATAGACATTCACAATCACACCTAAGGGCTGAAGAAAACAAAAATATAAACTAAAGAAAAAAGAGCCATGTGATGTCTTCTGAATTCTAATAATATGTATATATTTTTTTATCACTTTTAAGTCTGATGAATAAGAGATCTGAAGTTCAATCTCTGCCTATATCAAAAATCGATTGGTGTTTTAGTTTGATAATAAAGAACTATCATTAAAAGTGAACGTCAAAAATTAGAACTCTCTCAAAATAAAATAAAAAAGTTTTAACTGGGAACATCTATTCTCTATTAACGTTTTTGTTAGTAAGTGATAGGCCACAATCTGAATGACCCCTTGTGATAAACTCTAATTAATTAATTAATTAGCCAAGTTGTTAATTAATCAATTAAGCATGCAATTGCGTGGAAGCACAAACAAATCACCAAATACTAAATATGCAGCGGAAAATAAATAACACGGTGATTTGTTTACGAATGGGGAAAACCCTAACGGCAAAAACCCCACCGGGTGATTTTCAGGTCACCACTCCCGAAACTCCACTATTATCAAATCAAGCGGTTACAAGTAAAGGAATCCCAAGTACCTTACCAACCTACAGTTGAACCCTTACCCCAATACCCAATTGGACTTGATCTGTAGTGACAATTTCCACCTTTGATGCACGGCTCCCAAGTACGTGACTAACCAATGCGCGGATCCCAGTACGCGTCTTCAAACACCAACTTTAGAAGGAGAGGTTGGCTGCAAAGTTCTTCAGTTCATCATACACGATGAAGATCAGGAAGATGCTTGGTTACAAAACCCTATGGTGCAAATACACAGCAACTTCAAGAGAGAAGATGAACTAGGTTAAGAACTTCGTCTTTTGATCACAATTTGCTTGAACAAGGATTGCTCAATGCTTTTGCAACTTGTGTCACCCAAAACGGCTCTTAAAATAATCCTTTTATATGTTTAGGGTTAGAAGAAAAGAATGCCCAAAAACATATTCACGGATCCCAAGAAAATCAGACTGGAAATCTGACTTTTTAAATCTCGACAGATAGCAGGTGTCGAGGTAGCTGTCGAGAGGTGTCGAGCTTTAAAAACTGTGCACTTCAACTTGCTTTCTCTTGGACAGACTTGATGACTTCAACACTTGACCTTGAAACATTGTTTTTTGAAGTATTAAAAACACCTAGAACTATCCAATTACAAGCAAAGTGCGTTTTGTCAAAGGATTAGCCAATATACATAACTAAGTGACATATGTTCTTAAACAAGTTAAAACATATATGTCCTAACAATAAGCTAACTTACCGTACTTAAAACTTAAAGAGACATTAACGAATTAAGAATAGAAAATATAAGTAGACGCATGTAATAATATACTACTTTAACAATTTGTGGAATTTTTTGTGTCCAAACTTATTGAATCTGAAAATAATATCTCTCCGTCTCTCTGTTATTTAAGTATTAATTATGTTTAATCTTTTTCTGGCTGCAAGGCTGATGATACTTGTGGATACTTTGTTTGGCTTGACCCTCCTACATGTGCACGAGGTAGAGAATTGCTGCCTTTGCTTAGAGAGAAGGAGGTGGCAGCAAAAGAGAAAAATTATTCTCGACCAATGTGGCTTTTTGCTTTTGCATTTATTTGGTCGACGTTGATGGACGTATTACGAATTGTGGGGTGATATCTATGTACTCTTAACAATTAGATTTACTCTTCTTCTTCTTCTTCATTTTATTTTTTTATTATTATTATTTTTTTAAGTTTAATGAAATAAAAAATGTCACTCTTTCACAACTAGATGATATCCCGCAAAATGCACAAATATTTTGTAATTTAATTGGAAAATAATTTTTATGTGTTCTTATAAAGACCCATATATAATACCCATTTTGTTGTATAATATTTATGATATTTTCTCACACTGTTGTTAAATTCTTTGAAGCCCGATTTTCTTAATTCATATCTTATAAATTTTTCTAATCCTAGTAGTAGTTTTTGACTATTGAGGGGATTTTCTTTACTCATCTAGATATATGAGGTTAGAACTGAATATAGTACTTAGACAAGAAACTATATTTTATTATAAATTTAATATTAAAATGATTAAAATAAAATCTAGATAAAAAGTAGTCTTTATTTTTTATAATTGAATACTTATTAAACACTTCCTCAACCATTCCAATCTCACCACCAAATCCCAAGACCCCAATTGCAAACCTTGTGTTCATTGTCTAAAAGAGATGAAATCATTTGTGTACCAACATAAAGAGAACATAATCAAACAAAGAAAAAAAAATGGCTAAAAACACTTCCATTTATTAAAATAAGTCATTTGTTTTGGCAATAATATTTTCTAGAAAATAAGTCATTTTCCAAAAAGTGTTTTCTATAAAACTATTTCATTTTCCTATGTTTGATGGTAACCTTAAATGACATGATTTTTTTTTAACTTTCCCTATTTAGCTTACTTTGAAATAGAATTGTTTTCCAAAAAAAATAATTTGTGAAAAACAATCTTTAAAAATAAGTCATACTTTTTATGTTAACCAAAGATAGTTTTCCTTTGACTCATTTTTTCTAATGCTACAAAACACTGGAAAACACAGAAAACTATCTTTACACAATGTTTTTATTAAAAGAAACGGAGCGCAGCTAGGCCTCCATACCCTAAAAAAACTTATGAATATCCAAAATTATAACATCTTCATGATTACTTCGGTTATAAAAATTTTTAGATTTTATAATTAGAAATTAAGTAGACAGTAACATTTTCATTATATTTTTGCGTTTCCAAAACAGTAAGAGAACCCTTTTCTATGAGGAAAAATATAAGATTCTTTTTGGAGGGAGGTGAGACTGACATTTGATCTCCATTGCACCAAATCGAGCATATAAGATCAAATCATCCAGTAACAAATATATAGTTCTTTACTCAATTGTGCATTAGCAAACATTCTAGACTCCAAACAAAATAAAACAGTACCTATTATTATTATTATTATTATGAACCCACATATGTGGACAAGAAAAGTCAGGTTCAAATAGCATATTCAAAATTGACTAATAAAGCGCAAAATAACTTCACGCGCTTTGTTAAAATATCATTTCTATTTTTTTTTTTTTTTTTTACAGGCCAATTTTTTTTCTTATTGAAAATTTGAATGTTCAAAAAGCAAAATCATCATATTTTTTGTATTTTGTATTTTTTTTTACTTATCTATCAAACAATGAATTGTGTTATTTTACCTCAAAACCAATTGGTGATAAGGAATATATATATACCCAAATCTTTTATTACAATCGATATCACGCCATGTAGACCTATTTTTAGAGTGGTTGTATGGAGTCAAATTTTGGTCTCCCAACATTATCTTTGTTTTACTTGTATTAGCTAATAGGAGCATGAAATAAAAGAATAGAAAATTAATTAGTTGCTTCGAATTCGCATCCTGTGTCTCAAAATTCCTGTCCCAGTTCATGCTCCACCACTCAATGGATAACACCTCAACTGTACACCCTATCCTATCCCAGAACATTCTCGTCATCATTCGTTGATATGTAGCCCCAGCGTTCTTCAATCCAAACGGCATTACAGTATAGTGATAGTTAGCATCAGGGTTTATAAATGTTGTCTTCTCTTGGTCCTCGGCAGTCAGGGCAATATGGTGATAACCCTGAAAAGCGTCCAGGAAGCTCATCCTTGGATGCCTGTATGTGGTATCTACCAACTGATCAATCTTAGGAATCGGGAACTGATCCTTTAGGCACACTAGGTTTAGGTCAGTGAAGTCAACATAAACCCTCCATTTACCGTTTTTCTTTTTTACCAACACGGCATTTGCTAGCCACTCCGAGAAGAAAATCTCCTTTATAACCCCGGCTTCCTTCAACCTCTTGCCTAACAGCATCGACATGTTCCTTAGTTGATCTCCTCAACGCATGCTTCTTGGGAGGGCATAGGGAGTCCACGTTAAGCTTGTGAACTATAAACTCAGAGTCCACCTCGAGTACCTCATACGGGCTCCAGGCGAACACGTCTACATTCTGTACAAGAAACAGCAACATCTCTACCTTCTCTTCGTTCTTCATGCTTGCTCCAATCAGAAAACTCCTATCATCATCCGGTAATATCCTTACCCTCACCGAGTTTTCAGTACAGCTAGTCCTCGCTCCCACTTGGGGTTTCTGTAATTGCTATGAGGAAGCCTCCTCAGTCATTTCCTTCTATTTGATTCCCTGGCCAACTGTGGCTACCATGCATTGTCTGGCCACTTGCTGGCTTCCCCTTACTATGGCAATGCCCCGCTAGCTTCGTGCAGAACTTGACTTTCACATGCAAGGTGGACAGCACTACCCCCATTGCATGAATCCATGGCCTCCCCAAGATCGTCGTGTAAGGGGAAAACAAGGCGACCACTATGAACGTTACCATCACCTCCTTGCCTTCTATATTTACAAGAAGCGATATTTGCCTTTCTAGGATCACCATCTGACCATCAAACCCAATCAGTGGCATATCATACTTGAGGAGGTCTTCCTTCTTCAAGCTAAGCCCCCTGTACAAGTCAGGACTCACCACATCAGCTTCACTCCCTTGGTCTATGATCACTTTCTTCACTACAAAACCATTTATACGGGCCATAACCACCAAAGCATCATCGTGTGGTTAAACCGTGCCCTCCTGATCATCGACATTGAAGGCTATGGGCTCCTGAGTACATCTCAACTTCTTCTCAGGAGGTTAATCACCTGTGCATCCCTCTACCGAAACCACGGCCAGTACCTCCCTTCTGCTAAACATTTAAGTACCTCTTGGAGCTACGTGGATAACTTCTATCACTCCCAGTAGAGGTGGGAGAGGATTTCCAAGAGGTTGGGCGTCCTGCCCGGCTTCCTGATTTCTGGGATCCACCACGAACTCTTTCAGGTATCTTGCTTTTACCAACTACTCTAGATGATCTTTTAACACCCTACACTATTCGGTGGTATGCCCCTTATCTTTATGGTAAGTACAATATAAGTTCTGATTCCTCCTGGACGGATCTCCTCCCATCTTGTTTGGCCACTAAAAGTATGGCTCATTCTTAATACGATCAATGATCTTATGCACCGGTTCTTTGAAGGCTACATTCACCTCTCCCATCTGTGGCCATGGTTCTTGAATCCTCAAATCCTTCCAGGGCCTGGATGGTAATCCGATATGCCAAGGATGATTTATGACCAAGGCCTTGCCCTTGTTCTGTAGCCGGTCATCTTCCAAACGTTTATATGCTTTGATACGCCTCATCAACTGTCGTATATCCTCGGAAGGCCTTCTCGTCAACGATTCCCGTAGGCCAGAATCTTCGGGCAACCCCATCCTAAAAGTACCTGCCGCGATATTTTCATTACCTCCGCCAATCTCGTTGTACAACTCCCAATACCGATTAGCGTAGCTGCGGAGGGTTTCCCTTGCCCCCATCTTCATTAACAGCAACGCGTCCACGGGCTGAAGGACTTGGCTGCAAGTCATGAACCGTGCACCGAACTTTTGAATCAATTCGAAAAAGCTATGAATTGAGCCTTTCCTTAATCCATTGAACCATCTCAAAGCAGTGGGACCGAGGCTTAAGGGGAACACTTTACACATCAGTGCATCGTTGTGAGTGTGCAAAGACATCATTTGAATATAATGACTTACATGTTCTACCGAGTCCGTCTTTCCATCGTAGGAATTAAACGGAGGCCTTGTAAATCTGCTTGGCATAGGTGCCCTTTCAATGTCACTCAAGAATGGTGACCGGGCAGCTCGGCATAATGTGTGGCTCATAGCGTCCATGGCCGTGTTCCGAGGTTGCCTTTCCTCTGGGGAAATAGAATCCCAGTTTGCATATTCCTGCGAATGATCCCGATGCCAATAAGACCTGATTTGATGGGACCCTGCTCCATGATGATCCCTAACACTAGCCAACCTTTCCCTTCGCTTCCCGTGGTCCTTCCTCCAATGCCTACCTCTTGCTTGCAACTCTAAATCCCTCACCAACCTACGAAGGTGTTCAAGTTCCTTGTCCTATTAATGGTGCTCTTCATCCCTTCTGTCAAAACGATTGCACCCTGAAGTGCCCGACATTGTTCGGTACGTTTGAAACGACCCTTCTCCAAGGTCGGACTGCCTTTCCTCCTCATGCACCCTATCTTTGCATTTTCTGCCTTCTTTCCCTCCAAGTGGATCCCCGTGAAAACCTCCCAGAGCCACTTTCAGCATAACTCCCAAATGAAACTCCAGACATTTTCCCGTGCACGCCTTCACAAAACCATAGCTTTGTAGGAGATTCCCACAGATGGCGTCAATTGTTCGTACCCAAAATATAAAGCTATTGGTCTTGACCTCTACTTGGGCTCACAATCTATTTGTTTGGTAGGTTTTTGTGTTTCCTACTGTGGTTGGTCCTATGCTTAGCGAACCCAAATACAATTCTATTTCTTTAAGCTCTCTCTCCCTCACAAGATCGTTCCTTTGCTTTCTTTGAGGGTTTGCTCCCTTCTCTCAGTATTCTTTGCAGAAATGCCAACCCCCTATTCCTCATCTTCTTCTCGTATTTATAGTCCAAGATAAGTAGAGGTGTTATGATTACTCTAGGTCATTAGTGGGCATGGGGGTCCAATTCCATCGTTTCAAAGTGGGTGTTTAGGTGGGAGTGGGAGGAGTGGCATCGGAACTGCTTCCCATCTCAGAGAAGCCATTCGGCGGCGATATTCCCCAAGGTACTGTTGGGAAGCCGAGAGGCGGTACCCCGAGCAATCGCTATCTTGTTCGGGATATAATTGACCGGGCAAGTCCCAGGTAATGGAACATGATGTGCATAGATTAAGGGTATTCGCCCAATGGGCTTTGAGCCGGCATGAGGCCTAGGCCTATAGCCCTGGAAGGCTTAGGGTCTGGAGTCGGTTAAAGGGGTTGGGGTCATGGGTCGTACCTTTGAGTCAAAGTTCAGGGCCAAGTGGGCCTGGGGACCCTTATGTCGTACAGTTATATTATATGTTTTAGGTATAAACCGCCATTTAATCTCCCTCAATATTAAAAGTGATATCAACATGTACGTATCTTAATTAAGCACCTAAAACAAGTTCGTTTTTCATGTGGGAAATGCTCCACCTCTTTTAATAATAGCATTTCTTACACATACATCGTACCACCAGCCCTCAACCATGTCTTCTTCAACTGCACCTTATGCACTGGGAAATCCTTGGATGCAGTTTTGTCATTATGGAACAAGGGCACCTGTCCATATATGGACAGGTGGAAGCATCGGGAGGAGGTTTTGGGCGTAAGAAAAATACAGGGTATTGTACTAATTTGAAAGAATAAAATTTTGAGAAAATCTACGAAAACAACTTTTGTTCCACAATTTTTACAACAACTTAACATGTGTGACTATAAATTGTGGAGATTATAAATTGTGGAGAAAAAACTAGTAGGTTTATGTGAAAGTTTACAAAAATAAAACAAAAAAGATGATACAGTAAAAATTTTCATAATCACTTTCACAATTTGTTGACATGTTAAGTCACGATCAGAACAACATTTTTATATAGGTCCATTTTGACATGACACTGTTTTTATTAACACTAATAACAACATATCATTTTAATAATTGTAAAAAATTTTGTGTCACTAATTATAATCAACTTATTGAATCTGAAAATATATTTGTAGATGACTAAATTTCTCGGTTCGAAATAAGTCAAACAAGTAAAAATAGTTGCACAAATGCGGATTTGTATTGAATATGTGGTATAATTCTCTGTGATTACAAAAGAGTGATCCTCTGATTCGATCTCCTTGCAAGACTTATTGATTTGGATTTGTGGTAATGTGATTGTGACTTGAACACAAAATATCCTTCAATTTGGTTGAGGGATGGATCGAAGATTGCTGAAACGGAATTACAATGAATCTCCGGCTATGAGCTTGTTAGAAATCCTTTGTTCTTCACGTTCTTCGTGTTCTTCGTGTGTTCTTCGTCTTTAAAGGTTTATGGTGGAAGTTCTTCGGGGCTTTAGGAGCTTGGATCCGTAGAGCTTCACTGATTTGTGATTTGTTAATGTTTTCGGACACTTTAGGCTTGATTCCCGCAAACTTTTGGATCTAGGCAGATGATTTGGATGATTTCTCTTCGAATGTTCTTCGTATTCGAAGTTGAAGTTCTTGAAGTTCTTGGAGGCTTTAGAGCTTGGTTCCGGCAGAGCTTCTGGACTTCTGAATCTTCTCTGATGCTGCTTATGCTTCAGATGACTTGATGTCCTCCTCCCCAGATCTCCAGATGCCTTAGGAAGGCTTCTATTTATAGGAGTTTAGGGGTAGGTAAGCGACACGTGGCAGAGCTTGATTGGTTCGCTTATGTCATCGCTTACACGTGCTGGACTGATTGTGTCATTGCTTACACGTGCGAGACTGCTTATGTCATCGTTTACACGTGCGCTGATGTGTGATTAGTTTTTGCTTGACACTTGGCAAATTTCTGTTGGTTTCTGAGCAGTGATAGCAAAACCTAGCAGTAATACGTGGCGCTTTGTAATTGGCTGTATTTTGTGGAATTGGTAGTATGATGTGTCAGCTTGTGATAGGTCGAGAATTTTCCCTCTCTACAAATGCCTCCTCGAGACTCATTCATGCACACAGTTTCAGAGTGTGATGTGGGAATGAGTTTCGAAAACAGACTTTTGCACTTGACTCTTCAAATGAAGTAATTGAAGGTGGTGGAGCTTTCAGCAGGATGAGATAATTTCCGAGGAGTAGACCCACCCATATGAAAGGTTTTGATGAGACCGAAAAGAGGTCTGCAAGTATTTGAATGTACTTGTGTGACCAAGCCTTCTCAGCAGAGGTTAAGTTGAAGTAACTTCAGAAGAGTGTTTTTGGATTGTTGGCGGCAATCACAAGGTGTAGAAGATGGGGAAGACGCGAGGATGGTGGCTGGGTACAACATGCAGAGTCATGGGGCTAGCCTCGTGTTTTTAAGAACCGCTGGTGAAGTCATCTCAGAAGAGTGTACTTCGGATTATGGTGAGGCCATGTGGGAAAGTGGTTGAATGCACATGTGTAATTGTTTCACTCAAGTTAAGTTGAGGTAATTTAAGAAGTTTATGGATTCTGGGGATGTTGATGAGGGTGGTGAAGAAGACGGGGATGAAGCAAAGCAAATGGGTGAAACATACGCCACCATGGTGCTGGCCCTGTATGTCGGGAACCCTCTAGTGTAGATGTTTCTATGAAGTACACCTTTGAAAATGGGATGACTGTATGTTTGCATGGGGTCTGATAGTAAGTCATTGAATGTGCGTGTGTAATGGGACCATGCCGACAGACATTAAGTTGAAGTAATTTCAGAAGAGTACCTTCTGAAATACTTCAAGCTAGATTTAAGTTGGAGTAATTCCAGAAAATGTCTTTTGAGGTACCAGCAACGATGACCTTTGAGTCCCATAGTGGTGGGGACATGGAATAAGGCTCTGGTAACCATTTACCGGCTCCAAAGGCTAAACTCTAATGAGCTGGTGCCTTGAAGGTTGTTTCAAGTGTTAGATGAAAGATAATTTGTAGGATACCCCAACACTTTTTACCATCTTCACTTACTGCTACTTGCTGGAAAAGCATAGAAAAATGAAAGATGGAGCTAACTTGTGATTTTGGTCTTAAAAACCAGCCAAGTTGCTGTTTGTTCCGAACCGCTGCTTCTGTTGGAAGGCCAAACAATTGGAGAGAGACCACTGGAGACCTAAGGTTAGGAACAGGTGTCTCTGCTGGACTTAGACTTCCTGGCCAACCAAATCCATGGAAGCATGGAAGGCCGATACAGACCTTGTTATGAATAATTTTATGCACAAAGGTAGTCGTTAAGTGGAGAAACAAAATTTGTTTGGATCTCAAAACTACAATGATGTTGTGAAGAGGGTTTCTACCGAACCATGAGAGAGTTGATTTCAAACTGATTATGAAGCAATATTGGTTGCTAAGTGTTGAGAATGATGAGGCCATAGTGAAAAATGGCTGTGAGAAGGAGGACTTGAAAATTTGAAAGAAGCAAATCTTCATTTATGACTCAGTGTGTCTTTCTTGATGAGTTCTTGATAAATCCGGCCCTTCTATTTATAGTGGAGAGACGAAGAATGGTGGATGGGTGGTTGAGAATGGCGGATGTGAATTTTTGGTGAGACCGGTGGATGAGAATGGTAGGTTGGAGACTGGTGGATGAGAATGGTAGGTGAGAGAGATGAAGAATGGTAGATGGGAATGTTTGGCACCGAAAGGGGAATGGTAGGTTGGACGGGTGACCCAATGTGATTTCAAGTTCAAGACACACTTGTGAGAGTTCATCTGTACTTTTGAAAGGGAAGCCTTGATGAAGTCTGGAGAATAACCCTGAGGGGATCCAAACTAAATGGATGAATATCAAATTTTGATATTGAGAGCTTTAGTTTTGGACATTGTCAGCACTTCGGAGATGTGAGTTAGATTAGTGATTTCCAAGTCACGAAAAACTATGCAAGACAAGTCTGGCTCGAAAATCTTGACTTTGGGTTGATTTTAACATAAAAGACAACTATCTTGGAATTGGGTTATTTGTTCAATTTTCGAGTCTCAAATGATGGAACGGACTCCAAAATTGGAATGCACACGAAAAATTGAGCAAGATAGGTTCATCTTAAAAATTTTGACTTTTGGTCAACATTTACGCAAAAGTCAACTTTTTTGGAAATTGGACGTTTGCACAATTTCTGAGCTTCGAATGAAGAAACGGATTCCAAAATCGGATTGTACTCGAAAAACTGAGTGGGACAGGTTCGTCTTGAAAATTTTGACTTTTTGGTCAAAGTCAAAGGTCAAACTTGGTCAAAGCCTTTTTTTTTTTTTTTTTTTTTTCTCTTTTTCTCTTTTTCTTTTTTTTTTTTTTTTTTTTGGCGGTTCAGACCGGGTCAGATTTTCAGGTTGGTCTGGGTCAAACGGGTTGGACCGGGGTAGTGGAGGATGGCGTCATCCCTAACGTCATAAACGCGCGTGTGAGCACGTGTGCAATAGCCATCGCGTGTGAGCACGTGGTATGATGGGGCGGCGCGTGAAACTAACGCTGCGAACTCCGGAGCTTCAGGCGGCGCGTGGCAGCGTTTTTGGGCCTGAAATTTTGGGATTTGGCCGATCTAAGGCCGTAGAAAACTCCTGTAGGGTCAGTTTTGTGAAATTATGAGCAGGTTTGCACAGATTTGAAGGACTAGGCCGCGGTTCATTGAGAAATTGTGGTGGCGCGTGGCAGCGCGTGGCTGATCGTTTGGACCTGAAATTTTCAGGTTTTGTAGATCGCAGTCCGTTTAAGGTCCCTATGGGTTCAGTTTTGTGAAATCATGAGCAGATTTGCACAGATTTTGAAAGACTACTCCGTTGGTCACTGTGAGTGCGTGGCCGCGCATGGGAGCACGTGGATAGTCTACTGAGTTTGATTTTCTCTGGGTCTTTGTAGCTTGAAGTCCCTAGAAGATTTAGGTGGATTGACTTTTGTGAAATCTTGTCAGAAGTTTTAGAAATCCAGAAGAGGAGGTGGCAGGCATTTTTAAACTTGTTGTCATTTCAGTTTACGTTGTGGTTCTGACAGTGTTTGACATCCCGGGCAGATTTAATTAATCAGCAAATATCTCTGCTTTCAAGGTCGGCAGCATAAGTTGCTTTGAACAATGCGGGCTAGTTTGCAGGCCTATAGCTTCTTGTCAGGCCTAGTGTAACAATTTCTTTCTGACACTACGACCTTTGTATGGACATTTACCATCTTTTTTTTTTTTTTTTTTTTTTCAAGGTTCAGTGCAGTATTTTTTGAAAGTTGATATTTTTAACTGCTTGGACCTTTTGGCTCTTTTGTCTGTTAGTCTCAAAAATTTTCTATATAAGGCCACTTGGGTTGGCCATGCATTAAGTTGCTAGCTTTCAGTGAGTAACTAACATAATATTGTAAGTGCAGAGAAACCACGCCTTTTCCCCTTCTTTTTTTTTTTCTTTTTTATTTATTTATTTTATTTTATTTTTTTGGACCTTTTACTTGTACTGACTCCACTTTTCTTTGATAGGAACTTGCTTCTTGATATGGTGTACTTCAGAGATATTTCCTCGTCTGACAAAAAGTAACTTGTTATTTCAAAAGATCAAAATGATGCACCTGGGAAAGGATTATCACTGCTCGTTGAGAAACCCGTTATTGGTCGATTTTCACCAATATGGTCAGAACAAAATGATCTTGGTGACATTGTTGAGTGGACGTATGACATTTCCCAAAATCTTGATTCTCCTTCTAGAGCATGGTCCTTACGTACTTCTCTCCACAAGAATACCACTGAGTTAGGTCCTTTAAGGACTCTTGGCCGACGCATTGTTTCCGGTGAGACACGCTGGGGCACAATTTTCAGAACCAATGGCGAGTTTGGTTATACACCCTACTATTGGGAATGGCTTGAAGATGTCCTTTCTTGTAGTAAGAACACTCTTATCAAGGCCCAGATATTTGAAGCGGTCCTCGCATCTTTGTACACATATGATCGAAACAATGACATCATTCGTGCATTTTGTGAAGCATGGTGCCCGGACACCAATACCCTCCATACCCCGTTGGGTGAGATGTCCATCTCTCTTTGGGACTTGCATCGTCTAGGTGGGCTCGCAATCACTGGTAGCTTTTACAATGAAGTTGCCCCTTGTTATAAGGAAATCGCAGGATGTGATGAGAAAGGTAGACTCATTCCAAAGAGTTATGAATATCTATTTGCCGCTTTTTATCGACTTCATAATGAAAAAGATGGGAAGCCACATGTTTCAGTAAATGACTGGATCAAATTTTGGTTTAGAGGGGACCCAAAATACATGAAGCCACCTTCTCGAAGGCCAAAGAGGTTGTGTCGTCCTAAGCAGACTTACAATCCTGACGGTTCGTTTGGTAAGGCCCGTGCATGGTCTTCAAAAGAGAAAGGTGCATTTACAGACCTTGAAGTTCAAGAAGGACTATGTGAAGAAACTTACTTGGCTGCCTTGTTATCTTGTTGGCTGTGCATATTTGTGCTACCGAGTGAAGATCTTAATGTTATTCACCCAGGAACATTCAAGGTTGCGAGCCTTATGGCTATTGGTAGGCCTTTCAGTCTTGCCATACCCGTTCTTACTAGCCTTTATCGAGGATTAAATAAGCTTGCCCGTTCTCCTATTGTTGGTAGTTCAAAGGCGTGCCTTCCCATACGCTACGTTTATGGGTGGCTAGGCCACTACTTTGATACCCATCATGAAGTTAAATTGGAAGTCATCGGGCCAAAGATGGTTAGATTTTCTGGTGCAGGAGGGGCTAGATATTATGACGAATATGAAGCCCGAAGGTTGATTCAAGGTCACCGCATGCTGTGGGGCGCCAATTTGCTTATTAAGAATGCGAATGAAACTTTTGAAGACAGTGGAAACCTTTCTCGTACTTCACTGGCGTACTTTATCAGTATTCGGTCATCTTACTTGTCTATGCGACAAAATGATCATTTCATCATAGAACCCTACGGCCCTTGCCGATTCAGTCGTCAATTTGGACTTTGTCAAAGCATTGTAGGCGGTATAAAGAAAGACATTCGTCATGCTTCTTTGGATGAAGTCTTAGAACTTTGGAGATCATGCACTAAGTCTAAGACCATGTCGCAAGCATTCTTCCCAGCTCCTCCATCAAACTTAAAGCACCACACTACTCAAAGTTATGAGCGTTGGTGGAATAGCACGCATGGGACATACCTTGAAGATGGTATAACATCTTTGATTTCAAGCACACGTCCTCCTTTACCAAGAACGAAGACAGGTCAAATAAACTATGATAAGAATGACAATGGAGGGGGTATTCAATTGTCTGACGATCACGTCACACGTGTTGTCTAGAAATCTGTGACTGACAAGGCTTAATTTGTAAAGCCACCAGCCGTCATAGTAAGACCGAAGATGCCTCCCTTTAAAGATTTTCTTGTTAAAGGGCCTCCGGGAGTGTGCATGGCATCTAATGAAAAGATGGACTCATATCTTGAGAAAGTGAGTGAGAGCAGTGACAAGGAGCGTCATTGGAGGCGGGCTAAGAAAAAGCTTAAATTGATAACCCTTATCGAACCCGCTTTCGTTGAAGGGACCTCCTATGCCTCTGAACACATTAAAGTTACCGCAGATCAAGTATTTTATTTTATATTGTTCAAATATTTTTTGTTAGTCTTTATATACGTACATTTTTTTTTGATGTAGCGTATTCTTGATTGCAGCCTGGGCAACAAGCCATAAACACAGTCAATAGCGATAAGGTGACCTCTATTGATAGTGAAACTTCAATTTCTGGCCCACGACCTATTGCCGGATCAGTGGGAAATGTAACTCAGATGCCTAGCACTAAATTTATGGAGAGGACCGTGAGTTCTGACATCCCTGACGATTCTGTTTATCGTGCCGAAGATGTGATTCTGAGAAATGGCATTGACCTTGCACTGAACCTTTGGAAAAGTCTGCAGCAAAGGATTGCTAGGACCCCTTTCGAAAAAGCCCCTTCACTCATGGGTGAAGCTCAAAAGATTTTTGATGCCATAGCAGCTAACGAAGCTATGGATCCATCACCATTGCAAAGTTTAGTTGCTGATTATTTTGAGAAGGCCAGAAGTTTTGAATCACTTCAATCCTCCTTTTCTGAACAACGTGACAAGCAATTGGCAGATTGTAACTTTTGCCTTGCTGAGCAACCAACTATAAAGAATGAACTGCTAGCATGTGGTGAAACACTTAGGGATGGACTGGCGAGTGTTGGAAGCTAGGATAGTGGAGCTACAAGAAGAGCTGGAACATCTATCCAATCGCAAGAAAGATTTTAAAGCTTCGATTCTCAATAATGATGAAAAGTTGTCAAATCAGAGCTCTATCATCTTGAACATTCAAGATGAGATTTCTTTCATAGAGACTACTCCTTCCTTAAGTAATGCTGACATTGAATCTTTGCAGTTGCTAAAACAAGGGCTAGAGACAGCACATGATGAGTTAGAGAATTACAATTGGAAATATTGACCTGTACTTGCAATCAATAATCATTGTAGCATCTTTCTCTTGTTTTCTTTGTTGTAGAAATTTCATGTCTTTCTTTCCAGCCAATAAAATCAGCTTTCTTTGCATCACTCATTTATTTAATCTCTCCATCATTGTCTCCACCATTTTTTTTTTTCATGTGACTGAACTCAGTAAATAATACTAAGTTGCCTACGTACCTTGTTAAGGGATCAAGTCATCACGTAGTTCAAAAGTTTTTTTTTTTTTTTTGATGATTTTTTGCAAAAAAAGGAGGGCTCAGTGTGTAATAGTGGGTATCACCACTAATCGAACCCGAGACCTCTCAAGGGCGACTTGGGCATCCAACCACTACGCCACACTAGCAATTGGTGACATAGAGTGAGATTAATTTCTCCTTATTGGTATGCTTTCAAAGGTAATGGGAAGACATCATGTACCCTTGCAGCGTTGTAGTGGGTAGTTTAAGCTCTTGCCGAGGAGTAATCCTCGATGTTCAAGCGTAGAAGTGTTTAAGGAACTTCCCATTGATGGGGCCGATCCTTGCATCATCATTGTTGATCAACTTGTAAGCTTGGTTGGTGTTTGCCCCCTGCTTGAGAATTGGAAGTACATCACAAGCAACAGTCACATGGTTTGACCCGACAACTTCATCAAAGTCTAGATCAATCTTGTTTTCTTTGGCAAGCTTCATGATTTGTTCTTTGAAGACGAAGCATTTTTGGATTGGGTGGCCAATGATGCGATGATATTTGCAGTAGTTAGGGTCATCAACTTTCCCCATGTCTTCCGGCCGCTTGCATTCTGGCAATTCGATCAGCTTCAACTGCAATAGTTGTTCTAAGATGTTTGGCACATCTTCATCAGGGAACGGATATGCTTTTTGCTCACGTTCCTTAAAAGTTAGGCGACGCACTTCGTTCTTTCGCCATTCTTCAAGCTGTTTTTAATTTTCCTTCGCTCCTCTTCTTGGAACCTTGACTTCGACAGTGTTAACAACCATTGGGTCTTTGAGGTTGACTTTTGCATTCCTATCATTTTTCCTTACTTCCTTTTTGCTTTCCTCAAGTATGGGAGGATTTGTACTTCCATGGCTAGCAATGCTCAACTCCATATCATGTGCACGAGTTGCTAACTCTTCAAATGTTCGAGGCTTTATCCCTTGAAGGATGTAAAGAAGTCCCCAATGCATGCCTTGGATGCACATCTCTACAACATAAATTTCAGAAAGTCTATCCTTGCAATCTAGACTCAAAGAACGCCACCGATTGATATAATTAACGACGGGCTCATCCTTCCATTGTTTGGTATTGGTAAGCTCCATCATGCCTACCGTACGTCGTGTGCTGTAGAATCGGTTGAGGAACTCCATTTCAAGTTGTTCCTAACTATCAATTGACTCAGGTTCTAAGTCTGTATACCAATCAAAGGCATTCCCTATTAGTGAACGGACGAACTGCTTTACAAAAAGGCCTCCTTGAGTCCCTGCATTCTTACAGGTTTCTACAAAGTGAGCCACGTGTTGCTTAGGGTTTCCTTTGCCATCAAATTGTAAGAACTTGGGGGGTTGATACCCATTTGGCATCCTCATATTATCAATGCGCTTTGTATAAGGCTTCGAATATATGAGAGAACTTGTAGAAGAACCTCCATATTGTGCTTGAATGGTGTTCATTATCATGTCTTGCAATTGTTGGGCAGATATCGAGGCCATTGAGGTGGAATGTCTATGTTGAGAAGTGCCTTCACCTCCTTTTCCCTTATCAACCCTAGCGTTTTCTCCTTTCAAGGTAAAGCCAGGTGGGTGCTTAGGGCCAAGACTTGATTCACCCGAATCTTGTACCTCCAGCTTGTTCATTCGGGTTGCAATTTTGACGTCCTTTTCTTCAAGTGCTTTGGTGAGAAGGATGACCCTTTGTTCCATTTCAGCCATCTTTTCTTCCATGGTAGAGGTGTTAGTCATCATGACTGACACAACTTCCCAAGATGATGGAGAAGAAAGTGATTTGAAGTGTGCACGTGAAATCTTATCTTTTGGGTTCCCTTTGATGGGAGAGAAATCGTGCGACCAACTTCTTGTGAAGGAAGGAGGGGATTTGCCCCCATACTTGAGGTGTTCCAAGGTGGAGATATCCTTGTTGATGACCTTGTTTCTTGTGAGAGGGTCTAAGGAGATGATTGTCTGGACCTTGGCTTCCTTGGTTGATTGATATTGAAGTTGATTGTTTGTTTTGGGTTGGCTACAATTGATTACACCAATGCATTTGTTGGTGGTAGCCATAACAAGTTTAGTTGAAGTAGTTATTGTTGAAGCTTGAATGTTCTTGCTAGAGGCCATTTGAGCTGGTAGCAAGATGATGGAGATTTCTTTCTTTGAAGGAGAATGAGATGAGAGGCAGAGGGGTCCCACTGGGCGTGCCAGAATATGTGGACGACTAAATTTCTCGGTTCGAAATAAATCAAACAAGTAAAAATAGTTGCACAAATGCGGATTTGAATTGAATATGTGGTATAATTCTCTGTGATTACAAAAGAGTGATTCTCTGATTCGATCTCCTTGCAAGACTTATTGATTTGGATTTGTGGTAATGTGATTGTGACTTGAACACAAAATATCCTTCAATTTGGTTGAGGGATGGATCGAAGATTGCTGAAACGGAATTACAATGAATCTCCGGCTATGAGCTTGTTAGAAATCCTTTGTTCTTCACGTTCTTCGTGTTCTTCGTGTGTTCTTCGTCTTTGAAGGTTTATGGTGGAAGTTCTTCGGGGCTTTAGGAGCTTGGATCCGTAGAGCTTCATTGATTTGTGATTTGTTAATGTTTTCGGACACTTTAGGCTTGATTCCCGCAAACTTTTGGGTCTAGGCGGATGATTTGGATGATTTCTCTTCGAATGTTCTTCGTATTCGAAGTTGAAGTTCTTGAAGTTCTTGGAGGCTTTAGAGCTTGGTTCCGGCAGAGCTTCTGGACTTCCGAATCTTCTCTGATGCTGCTTGTGCTTCAGATGGCTTGATGTCCTCCTCCCCAGATCTCCAGATGCCTTAGGAAGGCTTCTATTTATAGGAGTTTAGGGGTAGGTAAGCGACACGTGGCGGAGTCTGATTGGTGACACGTGGCAGAGCTTGATTGGTTCGCTTATGCCATCGCTTACACGTGCTGGACTGATTGTGTCATCGCTTACACGTGCGCTGATGTGTGATTGGTTTTTGCATGACACTTGGCAAATTTTTGTTGGTTTCTGAGCAGTGATAGCAAAACCTAGCAGTAATACGTGGCGCTTTGTAATTGGCTGTATTTTGTGGACTTGGTAGTATGATGTGTCAGCTTGTGATAGGTCGGGAATTTTCCCTCTCTACAATATTATCATCTCTCTATCTCTCTCAATCTGTTATTTAATTATTAATTTATTTTTGAACCTCTTTATTGCTGCAAGGTTTTATGATACTTGTGGATACCTTGCTTGGCTTGACCCTCCTACATGTACACGTGGTAGAGAATTGCTGCCTTTGCTTAAAGAGAAGATTGATAGCTTAGAGAAGGAGGTGGCAACAGCCAATGCAAAGGAAATTAAAATTTCTCCAACATTCACTTTTATAACTAGTACTATTTTAGGGTTTTGTTTGATAATAGTCTTTTGGATCCTATTTATCGGATGATATTTATGTACTCTTAACAACTGGATATAGTTTTTTTCTTTAAATAAGTTTGGTGAAATTAAAATTGTCACTTTTTTTTACAACTAGACAATGTCGTGCACAATGCGTAAATATTTTGCAATTTTATTTTAAAATAATTTTTACGTTTTTTAAGACCATATATAAAACTCAGTTTATTTGTATAATATTTATAACGATTTTCCACAATATTGTTGAATTCTTTGAAATTCAATTTCTTAATTCATATTTTATAGTCTAAATAGGTGTTAGGATAAGAGAAGGCGACAATGTTGGGCTAGATAGTGTACTTGAATGTACAAATCATACTCATGTCCCATAAATCTTTGTTAATATATACATTATGGCATAATTAAACACCAAACAAAAATGTTTCTAATAAATTCTGACATATTCTGTTTGAAATATAAAAAATCAATTTATATACATAACCAAACTTCAGCAAATACTACTTCATAAAAAAAAAATAAAAAAAATAAAAAAAATAAAAAAAACTTCAGCAAATACTACATGCCTAAATAATCAAACTGTCCACTGAACGAAACAACTTTCACACAAAAATGTTAGCAAATTTAAGTTTGCCAATTATGTATACAACTTCCTCAAATCAAAATATCAAAATGACTGTACTCCAACCAAGTCAATCAAGTTACATATTTCAGCACACAAAAAATGCCCCTCAAAGTCAGTACAACTATACCCCAACCCATGTCCCTCAAAGTTGATGCCTTTTCCTAGGTCTAGCTCCTTCTAATTGGCTCGTTGTTAAATCTCCTGTTAGATTAATAGAAGCAACAATAACGATGGGAACTTGCGCCATGCTTCCAGTCCCACTTCCAGAAAAGCAGCAACTCTCTTGGTAATAAGGGAAAATCAAAGCAATTGATTGTGAATTTTTTTTTTTTTTTCTCTATTGATATGATAATTATATTGTCTCAAATGCTTTCTTTTTGTTTCGGTAGAAAACATTTTTGTTGAAAAAACATTGTTTGTGGAAAAAAATTACCGAAAAGAGTGACTAGTTTCCATGTTTATTGTTGCAATTCTGAATACATGAAAACGTTATATATATATATATATATATATATATCATTTAATACACTTAAAAATCATTAATATTTCATATACACACAATACAGGTTTAGGTGAGAGTAATAGTGGTAGTGGCCTCAAAGATAGTGGCAGTGACAGTGATAGAGCACTTCTAGTGGATGCATTTATGTAGGTGTAAACACAAAATCTCAAGTTTGAAAATCAAACAAGTGAAAAAAGTTCTACAAATATAAACTTGTATTTATTGAATAGTACAATTGTCTAGATTTAATTCTCTTAGAAAAGAAAAATCCCCTAATTCAGTGTTCTAGAAAATTTCTTCAATTCATGATTTGTCTAGACGAAGTCTTGATTCGAACACTAAATCCTTTCTACTTTGGTTGGAAGATGGATCAAATGGTTTTCACAACGAATCATTGGCTTTGAGCTTGTTAGATATTTGTTGTTCTTCGAGTTTTTTTTTTAAAGATTCTTTGAATGTGAAGGCTTTTGGGTGGATGTTCTTCGGGGGTTTTAGAGACTTGATCAATAGAGTTTCAATGATTTGGGGCTTTTTGAAGTTTTTGGAGGCTTTTGAAGTTTGACTCCAAGTGGAACTTTGAGTTTTAGAAGAAGGATTTGAATAAGTTTCTTAGAATAATCTTTGAATGTTCTTGAGGTAGAATTTCTCTAGAATTTTGATGTGTAGAAAAATGGGTGTTGACTGAGAGGGATGCCCTTTATTTATTGTGGTTTCTTAGGATAATTCCAACTTTAAATTGAACTCCTTGAGGATAAGTAGTGATTTTTTATTGGCTCAAAATTAAAGAGTGCCATTAGGACATGTTATTTGTAGATAAATATCTCTATTTATTTACATTTTTTTTAATAAAGGTAATTATCAAAAAATTTAATTATAAAATAATATTTTTTTGGGCCCAAGTGACGTGGAAAATTTTAATTTGCCAATGTGATGTCATCTTGGATGATACATGTCAACACTTAATTTATTTTATATAATTAATTTAGTAAATTTGGTATTTGTCACTAAATTTGATGTGACGATTCGTAATTGGCTTAATAAATTTTTCTCTCCTACAATAGACAGTAATCTTGCAGCATGTATGAGCAGGAAGTGAAATTTCATATCTTTGTTCACTACTGAAGCAAAATACAATGCCATTGGAAGTTGTCATACTCAGCTTCTTTGGAATAAAATTTTTGCTACAAGACTATGGCATTAATCAAGGCACCCGCTCTTGACGATAGCTCTTTATCATCAAACCAAGACACCAATCGATTTTTAGTGTAGGCGAGGATTAAGCCTCAGATCTCTTATTCAACCATCAAAGACTTTACCAGTTGAGCTAACTGTACCTTGGTTGTTCTTTTTGACAAATACTAGTGCTATTAACATCTCCAAGAAGTTAGGGAAGAAAAGAAGTTATGAACCTTATCCAACATTATTGTACTATTTCTTTATTATTACTATAAATTCACACACACTCACACAAGATAGAGGAAAGGGGAATTTTGAAAGATTTAGAATAAGGTACATACTCAAAAAGGCCTAATATTATTGTACAGTTTATTGACGATCTTTTAGAAAACTAGGTTGTATCTCTTAAGTTCATTCGTATGGAACACCAACTTGCTAATATTTTCACAAAACCACTCAATTGCCTTTGCTTTCCGTTTCTTCAACAAAATATATCGGTGTCTATGCCATTCCTTGAGTCAACTGATACTTCTACTAGGTTGCACCTTCATGTCCATCATTCATCCTAGGAGTTAGGTTCCACCTTGAGTTTGAGAGTGGGAGTGTTAGAGATAATATGGTTGTGGTTGTTGTGCAATGGCCCAAGTGGCCCAATGTAGTGTAAAGCCCTTCTAAGGCTAACCTAAACTCTGCTATTCCTATATAAACCCTATTAGAATCATTGTAATCTACACTTCATCATAATATAACAATGTAGCCGTTAGGGCTTTACACCATCAAGCCAAACAATGTAAACCAGTCTTCCCTCTATTTCTCTCTTTCGCTTCAGCTTCCATGTCTTTCTCTTTTGATTTTAACACTATCAATCATCAAATACACTATGCAGTTGATGTCTTTAATGTAGGAACCAAATTTGACCCCTACCAAAATGTAGAGACCAAAATGGTATTTTTTTCATAAATAAATAATGAAAGTCTAATTGATCAATCCTCTCAAACTTTGGGCAAATATTCTCTACCAAATATAATGGGCATTTCAATTAAAAGATTAAAAAAATTAATTAAAACGTAAAAGATTAATGCTAGAAAATAAATTAACTAAGGGAAATGCTAACAGGTGCTCTTAGAGCACTGGTTAATAATCCATTTAAAGAAAGCTTTTATAGGAAATGAAAAAAAAAAGTAATTAATATTTTGACAGCTTTTTTCATTTCCCATAAAAGTAGTATAAAAACTTTCCTAAAATAGATTATTAATGAGTGCTCTAAGGGCACTCATTAGCATGACTCATTAACTAAATAGAAAAGAGTAACGCTAGAGTCAAAGGAAGTTAACTGCTGAGTCAATCGATGGTTGGCAGTGGGTTGCTTGAAATCTAGGGAAGGCCAAAGAAAAATGGCTCTAATATGATAAATTATTGATTGTCTTAAAAGTATAAACTATTAAGAAATGGTATATTTAATACAATTTGCTTGCTTGGGACAGCTGTAAGTTTAATTGGGTCACTTGAAGGACTTATAGGTGCCTAACTGAATATATTTTTTTTTACTGTAATTGTAAAATCAATGGGAAAAGAAAGTAGGTCATACTTTTTATGAGCATATTTCTTGTCCTAGTAATGTTTGATTGTTGTTTTAAGAAGTACTATTACTTAACTTCACTATAAGCAGTGATGATTTCAGACAAAATCCACAAGTCACAGCTTCTTCCAGTAGCTGTTATCCACAATTGCACTTCACAGCTTCTCAGTGGGGATGGCTGAACACCCAGTTATAGGTTGCTTTTAGCCATAAATAAGTATTAGAAATTATAACATCTTCATAATTACTTCGGATTTGCTTCTTACCCCTTTTTTGCTGCAAGGTTGATGATACTTGTGGATACTTTGCTTGGCCTGCTTGACCCTCCTACATTTGCACGTGGTAGAGAACTGCTGCCTTGGCTTAGAGAAATGTTGTACCATTAATAACTCGCTAGCTCAGCGCAAGTTATGAAATTTTGTGTTTATCTAACATTGCTTCTAATGACTTTCTCAAAAAAAAAAAAAAAAAAAAAAAAAAAAAATCATTGCTTCTAATGAAATATGTTCAATGTAACTCAAGCACACTTTATTTAGAATTTTAATGAATAATATTTACCGTTAACAAAGCGGTCGCTTGCAGCCAACAGCAAAACCACTCCTCCTAATTCCATGTCCTAGCCTCGTCCCTGTATATAAAGCCTCATTAAGTCATCCTAACCACCTAAAAGAACTCTGTGGAAGTTAAAGAATCTCTTGCAAGTATTTTGTGTCAAGGGTTTTGTACCAAGCTACATCTCTAGAGCTTATTAAAGATCAAGAGAGTTCTTGTGAAGACATATGCACCAACATCTACTGCAATCAAAAGTCAATGAGGTGAAGTCAGTCATGAATTGGCTGTTTGTACACTGAAGAAATTCACAATGTAGAAGAGTCCGATTAGGTTGGAGTTATGTGTGGAAGTTACTACTGTATGTAGGTAACAATACTAGGATCGAGTTATATTCTTTATTGTAATAACTTTCATTCTACCTAGTAAACTCTTCACATTGGTGGTAAGCTTCAAACCACTCATTGGGGTTTTTGCCATCTGAATTTTCCCCATCTTAACTGTATAATTGTGTTCAAAATTATTATCAGCTGCACTTAGTTTTGTGATATGGTTGTGCCCACTATAAACTAATCAATTGGACCTTTGCATAATTAGGCGTTAGCTAACATTCTAGATATTGTCCAAAATTAAACAGACCTTTTATTGTTATTATTATTATTATTATTGTTGTTGTTGTTGTTGTTATATGTGGATAAGAAAAGTAAGAGCCATACTCAAATAAGTAAAAAAAATATTAGGTTCAAGAGCAAATCAAAATAGACTAAAGCTCAAAATAACTTCACGCGTTTGATAAAGTTGTACTTGGATTTTTCTTCTTCCTGATTTTCTTATAGTTGAAATACATGAATGGATTTTCCATTTGTCTTCCCATAGGACAGAATTAAATAAAAATAAAAATTTCTTTGATTTGTATTAGTAGCACGCGAACAAAGGATAGAAATTAGTTTCTTACCTTTCTGGTTCTGGACATTATATTGACATAATTAGTGTCCGTTTGGCAAAATTATTTTGCCGACTTATTTTTTTATTCAGCTTCTTTATGTTATTATTTGTAGGTATTATTACACATTTTGGTACTTTTTATGGATTTCACTATATTATTTTAAGTAATTTTTACTTTTATTTACAGTACTTTTAGCAAAAAATTTTCAGTTTTAGAAAAATTAACAGATTCCAAATAAACTTCTAATCCTATCATTAATATTAGTACAACTTTGAATGGAGTAATTGTTGCTGTACACCGACAGTGCATGCACCAAACATACAGCACTTGAAAATTATACGTGGCTTCAAAATACAATTTTAGTTAAGTCTAAAATTGTGAAATTATTTCTTGAAAATACAAATTTTCAATTCAATTGAAATCATGTTTTAAACTACCGATTTCAATTGATGTGGCACCCACACCATACCGTACAGACACATATACCGGTGAGTAATTAACAGCCTTTCTTTGAACAATCTTCCAAACACGTTAACAGAAAGTTATACTGTTCTAAACGCCAATCTAGACTTTGACTTTTTCTTTCTTTTTTCCCATAGACTTGTCTCTCTGGCAAATCAATCATCTTTACAAATTTCAGCTATAAATTCAATTTCTGTCAGATGGGTTCTTCACAAAAAGAGAGAACTTAATTCTTTTGGAAACCATGGGAGAAGGAGAAGCTGCAGATGATCAAACCCCATTTTTCCAAACTCAACCAGCAGAGCATCCTCTCAAGAGAACTGGTTTGGTTTCAGTTCACCCTTTCATTAACCCTACTTTTGTTTTATTTTCAATTAATGTTGACTATCACAAAGTGCGCGCTTCGAAAGAGCAAAGATTCAAGGGCCTCAACTTCTCATTTTTATTCATCTTTGCTTCTCAGGATTATCAAAATCATCTTGAGTTACAAATCCATTAATTCTTTTCTTTTTTCCCCAAAATAGTTTTCGTGATCCATGCAATAATGAGAGAATCGTAGCATGTTATAGGAACTAAAGTCGCAAGTAGATGGCAATTTTGGTGCATCTACCCGCCAAATTTTCTTGCATTCTTTCATTTCTTCTAAACAATTATACTACTTTCAGGCTTCAGCATGAAAATGCATCATTTATCTAATATTCTAACGTATTGTATTATCTAAAGAATTTAACTACAGAATGACATGCTTAAATGCATGCCAGTATTTACAAAATGACGTACCATATTTATTGAGAAAAGAATAAAATATAACTTACATCATGAAGCCACCGAAAGAAGAAATTAGGACAACAATTTTTTAACTATGACAATTAAGCTCCTATGGTTATGTTTTAAGCGTAAACTATTTGATCTCCCTCAATATTTTAACAGTTATATATCACATGTGCGTATCTTAAACACTCTTTTCAAGGGCTATAATAATAGCATTTCTTTGTGCCATTTTTTTTTCAGATTATATGGATATACCGCACCAGCACCACCAGCCCTCAACGATGTCTTCTTCAACTTCATTACATGCACTTGGAAGTCCTTGGATTCAGTTTTGTCATTGTGGAAAAAGGGCACCAGTGAAAACATCATGGACTGGTGAAAACATAGGGAGGAGGTTTTGGGCGTGTGAAAAATATGGGGTATTGTGCTCATCTAAAAGCATAGAATTTCTCATCATCTTTTGCATAACCATTTGATATGTCAAGTTGTTATTAGAACAACATCATATCACTGACACTATTTTTATTAGCGCTAATTACAATATATTATCTTAAAAAAATTTGGAATTTTGTGTGTCCAAACTTATTGATTGAATCTGAAAATAATCTCTCTCACTGTTGTTTAAGTATTAATTATGTTTAATCTATTTTTTGCTGCAAGGTTGATGATACTTGTGGATATTTTGTTTGGCTTGACCCTCCTACATGTGCACGTGGTAGAGAATTGGTGCCTTGGCTTAGAGAGAAGATAGATAGCTTAGAGAAGGAGGTGGCAGCAGCCCATGCAAAGGAGAAAAAATATTCTCGAGCAATGTTGTTTTTTACTTTATCTTTTGTTGGGTTGACGTGGATGAACGTATTTCGAATTATTGGATGATATTTATGTACTCCTCATAATCAGATTTACTCTTCTTTTTTTTCTTTGTTTAATAAATCTAGTGAAAAATAAAAATAAAAAAATGTAATTTTTTTCACAACTAGACAATGTCCCGCCCTATGGGCAAATACTTTATAATTTCATTTGATTTATGTGTTTTTATAAAGATCTATATACCATACTCATTTTGTTGTATAATATTTATAATATTTTTTCACACTATTGCCAAATTCTTTGAAACTCAATTTTCTTAATTCATATCTTATAAATTTTTCTAGTCCTAGAAGTAGTTTGTGACTATTTAGTGGATTTTCTTTACTAATCTAGATATACGAGGTTGGAACTTGTAAAGTTGTAATTTACAAATATGTGTTTTGTTGGCTTTTATTCTGTGCCAAATTTGATTGTAATTTTATTCAATCTTTTATACCCTATATTTATTGTGAGATTTAATTGTAAGGGTTATGTGATAGAGAGAGAGTGTGTGAAGACTCAAACAATTGAAGACTGAAGAGGTTTTCGAGAGTAGCTCATGACTTAGCATCCCGCGAAGTGATCCATGTAACCTGCACATACTGGAATGCGAAGAGTCAGGACAGGATGGAAACAGCTGTGTTTCGCGAGTAACTCGATAAGGCCTTCTTGCAAGACACCCGCGAAATATTCTGTTTGCCAGACTATGATTTCTAATACACACTTTTTGTGCCTACATTATATATACCCACATTACCCACAAATGTTGAGGTGTGCTTCTGAGAGAAAACCCTAACCACAAACCTTGAGAGTTAGATATTGTTATACCCACGTTTCTCTACACAATTGCTTGTGGATTTTCCTTAACTCCTACCTCTTCATTTCCATACCATTGAGAGGTTGATAACCCAAACACTTACCACACCCTTTTAGAGTGTCAAGTGAGGTTTTGGTGCTACTGGGAAGCATTGGAAGAAGCTAAGGATGGCAGATGCAACATGGAGCTTGTTGCGAGATCTGGAGAGCTAGACAAGACACGATTCCAAGAAGCCTTGTTGGAGTAGGAGCTTGAAGGGCTTAGGTACATCGGGTAGATTAGGCTTGGAGGGTCTATTCCTAACCCATGTATCCCAACTAATTGTTTAGTGGATCGATTACCACTTGGAGGGCAGCGGAGAGGTTTTTTGCCGAGTTCTTCAGTGTGTTATCTTGTGTTTGCATCTCTCTTTCCTATTCTTTTACATTCTATTTTACTGCTGTGTTGTGATGATTATGGATTAGAGTAGCTTGTTTGTTTATCCGCTCGCATTTACACTATTCTGCACTTAGTATTAAGTTAATATAAAATCTATCGAGTCGTAACTTTAATTTTGGGGTCTAAATAGCTTTTGTGTTTTCAACACATTTTTGAGCATTCAGAACTGAATAGCGTTTAGACAATGAAATAAATTTTATTATAAATTTAATATTTAAAATGAAAAAAAAAATAAAAAATCTAGATAAAAAGTAGACTTTATTTTTATAACTAAACATAGAACAATGATTAAATACTTCTTCAACCACTCCAATCTTACCACTAAATCCCAAGACCCCAATTGCAAATATTGTGCTCATTATTTAAATGAGACCAAATCATTTGTGTACCAACGTTAAGAGAAAATGATCAAACAAAGAAAAAATGGCTAAAAAAATTTCCATTTATTAAAATTTAATTGCCTCTAACTAAGCCTCCATATCCTAAAAAACACACGAAAAAAACATTGAAATCATCGTAATATTTTACTTTTATGGCCATGGCTCATACTGATTCCACATTAAATAGCAGTCAGAAACAACAAAGAAATCAATAAATTTTATGGTCTAAAAAAATATTAAAAAAAAAAAAAGTGGCTAACCTCATCAATAATATCAAGTAGAAGCAGTATTTATCTTTCTCTTCTCTTTTAGAGTTCTAACATGTAATACATTTATGAATTTTCCATTATGAAAATCCCAAACACTCAAAGACCTAAAAGGTTATAACCAGTCATATGTAGCTCTCACAAAACCCACAACGACCTCCAGGTTCCACGTCAAAACCTAAGCCACTGTCACTCAAAATAAAAAAAGACGTGAAAGTTCAATATGTGTATAAAAAACCCTTGAACGTTTAGACCCCCAATTACAAAGTTACCATTTCAAGCTTTATATCAAACAATTAATGTGCGGAACATGATAACAAGCTCATAACAGAATTGATAAACAATCTAAGCCAAATATAAACACATCCATAGCAGTAAATATAAGGCAAAGATAAAAGGAAGTAAGATGCAAACACATGGACAACACACGATGTGTTATCGAAGAGGAAACCGAAGTCCTCGGCGTAAAACCTCTCCGCCGCCCTCCAAGTGGTCAATAATCCACTAGAAAATGTAGTTGGGATACATGAACAGCAATAGACCCTCCAAGCCTAATCTACTCAGGTACCTAAGCCCTCCAAGCTTCTTGCTCCAACGAGGTTGCGCCGAACCTTTTTCTTTTCTAGCTTACCGGATTCTGCTACTAAACCATAGCATCAACCAATGTATATTGGTTCCTTCCAAACTGCTTCCCAACAGCACCAAATAAACCTTCTCACAGACATAAGTGTGGTGAGATAAGGATTTGGCTAAAGGCCTCTCAAGAATGTAATGATGGAAAGGAAGAGAGTAGAGGAATATGTAGAGTCTCTAAGATAAAGATTGGGGATGAGGCAATCTTGTTTTTCTCTAAGGTTTCTCTCACAAAAATTCTCTCTGGAAGCTCTCTCAATTTAGTGGGTATAAGGGTCTATATATAGTGATGTGTGTTTGGAATACAAAGAGTCGATTTTTTGCCAAACAGGGCTGATTGGCGACTTGACCTCGCGGCTTGTCCAAGTCACGAGTTCAAGTCGCGATGTAACGGCCTGGCCAGCCTAGGACTTTTGTCCTATAGTGCGATAGCTGGCGCGACCCTTCAGCTCCCCTGTGTGCATCTCACGTGCCAGCATTTGGCGGCTTGCCAATCGCGAGTAAGCCGAGAGTCCTAGCCACAAAACTCTGCCTTCTTGCACATACTTGAGCTTTTCTCTACATCTTCTCACACACTACCCTTACAATGATCCCACTTAAATACAGGGTTACTAAGTGCTTAAATTACAAGCAAATTGACACGGAATAAAGCCAACAAGATGATTAATAAATTTCAACCTTACAATCTCCCCCTTTGGCTATTCCGTGACAAAACCCTAAAACAAACTCTAGACTTAACGCGTGAATTGGGAACAGTTGGAAAACTCACCCACACATAACTCTAGAATCTGTGAAGCTTTAGAACCATGAGAACAAGTAATTCCTGAAACACAACAACACAATAAGTTCATTGTATGCAGAAAACTTGTAATGCAAATGGAACAAGCATAATGCGATCAAGCACAATGGAGTTAAGTAATAAACCATGGCAAGACCAAAATATGCAATCACTATAACCAAGTGATCACAATGCTCATTCACACTTGGAATGAACATCCGAACATTCAAGTTGACAAACACAAGGCAAATCACTTGAATGACCAACACTCAACCAATGCACAATACATGAAGTATGTGCATCTAGGAAAAATCCTACACGGGCACAAGAGTGACAGTAATTCAAAAAGGAATGCATAGCATTAGGTTAGAAGTACTGATTTAACAAAACACAAAGGCTGCATAAAGCATGACACAAGCCACAAAGGCCTACAAGTGTGCATAAACAAACCCTTAAAGCTTACATAAGCAACATGGGTACAAAAAAAACAAACACCTTAAAACCTACAAAGGTAGTAGGTACAAACCAACACAAAAAGAAGGATGTGCTGAATAACTACAAAGTGGATACTGAAATATAATATGGTAGAAGCTAAAGATAGACAAAAGCAATAAACAAAAGCCTGTTAGCTGAAATCTCCCCCTTTCGTTGAGCTCCCCCTGCCAACAGCATCTCCCCCTTTTTGTCATGGAATAGCTAGTCTTCATCACCTTCTAGCTTTCTCTAAATTTGATCCAATTAAGCTTGAATAGAAGTGAACTTCGTATCCCACCGAATGTTGAGATGGTGCAAGATGGATGTAAGTCTTGACATCTTTGTACTCAGCTCATTGACAGATGCTACAATAGAGTCTAGCTTCTCGTCGTGGGGAATGAACTGGAGTGCGAACCACTGCGGGACGCTGAAGCTTCTGTTTTGATTCCTTTCTTGCTATGGCCAATGCTAGCGTTGAACGTACACATGTTGATTGGACATGGTTTTGGGCAGGGAAATTCATTTTCAGAGGGATGGATCCCTTTCAGCTTCAGAATCCTTGAAATGAGGCAGCAAAAAGGAATGCAGATCCTTGACTCTGTTTGTAGAACAGTTTTGCGTAGTTTATGAAATATATAAGCACATATATCAATCTCAACATCAGAAATCAGATCATGAAGGAACAGTGCACATCCAAGATTCATATACCCTGTGCTGGATAATGGATACAGGTTGTGAAACATGACAATCGTAAGCACCCTCAATTTTGGAGAAAGAGATGAAACACTAACTGAGTTCTCATTTGAGGACAATTCCAGATCTTCCCCAAGAACAGCTTTAAGTAGTTCCTCATCTGGATGGAGATCATCATAAACTGGTGAGACCTTAAGTATTGGCCAGTTGATGTGCAGAATCTCTGCTAAGTATGTGGGAGAGACCGAGAAACTCTTTCCTCTAACCCAGCACTTAAGTTCATCTCCATCGACAATTGCATTGGCATAAAATTCTTTTACCAAATTTTCATATGCATCATCAAGGTCGAAGAGGAGATAATTCCAATCCTTGCGGACAAACCATTGAGGTATGTTGGTGTCAAAGAGAGAATGTTGGTCAAAGACTCTTTCAATCAGTGGTGTAGCCTTCTTGAAGTAATTTTCATAAATCTGAAAAGCAGCATACGAGCGGAACTTGTTAGGATCGAAACCACCGGATGGGGAATGAGTCCTTTTTGGTGTAGGGGAGAAATCATCAATTTCAATGACAGGTTCCTTCCCTTTGCTGCTACCTCCTTTCATAGCTGATCTCTTGAATGAAGACATTTTGACACTGCAACATGATTTAACACACACAAGAGATACCAGACAAGACACCAAACATTATTAGTAATGTGTCAGTTTCACACCATGGATATTGAAGAAAACCCTAAACACATGAGGTTTAGGCTCAAATCATGACAATGTGAATGTGTATACACCCAATAACCAAAGTAGGTACACAAGATAGAGAAAATCAGTGTATAGACCAACACAAACAGACATTACAACCAGTAAATCAGAAACCCATGTTCAAACATGATAAACCACAAATCACAATAAATCTCCACAAATCAGAAAAAAATTGCCCAAAGTAGTAGGTATGAAGGAAAAGGAAGAAAACCCATACCTTTTTTATGAAGATTTAAGAAGAAACGATGCAGAAATGGATGATTTTCAAAGAAATACTCGGAGTGTTTGTGAGAGTGAAATGGGGAAGACAATGAACAATCACAATAAGTACGAGGGAAAAACTGAAAACCATTTTAAAACTGTCTTCAAAACGCAAAACACGCGTTTTTTGCGACTGGATCAAGTCGCCAAGGTAAGCTGTGACACACTATGAAACAAGATTCTTGAAAAATCTTCTAAGTGTTTTTCGCGACTGGAAGATCTACCCGCGAAAGAGTCGCGAGCTGAGCCGCGAAAATCTCTGTGTACCCCTCGCGATTGGACCTTCCACCCGCGAACAAGTCGCCACACTGAGCCGCGAAATATGCAAAAACACAAATTTTGAAAAATTTTCTAAGTCTTTTTCATGACTGGGAAGCTGACCTGCCAGTGACCTGCGAGAAACTCGGAGAGAGCTTCGCGACTGGAGCATGCGACTAGACCTACCCGTGACTGAGTCGCCAAAACAGGGCAACACTGTTTTTGAAGTTTTTGACAATTTTATAAAAACAAAAACACTTTCCAAAAACAAACTAAAATACTCAAAAATCTTTTTGAGTTTGATCAACAAAGATTGAGCTTGTGAAAACACATTTAATCAAGTACAATCACACAAATGAATATGGCATTCATTGAACATAGACTTGTGTGTTGTGTGTGGATATCAAAAATGAGATAGTCCTTAGTCTAATGTGAAGCTTCAATGATCAATTCAATCAAGGCATACACAACTAGCACTAGATAATGTGACCTATCTCAATTATAGAAACATGCATATATGACCTCCCACAAGCACTTGATAACAATTCTTTGAAGCTTTTCATTTGGCTCCATATTCAACATATCATTTGCACTTTTTGAGCAAAGAGAATCTCATTTTGAGATAGATGCCTGAAATTTTAGATATTTCAATTGATGAGTTAGCCTTTGGCTTTTTGGGCATCATACATTTTATTTTGGTCGCTTTCCCTTTTTCCTAATCGAATACTAGTATGTGCGACAGGCTTTTGCAGCTCTATATCTCTTTTCATTTGGAGATTTACATTTAGAGAACTCTTTTAAGCATTAAAATAAAAAGTGGGAAGATATATAGGCATGAGTCTATGCATGTCTCAAGATCAACAAAACCATTCACTAATCATTAATGACAAGGTTGAAGATCTATTTACAACAATCCCATAGATTTTAGAATTTCTTCCACAATGATATGAGTGCATAAAGGACAAGCTACGCTCGTTAAATGCACAAAGCCATTAGTACAAAGGCGATCAAACTTTTGGATTTTCTACTTTTTATGTGTTTTTGGTTTTTTGACACAAAATCAGTAAAAACATTGATAATAAAAAAAAATATAACCACAAAAAAAATGCAGAAAAACATAAGACACACAAAACAACCTAGAACACAATAAGATATCATGCAAGATTGAGTTTAAGGAATGATACCGACACCAATTGTCTTACGCAAGGATTCAAACCTCGGGCCATCAAGAGTTTTGGTGAATATGTTTGCCTTTTGATTGTCAGTATTGATGAATTCTAGATATACTATCTTGTCCTCTACTAAGTCCCGAATGAAGTGATAGCGGATCTCGATATGCTTTGATTTGGAGTGCTGAACTGGATTCTTTGACAAGTTAATGGCACTGGTGTTATCACAGAACACACACATAGTGTCTTGAGAGATTACATAGTCATGCAATAACTTTCTCATCCATAACAATTGGGCGCAACAACTTCCTGCTACAATGTATTCAGCTTCAACCGTTGACAGGGAAACTAAATTTTGCTTTTTGCTCATCCATGAAACCAAGTTATTTCCAAGACAGGAGCACCCACCGGAAGTACTTTTTCTATCATCAATGCACCCTGCCCAGTCAGCATCTGAATATCCCGCCAAACACTCATTCGAATCTTTTGTATACCAAATCCCATAATCAGATGTGCCATTTACATAGCGGATGATTCGCTGAACTGCTGTTAAGTGGAATTCTTTAGGAGCAACTTGAAACCGTGCACATACCCCAACACTGAATGCAATATCTGGCTTACTTGCTGTGAGATAGAGAAGACTGCCAATCATACTTTGATAAAGTGTTGGGTCAACATCAACACCGGCTGCATCAATGCTTAACTTAGTCGAGGAACTCATGGGAGCAGAAATATGTTTCTTAGAGTCTAGACCAAATCTTTTGACAAGGGTTTTGGCATACTTCTCTTGAGAAATAAATATTCCATCTCTCCGTTGTTTCACTTAAAGCCCTAAGAAGTAGTTCAACTCTCCCACCATGCTCATTTCAAATTCCCTTTTCATTTCTTCCAAGAACTCATGAGCTAGTTGATCAATTGTGGATCCAAATACAATATCATCCACGTATACTTGAGCGACAAGGAGGGATTTCTCATCTATTTTAACAAACAATGTTCGATCTGCTTAGCCTCTTTTGAACCTACGATCCAATAGGTAAGTAGTGAGACGGTCATACCATGCTCTTGGAGTTTGCTTCAACCCATACAAAGCTTTCTTCAATCTTAGTACATGACCCGGAAAGTGAGGATCTTCAAACCCCTTTGGTTGTTCAACAAAGACTTCTTCATTTAGAAAGTCGTTTAAGAAGGCACTCTTCACATCCATTTGGTACAACTTGAAATCCATGATGCATGCTATGGACAAGAGAATTCGAATGGACTCTAGTCTTGCTACCGGAGCAAACGATTCATCAAAATCTATGCCTTCCACCTGAGTGTACCCTTGAGCCACCAATCTCGACTTATTTCGAATAACTTCACCATCTTCATCTGTTTTGTTCTTAAAAATCCACTTGGTTACGATCACATGTGTATCTTCAGGCCTTGGAACCAATTCCCACACATCATTTCTAACAAATTGCTGTAGCTCCTGGTGCATAGACTCTACCCAATTCTCATCTTTCAGTGCTTCTTCTACCCTTTTAGGTTCAAATTGAACAAGATAGCAGTTGTATGTTACATGGTTAGTAGTATACTTTGGCCCTTTTCTCAAACGAAGTCCCTCATTCACATCCCCAATAATATTACTTGATGGGTGATTGAGAGTCACTCTTGATGAAGGTTTCTTGGAAGTTGAGAGTTCCTCATCACGAGAAATTGGGGTTTGAACTTCTGGAGGAGTGAGTGGACTTGAGATTTCTTGTGTTGATCTAGTCTTTCTTCTTAATATAGGAGGTGTGGACTCCTTTCTGGGTGTTTCTTTCTTAGCATCATCAATTAGGGACATATCATCATCATCCTCTTTCTCCTTGAGTTTGAGCATCTTTCCATCATCCTCAATTTTCTTTTCTGATATGGTGTCGTCTATGACCACATTGATTGACTCCATCACCGTCTTAGTACGCTTGTTGTACACTCTATAAGCTCGGCTATTTGTGGAGTAACCTAGGAATATTCCTTCATCACACTTAGCATCAAATTTTCCTGAATTTTTCCTGTCATTTAGAATATAACATGTGCTCCCAAATACTCTGAAATACTTCACCTTGGGTTTCTTTTCTCTCCATATTTCATATGACGTCTTCTTTGTCCCAGCTCGGAAATTTATTCTATTACATATGTGACACAATGTGTTCACAGCTTCAGCCCAGAACCTTTGAGGTATGTTTTTGTTGAGTAGCATGACTCTTGCCATCTCTTGGATCACACAGTTCTTTCTTTCAACCACCCTATTTTGTTGTGGAGTCTTTGGAGCTGAAAATTCCTTCTTGATACCATGCTCTTCATAAAACGTTTCAAATTTAGCATTCTCGAATTCCTTCCCATGATCACTTCTGATTTTGACTATGGGAACTCCTTTTTCATTCTGCAGTCTCTTGCATAGTCTTTGCATTTTATCACATGCTTCGGACTTCTCTTTAAAAAATTCCACCCAAGAGTACCTTGAGAAATCATCAACTACCACCATAATGTATCTCTTCACTCCTAGGCTTTCAGTTCGTGTAGGCCCCATTAGATGAACGTGAAGAAGCTCCAAACACTGTGAGGTAGCAATCACATTCACCTTGTGATGGTTTGCCTTTGTTTGTTTTCCCATTTGGCATGCTCCACATATAGTCTTCTCCACCTTTCCAAACTTTGGAAGTCCTTCAACTGCCACAAGTTTAGAGACTTTACATACTTGTTTGAGGTTTGCATGTCCAAACCTATGATGCCAAAGTTTCAACATATCAACGCAAGCACTTCTACACGAAATAGGTGCCGTAGGAACTACTCCATAGCAATTATCAGTAGTCCTATTTCCCTCCAATACTTGAATCCCTTTTCATCAATGATTATACACCCCTTCTTTGAGAATTGGACAAGAAAGTCTTCATCACATATTTGAGTGATACTTAAGAGATTTGCCTTCAATCCTTTGATGTATAGCACTTCCTTCAGTAGAGGTAATCTCGGTATTTCAACCGTCCCTTTGCCAAGAACTTGAGCATGACTCTCATCACCAAAAGTCACATAATCACATGTTTTCTCTTTAAGAACCTTAAACGGTGATTTATCTCCTGTCATATGACGAGAACATCCACTGTCAAGATACCATAAGCACGAGTTAAATACATTCAATGAGGTGTGCACAAACATACAGGCATGGGACAAGCATTCTTGACCATCAAACATAAATTCATCTTTATTTTCCAAGCTTTTCCCAGATTGAATTTTCCTTTTCAGATTATCAACATTTTTACACAATGTTCTATTTCTTCTTTTGTATTTCTCAATCAAAGAGTTAGACTCACATAGCCTATTGTGTAGAATGTGGTTCTTATTTTCAAAGTATTTCAGCATGTGAATGAACATCCTAGCATGTTTCTTGGATTTAATTAACTCTAAGAGTTCATTTTTAGAATACCCTTCAAACATACTCATAGAGTCATTATCACATACACCTAAACCACAATTCTGCATGACCCTTTTTACAGCTGCATCCATAGCCAAGGGTCTAAGATCGCACTCAGGTAATCAAACCACAAAGAGTGCACCTGCTCTGATACCAATTGAAAGTTCAATATGTGTATAAAACACCCTTGAACGTTTAGACCCCCAATTACAAAGTTACCATTTCAAACTTTATATGAAACAATTAATGTGCGGAACATGATAACAAGCTCATAACAGAATTGATAAACAATCTAAGCCAAATATAAACACATCCACAGCAATAAATATAAGGCAAAGATAAAAGGAAGGAAGATGCAAACACACGGACAACACACGATGTGTTATCGAAGAGGAAACCAAAGTCCTCGGCGTAAAACCTCTCCGCCGCCCTCCAAGCGGTCAATAATCCACTAGAAAATGTAGTTGGGATACATGAACAGCAATAAACCCTCCAAGCCTAATTTACCCAAGTACCTAAGCCCTCCAAGCTTCCTGCTCCAACGAGGTTGCGCCGAACCTTTTTCTTTTCTAGCTTACCGGATTCCGCTACTAAACCATAGCATCAACCAATGTATATTGGTTCCTTCCAAACTGCTTCCCAACAGCGCCAAATAAACATTCTCACAGACATGGGTGTGGTGAGATAAGGATTTGGCTAAAGGCCTCTCAAGAATGTAACAATGGAGAAGAAGAGAGTAGAGGAATATGTAGAGTCTCTAAGGTAAAGATTGGGGATGAGGCAATCTTATTTTTCTCTAGGGTTTCTCTCACAAAAATTCTCTCTAGAAACTCTCTCAATTTAGTGGGTATAAGGGTCTATATATAGTGGTTTGTGTTTGGAATACGAAGAGTCGGTTTTTTGCCAAACAGGGCTGATTGGCGGCTTGACCTTACGGCTTGTCCAAGTCGCAACGTAACGGCCTGGCCAGCCTGGGACTTTTGTCCTGTAGTGCGACAGCTGGCGCGACCCTTCAGCTCCGCTGTGTGCATCTCACGTGCCAGCATTTGGCGGCTTGCCAACCGTAAGTAAGCCGCGAGTCCTAGCCGCGAAACTCTGCATTCTTGCACATACTTGAGCTTTTCTTCACATCTTCTCACACACTATCCTTACAATGATCCCACTTAAATATAGGGTTACTAAGTGCTTAAATTACAAGCAAATTGGCACGGAATAAAACCAACAAGATGGTTGATAAATTTCAACCTTACAAGACGCAACCTTCATTCCCTGATCATAACCAACTAATATGGGTTAAGATAAGAGACAACACTGTTTACTTGAAGAGGTACAATATATAGTACTCATGTTCATAAATTTATGTCAATAAATTATTGCATAATTAAACACCAAACAAAAATGTTTCTAACAAATTCTGACATTCTGTTTGCGATTAAAAAAAAAAAAAAAATCAATTTTATATACATAACCAAACTTCAGCAAATACTGCGTGCCTAAATAATCAAACTGTACCCAAAGTCTGAAACAACTTTCTCACAAAAAACTTAGCAAAGTTTGTCAATTATATAGCTTCCTCAAATCAAAATATCAAAATAACTATACTCCAACCAAGTCAATCACGTTACATATTTCAGCTCACAAAAAATGTGACCAAATTACATATACAGTAAGTCATAACGCACTACTATACCCTAACCCATGTCACTCAAAGTTGATGCCTTTTCCTAGGTCTCCTTCTAATTGGCTCATTATTAAATCTCCTGTTAGAATAAGCTACAATAATGATGGGAACTTGTACGCATGCCAGTCATTTTGAAGAATCTAGCATAAACATGTTGGCATGGTGAAAACTTATATGCATCTTATGTTTGCATTAAATATGTCTGCAAGTAACCAAGATTTGTGACCATAATTAGTCAGTTTTTCTTTGAAATGTTTCAAAATGAATTTTTCAATGAGCCTATACATGTGAATACAAATATATAGTAATGTAACTACGTATAAACTTTTGAAATTGAGTTAGATTTGGTGTATATACTGGTGTTCCAGTACTGCTAATAGGTGTTGTTACTTGAATTTTGTACACTATTCATTTGATGCAATACAATCTTTTCTTTCATCGAAAAAAAAAAAAAAAAAACCCTCTATATAAACCCCATGTATAATGATATAAAATACCACTGGCATGCCCACCTGAAGAAGTGCAACAAGAAAAATCCCACAACATCCAAGATGAAAACGCTGTCCAATGAAACTTACCAACACGACGCTGATATAGCAAGGAAAACAGAAGAAGATAGTCTTCTAGTGAAACATCTTCTAGTGAATTCTCCCAATTACCAAGTTCAGGAGAGCTCCCAATTACCCCTAGAAACATCTTCTAGTGAATTCTCCTACTTGAGGTTTGATAATACACCTGAAAGCTCGGAAATGTGTTGAAAACACAAGAGCAATTTAGACCCCCAATTTAAAGTTACGGCTCGATAGTTTTTACACTAACTTAATACAAAGTGCGGAATAGTGTAAATGCGAGTGGGTAAGCAAATAAGCTACTCTAATCCATAAACTAAACAACACAGCAGTATAATGGAATATAAAAGAGTAGAGAAGAAGGATGCAAACACTAAAAACACCAAGACGTGTTTTCGAAGAGGAAACCGAAGAACTCGGCGAAAAACCTCTCCGCCGCCCTCCAAGCGGAAATCGATCCACTAGACAATCAGTTGGGATACATGGGTTAGCAAGAGACCCTCCAAGCCTAATCTACCCGATGCACCTAAGCCCTCCAAGCTCCTACTCCAACAAGGCTTCTAGGAACCGTGTCTTGTCTAGCTCTCCGGATCCCACAATAAGTTCCATGTTGCATCTGCCATTCCAGGTTTCTTCCAGTACTTCCCAGCAGCACCAAAACGTCACTCAACACACTCAAAGGGTGAGGTAAGTGTTTGGGCTATCAACCTCTCAATGGTATGGAAAATGGAGAGGGAAGAGTTGAGAAAATACCACAAGCAAGTGTATAGAGAAATGTGGGGATGACAATCTCTAATTCCCAATGTGTTTGGCTAGAGTTTTCTCTCTGAAGCATTCCTCAACATTTGTGGGTAATGAGGGTTTATATAGGATAGGTGCAAAATGTGTGAGTCAGTCAGTACAGGCTGGCAGAACAGCTTGTCTTGCGGGTGTCTCGCGGGAAGGCCTTACCCGCAAGATACTCGCGAGAGACAGCTGTCTCCACCTGGCCTGACTCTTCGCATTCCAGCACGTGCAGGGCACATGCTTCACTTCGCGGGAAGCTAGGTCGCGACATACCCGCGAGAATCCTTCAGCCTCCAAATGCTTGAGTCTTCACATACTCTCTCTATCACACAGCTCTTACAACAAATCCCACAACAAATACAGGGTATGATCAATTGAAAGAAATTACAATCAAATTTGGCACGGAATAAAAGCCAACAAAATACATAGTTGTAAATAACAACTTTACAACACCTTTATCTAGCATAAACTGGACAGAAGAAGATAGTCTCACTACATTGGAAACACTTGAGCAATCGTTTTGTGACTTTTGGATTGAACCCTTTGTAATGGACAATACCTACATCCAGAGTAACTATCCAGTATCCTTCGTAGATGGAGGATTTTGTGCATCTCAATCATGCTAGTATGCTACAATGAAGGCATAGATTCCATCTACGAGGCAATGCAAGAAGTTGAGAACTACAAGAGAATTAATGAATAAATGAATTATTTATCAATATAATAATTATGATTTTCATTTTAATTTATGTGAATAATTAGATTAATTGAATGAGAGAAGGTGGGAGTTCCACGAGGTAATCATTTCATAGAGGGAAGTTGAATGTTAAGAAAATTGATTCCTACATTAATAAAGAGAAAATCTACATTATGTTATAATTGATGATGTTATGTGCCCATCATGCATGAAATGATACAATCCACACCAGGGGAGGTGAAACACTGGAGATTTTCAATCCAATTCCATTTTCCCTTGTAATTTCAAATTAATTTTTTGTATTTCGATCGACAAGATATTATAATTGTATTGTCTCAAATGCTTTCTTTTGTTTCGGTGGAAAACATTTTCCTTGAAAAAACATTGTTTGTGGAAAAATATTTCCAAAAAGAGTGACTAGTTTTCATATTTATTGTTGCGACTCTGAATATGACCTTGAAAATGTTAACATTTATATACATCATTCAATACACTTAAAAATCATTAATATTTCACATAGATTCAACATTGGTTTAGGTAAGAGTGCTAGTGGTAGCGGCCTCAAAGATAAGGGGCGGTGGCAGTGATAGAATTAGCGATGGTCATGGTGAATGTAGTGAAGGTGGTAGTGATGATGGTGATGGTTTTAGGAGCATGAAGAAATGAATGGGGGAGGCCACAAGGGAATCGTAGAAAACTACCCCCATTTCTCAAAAGTAGAAAATTCTTTTCACCATTTTGACTTATTTTCTATGAATAACCAAGGAAAACATTTTCTAGAAAATCTTATTTAGACCCCCAAATTATATATGTATCAGATTAGTTGGTATCAATTGAACAATTTATGTCTATTCCAATAGGTAATTTTTTTTTTTTTTTTTCTAGAGAGAGTTTCAACTTATGGCCACTTCTGATAATAACTCTTTATCATCAGACCAAAACACCAATCGATTTTTAGTGTAGACAGAGATTGAACCCTAGATCTCTTATTCAACAATTAGAAACTTTACCAATTGAGCTAACTGGAACCCACATTCCAATAAGTAATTCAACCACCATAATCAATCACCAATTCTAAAACAATAATAGAAAAAGCAATAAAAGGCACACCAATTTTGGTGACAAAGTGGAAAGTTAAGATTTTAATTGAGTATGTAATGTGTTTTTGAAGTTCAGGTTGCAATGTTCAAGATGCATATAAAAGAAAATAGAATTTCAAGATTTTGATTGCCCTTCGATTGACGCTCAATTGATCAACGAGTCTTCAACAACCTTTTAATCACAGCTCAATCAATCAAAAGTAAATTCTTGATGGCTTGATCGATCAAGAAACAGGAAGATAAATCTTACCTGCTTTGACTAAGTCAATGTTTTGTCTTTATTTTTTGTTCCCTACATGCAAGCATATAAAAGGTCATATTATAAAACAACTCAAAAGCTATTTAATTTAGAGAGCTATTTTTGTGTGCTACAAAGAGAGAAAATCTAAACCTAGTTATCTCCAACCTATAAGTACAGAAGACCTAATACACAACGTTCTGAAGCTAAAGAGCCAAACCTAGAATGTTGTTTCAGAGCTAAAATCTTCACGGTTGTCCTTGGAGTCAATCTCATGACTATGATCACAAACATGATGTGAGAAGAATTTCATGAACAAGGAGTTTAGAGAGTCTGAAGTTGAACTTGGGGACATGTTAGTAAGTTATGTTCCAAGTAGATTCTTAAGTCCTGATAATAGGAAAAGCACTTCTAGTGGATGCATTTAGGTAGGTGTGAACACAAAATCTCAAGTATATATGAAAATCAAACAATTGAAAATGTTTCACAAACATAAAAGTTGTATTTATTAAATAGTGCAATTCTCTAGATTTAATTCTTTTACAAATGAAAAATCATCTAATTAAATCTTCTAGAAAATTTCTTCATCAATTCATGATTTGTGAAGACCAAGTCTTAATTCGAATACGAAATCTTCTATACTTTGGTTGGAAGATAGATCGATCAATTTTCACAATGAATCACTGACTTTGAGCTTGTTGTAGATTTGTTGTGCTTCGAGTTTTTTTTTTAAGATCCTTTGAATGCGAAGGCTTTTAGGTGGAAGTTCTTCTGGGCCTAAGACGCTTGATCCATAGAGCTTTAATGATTTGGGGCTTTTTAAAGTTTCTAGAGGCTTTTGGAGTTTGATTCCAAAGGAACTTAGGGTTTTGGAAGAAGGATTCGAATTAGTTTCTTAGAATAATCTTCAAATTTTCTTGAGACAGTTTTTCTAGATTTTTAACATGTAGAAAAATTGCTGTAGAATGAGAGGTGGTGCCCTCTATTTATAATGGTTTCTTAGAATAAGTCCCATTTTAAATTGAACTCCTTGAGGATAAGTAGTGATTTTTATTGGCCCAAAATCAGAGAGTCCCACTAGGACCTATTGTTTGTGGATAAATATCTCTATTTTAATATATTTTTAATAAAGATAATTATCAACATATTTAAATAGAAATTTATATTTATTTCATGGGCCCAAGTGACATATAGAAAATTTTAATTTCTCAAAGTAATGTCATCTTAAATTACACTTGTCAACACTTTATTTATTTTACTTAATTAATTTAGTGACCCATAAATTTAACATGATGCTTTGTAATTGGCTTAATAGATTTTTGTCCCCTACATTAGGGAGTAATCTTGCAGCATGGATGAGCAAGTGAAATTTCATATCTTTGTCTACTATTGAAGCAAAATACATTGCCATTGGAAGTTGTCATACTCAGCTTCTTTGGTTGAAAAAATTTTCTACAAGACTATGGCATTACTCAAGAGTCAAGGCACCTTTTTTTTTTTTTTTTTTTAGGAAGTGTAATTTATCATGGTAATGATATCAAAGACCAAATAGAAGCTATGGCCATTGGAGGGCTACACCGGTGGCCTAATGAATATCGGTACGAATAGGATGTTATTGTGATGAAGCACATGACACGTGAGCAAGTTGGCGTATTCTTTTAACCATAAATCAATATCCAGATATTATAACATCATAATGATTACTTCAGATATAAACATTTTCAGATTTTACAATTAGAAATTAGAGAACAATTTTGAAGTATAACACACTTAATCTCCTATGGTTATGTTTTAAGCGTAAACCATTTTATTAACAGTAATATATCACAAGTGCGTAGCATTAATTTGTGCCATTTTCTTCGGTTTATACGAATATACCGCACCAGCACCAGCCCTCAATCATGTCTTCCTTCAACTTCATCACATGCACTTGGAAGTTGGAAAGTCCTTGGATGCATTTTTGACATTGTGTAAAAGGGGCACCAGTGAAGACATCATGGAATGGTGAAAGCATAGGGAGGAGGTTTTGGGCTTGTGAAAAATATGGGGTACTTTGCTAATCTAAAAGCATAGAATTTCCCATCCTCTTTTTCATAAGCGTCGATATGTCAATTTGTTAATAGAACGACATCATATCATTGACTCTATTTTAATTAGCACTAATCACAATATACTATGTTAACAATTTGTGGAATTTTTTGTGTACAAACTTATTGAATCTGAAAATAATCTCTCTGTCTTTCTCTCTCTCTTCTATTTAAGTATTAATTATGTTTAATCTCTTTTTTGCTTGCAAGGTTGATGATACTTGTGGATACTTTGTTTGGCTTGACCCTCTTACATGTGCACGTGGTAGAGAATTGGTGCCGTGGCGTAGAGAGAAGACTGCAGATAGCTTAGAGAAGGAGGTGGCAGCGGCCCATGCAAAGGAGAAAAATTATTCTCGAGCAAAACGGCTTTTTACTTTTGCTTTTACTGGTTTGACATGGAGTTCTTATTGCGAATTATGGGATGATATTGTATACTATTAACAACTAGATTTACTTTTTTTTTTTTAATAAGTCTAGTGAAATAAAAAATGTCAGTCTTTCACAACTAAACAATGTCTCGCACCATGTGCAAATACTTTGTAATTTCATTTTAAAATGGTTTTTATGTGTTTTAATAAATACCCATATATAATACTCATTTTGTTGTATAATATTTCCATATTTTCTCACATTGTTGCTGAATTCTTTGAAACTAACTCAATTTTCTTAATTCATATCTTATAAATTTTTTTGGTCCTAGAAGTAGTTTCTTTACTAATCTAGATATATTTGGATGGAATTGAATAGTGCTTAGACAATGAAATATATTTTATTATAAATTTAATATTTAAAATGATAAAAATAATATCTAGATAAAAATTAGACTTTTTTTTTATAACTGAACACTTATTAAACACTTACTCAAACACTCCAATCTCACCACCAAATCCTAAGACCCCAATTGCAAATATTGTGTTCATTATCTAAATGAGACGAAATCATCAGGTGTACCAACATATGGAGAAAATGATCAAACAAAGAAAAATTACTAAAAATGCTTCCATTTATTAAAATTTAATTGCCTCTAACTAGGCCTCCATGTCCTTAAAAAAAAAAAAAAACACACACACACACACACACACCAAAAAAAAAAAAAAAAAAAAACTTTGAAATCATCATAATATTTTACTTTTATGGTAGTGGCTCATATATACTACTTCCACATTAAATAGCAATCAAAAACTACAAAGAAACTGTTAGGTTCTAAATATTTAAAAATAAATGTTTAGGTTCTAAACGATTTGTGTATTAGCAAACAGAGTACATAAACTTGTCTAGGAATAGATCTATGAAGTGTTTTAGACATTGCTTAAAGTGATACAAGTCAAAATTCAAAGATGCATAAGCTGCAGTTTGAGAAATTGAAAACTAGGTTGGCTCGACCAATCGAGAGAAGCCTTCAATCAATTAAGACACGATTCTACAGAATTTTATTTAAGCCTACCAGCCCATTAAACTTTTAGGGTTTCAGTCTAGAATTAATCTGAATTTTTGTATTTTTTTTTTTTTTTTTTTACAATGGTGATTATCATAAAATGCTTTGAATGAACAAGGATTCAAGAGACTTAACTTCTCATTTTTCTATATCTTTCCTTCTCAGAATTTTCAAAATTCCCATGAGTTGTAAATTCAATATATATGTTAGGACATATGTGGTTCACTTGTTCAGAACATATGTCACTAGCTCTTTTATGTAATTGGCTAATCCTTTGACAAAATGCATTTTACTTGTAATTGGGAAGATTTAGGATGTGTTATACTTCAAGAAACTATGTTTCAAGATCAAGTGTGGAAGCCTTCAAGTCTGTCCAAGAAAACAAGCTGAAAGTGCAAGGTTACTAAAGCTCGATAGCTAGTATGTGTCGAGGTTTAGAAAGTTGTTCCAGCTAGTAGGCCCGACACCTGCTCGACAGTTTTTCGACAGCTTCTATCTATCGAGGTTTATAAAAATCAGAATTTCTGATCTGATTTCATGGGATCCGTGAATGTGTCTTTGGGCCTTCTTTTCTCCTAATCCTAGACATATAAAAGGATGGTTTTAAGGGCCATCAAAAGTACACAAGTTGCACAAGTATTGAGAAAACTCTGTTGAAGCAAATTGTGATTAGAGACAAAGTTCTGCCCTTGTTCATCTCTTCTAAAGAAGTTGCTGTATATGTGCACCTTTGGGTTTTGTGACCAAGCATCTTCTTGATCTTCATTGTGTAGGATGAACTGAAGAACTTTGCAGCCAACCTCTCTTTCCAGTTGGTGTTGAAGTCGCGTACTGGGATCCGCGCATTGGTTAGTCATGTACTTGGGAGCCATGCATCAAAAATGGAAACTGTCACTATAGAATAAGTCCAGTGGGGTATTGGGGTAAGGGTTCAACTGTAGGTTGGTAAGGTACTTGGGATTCCTTTACTTGTAACCGCTTGTTGTGATAATAGTGGAGTTTCGGGAGTAGTGACCTGAAAATCACCCGGTGGGGTTTTTGCCGTTAGGTTTTCCCCATTCGTAAACAAATCACCGTGTCTTTTAATTTCCGCTGCATATTTAGTTATTTGGTGATTTGTTTGTGCTACCACGCATTTGCATGTTAATTAACTTAATTAATATACTTGGCTAATTTAATTGGTTAATTAATCACAAGGGGTCAATTCGTTTTTGGCCTATCAAGTGATATCGGAGCAGGCACACTCTGATTAAGTTTTAATCTTTGCTATGTTTGATCCATTGACCCCTGTTTGTCATGGATAGAGGACAGTCATTAATCATACCTCCTTTATTTGATGGCACTAACTATGCATACTAGAAAGTATGCATGAGAGCTTTCTTGCAGTCTTTAGATGAGAAGGTGTGGCAAGCTGTAAAGATTGGCTAGACCAAGCCAAAAGAAGCGCCGGCTAATTGGGATGAAGCCAAGATCAAGGCGGCAAACTTCAACAGCAGAGCGTTGAATGCCTTATTTAGCGTAGTCACCAATGAGGAGTTCAAGAAGATATCCTCCACTGAAACTGCAAAGAAAGCATGGACCATCCTTTAGACAACCTATGAGGGTACAAAGGCTATCAAGGATTCAAAGTTTCAAAGGCTCACTACAAGCTTTGAAGAAATAAAGATAGAGGAGGATGAGTCGTTCGATGAGTTCTATGCCAAGCTCAAGGACATAGTGAACTCATCCTTCAATCTTGGTGAAACCATTCCTAAACCCAAGATGGTAAGGAAGGTGCTTAGATCTCTACCCGAGAGATTCCATGCCAAGCTTACGGCGATAGAATAATCAAAGGATATTGATAAGATTCCTTTGACTAAGCTGGTTGGAAACTTGCAGAACTACGAATTAGGACTATCTAGGATTGGCAAGTCGGGTAAAGGCAAGAGCATGGCCTTGAAGGCAAAACACAGATGATTCTTCCGATGATGAAGATTCCAAGATGAAGTCTGAAAGTTCAATATGTGTATAAAACACCCTTGAACGTTTAGACCCCAAATTATAAAATATCAATTCAAGCTTATAATCAAACAATTAATGTGCGGAACATGAACATAAGCCAATCACAGAATTGATAACAAATCTAAGCCAAATATAAACACATCCACAGTAGTAAATATAAGGCAAAGATAAAGGAAAGGAAGATGCAAACACACGGACAACACACGATGTGTTATCCAAGAGGAAACCAAAGTCCTCGACGTAAAACCTCTCCGCCGCCCTCCAAGCGGTAAATAATCCACTAAAGAATGTAGTTGGGATACATGAACAACAGAAGACCCTCCAAGCCTAATCTACCCATGTACATAAGCCCTCCAAGCTTCTTGCTCCAACGAGGTTACGCCGAACCTATTTCTTCTTTAGCTTTTCGGATTCCGCTACTATACCATAGCATCAACCAATGTATATTGGTTCCTTCCAAACTGCTTCCCTTAGCACCAAATGAACCTTCTCACAGACGTGGGTGTGGTGAGATAAAGATTTGGTCAATGGCCTCTCAAGGATGTAACAATGGAGAGGAAGAGAGTAGAGGAATTTGAAGAGTCTCTAAGGTAAAGATTGGGGATGAGGCAATCTTATTTTTCTCTAGGGTTTCTCTCACAAAATTCTCTCTGGAAGCTCTCTTAAAATCGTGGGTATAAGGGTCTATATAAAGTGGGGTGAGAAAGGAATACGAAGAGACAGTTTTTGCCAAACAGGGTAAATTGGTAGCTTGGTCTTGCGGCTTGTCCAAGTCGCGAGTTCAAGTCGAGACGTAACGGCCTGGCCAACCTGGGACTTTTGTCCTGTAGTGCGACAGCTGGCACGACCCTTCAGCTTCCCTGTGTGCATCTCATGTGCCTGCATTTGGCGGCTTGTAGCCGCGAGCCACCCGCAAGTCCTAGCCGCGAAGCTCTGCTTCTTTGCACATACTTGAGCTTTCACACACTACCCTTACAATAATCCCACCTAAATACAGGGTTACTAAGTGCTAAATTACAAGCAAATTGGCACGGAATAAAGCCAACAAAATGGTTGATAAATTTCAACCTTACAATCTCCCCCTTTGGCTATTCTGTGATGAACGGTTTTAGACCCCTTAACACACAACCAGATTGAGTAGCCTAGTTAATTAGCCAAGTTGTTACTTAGTCAAATTAAGTCATTCTAGGTTAAAACAATCAAACAATCATATCAAGAATATATAGCAGCGGAATAATAAATAACACAAGATATGATCACCCAGGAAAACCAAACCGGTAAAAAACCTGAGGAGGATTTTACCCACCGATCCTCAAGGCAAAACTAAATTCACTATGAAATAATCAAAGTTCATACAGAAGGACTTACAAGCTCCCCGCTCGACTTCCTAATGCTACCTACCAGTAGAACTTATTGACACAACCCCATGCAAGCTCCGAATCCACGGACTCCTTTTTTCTTGAATTCTTCAATTAGCTACAAGCACCCACGCTTGATATTCTTTAAGCTTCAATGGTAGCAACCGAGTTGATCATCAAGATGTTGAAGTAATCTCTATCTTGAAAACCCTAAACTTTGTGTAAAGGAAAGCTGCTCTAGATCTCACAAGAGATTTACACAAAACAGCAATCTATAAGCAACAATACAACTGGAGCAACTCTAAAAACGTGGCTAGGGTTTTGCCTTATATACCTAGGGCAAAAACATAAAACCCTAAACATTTAATGAGTTAGGGCTGAGTTGGAAAAACTGCAGAAAACGCAATCTGGTCGACTTTCGATCGATCGAGCCAGAACAAAATGCCCCAATGCATCTACAGTCTCTCGATTCCAACTTTACAATAATTAATCAACTTCAAGCAAGCTTAAACAAGACTAAACACATAAATTAGAGTTCTAAATACATAAATTCCTAAACCTTTAGAACCTAACAAACTCCCCCTTTGGCAATCCGTGACAAAAGTAAAGCTCATAAACTCAAATTCAATCCTAACTACTATCCATCAATTGCAAGTGTAGACAGTAGCTCAGTTGAATCAACCTGTATATTCCTGAAACACTCAACAAACGCATAAACGCATGTGTGACAGAAAGGAGTAAAACAACAGGTATAACATTCTTGTAAGATTCACACAACACAAAATAAAGACATATATTAATGAATAACTCATAAATATAAATCAATAAGCAGTGAATCACAAAGTAACAAGAATCAAGTATATATCATGTATATCAATCAAAGTTACTCCCCCTAACACGAATATCCCCAAAAATGATATACAAAGTGAAGCACCTAGATACAATCTAAAAACTCCACAAGCTCCTCAAAAACAAAAAGTCTCCCCCTAACTACAAAAAACCCCTCTACAAGCCAAAAACTCTACTCCCCCTTTTTGTGACGGAATGCCAAAGGGCAATCACAAGTCAACATCAAAAGGAGGTGGTGAGGGTGAATGAAGATGCACAAGGTCGGCTCGCAGAGCACGAATCTCATCAAGCAAGTCCACCAAAATCTGACCATGAGCCGCCTGAACGATCATGACAGTCTCTAAGGTACGACAAACATCAAAGTCGGCTGAAGGAGGTGGAGGAACATCAGCAGCAGCAGTATCACCAACAGGATCAGGAACATCCTCACCAGCATGACCTGTAGAAGAAGAAGGAGGAGGTGCGCTACTAGAAGGCTCAGACCTAGGGTGTTTAGAACCAGCTCTAAGATGAGCGGCCCTCTGTCTAAGAAAAGACGCATCTATGGGAGCAATCACATGAACGGGCTCAGAGGAAGGGAAACCACTAAGATCAAGATAAAGCAAAATCCTATGAATAAAAATAGGATGAACAAGAGCATGAGAAGAAGATGAACTCCTATTGAAGAAATAGATGAGGATAACTGATAGGAGCATCAGTAACCAGAGCGTACAAAAATACACACCTCTCGAGAGGAATGGTGTGAACATGAGATATGGGCCAGATAGAATGACAGGCTATCCTAAAGAACAGATAGTGCAACCCAGAAAGCTCAGCAAAGGTGATCCTAGGATCAGAACCCCACTGGATAGAAGTCCCAGTGATGTAAGACAAGACATCACTTAACTCGAGAGACTTATCATAAGGATAAACAGGGTTCTGGACCAAAGGTACCCCTAGAGCATCAACCACTACCTGTGGAGTAATTGTGTACTCTACGCCTCGTATCCAATTCTTTACCAAAGTGTTGGAATCATAGATGCGGATAGAGATGTTCGAAAAGAACTATCTAATCAAGGCAGAAGGTGGAGGAGGATCAGAAATATCCACCAAGGGTAACCAGCCCCGACGCTCAAAGTTTGCCCTAATAGCAGCATCAAGTTCATCTAAGAGAACAGAACGCTCAGCCCAAATCTTTCTCCTAAGGTTTAGCTTCTCAAAAATCTCTTGGTTTTTCTCACTCGGAAACTTCTCACGGTCAAAAGAAGGAGGGGATGGAGAAGAGGAGGAAATAGTCCTACGGGCTCTAGTCTTCCTAGGCATGATGCTAAGGAAAGGACAGAGACACAAAGAGAAAACCAAAAGAACAAAATAAAACAAAACTAAAGGCAGACTGCAAGTTAGCACAAAAGAATATAGAGCAAAAATCTATATGATGTATGAACAATAACAATGTTGTGATGCATGAACTAATGCAGTAAACATAGTTCCAATTAGGTTCAATTTCACAAAATTGGCTCGCACATAGAGTTTCTAACAAAAACCCTAAAAAATTTGAAAAACCACTTGAAAATTTTGAAACAAATTGATGAATTGATCATCACACATTGTTGAAAACAGATTAGAATAACCAATTTCATCAAACCAACAAGCCAATTTCATCAATTAAACCCAATTGAACAGAAATCCCCAATTCGGATCAATTACAAGCCCTAGAATTTTCAATTTCTCACAAAACCCAAAATTGATCAAATTAAACTATCAAGATCATGTTTATAGCATGTCCCCACAAAACCCCATTGATCAATTACACAAAATTAGGCTTGAATCAACAAAAAACCCAAAAAGAAAAAGGTCCGAAAATTTAAAGAAAAATGCATGAAAAATGCATGAAAAGATGTAAATAAACTCAAAAGGAAGGGTAAGATAGTCATACCGGCTTGAGGAAAGAGAAACCTTGCAAAAAATCCGGAGGAAAACGACAAAAATTTGGACTTTTAGCCTTGCCGAGTCGGAGAGAGAAAGAAAAGTTTGAAAACTTTTTGAAAAAGTGTTTGAATCAGTCAAGAACAGTGTTTTAAAAAACCTGATTCGCGACTTTCGATTGATTGAAAATTACATTCGATCGATCAAATCAAACAGTCATTTTTAAACAAATTAAAGCACTTTTTCGATCGATCGAAAATCAGAATGGATCGATCGAACTGGGCAAAGGCTCACAAAAGTTTTGAGAAAAATCACAGTTTTGAAAATCACAAACCATATTTTGAAAACAACTCCTCAAAGCATTAAACTAATTGAAACAAAATGCATGAGTATGAGATGGAATGCTTTTTCAAAAAAACCAAGTTTTAATCCCAGTTTCTCCAAAGAAATTTTCAGCCATTCTTCTTTTTAAATTCTCAAGAAAAAAAATGTTTTGCATAATTCTCAAAGTATTTTCAAACTTGGTTGGTCAGACCAAAAACACACACAATAACATGTACAAAGTTTAGCAAAGAGTAACTTGTGTAGTGTGTGCAACTAGCAAAAAACTTGAGATACATGTGAGGTGATATGTGAATAGCAATTAATCACAAAGTCTACACAATCCATCACATAGAATTTAAAAGAGACTATTACCTAAAGAGTTACATCATATAACTCCCACATCTCCTAGAACAAAAGCTTGCAATCATGTAAGTTTCTTGAATTTTGCCCCATTATTATGTGAAATGGCATCAAGCCTAATAGTACACACCAATTTTAATTATGTGAGATGGCATCAAGCCTAATAGTACACACCAATTTTAAGCATTAAGCAATTAAGCCGAGGCATCACCTTATGTTCTTTTTGTGCATGTGTAACAAGTACACAAAATCTTATGATATGCACTAAGGTGTTCATGATTGGCTAGTAAACAGTGGTAAGATGGTTATTTATGCCTTTCTCAAAAGGATCAAGTCTGACAGTCAAATAACATATGACTTCAAGATTAAGACAAAGTGATAAACACCATAAACATCTTTCCCACACAGCATGCACTACAAAGCTTCAACTAGTCAAGTGCAATAAATAAGCTCATCAAAGCTAAACAGGTACATAAGACATGTTATGTGTAAATAAATTGACCAACCTTGGTTTCAAAGACCAAGAGAAATAGTGCCAAACACAATTTGCTTTTCCCTTTTCTTTTCTTTTTTTTTCAAAAGAGAAAACAAATAAATCCTAGAATGAAATGCATGAATGTTGAAAGCTCGAAAATGTGTTGAAAAACACAAGAGCTGTTTAGACCCCTGATTAAAATTACGGCTTGGTTGATTTTACACTAACTTAATACTAAGTGCGGAATAGTGTAAACACAAGCGTATAAGCAAGACAACTACTCTAATCCATATTTAAAGCAACACAGCAGTATAATGGAATATAAAAGAGTAGGGAAGAGAGATGCAAACACAGAAAACACCAAGACGTGTTTTCGAAGAGGAAACCGAAGAACTCGGCGAAAAACCTCTCCGCCGCCCTCCAAGCGGAAATCGATCCACTAGACAATCAGTTGGGATACATGAGTAAGCAAGAGACCCTCCAAGCCTAATCTACCCGATGCACCTAAGCCCTCCAAGCTCCTACTCCAACAAGGCTTCTCGGAACCGTGTCTTGTCTAGCTCTCCGGATCCCGCAACAAGCTCCATGTTGCAACTGCCATCCTTGGCTTCTTCCAATTCTTCCCAGCAGCTCCAAAACACTCTCTACACTCTGAACAGGTGTGGGTTGTGTTTGGGTACAAATCTCCTCTCAAGCTATGATAATGGGAGAGGGATGGAGAAGAGACTACTATGATTTCTCACTAAGGAGGAGTAGCTCTCTCTAAAAGATGGGTGTGTTGTAGAAAACCTATCTAGGGTTTTTCTCTCTGAATCGCCTCACATACATTTGTGGGTAATGAGGGTATATATAGTGTGGGTGAAGGGTAAGAAAGTCACTCTTAAAAAACCTCCAGGCAGAATGTTTCGCGACTATCTCGCGGGAAGGCCTTACCCGTGAGACACTCGCGAAAACGACAACCTGACACGACTCTTCAGCTTCCAGTCATGTGCTTCTCACATGGCTCTTTTGCGGCTTAGCTTCCAGCGACACACCCGCGAGATCCACTGATCTTCAATAAAGCTTGAGTTTTCACCAACTTGATACTAAACCCAATACAATTAAATCCCACAAAATACAAGGAAATAAAATAAAGTAATTACAACACATTTTGTCATGGAATAAAGCCAATATAAAACATAGTTGTAAATCAAAACTTTACAAATGTAATGCAATGCAAATCCTAGAAAAAAAAAAAAAAAACACAAAAAACCAAAGAACAATGGTCACAGAGGAATGAGCAATGAAGCACAAGGACCATGTCAGAAAGACTCAATTAGGTCGAGTCTTTTGCATCCAAAGCCTTTTAGATACACCATGAGCATTGGAGTTCCTATTCACATTCGAGTGATTTCCAACTCCAGGATTGGAATAAAGGTTCAAAGCCTTTACCAATTCACCAATAAGTGCCATAGGATCTTGTGCTTGAGGCACAGACACTTTTGGTTTGTTTGCTCTCTTAGCAGCTTGAAGCTTGTAACAGTTAGGACGAATGTGTCCAGACTTTCCACAATAATGACAAACCCAAGCAGGTTTACCATGCATCTTGTCCTTAGAAAGAGTAGAATCCTTAGGTTTAGTTTCTCTCAGATCAACCTTAATCTTCCTAGGAGGTGAAACTTCTACAGGTTTGACTACCTCACTCACAAGTGGTTTGACAGTTTCACTCACAGAAGGTTCAGAAGAAGATGAAGGTACAAAGTTCGTGAAATGTGGTGCAGAATCAAAGATGCTTTCAACATATCCTAACCCAGATTTATTAGAAGGATACTTTTGAACATTCAGCATGTGATCAAGTTTAGAACTAGCAGATCTAGCAACAGATAAATCATGTTCCAAAGTTTTAACTTTATCAAGTAAAAGCATGTTCTCAGATTTCACATGGTTCAAAAGATCATTAGCATCAAATAGTTTAACAAGCAAATTTTTCTTTTCAAGCTCAAGAGAATCAATTTGCTTCAGGCCAAGTTCAACATTCATAGCATCCTTTGCAGCAACTTTGCAAAGTTTATTATAGGCCTCTTGAAGATCTACATCCTCAGAGAGTTCCCCATCAGAAGGGTTCTCCTCAACAGATATGCTTTCATTGACTACAGCAGTAGCAGTGAAAGCAATGAAGTTTCCATCCTCGTCACATTCATACTCATCATCAGAAACCTCATATCACTAAGGGTTACAGCCATAGCTTTACCCTTATTTCTCAAGAATGTAGGACATTCAGATTTAACATGACCATACCCTTGACAACCAAAACACTGAGCACCCAAAGAATTGTTTGAAGATTGACCTACTTTTTCTCTAGGTTTTTCAAAGTTATTAACCTTAGTGGGATCATTCTTCCTAAAGTTTCTAGGTTCAGCAGTGTTTGTACCTCTTGCCCTTCTATTTGTATTTCTCAGAAAGTTTCTAAAATTCTTGGCAAGGTAAGCTATCTCTGTAGCAGAGAGCTCATCATCAAATCCACCAACCTCAACATCATCAACAGACTTAAGAGCCATTGATTTGGATTTGTTTGTTTTGGGTAAGTCAGACTCATAAGACTGAAGAGATCCTACAAGCTCATCAACAGGGATGGAGTCCACATCCTTGCTCTCAGTAATGGCAGTCACTTTGGGTCTAAAGTCTTCAGTTAAAGATCTAAGTATCTTCCTAACAATTTTAGGTTGATCATAGATTTCACCCAAATTAAAAGCAGAATTAACAATATCATTCAGTTTGGCATAAAATTCATCAAAGGATTCATCATCAGACATCCTAATGCTCTCAAACCTAGAGGTTAATTGCTGCAGTTTGTTTATCTTAACTGCCTTTGTGCCTTCATGCACAGTTTGGAGGATTTTTCAAGCAGTATGAGCAACCTCAACATTAGAGATCCTCTTAAATTCCTCCATAGAAACAGCATTGAAGATGGCATTCATAGCTTTGCTATTGAAGCCATCTGCTTCTTTTTCAGAAGTTTGCCACTCACTCACTGGAGTAGTGGGCTTCTGCCATCCGTATTCAACGGAATTCCAAACCCTCTCATCAATAGATTTCAGGAATGCTTTCATCCTTACTTTCCAATAAGCATAGTTATTCCCATCAAAGTGAGGAGGAACAACAAGAGAGTGTCCATGCTCCATGACACCAGGGGTCAAGGATCAGCTCAGAGATCAAAAAATCTCAAACAAAAGAGCTACCCGCTCTGATACCACTTGAACGGTTTTAGACCCCTTAACACACAACCAGATTAAGTAGCCTAGTTAATTAGCCAAGTTGTTACTTAGTCAAATTAAGCAATTCTAAGTTAAAACAATCAAACAATCATATCAAGAATATATAGCAGCGGAATAATAAATAACACAAGATATGATCACCCAGGAAAACCAAACCGGTAAAAAACCTGGGGAGGATTTTACCCACCGATCCTCAAGGCAAAACTGAATTCACTATGAAAGAATCAAAGTTCATACAAAAGGACTTACAAGCTCCCCGCTCGACTTCCTAATGCTACCTACCAGTAGAACTTACTGACACGACCCCGTGCAAGCTCCGAATCCACGGACTCCTTCTTTCTTGAATTCTTCAATCAGCTACAAGCACCCATGCTTGATATTCTTTAAGCTTCAATGGTAGCAACCGAGTTGATCATCAAGATGTTGAAGTAATCTCTATCTTGAAAACCCTAAGTTTTGTGTAAAGGAAAGCTCCTCTAGATCTCACAAGAGATTTACACAAAACAGCAATCTATGAGCAACAATACAACTGGAGCAACTCTAAAAACGTGGCTAGGGTTTTGCCTTATATACCTAGGGCAAAAACATAAAACCCTAAACGTTTAATAAGTTAGGGCTGAGTTGGAAAAACTGCAGAAAACGCAATCTGGTCGACTTTCGATCGATCGAGTCTATTCTTCGATCGATCGAGCCAGACCGAAATGCCCCAATGCATCTACAGTCTCTTGATTCCAACTTTAGAATAATTAATCAACTTTGAGCAAGCTTAAACAAGACTAAACATATTGTTTTGATCATGGTTTGCCAATATTACAAATTAGAGTTCTAAATACATAAATTCCTAAACCTTTAGAACCTAACACGTGACAAAACCCTAAAACAAACTCTAGACTTAACGCGTGAGTTGGGAACAGTTGGAAAACTCACTCACACCTAACTCTAGAATCTGTGAAGCTTTAGAACCATAAGAACAAGAACTCCTGAAACATAACAACACAATAAGTTCATTGTATGCAGAAAACTTGTAATGCAAATGGAACAAGAATAATGCGATCAAACGCAATGGAGTAAAACAATAAACCATGGCAAGACCAAAACAAGCAATTACTATAACCAAGTGATCACAATGCTCATTTACACTTGGAATGAACATCCGGACATTCAAGAAGACAAACACAAGGCAAATCACTTGAATGACCAACACTCAACCAATGCACAATACATGAAGTATGTGCATCTAGGAAAAATCCTACACAGGCACAAGAGTGACAGTACTTCACAAAGAATGCATAGCATTAGGTTAGAAGTACTGATTTAATAAAGCACAAAGGCTGCATAAAGGCTGCATAAAGGCTGCATAAAGCATGGCTCAAACCACAAAGGCCTACAAGAGTGCATGAAACCAAACCCTTAAAGCTTACATAAGCAACATGGGTACAAATTGAACCAAACAAACAACTAACTGATAACTGAATAAACGTCATCAATATATAAACCAATACCAAAGAACCACAATCATCCAAGAGTTATGAGTTAAAACCAAACTTAAACCATAGTGTATCAAACCTATAACAATAGAAGATATCCAAGCATAGTAACAAAACTATAAACAAAACAATGTATAATAATGAAACTCCCCCTCAAAACAAGCACTCCTCCTCAAGAGCTACCCCAAAAATTCTCCCCCTTTTTGACCGGAATGGCCAAAGGGTCACTGCTTCTTATCGGTGTAGATGCTGTCAAACTTTGCTGAAAGAACATCAAGCTGATCTTGCATTGTCGTCATCCTTTTAGTATGCTGATCTTGAACCTCTCTGAGTCCATCAAGTCTCTCCAGGATGATCTGAAATGCATCAGGAGGTGCAGCTGATGAAGTGGAAGTCCTGCTTCTCTTGGTTCTGCTTCTTGGTGTGGAAGTCTGTCCTGCAGTCTCAGCTTCAGTTTCCATATGAACACCTTCTCCATGGACACCCACCTCTCCATCACCTGGAAGACGACTTTGTATCCTTGTGATGGTGAATTTGTTTATTGCTGACAATGGAGTCATGTGACTGATATCTTAAGGAATTCTAACACCCTTTGCTCTGAAGATCCTCATGAGGAGGCTAGGAAAGACCAACTTGGGCCTAGCAGTGGTTCTAGTCTCTTCCATAATAGTGTCAAATATGTGTGAGCTGATGTCAATGATGACTTTCTCCTTGAGCTCCATGAGGAATATAGCTCTAGAATTAGTAAGAGTGGTCATCTTTCTGATAGGATACAGATTGTACATCATAATGGTGGTCAAACACCTCATGTCAGCAGGGAAGGCATTAGTGTTGAGACATCTCCCTTCTTTAACACCACCAATCCGAGCCTGGACATTATCTAGGGACATCATCCTGTCTTTGTAATTGATGAACTCATACTCCTCTAAACCTTCAAGACCAAGTACCTCATCAATGTCATGTGCGTCTAAGGTAAACTCATGTCCTCTAACCCAGCAGATCATCTCTTCATCCCTTATGTTCACATTTGCATAGAATTCCCTTATTAAGGGCTCACACACTGAAGGTAGGTCACCCAGCAGTTTATCCCAACCTCTTCCCTCAAAGCACTCTGGAATAAAAGTATCCTTCAGGTCATGTAAATCCAAAAATCTCTCCTAGATAATGGTTCCCTTCATGAAGGAATCTCTGTATCTCTCAAAATGCTTGACAGACCTAAACAAGTTGTTGTCCATTTTCATCCTTTTATCAGCCTTCTTAGCAGGAGTCTTCTTCTTTGAAGATGTGGAAGCCATCTGTAAACACTCAGAAGAGGCCACAACAGAAGCACAACACAATATGTGGAAATATACACAAATTAGTAACAAGTGACTAACTGATAGAGAAACAAAGTGTCAAAATAACCCAATGATCAAAAATAAAGTTCTAGCTTCCCAAGCAAGATTAGTCTGTATAGAAGCATATTTAAAACAAGCCACAAACAACTAAACATGTGTAGTGTAAACCACATTCTGACACAAAGAGTATATGTCAATGAGACATAACTTAATGGATATGAAATGTGCAAGCAAAAACCAAAGTAGAGCCATACACATGATATTGTAACACACAATCACATCAATGTATACCACATAGATAAAAATTTGCAAACCCAAATTCCTCATACAGCGAAACTCACAGAAAACCCAAATATCATATACCCAATAGATATAGACAATCAAATATCAGAGCATAGAGCAAAAACTATCTCAATGGAGCAAACTCATGAAACTAAAACTATTCAGCAACAAGAGTACACAAGCCAAACAATCAAACCCAGCATTTTTAAGCAAAAACATGTTCGAACCCCCAAATCGCAAACCAGCAGAATAACTCACAGATTTAAAGAAATTAACACTAAAACATGAAATCTGAAGTGAGAGACAGAAGACCCATACCTTTTTCTTGAAGATTTGAGAAGAAAAAATGAAGAGATGAAGGATCTTCAAAAATGGGCACGGCGAGTTTCAGAGAGAGAAATGGAGAAGACAATGAACAGTCACAAAGTACGAGGGAAAAACTGAAAAGTTTTTGAAAACTGACTTTAAAACACAAAACACGCGTTTTTCGCGACTGGAACAAGTCGCCAGTAAGTCGCCAGTAAGTCGCCATGGTAAGCCGTGAAACACTGTGAAGTAAAGATTCTCAAAAATCTTCTAAGTGTTTTTCGCGACTGGAAGATCTACCCGCGAGGAAGTCGCGAGCTGAGCCGCGAAAATCTCTGTGTACCCCTCGCGACTGGACCTTCCACTCGCAAATAAGTCGCCACACTGAGTCGCGAAATATGCAAAAACTCAAATTTTGAAAATTTTTTCTAAGTATTTTTCGCGCCTAGGTCATTAACTCGCCAGTAAACCGCGAAAAATCTCTAAGTGGGCTCACGACAGGGGCTTGCGACTTGGCTAACCCGCGACTTAGCTGCTAAAACAGGGCAACACTGTTTTTGAAATTTTTGACTTTCTGTAAAAACAAAATACTATTCCAAAAACAACTAAAAACACTCAAAAATCTTTTTGTGTTTGATCAACAAAGATTGAGTATGTGAAAACACATTTAATCAAGTACAATCACATAAATGAATATGGCATTCATTGAACATAGACTTGTGTGTTGTGTGTGGATATCAAAAATGGGATAGTCCTCAGTCTAATGTGAAACTTCAATGATCAATTCAATCAAGGCATACACAACTAGCACTAGATAATGTGACCTATCTCAATTATAGAAACATGCATATATGACGTCCTACAAGCACTGAATAACAATTCTTTGAAGCTTTTCATTTGGCTCCATATTTACATATCATTTGCATTTTTGAGCAAAGAAAATCTCATTTTGAGATAGCTGCCTGAAATTTTTGATATTTCAATTGATGAGATAGCCTTTGGCTTTTTGGGCATCAAACATTTTATATTGGTCGCTTTCCCTTTTCCTAGTCGAATACTAGTATGTGCGACGGGCTTTTGTAGCTCTATATCTCTTTTCATTTGGAGATTTACAATTAGAGAGCTCTTTTAAGCATAAAAATAAAAAGTGGGAAGATATATAGGTATGAGTCTGTGCATGTCTCAAGATCAACAAAACCATTCACTAATCATTCATAACAAGGTTGAAGATCTATTTACAACAGTCACATAGATTTCAGAATTTCTTCCACAATGATATGAGTGCATAAGAGACAAGCTACGCTCGTTAAATGCACAAAGCCATTAGTACAAAGGTACAAGGCAAAACATGCTTTGAGACAAAACTCAACAAAGCCGATCAAACTTTTTGGATTTTCTACTTTTTATGTGTTTTTGGATTTTTGACATAAAAGCATTAAAAGATTGATAAAAAACATAACCAAAAAAAAAAAAAAAAGGGAAAAAAAATTTGAACCACACAAAAAATGGCAACCTAAATACTAGCAAAAAGCACACAACCAAGCATATTCACAAACATGGGAAGTATTGATGCATGGACATGTTGTAATGCTTATGCATGAGTACCCTTTGTCACCCACACATCACATGCGTTTGGGGTGATATCCTTAACGGATTGGGTACAAGAATTAGGACTATCAAACCTTCGTGTGAAGCTTTCCAGGCAGTTGGTGAAGGCACCGATCATCTTCCTCACATCCATCAATCCTGGATCACAGTTTTGACTTCTTGGTTGCTCACCACCCCAAGACCTCGTGTCATTTCTTCTTCCTCGTGACCGAGGTGCACTTGCATTGTTGTCTGCTCTTAGCTTTTGACAATTGGGTCTAGTATGTCCTTGCAATCCGCAATAGTAATAGACATATTCCGTTCGAGAACCCTGCTGTGATCTTGGACCTGATCTCCCTCTAGCTCCATATCTGAGTTCTGATTGATTACGGGACTTATTTAACACCCGTTGATCAGATGCATTTTTCTTCTTCGCAACCTTAACATTCTCAGGGTTGGGTTCTTCCACAATTGGCTGTATGGCCTCCACAAATTTTACTTCTTTGGTAGCTTTGGTTGATGAACTACTTCCCCCGGTATATCCCAACCTGGACTTGTCTGAGAGATGTTTTTGGGATGCAATAACATCTTTCAGTTTATTGGAGGAGACCTTTTCTATCTTGGCTTGTGCTTGCACCATCTCCTGCTCAAGAAATCTTACTTTGATATAAGCTTTCGACAGCTCACCATTTAGTGTCTCAATTTCACACTTCGCCTCCTTGTATCGTGCCAGAAGACTTTTGTAATCTTCCTCAGCCCTCTTCATCTTCTTAATGGCTGCATTAGCCACTCTAGCATATTCACCGGTCTTCTCAAGGAGTAAGTTGTAAGTCTCTTGCAATCCCACTGCTTTTTCAACTTCCTCATCTTCAGACTCCTCAACTATTCCAAAAGATTCCAAATTAGAATATTCCCCAAGCTCCTTCACAAGTGAACCCAAATCATCCGAGGGTTCTACATGTGCAATAGTCATGAATGCAAAGTAATTTCCTTCTCCGTCACAGCTATCTTCAGAATCAGAATTTGATGAGTCAGTATCACTCAAGGTAGTGGTGTAGACCTTTCCTTTTGACTTCAAGTAATTAGGACATTCCTTTTTGAAGTGTCCATGTCCATTACACTCGAAGCACACAACGTCCGCAGGAGATTGAGAATCCTTCCCTTCACTTTTCTTATAGTCTTTCCTATCACCTCTTGAGGATGCAAACTTCCCTCCATTGAATGGTTTCCCACTGTTCTTCATCTTCAGAAATTTGCGAAAGTTTTTTACAAGATACGCTACTTCCTTCTCCACTCCATCTTCTTCGGAAGGATCATCCATTCTTTCGGTGATGGCTTTAAGAGCAAGTGATTTACTCGTCTTGTGGGAAGGCAGTCCAAGCTCGTACATTTGAAGTGACCCAATGAGCTCTTGGATCTTAATTTCATCCAAGTCCTTGCTTTCCTCTATAGCTGTGATTTTTGGTCGAAAGCTCTCCGGTAAGGACCTCAAAATTTTTCTCACTACCTTAGTATCCTCAATCTTCTCACCAAGATTGAGCTTAGCAATAACAATTTCGTTGAGCTTCCCATAGAATGAATCAAACGATTCATCTTCACCCATCTTGAGCTCTTCAAACTTGGTGGTAAGCATTTGGAGCTTTGTGTCCTTCACCTTCTTAGTCCCCTCATAAGTTGTCTCCAAAATCTTCCAAGCTTCCATGACCACTGTCATGTGAGATATCTTGCGGAATTCATCTGGAGACACACCACAGAATATAGCATTTAAGGCCTTATTGTTAGCATTGGCTACTGCAAGGGCTGCCTTATCCCAGGTGGATTTTTCGGCCTCCGGCCTGGTCCAACCTATTTCAACCGCATCCCACACGGTGTCATCAATAGAACATAGAAATGCTTTCATTCTAACTTTCCAGAAGGCATAATTATTACCATAAAAAAATGGTGGAACATTGAGAGATTGAGACCTATCCATCTCAACAAGGGGTCAAGGATCACACTCAGGTATTTAAACCACAACAAGTGTACAATATGTGTATAAAACACCCTTGAACGTTTAGACTCCAAATTATAAAATATCAATTCAAGCTTATAATCAAACAATTAATGTGCGGAACATGAACATAAGCCAATCATAGAATTGATAACAAATCTAAGCCAAATATAAACACATCCACTGCAGTAAATATAAGGCAAAGATAAAGGAAAGGAAGATGCAAACACACGGACAACACACGATGTGTTATCGAAGAGGAAACCGAAGTCCTTGGCGTAAAACCTCTCCGCTGCCCTCCAAGCGGTAAATAATCCACTAAAGAATGTAGTTAGGATACATGAACAGCAGAAGACCCTCCAAGCCTAATCTACCCAAGTACCTAAGCCCTCCAAGCTTCTTGCTCCAACGAGGTTACGCCGAACCTATTTCTTCTTTAGCTTCCCGGATTCCGCTACTATACCATAGCATCAACCAATGTATATTGGTTCCTTCCAAACTGCTTCCCTTAGCACCAAATGAACCTTCTCACAGACGTGGGTGTGGTGAGATAAGGATTTGGTCAATGGCCTCTCAAGGATGTAACAATGGAGAGGAAGAGAGTAGAGGAATTTGAAGAGTCTCTAAGGTAAAGATTGGGGATGAGGCAATCTTGTTTTTCTCTAGGGTTTCTCTCACAAAATTCTCTCTGGAAGCTCTCTTAAAATCATGGGTATAAGAGTCTATATATAGTAGGGTGAGAAAGGAATACGAAGAGACAGTTTTTGCCAAACAGGGTAAATTGGCGGCTTGGTCTCTCGGCTTGTCCAAGTCGCGAGTTCAAGTCGCGACGTAACGGCCTGGCCAGCCTGGGACTTTTGTCCTGTAGTGTGACAGCTGGCGCGACCCTTCAGCTTCCCTGTGTGCATCTCACGTGCCTACATTTGGCGGCTTGTAGCCGCGAGCCACCCGCGAGTCCTAGCCGCGAAGCTCTGCTTCTTTGCACATACTTGAGCTTTTCTTCACATCTTCTCACACACTACCCTTTCAATAATCCCACCTAAATACAGGGTTACTAAGTGCTAAATTACAAGCAAATTGGATAGTTGATAAATTTCAACCTTACAAAGTCCTACATTACAAGGCAGTTTAAGAAGTTTATGAAGAATGCCAATGGGAGGAACTTCGACAAGGACCGTAGACAATCTAGTTCTTCTCAGTCTAAGGGCCAAGACAAAGGAAAGAAGGATGCAAAGGACGACGGTTAGTACACTGTTCCTGCAGGACCAAAGTGTTTTGGATGTCATGGATTCGGTCACATGAAGCAAGAATGCCCACATATCTCAAGAGCATTGGGAAGAGTAAGGCACTTGCTGCAACCTTGAGTGACACTGAGCCTGAGGATGATTCCGACGATGAAGATGACGGAATCTTGAATGCCTTAACTACCACAGTCAATCCTACTGAAGGGATTGTTGAAGACGTGGAAGAAGAAGAAGAATTGGTGGATTCTAAGTGTGAGAAGATGGATGATCAAGATGATATCCATACAGCTTATGAGAAACTTTACAAGCTCTCTGAGAAGCATGAGAAACTGTATAGGCTAGCCAACAAGAAGCTCAGTGATGTGGAACTTAATCATTAAGAGATTCCCACGATTTGTGGCCAATTGCATGGATGAACAAATAAATGCAATGCTAAAATGGAAAGGGCAATGGGTTAGAGAATAGCAAACCCAAGATAACACGACAATGTGTTATCGAAAAGGAAAACTAAAAAACTTGGCATAAAAAGCTATCCACGGCCCTCCAAGCCGAAATGATCCACTAGTGAATAAGTTGGAGTACAAGGATACCAAAAACCCTCCAAGCCTAATCTACCCATTGTACTTGAGCCCTTTAAGCTCCAGTTACCAATGGACCTCTCAAAGTCTTGTCTTCACTAGCTTTCTAGATCCCACAATACCGCCTGATTTTATTGCCAAGCCTCACCAGTTTATTTTGGCAAAGACCCAATGCTTCCCAAGTTCCAAAACACTCTCTACACTCTGAATGGGTGTGAGTTTTGTTTGGGTACAAATCTCCTCTCAAGGTATGACAATGGGAGAGAGGAAGGAGAAGAGATTACAAGGATTTCTCTCTTGAGGATGAGTAACTCTTTCTAAAATAGTGGGTGTTGTAGAAACCTCTCTTGGATTTTCTTCTGAATAGTCTCCTTATAATTTTGTGGGTAATGAGGGTATATATAGTATAGGTGAAGAGTATAAAATTCACACTTAAGATCCCAATTGTCAGGTCATCCCGTGAGTTGGCCAAGTCCTGAGATGCACTGACTCTTGAACTTCCATATGTGCTCCTCACATGGCCTTTCGCGAGTGCTATAGTCGCGAGCCAAGTCACAAGATCAATTTCTTAATAAATCTTCACCAACTTAATACTAAACCCATTACAATTAAATCTCACAAAATACAAAGAAATAAATTAATGCAATTACAACATTTTTTGTTATGAAATAAATCCAACATAAATGTTATGTGAAAAACCATAACTTAACAATTTCAAACATTTTCACTAACTCACTCAACAAATCTCCTCGATAGTAGGAGCTCTCTCTCTCGTAAGTGCGAGATATCCCTTCCTTAGGGTTTCTAAGGGTTTGACTTTTCTCTTCTTTTCATAGTTGCGCTACCATGGTAGATGAAATTTCGAGTATACTGGAAAATATGCGATTGACTACAGAGGAAGAGGAGATTATCGAGATTTTGGATGAAGGAAGAAAAGAAAGGCTGGAGAATTGTGCACTCAGTTTGATTGGGAAGTTCCTGACTTTTCGCCCCTTCAACAAGAAGGCAGCTATAACTACATTGAAAAGAGCATGGGGATTAGAGGAGGCTATCCAGATAGTTGAGGTGGGAACAAACCTATTTCAACTCAAATTCCAATTTGAGTTTAAGATGAATAGGGTGCTTAAGGGTGGACCGTGGACTTTCGATAACTAGGTTCTGATGTTGCTTCAATGGAAAGTAGGGATGACGGTGAAAAATGTCAAGTTTGATTCAGTTTCCCTTTGGATACAAATATGGGGCGCTCCTTTTGATCTGGTGTCGCCAAAGGTTACAGAGGCTGTGGGAAGTAAACTGGGGTCGGTGGTCGAAGTGTAGAAGAAACAAAAAGTGGAGGGGCAGAGCTATTTTATAAGGGTTAAAGTTGCTATTCCGTTAACAAAACCGATTCGAATGGGTGCATTCTTGACTGGTTCAGAGGGTACGAGGCATTGGGTTACTTTCAAGTATGAAAGGCTCCCCTTGTTTTGCCATTATTGTGGACTACTAGGACATGATTTAAAGCACTATGCTTTACACTTCACAACAACCAAGAATGAGGGGGAGGTGAGTTGTCAATACGATGACTGGTTGAAGGATTTGGGTGGCCGGAATCATTCACCTCCTCGCAGGAAAGTTACAAGAAGTAGGTGGGGAGGATCACCGGGATGAGAATCAGACAACTTAGGCTGGTCACGTAATAGAGGCAGCGGACAGTAGGGATACAATACCAAACCCTAGGGAACAAGATGCGTTACGTGAGGAGTTGCATAACGGAAATCAAGGAATAGATGGGGAAACACCTGACGTGGCACCCGAGATTAATGGGATGGAAGATACAAATAAGGAAGGGACAGGTTTTGGTGTAACTGAAACAAGAAGCATGGGTTTATTTTCAAAAAATGGGTGTGGTACTAAAGGGGAGGATCCCATGCACGTGGTTAGTGTGGGCGTTGGAAATGGGCCTCAAGGCCCAAAAACAAAGGCAACGTGGACTAGGCTAAGGCGTATGGAAATTGGACCTAGGGAACTTATCAAGGAAAGGGCCAAGCCTGTTTTGGGAAAGAGAAGTACAAACAGAGAAGGTTGCAACCAAGTTGAGGAGGAGCAAATTAAAGTAACGAAGAGAGGGAAAAGTAGTGTGGACTCTAATTCAAAGGAATCGGCAGGGGCGGCCATGCACCTTTGCTAGTCACAATGAAACTCCTCAACTGGAACTGTCAAGAGCTTGGGAACTCTTGGACAGTTCGAAGCCTTCACAAGTTAGTGAGGGATCAAGCTCCCACAGTCTATTTCCTAATAGAGACTAGACTTGATAAAGAAGGTTTTGCTAATCATGGTAGGGAATTGCCTTTTCCGAATAAGTTCATTGTTAAGAAGCCTTATTCTGGGGGAGGTTTAGCATTGTTATGCAAATCTGAAGTTCGGTTAGATGTTATTAATTTCACAGAAAATCACATATTAGTGAAGGTGGTTGAGGATAATGGTTTCTCTTGGTTTTTGACTGGGTTCTATGGGTGGCTAGAAGCAATTAAGAAAAAGAAGTCCTAGGTGCTTTTATCACATATATCCTTGTTTGTGGATGGGTCGTGGTGTTGTATAGGTGATTTCAATGCGATTTTGCATTAGTCTGAAAAGCAGAGTAGACATGCACCTCCGTATAAACAGATGGAAGAGTTTTAGGCTGCATTGGAGGTGTGTAATTTATTTGATTTGGGTTTCCAAGGGTACAAATTTACATGGAATAATAAAAGATTGGGGGCAGCTAATACTAGGGAAAGATTGGATCGTGCCATTGCAAACCATGAGTGGAAGGAAAAGTTTTCAGCTTGTACTCTCACCCATGAGTTCAACCATGCATCTGACAATGTTCCGATTTTTCTCCAGACAGGAACAGGCCGTGATTTCAGGGGAGGTGGGCCTCGTGGTTTCAGGTTTGAAGAATCTTGGCTGATGTGGGAGGATTGTGAAGGAGTGGTTATGGATTCTTGGACCATTTCAGGTGGTGAGGTTGCTGGGCTACGTGCAACGGTGGACAAAATTAAGGGATGTGGGGCAGATTTACTGGCTTGGGGTTCGGCCAAAACAGCTCCTGCTGTGGATGAAATAAAAATGTTAACTAAAAAGATTGAAAAGATGAATGAAGAAGAGTTAACGGAGGAGAGTAGGGAAGAGGTATTGGTAGCAAGCAAAAAATTGGATGATCTCCTTCTTAAGTAGGAAATTTTTTGGTTACAACATTCTCAAGTATCCTGGTTGAAGCATGGAGATAGGACTACAAAGTTTTTTCATTCGAAAGCTTCTCAAAGGCGCAAGAGGAATTTCATTCATGGCATTCAAAACCAACATGGTAATTGGGTGGAGGATATTGGTGAGGTGGCAGAGGTGGCTATTAATTATTTTGAGACAATCTTTCAAGCAAGTACCTGTGAAAGAATGGAAGAATGTTTAAACACGGTTCCCTAAAGGACGACTATAGATATGAAGGAGGAGTTGTCTAGGCCGTATAGTGTGGAGGAAGTAAAAGCAGTATTATTTCAGATGGGACCTACCAAAGCTCCAGGACCCGATGGTATGAATGCTCTTTTTTATCAAAAGTTCTGGCATATAGTTGGTAATGATGTTAGTCCTGCTGTGTTGGATTTTCTGAATTCTAGAACTATGTTACTTGAAATAAATTATACACATATTGTTCTTATTCCAAAAGTTAAGTCACCAAAGAAGATAACAGATTTCAGACCCATTAGCTTGTGCAACGTAATTTACAAAATAATTTCTAAAGTGCTTGCTAATAGACTAAAAATTATTTTACCCCAGTTGATCTCCCCCACCCAGAGTGCTTTTGTGCCAGGAAGACTCATAACTGATAATGTGTTGCTAGCTTATGAAACCTTACATGCCATGCATGGGAGAAAAAAGGGGAAGAAAGGAGCCCTAGCTTTGAAACTTGATGTCAGCAAGGCTTATGACTGAGTGGAGTGGGATTTTTTGAGGGGTATGATGATTAGACTGGGATTTCCGAAGGAATGGATTAATAGGGTGATGAGTTGTGTCTCCACTCCTTCGTTCTTGGTTCGGATTGATGGTAAAGCATATGGAAATATTATGGGGACCCTTTATCACCTTATTTGTTTCTTTTGTGTGCAAAAGGGTTTACATCTTTGCTTTCTAAAGCAGAATCTGAAGGGCGGCTTCATGGGGTCCAAATTTGCAGAAGGGCTCCTTGTATTTCTAACTTGCTTTTTGCAGATGATTCCTTAATTTTCTACCAGGCGAATCAGGAGTAAGTGCAGGTGATCTCTGATACACTACAATTGTATGCAGAAGCTTCGGGACAATCTGCATATTTTAGTAGTAATACTTCTGAGAGACAAAGGCAATGGATCAAGCAAGCTTTGGGAGAAAGGGAAGTGGATAGATTTGAGTCTTACTTGGGGTTGCCGACTTTGGTTGGGAGGGCCAAATATCAAACTTTTGCATACCTCAAGGAGTTGGTATGGAAAAAACTCCAGGGGTGGAAAGGTAGAATGCTATCTCGTGTTGGAAAAGAAGTACTTATCAAAGAAGTGGCCCAATCAATTCCAATGTATACTATAGGAGTTTTCTTGTTACCGGTAAAGCTTTGTAATGAGCTAGATGCACTTTGTGCATTGTTTTGGTGGGGGCAAATTGGTGATGAACGGAAAATTCATTGGAAGAGTTAGAATTTTTTGACAAAACCAAAGAAGGAAGGTGGTATGGGATTCCGAGATATTAGGAGCTTTAATCTAGCTATGCTGGCAAAGCAAGGTTGGGGGCTGACCTAAGACCAAAACTCACTGTTATCTACGTGTTTCAAGGCCAAGTACTTTCTAAGATGTAGCTTCCTGGAGGCGGCTGATTGTCCTAACAGTTCCTATGTTTGGAAGAGTGTGTTGGCTACTCAAAATATTCTAAAAACATGTTGCTATTGGAGAGTGGGTACAGGTTCCTCAATACGAGTCATGGAAGACAAGTGGATACCAAATCATCCTGAGAATAAAGTGTTATTTCCAACTGAAAATGATGAATGGGAATGGAGAGTCTCGGATTTAATTGATTGGAGTGTGCACGGATGGGATAGGGAGAGGATTAATATGTGTTTCAATCAGTTTGATGCTGAGGCAATCCTTAAAATTTCGTTGAGCAGGAGACAGGTGCAAGACAGATTGGTGTGGAAGTTTTGTCGCAAGGGGAAGTACGAGGTTTAGTCGGGTTACCATGTGGCTCGTATGTTAGAAAGAGATACTAATGGGAGGGAAGAGAGTTCAGTACCAAGGAGAGACCACCGAGTCTGGAACCAGTTTTGGCAACTCCATGTACCTAGCAAAATTAAAGTTTTTGGCTGGAGGGCTTGCCTTAATATTTTGCCATCAAAGGTGAACCTAGCTTGACGACAAGTGCTATAGGAGGATAGGTGTGAATTATGCAAACAGAGCCCAGAGACGGTAGTCCATGCAATATGGGATTGTAGTGCTGCTCAAGACATTTGGGCTGGGTCCACCGCTCAGATATAGAAGTGTGGTGGGGAGTTTGATGATTTTATGCAGCTTTTTCAAGTGTTGATGGCTAAACTATCAGTTGAGGAGCTCAAGACTTTTTTAGTCCAAAGCTGGCTTATTTGGCACCGTAGGAACTTGTTATATGGTGGTAGCATGCAACATCCTGTGCAGTTGAATAAGAGAGCCACAGATTATCTAAAGGAGTACCAATATGCTCAGTGTTTACTAGCAGTTGGTTCGACCTCTACTGATTTTCTGCAGAATTGGAAGCCTCCAACGAGTCAGCTGTTTAAGCTGAATTTTGATGCGGCTACTTTCGCTAATGGTTCAAGGATTGGTGCGGTGATTTGCAACGCTGCTGGGGTGGTTATGGCAGCATTATCGGCGAGGGGGGAAGTTGTGACTGATAGCGAGGAAGTGGAAGTGCTGGCCTGCTGAAAAGCTATGGAGTTCGCTATTGATGCTGGGTTTTTGGAACTGATTGTGGAAGGGGATAACTCGGTGGTTATGTCCTCTGTTTCGTCCACTAATTCAAACTGGTCTCGCTTGGGGGTGATTTCTGATGATATTAGATGCTTAGCAGCAGGTCTTCACTATGTGTCTTTTAATTCTATTTGGCGTAGTGCTAATTCGGTAGCCCATTCCCTAGCTCGATATGCTAATGTTCTAGATGAGGAAGTTGTGTGGTTGGAAGATTCTCCACCACCAGCCCGTGATGCTTTGTACTATGACTCCTCTTTTTTAAATGAATGAAGTTTGGTTGGGCTTTCCAAAAAAAAAAAAAAAAACAATTTCAAAACAAAAGAATGAGAGATAATAATATTAATTAATATTATTACTTAGAGGAATTCCTATAAATAATATTAATTTTAGTCTGGAAATACATTATTTAGCCATTATTTTGAAATCTTGCATTCTCTAAATATTTTAATAATAGAACTGCATGCCAGTACTTTTAGAATGACGTACCATATATAATTAGGGCAAAAGACTAAAATATAACTAAATTTTGAATTATAGATAACACTTAATCTCCTATGGTTAAATTATATGTTTTAGGAGTAAACCGCCATTTAATCTCCCTCAATATTAAAAGTGATATCAACATGTGCGTATCTTAATTAAGCACTTGAAACAAGCTCGGTTTTCATGTGGGAAATGTTCCACCTCTTTTAATAATAGCATTTCTTACTTTCTTCAGATTACATGGATACTTGCATATTGCACCACCAGCCCTCAACCTTGCCTTCTTCAACTTCACCATATGCCCTGGGAAATCCTTGGATGCAGTTTCGTCATTGTGGAACAAGGGCACCAGCGAAGACATCATAGACAGGTGAAAGCATCGGGAGGAGGTTTTGGGCGTGTGAAAAATATGGGGTATTCTACTAATCTGAAGGAATAAAATTTTGAGAAAATCTGTGAAAACAACTTTTGTTCCACAATTTTTGCAACAACCTGACATGTGCGACTATAAATTATCAAGAAAAAACTAGTAGGTCTATGTGAAAGTTCATAGCAAAAAAAAAAAAAAAAAAAAAAAACAAATTATACACTATAAAAAATTTTCATAATCATTTTCACAATTTGTTGACATGTGAAGTCACAATTAGAACAACATTTTATATAGGTTGATTTTGACATGACACAGTTTTTATTAACACCAATTACAACATGTCATCTTAATAATTGTGAAAAAAAATTTGTCCCTAATTAAACTACTTATTGAATCTGAAAATATATTATCATCTCTCTATCTCTCTCAATCTGTTATTTAATTATTAATTAATTTTTGAACCTCTTCATTGCTGCAAGGTTGATGATACTTGTGGATACTTTACTAATTGGCTTGACCCTCCTACATGTGCACGTGGTAGAGAATTGCTGCCTTTGCTTAGAGAGAAGATAGATAGCTTAGAGAAGGAGGTAGCAGCAGCCCATGCAAAGGAAATTAAAATTTCTTCAACGTTCACTTTTATAATTAGTACTATTTTTGGGTTTTGTTTGATAATAGTCTTTTGGGTCCTATTTATCGGATTATATTTATGTACTCTTAACAACTGAATATAGTTTTTTTCTTTAATTAAATAAGTTTTGTGAAATAAAAATTCTCACTTTTTTACAAGAAATAAAAATTGACAGTTTTTTACAAGTAGAGAATGTCTTGCACAATATTTTGTAATTTTATTTTAATTTTTTTAATGTTTTTTCTAAGACCTATATATAAACTCAGTTTGTTTGTATAATATTTATATTGTTTTCCCACATTACTATTAAATTCTATGAAATCCAATTTCTTAATTAATTCATATTTTATAGTCTCGATAGGTTTTAAGATAAGATGAGACGATAATGTTAGGCTAGATAGGTGTACTAGTGTCCTTGAGGGTACAAATCATACTCATGTTCCATAAATTTATGTCAATAAATTATTGCATAATTAAGCACCAAACAAAAATGTTTCTAATAAATTATGGCATTCTGTTTGCAATATAAAAAAATCAATTTATATATATAACCAAACTTCAGCAAATACTACATGCCTAAATAATCAAAATGTACACCGAAAGAAACAACTTTCTCACAAAAATGTGAGCAAATTAAGTTTACCAATTATGTATGATGATGCACGAAAATCGTTAGTGAGTTGTTGGCTCCTAATCACACCAATTGGTACCTACAGAATAAGAACACAAGGACCAAACAAAAGGCACCGGTATGGTACCGGCCAAAAACCTTCTGAAGGTCAAGTCAGTGAATAAAATATCTTTAAGAACTCTATAGTGAAAGAGTTAGGAATTTTTTGCATACCTTAGAAAGGAGGAGAACTGTTACTTATTTAGTGGTGGGGGAGAGCCCTAAATCCCGAGAATAGGGGGTTTTTCCTTATGGGGAAAAAGGTGGAGTTAATGTTATCGTGATCTTAGGGATACTTTCTCTTTTGGGAGGTGAAAATTGTGTGGTAGGGTTTTTGTGCGTGATACGCAAGATGTTTCCATATATGGGTATGTGTGTGGATCAAGTACGGCCACGTAGGACCCGTCGGCCTTCCTCTCTATTGATCAAGGGTCTTCCGTCAATCAAGGATCCTCCGTCGGTCTATCAAGGAGACGTGCCCATCAGCTTTATCATTGTTTCGTCCATATGACCGTAGACTTCCTGAAGACCCCGTCAGTTTCTATAGGGCTGACGGTTCCATAGGGTTCATCAGCTTCTTTCTTTATGGACTTTACTTGCTTATAGGCCTCAAATTTTCTTCCCAAAAATACCTTTATCAGCTGCCCCTACTCCGTGGTCCCGTCAGTTATGGCTGACAAGCCTTAGATAAGGGTCTTTATGAGCATTAATTAAATGCTTTATTGAAGAGTGTGTCATTTATGGCATAGGTAGCTTTTAGAATGAATGCTAAATGACACGTGGCACTTGTTGATTGGCCTCGTTTCAAATTAGAAGAGTCGCTTCGTATATCGCACCCTTTCACTCTATAAATAGTCCCTCCTTCCTCAATTATTCTCTTTACTTTACTTTCACTTCTTGAGAACTTGAGATCTAGGGCTATTTCGTCGCTATGTTTACCTGTCATTACTGAGCAACCCATCGATTTGAACAGTCATCTACTTTCTCCGTAAGTTTCCTTTTCTTCATCTCGTTTTTCTGCTTTTCTAGTTGGTCGTCTTTTATTTAAAGACCCATTGAATAAGTCCTTAGAATACCTTCGTCGCTTGTTGGTGAATAGATGTTAAGTGATAGAGAAGCGATGAGTGAACAATCGTCATCAGTTCATGAAGGTGCGGGCTACAACAAGGTCTACCCGTCAGGGCATGAGCCCATGGAGGATTTAACTTGGTCCCTAGAAAGGAAACCATTTGCTCACTTCTCTGCCAAGGAGGAAAATGAGGAGTATAAAAAGGATGAGGAAGAAGGAGAAGAAGAGGATGAAGAGGAGAGGAAGGAAGAGAAAAGGAAGGAATAAGAAGAAGGAGAAGGTGACGAGGAAGGCCAAGCAGAGGGTGACAAGGCAACAAGCCAGGTAGACAGTAGTGATCATAGGCCCTTCATCCTTTATCTGATATGAACGGTGAATGATTTCTACCCGAATATGTCCCTAAAGGTCTTCAACACCTTTCGCGACCATTACCAAATCTCTAAGAGCATTCCCCTTTGATTACCAAGGAAGTTTGAGAAGTGTTACTCATGAAAAACAGTAGATGTTGACATGTATAATGCCATGTTTACTGCGGGACTAAGATTGCCACTGACAGAGCTGCACCGTCAGCTTGCTAATTACTTGGGCCTGTCTGTCAATCAGCTTGCCCCCAACTCATGGAGAATATTTATTGGGGCCGAGGTGATATGGGGTCAATTGAATGGTGGAAACTGTTAGCTTACCCCTGACAAGTTCTTTTACTGCTACAAACCTCAACAGATTTCCTTGTCGAAGGAGATCTACCACTTTCTGGCAAAGTCATCGCTTAGGTTGGTGTCCAATATGCCTGACTTCAATAGGAATTGGAAAAATAGATATTTCTTTGTCTAGTGGACAGATTGGGTGTGCAAACTCAAGGAGTAGGATAGTATGCCCGACGGGTTTAACAATACCTGGGGTGTTGTAAGGGAGTCAGATGTGTCATTAGTATTTATTTCCCATTACCTCATCAGTTTTAGTTGTTTATCTGACCTGCTCATTTTTGTTTTCAGCTCTAACCTATCCACAGATTAACAACAAGTGGGAGAGCTTCCTCAAGTGAGTTTAGGAGATCCCCCTTGAGCAAAGGAAGTGGACGGACTTGGTCACCCTTGACACTCTCCACATGTTCTGTGGTGGTCCAACGTAAGTATTTCATGTTTTTTTACCTTTTGGCCAGTTTCTTTTGTTTAGTCCTTCCCTCTTTCTCTTAGTCCTTTCCATCACCTTGTGGACGACTAAATTTCTTAGTTCGAAATAAGTCAAACAAGTAAAATAGTTTCACAAATGCGAATTTGTATTGATGAATGTGTGGTACATTTCTCTGTAATTACAAAAGAGTGATCCTCCGATTCGATCTCCTTGAAAGATTTGTTGATTGGAATTGTGATAATGTGATTTTAACTCGAACAGCAAATATACTTCAATTTGGCTGAAGAATGGATCAAAGATCTTTGAAACAGAATTACAATGAATCTCTGGCTATAAGCTTGTTAGAAATCCTTTGTTCTTCACATTCTTCATCTTCGAAGGTTTGTGGTGGAAGTTCTTCGGGGCTTTAGAGGCTTGAATTAATAGAGCTTCACTGATTTATGGTTTGTTGAGGTTTCTAGAGGCTTTTGAGCTTGAGTCCAGTGAACTTTGAGATCTAGGCAAGTAGTTTGGATGATTTTGCTTCGAATGTTCTTTGTATTTGAAGGTTTGTGGTGGAAGTTCTTCGGGGTTTTGAAGGCTTGAATCCGTAGAACTTCACTGATTTATGATTTGTTGAGGTTTCTGTAGGCTTTTGAGCTTGATTCCAGTGACCTTTGAGATCTAGGCAAATGATTTTGCTTCGAATGTTCTTCGTATTCGAAGTTTAAAGTTCTTGAAGTTCCTGGAGGCTTCAGGGCTTGATTCCAGCAAAACTTCAGTACTTTTGAATCTTCTTTAATGTTGCTTGTGCTCTAGATGGCTTGATCTCCTCCCAAGATATCTTGGGTCTTTTTAAATGCCTTAGGAAGGCTTCTATTTATAGGAGTTTGGGGGTAGGTGAGCGACACGTGGCAGAGTCTGATTGGTGACACATGTCATAGCCTAATTGGTCCACTTATGTCAACGCTTACACATGCTGGATCACATATGTCATCGCTTACACACGCTGATGTGTGATTGGTTTTTGCATGACACTTGAAAAATTTCTGTTGGTTTCTGAGTTGTGATGGCAAAACCTAATAGCAATACGTGGCACTTTGTAATTGGCTATATTTTATGGATTTGGTAGTATGATGTGTCAGCTTGTGATAGGTCAGGAATTTTCCCTCTCTACAAATGCCCCCTTGAGACTAGTTCATGCACACAGTTTTGGAGTGTGGTGTGGTAATAAGTTTCGAAAACGGATTTTTACACTTGACTCTTCAAGTGAAGTAGTTGAAGGAGGTGAAGCTTTCAGCAGGATGAGATAATTTCTAAAGCTTCCATGGTACTTGGAGTGGGTTGGTAAGGCTGAAAGTTATTTGCAAGAAGTTGGATTGTTGGCGGGGATCACAGGGTGTAGAAGATGGGGAAAAGGCGAGGATGGTGGCTGGGTACAGCATGCAGAGCTATGGGGATAGCCTTGTGTTTTTAAGAACTCCTGGTGAAGTTATCTCGGAAGAATATACTTCGGATTACGGAGAGGATATACGGGAAAGTGGTTGAAAGCGCATGTGTTATTACGTAACTCAGATTAAGTTGAGGTAATTTTAGAAGCTTATAATTTCTGGGTATGCTGATGTTGGTGTGAAGAAGATGGAAATGAAGCAAACTGAATGGGTGAAACATACGCCACCATGGCGCTGGCCCTATACGTTGGGAGAAATTATAAGATCCACATGATGGACAAGTGATGTGGTCCACTATTCCATTAAAAAACTTCCACTTGTTTAAAATTATTAGTTAGAAAATTTCTTTAAACAAAAATTAATTATTGACTCAGCAATATTAAACAAGTGGAAGTTTTTTAGTGGAATGGTGGACAAATGATGTGGTCCACCAGAGGACTCTATAATTTGTCATACCTCTAGTGTAGAAGTTTTTGGGAAGTACGCCATAGGATACAAGACTGACTACATGCTGAATGAGGTCCGACGGCAAGTCATCGAATGTGCTTGTGTGATGGGACCATGCCGACAGATGTTAAGTTGAAGTAATTTCAAAAGTATATTTTCTGAAATTCTTCAAGTTGATTTTAAGTTGAAGTAATTCCAGAAAGTGTGTTTTGAGGTACCAACAACGATGACCTTTGGGTCTCACACTAGTGGGGACATGGCATAAGGCTTTGGTGACCATTTATCGGCACCAAAGGCTGATTTCTAATGAGCTGGTGCCTTGGAGGTTGTTTCAAGTGTTGGATGGGAAACAATTTTTTGGATACCCCAACACTTTTTACTATCTTCACCTACTGCCATTTGTTGAAAAAGCACAGAAAAATGAAAGATGGAGCTAACTTGTGATTTTGGTCTTAGAAACCAGCCAAGTTTCTGTTTGTTCCAAACTGCTGCTTCTACTTGAAGACCAAGCAATTGGAGAGAGACTATGAGCTTAGGAACAAGTGTCTCTGCTGGACTTAGATTTCCTAGCCAACCAAGTCCGAGGAAGCATGGAATGACAACACCAACCTTGTTATGAGAAATTTTATGGACAAATGTGGTCGTTAAGGGGAGAAACTAAATTTGCTTAGATCTAAAAACTACAATGATGTTGTGAAGTGGGTTTTCTACTGAACCATGAAAGGGTTGATTTAAAATTGATTATGAAGCAATATTGGTTACTAGATGTTGAGAATGATGAGGCCATAGTGAGAAATGGCTGTGAGAAGGAGGACTTGAAAATTTGAAAGAAGCAAATCTTCATTTCATGATTCAGTGTTTTTTTCTTGATGAGATTTTGATGAATCCGACCCTTCTATTTATAGCGGAGAGATGAAGAATGGTAGATGGGTAGTTGAGAATGGCGGTTGAGAATTTTTGGTGAGAATGGTGGATGAGAACGGTAGACACCGAACGGGAATGGTAGGTTGGAGACTGGTAGGAAACAAGAATATGTTGGGGTTTGTGCCCTAAAATCCAATTGGTTGGCATGTCATAAATAATTATATAGATTAGTTATATGAGACTATCTATAAATGAACTAATGGGATATTATCTTAGTCCATGAGATGCATAGTATGTGATTTATGTGAAAAGTCACAGAAGATATAAATCACAAGTTCTTTGTAAACTCAGAATTTTAGTTCGTAGTCGGTGATGAAATTGGGCATTTTATCTGCGAAGACTATAACATATCAACTAAGATGATTTGTCTTGATCATGGAAGTGGAGACTTCTAGTTGATATGTTGATATGTTTTAAGATTTAAGACATATTGAACTGGACTGCTGTGAGATTTATTATTCTCCTAACGACTGTCAAATGAATAATAAATCTCACGACTTCTATTTACATCAACTCTAAATCCTGAGAGAATAGTGGACCTGATCATGAGATGTAGGTTGCTTTGATATATCAGGAGTGAGATCTATAAGTTACGGTCAAAACCTCAGTATGTTGGGCAACCGCATTTAGTGTTGATGGAACATATATTCTCAAGATGGAATTCATAATCTCTTAACGGAGATATAAAATATTCCCTTGAGATAAGTTTAATGGGTTTGGTTATTCAGAGTGTTGGGCCCAACCACTTTAGTAAGGAGTTACTAAAGTATATATTTATGGAATTGGATTTCATAAATATATGATGAATAACATAAAGGATTAACCGGGTACTCAAGGATTAAGATGTAGTAATCTTCAAAGTGGCAGTCTACATTCATGACTTTGTATTACTACGAATATTTTAATGAAGGGGTTGTATGTATAATAAAGTCTTAGGATATAATTTTTTAATAAGGCCTAGAGTGTAATTATATTCTTATAGTGGTATTGAATATAATTAATGGTAACTTTGGACTTGTCAAGAGTTGATAGAAAAGCCCAAGGCCCATTGGAGCTAGAGTCTTATTTGTTCCCTTTGGTTCCATCTCAAGCCACAAAGTAAAGCCCAAGTGGGTAGGCCCAAAAGGCTAACCCAATTAGATAATCAGTCATTATTTAATAAGAGTTATTAAATAAAGAAACCATGAGAATAGTTTAATGTACGTATGTTGAATAGAAAAGAAATCAGTTTTTCTCCACAAGGAGAAAAAGAAAGTTTTTTTTTTTTTTTTTTTTTTTTGAGGATCTATGTACAAAAGACTGATTGAGAGACCACACATCTTGGGCACCATGTGGAATTGAGATGAAGATTTAAGGTATTCTCAAGTTAGGTTTTGAAATTCATTGCATCAAGGTACGCATCTTGTTCTTTATTCTAGAATTCATGGTTACATGTTATCTTGCAGTGATTGAAGTAGATCCGTCTTTTGTTGCTTTTGCTGTGTGTTTTGTATGAGATACAAAACTAGATTTTCCAACAAATGGTATTAGAGCGGTCTTCAATATCATACTTGTATAACATGTGATTGAGTTTTTAGAACCAAAGAAAATCGTTTTCTTGGTGTTTTATTTTTTTGCAGTAATATTTTCTTCATAATTGTGTCCTGAGCGTGTTCTTTTGTGTAGACATGTTTTGATAATCATAGTTTTATGAATTTTTGTATTTCTTTCATCTAGATTCGTGAAACTCAAGATACTGTGCAAGATAATTAGACAGTGTCTTTAAGTTTCATGGAGCGAATCTACTGAGCAAACACTATAATAGATTGCACAGTTTGCTTTCTATATTATTAGCGTTGGAATTCATATGCCATGATTTATATATGTGATATATAGATTGAAGTTTATCCTTGGTCATAAACTTCTAGATGATTTGTTGTTTGGATACGGTTATTGAAATAACTGTCATGTGCGTGCATTTAGCTATTGCACCGGTTGGATATAGATGTATATCTTGGCATGATTTGTTGTTTATTATAAAGCTTTTTGATTTTGCATGGTTTCGTGGACCCATGTGACATTTTCAATCTGCCATTAACATGCTTTTGTTTACATGTTCATTATAAAGCCTTTTGATTTTGCTGGTCGTACATGTATGAATGAATAGTGTTAGGTTCTAAGGTCTTAGGATTTTATGTATTTAGAACTCTAATTTGTAATGTTGGCAAACCATGATCAAAACATTGTATTTAGTCTTGTTTAGGCTTGCTCAAAGTTGGTTTATTATTGTACAGTTGGAATCGAGTGGCTGCAGAAGTACTTGGGACTTTTGGCCTGGCTCGATCGATCGAAGAATAGACTCGATCGATCGAAAATCGCACAGGTTGAATTTTCTGCAGAATTTCCAACTCAGCCCTACTTCATTAAACGTTTAGGGTTTTATGTTTTTACCCTAGGTATATAAACAAAACCCTAGCCACGTTTTTGAGGTTGTCCATATTGTTATTGTTGCTCATATTTTCTGTTTTGTGTAAATCTCTTGTGAGATCTTAGAGGAGCTTTCCTTTACACAAAGCTTAGGGTTTTCAAGGTAGAGATGATTTCAACATCTTGAAGATCAACTTAGTTGCAACCAGTGGATCTTAAAAGAAAAGCAAGCGGGGAGCTTGTAGCTGATTGAAGAATTCAAGAAAGAAGTAGTCCGTGGATTCGGAGCCTGCGCGTGGTCGTGTCAGGAAGTTCGTACTGGTGGGTAGCATTAGGAAGTCGAGCGGGGAGCTTGTAGGCCTTTTGTAAGAACTTCAATTCTTTCATAGTGAATTCTTGTTTGCCTTGAGGATCGGTGGGTCAAATCCTCCCCAGGTTTTTACCGTGTGGTTTCCTGGGTGATCATATCTTGTGTTCTTTATTATTTCCGCTGCTTTATTTGTTTTATATACATGATATGATTATTTGATTGTTTTAACCTAGAATTGCTTAATTTGACTAAGTAACAACTTGGCTAATTAATCTAGGCTACGCAATCTGGTTGTTTAAGGGGTCTAAATAACCTGTCAAGTGGTATCAGAGCGGGTAGCTCTTTGTGTTAGAGATTTTTAATCTCTGAGCTGATCCTTGACCCCTGTTGTCATGGAGCATGGACACTCTTTGTTTGTTCCTCCTCATTTTGATGGGAACAACTATGCTTATTGGAAAGTAAGGATGAAAGCATTCCTGAAATCCATTGATGAAAGGGTTTGGAATTCCGTTGAATACGGATGGGTGAAACCCGCTACTCCTGTGAGTGAGTGGCAAACTTCTGAAAAAGAAGCAGCAAGCTTCAATAGCAAAGCTATGAATGCTATCTTTAATGCTGTTTCTATGGAGGAATTTAAGAGGATCTCTAATGTTGAGGTTGCTCATGTTGCATGGAAAATCCTCCAAACTGTGCATGAAGGCACAAAGGCAGTTAAGATTAATAAATTGCAACAATTGACTTCTAGATTCGAAAGCATTAGAATGTCTGATGATGAATTCTATGCTAAATTAAATGATATTGTCAATTCTACTTTTAATTTGGGTGAAATCTATGATCAACCTAAAATTGTTAGGAAGATTCTTAGATCGTTAACTGAAGATTTTAGACCCAAAGTGACTGCCATCACTGAAAGCAAGGATGTGGACTCCATCCCTGTTGATGAGCTTGTAGGATCTCTTCAATCCTATGAGTCTGACCTACCTAAAGTGAACAAATCCAAATCAATGGCTCTTAAGTCAGTTGATGATGTTGAGGGTGGTGGATTTGATGATGAGCTCTCTGCTACAGAGATTGCCTATCTTGCCAAAAACTTTAAGAACTTTCTGAGGAATACAAATAGAAAGGCAAGAGGGACTTACACTGCTGAACCTAGAAACTTTAGGAAGAATGATCCCATTAAGGTTAACAATTTTGAAAAACCTAGAGAAAATTTTGGTCAATCTTCTAATAACTCTTTGGGTCCTCAGTGTTTTGGCTGTCAAGGGTATGGTCATGTGAAATCTGAATGTCCTACATTCTTGAGGAATAAGGGTAAAGCTATGGCTGTAACCCTTAGTGATAATGAGGTTTCTGATGATGAGTCCGGTGGGGACGAGGATGGAAACTTCATTGCTTTCACGGCTACTGCTATAGTCAATGAAAGCATATCTGCTGAGGAGAACCCTTCTGATGGGGAACTCTCTGAAGATGCAGATCTTCAAGAGGCCTATAACAAACTTTGCAAAATTGCTGCAAAGGATGCTATGAAAGTTGAACTTGGCCTAAAGAAAATTGATTCTCTTGAGCTTGAAAAGAGAAATTTGCTTGTTAAACTGTTTGATGCTAATGAGCTTTTGAATAATGTTAAATCTGAGAACATGCTTTTGCTTGATAAAGTTAGAACTTTGGAACATGATTTATCTGTTGCTAGATCTGCTAGTTCTAAACTTGATCACATGCTAAATGTTCAAAAGTCTCCTGCTGATAAAACTGGGTTAGGATATGTTGAAAGCATTTTTGATTCTGGACCACATTCCACTACTTTTGTTCCTTCCTCTTCTTCTGAACCTTCTGTGAGTGAGGTTGTGAGTGAAACTGTCAAACCACCTGTGAGTGAGATAGTTAAACCTGTAGAAGTTTCACCACCTAAGAAGACTAGGGTAGATTTAAGAGAATCTAAACCTAAGGAGCCTACCAAATCTAAGGACAAGATGCATGGTAAACCTGCTTGGGTTTGTCATTATTGTGGTAAGTCTGGACACATTCGTCCTAACTGTTACAAGCTTCAAGCTGATAAGAGAGCAACTAAACCAAAAGTGTCTGTGCCTCAAGCACATGATCCTATGGCACTAATTGGTGAATTGGTAAAGGTGTTAAACCTTTATTCCAATCCTGGAGTTGGGAATCACTCTAATGTGAATAAGAACTCCAATGCTCGTGGTACATCTAAAAAGTTTTGGATGCAAAAGACTCGAACTAACTGAGTCTTTCTGACATGGTCCTTGTGCTTAATTGCTCTATTCTTTGGTGACCATTGTTCTTTGGTTTGTGTCTTTTTGTTGTTTTTGTTCTAGGACTTGCATTGCATTACATTCATGCATTTCATTCTAGGATGTATTTGTTTTCTCTTTTAAAAAAAAAAAAAAAAAAAAAAAAAAAAAAAAAGGGAAAAGTTAAAGCAAAAAAATTATGTTAGACACTACTTTTCTTGATTTTTGAAAAACAAGGTTGGTCTATCTTTTGACACATGTCATGTTCTGTGTACCTTGTTTAACTTTGATGAGCTTAATTATTGCACTTGACTAGTTAAAGCTTTGTAGTGCATGTTGTGTGGGAAAGATGTTTGTGGTTATTAATCACTTTGTCTTGATCTTGAAGTCACATGTTATTTGACTGTCGAACTTGATCCTTTTGAGAAAGGCATAAATAACCATCTCACCACTGTTCACTAGTCAATCATGAACACCTTAGTGCATATCATAAGATTTTGTGCTCGAGAAAGTGTAGCACATGCACAAAAAGAACATAAGGTGTAGCCTCTTTAAATGCTTAAATGCTTAATGCTGAAAACCGGTGTGTACTATTAGGCTTGACGCCATTTCACATAATCTAATCTGGTGTGTACTATTAGGCTTTATGCCAAATTTCACCTAAATAATAGGGCAAAAATACAAGAAACTTACATGATTGCAAGCTTTTGTTCTAGGAGATGTGGGAGTTATAGGATGTAACTCTTTAGGTGATAGTCTCTTTTAAATTATATGTGATGAATTGTGTAGACTTTGTGTTTGATTGCTATTCACATATCACCTCACATGTATCTCAAGTTTTTGCTAGTATCACACACTACACAAGTTACTCTTTGTTAAACACTGTACATGCTAGTGTGTGTGTTTTTGGTCTGACCAACCAAGTTTGAAATTATCTTGAGAATTGTGCACAACATATCTGTTGCTTGAGAAAATTAAATGGAGATGATTGAAACTTGTTTTTGAGAAAATTGGGTTTAAAATTTTGGGTTTTTGAAAAATCATTCCATCTCATACTCATGCATTTTATTTCTGTAATTTAATGCTTTGAGGAGTTGTTTTTCAAAATTTGGTTTGTGTCTTTCAAAAATGTGATTTTTCTCAAAATTTAGTGAGCCTCTGCCCAGTTCGATCGATCCAGTCTGATTTTCGATCAATCGAAAAAGTGTTGTAATTTGTCTCAAAATGACTGTTTGTTTCGATCGATCGAATGTGATTTTCGATCAATCGAAAAAGTGCTCTAGTTTGTTTCAAAACGACTGAGTGTTTCGATCAATCGAATCTGATTTTCGATCGATCGAACATCGTGAAAAAGCTTTTTTAAAAGATCAGATCTGACTTTTTCAAATACTTTTCAAAATCTTTTTCAAACTTTTTCTCTCTCTCCGCGTTGGCAAGGCTCCACCTTAGGGATTTTTGTCGTTTTCTTCCGAAGTTTTTGCACAATCTCTCTTTCCTCAAGCCGGTAAGACCCTTTTACCCTTCCTTTTGATTTTATTTTCATCATTTCATGCATAAATCCATGTTTTTAAGGGTAATTTTCGGACTTTGCTATTTTGGGATTTTCTTTTGTTTCAAGCCATATTTTATGCAATTGATCATTGGGTTTTTGTGGGGACATGCTATAGACATGATCTAAATAGTTTAATTTGATCAATTTTGAGTTTGGTGAAAAATTGAAAATTCTAGGGTTTGTTCTTAATCCGAATTGGGGCTTTTGTTAAATTGAGTAGAATTTGCTGAAATTGGCTTGTTGTATTGGTGTGATTAAGCATTATAATCTATGTGCTGTGTTTTGTAATGCTCAATTCATCAATTTGGTTAAAATTTTTCAACAAGTGGTTTTCAATTTTTGGGATTTTTGATAGAAATTCCATGTTTAAGCCAATTTTGTCCATTCAATCTCAATTGAACTTATTTGTTTACTGCATTAGATCATGCATCACAACATTACTAATGTTCATGCATCATATAGATTTTTGTTCTATATTTTTTATTGTGCTAATTTGCAGTCTGCCCTTGGTTATGTTTTCTCTTGTTCTTTTGGTTTTTCACTTTGTGTCTCTGTCCTTTCCTTAGCACTATGCCTAGGAAAACTAGAGCCCGTAGGAATGTTCCTTCACCTTCTCCTTCACCCCCTCCATCCTATGATCGTGAGAAGTTTTCTAGTGAGAAAAACCAAGAGATTTATGAGAAGCTGAATGTTAGGAGAAAAATTTGGGCTGAGCGTTCTGTTCACTTAGATGAACTTGATCCTGCCATTAGGGCAAACTTTGAGCGTAGGGGCTGGTTACCCTTGGTGGATGTTTCTGATCCTCCTCCACCTTCTGCCTTGATTAGAGAGTTCTATTCAAACATCTCTATCCGCATCTATGATTCCAACACTCTAGTCAAGAGTTGGATACGAGGCGTAGAGTACACCCTTACTCCTACGGTAGTGGCTGATGCTCTAGGGGTACCATTGGTTCAACATCCTGTCTATCCATATGATGTGTCTCCCGAGATTAGTGATGTCTTGTCTTACATCACTGGGACTACTGTCCAGTGGGGTTCTGATCCTCGGATCACCTCTGCTGAGCTCTCCGGGTTACACTATCTTTTCTTTAGGATAGCGTGTCATTCTATCTGGCCCATTTCCCATGTTCACACCATTCCTCTTGAGAGGTGTGTATTTTTGTACGCTCTGGTTACTGATGCTCCTATTAGTTTTCCCCATCTTTTTCTTCGTTCTTTGAACGATGTTTATAGGAGTTCATCATCTGCTCATGCTCTTGTACATCCTATTTTTATTCATAGGATTCTCCTTCATCTTGATCTTGGTGGCTTCCCTTCCTCTGAGCCCGTTCATGTTATTGCTCCTGTAGGTGCGTCTTTTCTTAGACAAAGGGCTGCTCATCTTCGAGCTGGTTCTAAACACCCTAGGTCTGAGCCCTCTAGTAGCGCACCTCCTCCTTCTTCTTCTGCAGGTCTTGCTGGTGAGGATGTTACTGATCCAGTTGGTGATGATGCTGCTGCTGCTGATGTTCCTCCACCTCCTTCGGCCGACTTCGATGTTCGTCGTACTTTGGAGACTGTCATGACCGTTCAGGCGGCTCATGGACAGATTTTGGTGGACTTGCTAGATGAGTTTCGTGCTCTCCGAGCTGACTTGGCGCGTCTTCATTCACCCTCACCACCTTCTTTTGATGGCGACTTGTGATTGCTCTTTGGCATTCCGTCACAAAAAGGGGGAGTGGTATTTTTGACTTGTAGAGGGGTTTTTGTAGTTAGGGGGAGACTTTTTGTTTTGAGGAGCTTGTGGAGTTTTTTAGATTGTATCTAGGTGCTTCACTTTGTATATCATTTTTGGGGATATTCATGTTAGGGGGAGTAACATTGATTGATATACATGTTATATTCATTGATTCTTGTTACTTTATGATTCACTGCTTATTGATTTATATTTATGAGTTGATCATTCATATATGTCTTTATTTTGTGTTGTGTGAATCTTACAAGAATGTTATACCTGTTGTTGTACTCTTTTCTGTCACACATGCGTTTATGCGTTTGTTGAGTATTTCAGGAATATACAGGTTGATTCAACTAAAGCTGCTGTCTACACTTGCAACTGATGGATAGTAGTTAGGCTGAATTAGATTTTATGAGCATTACTTTTGTAAAGGGCTTTTACTTGTAAAACTTTGAGCTTTTAATTATGGTTTTGTCACGGATTGCCAAAGGGGGAGTTTGTTAGGTTCTAAGGTCTTAGGATTTTATGTATTTAGAACTCTAATTTGTAATGTTGGCAAACCATGATCAAAACATTGTATTTAGTCTTGTTTAGGCTTGCTCAAAGTTGGTTTATTATTGTACAGTTGGAATCGAGTGGCTGCAGAAGTACTTGGGACTTTTGGCCTGGCTCGATCGATCGAAGAATAGACTCGATCGATCGAAAATCGCACAGGTTGAATTTTCTGCAGAATTTCCAACTCAGCCCTACTTCATTAAACGTTTAGGGTTTTATGTTTTTACCCTAGGTATATAAACAAAACCCTAGCCACGTTTTTGAGGTTGTCCATATTGTTATTGTTGCTCATATTTTCTGTTTTGTGTAAATCTCTTGTGAGATCTTAGAGGAGCTTTCCTTTACACAAAGCTTAGGGTTTTCAAGGTAGAGATGATTTCAACATCTTGAAGATCAACTTAGTTGCAACCATTGGATCTTAAAAGAAAAGCAAGCGGGGAGCTTGTAGCTGATTGAAGAATTCAAGAAAGAAGTAGTCCGTGGATTCGGAGCCTGCGCGTGGTCGTGTCAGGAAGTTCGTACTGGTGGGTAGCATTAGGAAGTCGAGCGGGGAGCTTGTAGGCCTTTTGTAAGAACTTCAATTCTTTCATAGTGAATTCTTGTTTGCCTTGAGGATCGGTGGGTCAAATCCTCCCCAGGTTTTTACCGTGTGGTTTCCTGGGTGATCATATCTTGTGTTCTTTATTATTTCCGCTGCTTTATTTGTTTTATATACATGATATGATTATTTGATTGTTTTAACCTAGAATTGCTTAATTTGACTAAGTAACAACTTGGCTAATTAATCTAGGCTACGCAATCTGGTTGTTTAAGGGGTCTAAATAACCTGTCAAATAGTTTTCATTCTTGAATGATGAACATGTAGATGTTAGTCTAGTGATATATTTTTATGATCAAACAGTATGTTAATGTTAGGATTATGAAATTTATTCCTAATGAGATTAGGATTATGTTTTCAAGGTTTCTAGCATTATTAGGGTTCTTGATCTTCATCTTGAAAACCCTAATGTTTGATCTGTAAATCTTTGTTGATAAAATCAAAAAGTGTTTTTGATGAAAGAATAATGAAAAACGTCAAAAACAGTTAAACAGAAAAATGGCTGTTTTTGGGTGTTTTCGCGACTGGCGAGTCGCGATATGAGTCACGAGTGAGTCGCCAGAGCTTCTGGATGAACTCGCGACTAGGATCTCGCGACTGGACGAGTCGCCAAAACAAGTCGCCAAAACTCGCGACTTGAATGAGTCGCCAAAATGAGTCACCAAAAATTCTGGCACCTGTTTTCCACCTAAATAAAAGTAAGGTTATTTGATTAATTTTATAGTCCTTAAAAGTTAAGAACATTTATTAATCATTATCTAACTAAAAGACCTAATGAGATCAATGATGTTAGTTAAATAGAACTCTTAGTCCTAAATTGTTTTATGATTAAAAGTCCTTAATTTATTTTAATTAGAGGTTTTTAATGAGATTAAAATTCTAATTAAAGTTATATAGTTTCTAATGAGATTAGAATACTTTATCTAGTAAATTAAGGATAGAGTTCTATATAACTAATTTTTGATTCATTAGTGTTTAAGGAATCCTAAATAGGTTAAGACTTCCATTTTAGTTAGTGATTCTAATAAGGTTAGAGACTTAAATAAGTGCAAGGTTATTAGTTGTGATGGGATCACAATTATTTAAGAAAAACCCAAATAATGAGTGGGAGTGCTGAAATAACCCTTTTGTTAAGTTTATTGTAATGCAAATAAATACCTTGTCTTGACTTCAAGTCTTGCATTCCATGCGGAGGGTATTTACTTCACGGATAACAGGGTTAAACTTCTTTGTGATTGCGCGAATGTTTGTTACGCTATTGTGACGTGACTTAGTTACATCACATTGAATTTAAACAATTAAACACATTTAATGTGTATGGTTAAAATTGTGATTAGATTACAATGATTTCATGTCAATCCACTTGTTTTAAAATTTCTAGTGGGAGAGAGATACAAGGGTTGGATCTCACGGCCTCCATTGTCGATTCATAGTGGTGTAGGGTAAACATCTCGTCTTGGCTTTGAGCCTTGCGTTCCATGCGGAGGATGTTTATTTCATGGTACTACAAGATTGAATTTCCTGGTTTATAGTGGTTTGATCAAACACCTTGTCTTAGCTTCGAGCTTTGCATTCCATGCGGAGGGTGTTTTTATTATGGTAAATTGTTTTATGATTAAAAGTCCTTAATTTATTTTAATTAGAGGTTTTTAATGAGATTAAAATTCTAATTAAAGTTATATAGTTTCTAATGAGATTAGAATACTTTATCTAGTAAATTAAGGATAGTGTTCTATATAACTAATTTTTGATTCATTAGTGTTTAAGGAATCCTAAATAGGTTAGGACTTCCATTTTAGTTAGTGATTCTAATAAGGTTAGAGACTTAAATAAGTGCAAGGTTATTAGTTGTGATGGGATCACAATTATTTAAGAAAAACCCAAATAATGAGTGGGAGTGCTGAAATAACCCTTTTGTTAAGTTTATTGTAATGCAAATAAATACCTTGTCTTGACTTCAAGTCTTGCATTCCATGCGGAGGGTATTTACTTCACGGATTACAGGGTTAAACTTCTTTGTGATTGCGCGAATGTTTGTTACGCTATTGTGACGTGACTTAGTTACATCACATTGAATTTAAACAATTAAACACATTTAATGTGTATGGTTAAAATTGTGATTAGATTACAATGATTTCATGTCAATCCACTTGTTTTAAAATTTCTAGTGGGAGAGAGATACAAGGGTTGGATCTCACGGCCTCCATTGTCGATTCATAGTGATGTAGGGTAAACATCTCGTCTTGGCTTTGAGCCTTGCATTCCATGCGGAGGATGTTTATTTCATGGTACTACAAGATTGAATTTCCTGGTTTATAGTGGTTTGATCAAACACCTTGTCTTAGCTTCGAGCTTTGCATTCCATGCGGAGGGTGTTTTTATTATGGTACTACAAAATAAGCCTGTTAAAGGGATGAAATGTGGCTACACATGATTCTAGACAATGGTGTACACTAGACTAAGTTTGATAGTATCCTCTATGATGAGTTCTTACTATTATTACTTAGAGGCCAAAGGAAGAGCGGCAAATTATTTTTGTTTGGTAAGAGTTACCATGATAGCATTAATAATGAGAATAATTCTCGCCTGATCATAGTGGTTGGTATTCACTCTATGCTGAGGAATATTAATTGTGGGATTAGGTTGTCGTTGCACCTAGTATAGTATGTTTTTCAGGTTCCATACTATATGGTTATGGATGCAAAATGATAATGTCTTGGTTATTATGTTCATAGTCTCAAAAAAAAGCTGTCATAAATTTTGTCCTCTAGCTACTATTTTAGTTGAATCACATTAACTAAGAAATAATTTTGAACATGGTGCTTAAAGAAGCTGAAGTACATATTTATACTTCGATTCAGCATTGGCATTAATGGAAGATAGCTTATGATATGATCATAGTCTCCATTGAAATGCTAAAATGTTCATTGGCTTCTATCTCAATTGTACTACAGCATGAGATGCAAGAGTTAGTACTAGACTTAGACTTTATATTAAGTCTAAATGAGATGTTTGGTATAAATCATATTGAAAGCTAAGAAAAGCTTAAGGAGTTCCAATTCTATATCATTTTATGAAAATATTTTATTTTTAAAATGAATTGGAATTCTTGGATGTTGAGATTAAATGTTAATCTCATTTGGATATGATCCACAAGTTCTTGTTAGAATCATTTGATCAATTCAGATTGTTTTTGAAAATAAGTAAATTGGTTTATATTATCTGAATTGATGAATGAGTTCTACGCAACGGAAGACATCCAAAAAGTTAAGGCTAAGATCAATAAGATTTAATTCAAATTCTTAGCCTTAACCAAAAGGTAAGGGTGATAAGAAGATGAATTATAATACCAAACAGATGGACAAGTTATATGCCCTAGTAGTTGCCTAAAGGAAATTATACTCAAAAGTATGACCAAAGGAAAGTGTTTTTGGTTTGGTAATGCTAAGCTTTGTCCATGATTGTTTTCTAGATGAAAATTTACATGTTTTACTTTTTAAAGAGAAAGTTTTTATACCTTGTAGTTGTATGTTTTGGCACTTATGTCTAGATCTTATTAATCTAAATGATACTCAAGATTGTTGAATGATGGGCTTTTAAGAACCATTATTTTGTTATATTCTCAATCTATGAATTTTATTTAGAAGATAATATGATCTAGGGTTCCTTTTTGTAAAGGAATGAAGTTCCAATGACTTTTTAAGTTAGTGCATACATAAAGGGGGAATAGGGCTCTTTTAAAGGTAGGCTGTTCTAGAAGAAAAATGTCAGAATTTTTCGTAGGACAACTATAAAATACATTTGGAAATGAGTTAGTTGTATTAGATACACCACAAGACATTATTCTATAGATAACTATTACACCCTTACAATATCATAGTGGGAGGATTTCCAAATAAATTCATACTTTTGGAATAAACTTTTAAAGTTATTCCACAAGAATATGAATTTGGTCCTCGGTCCTACAAAAAGTCAATAGATGATATGAATATGGATTACTGGATCAAAGTTATGTGAATAGAATTAGATTCTATTTAAAGTCTAGAACTTGTAGAGGCGCCTAATGGCATTAAGCCTATTGTTTTCAAATAGGTCTACAAGTAAATGGGATTGATAGATTTGAAAGTGCAAACCTTCAAAGTCAAGACTAGTGGCGAAAAGATCTATTCAAAAAGAAATGGTTCGACTATAAAAAGATTTTTTCACCAATAGTCAAGTTTGACTCTATCTAGATTCTCTTATTCATTATATTTCATTTTGATGAAATATGGCAATGGATATTAAGAAAGCTTCTTTTAGTAGTAATCTTGATGAAGACATATATATGATGTAACTAGACTTGTTCATAGCAAAGAACTAGTATTGTTTAGTATGCAAGTTGCTTAAAGTCCATTTATGGACTAAAGCAAGCATTTAAATAATAAAATATCATCTTTGATCAAGCAATCAAATTGTTTGATTTTGATCAAGTATTAAAAGGCCTTATGTGTGTAGAAGTTATATAGAATAATAAATTTCTTAATGTATGTTGATGACATTCTAATCATTTAGGATGATGTAGAGTTATTGTCATCAATAGAATTTTTGGTTGTCTAGTCCAGTTTGATATAAAGTACTTGGGAAAGACTAGCTACATCCTAAGAATTATAACTTTGTTAAAATTCAGAAATTAGGATGTTGGGTCTATCTCAAACTGCGTAAATAGATTAGATTCTAGCCAAGTATAGCATGAATACTTTAAGAAAGGATTCTTTCCTTTTAAGTTTGAAATTCTTTTATATAGGACTGTACATATAAAAGGAAGAGCATATTAAGACGGTTCCTTATACCATATCAAAAGGAAGTCTTTATGCTATGCTATATACTAGGCTAAATATCTATTTTGCGGTGGGCATGGTAAGCAAATATCAATTGAATCAAAGATCACTTAATTTAGTGGGAGTAAAGCATATACTCAAATATCTTAGGAGAATGAGGGATTATATGCTTGTCCACCAAAGTGAGGATTTGATACTTACTGGATGTACAAATATTGACTTGTAGTTTGATTGTGATTCATGAAGTTGGACTTCAAGATATGTGTTCATCCTAGGTGGTGAAGATACACATTAAGTGTAAGTATTATCTCATTAGAGAGATATGAGTACTTAAAAAGTAGTAGTAGAAAAAGATAATTTATGTAATAAATCTGACTGAAACTTGTTTCCAAACCTTGCCTTAGAGTGACTGTAAATTACTTTAAAGGGAGATAAGTGTCAGATACATGATAAATTGTCTTTGAGGGCAAGTGGGAGATTGTTGGGGTTTGTGCCTTAAAATCCAATTGGTTGGCATGTCATAAATAATTAAATAGATTAATTATATGAGACTATCTATAAATGAAGTAATGGGACATTATCTTAGTCCATGAGATGCATAGTATGTGATTTATGTGAAAAGTCACAGAAGATGTAAATCACAAGTTCTTTGTAAACTCAGAATTTTAGTTCGTAGTCGGTGATGAAATTGGGCATTTCATCTGCGAAGACTATAACATATCAACTAAGATGATTTGTCGTGATCATGGAAGTGGAGACTTCTAGTTGATATGTTGATATATTTTAAAAGTTAAGACATATTGAACTGGACTGCTGTGAGATTTATTATTCTCCTAATGACTGTCAAATGAATAATAAATCTCACGACTTCTATTTACATCAACTCTAAATCCTGAGAGAATAATGGACTTGATCATGAGATGTAGGTTGCTTTGATATATCAGGAGTGAGATCTATAAGTTACGGTCAAAACCTCAGTATGTTGGGCAACCGCATTTAGTGTTGATGGAACATATATTCTCAAGATGGAATTCATAATCTCTTAACGGAGATATAAAATATTCCCTTGAGATAAGTTTAATGGATTTGGTTATTCAGAGTGTTGGGCCCAACCACTTTAGTAAGGAGTTACTAAAGTATATATTTATGGAATTGGATTTCATAAATATATGATGAATAACATAAAGGATTAAACCGGGTACTCAAGGATTAAGATGTAGTAATCTTCAAATTGGCAGTCTACATTCATGACTTTGTATTACTACGAATATTTTAATGAATGGGTTGTATGTATAATAAAGTCTTGGGATATAATTTTTTAATAAGGCCTAGAGTGCAATTATATTCTTATAATAGTATTGAATATAATTAATGGTAACTTTGGACTTGTCAAGAGTTGACAGAAAAGCCCAAGGCCCATTGAAGCTAGAGTCTTATTTGTTCCCTTTGGTCCCATCTCGAGCCACAAACTAAAGCCCAATTGGGTAGGCCCAAAAGGCTAACCCAATTAGATAATCAATCATTATTTAATAAGAGTTATTAAATAAAGAAATCATGAGAATAGTTTAATGTACGTATGATGAAAAGAAAAGAAATCAGTTTTTCTCCACAAGGAGAAAAAGAAATTTTTTTTTTTTTTTTTTTTTTTTTTTTTGAGGATCTATGTACAAAAGACTGATTAAGAGACCGCACATCTTGGACACCATGTGTAGTTGAGATGAAGATTGAAGGTATTCTCAAGTCAGGTTTTGAAATTCATTGCATCAAGGTACGCATCTTGTTCTTTATTCTAGAATTCATGGTTACATGTTATCTTGCAGTGATTGAAGTAGATCCGTCTTTTGTTGCTTCCGCTGTGTGTTTTGTATGACATACAAAACCAGATTTTCCTACAGAATGGTAGGTGGGAGACTAGTAGGCACCGAATGGGAATGAGAGGTTGAATTGGTGACCCAATGTAATTCCTAGTTTAGGATACACTTGTAAGAGTTTGACAGGTTATTTAGACCCCTTAAACAACCAGATTGCGTAGCCTAGATTAATTAGCCAAGTTGTTACTTAGTCAAATTAAACAATTCTAGGTTAAAGCAATTCAACAATCATATCAAGAATAATAATGCAGCGGAAAATAAATAACACAAGATATGATCACCCAGGAAACCACACGGTAAAAACCTGGGGAGGATTTGACCCACCGATCCTCAAGGCAAACAAGAATTCACTATGAAAGAATTGAAGTTCTTACAGAAGGACTACAAGCTCCCCGCTCGACTTCCTAATGCTACCCACCAGTACGAACTTCCTGACACGACCACGCGCAGGCTCCGAATCCACGGACTACTTCTTTCTTGAATTCTTCAATCAGCTACAAGCTCCCCGCTTGCTTTTCTTTTAAGTTCCAATGGTAGCAACCTTGTTGATCATCAAGATATTGACAACCCTAAGTTTATGTGAAGGAAAGCTCCTCAAAGATCTCACAAGAGATTCACATAAACCGCAAATATGAGCAACAAAGACTTAGAGAGGTTTGGGTACAAAACCCTAAAAATAAAAGGAGGCACAAGAGGCACTCTAATCTCTCATCAAAAAAAAAGTCAAAAACGTGGCTTAGGGTTTCCTTTATATAGTGGGAGAAGTAGATCTGAAACCCTAATCCTTAATGGGCTTAAGCTGCTGTTTGGGCCGACTTAAAATTCTGCAGATACGATTTTCGATCGATCGAGCCTGTTCTTCGATCGATCGAACCAGGCAGAATACGAAGTCTTCTTCCTGCAGCTTGTATGTTCTTGAATCTTGACTTGAATCACCTTGAGCATTGTCTAATAAAACCTATAGACTCTAAGATCTATATCTAGACAAGTTTGTGTTCACGATTTGCCAATTGTTCTAAACATTTAGAACCTAACAGAGTTCATATGTTCTTTGAAAGAGAAGCCTTGATGAAGTCTGGAGGATAGCCCTGGGGGATCCAAACTAAATTGATGAATCTTAAATTTTGATCTTGGGAGCTTAATTTTTGGACACCGTTAGTACTTCGGAGATGTGGGTTAGATTGTTCATTTCCAAGTCGCGAAAAACTAAGCAAGAAAAGTCTGGCTTATAAATTTTGACTTTTGGTCAACTTCAACACAAAAGTAAACTATCTTGGAATTGAGCCATTTGTGCAATTTTCGAGTCTTAAATGACAGATCAGACTCCAAAATTGGAATGTATGGGAAAAATTAAGCAAGATAGGTCATTCTTGAAAATTTTGACTTTTGGTCAAGATTTAAGCAAAAGTCAACTTTCTAGAAATTGGACATTTGCTCAATCTTTGAGCTTCGAATGAAGAAACAGATCTCAAAATCGAAATGTACTAGAAAAACTGAGTGGGACAGGTCCACTTTGAAAATTTTGACTTTCGATCAAGATTTATGCAAAAGTCAACTTTCCAGAAATTGGACATTTGCGCCATTTTCGAGTTTCAAATGAAGAAACAAATCCCAAAATTGGAATGTACTTGAAAAAACTGAGTAGGATAGGTTCGTTCTGAAAATTTTGACTTTTTGGTCAAAGTCAAAGGTCAGCCTTTGTCAAAACTTTTTTTTTTTTTTTTTTTTGGCAGGAGGTTCGGACCGGGTCACAGATTTGGGTCGGGTCCAAGAAACCAAGTCAAGCTGAAAGTGGAAGGTGACGTCTTCAATGACGTCATCTTCTTATGCTGGCGCGTGCAACGCGCATGAGGTTGTGTCGATGTGTGAGATTTCACAGAGGCGCGTGTTGGCGCGTGTCTTGAAGGCAGAGAACTACCACATCTTCTAGCAGCACATGGCAGCTTTTTTGGTCCTGAAATTTTATGGTTTTGCCGATCTGGGGCCGCTGGATCTAGTGGTAGCATTATTTTTGTGAAATGAAATTCGGATTTGCACGCCTATAAAGGAGTAGTCCGCGATCCTCTGAGGCTTTTGGCGGCGCGTGGAGGCACGTGTTTCCTCTGGTGAGAGTGAGCTTTCTTAGGCTTCGTTGATCTTTGTCGGTTTAAGATCTCTGTGGATTTAGTTTTGTGAAATGAGGCCAGGATTTACATAAGTCTGAAGGAAAAGTCCGCAGGCATTCGTTGGACTAATAACCCTCTTGGTCTACTTTGGCAGTGGCCGCTCTGACAGGATGTTGCCAAGGTTTAGACTTGTAGGTCTTGAGGTGGGTGATGAGCCACTATTTTCTACCTCTTTTATTCGTTGAATGTCTTCTATTTTTTTATTTCAAAATTTGGTGCAGACTTCTTGGATTTTGAATGTATTTGAGTTGCAAAATTCGACTTTAAACATTATCTGTTTGGTGGCAGCATTTAATGACTTGCCTACTTTCTTCATTTTTCTTGTCTGCTAGTTTAGCAGAAGTTCTCTATATAAGATATGGGATTGGCTTCATTCATTTAGGCATTCTTAGCCTTCAGTCTTCTTTTCCAGCTTTCAAGATTTTGTTGTTGTTGTTGTTGTTGTTGTTGTTTAGTCATGCAATGAGATTTTCTTCTGACAAGTTCTTTTTTGTTGTTTGTTTTTGTTATGCAGAATAGTTTCCTTGATCTTTGGGTTTTGGCATCAAACTTTACACTGACGTTCTCATAGAAGTTTTGCCTTCATTTGGTGGCTTTGTATTTCATTGATAGCAACGTTCTTACAGTGACGTATGCCTTCATGTTGTTACATTCTTTTCCTGCAACAACAATCTTTTAGTGATATTCGTCTTTGCAATGACGTTTCCATGAGGATATTCAGCTAGGCAACAATGCTATCGCCAGTACTTGTCTTTGAAGTCGTATTGGCTTTGGTGTTGGCAAAGAAGCAATACTAGTGTTGGTCGTTAATGGAACTATGCTAGCACTTGTTTTTGCATGAACATGTTCCACACTTGTCTTTGCAACGTAGCCAAACCAATTGTTCTTATCATGAAGCCACGCAAAGTTTGCATTTGAGGCTACATCCATATCTTTTTTTGCGTTGAAGTCGCGTCACCATTTATCCTTGTCATGAAGCTGCGCTAACTCTTGCATTTGCATTTGAAGCATCATAATTACTTTGTCTACTGAAGCAATATTTGCGCTTGTCTTTTATAATGAAGTCTTTTCAACATGAAGTCACGTCAACACTTCATTTACACTTAAGCCGCACCAACATTCATCTTTACCATGGAGCCACGTCAACACTTTATTTGCATTGAAGCCATGCCAATATTCGTCGTTGCTATGACATCGTGTCAACACTTCATCTGCACTGAAGTCGCACCAACATTGGCCTTTGAAGTTGCATTAGCGCCAATTTTTAAAGGCGACAAAGTTCAAACATCGAGGGTACATAGTACTATCGCCAAACATCAAGATTTTAAAGATGCCAACAAGACTGTAAAGTTGTGATTTACAACTATGTTTTATATTGGCTTTATTCCATGACAAAATGTGTTGTAAGTACTTTATTTTATTTCCTTGTATTTTGTGGGATTTAATTGTATTGGGTTTAGTATCAAGTTGGTGAAGACTCAAGCTTTATTGAAGTTCAGTGGATCTCGCGGGTGTGTCGCTGGAAGCTAAGCCGCGAAAGAGCCATGTGAGAAGCACATGACTGGAAGCTGAAGAGTCGTGCCAGGATGTCATTTTCGCGATTGTATCGCGGGTAAGGCCTTCCCGCGAGACAGTCGCGAAACATTCTGCCTGGAGGATTTTAATGAGTGACTTTCTTACCCTTCACCCATACTATATATACCCTCATTACCCACAAATGTATGAGAGGCTATTCAGAGAGAAAAACCCTAGATAGGTTTTCTACAACACACACCCATCTTTTAGAGAGAGCTACTCCTCCTTAGTGAGAAATCATAGTAGTCTCTTCTCCATCCCTCTCCCATTATCATAGCTTGAGAGGAGATTTGTACCCAAACACAACCCACACCTGTTCAGAGTGTAGAGAGTGTTTTGGAGTTGCTGGGAAGCATTGGAAGAAGCCAAGGATGGCAGATGCAACATGGAGCTTGTTGCGGGATCCGGAGAGCTAGACAAGACACGGTTCCGAGAAGCCTTGTTGGAGTAGGAGCTTGGAGGGCTTAGGTGCATCGGGTAGATTAGGCTTGGAGGGTTTCTTGCTTACTCATGTATCCCAACTGATTGTCTAGTGGATCGATTTCCGCTTGGAGGGCGGCGGAGAGGTTTTTCGCCGAGTTCTTCGGTTTCCTCTTCGAAAACACGTCTTGGTGTTTTCTGTGTTTGCATCTTTCTTCCCTACTCTTTTATATTCCATTATACTGCTGTGTTGCTTAGTTTATGGATTAGAGTAGCTTATTGCTTATACGCTTGTGTTTACACGATTCCGCACTTAGTATTAAGTTAGTGTAAAATCAACCAAGCCGTAATTTTAATTGGGGGGTCTAAACAGTTCTTGTGTTTTCAACACATTTTCGAGCTTTCAAAGACTTTGAAGATGCAAGAAGCTCTCATTAAGACTTTGAAGATGCAAGAAGATGCCAACAAAACCTTGAAGTTTCAAGAAGCTCCCATCAAGACTTTGAGGATGCAAAGAGTTGCCATCAAAACCTTGAAGATGCAAGGAGCCTGTATCAAGACTTTGAACATGCCACCAATAATTTGACATTGCACGAATATGCTCTTACAGGCGAGATGAAGTAACACCATCTTCAGATGTTGGAAGAAGGTGACGTTGTCCAAATTTTAGAGACATGATGTGAAACAGCTCCACTCAGAAGGAAGATGATGTGGTTCAAATTTCAGAGCTATGAAGTGGCACAACCTAAAGGCATGACGATATAGCTTAGACTTGCAAGGTACAAGAAGATGCCCCCAAGAGATAAGTGATGCAAAGCATACTTTAGAGATGTGGGAGGATGTCTACAGAAGAGGGGAAATTCCATGCAGACTTCATTCCTAATTCTTTGCAACTGTCATTTTCTACCACAACGATCTTTGAGAATCATGTAGTGAGCAATTGATTGATCTTAAGCAACACCCGCCAATCAAAGGGATCTCAAAGGCATATTGACATCCTTGGAAAAACTCTTCAAGCTAAACTGGTAATCCTTCTTCTTTTCCTTCTTTTCATGTGACTAAACTTATTGACAAGTACTAAGCTACCTACGTACCCCGGAGAGGGATCAAGTCATCACATAGTTCAACAGATTTTTTTTTTTTTTTTTTATGATTTTTTTTATAGTTTTTTTTTTTTTTTTTTTTTTTTTTGGCAAAAAAGGAAGGCTCACGTGTGTAATCCTTGCCACGTGCCCCATGGCATTTCATGGGTACCAATTGCGCATAATGGGTATCACCACTAATCGAACCTGAGACCTTGACCTCAAGGGCAACAAAGGCATCCAACCACTACGCCACACTCACAAATGGTGCAATAGAAGGGGATTAATTTTTCTTTATTTGTACACTTTCAAAGGTAATGGGAAGACATCATGTACCCTTGTAGTGTTGTAGTGGGCAATTTAAACTTTTACCAAGGAGTAATCCTCGATTTTCAAGCATAGAAGTGTTTAAGGAACTTCCCATTGATGGGGCCAATCCTTATGCCATCATTGTCAATCAATTTGTAAGCTTGGTTGGTGTTTGCCCCCTGCTTGAGAGTTGGAAGTACATCACAAGTAACGGTCACATGGTTTGACCCGACAACTTCATTGAAGTCTAGATCAATCTTGTTTTCTTTGGCAAGCTTCATGATTTGTTCTTTGAAGACAAAGCATTTTTGGATTGGGTGGCCAATGATGCGATGATATTTGCAGTAGTTAGGGTTATCAACTTTCCCCATGTCTTCCGGCCGCTTGCATTCTGGCAATTCGATCAGCTTCAACTGAAATAGTTGTTCTAAGATGTTTGGCACATCTTCATCAGGGAACGGACATACTTTTTGCTCACCTTCCATAAAAGTCAAACGACGCACTTCGTTCTTTTGTCATCCTTCAAGCTGTTTTTCATTTGCATTTACTCTTCTTCTTGGAACCTTGACTTCGGCAGTGTTAAAAGCCATTGGGTCTTTGAGGCTAACTTTTGCATTCCTATCATTCTTCCTTACTTCCTTTTTGCTTTTGAGGCTAACTCTTCAAATGTTCAAGGCTTTATCCCTTGAAGGATGTAAAGAAGTCCCCAATGCATGCCTTGGATGCACATCTCTACAGTAGAAATTTCAAAAAGTCTATCCTTGCAATACAAGCTCAAAGAACGCCATCAATTGATATAATTGACCACTGGCTCATTTTCCCATTGCTTGGTATTAGTAAGCTCCATCATGCTCACCGTGCGACGCGTGCTATAGAATTGGTCAAGAAATTCTCTTTCAAATTGCTCCCAACTTTCGATTGACTCAGGTTCTAAGTCTGTATACCAATCAAAGGCATTTCCCTTGAGTGAACAGACAAATTGCTTTACAAGGAGGCCTCCTTAAGTTCCTGCATTCTCACAAGTTTCTACAAAGTGAACAGTGTGTTGCTTAGGATTTCCTTTACCATCAAACTGCAAGAACTTGGGGGGTTAATACCCATTTGGCATTCTCATGTTGTCGATGTGCTTTGTATAGGGTTTTGAATATGTGAGAGAACTTGTAGAAGAACCTCCATATTGTGCTCGAATGGTATTTGTTATCATGTCTTGTAATTGTTGAACTGATAACGAAGCAACTGAAGTAGATTGTTCCCGTTGAGAAGTGTTTTGATTTTCTTTCCCTTTGTCATTCTTTATAGAAGTGAAGCCAAATGGGAAATTAGGACCATGGCTTAATTCACCAAGATCTTGTGCTTCGAGTTTGTTCATTAAAGTTGCAATTTGGAGGTCCTTATCTTCAAGTGCTTTTGTGAGAAGGACAACCCTTTGTTCCATTTCAGCCATCTCTTCTTCCATGGTAGAGGTGTTAGTCATCATGACTGACACAACTTCCCAAGATGATGGAGAAGAAAGTGATTTAAAGTGAGCACGTGAAATCTCATCTTCTGGGTTCCCTTAGATGGGAGAGAAATCATGTGACCAACTTCTTGTGAAGGAGAAAGGGGATTTGCCCCCATACTTGAGGTGTTCCAAGGTGGAGATGTCCTTGTTAATGACCTTGTTTCTTTTAAGAGGGTCTAAGGAGATGATTGTCTAGACCTTGGCTTCCTTGGTTGATTAAGATTGAAGTTGATTATGAGTTTTAGGTTGGCTACAATTGATTGCACCAATGCATTTGTTAGTGGTAGCTGTACCAAGTCTAATTGAAGTAGCTACTGTTGAAGCTTGAATGTTCTTGCTAGAGGCCATTGAAGTTGGTAGCAAGATGATGATGATTTCTTTCTTTGAAGGAGAATGAGATGAGAGGCAGAGATGTCCCACTGGGTGTGCCAGAATTTGTGGACAACTAAATTTCTTAGTTCAAAATAAGTCAAACAAGTAAAATAGTTTCATAAATGCGAATTTGTATTGATGAATGTGTGGTAGATTTCTCTGTAATTACAAAAGAGTGATCCTCTAATGCAATTTCCTTGAAAGATTTGTTGATTCGAATTGTGGTAATGTGATTTTGACTCGAACACCAAATATACTTCAATTTGGCTAAAGAATGGATCAAAGATCTTTGAAATAGAATTACAATGAATCTCTGGTTATAAGCTTGTTAGAAATCCTTTGTTCTTCACGTTCTTCATGTTTTTCGTGTGTTTTTCGTCTTCAAAGGTTTGTGGTGGAAGTTCTTTGGGGCTTTAGCGGCTTGAATTCGTAGAGCTTCACCAATTTGTGGTTTGTTGAGGTTTCTGGAGGCTTTTGAGCCTGATTCTAGTGAACTTTGAGATCTAGGCAGGTAGTTTGGATGATTCTACTTCAAATGTTCTTTGTATTTGAAGGTTTGTGGTGAAAGTTCTTCGGGACATTAGAGGCTTGAATCCGTAGAGCTTCGCTGATTTGTGATTTATTGAGGTTTCTGGAGGCTTTTGAGCTTGATTCTAGTGGCCTTTGAGATCTAAGCAGATGATTTTGTTTTGAATGTTCTTCGTATTCGAAGTTTGAAGTTCTTGAAGTTCCTGGAGGCTTCAGGGCTTGATTCCAGCAGAGCTTCAGTACTTATGAATCTTCTTTGATGCTGCTTGTGCTCTAGATGGCTTGATCTCCTCCCAAGATATCTCAGGTCCTTTTAAATGCCTTAGGAAGGCTTCTATTTATAGGAGTTTGGGGGTGGGTGAGCGACACATGGCAGAGTCTGATTGGTGACACATGTCACAGCCTGATTGGTCAGCTTATGTCATCGCTTACATGTTCTAGATTGCATATGTCATCGCTTACACATGCTGGACTACTTATGTCATTGCTTACACGCACTGATGTGTGATTGGTTTTTTCCTGACACTTGACAAATTTCTGTTGGTTTCTGAGTTGTGATGGCAAAACCTAATAGCAATACATGGCACTTTGTAATTAGCTATATTTTATGGATTCAGTAGTATGATGTGTCAGCTTGTGATACGTCGGGAATTTTCTCTCTCTATACACCTTTTTTAAAGATGGATGCTGGCTAGCAGAGGGCGATGGTGAGGAAGTCAGCTGCCACTCTGATAGGCCACAATCTGAATGACCCCTTGTGATTATACCAATTAATTAATTAGCCAAGTTATTAATTAATCAATTAATCATGCAATTGCGTGGAAGCACAAACAAATCACTAAAAACTAAATATGCAGCGGAAATTAAATAACACGATGATTTGTTTACGAATGGGGAAAACCCTTACGGCAAAAACCCCACCGGGTGATTTTCAGGTCACCACTCTCGAAACTCCACTATTATCAAATCAAGCGGTTACAAGTAAAGGAATCCCAAGTACCTTACCAACCTACAGTTGAACCCTTACCCCAATACTCAATTGGACTTGATCTGTAGCGACAGTTCCTACCTTTGATGCACGGCTCCCAAGTACGTGACTAACTAATGCGCAGATCCCAGTACGCGACTTCAAAACACCAACTAAGGAAGAGAGGTTGGCTGCAAAGTTCTTCAGTTCATCCTATACGATGAAGATCAGGAAGATGCTTGGTCACAGAACCCTTTGGTGCAAATACACAGCAACTTCTTCAGAGAAGATGAACTAGGTCAAGAACTTCATCTTTTGATCACAATTTTCTTGAACAGAGATTGCTCAATGCTTTTGCAACTTGTGTACAATTTGACGGTTCTTAAAAAAATCCTTTTATATGTTTAGGGTTAGAAGAAAAGAAGGCCCAAAAGCATATTCACGGATCCCAAGAAAATCATATCAGAAAATCTGAAATTATAAATCTCGACAGATAGCAGGTGTCGAGGTAGCTATCGAGCAGGTGTCGAGCTTTAATGAATTTGCACTTCAGCTTGCTTTTTCTTGGACAAACTTGATGACTTCAACAATTGACCTCGAAACCTTGTTTCTTGAAGTATTAAAAACACCTAGAACTACCCAATTACAAGTAGAGTGCGTTTTGTCAAAGGATTAGCCAATTTACATAAATAAGTGACATATGTTCTTAACAAGTGAAAACACATATATTCTAACAATCTCCCCCTTTGGCAATCCGTGACAAAACCACAACAAACAAATGAACATATGAGAGAAGTCATAAATCACTCAACTCATATTCACTTGTTGAATACAATAAAATCTATCCTAACACAAACTCTTGAAAAACTTTGCAATAGAGAGTTTATGACAAGTAGACTTTGACAACCTGTATTTCTGAAACACTTTAAACAAAACTCATCAAGGCATCTTGTATGAAACAGAAATAATAGATTGCATACAAGTATAAAGAACATGTGTATAAAGATAGAGAAGAAACAACACATGGAGAGAGAGGTGAAAGAAACATACATCCACATATATAAAGAAAAATAAGTACAATGTATGTAAGACTGGTCAAAAGACCTCATATACAAGATCAATGTATCTGTAAAGAATAGAAAAGAAAAGATACATCAAAACCTCACTACATCCCTCAAAAATATCAACACTCCCCCTATCAAAAATGTCCTATACTAACTCTCCCCATAAGATGACTACTCTCATAACCCAAGACTACTCTCATAACCCAAAACTACTCCCCCTTTTTGCCACGAGTGACAAAGGGTAGAGTGTCATGTAAACATCTCATCAGTAGAGCTAGCATCTCCATCATCATCATCTGAAGCGTCATCATCATCACCATCATCATCCTCAGAGTCTGAAGCCGCTGGAGAAGGTGGTGAAGGAGTAGCCTCTGGAGCAAAACCACCCATGGTCGCCTGCCGTCATGCAATACGACCAACATGAACATTCACCTGATACAACTCAGAGGAGAGTGTATCGAGGCGAGTATCCATGCGCTGCAGCTGCGCCATAATGTCTCCAAGAGATACATCGCCTGTAGAGGAAGAAGGAGCAAATATAGATGGAGCTGATCTGGACGGAGCTGAACGGGAGGGAGGAGTGGAATCCATCTGTCGCAACCTAAACTGAGCCTCATTACGTTTTACGATAGTGGCATCTGTGGCACATATGTGTGTGAAGTGGTCGGACACAGGAAAGGGAATAGAAAAATGGCGTAAGATCCTCGTGATAGCGGAAGGAAAGATGAGCTTATCACGGGACGCCGAATCAAGATGAACATCTATGATAGAAAGAATAAAATGAGAAGAAAAATCTATAGTAAGATGCTCTAAAAGAGATGACAAAAATTGAGCACAAGGCTCTGTGATGGAGTTGTAGTGAGAGAGTGGATGGAGTACAAAAGTCATCACTATGTTAAGAAATTTAGGACCGTTAGCAAAAGGCCTACATGATGTGTACTGATGCTCTCCTCAATCAGCTGGGTGCTGACAAAAAGCAGAAATGACCTCATCTTTGGACATAGTCCTCAGACGCTCACAGGAAGGATAATCAGGAAAATCTATCCTAGGAACCCTAAGCACATCCGCAATTAGCTGCGATGTGACAGGGATGAGCGTACCTCGAACGCGAGTGAAAAAGAGAGGTACTGAACGATCTATCCCGTGCATGTTGGAGTAAAACTCCTGAATCAGCACGAGAGGGAAGTGACCGGGACGTCACACAGTGACTCCCATCCCCTACTGTGAATGACAAAGGGAAGGTCAGTGTCGACGAAGTCTGCCAAAATGACTTGGCATTCCGAATGAACACCTCGTCGAGAAAAGTTCTCCGAAAATGCCTTGTGGGCATCTCCATCACGGAACCGAAGGTTAAGAGGAGCAGAGTCAGAAGAAGAGGAAGCTCCAAAACGCAGAGGGTTCCGAGCCGGAGTGGATTTACGTTTGGGTGCCATAGACACTACTAACGTAAAAGAATGAGAAAGAGATAGAGGGGGAGACAATCAGAAAAGTCCCAACACAATTCATATATATCAAATATATTGAACAAAAAGTACGTATGCATGGGAATGCATGAGCATGTGACATGTAAATTGAAAAACATCATGGGCTCAGCCCAATCCAATCCTACCAGCACACAAACATAGAGCACACATCTAAATGCATGTAAATATCATTCTAATGCACATGAAATACAATGTATAAAAATTTTGAAAACATTTAAGTGAAAACCCAACCTAAAATTTCAAGAAAAACTCATTAATTTTGAAAAACCCCAAAAATTTCCAAAAATCCCAAAACCTAAGTTTCAAAACATGAAATGCAAGAGAAAGGAAGGGAAGTAAGATCTTACCAAGTGATTGAAACCAAGGGAAGACCGAAAATCAAGTGTGTTTGAAGATTTGAGTGAGAAAAGGGTGTTTGGGAGAGGAACCGCCTCGGACAGATCGAGAGAGATCGAGTGAAATGAGAGAAAAAAATCGCGACTGAGCTTATATAGACACCTCAGTAAATCTCGACAGCTGAGGTGTCGAGAGGTATCGAGGATGCTGTCGAGGAAGGTGTCGAGGAAATGGCCGTTGACAGCTGAAGGTATCGAGAGGTGTCAAGGTATAAGAACCAGTTTCAAAGAACAGAATCTCAATCGATCGACCAGGTATCGAGGAGGTATCGAGGAAACAGGAACTTTCTCAATCGATCCACTAGGTGTCGAGACAGGTGTCGAGATTGCGATAAGAAAAGGCTTGAGAAGCTCGACAGATAACCAGGTATCGAGGAGGTGTCAAGCCAGCAGTTAAAAGCAGTTTTTCGAGAAGAGAAAAACACAGACATGAATGCAATCCAACATACACCTCACCCATAGATCCAATCAACATATAAAGCTCTCAAAATCATCTCTTGACAAGAATTTAAGCACATGGATCCTCAAAAACACACACACACACTAAACAAGTCTAACCAATTTTATTTTTCAAAAACAAGTTAAGACAGTTTAGTGAGCATACATTGGCACATGTAAAACCTTTGTGATGGCCAAATCACATTGTACCTGCACATGTATCAAAAGTAGCAAAGAATATTGCGTGTTGTGTGTGAAAAACATTGCAAGATTGCATATGTGTATACATGTTATGATGATCTGAGATATGAGAACATAACTTTAACTCACACACAATCATAACTGTTTGATGGGAACTATCACCTTCGAGGTACATCCTATAACTCCCACATCTCCTAGAATACACGCTTGCAACCATATTTAAAGCATTTTTGATCTTTTTGCTTTTTATTTTCTTTGCATATTTTCTTTTATTTTAGCATACCATACATGGGCATATAAAACAGAGAAAAGAAATACCCAAGATGTTAAGCATTTGACATCGCACTTTTGCTATGCCGAAGCATACGAATGTCTTTGACACTGCACTTTTACTATGCCGAAGCATACAGGTGTCATATTATGATTGGCAGGCAACAGTGGTGAGATGGTTATTTATGCCTTTCTCCTAGGATTTTTTAGTCCTACCCGTCAAAAAGAGTGATATGAGTGTTAAGCTTTAAGAGATAACTTAATCTTACTCATCACAAACAAGAGCCACAAAGCTCACTTGCTTAGTTGTGCATAAAGATGCTCATCTAAGCTACAAGAGATACAAAGTTTAGAAGACTTTGTTTCAGTGGCCATCCAAGGTACACAAGTACCAAAGTACACAAAACACATACTGTTTTTGTATTTTTCTGATTTTTCAATTTTTATTTTTATTTTTATATTAAAAACAAAATAAACAAAACTGAAAGTAAACACACAAAATATGTTAAACACATTAAAGCATAAAACTAGACTGACTCAACAAAAATGCAAAACACACAAGCAATGCAACAAAAAAAACAAGAAGGGAAAAGAAAGTGATGAAATCACTTAGAGTCCTTTTTCTTCCACACCTTGGAAGAACCTTTCTTTTGATTGAACCCTTGAACCGGCAGTGAGGGGGAAGAATTGAAACCGTTCAAGTTCGAAAGGAACATGAGGGCTTTTAGAAGATCTCCAAGAGGAGCAAGAGAGGATTGAAACTGATTTTGACTTCCAGATGCTATTATGCCGTTACTCTGTTGAGTGGCTAGCCACTTATAGCAATTTGGTCGAGTATGACTGGCAGCTCCATAATGATGACAGAGATGTTGCTTCTATTGTTTAGGCTTTTGAGAGTTAGCCTTCTTAGCCCTAGGGTTTTTAGCATCTTTCTTATCTTACTTAGGGGGTGCTCCTAAGATAGATTTACCCTTGTCTAAGTTCTCATTAGCTAATTCAGTTTTAACATCAGTGTTTACAATTTCAGTGTTATTAGCAAGAGAAACAAAAACAGTATTGCTAGTAGAAGCAGTATTAGAGAAAGAAAGACCATACCTCAAGCCAGTTCGATCCGAAACAGATTTCTGATTGCTAAGCATCTCATCAAGCTTTGCACTTGAAGTCTTCTCCAATTGAGCTTTGACTTGAGACAGCTCTGTTTCAAGCTTCTTGGTCTTCTCAGCCAAAAAGTTGTTCTCAAATCTCAGTGCTCCAATAGTTTGATTCGCCTTATCAAACTTTGTGGACAACTCTTCACGATCAAGTTCCACATCACTGAGCTTCTTGGTGGCCAGCCTATACAATTTCTCATGCTTCTCAGAGAGCTTGTAAAGCTTGTCATAGGCTGAATGGATATCATCTTGATCATCCATCTTCTCAAATTTAGACTCCACAAGTTCTTCTTCTTCATCCACTTCTTCAACAATCCTTTCAGTAGGATTGACTGTGGCAGTGAAGGCATTTAAGATTCCGTCATCCTCATTGTCGGAATCATCTTCAGGATCAGTGTCACTCAAGGTTGCAGCAAGTGCCTTACTCTTCCCAATGCTCTTGAGATATGTGGGGCATTCATGCTTCATGTGACCGAATCCATGACATCCAAAACACTTTGGTCCTGCAGGAACAGTGTACTGACCACCATCCTTAGCATCCTTCTTCCCTTTGTCTTGACTCTTAAACTGAGAAGAACTGGATTGTCTACGATCCTTGTCGAAGTTCCTCCCATTGGCATTCTTCATAAACTTCTTGAACTGCCTTGTAATGTAGGACTTCATCTTGGAATCTTCATCATCAGAAGACTCATCTGTATCACTGCTCTTTGCCTTCAAGGCCATGCTCTTACTTTTACCCGTTTTGCCAATCCTAGATAGTCCTAGCTCGTAGGTCTGCAAGTTTCCAACTAGCTTAGTCAAAGGAATTTTGTCAATATCCTTTGATTCTTCTATTGCCGTAATCTTGGCATGGAATCTCTCAAGTAGAGATCTGAGCACCTTCGTTACAACCTTGGGTTCAGGGATGGTTTCCCCAAGATTGAACGCTGAGTTCACTATGTCCTTGAGCTTGGCATAGAACTCATCAAACGACTCATCCTCCACCATCTTAATTTCTTTAAAGCTTGTAGTGAGCCTCTGAAGCTTTGAGTCTTTGACAGCCTTTGTTCCTTCATAGGTTGTCTGGAGGATGGTCCAAACCTCCTTAGCAGTTTCAGTTGAGGATATCTTCTTGAACTCCTCATTGGTGACTGCGCTAAATAGGGCATTTAACGCTCTGCTGTTGAAGTTAGCCGCCTTGATCTTTGCGTCATCCTAATCGGCCGGTTCTTCTTTTGGCTTAGTCCAGCCAATCTCTATAGCTTGCCACACCTTCTCATCTAAAGACTACAAGAAAGCTCTCATGCGTACTTTCCAGTATGCATAGTTAGTGCCATCAAATAAAGGAGGTATGATTAATGACTGTCCTCTATCCATGACAAACAGGGGTCAATGGATCAACACAACAAAGATTAAACCTAATCAGAGTGTGCCTACTCTGATACCACTTGATAGGCCACAATCTGAATGACCCCTTGTGATTATACCAACTAATTAATTAGCCAAGTTATTAATTAATCAATTAATCATGCAATTGCGTGGAAGCACAAATAAATCACCAAAAACTAAATATGCAGCGGAAATTAAATAACATGGTGATTTGTTTACGAATGGAGAAAACCCTTACGGCAAAAACCCCACCAGATGATTTTCAGGTCACCGCTCCCGAAACTCTACTATTATCAAATCAAGCGGTTACAAGTAAAGGAATCTCAAGTACCTTACCAACCTACAGTTGAACCCTTACCCCAATACCCAATTGGACTTGATCTGTAGCCACAGTTCCCACCTTTGATGCACGGCTCCCAAGTACGTGACTAACCAATGCGCGGATCCCAGTACGCGACTTCAAAACACCAACTAAGGAGGAGAGGTTGGCTGCAAAGTTCTTCAGTTCATCCTATACGATGAAGATCAGGAAGATGCTTGGTCACAAAACCCTTTTGTGCAAATACACAGCAACTTCTTCTGAGAAGATGAACTAGGTCAAGAACTTCGTCTTTTGATCACAATTTTCTTGAACAGAGATTGCTCAATGCTTTTGCAACTTGTGTACAATTTGACGGCTCTTAAAACAATCCTTTTATATATTTAGAGTTAGAAGAAAAGAAGGCCCAAAAGCATATTCACGGATCCCAAGAAAATCAAATCAGAAAATCTGAAATTATAAATCTCGACAGATAATAGGTGTCGAGGTAGCTATCGAGCAGGTGTCGAGCTTTAATGAATTTGCACTTCAGTTTGCTTTTTCTTGGACAGACTTGATGACTTCAACACTTGACCTTGAAACCTTGTTTCTTGAAGTATTAAAAACACCTAGAACTACCCAATTACAAGTAGAGTGCGTTTTGTCAAAGGATTAGCCAATTTACATAAATAAGTAACATATGTTCTTAACAAGTGAAAACACATATGTCCTAACACACTCGTAAGAAGTAAGGGGAGGCGTCGGCTTTGGCTCTTAAGGCGGCCCTATCCAAAGCGGCTTCTAAGAGAAAAAGCAATGCAAAGGACGACCGTCTAGCACAGAAGGCAGCGGGCCTATCCATGGCAGCTTATCGAGGGGATCAGCAACAGAAGTCTCCCCCGCCTTCCCATCATCGAGTCGATAAGGGTCTGATGACCAGGAAGGGTCCCGTCATCCTTGGCTCCATCCAAAGGCTGGTCACTCATAAGGACTACACCGTCGAGGTGGACATCTCGATCATCAAGGAGACATATATGGAAGGTGTGGTTAGCACACCACAGAGGATTTAGGGGCTTCTAGCCTTTTTGACCTGTCGAGGGTATGTATCTATTAGTCTTACCATTTCTTTATTCTTTATCTTCTTAATCTAACCGTCAACTATCCCCTCCCCTTTCTATTTTTTTCTTTAAGCGATGGTGAGGATGAAAGCACTTCAGGACAGGTGCATAGCCAGCGAGGGGGTAATTCATCGATTTCACGAACGACAGGAGTATGAGAATAAGAAGTGGATCCAGTACAAGCAAGCCATCTGTACTTTCAATACGAAACTGACGACGAAGCTTACCCAGCTGAAGAAAGAGACCCGGCGTTGTGAAGAGCTGGAGAAGGCGAACACCAACCTGACGATTGAGTTGGCCGCCCTTCGTGAGGGGATAGAGAAGGTTAAGGTTGACGCAGTGGTGGGCTTTTGACCATCTCAGCCATATTATGACTAGTACAGTGACTACTACATCAACGAGTCTGACGACTACTTGAAGCAAATGGCCACCGTCTACCTCGATTTGGACCTGTCTAAGGTCATCATTAATGACACCGTCCCACTAACTCCTAGTGGTCCTGATGCCATCGGTGATGAAGTTAGTGACTCCGTCCATATGGTTTAGGAGGAGGTGAAGAAGCCCAATTCCGAGGCCATCAACTAGCCTACTCCCGAGGGACAAACCATCCTTGATAGTTTAGCCGCTTCAGAGGGTTCATCTGCTCTTGATCGCTCGTCTACCTAGGACCAGTCTACTCCTGATGCTCCCCTATCCTAATTTTATTTCTCTATTTGTTGTCTTAATGTTCCCTTCTTTTGTAAGGCCGATTCTAAAACAGCGGTAGGCCCTATTTTGGGCATTTTATGTCTAAACATTTAGCTCCGTTAGGTTTATATTTATCGTCCGTTGTTTCCATTGTTGCTAGTTGCTTTTGTTTTGTGTGTTTATTATAATTGTTGGCGTGCCCCCTATCCATTACAAAAACTTTGCTATACTTATGTTTATTTTCCCATCGGTGTCATTTATCACGCCTATCAACCTTGTAGTACTATCGTGTACTTATGAAAGAATAATTTAGGTTCATTGTCAGGGCTTAGTAATTTCTAACCAAGTACCCGTCGGTATCCTTGGTCATCTATCCACCTTATAGGTAGGACTTAGTAAAATTGTGACCTAGTACTCGTCTGCATCCTCGGTCCTTCGTCCACCCCGTAGGTAGGAGTTAGTAAAATTGTAACCAAGTATCCGTCGGTATCCTTGGTCCTCCGTCCACCCTGTAGGTAGGACATAGTAAAATTGTGGGAAATTCATTGAAGGGTAGATCTTTGAGTAAAGTAGAACAATGTGTCTGACAAACCTCCCGAGTCTTATTTTAATAATTAAAAAAATAAAAATTCAATATTCTTAAAACTTCAACATCCATTAATATCTTTACTATAACATAATTAAAAAAAAAAATTAAAATAACATAGGCTGCACTTGTCTACTACTGGTAATATTTTTGCAAGTGTTCGGTGTTCCATGGGTGATAGAGTCTTTTCTCGTCAAAGGTCTCATGGTGGTAGGTCCTTTAGTTAGGGTCTAATTTTCCTTATGCGGGGTCTTTGGTAGCTGCTGTCACTTTCCTTAGTACCAGGTTCCCGACCTGAAAATGCTGAGGCTTGACCTTGGTTTTGTAATGTTTTGCCATCAAGTCCTGATAACACGCGATCCACTGCTCAATCGTCGCCTTAACTTCATTCAAAAGATCTAGCCGTAGGCACATCCCTTCTTTGTTCCTTTCTTCATCATAGTGGGATATCCTGTAGCTGGTCAGTCCAACTTCTGCTAAAATAACGCCTTTACTGCCAAATGCAAGGTGGAAAGGTGTCTCTTCTATAGATGTGTGAGCTATTGTCTAGTATGCCCACAGAACACCAGGTAATTCGTTCGGCTATATACCCTCTGCCCCCTCAAGCCAAGTCTTGATCATCTTGAGTAAGGATTGATTTGTAACCTTAACCTGCCCATTAGCCTGAAGGTGGGTGGGAGAGGAATAGTGGTTCTTGATCCCTAACTATTGACAAAAATCTTTGAATGCGTCGTTGCCGAATTGCTTTCCATTATCAGATGTGAAAACCCTAGGGATTCTGAAGTGGCAAATGATACTTTTCCAGATGAAACTTCAGACATTCTTTTCCGTAATAGTGGCCAAAGGTTCTACCTCGATCCATTTGGTGAAGTAGTTGATCCCTACGACAAGGAACTTGAGTTGCTGCTTGCCATGGGAAAGGTCTCATTATGTCGAGCCCCTATTGAGCAAATGGCCAAGGAGCATTCATTAGGGTAAGTAGTTCTGATGGCTACTGTGTGATGTTGTTGAAATGTTGCACTTGTCGCACATCGTTACATAGGATTGAGTGTCCTTCTGCATGGTAGGCCAATAGTACCCTACTTGTATGAGCTTGTGAACTAGCGATCGTGCCCCTAAATGATTTCTGCATACTCCTTCATGGATTTCCCTCATGACGTAGTCTGCTTTGTTAGGGGCTAAGTATCTCAAGTAAAGTTGACAGAAACCCCGTTTGTAAAGGACATCCTCAATTAATACAAAACACGATGACCGCACCTTCATCCTGCAGGAGGCAAGGTGATCTTCCAAATGTGTCCCATCTCTGAGGTAAGACACGATCAACGTTGTCCAGTCGGCTTCCCTAGGAATCACCTGTACCTCTATTTTGTCAACAGCAAGAAAATATTGGAAAAAAGATAATACCTGACTAATGATGACCATGTACTCTATAAATGCAACTTTGGCCAGACGGTCTGCTCGCTCATTCTCGTCCCTCAAGATTTGCATAAACTTGGCCGAGAGCCCCTCGCTCACCTTTCCTTTAACCATGCTCAGGTATCTCTTCATCCATTCTCCTTTGGCTTCATAGTCTTCGTTGATGTGCTTGACAACAACTTGTGAATCGTATTGTATGACTACTAATGAGGCTCCTGCTACTTTAGAAAGGTCGAGGCCCATTAGGACTGCTTCGTATACAGACTCACTGTTGGTTGTTAGGAATTGGCAGCGGACCGCACACTCCACTACATCTCCCTCTGGTGATTGTAAGACAACCCCAGCTCCTTTGGCCTGTTGGTTAGACGACCCATCCATCTGTATCATCCATGTTGCTGGCTCTTCATTTTCATCTTCTCTTGTTGTGAATTTGGCAATGAAATTAGCTAAGGCTTAGGCCTTGATTGCAGTATTTGGTTGGTACTGTATGTCGAATTCAATGAGCTCTATTGCTTATAGAACTAGTCGTCCAATTGCATCCGGATTATTCATTGCTCTCGGCAATGGTTTGTCCGTTTGGATTACTATGGTGTGTACTTGGAAGTATAGCCTTAGTTTTTGGGCAGCTGTGATCAACGCAAAGGCCAGCTTTTCCATGGGGGGTTACCTTTCTTCTACTCCCCGAAGCGCTCGGTTGGTGTAGTAGACAGGCAACTGCACGCGTTGATCTTCTCATATTAAAGCAGAGCTGACAACCGATAGCGACATAGCCAATTAGAGGGAGAGCTCTTCACCAGGTTTGAAAGGACTAAGCAATGGTAGGAATGCAAGGTATGCCTTCAGCTCCTCAAAAGCCTTTTGGCATTCGTCAGTCCATTCGAAGGCCCTCTTCAGCGTCTTGAAGAATGGTAAAATCTTATCCATCACCCTGAAGATGAACCTGTTGAGAGCCACCACCCTATCATTTAAGCTTTGTACCTCCTTAACGTTCTTCGGAGTTACCATCTCCAATATGGCTTGAATCTTGTCGAGGTTGGCTTCCACACCTCGCTGCGATACCATAAAGCCTAGAAATTTTCTTGATGATACTCCGAACGCACATTTGCTGGGGTTGAGCTTCATGTCATAGAGACGAAGGGTTTCGAATGTTTCCTGAAGGTCGTCTAGGTGGCTACTTTCCTTTGTGCTTTTTACAAGCATATCGTCTACGTATACTTCGACGTTCTACCTGATCTACTGGGTGAACATCTTGTTCACAAGCCTTTGGTATGTCGCCCTTGCGTTCTTCAGCTCGAATGGCATGACCTTGTAACAAAAGAGCCCGTGGCTCGTGACAAATGAGGTCTTCTTCTGGCCTACTTCATCCAATCTGATCTAGTTGTACCTAGAGAAGGTGTCTATGAAACTCAGTAGCTGATGTCCAGCCATGAATCTACGAGGTCGATATGCAGGAATGGGTAGCTATCCTTGGGGCACTCTTTGCTCAAGCCAGTGAAGTCGACGCACATTTTTCACTTGCCATTTGCTTTTTTGACCATTACGACGTTGGCTAACCATTCGGGATAATATACTTCCCTAATGAAATTTGCCTCTAACAATTTGCGTACCTCTTCGGCTATGTCCTTGTCTCTTTCCTGGGTGAAGACTCTCTTCTTCTATTAGACTGGAAGGAAGGATGGGCATACGTTGAGCTTATGGACCATGATACTTGGACTAATCCCTGTCATGTCCCCGTGGCTCTAAGCGAAGACGTCCCGATTGTTCTTCAAGAAGAGGGTAAGCTCTTTGCAAACAGAAAGGTCAACCTGCATGCCAACACGAGTAATTCGGCCTAGGACGTTATCATCCAGGGAGATCTCTTCTAGGTCTTCTGTTGGTTCTACTACAACTCGTCATTCCTCAATGCTTAATGCCTGCAAATGATCGTCCATTTCTAGCATGGTAAGATAGCATTCGTAGGCAGCCATCTGGTCTCCTCGTGCTTCTCCTATCCCATATTCTGCCAGGAACTTCACCGACAGGTGGTATGTCAATGTGGCTACTCTCCATTCGTTAACCGTAAGTCGACCAATGATGACATTGTAGGTAGAGGAGCAATCAACGACCAAGAAGTTGACTTCCTTAGTGAGCTATTGAAGGTACATCCTGATGGTTACGAGTAAGGTGATGGTCCAGAAGAGGAATACCTTAGTGTCGCTAAATCCAACTAGCGGTGTTTCTGAAGGCAGAAAATGCTCCTTATCGATCCTCATCTGCTGAAATGCTAGGTAGTAGAGGAAATCTATTGAGCTCTCATTGTCCACTAGCACCCATGGGTATTAGAGTCCACGATTGACAGGCTAATGACCAGGGCGTTGTCATGAGGGTGGTGGAGTCGTCGAGCGTCCTCTTCTGTGAAGCTGATGTCTGGGTTATCAACCTTGGTCATTTTAGGCAGTCATCCAAGAATTTTCATGCTCTGCACCATTTGTAAGTACATTTTCCTAGCCTTTTTAGAGGAGCTAGCCATCGTGTTCCCTCCTACAATCACCCATATCTCTTCGAGCGGTGCCTTCGGTCTCTCTTCGACCCATTGGTTGGGTTCGAGATCCTTCGGCGAGTTCTCTCCGTCCCTTACAAACTGTTGCAACTTTCCTTACTTGATAAAGGCTTCGATCTACTATTTGAAGTCATAACACTTGGAAATGTCATGCCTGTGACCTCGATGGAAGCGACTGTACTTGTTTTTAGGCCTTTTATTCGGGTCACCCTTCAATTATCCAGCCAAGTCAGTGCCGCGTCATCCCTTATTTGCATGAGGACTTGGTCCAGCGAGGTATTTAGAGGTGTAAAGTTCATAATCTTCCTAGGAGGAGGTCTTAATCTCCTGTCGTCCCTCCGATCGCTTGTTTAGGCTGACTTTCTTCCTTTGTCTGAACGAGGGTCATCTTGCCTTTCTCTCTTCCTTGGTCTGCCCCCTTGGGTGATCATTGCGTCTTCAGCATTCATGTACTTCGTGGCCTTGTACAACATATCGGTCATCGTCTTTGGGTCATTCTTACAGATGGAGAAGAGGAACACCCTGGATTGCAACCCGTTGGTGAACGCGGTGACTAGGACTTTGTCGTTAGCTTCGTCAAACAAAAAGGCCTCCTTGTTAAAACAGGTTACGTAGTGTCAGCTTAACTCCTTGAAGGTGGAGACCATATTTGCTGAACCATACCCGTACTGGCCCCTTAAGTGTAGTGGAGAACACCCTGCACATAATCTTATTTGGAACTCCTTGCAAGTGCATAAGGGTTTTGAATTACTCCAGATGAATGAGTGGGTCCCGTGATCCGTCATACATTTCCACCTGTAGCATCCGGAACTTTGCAGGGAGGGGAAAGGAAGTCACCTGGTCTATGAAAGGTGAGTCCGTCCGCTGGACTAACTCATCCGAATTGATGGATACCTATCCCCTCTTGGCATTCATCATTACATCCATCTTCTAATTCATCATCTAAATATCTTGGGCCATGCACATTGCGTTGATTTCCATTTCAGACAGAAGGTTATTGTCCTTTAGCCCGTCCCGTCTGCTAGAGATGTTGCTTTCTTCCTGGTCTTCCCTCTATTAATGGTCTTCCATCGGCAGATGACTACCATTCTACTCGTCATTGTCCTGCTCGTTTGGTTCAGCTATTGCTTTAACTCTTGGTTGTGCTGGGTAAGTCGCTCCACTGTCGCCGCCAAGTTTTGTACTTGTCTTTCCAAGGCACTGGAAGGGTTCCCTGTTTCCTGTTTGATGGTAGCCATTGAACATGTCTGGACCATGCAACTCTTCATCTCGAAAACGGTGGTATGGCTAAACACTCATCCCCATAGATTGTGCCAACTAATGATGCATGAAAATTGTCAATAAGTTGTTAGTTCCTAATCAAGCTAATTACTACCTACAAAACAAGAACACAATGACCAAACAGAAGGCACCAGTGTGGTACCGGCCAAAGACCCTCCAAAGGTCAAGTTAGTAAATGAGAAATCTCTAAAAACTCTATAGTGAGAGAGCTAGGGATTTTCTGTGTACCCCAAAAAGGAGGAGAACTGTTACTTATATAGTGGTGGGGGGGAGCCTGAGAATAGTGGTTTTCCTTATAGGGAAAAAGGTGGAGTTAATGCTATCGTGATCTTGGGGATACTCTCTTCTGGGAGGTGGAAATCGTGTGGTAGGGTTTTTGTGCATGATACGTAAGATGTTTCCATATATAGGTATGCGTGTGGATCAAGTGTGGCCACATAGGACCCGTCAGCCTTCCTTTCTGTCAATTAGGGTCTTCCGTCAATCAGGGATCCTCCGTCGTTTTGTCAAAGAGACGTGCTGGTCAACTTTGTCATTGCTCCGTTCATATGATCGTCGGCTTCCTGAGGACCCCGTTGATTTCTATGGGGCTGACGGTTCCATAAGGGTCGTCAGCTTCTTTCTTTATGGACTTTACTTGCTTATGGGCCTCAATTTTTCTTCCAAAAAATACCCTTATCAATGTATACAACTTCCTCAAATCAAAATTTCAAAATAACCATATATACTCCAACCAAGTCAATCAAGTTTCATATTTCAGCTCACAAAAAATGTGACCAAATTACATATACAGTAAGTTAGTGCTTAGTACTACTATACCCCAACCCATGCCACTCAAAGTTTATGCCTTTTACTAGGGCAAGCTCCTTCTAATTGGCTCATTAATTGTTAAATCTCCTGTTAGAATAGAAGCAAAGTACATTTTTGGTGTGATGATCACTCCATTAGTATAAGTATTTATAAGGTGTGAGGGCAAGGGTGGGAGTTTAAGTCTCCAAGAGGAAGTTTCGCGCACATATACACTTAGATTAGGTTAGAGTAGAATTTCTATCTTGTAAAAAAAAAAAAAAAAAAAAAAAAAAAAGAAGCAACAGTAATGATGGGAGCAAGCGGCATTCTTCCAGTCCCACTTCCAGAAAAATAGCTACTCTCTTGGTGTATATTTAGGGAACTTTTTAGGTTGCATTAAATCAAATCATGAATTTATACTCTTCTTTTTTCATTTTTTTTTTTTTTTTTTTTTTTTTTGAGACCAAGTTATAAATCAACTACTATTAATTAGCTAATCATTATCAAAAGTTGTTAGCTACAATAAATGAGACAAAGTGAATGAGAAAGTAAACATAATTCTTTGCACTAATAATGGATAATTAATTACACTTGATGCTTAAGATGAACCCTGAGTGCATCCCCACAACAGTTTGAAATTATGTTGCCAATCATTTTTTTTTTTTTATATACAAGATAGAATTCTACTCTAATTTAATCTAAGTGTATATGTGTGTGAAACTCCTTCCTGAAGAATTGAACCCCGGCCCTTGCCCCCCCACTCCACAAGCATTTTTACTTGTGGAGTGGCCATCGCACCAAGGGAGTGCGGTGGTTATTGCCAATCATTAAATCAAAGCAATTGATTTTGAATAAAAATAAAACATTTATACTTTTATCTTTTAAAATTATAAAATATTAATTGATTATGAGGGTATAAAATTAATTTTATACAAAATCCAACTCGATCTCCTCCATTTCACATGGTATAAGGGTAAATTCGCATGAAAATTAATACCTTTTTCTTTTTTTCCATTCAAATGGGATGAAAAGCAAAACAGTAACACTACAAATATAAGCAGTTCTCCCTCTTACCAAGTTCAGGAGAGCTCCCAATTACCCCTAGAAACATCTTCTAGTGAATTCTCATACTTGAGCTTTGATAATACGCCTTTATCTGGCATAAATTGGACTGCAGAAGATAGTCTCGCTACATTGGAAACACTTGAACAGTCGTTTAGTGACTTTTGGACTAAACCCTTTATATTGGACAATACCTACATCCAGAATAACTATCTAGAAGCCTTGGCAGATGGAGGATTTAGTGTATCTCAATCATGCTACAATGAAGGCATGGATTCCATCTACGAGGCAATGCAAGAACTACCAGAGAATTAATGAAGATCCATATTTGGTGAACTAGTGTGCTGGTTTTCATATTAAATGAATAAATGAAATATTTATCAATATACTAATTAGGTTTTTCTTTTTAATGTGAATAATTAGATTAATTGAATGAGAAAAGGTGGGAGTTTCATGAGGTAATCATTTCATAGAGGGGAGTTCAGTGATAAGAAAATAGATTCCTACATTAATAAAGAGAAAATCTACATTATGTTATAATTGATGATGTTTTTTGCTTAAGAACATGATGCATACAAATGGTACAATCCACACTATGGGAGGTGAAACGTTGGAGATTTCCAATCCAATTCCATTTTTCCTTGTAATTTCAAATTAATTTTTCTATTTCTATTGACAAGATATGATAATTATATTCTCTCAAATGCTTTCTTTTGTTTCTTTGTTTCAGTGGAAAACATTTTCCTTGAAAAAAAATTTCCAAAAAGACTAACTAGTTTTGATGTTTATTGTAGTGAATCTGAATATGACGTTGAAAATGTTTTATATACATCATTTAATACGTTTAAAAATCATTAATATTTCATATAGACTCAATGCTGGTTTAGGTGAGAGTAATAATGGTAGCAGCCTCAAAGATAGTAGTGGTGGCAGTGATAGAAATAGCGATGGCTATGGTGACGGTAGTGAAGGTGGTAGTGGTGATGGTGATGGTTTTAGGAGCAAGAACAAATGAATGGGGGAGGCCATAAGGAAATTGTAGAAAACTACTCCCACTTCTCATAGAAAATGCTTTTCACCATTTTAACTTATTTTATATAAACCATGGAAAACATTTTACGAAAATTTTAGACCCCAAATTATTTATGTAGTGTATTAGTTGGTATTAATTGAATAATTTATGTGTATTCCAATAAGTAATTCAACCACAGTAATCAATCACCAATTCTAAAACAATAATAGTAAAAGCAATAAAAGGCACACTAATTTTGGTGATAAAGTTGAAAGTTAAGATTTCAATAGAATATGTAATGTGTTATCAAAGTTCAAGTTGTAATGTTTAAGATGTATGTCAAAGAAGGCATATTTTAAAAATTTTGACTACCTTGATGCTCAATTGATCAAACAAGAGTCTTCAAGGCCTTTTAAATTTTAATCACAGCTCAATCAATCAAAAGCAAAATCTTGATATGGCTTGATCAATCAAAAAATAGGAAAGCTAAATCTGACATATTTTGACTAAGTCAATGTTGTCTTGGTTTTTTGTTCCCTACATGCAAGCATATAAAAGGTCATATTATAGCTCGACTCAGAAGATATTTTAGATAGTTATTTTTGAGTGCTACAAAGAGAGAAAATCTTAACCTAATTATTACCAATCCTTTTCTTCCTTTTTTAGAGATAATTATAATATACTACTAACCACGCTACTTGAATCATTTCTCCCTAAGCCCCTAAGCACTTTGATCAGAACGGTTTGAAGCTAAAAAGCCAATCCTTGAATGTTGTTTCAAAACAATTTGAAATTATTGTAGCCAATTTGGTCCTTACCATTAATTTATGTCCCTAGTGAATTAACAGTAAGAATTGAACTGACTGTAAGTTTAAAATAATATAGACCAAACTGACTGTTACCAAAATGTATGGAACAAATTGGTATTTTTGCTAAAAATAAATAACAAAAGTCTAATTTACCGGTTGTTGATGCCCACTTTTGACAAAGGGCCCAATGGCAGAAGAAGCCCAACAATATGAAGAAAATGAGAAGAGAAAATAGTAAAGTAAAGCCCAGCAGACCGGAATGCCAAGAATAATGGTCAGTAGGCCCACAAAAATAATAAGTAGTAAAGAAGAAGCAAATGGGCTAAAGAAACCCAAAAAATAAAGTAGTAAACTCATGGGAATAATAAGAGGTAAAAAATAAGTAAATGGGCTGGGGAAGCCCAAGAAATGAGATAGTAAATTCATAGGTTTGGCTTAAAAGCCAATAAGCCTGAAAATAATAAGAAGTAAGGATGTGGTAGTTGGGCCGAGGAAGCCCAAATGATTTAGCAAAAGCCCATGGAAGTAAAAGAGGTAAAAAAGAAGTAAATGGGCCCAGGAAGCCCAAGGAATGAAATGGGCTAGGATAGCAGGAATGTGGTCCAATAAAACCTAAAAGATGTAAGAATCTAGAAAGTAAGCTGGCATAGCAGGAATGTTGGCCAGCGAAGACCAAAAGAGGAAAGGATGTAGAAAGTGGACTAGCAGGAGCCTCAGCCCGTAAGCCCATGGGTAACAAGAAAATAAAAGAGAGGTAATGATATAGGAGCAATGCAGTGGCATGGTAGGATCACCAGCAGCCAAGAAGTCCACGGACACAGTAAAGACGAAGACTTGGGCTGGGCAGGGAGGAGAGGACCTACACCCAAGCAATGCCCAGTTCAAAAAAGATGTGGAAAGTAGAGAACATGAACCTAAAGACCCATGTATCTTTAACGCCACAAGAGTTAAATACCTACCAAAACGTACAGCAGAATCAAACAAACATGGAGGCAATTGCAAAGGCACGAAGGCCAAAAAAGTAATGGATTCAGACGGAAGTGGAGCATACGCACAGGGCCCAAGCTCCCTTTTTGGACTTGTGTTTGCTGAAAAGCTAAGCCCTTTTTTTTGGAAGACGAGTTTTGCTTTTTGATTGATGAATGATTAACTTGTTATCTTATTATTGAATTGTTTGCTGCAATCTTGTTATTCGTGATTGTATTACTTTGCCACAACCTTGTTATACTCCTTTGTTGTGTTATTTAGGCATTAGTGTTATTCACAAAGATGTTTTAGTTATCTTGCTGTATTGTGTTTCCCGATGTAATATCTGTAAAAGCTATTCCTATCGTGAGCATGTTGTACATTAAAGACTCCTGTCAAGGCACATTATACCGAGATGGCTCAACTTGTGCACAAGCTGACTTAAGGTATGTTTCACTTAGGCCGGTCCCAACTCTCCTACTTCAGAATCACGGGCCGTAATACTGCAAGAGAAATCAAGCCCAAAAACAAAAAAGGCCCCACCACACCAGTCCTCTCAAATTTTGGTCAGATATTCTCTACCAAATAGAACGCCTGAGCATTTCAATCAAAGGGTAAAAAGAATTAACTAGACAAGTAATGTTAGGAAAAAAAAAAATGTGCTTCAGCGAAATGGCCTAACTTGGGCCTATGTCAAACCTTAACGAAAGCAAGGAAGTAGTAACTTATCATGGCCATTGGAGGGCTACACCAATGGCCTAATGATAAGCAAGTTGGCATATTCTTTTAACCATAAATCAATATCTAGAATTATAACATCTCAATGATTACTGCAGATAAAAAAGAAATCAGATTTTACAATTAGAAATTAAGTAGACAGTAACATTTTGATTATATTTTTGCATTTCCAAAAGAGTAAGATACCTTTTTCTATGAGATTCCTATTGACATTTTGATTTCCATTGCACCAAATCAACCATCTAAGATCAAATCATCCAGTAATAAATGTATAGTTCTTTACTCAATCATGCATTAGCAAACATTAATCTTGACTCCAAAATAAAATAGGACCTATTATTATTATAAACCCACATATGTGGACTAGAAAAGTAAGAGCAAATGAGCAATACTCAAATAAGAAAGAAATGTCAAATTCAATAGCACATTCGAAATTGACTAATAAAGCCCACTACAACTTCACGCGTTTTGTTAAAATATATGTGAATGGATTTTTCCATTTTAAGTTTTCATTTCTAATTTGTGTGTGTATGTGTTATTTTTTTTTTTAATAATATATATATATATAGGCTAATTTTTTTTCTTATTGAAAATTTGAAGGTTATTCATAAAGCAAAATCATCAATTTTTTTTTTTATATTATTATTAATTTTAATGTCATCTTTGTTTTGCATGCATTACGAGCATGAAATAAAAGAATAGAAAATTATTTAGTTGCTTTGAATGTGCATCCTGCCATCCTCTATCTCAAAGTTCCTATCCCCGTTCCTATCTCAAAGTTCCTATCCCCGTTCATGCGCGCTCCACTATTTATTCAACGGATAACACGAATCTATTTATTTTTTCTATTCTTAATACGTTAACGTCTTTTTAAGTTTTAAGTCTTACACTACCGCACACCTTTAGCACGATAGTCGAGATTTAAATTTCTAAAAGGAAGCTTCACATATAAATATATATATATATACACACACACTCATAATTAGATTAGGCTAAAATAAAATTTCTATTTTGTATTTAAAAACAAAAAAAAAGTTTTAAGTCTTACAAATATCCAGATTCATGGTAGAAACAAGCAGCTAGAGCTGAAAGAAAAGTGAAAGAGGTGTGAAATGTCTTTTACACGTGATCAGACATTTACAATCACACCTAAGGGCTGTAGAAAACAATAATAAAACAAAAGAAAAAAGATTCATGTGATGTTCTTCTGAATTCTAATAATATGTATATATTTTGTTTATCATTTATAAATCTCTAATAATTGAATAAGAAATCTGAAAATCAATTCCCGTTTATACCAAAAAATTGATTAGTGTCTTGGTTTGATAATAAAGAGTTATCATTAGGAGCAGACGTTAAAATTTAAAACTCTCTTAAAAAAAAAAAAGTTTTAACTGGAACATCTACTCACGACTAATGCTTACGTTAGACAATACTTAAAACTTAATAGAGACATTAACGAATTAAGAATAGAAAATATAAGTAGACGCATGTCATCTGTTGAGTGGTGGAGAATGGATTTTTTTTTTTTTTTTAGCAAAACTGAGAGGGACTTTGAGACAGAAATGTGCATTCCTTACTATCACAGACAACTTTGAATAATCTTCCAAACTTGTTAACAGAAAGTTATATAGACTATTCTAAACACCAAACTGGACTTTGACTTTATCTTCTTCTTTTTCCCCATAGACTTGTATCTCTGGAAAATCTATCATCTTTAATTTACAAATTTCAGCAATAAATTTAGTTTCTGCCAGATTGGTTCTTCAAAAAAAATGAGAACTTAAATCTTTTTTGGAGACCATGGGAGAAGAAGCTGCAGATGATCAAACCCCATTTTTTCATACTCAACCAGGTGAGCATCCTCTCCAGAGAACTGGTTTGGTTTCAGTTCACCGTTTAATTAACCCTTCTTTAGTTCGTTTGTTTTATTTTCAATTAATGGTGACTATCATAATCATAAAGTGCTTTGAAAGAACAAAGATTCTAGGGTCTTAACTTCTCATTTTACTATATGTTTCCTTTCACAGTATTGTCAAAATTCCAATGAGTTGCAAATTCAATATTTTTCTTTCTTTCTTTCTTTTTTTTTTCGTTGTTTTCATGATCCATGCGATAATGAGAGAATCATAGCATGGTATAGGAACTAAAGTCAAAAGCAATCGGCAATTTTGGTGCATCTACCTGCCAAATTTTCCCTCATTCTTTTACATTCTTCTAAAATTATTTAACCATTATTCTAATATCATGTGCTCTCTGAAGAATTTAATTATAAAATGAGGTACGTAATTGCATGCTAGTACTTATATAGAATGAAAGAATAAAAAATAACTTACATCATAAAGCATCCAAAAGAAGAAATTAGAGAAAAATTTTGAAGCGTAAACCATTTTATTAACAGTAATATATCACCAGTGCGTATCTTAAGCACTGGAATGAAACAAGCTCGGTTTATTGCACCTCTTTCCCAGGACTATAATAGCATTTCTTTGTGCCATTTTCTTCAGATAATATGGATATACTGCACTGGCACCACCAGCCCTTAACCATTTTCTTCATAACGGTCTATGTGTCAAGTTGTTATTGAAGAAAACAAGAAAAGCTTGTATGTGTAACAATGGCAGAAGCAGAGAGAGAGAGAGAGAGAGAGAGAATGAAAAATTACTGAATTGTTTTGCAACACTAACTAATACGTAATGTGATACTCTATAAATATATATAGAGTCAGAGATAAGCTTAGCCTAATCTAACAAACAAACTGTAATTCTGTAATAATAAGAACTAGTCGCTAACCCGTGCGATGCACGGGAAAACTATTGTGTATGTAGATGTTAACAATTATTTGTCTCTTCCTCTTTGATTGTATATTAAGATTCCAGCCTCAAAATTTTCTATCCTTAATATGAAACATTAAATTACATAATGAAAAATATAAATCGAACTTAAATTTAAATTAAAATTAAGATTTTAATCCTTAACATCCTCAATTATCCAATAAATATATAAAACACAAATTTAAAGAACTACTTAATTAATATTTGAAATAAATTGAAAGACAACTTTAAGGTATTATTTGTATTTCCTTCCTTTGTTGCTTCATAGTAGTCACTAAATAACTCTTTTTATTTTTCTTGATTACAGATGTTGGTGTAAGTTGTACATTGCTCTCAACATTAACTTTTTGAAACTTTGTAAAATCGCCATCTTGTTCACTTGATAAGTTGTTGTTACATTCATTTGAAATACCACTGATGTAAGCCTGTCAATAGAATAGGTTGAGAAATCTATTACAACATATAGAAGTGAAATATCAAATTTGTAATTTTGCTATTTAAAAAAAAAAAAAATACGTACTTCTGTCATTTTATCATGTAGAATTCCCATCCATATTTGAGATTATAGTCATTTAAACTAAACAATTAAACCAAACATAAAACCAAGTTTGAGATAACAAAGAAACTTAAATATGCAATCACATTCCAATTCAAATTCTTTCTAGAAACATATTACCAATAAATATGCAAAAAACAGTATAGAATAAAGAAGAAGACTAGTAAATACCTGGCTTTTCTCATCTTGCTATCGTATTAAGAGTCTTACACAGATAAAGATCCACAGTTCCAAATAACCCAAATAACAAAATGCCAAATACCTATCTACAAAACAATAAAATCCAATTTTAAGCCATATTCAAGAAACATTAATAGAATAATACAGATTAAATAAGACAATTGCAGCCGAAAAAGAACTACAAATGCAGAGAAAAAAGTACAACAAAAGCATTCAGAACATAAAAATCATCCAAGTTACAGTTAGGAATGGCTAAACACTTCCTATCAATCACATAGGTAATACCTCCCTTCATACCAAGTACAATTGAGGGTTGCAACTAAATTTGTGAGCTAAAGTAAAAAGTTCAGTCCAACACATAGAGGAGAGTCCTAGTAATCTAATCATTATTGATTCTAAATATGAAGGAAACAATGTCAAAGGAATTCAAATTAAGATCATCCAAGGCAGTACTGATGTTTTCCCAATACACACACACACTCAATATTGGAAACTTATTGTTTTTCATAATTATAGTCCTCGGATGCTTTGGCTAGGCAATTTGACATATATTGATTTGAACTTAAAGCATCTCTTGAAATAGTTGTCAGTATAGAAGGATCTTATAAATTATGGAGAAACAAAGACTTTTTTTTTCCAATCAATAATAGAGAATTAAAATGTGATTCAATCTCTTTCTTTAATTCTCAAACTACAAATACTAACCCTTTAAACAAATAATGATGATGAAGACACAATTAAGGACATCAAACATGCTCAAAATAACAATATGTGTTATATCATACCTTTAACAAGTGTAAAATAAGACAAAGTATTGTACCTATCCAAAAATATGTCTAATTCCTCTATCAAAATTATCCATTGATTGCATACCTTCACACACGATCAATTCTCTGTATACAAAAGCTCCTCAGCAACCACCTATTATTTTGTAATACAACTCTACAAAGTTTAGTTCATAATCCACTCCTTAAAATTTTCAAAAATCAAATGAACTAACAACAAAAATCTAAAAATTTTCTAAAACAAAACCAATAACTATTTAGCATCAAATCAACCATGCGGGGCTCTTTGATGGTGAGCATGCTTAAAATTTTCAAAAATCAAATGAACTAACGACAAAAATCTAAAGATTTTCTAAAACAAAACCAATAACTATATAACATCAAATCAATTGTGTCTAAGATTTTTATTGAACCCCATAAACAAAATCTATTTGCAACGCACAGCCCATATATATCACTAAAAATTCTAAAACCACAATCTAAATCAATGCATCAACTTCAATTTTAAAAAAAAAAAAAATCAGAGATAAATGGAGAAGGAGAGAGACTCTTACAGGAGTAGCAGAACTTAAATAGATTACCAGTCAAACAAAATAAATTTAAAGTGACCCTTCAATGAGATAAATTTAGCCCAAATAATCCATTTAACTTTTGAAATTTAATCCAAATAATTCAAAAAAAAAAATTTAATCACCAGGCCCATTCTTAGGCCTTTCAAAAACATAGGAACAGAAAACCCATTAAAAAAACACCATGGCTTTTGCCAAAACCTACAGCATGAACTCCAATGGCATGACCAGCATTGGCCTCTCTAAACAGGCCAAACATGTGATAAAAATATAGATTAGTGCAACAAACCACATTCTCCCTCAAATCTACATTCTAGTAGAAGGATCTCATTCCTAGCCAAATCATTTTTCCTTTAATACCAAGCAAAACAAAAACAAATAACAAAAGCTATATTATGTCCAGATAAAAGCAATCCTCAAGATTATTAAAACCTGATGTCAGTAAGAGCACCTCAATGTTCCACACATTCAGCAACTATGCAACAATATTGGTTCCCAAGGGAGGAAAAAAAAAACCATACACAACCCAAATATATAATCGAACAATATGCACAAAATGCTCTTCTTTTCTAATAAATCAGATCATTCACATAAGGCATGAAAGAAGAAGAAAAGAGATAGAGATAGACCTGGTGGTGCCAACGATGACAACCGAAAAGGCAACCACACCTCTGTTAGGATTCACTTGGCATTGGGACTGAGTAATTGGCATCATCATCATTACCTAAAACTGAAACTCAAAAAATAAGATTTAGAGAAAATCGTAGAGAAAGAATTTCTTGAGAAGCAGATCAATCAAATAGCAAAGAGAATGACAGAGGGGGAATTATTTAACTTAATCGGCTCTGTGGCTGAATTCGTCCATGGAGAAAAGAGGTTGAGAGTGGAGACCAAGGAAACTCCTGCATAGGCCTAGCACATTGGCTACCTTAGGTATAGGGTTTGCGTTGGAGATACAGATTGACGATTAAATTTGATTTTAGGGAAGTATTGGTTAGAGAGAGGAGAAGAAGATGGCGTTTGGGATTGATTTTCAGAGTTGGGTTTTGGGGAGAAGGGTAGAGAAATAGAGAGAAACGATTCAAAGTCAGGTTTGTAGGTAGAGTTGGGTTTTGGATCAATCAAATAGGAAAGAGAATGACAGAGGGGGAATTATTTAACTTAATCGGCTCTGTGGCTGAATTCGTCCATGGAGAAAAGAGGTTGAGAGTGGAGACCAAGGAAACTCCTCCATAGGCCTAGCACGTTGGCTACCTTAGGTATAGGGTTTGCGTTGGAGATACAAATTGATGATTAAATTTGATTTTAGGGAAGTATTGGTTAGAGAGAGGAGAAGAAGATGGCGTTTGGGATTGATTTTTAGAGTTGGGTTTTGGGGAGAAGGGTGGAGAAATAGAGAGAAACAATTCAGAGTCAGGTCTGTAGGTAGAGTTGGGTTTTGGATCAATCAAATAGGAAAGAGAATGACAGAAGGGGAATTATTTAACCTAATCGGCTCTGTGGCTGAATCCGTCTATGGAGAAAAGAGGTTGAGAGTGGAGACCAAGGAAACTCCTGCATAAGCCTAGCACGTTGGTTGCCTTAGGTATAGGGTTTGCGTTGGAGATACAGATTGATGATTAAATTTATTTTAGGGAAGTATTGGTTAGAGAGAGGAGAAGAAGATGGCGTTTGGGATTGATTTTCAGAGTTGGGTTTTGGGGAGAAGGGTAGAGAAATAAAGAGAAACGATTCAGAGTCAGGTTTGTAGGTAGAGTTGGGTTTTGGATCAATCAAATAGGAAAGAGAATGACAGAAGGGGAATTATTTAACTTAATCAGCTCTGTGGCTGAATTCGTCCATGGAGAAAAGAGGTTGAGAGTGGAGACCAAGGAAACTCCTGCATAGGCCTAGCACGTTGGCTACCTTAGGTATAGGGTTTGCATTGGAGATAGAGATTGATGATTAAATTTGATTTTAGGGAAATATTGGTTAGAGAGAGGAGAAGAAGATGGCGTTTGGGATTGATTTTCAGAGTTGGGTTTTGGGGAGAAGGGTAAAGAAATAGAAAATTTTGGGCATTTTTTTTTTTACTTAATTAATGTTTTTTTTTTTTAATTTAATAATGCTGATGTGGAAAATTGTGAGAGTTTCAAAAGTTTCGGTTTTATATATATACTAGCCGCGAACCCGCGCGTTGCGCGTGATAATTATTTTTATGGTGGTTTTATTATTATTATTTTTTTTTTACAATTTAAACTAATCTAATAATGAGTAATGTATTTCATAATTATATTTTTATTTATTATAGGAACAATCATAAATGTAATATAGAAACAATCCAAACACCAAAAAAAACTTAAACTTAAAAAAATTAATAAAACTTAACAATGATTAATTGAACCAATATTAGGATAAAATTTTGTTTTTGATAATCTATTAAGGTTATTTTCTTTGTAGAAATTATAATTTCAGCCACCCAAAACATATTATCAAATAAACAATTATTAGCAAAATCTAAGAATTAAATTTCTATACATGCATTGTTATAAAATAATAATAATTAAAATAAAATTGCAAAAGTTAAAATTTGTCACCTATTCAATTATTTTCGTTTGGCTAACCTTTGCTTTTCTTTAAATAAATGGCATTATAGATTACTTTGCCCACCATAAAGGATTAGAAAATAAACAAAAATTAGTAAAGTCTCATAGTTTAACATCTAAATTGAGCAGTATAAAAAATCATGCTATGTAACAGAATAAATAGCAAATTATCCAAATCATGCTATGTAATAGAATAATATTATATTTTTATATGCTATATTTAATTCTTTAGAACACAATAGGATAACATTTAACACTAAAAGAAAATTAAAAATTAAAAAAAAAAAAAAAAAAAAACTAAATCGCACTAACCCAAAATAGAGTTTTAAAGAATATAAAAAATTATCAACCTAAAGTAGAGATGCAAGAAAAATAAAAAAATCCACCAAAAAATTTAGAGAGAGAGAGCGAGAGAGAGAGAGAGAGAGAGAGAGAGAGAGGGAACCTTTTTTTTTTTTTTTTTTGTGAGGAAAAACTATGCATAGAATAGAAGAGATAGTGACAAATTTATAGTAAGATGGTGTGAATAAGAAGAGACAAAAATAAAGAAAGATGAAGGGAAAGAGGAATAATGATATTAATGTAGAGGGTAGTGGGGAGATGAAAAGGTAAGGGAGGGAGAAAGATTGAAGAAGTAGTGGGGAGATGAAATGGTAAGGGAGAGAGAAAAGTTGGAGAAGTGTAATATTAAAAAAAATAAATGTTAAAAACAATTATAAAAAAATTGGAAAAATAAAAATAAAAATCCTAAAGCTTGAAAGGCTTCAACGTTTGTTTGTTTGTTTTTTTTTTTTTTTTTTTTTAAGCTAAAAAGGCTCACACAAAACTTTAAAACTGAACTGAAAAGACTTTGGGTTGGGTTTGATAGTGGAACTAAATAAATAAAAGGTGGGCTGGATTAATTATACAGATTTATTATAGGGTGATAGTGGAAGTAAATAAGTAAGTAGTGGGCTGGATTTATTATAGGGTGATAGTGGAAGATTTATTATAAGGTGGTAGTGGAAGTAAATAAATAAGTAGTGGGCTACATTTATAAGGCTGAAAATTGTAAAAATCATTTTAAAATTGCAAGACAAATTATATTATAAATAATAAAAAATGACGTGGCAGCTGATGTGGCGCAACGTGAGAGCAGCAGCATTAAACGCTACGTTTCAGCTTTTAGTAATATATAGATATATATATATAGATTAGTTACACTGATTATCAACAAGTGATTAATGTGCAAAATACAGAGAAAATATCCGAAAATATCTAAAGTCTTCATTATTGAGCAACACGGGCAATGAGGAAGAAGAACTTAGGAATGTATGACTGCAACCCTTGAAACGACGTCACGTTGGATGAAGACTTTAGCTCACGTGTTGATCCTTAGGCAAAACGTCACCGTATTCATTAATGAAATACGGTGCCGTTTTGTGTAAACTCTGTGACTTGTAAATGACTGTTGAAAACTAGCCTTTGGCATCACTCTCGTCTATTATTCTATCATCCCCCTCAAAACCTTGGGCATAGCAGTGCACAAGATTTTGGAACTTAGAGAGGGCAAACTCTTGGTGAAGATATCGGCCAAATTATCATCAGTAGAAATATATTTGACTTGAAGATCACAACAAAGGACATGCTCTCGAATGAAATGGTAATATACCTCGATGTGTTTTACTTGAGCATGGAAGATAGGATTGGAAGCAATGGCCAACACAGACATGTTATCACACCAGAGCTTAGGAGCAGTGGTAAGAAAAATTCCTAAATCCTTCAAAATTTGCCTAAGCTAGCACAACTCAACAACTGTGGAGGCAAAAGCTTGATACTCTAACTCAGTAGAGGATCAAGAGACCGTTGCCTACCTTTTAGTACTCCAAGTGATTGGGTGATTGGATTATAGCCCAAATAAACCAAGAAACCAGAAGTGAACTTCCTATTTGTGGGATCTCTAGCCTAATCCGAGTTTGAGAAGGCAGAGAGATGAAGGGGACCAGGCCTAAGACGAATGCCATAGTTTTAAGTGCCACTAAGATATCTCAAAATTCGTTTTGTAGCAACAAGGTATACATCAATAGGGAAGAACATAAACTGACAAACTTGATGCATGCAAAACTAAGATCTGGCCTGGTGAAAGTGAGATAATGAAGAGAACCAACAAGGCTGTAATAGACCTGAGAATCAGGCAAAAGGGTGCCCTCATCTAGTACCAATCTGACATTGGGGATGCAAGAAGTTTTCACAGGCTTGGAGGTGAGCATATTGTGTTTAGTAAGCAAATCCATAATGTATTTTGCTTGATTAATGAATAGACCAGTAGAGGATTTATGAATGTGAAGACCAAGAAAGTAATGAAGAGCCCTAAGATCCTTAAGCTCAAAAGCTTGTCCCAATTGAAGAACAAGAGAATCAAGAAACTAGGGAGAATTCCCAGTGATAACAATATCATCCACATAAACAAAAAAATACACCAGAATTCTACCCTCCCTAAGAATGAACAATGATGAATCAGCTTGGGATGACTGAAATTCCAAATGAAGAAACTGAGTATAGAATCTCTCAAACCAAGCTCAAGAAGCCTGTTTCAAACCATAGAGAGATTTTAGCAATTTGCAAACATGATTTGGGAATTGAGGATCCATATAACCCGAAGGTTGAACGATGTATACTTCTTCTCTGAGATGACCATGAAGGAAGGCATTTCTCACATCAAGCTGTTTAAGCGGCCAATTAAATTGAACTGCAAGCAAGAGAATAATTTTGACAGTGGGAGGCTTGATGACTGGGCTGAAGGTTTCATCAAAATCAACTCCATATTGTTGATGAAAGCCCCTTAGCAACAAGCATAGCTTTGTAACTGCTAATAGTACCATCACTATTGCGTTTTAGCTTATATACCCACTTACAACCAACCACATTCTGACTAGGATGAGGGGAAACTAAAATCCAAGTTCCCTTCCTTTGAAAAGCATCAAACTCCTCATCCATGGCTTGACACCACTGTGAGTACCGCTAAGCAACTCTAAAAGTAAGAGGCTCCAACTCAGTGTAGTCAATCTTAGTACCTTTGGTCTGAATAGCAGTAAAGGCCTTGGTCTTTAGTTTAAAAATACCATTCTTGGACCTAGTGGTCATGGCATGAGTATTAACGGGGACAATAGGAAATTCTACAGAGGTGACTATAGAAGCGTTTAGAACAGGAGTTACAGAAGGAGATTGAGACTCAAAAACAGAAGGGGAAGGACTAGGCACATCAAGAACAGGACTAGAGGAAGGAATAGGGTTAGGTTGAGGGTGATCTAAGATAATAGGGTCAGGCTAAGACTGAGAACAAGGCTGTGAGGTGACAAAAGGTAAAGTAGAGGCAGAAACATGTGAAGTGTCAGATAGGGAAATGTCCAAAGACTGATAGGAATGTGATGTAACCCAAGAGGAAGGAGTAGAGTAAGTAGGAGAAGATGTACCAATTGACAAAGTAGTAACAGTGGAAAAAGGAAATTCAAATTCATTGAAGAGTGCATGTCTAGAAATGAAAATTCTATGTGAACTAGGCTCAAGACAAATATATCCCTTAGAATAAGTAGGATATCCCAAAAACACACAAGGTTTGGTGGGGGTTGTAATTTGTGAGTATTATAAGGTTTAAGAAGAGGAAAACAGGTGCTACCAAAAATTCTAAGGTGAGTGAGATCAGGCCTGGATTTGTACAAGGCTTCCCAAGGTGATATATGATTTAATGTAGGTGTGGGAAGTTTTTTTATTATATGTGTTGCTGCAGAAACAACATATGACCAATAGGAGAGTGGGAGAGCAAAATGTGAAAGCATAGTAAGAGTACATTCAATAAGATGTCTACACTTTCTTTCTACTAAACCATTTTTTTGAGGATTGTAAGGGCAAGAAAGTTGATGGAAAATGCCATTTGTGGAACAAAAATCATTGAAGACTTTAGAAGTGAATTCACCACCACAATCAGTTCTAAAAATCTTGATTTTGTGATCATAGCGATTTTCAAAAATGGCTTTAAAATATTTGAAGATATTGAACACATCAGACTTGAATTTAAGTAGATAAAGCCAAGTGAATTTTGTAAAATCATCAACAAACACTACATAATACTTATAGTCATTGATAGAGGTAACTAGAGCAAGGCCCCATACATCACTATGCACCAATTCTAAAGGTCTAGAAGATTGAAAAGTAGACTCCTTGAAAGGAATTTGATGCATTTTGCCACAGAGGCAGTGTCTATAGTGTGATACAATAGAATTTTGTTTTGTTACATCTCTATCAAAGGAAGTTTTATTGGATACAAGAGAAGACAAAGATGAGCTAGGAATTTTATCAATAGGATGTCTTAGCCTATGATGCCATAGCAACCATTTATTAGATTTCTGAATAGTGAAGGCAGGATAAAAAGACTGAGGATGACATGAAGCAGATGGAACAAGAGCAGCAGATGAAGCTTGGAATCACTTGGAGTAGATTGGATAGAGTCCGTTCTTACTTAAGCCCTTGTAAAGGATTTTCCCCGTAGGAATATCCTAGATATGAAATTTGTATGCATCAAAATAACACAAACAGTTATTATAGAGACAAATTTTGCGAACAGACAACAAATTGGATGCAATTCTAGGTACATGAAGGACATTTCTAAGCTGAAATTTATGAAATTTGGTGCTGAGAGTAGAATTACCTATATGGTTGATTGGTAAGGATTGACCATTCCCAACTGCTATACGATCTGGACCTTTGTACTGAGATTAGACTGACAGTTTGTTGAGATTAATAGTAATGTGGTCAGAAACTTCTAAGTCAGTGAGCCAAGGACCAGAATTACCAATGATGACAGTGTTTGATGCAGTAGCCTTTGCAGTTAGTTTTGTTGGTGGATTTTTTCCTTGAAATGCAAAATCCATCCTATGATAGCAATCACCGGCCAAATGTCCCATTTTGCCACAAATCTGGCACTAAAGACAAGTATATACTCCTTTCTGATTCATTAACTGATGTTGTGATGAGAAATTATTGTTGTTAAATAAGGATCCAAAATTGTTGCCATTGTTGCTACCACCACCTCTTCCTCTATTAGAATTGTTCCTTCCTCTTCCTCTTGCTTATCCATAATTGAGATACATGTTTGATTGAGAGTTGCCTCCATTTGGCTTAGTATTGGAAGCAAACATTGCAAGAGTATGTGGGATTGAATCTGAGTTGTCCATCATAGCTTGTTCTTCACTTTGTAACATGGTTGACAACTGCTCATATGAAATTGGATCACTCCTTGTACGAATTGCAGAGCAAAAATGTGCAAATTTCTTAGGAAGGCCTCGAAGAACTATACACAGCAGTTCTTCATTGTCAACAACAACTCCAACGACAAGGAGTTTATCTCTGGCTCTCTTGATCTGCAGTAAGAAGCCATTGACAATCTCACTACCTTTCTTAAGACTTTGCAGTTCAAGCTTTAGATTCAAAATGTTAGCTCTAGAAGTGGATGTAAACCTTTGATCCAAGGTGTTCCAAACTTCTTGAGCATTTGTAATTCCAACAACCAAAGAGAACACCTGAAGTGTTAGTGTGGAATTATTCAAAGAAAGTAAAGCTTTATCTTTGATTCTCCATGTCTGGAACTCTGGAATCACTGTAGTAGTTGGATTTCCTTGAGTATCCAAAAGAAATGGACATGGCTGAGGAACTGAGCCATCAATATGCTCAATCAGAGAATATGCTTCCAGAATAGTCACCAGTTGGCGCTTCCATGGAATATAGTTGCTTTAATCAAGCTTGATTGACATCAAATTTGACATATTAGAAAGAAGTAACAATGGTGATTGTGTAGGCATGATTGGATGGCTTGAGGAAGTAGTGTTAGTGTTACTTGTAGAAGATGTGGAAGATGCAGAAGCCATGGTGTTTGGCTCTGATACTATGAAGACAACAAGAAAAGCTTGTATGTGTAACAATGGTGGAAGCATTGTATGAAGACTTTAGCTCCTTCGGCAAAACGTCACCGTATTCATTAATGAAATACGGTGCCGTTTTGTGTAAACTCTGTGGACCGTTGAAAACTGGCCATTGGCATCAATCTCTTCTATCATTCTATCAGTTAACCAAAAAAACATGACACTATTTTTATTAGCACTAATCATAACATACTACTTTAACAATTTGTGGAATTTTTTGTGTCCAAACTTATTGAATCTGAAAATAATATCTCTCTGTCTCTCTGTTATTTAAGTATTTATTATGTTTAATCTCTTTTTGGCTGCCAGGTTGATGATACTTGTGGATACTTTGTTTGGCTTGACCCTCGTACATGTGCACGCGGTAGAGAATTGCTGCCTTTGCTTATAGAGAAGGAGGTGGCAGCAAAGGAGAAAAAAAAAATTCTCGAGCAAAGTGGCTTTTTGCTTTTGCTTCTATTGGATCGACGTGGATGAACGTATTACGAATTATGGGAATTATATATGGGATGATATTTATGTACTCTTAACAACTAGATTTACTCTTCTTCTTTTCTTTTCTTTTTCTTTTCTTTTTTCAATAAGTTTAATGAAATAAAAAATGTCACTCTTTCACAATTAGACAATATACGGCGCCATGCACAAATACTTTGTAATTTAATTTGAAAATACTTTTTATGTGTTTTTATAAAGACTTATATATAATACTAATTTTATTATATAATATTTATGATATTTTCCCACACTGTTGTTGTATTCTTTGAAACCAATTTCCTCAATTCATATCTTATAAATTTTTCTAGTCTTAGAAGTAGTTTTTGACTATCGAGGGGATTTTCTTTACTAATCTAGATATATGAGATTGGAACTGAATACTACTTAGACAAGGAACTATATTGTATTATAAATTTAATATTAAAATGATTAAAATAAAATATAAATAAAAGGTAGTCTTTATTTTTATAACTGAACACTTATTAAACATTTTCTCAACCACTCCAATCTCACCACCGAATCCCAAGACCCCAATCGCAAACATTGTGTTCATTATCTAAATGAGATAAAATCATTTGTGTACCCACGTAAAGAGAACATGATCAAACAAAGAAAAAATGGCTAAAAACACCTCCATTTATTAAAATTTAATTGCCTCTAACTAGGCCTCCATACCCTAAAAAAACTTACGAATATCCAAAATTATAACATCTTCATGATTACTTCAGTTATAAACATTTTATATTTTACAATTAGAAATTAAGTAGACAGTAACGTTTTGATTATACTTTTGCGTTTCCAAAAGAGTAAGAGAACCCTTTTCTATGAGGAAAAATATAAGATTCCTTTTGGAGTGAGGTGAGACTGACATTTTGATCTCCATTGCACCAAATAAAGCATCTAAGATCAAATCATCCAGTAACAAATATATAGTTCTTTACTCAATTGTGCATTAGCAAACATTCTAGACTCCAAACAATACCTATTATTATTATTATTATAAACCCACATATGTGGACAAGAAAAGTCAAGTTCAAATCAAGGGAGTCAATACCGTACCGGAGGCTGTACCGGTTTGGCCAGCGGTACGGTATATTTCGGATACCGGTCAATACCGGTGTACCGTTTCGGATTTACCGCTATTTTTTATATTTTTATATATATGTGTATGTATGTATGTGTGTGTGTATTATAATAAATATAAAAGTTTACCATAAAACATTTCCTCAATTCAGAACTAATTATTCATGGTTTTAGACTTTAGTATCAATTAAAAGAAGAAAAAAAAAACACAATATAAAATATAGAAAGCTTAAAAGTTACCATTGCATACTAAGAAAACAAATAATACTAATAAGTTAATGTAAATAAGTTACCATTCTGCCCTAACAAAAATTCAAAAATTACAAAATTTATAAAAAAATTAAAATTAAAATTAAAAAAAAAAAAAAAAACTTTTTTCCGGTACGGGCCGGTACGCCCGGTACCGGCCGGTATTGCCCGAAATTGGCCGGTACGCCCGGTACATGGCCGGTACGGCCGGAATTTTTTCCGGTACGAAACAGGGGGGTTTATGTACCGGTATGCTTGCCGGTACGAAATATTCCGGCCGGTACGGCCGGAACGGAACGGAATTGACTTCCTTGGTTCAAATAGCATATTCAAAATTGACTAATAAAGCGCAAAATAACTTCACGCGTTTTGTTAAAATATCATTTCTAGTTTGTGTTTTTTTTTTTTTTTTTTTTATAGGCTAATTTTTTTTTTCTTATTGAAAATTTGAATGTTCAAAAAGCAAAATCATCACTTTTTTTTTTTTTGGTATTATTTTTTATGCTATTTGTGATCTGTCGAACAGTGAGCTATGTCATTCCATCTCAAAACCAATTAGTGATAAGGAAGATATACACCCAAATCTTTTATTACATTCGATATCACGCCACACATGCTTATTTTTAGAGTGGTTGTATGAAGTCAAATTGTGATCCCCCAACATTATTTTTGTTTTGCTTGTATTAGGAGCATGAAATAAAAGAATAGAAAATTAATTAGTTGCTTTGAATGCACATCCTGTATGTGTCTCAAAATTCCTATCCTAGTTCATGCTTCACCACTCAACGGATAACACAAGTCTATTTATTCTTTTTTTTTTTTTTTTACAAGATAGAAATTCTACTTTAACCTAATCTAAGTATATATGTGTGTGAAACTCTCTTTTAGAGACTTGAACCAAACTCTTGCCCCCCACGCCCCACAAGCACATATACTTGTGGAATGACCATTGGGCCAAAGTGTGCAGCGGTTTCTTTTGTATTCTTAATGCTTTAACTTCTTTTTGAGTTTTAAAAGTCTTACAAATATCCAAATTAACGGTAGAAAGAAGCCACTGGAGCTGAAAGAAAAGTGCAAGAGATGTGAAATGTCTTTGCACGTAGGGATGTCAATAGGGTGGGGCGGGTCCAAAGGATGGGGTCTTCGTCCTCACCCCACATGGTTTTATCTTACCCCATCTCCGCCCAGCTCCACATGAAAGGGAAAATTTTCTTGTCCCATCCCCACCCCTTTGGGACCTACAAAGCCCCACCCCACCTAGTAAAACTCTACTTCTTGTTAATTTGCCCATAATTATTACAATTGTTTTTAATAAAACCTATTTCATTAATAAAAATATATTTGAAATTACAAATAAATTTATCCCATCAAGTCAAACTAATTTTTAACAAAAATTGAATAATATTATTAAAGTGTTTAACAAGACAATATCACAACAAAAACAAAAATCTCATAATACAAAATCAATGATTCAGTAGTATATAATTTTTTTTTAATAAAGACAAAAGAAAATGTTAAAATTGATACCTTATTTCCAACCTTGCTAGAGAGAGAAAAAAAAAAAAAAAAGTGGCAGAAAGCTTTGCTGGGTAGAATAGAATAAGCTGATGGAATGCTTATTTAAATAGTAGGGTTTTAGGGTATGAAAAATTTACAATTTAACCCTTATCAATGCGGAGCGGGTTGAGTCTAAAAAATCTAAACTCATCCCCGCCCCGCCCCGCCCCGTGGTGCGGGGCTAAAATCTCACCCCATCTCCACCCCACCATCTTTGCGGGGCGGGGAAAACCCGCATGGGACGAAACGAGGCGGGGCAAAATTATCATCCCCATTTGCACGTGATCAAACTTTCACACCTAACCGTTTATGTTAGTAAGCTAACTTAGATAGTTTTGGCTTCAGGATTTTTGTTCAAGGGGTCAATAAAAGATAAATTATAAGTTCATTTGACCTTTTTTTTTAATAAAATAAATATATTAATTATTGTTGTTAAGCGAACTTAATTATTATTACTTACTATAATCTATTACATTGTCTTTTACTTTTTACCATTTGTTTTTATTGAATTCACAAGATATTCGGATAAATTCTTTTATACTTTCTTTACAATTCTTTAATTTAATTAATTTCTTAGTTTCTATCCCACTAACTAAGTGTTTACAATTATTTAATTATTTATTAGTTTACAATTAATTTATTTACCATTCTTTAATTTATAAGTTTACCATTTTTTTTAATTGTTTAATACTTTTATTGTCATGACTGACCCACTTATTACATAGCCAATAACCACTCTCACTCACAAATTCGGTCAAATAGTCAAAAGTGGGAGAGGGCTGCGTTTTTCTCTCTTAAGGTTTTAGTTTGGTCCTTTTTTATTTATAGTTTTTAAAAAAAAATTTATTTATGGGCTTTTTTTTCTGAGATAAAAGGCCAAAAATTTTCGGTTGGAATTGCAATTTATTTTTTTAGGAGTTTATTTAGCCTTTAAAAAATTTGGGTCAGGTCAAGGTGTGCAAATGTTTATTTTAAGGTGTCAAAACAATAAGTAGACGCGTGTCATCTGTTGAGTGGTAGAGCATGGACTGAGAGGGACTTTGAGACAGAAGATGAGCATTAATTCTGTACCTTTTTTTTTTTTTTTGGTAAACAATTCCTTACTATCTTTTTTTTTTTTTTTTTTTTTTGGGTTAAAACAATTCCTTACTATCATACTCAACTCTAAACTTCCCAACGTGTTAACAGAAAGTCATATAGACTCTTTTTTTTATAATCAAAGTAAACTTTAAGAAGAGACACAGTTATATGTGTGGATAAAAAAATGTAGTTTGAAATGAGGTTTTTGTAATTTTTTGAAATATATGTAAGTGAAAAAATATGTAAAAATGTTTGTAATGTTGTTTAAAATATAAAAATGTGAATTTGAAATAGGAAAACAAACAGGCCATAGACTCTTCTTCTAAACACCAAACTGGACTTTCACTTTATCTTCTTCTTTTTTCCACCTAAGAGTAGACTTGTATCTCTGGAAAATCTATCATCTTTACAAATAATTTCAGCTATAAATTGAATTTCCGCCAGATGGGTTCTTCAAAAAAAAAGTGAGAACTTAAACCTTTTTTTGGAGACCATGGGAGAAGAAGCTGGAGATGATCAACCCCATTTCTTCAAACTCAACCGGCAGAGCATTCTCTCCAGAGAACTGGTTTGGCTTCATCAGTTCACCCATTTCATTATTAATCCCAACTTTTGTGTTTTTTGCTTTTTCAATGGTGATTATCATAAAGTACTTTGAATGAACAAAGATTTAAGAGCCTTAACTTCTCATTTTTCAAATTTTTTTCCTTCTCAGAATTTTCGAAATTCCCATGAATTGCAAATTCAATATATATATTCATTGTGTTCACGATCCGTGCAATAAATCATAGCATTGTATAGGAACTAATTAAAGTCACAAGCAACCGGCAAATTGATGCATCTACCTGCCAAATTTTCTCTCATTCTTTTATTTCCTCTAAATAATAATATTAATTTTATTGTGGAAATACATTATTTAGCCATTGTTTTAAAATCTTGCATTCTCTAAAGAATTTCATTATAGAACTGCATGCCAGTACTTATAGAATGACTTACCATATATGATTATTGGCAAAAGACTAAAATATAACTAAATTTTGAAGTATATATAACACTTAATCTATCTCCTATGGTTATATTATATGTTTTAGGAGTAAACCCTTTAATCTCCCTCAATATTAAAATTGATATCAACATGTACGTATCTTAATTCTTAAGCACATGAAACAAGTTCGGTTTTCATGTGGGAAAATGTTCCACCTCTTTTAATAATAGCATTTCTTACTTTCTTCAGATTACATGGATACATTGCACCACCAGCCCTCAACCATGTCTTCTTCAACTTCATCATATGCACCGGGAAATCCTTGGATGCACTTTTGTCATTGGGGAACAACGGCACCAGTGAAGACATCATGGACAGGTGGAAGCGTTGGGACTTGGGAGGAGGTTTTGGGCATGTGAAAAATATCGGGTATTGTACTAATTTGAAAGAATAAAATTTTGAGAAAATCAATGAAAGCAACTTTTCTTCCACAATTTTTACAACCATCTGACTTGTGCGACTATAAATTGTGGAGAAAAAAAACTAGTAGATCCAAAAAAAAAAAAAAAAAAAAGAAGAAGAAGAAGAAGAAGAAGAAGAAGATACACTAAAAATTTCCACAATTTGTTGACATGTTAAGTCACGTTTAGAAAAATATTTTCATATAGGTTGAATGTTCAATATGAGTATGAAACACCCTTGAACGTTTAGACTCCAAATTAGAAATTATCAATTCAAGTTTAATATCAAACAATTAATGTGCGGAACATGAACATAAGCCAAATACAGAATTGATAAACAATCTAAACCAATTATAATCACATCCACAACAGAAAATAAAAGGCAAAGATAAAGGGAAGGAAGATGCAAACACACGGACAACACACGATTTGTTATCAAAGAGGAAACCGAAGCCCTCGGCGTAAAACCTCTCTGCCGCCCTCCAAGCGGTAAATAATCCACTAAAGAATGTAGTTGGGATACATTAATAGCAGAAGACCCTCCAAGCCTAATCTACTCAATGTACCTAAGCCCTCCAAGCTTATTGCTCCAATGAGGTTGCGCCGAACCTATTTCTTCTTTAGCTTACCGGATTCCGCTACTAAACCATAGCATCAACCAATGGACATTGGTTCCTTCCTAACTGCTTCCTAAGGCACCAAATAAACCTTCTCACGGATGTGGGTATGGTGAAAAAAGGATTTGGCTAAGGACCTCTCAAGGATGTGTCAATGGAGAGGAAGAGAGTAGAGTAATTTGAAGAGTCTCTAAGGTGAAGATTGTGGATGAATCAATCTTGTTTTACTCTAGGGTTTCTCTCTCAAAAATTCTCTCTGGAAGCTCTCTACATTTGGTGGGTATAAGGGTCTATATATAGTGGTGAGTGTTTGGAATACGAAGAGACAGTTTTTCCCAAACAGGGCTGATTGGCGGCTTGGCCTCGCGACTGGTCTGAGTAGCGAGTTCAAGCCGCGAGATAACGGCCTGGCCAGCCTGGGACTTTTGTCTTGTAGTGCAACAGCTGGCGTGACCCTTTACCTCCCCTGTGTGCTTCTCACGTGCCTATAGTTGGCGGCTCCCAGCTGCGAATCACCCGCGAGTCCTAGCCGCGAGACTCTGCCTTCTTGCACAAAACTTGAACTTTTCTTCACACTCTTCTCACACACTACCCTTACAAGAATCCCACCTAAATACAGGGTTACTAATTGCTAAAATACAAGCAAATTTGGCACGGAATAAAGCCAACAAGATGGTTGATTAAATTCAACCTTACATAGGTCCATTTTGACATGACACTGTTTTTATTAACACCAATTACAACATGTCATCTTAATAATTGTGAAAAGTTTTGTGTCCCTAATTATAAACTACTTATTGAATTTGAATATATATTATCATCTTTCTATCTCTCTCAATCTGTTATTTAATTATTAATTAATTTTTGAACCCCTTTATTGCTGCAAGGTTGATGATACTTGTGGATACTTTGCTTGGCTTGACCCTCCTACATGTGCACGTGGTACAGAATTGCTGCCTTTGCTTAGAGAGAAGATAGATAGCTTAGAGAAGGAGGTGGCAGCAGCTCATGCAAAGGAAATTAAAATTTCTCCAACATTCACTTTTATAACTAGTACTATTTCTGGGTTTTGTTTGATAATAGTCTTTTGGGTCCTATTTATCGGATTATATTTATGTACTCTTAACAACTAGATATAGTTTTTTTCTTATAATAAGTTTGGTGAAATAAAAATTCTCACTTTTTTACAACTAGAGAATGTCTTGCACAATATTTTGTAATTCTATTTTAATTTTTTTTTATGTTTTTCTGAGACCCATATATAAACTCAGTTTTTTTGTATAATATTTATATTGTTTTCCCACACTATTGTTGAATTCTATGAAATTCGATTTCTTAATTCATATTTTATAGTCTAGATAGGTGTTAAGATAAGATGAGACGACAATGTTGGGCTAGATAGGTGTACTAGTGTACTTGAAGGTACAAATCAGACTCCTGTTCCATATATTTATGTCCAAATGATGACCATAAAGACAAAGAACGAGATCATCCAAAACAGGTGGTTGGAGAAATAAGGATGATCATCGGAGGGCCGGTCACTAGAGGGTCGTACAAGTCATTGAGAATGGCATACCAAAGGCACATCAATAGCATTCACATAAAGGCCCCTGCTGTGAAATACCGTCATTCAGGCGATGGCAATATAACTTTCTCTAAACGTGATGCCAGAGGGATCAGGCAACCCTATGATGACCCACTCGTCATCATGCTGGCGATAGAAGGATACAACACCAGGAGGGTATTAGTTGATAATGGAAGCTCAGCAGACATAATGTATATGACACATATCAACAGATGAAGCTGGATTCAAAACAGTTTCAACCCTTCGAATCACCTTTAGTCAGTTTCAATGGAGACCATATATTCCCAAAAGGCATCATTTATCTTTCAGTCACTGCAGGGACATATCCTCCACAGGTAACAAGAAAGGTAGACTTTTTAATCGTTGATTACCCTTCATCATACAATGTGATCTTAGGACGACCAATGCTTAACCGACTCAAAGTTGCGACTTCTACCTACTGTCTTAAAGTAAAATTTCCAACCCCTCACAGGATTGGGGAAGTGTGTGGAGATTAGTTGTTGGCAAGGGAATGTTACCAAGCAGTGCTTGCTTCCAAAGAGAATCACACCTGGATGGTTAAGGAAGAACCTGCAAGACTAATCGAAGATGTGGAGAGTGTAGAGCTAATGGAAGGTAATCCTTCGAAGACCACCAAAGTAGGTGGGGAGTTTAAACCATCATTGAAAAAAGATATGGTAGAATTTCTGAAGAAAATTTTGGATATCTTTGCCTGGAACCATGAGGATATGCTAGGTATAGAGGGCAGTGTGATAGAACACCATTTTAATGTCGACCCAACAAAGAAACCCATCCAACAAAAATGTAAGGTCTTTGCTCCGGAGCAAAATAAAGCAGTCATGGAAGAAGTGGAAAAGCTCCTAACCGCGGGCTTCATCCGAGAAGTCTATTACCTTGAATAGCTCGCTAATGTCGTCATGGTGAAGAAGTCTAATGGGAAGTGGCAAATATGCGTGTATTTCACAGATCTCAACAATGCATGCCTAAAGGATAGTTTCCCTTTTCCCAGAATCAATCAGCTTGTGGATTCAATAGCTGGTCATGAATTGCTAACTTTCATGGATGCATTCTCAAGTTTTAACCAGATTTGCATGAACAAGGAAGACCAAGAAAAGACAGCATTTATCACCAACCAGGGGTTGTACTGTTACATGAAGGAACAATACAACCTAGAGAAGGTCTCTCAACGAGGGATTGAAGCCAACCTAGAGAAGGTCAAAGCTATACTCGACATGGTCTCGCTAAGAAGTGTGAAGGAAGTACAAAGACTAATTAGACGAGTTGCAAACTTGAACAGATTTTTCTCCAAAGCCACAAATAAGTGCCTTCCTTTCTTTAAGATTCTTAAGCAAGCCTTCCAGTGGACAGACAAGTGTGAAGTAGCTTCTAGAGCCTTAAGGATTATCTGTCCAAACCCCCGCTTCTAAGTCTCTTTATAGAAGGTGAAGACCTATTCCTTTACTTTGTTATGTCCCAAACAACAGTCAGTTCAGCATTGATTCAGGAGGAATTCAAGGTTCAATAGCCAGTTTATTACACTAGTCAAGCCTTCTAGGGTGCCAAGGCGATGTATCCACGAATAGAAAAGGTGACTTTTTCTTTGATCATTGTGTTAAGGAAGCTCCGTCCATACTTCCAAGCCCATACCATTATGGTAATAACGGACCAGCCCATCCGAAAAGCCATGAGCAGGCCTAATGCAGCAGGACAAATGGTTTAATGGACAATCGAGTTAAACCAATTCGATATTAAGTACAAGCCACAGACTGCAATCAAAGCTTAGGCGTTAGCAGATTTCATTGCTGAGTTCACCCTATCAAATCCTGCCCCAGGAGTAGAGTACTGGACAGTATATGCAGATGGTTCATATATTACAGGCCTTAAAGGGGAAGGCGTGATAATATTCTCTCCTAAAAAATATAACCTCAAGTTCGGAGTCCAACTCCAATTCCCAGCCACGAACAATGAAGTAGAGTGTGAAGCAATTCTCACCAACTTGAGAGTAGCGAAAGCTCTGGGAGCCAAGAATTTGAAACTAAAGATTGATTCCAAGTTGGTTGTTGGGCAAATAACCAATGAGTATGAAGCAAAGGAAGAAATGATGAAAAGGTACTTGAAACTAACTAATCAGTTGATTGCTCATTTTGATGACGTTAGGCTTGAATAAGTCCCACGAGAGGAGAATTTAGAAGCTGACAAAGTGGCCAAGTTGGCATTATCCAAAGATATCATAGAAAGGCCTGGACTATACATGGAAGTATAGATGATCCCAAGCATAAAAGGGCTACACATCTTCCAGGTTCAACCCACGAATAACTAGATGGATCCAAATTCTATCCTATATCAGAGACAGTAAGCTTCCATTAGATCCATCATAAGCAAGAAAGATCAAGGTTAGGTCATCCAAATTCATTGTTGTGAATGACGAACTTTACAAAATGGGATTTTCACTACCCTACCTAAAGTGTCTAAGCTCAGAGGAAGCAATGTATGTGTTACGAGAAGTTTATGAAAGAGTATGTGGCAACCACTCAAGCCCATAATCATTGGTGGGAAAGGTGATCCGAGCAGGATATTTTTGGCCGACCATGCAGAAAGATGCAATTGAGGTCGTCCAAAGGTGTGACAAATGCCAGCGGTTTAGGAATGTGCAGCATGTTCTAGCAGAGCACTTGACAAGTATTTCTTCCCCTTAGCCATTCTCGACATGGGGGATCAACATTGTCGGCCCACTACCACAAGGAAAGAAGCAAGTTAAGTTTTTACTTGTTTCTATTGACTATTTCACAAAATGGGTCGAGGCAAAACCTTTGGTAGTGATCACAAAGGCCAAGATACAAAAATTTGTCTGGAAGAACATCGTCTGTAGATTTGGAATCCCTAGGGTGATCATCTCTGACAATGGACGATAGTTTGTCAGCCACAAATTTAGAGAATTGGGAATGAAGAACCATTACTCTTCACCTAGACATCCATAGGCAAATGGTCAAACAAAAGTTACAAATCGTACTTTGCTCAAAATCATCAAAGCCCAACTTGAGGGGGCAAGGGTATATGGGTAAAAGAGTTACTAGGTGTCTTATGGGCCTATCGGACAACTACAAGGACACCAACAGGAGAAACACAATTCAAGCTAGCATTTGGTACAAATGAACCTATTATGAAGAGAATCTCAACAAAGAAGAGTTAAAGCTAGCTCTGGATTATTTGTCCGAAATCAAAGACGATGCAACTCAAAGGATGGCTCAATACCAGCAAAAAATGTCGAAGTACCATGATCAAAGGGTGAAGCTTAGAAGATTCAATCCTGGAGATATGATACTACGAAAAGTTTCACAGGCCACCAAGGACCTGACCCAAGGAAAGCTAGGCCCTAATTAGGAAGGCCCATACAAAGTCATTCGTTACTCAAGAAGAGGGAGTTATTACCTAGAAGACCTCGAGGGGAACCTGTTGCCTTATCCTTGGAATGTGGAGCACATCAAGAAGTACTATTAATAGAAAGTACTGACGCCAATAAATTCCAGCACTTGTAATACCTCATCTTACCTATCATCAAATAAGCAAGACTTTGCCTTTTATGCAAGCATTTTCCGTTTTTGCATTTCGTTTTGTTAAGTTCTTTCCCTTGTAATACCCGTGTAAATAGGGGTGAATAAAACAATAAGGCATCCCTAAGCCATTTTTTCAAGACCAGATCTTTAATATGCATGTCTAAAAATAGCACAAACTCTAAGTAGTAAAGTTATTGACGAAGTCATTAAGGAAGATTTCACCAATGGTAAAAACTCTACTGATGAGTGACGAGTTTAAATCATAACTATCGATGGCAAAAAGTCTGTAAACGAGTTCAAATCATAAGGTTCTAAATAATCCATGATAAAAACTCTACTAACAAGTTTTAAGCATCATTAATGATAGAAAACTCTACTGACAAGTCATTATCAATGGTACAAACTCTATAGACGAGTTTAAATTATGAAGAAAATTTCTAAGGAATAATTATCAAAGGTACAAACTCTATAGACGAGTTTAAATTATGAAGAAAATTTCTAAGGAAAAATTATCAATGGTAAAAACTCTATTGACGAGTTTAAATTATAAGGAAAATTCTAAGGAAAAGTTATCGATAAGTGAAGAACTCTATTAACGAGTTTAAATAGCATAATCTCCAAAAGAGATCGTCAAATATTAGACGAAGTATGTTTCTAAACATGCAGTCAAAAGCAGGAATGAAAAAGCCTCAACCAGTGTTTTCAGATAGGAAAATAAAAGCCTCAAAACAAATAGGCAACAATTGTTCTTAAAAAAAGAATAAAATTTTACAGAGGAGGAGAAGAGACGACCTCATTCCCTTGGCTTGGATCTGCTCATCCAGCATCAGCAGCATCCTCTCCTTTAGCAGCAGTAGCAATAGCATCATCTACTTGTTCTCTGGCCTCTTCAACAAGAATCTCAGTATCAATAGTTTCGAAATGAAGATTAGAGAAGTCCATTGACAGGTTGTGATGCTTCATCATCCATCTACGAAGAAGCTCAAAACCCTTGTAGGTAGTACTGAATAAACTATAAACTGAAGATAGTAGAAGTGTTCAGATTTCATGAACTGTTGAACGATCTTCTCATGTTCAGAGTTAGTCCTCAGAAGAGCAGCTTGGATCTCCTCGTCCTTTTGAATGACGAGCATCTTCTCCACTCTTAATGCCTCATTAAGCTCCCTGATTTTCTCCTTCGCCTTATTGGTCTCATCCATAGCTTCAATCAGGTCCTTCCTTAGCTTCGACTCTCAGCTTCAACAAATTCAATCTTAGAGTTGGCCACCACGACTTTCTCTTCGTTGCTAAGGTAGTCGGTTGTAAAACGCAAAGATTCTCCAAGAACCTAAAAGAAAGATATGGAAATCAAAATAATGACTACAATAAAACTTGGAAATAAGGTTAAAGTGGAATACGTACACCAGCTTGTGGATATGGCGACTAACTAGTTCGTGAGAAGGAATGGAAGTTAGGCCCTTAAGCTCGACGTCTGTAATCACATTGTGAGCTTGTCCAAGGGCAGTTGCCTGGTCATCCGAAACATTCTTCCCAATTTTTCTCTTTCCTTTCGAGCAAGTAGTAGGAGGGGTGATGACCATAACTTTAAGAGAAAGGGGTTGGAGATGACGGGACAGTCTAAACAAATGAGGAAACAACCATTTCACCCTTCTCCCCATGCAATTTTCGTCTCTTCAGATTCGCAGTGAGCTAGAACAAGAGTTTGTTGTTCATTCCTTTGATACAAGCATACTTTTCTTTGCTGTACCTGGTAGCCATTTCTGCAAACAAACAAAAAAGTAAGTAATTAAAGAAAGGAAGAGTATAACATGAGAAATATTACAAGAATGTACATACTTTTCTCTTCTCGGTGAATCTTCTCAAGCACGTATTTAGTAGGCTCGGGTCCAAGACAATGATCAAATAAGTGATAAGGATCGACAAGGTCGTCAAAATCCTCAATCTCTCGAGCAAAGGCAAGGGTGGCCCGAATTCAGTTGCAGTATTAACTCTCCAATTCCAGACATTTAGAAACTGCAAAACAAAGAGTGGAACATTGTTTACACAAGTAGATTTTAGACGATAGAATCAAGAAAAAGGATGAAAGTACGCACTAAGCAGCGGAACTTCCCATTTCCGTGATAACCTCGGGATTTCGCCCCATACACAACTAGTACTAAGTCAAGTGGTCTATCTCAATTATAGAAATGAACATATATGACCTCCCACAAGAAAATGATTACATATCTTTGAAACTTTTCGTTTGGCTTCTTTACAGTTCATAACATTTGATCATTTTTTATCTTTACATCTCTTTTTGATATTGATGCCTGAAATTTTTGATATTTCAATTTGATGAACAAGCCTTTGGCTTTTTGAGCATCATACATTTTCATATAAGTCGCTTTCTCTTTTTCCTAGTCGAATACTAGTATGTGCAACGGCTTTTGCAGCTCATTATCTCTTTTTATTTTGAGATTTACATTGGTTGAGCTCTTTAAGCAAAAAAATATATATATAAAAGAGTGGGAAGATATATAGGCACAAGTCTATGCATGTATCAAAACCAACATTACAATTGACTAATCATTCATGACAAGCTTGAAGATCGATTTACAAAAATCACACATAGATGTCAAGATTTTTCCCACAAAGATAGATGTGCATACATAACAAGCTAAGCTTATAAATGCACTATGCCATTAGTGCGAAGGTACTAGGCCAAACTCACATGAGATATGTGCTCAAATATATACGATCAAACTTTTTGAATTTTTCACTTTTTATGTGATTTTGGATTTTTTACTCACACAAAACTAAAACATAAAAGTAAGATAAAATAAAAACAATGCATATAATGGAAATGCAAGATACATAAAATGCATGAAGACATGACAACCAATGCATGAAGGGTCCTACAAAGATCGAAAGAATTAGATCAAGGACCAAAAGAGCAAAAGCTCAACTATAGGAACCCTTCCTCATCCAAACGGAATGATTGTTTGGAATGAGTGTCTCAAGAGAAGTGAGACGAGGGTTGGAAAAATGAGAATCGAAGATGCACATAGTCAAGGAGTTTAGAGCATTAAACACTTTCTTTAACAACATGCTATTTTCACTCAAATCTGGTTTAGCTTTCATAGCACAACTTCCAAGAAGCTCAAGTTTCTCTTTTCTTTTGATTCTTTTAAGAGCAGAAAACTTAGAGCAATGAGGTCTTAGATGACCAAAGGCATCACAATGGTGACAAACAATGTGTTTAAGTCCACTAGGCTTTTTAGGAAGAGATCTAGCAACATGGTTTTGTTCTCTCTTCAACTTATGACATTAAGGTCTTATATGACCAATCACACCACAATGGTGGCAAGTTTGAACAAACTTAGATCCATCCAAAGCCTTCGCTTGAGACCTAAATGGAGGCTTTGACTTAATAGCCTTTCTCTCCACCTTTTGGTTTCTTTTATGTGGAGGAATATACACCGATTTGTCCTTTGAGATAGAACACACAATAGGCACAAAATCGAGCACCATAACATAATTGCAACAAATATTTTCATCCTTTTTATCAATAGGTTCAGCAATCAAACACTTGGCATGCATCTTAAGAGATTCATTTTCACATTTTAGCTCATCAACAAGTTTGTTAGACAAAACTAGTTTAGCATCCAAGCCTATATTCAAACATTTAAACTCTTTTAGCTTTTCAAGAGAATTTTCAGTAAGTTTCTTATATTTCTCAACCAATTTGTTGGATTCATTGAACTTAGCAATCAAATCATCTTTTTCACAAAATAACTTGCTCAAATTCTTTTGGAACTTCTTAGCCTTTTTCTTCAAGAATTTGTCATTTGGAATATCAACAACACCCAATGATTCTAGTAACAGGTCATCACAATCATGAGGATAAACACTTATAGAGGCATTTTCACAAACACATGGCATGCTACAATCATCAACAACAAAGGAAGCATAGAAATCACTATCCATGGCAACAAGCACAAGGGATCAAGGATCACACTTAGGTATTTAAACCATAACAAGTGTATCCACTCTGATACCAATTGAATGTTCAAAATGTGTATAAAACACCTATGAACGTTTAGACCCCCAATTCACAAAATACCAATACAAGCTCATTATCAAACAATGTATGTGCGGAATATGAAAATAAGCTAAAACATAATTGGGAAAACAATCTAAACCGAATTTAATCACAACCACAGCAGTAATTAAAAGGCAAAGATTAAGGGAAGAGAGATGCAAATACAAAGATAACACAGCAATGTTTTATCGAAGAGGAAACCGAAGTCCTCGACGTAAAACCTCTCCGCTGCCCTCCAAGTGGTCAATAATCCACTAGAAAATAAAGTTGGGATACATGAATAGCAGAAAACCCTCCAAGCCTAATCTACCCAGTGCACCTAAGCCCTCCAAGCTTCTTGCTCGTTGAAAGCTCGAAAATGTATTGAAAACACAAGAGCAATTTAGACCCCCCCCCCCCAATTAAAGTTACGGCTCGATAGATTTTACACTAACTTAATACTAAGTGCGGAATAGTGTAAATGCGAGCGGGTGAACAAAAAGCTACTCTAATCCATAAACTAAGCAACACAGCAGTATAATGGAATATAAAAGAGTAGGGAAGAGAGATGCAAACACAGAAAACACCGAGACGTGTTTTCGAAGAGGAAACCGAAGAACTCGGCGAAAAACCTCTCCACCGTCCAAGCGAAAATCGATCCACTAGACAATCAGTTGGGATACATGGGTTAACAAGAGACCCTCCAAGCCTAATCTACCCGATGTACCTAAGCCCTCCAAGCTCCTATTCCAACAAAGCTTCTCGGAACCGTGTCTTGTCTAGCACCCCGGATCCCGCAACAAGCTCCATGTTGCATCTGCCATTCCAGGCTTCTTTCAATGCTTCCCAGCAGCACCAAAACGTCACACAACACTCTCAAAGGGTGTGGTAAGTGTTTGGGCTATCAACCTCTCAATGGTATGGAAATGGAGAGGGAAGAGTTAAGGAGATACCATAAGCAAGTGTATAGAGAAAGGTGGGGATGACAATCTCTAATTCTCAATGTGTTTGGCTAGGGTTTTTCTCTCTGAAGCATTCCTCAACATTTGTGGGTAATGAGGGTATATATAGGATAGGCACAGAAAGTGTGAGTCATTCAGTACAGGCTGGCAGAACAGATAGCCTTGCGGGTGTCTTGCAGGAAGGCCTTACCCGCGAGATACTCGCGAGACACAGCTGTCTCCACCTAGCCTGACTCTTCGCATTCCAGCATGTGCAGACCACATGTTTCACTTCGCGGGAAGCTAGGTCACGACATACCCGCGAGAATTCTTCATCCTTCAAATGCTTGAGTCTTCACACACTTTCTCTTTATCACACAACCCTTACAACAAATCCCACAATAGATACAGGGTATAAACGATTGATAATAATTACAATCAAATTTGGCACGGAATAAAAGCCAACAAAATACATAGTTGTAAATAACAACTTTACAAGGGTTACGCCGAACCTTGTCTTCTCTAGCTTACCAGATCCCGCAATCGCCCATTGCATCAACCAAAATTAATTGGTCCCTTCTTAACTGCTTCCCAAGCACTAAAAAACCTTTTCACATATATGGGTATGGTGAGGTAAGGATTTGGCTAATGTATCTCTCGAGGATGTATCAATAGAGAGGGTGAGAGTAGATGAATTTGAAAAATCAAAGGATGAAGATTGTGGATGAGTCAATCTTGTTATTCTCTAAGGTTTCTCTCTCAAAATTCTCTCTAGAAGCTCTTTATAATACATGGATATAAGGGTCTATATATAGTAGGGTGTGTATGGAATACAAAGAGTCAGTTTTGTAACAAACAGAGTGGTCTGACGACTCGAACTCACGACTGGAACGAATCGCAAGTTTGAGTCACGAGCTAACGGCCTGACCAGACTGGAAGTTTTGTCCAGTAATGCAACAGCTGGTGTGACTATTCAGCTCCCTTGCATGCTTCACACATGTGCCACTTTTGACGACTCGCCAGTCACGAGCCAATTGCCAGATCCAGTCGCGAGGCCCTTCTTAAGTGCATACTCTTGAGCTTTTCTTCACACTCTCTCACACACTACCCTTACATGATTCCCACCTAAATATAAGATTTCTAAATACTGAATTACAAGCAAATTTGACATGGAATAAAGCCAACAAAATGATTGAATAAATTCAACCTTGCAATAGCTCTATTTCTAATTCACTCGACCTAACATCATCATATCTATATTCTACGCTAGTCATTTCTTAATAATGTTTTATTAGAGATTGAAGAATCAAAGGGTAAAGTGTGAGCAAAACGGGCTTGAAAGCAGTGAAACGATACACAAACAAACCTGCTTGAGGACGTCAACCAGCGAAGTATTCAAGAAAGACTCCTAATCTAGCAAAGAAGAAGGAGATAGAAGGACACTCTTGTCTAATGAACTCAAAATCAGTCATCAAGAGAGCATAAAGAAAAGAAACCTTACCAGGAGAAAGAAGTTTGAAATTTGAATGTCTTCAGAGCTTCAAATGCAGAGAAAATGAGGAAGAAGAAGGGGAACATTTTTTTTCCTAAAAAGGAAAGGTTGAAATTAAGGCGTAGGAAAATCTAGAGAAATTCGCACGTACCACGAATAGAAGAAGAACACGTGTCCATCATTTGACGAAGGAGTCGCTTCGCATTTATTGTGATGGAAGAAGAATCTCAGGAAACAAGGAAGACCTCGAACCGTCACAACCGTTTGTATTCCTATACTTGTCCAAGACCTAGACGACAAAGGAATAAAGGGAGCAACTGATGAGTAGTGATCAAATGGTCGTCCATCAAAAGGACAACCTAAAGTACATTCAAGTCAGATATAACTCCACCATTCAAGCTAGCGATAAGTAACAGTATTAAAACCATTACAAGCGCCTTCATAAGCCACCTCCTATGTGTTACAAACCTCTTTTAAGAGGCACTTCATTGCCATTAATGATCCAACTCAAGTGCAGCACCCGGAGGAGATCAATGGACAAATGCAATAACTCATGAGTTGGCTATACAAAGCCAACAAGAGCAAGTAAGTAAACTCAGATACATTACACTACAATATATTCTATAGATTCCTAAAGAGATTGCACCAACCCGATGTCTTTCATTATTTGGTGTTTTCTCTTAAACAGGAGCTACCATCATCCACCGACATCGATGAGGAACATACTGACAAGGCAATTTCTTGTTTTATCACTAATCATTACCTTCATAAGTCATGTACTCCATTTGAAACAATGACATGAATATACTTTAAATTTTGAATTACAAATTCTCAAAAAACAAACAAAAAAAAATGTTCTTAGTCAATACTCTATGATGCGGCATAAAAGGTTAGCAGGGTTTTGTCAAATGTGTGCAACATATTCTTGACGCAAATGCACATAAAAATTTGGATGCAAGTGATGCTGTAGCCTGTATATGAAATTAACAGTTTACACGTGATACATCATTTATATAAAAGCTTAATCTCGTAATTAATTCAAAAGTGAATTGACTAATACTAATTCTCTCATCAATAATCTAGCGTGAGAGAATCTTTTCTTTTTTTCTTTTTTTTTTTCTTTTTTTTTTTTTTTTTTTTTTGAGAAAACGTGAGAGAGAGAGAGAGAATCATTTGGATTTTGGAGTCTCAGAAATTGGTCTCATTTTTATCATCTCATCTGGACCATATATGTAACCATGAATTTAAGACGATATTTTTTGACAGGTCGTATTGTATTGTCAAAAAATTATTTGGGGTTAAGGATTATATTTATGGTCCAAGAATTTTTTGGAATAATATATAATGTTATATTCACAACATTTTAATAACAATTTCACAACAAATTATAGGTAACAAATTGTTATTAGTATGTAAAAAAGTGATATTAGTAATATGTCCAGATTAAAACCAGTATAAGCTTAGCACCTAAAATTTATTAAAAAAATATTGTAAATGCAACATTACTCTTATTTTTAATAAACCCAATTTTTTAAAATTTTGTTTTTTCAAGTCAAGGTGTTACGGTAAACACCTTACTATAATGTAAAGCCGCCGTTGGCACAGGCAACGTATCAAAGCATTTAACACATATTGTGAAGAAGAGTACTTATTCACTCATAGACTAGGCAGGGGCGGAGCCAGAGGGGGGGGCGAGGGGGGGCACACCTGCCCCCCCGTCTACTCTAGTTACTCCCTGACACAGAAAAAAAGAAAAAGAAAAAAAGAACTACTACTTGAAAGTGACAGGAAAAATAAAAGAAAAGGAAATTACTCTTAAAGACCAAACCGTGTACCTTTTCACCAATTTCACTATTCTTATTAGCAGCTTTTGTCTGTTCCAGTGTTGCATCTATTTCACTATTTTTTTTCTTTTTATTTAATATTATTACTTTCACAATTTTCATTGTGATATTTTTTATAGCATTTTATTATTGAGTGATGCTAGAGATATTACAAATTTTACTATTTATATCTTACAAATTGGCATCTTACCAACCACAAAAAATAATTTCAAACATATATTCATTATATTGTTTAAGTAACATTAATCACATTTTTACCACACCAATTTGTAAAATTTGTAATAGCTATGAGTATGAATTGGTTATTTTTGTTTATTTATTTTAATACTATGAAATATATTCATATTTTCTTGCAATTGTATATTTATTTTGTTATTATTATTGATTAATAACTTTTAGATTAATTTTACTTTTAATATTGTTTATTAATTTTTCTCCCTCTAAACTAAAATTTTGGCTCTATTACTGCTTGTCGTTGGTTCAATATTGCATAATCTTACATCCACAATATTTTAACAATAATTTCGCAACAAATTATAAGTAAAAAATTATAATTAGTAAGTAAAAAAGTAACATTAGTAATAGGTTCAGATTAGAACCAGTAACAGCTTTTCACCTAAAATTTATTGTGAAAAATTTTATAAATGTAGCATTCCTCTTATTTTTAATCAACCTATATTCTTGAAATTTTGTTTTTTCAGGTTAAGGTGTTATTTTAAACACCTTATTATAAGGTAGAGCCGCCACTGTGTCAAAGCATGTAACACATTGTGAAGAAGAGTACTTATTCATTCTAACGGAAATAATTATTAAACCCGTGAACGCATCTTCGTGGCAACATCAGTTTTGTCCCCTTTCGAGTAATTGAAACTGTGGGAAATCGATGTAATTACGATCTCATCTTGCATTTGAATACGTTTTCAAATCAATACTTTGCTGTCGCTAGCAATGTTATGGGCATGTGCTTGTTAGTACAATATTCCATACCTAGTTGGTTTTGTTTTCTTTTTTTTCAGCTACATAAAATAAGTGGCTTCCGTACAATGGAACACAGCTTATGTTACAGCATGTAATACACTCTAAATATTCCTCAAATCAAAATATCAAAATTACTATACTCCTCCAACCAAGTCAATCAAGTTACAAATTTCAGCTCACAAAAAATGTGACCAAATTACATATAAGTCAGTACGTATTACCATACCCCAACCCATGTCACTCAAAGTTGATGCATTTTCTTAGGTTTCTTTTTTTTTTTTTTTTGAAAAAAAGTTTCAACCTTTGATATCTGCTCCTAATGATATAGTTTTATTATTAAACTAAGACACCAATCGATTTTTGGTGTAAGTAAAAATTGAACCTCAAATCTCTTATTCAACTATCAAAAACTTTACCCAATGAACTAACTAAAACCCTAGGTTTCCTTCTAATTGGCTCATTATCAAATCTCCTGTTAGAATAAGAAACAAATAATGATAGGAACTTGCGCCATGCTTTACAGTCCCACTTCCAAATGCATTAACTCTCTTGGTATTTAGGGAATTTCTTAGGCAGCATTAAATCAAATCATTAAGTTATAAATTTTTTTTTTTTGGAAACCAAGTTATGAATCAACTTATTTTATTAAAACAAGGTTATAAATCAACTACTATTAGCTACTCATTATGAAAAGATGTTAGCTACAATAAATGAGGCAAAGTGAATTAGTAAGTAAACATAATTCTTTGCACTAAACAATGGCTAATTAATTAAGTACACTATTACCACCACACACTCTTGATGCAGTGGTCACTTCACAAATATAAGTGCTTGTGAGTGTGGGGGATAAGGGCCAGAGTTCAAATTTCTAGGAGGGAATTTCACATACATACACACTTAGATTAGACTAGAGTAGAATTTTTATCTTGTATAAAAAAAATAAAAAAATAAAAAAATTAAGTACACTATATTGATGCTTATGATGAACCCTGAGTGCATGCCCGCATCAGTTTGAAACTATGTTGGCAATCATTGAATCAATGTAATAGATTTTGAATTTAAAAGAGAAAAAAAAAATTAATTTTAGGGTAAACTACATATTTGGTCCTTATCCTTTATATCAGTTTGAAATTTTATTCTTTTATCTTTTTGAATTATAAAATGACAATCGATTATGATTATGAGGGTATAAAAGTAATTTTATACATAATTCAACCTCCTCCATTTTACAAGGAATAAGAGAAATTTTGCACAAAAATAAATATCTTTCTCCTCTTTTCCATCCAAATTGGATGGAAAAAAAATAGTAACACTACAAGCACAATAACTTTCAATAGTTGAGAGGTCAAGTTTCTATTTGTTATCATCTAGACCCACCAATAACATTATTTTTTACCTATCAATAACAACCTATCATCTTAGTAATTGTTAAAAAAAAAAAATTGTAATTCTAGACTTTTTGAAAGCAAGAGATAAAAAAAATTAAAAGTAATATATACAGATATACTAGAGTTACAAACTAATTTTACAAACTTTTTACAAACAGCTAATTCAGCTTGGTCCATCTTAGCTATTAAATTACTAAAATACACGTCTGATAATTTGGCATTGTCCATCTCGACTCTAATAAATTTTTCTTAGAGCAATTTATTATGTTATAATAACTTACCACTTATGATTTGTTAAAAATATTATGGATTTAAAATTTCTCTATATTTATTGCATAAGAGTCCATTCATTACTTTATTAAAATTTAATGTCACAAAAGATAGTGGAGCAGTATAGATATTGAATTTTAAGATGAATTTTTTATAAAATTAAATTCATCTCTCCATCCTCCTCCCTATGCACAAAGTGCTCAGGAGTCTAGGAGAGAAAAAGGATGTGAGTTATAGGATTAACAGTATATTATAATTATCTCAAAAAAAAAATCACATGGTATCAATCCTTTGACGATTATGTATTTATTTTTATTTGCCAAAATGTGGATATTTTCATTTGCAAGGTTGAAGAAGCTGAGCGAGATTTCTAAACTTATTTCAGTGCGAGTAGCTAGAGAGAATTGTATTTTTCAACTATGCAAGCTAATTATAAAAAAAATGGAGAAATGTTAACGGATGTCTTAAGGGTATTTGTAAATTAACCATTTTAGGAAAGCTTTTATGAGAAAAGAAAAGAAAGTAATTAATGTTTTAGCAGTTTTTTCTATTTCCTATAAAAATAATGTCAAAACTTTCCTAAAATGATTTGTTAACAATTTTCCTAAAGACACCTGTAGGGTTCGGGTTTTGGGCACTTTTACGGTTAGACGAGTGGACCCAAGCCTAGTTAACCCGATACAATGAATTTGTAGAGAGTAGATCAAAGAACTAGGCCCTAGTAAGGATGACAGCGACTAAACATGGTTATATGTGGATTGAATAACAAGAACATAATTTAAGGTATGAAACTCAGCTCCTCGGCGCTTTCCTAGGAGGGTATGATTCTTATTATTTCTTTCGTACTTGGCTATAAAGATCATACTCTTGATATATAGTTTTTCCCTTCTAATCCCCATCCCCATTTTTGGAGGACTTCTTACATTATATACCCCCTTCTGGTTAATCTTGGCCCTCCACCTATTGATCATGCAGGTTACCACTTGAGTGCTTGTCCCATCAGCCATCTTCTCATTCCTTCTGTGGGTTGCAGCAACTAAGACAGCATTGTTCAGGGGTCACTTCTCCATTAATGCGGCCAGAAGATTAGTTGTGGCCATTTAATGTGGAGGTGACAGTTCCTCTTGGAGTTGCTCCTCCACCATGCCTCCAAGGCTGGCCCGTTGTACTTGTCTTTGCCCTGGGACACTCTGAAGGGCTACCTCTGATGGTGTATTGCTCTTCCTTTACGAGATCTCGGCTTGCCGAGGACAAAATCGTCCTCGGTAGTGCTTCTTGGTAATTTAAACTTCCTTTATTCGTCCTCGGACATTTCCCCCTCCTCGGCATGGGCCTTGGACTTAGCATAAGATGGGCCTAAACGGCCAAATTCCTTGACCCCACAACACCCATTAATATGATCCAAAGAGGACAATGATAAATACATATATCTTCTTAGTAAAACAATTCACAAGCCATTGTTAAGTTACTGGGGATTTATATTTTTAGTCCCAGGTTTACAATATCCTTATGTGGCTATTATAGTATTATATATAAGTATAAGTATTTATCATTGTCCACCAATACATAAGGATTATCTAAGAGCTGGACAAGGCCAAGGATTTGGAATGATTGGGCTGTCCCTAGATTTTATTAATATATATTACCTCATTTCATGTTAATTATTTGTTCACCTCATTTTATATTCTTTTTTTTTTTAATTTATTGTTTATTTAAATCTTTAAAATTAAATTTTCAAATGAATTAACATAATTTTTGTTTGGAATCACTTGGTCCAGTGTTCTTGCACATAGGTACCCATTGGAATGGGTAAATATGTTAAACACCTGTCATGTCCACATTTAACAGATCTAATCTAAATGTGCATTTGATTCAAAATTCAAAACTTTGCCTTTTTTGTTAATTTTAAAATTGAGAATGATTTTTTATTATGTATTTTTTTTTTAATGAGTCCAAAGAAATCTAATTTTATTATAATGATAGTTGAGTTTGAATGGTGTGATACTATGTAGTATACAACTATGCATAGCTTTGGATTTATGTAAAATGAAATGTTATTCAAATACATCATTTTCATACAAAAGCATAGAAATAGGATCTTATGTGTTATTTAAGTAATTTTAGAAATCGATAACCTTTTTATTATTATTAGTTTAAAGCATTGCATCAAATAACACTATTCAAAACTAATTTTTCTAGTAAGTACTACAATCAATTTGAAACAATTACTATACGCACATGTTAACTTAGGCTTCGCTTAGGAGGAGGAAATGGAATGGAATGGAATGGAAAGGAATAAAAAGAATAATTTTAGAATATTCTTCCCTTCTCTTGTTTAAGAGTTTTAATGGAGGGAATGGAAAGTTCATTCCCTTATTTGGGAGTTTAAGTGGGAGGGAATGAAATGGGTAGGAGGGAACACTCATTCCTCTTTATTCCCTTAAAACCTTAAATTTTCATTCCTCCCGAAATTGGGAGGAATGTGAGGGAATGAAATTAGATTTAATAATTTTTTTACTAAAACTCCCAAAATACCCCTATATATTCAACCCTTTATTTTAAAATAGGGGTCTAATGATAATATTGTCATAAAATGATTTCATTCCATTCCCTCCATGTTGCTCCCAAACAGGATTACTTACATTCCATTCATTTTCATTTATTTCTATTCTTTTTTTTTTAAAACATCTAATCAAGGTTACTTAATTCCATTTCATTCTATTCTTTTCCATTCATTTCCTTTACTTAAATACATTCCATTCCATTCCATTCCTTTCCATTCTCTTATAATCATCTCATTCCATTCTATTTCATTCCCTTATAAACTCTCAAGCGAAACTTAAGAAACTTTTAAAGCAATAAATTTTCGAAGTGTTTAAGCAATGAATTCTGTATGTATCTGGACATAACTCTGCTTAACATGTAGTACAAGTTATTGAGACTTGTCTGTAAACCGTGAGATCATATCGACGGTGAAAAGTGTGTGTGTGTGTGGAAGCACACGTGTCGAGTGGAGGAAGAAGATGGGTTGTGGTGGAAGAAGCAGAGGATAAAAACATTTATTGAAGTGGGTTAGACTTGGATAAAGACATAAAAAGTTGTACGCGCAACTTCCGCGAAACGTGGGGCCCATCATAAGGTAACAAAGACCAATTGGTAACATATTTCGGTTTCGGCTGATTTGTTAAGGTAGGTTTGCTTTTGCTTCCTCGTTAAAATGAAAACGTACTAAAGTAACCATTACCTTCATAAGTAAGTGTCATGTACTCCATTTAAAACAATGAAATGTGAATACTAAGCCGCATAATAAAAGTTTAGCAGGGTTTTGTCAAATGTGAGCAACATATTCTTGACACAAATGCACATAAACATGTATGGCTGACCTGTTATCAAGTTATCTAAGGTTGCGAAATTCTTTTTTGGTTCTGCTTAATTCAAAAGTGAATTGATGAATAACTAATTCTCACATCAAATCTAGCCAGCAGGGGAGAATAATTTGGATTTTTTAGTGTCTGAAATTCGTCTCATATTCTGATATTCATCATCACATCCCATGTATCAATGAATTCTTTTTTTGGTACAATGAATTTAAGACAATATTTTTGACTTTTCTTACCGTACCTGTATGTATGCGTTCCCGTGAGTAGCTACTACAGTACATATAGATTAGTGATCCTTCTTTTCTTTTCTTTTCTTTTCTTTTCTTTTCTTTTTTCTTTTTTCAAAAGTGATTCTTGCGTTGTTGCAAATTGATAATCTTCAAATACGTACCTTAAACTATGTTTCCTAAGTCAGGGCTAGAATGAATAGAAGCTCATTTTAACTTTCATTATTTTAACTAGTACTGTGTAGCCTTATACATATGTATTGATACAATTAAAAATAATTACAATTATACTGGTCAAATTATAAATTTTCTTTTAAAAGAGATTTAAATAATACATGGTATTAGCTAACATTTTTTTAACCACGCATTTCTAAAATATGTAATGGACACTTACATTTCTTTTTTGCACCCAATAATTCATTTACCACAAAATTAAAAACTTAGATGGACATGTAGCGAAAAATTGAATTCCAATTGAAATCCAATTTAGAATCTAATTAGATTTGAACTATTCGATTTTTACACTCAATAATTCACTTTGCACAAAATTAAAAATTAAATAGGACACGTGGCACAAAAGTGAAAATTTAATTAAAATCTAATTGGATTTTTTCTGAACTTTGGCCAAATATATATATATATATATATATATATTATGGGGGTTAATTTTGGGGATTAATTAATTCTCTGATAATGAGATGTGAGTGAGAGGTGTTAATGTAATGATTGGAATCTCGTTGGTGTTCACTAATCATGCTTGGGCTCATCCATCCAAAGTGACTATAAGGGGTTGTCTTCAAGGAAGTCAATACCGTACCAGATGTCATTTTGGTTTAGTCATATGAACGATATATTTCGGTAACGGTTAATAGCGGTGTACCGTTTTAGAGTTACGCAAAATAATATGTGTATATATATATATATATTCATTAACGTTTAAAATAAATAAATTTAGTATCCTTTTAATAATTTTACTAGTATATTTTTTGTAATTATTTATATACTAATACTAATTAAGCTTATAAGTTATAAGGGGTCTGGCTTGTGTCCAGTGGCCAGTGACCACTGGACTCGTTAAAATACGAATACATGTCCAGTTTTAGACACGTGTCCGCATCGCAACGTATCTAGTGGCACTGGTTACTGGACTCAAGCTCCACCCATAAGTGTAGTAGATAAGAAAAAAAAAAGTACAAAATGATGCTATGGTGACGTGTTTGGGTAGGGAAGTTGTTAGTAAGGAAATATTTTCTTTTTTGACAGAAGTGAAAAAAATTAATGGCTTCAAATGAAAGGAATCAAGAAACAATAAATACATCACATTCACTGGTTTTCACATCTTTCAATAAGAAAATTACTGATATATTCTTTCACACCTTCTTCTCCACTTTCAAATTTCAAACGATTTTAGCTCTCTCTTCTTAGTTTTGTCTTTTGAGCTTTCAGTTTTGTCTTGTCTCTCTCAGTTTCGCAGTTTCGGTTCCAAATTCATTTTGCTGCTTGTGTCGCCCATCCATCACCACTCAAGATCCAGTGAGAGGCTGTTGGCTTCAATGATCAATTATTGAGTTCTAAAATAATGAATTTTTTCAGTTTAAAATTTTTTTTTTTTCTTTTTTTCTCACAGAACATAGTCAAATATTGTTTAAACAAAATCATCACATGATCTGAATGACCAACCTTCATCATTGGCTCTGCGTGATTCCCCTTCAGATGAGGGCTATTAGATATTCAAAAGAAGAAAGACAAATGGAAAAATGAGAAGAAATAAAATTAAGAGTGTATTCAACTCCTTGAATTTTGACTATAGCGAAACGTTTGGAAAAATTCAAAAAAGGAGCAAATGAAAGTCATGGTCTAGTGTCTAGACTCTAGCTGACTATCGTTGAGTACGGGCCAACAATATGTATAATTGAAAAAACATTTCATTCCATTCAAAAAAAAATTCACATGACAGAATTTTAAAAATAGAACTTAAAGAACAACACCTAAGTATTGTACCTAAGTTTTACTCTTTTTGAAAATTAGTGTGGGTAAAAAAGTGTGTGAAAACACGCGTAATATTATTTAAAAACTGAAAACTGTTGTTTAAGTTGTGGTACCAAACACCCCCTTAGGCTTTTGAACCAATAACCCATTGGCACAAAAATTTATAAAGTTAAAATTAGACAGATGACACAAAATTGAATTTCAATTCTAAAATCTAATTAAATTTTCTCTCAACTTTGTCTATTTATATATATATATATATATATATATATAAATGACTAGTAATTCAAGAAGATAATTATTTATAAGGTGAAGACATCATTTGGTCCCTATATTTTGTGATTACAGTCAATTCAGTCCCTACATTTTAATAATAGCCTTAACTTGCAAACAATTTGGTCCTTACCGTTAACTCATTAACGAAAAATGCCAATGTGACAAACAGTGTGAGCTAAGAAGCTTATGTGGCCTGTAATATGACAGGTTTGGCCCAACCAAAATCAGCCACATCAATTAAAACTCCAAGTCACATCCACGTTAGAAAAATTAACAGATCTAGTTGTCTCTTCGTTACTCATCCAATCCAACCCTAAACCATCCATTCTTTTTCATCCATTATTCATTTTTAGGGTGATGAAGAACGGATGAAAAAGAATAGATGGTTTTGTTAAATTTGCTAATGTGAATATGACATAGATTTTTAATTGTTATGGCTGATTTTGGTTGGGCCAAGTGAGCCATAGTGCACATCATCTGCCACATCGGTATTTTCTGTTAGTAAGAGCATTTTCTATTAGTAAGTTAACAGTAAAGACCAAATTGATAGCAAGTCAAAAATTATAGGTGATAGGGCAAAAATGTATTGACCCCTTGCAAATTAATTTATTACCTAACTTAATTAATTAGGTTCAATTACATGCAATGGCGTGGTAGCACAAACAAATCACCAACTAAACCAAATGCAATGGAAATTGAATTTGACACGGTGATTTGTTTACGAATAGGGAAAACCACCAAGGCAAAAACTCTACCGAGTGATTTTAAGGTCACCACTCTCAAGAATCCACTAATCAATAATCAAGCAATTACAAGTAAAAGGAATCTTACCAACTATCCTTGGTCTATCCCAAATTACCAACCTACAGTTGAATCTTCACTCCAATACCCAATTGGACTTGATCTTGTAGTAGCACTCTTTCCGTTTAATGCACGAATCCCAGGATGTGACTAAGCAATGATGCACGGATCCTAGTACGTGACTAATTCCAGCAACTTGAAGAAGGTTGTTGGATGCAAAGTTCTTCACTTAATTGCACAATGAAGATCAGGAAGCTCCTTGGTTACAAAACCCTTTGATGTAAAAATGCAATAACTTCTTTCAGAGAGAATAAGGCACTAGGTCACTCAATGCATGTGCGACGGTTTTTAAAATAATCCTTATATATGTCTAAGGTTGTGATAAAAGAAACCCTGCATAAATATAGAAGAATCTGCATGCAATCAGATTTTAAAAGTCTGATTTCATAATTCTCAACAAAAACAGCTTGTGTCGAGATTCTGTCGAGCTTTAACATTAATTTTCGATAGAAAGGATTTTGTCGAGCTTTAGTGAACAGCTCTTTCTTCACTTGTTTCTTGGTCAGATCTTCATGGCTTTAACATTTTACTTGAACTCTTGTTTCTTGAAGTACTAAACTCATTCTAGATCTACCCAATTACAAGTAAAGTGCATTTTGTCAAAAAATTAGCTAATTACATAAAATATGTCCTTAACAATAGAGACCAAATTGATTACTACCAAAATGTAGGAACCAAATAATTGTGACTCCAAAATGTAAGGATCAAAATAGTATTTTTGCCTATTTATAATGCAACAGGGCATATGTCGAAGCAGCGGCAGCTCTAAGAATTTTTTAAAGAACTTAAATATATCAACATCACAACAACAACAACAAAAAAAATATATATGAAGTTTTACAATTTCTTTCTACTAATAAAATGAAAAGACAAAAAGAGACTGATGAGAGAAAAAGTGAGAACTGAGAATGTTGAGATGAGAGAAATAAAATAAAATAAATCTGAAATGATTATAGAAAAAGGAGAGAGAGAGAGAGAGAGAGAGAGAGAGAGAGAGAGAGAGAGAGCAATGGATGATACTTACTATGACTACGAGCCGAATAGAGGTTTTATTTTTTAAAATGAACTTTTTGTTGAATTATTTGATAATTTTTTGTTGTTTGACTTAGGGTCCGTTTGAATATAACTTATTTTGCTGAAACTGAAAACTGAAAACACTGTAACAAAATAATTTTTAAATGTGTGAATAGTGCCGTGAGACCCATTTTTAATGAAAAAGTTGCTGAAAAGTGAAGTTTGTGGGTCCATAAACAGTACACCCATGCACTGTTCACGGGAGAAAAGTCAACATAAGCAACTAAAAAAAAAAAAAAGGAGAAAACGCAGCCATGAATTAAGTTGTATCCAAACCCCACCTTAGTCTTGCTATTGTTTAGACTATTTTTGCTATTATTTGAGCTCATTTTTATTTTTGCTACTTGAGCTTTTATTTTTTACTTTCGTTTAAGGGGTTAAGGATCATATTTGGGGTCCAAGATTTTTTTCAAGTAAAGCATAATGTTACATCCACAATGTTTTAACAACAATTGTTTTACAACAAATCGTAGGTAATAAATTGTTATTGGTGGTTAAAAAAGTGATGTTAGTAGTAGGTCCATATTAGAACTAGTAACAACTTACCACATAAAATTTGTTGTGAAAATATTATGAACGTAGTTACAAGACTAGTTAGTTGTGTGTGTATATATATATATATATTCTTTTTCTCTTTTGCAAGTAAAAATTTTGTCAAGTTAGAATGTTGTTGGGAACACTGAACTGCCACTGTGTCGAAGCATGCGATTGCGACACATTAAAGTAATTGAAAATGTGGGAAATTGACGTAATTAAGATCTCATCTTGCATTTGGCCACGATTTCAAATCAATACTTTGCATTTGACGTAATTGGCTAATTGCATGTGTGCTTGTCTCGGCACCAAAATCAGAGGGAGAGAAAGTTTCCAAAAAAAAAAAAAAAAATCAGAGGGAGAGAAAGCAAAGAATATATATATAGAGTTACTATTTATTTGTTATTTTATTTTATTTTTTGAAACTGGAACCAAATGACTTTCATTAATTCAAAAGACTAGAATCCAAATACAAAGTCTTGCCAAAATATGAGCAATACCATTGGCACTACGCCTCACACAACTAACTGAGAAGGATCTAAAACCTACAGCCAAGCACTAAATATCTTCATAAGTTAATCCAAGCCGAGAGAAGTTTGGTTGAGCCTGTGAAACTGTCTTCATCACCAGAGCATTATCACCTCCATAAAACCAGCATCTATAGCAAATTTAAGAGCTTTGCGACAAGCCATCACCTCCAACTCTTCACTATCCCTCACAGCACCACCCTTGGTAGATATAGCTGCCATAACTTCACCATTCCCACCCTGGTGATTGTTGTTTTTTGGAGTATTTAGCTCTCTTTTTTTACCATATTCAACTCGTGCAAAAATTCACATCTATTTTAATATAAGAATTTACTTCTTCTTTTTTATTTTACATACTCACTTTTTAAAACACCTTATGTTAGATTATTTATTTTACACTACATTTTATTAAAATGTCAATTTTCTTTATTTTAGAATGTTGTTGGGAACACTGAACTGCCACTGTGTCAAAGCATGCGATTGCGACACATTAGAGTAATTGAAAATGTGGGAAATTGACGTAATTAAGATCTCATCTTGCATTTGGCCACGATTTCAAATCAATACTTTGCATTTGACGTAATTGTGTGTGTGCTTGTCTCGGCACCAAGATCAGAGGGAGAGAAAGCAAAGAAAAAATAAATAAATATATATATATATATATATATATATATATATATATATAGAGGTACTATTCTTTTTTTTCTTTTTTTTTTGAAACTGGAACCAAATGACTTTCATTCATTCAAAAGACTAGAATCCAAATACAAAGCATCCACTGTTGGGGGAGGATCTTCCTCCATCCATACAATTTCATTATCAGATAACCTAGCAAATCTTGCCAAAGTATGAGCAATACCATTGGCACTACGCCTAACACAACTAACTAAGAAGGATCTAAAACCTACAGCCAAACACCAAATATCTTCATAGATTAATCCAAGCCGAGAGAAGTTTGGTTGAGCTTGTGAAACTGTCTTCATCACCAGAGCATTATCACCTTCCAGTATCACCTCCATAAAACCAGCGTCTATAGCAAATTCAAGAGCTTTGCGACAAGCCATCTCCTCCAACTCTTCACTATCCCTCACAGCACCACTCTTGGTAGATATAGCAGCCATAACTTCACCATTCCCACCCTGGTGATTGTTGTTTTTTGGAGTATTTAGCTCTCTTTTTTTACCATATTCAGCTTGTGCAAAAATTCACGTCTATTTTAATATAAGAATTTACTTTTTTTTTTTTTTTTTTTACATACTCACTTTTTTAAACATCTTTTATTAGATTATTTATTTTACACTACATTTCATTAAAATGTCAATTTTCTTTATTTTTTTAAAAAAAAAAAAAAAAAAAAAAAAACTATTTATCTTTCTTCACCCACAACAACCAACGTCCACCCTCATTTTTTTATCCTCGAAATACATAAAGAAATAATAAAAAAAAAACTAAATGCAAAATGACACTATACACAATTACTTTAACAACGTGATATATATGAATTTTAGACTTGATTGACTAAAATGTAATACTTTCTTCTATTATACAAGCACTGATGTGAGTGCTCTTAGGATCCAAGACTTACATTGATGCTAATTGATAATCTCCAAATATCTAGAGAAATATTTATGCCTACTCTGTGGCTACATATAAGAAGTGGCTTCTATACAATCGAACACCGCTTATTCGCAGCATGTAACACCGTGTAACACACTCTAAAGAGTGCTTTCACTCATGGAATCATGACTTTATCAAAAGCCTTTTTCGTTGAAACTTCATTTTGGGGGCCTACTTTTTTCTTTTTCTTTTTTTATTGTCTTGACCAAACATATGATAGGTCCATCTTCAAGGCAGTAATTATTGAACATTTTTCAACTCAATTTTTTTGTATAAATATGCTACTTAGAGCTAGGGAGTCACTTGACCTAAATTTTTAATTAGAGAGAGATGGTGAGAGCTCCCTTCTATGATAAAAATGGACTAAAGAAAGGTGCATGGAGTGTAGAAGAAGATAATAAACTAAGGTCTTATATTCAAAGATTTGGCCACTGGAACTGGGGGAAACTTCCCAAATTTGCAGGTAATTAAGAAACTCTTTGAAGCTGATAGAAATCAATCCAAGAAGGACATTTGTATGATTTTCCTTTACTTTTATTGTTCATTTTTATGCATAATTTGCCTTTATTGACTATCATGACTGCCTTCCATTTTCTGTCATACATTTCTTTCCCGGGAAAATCTAAATATAAAAAAATAAATTGGAATCCTGTGGCATTACAGTACTTCATGTTAATCAACCTTTTTTGTTATACATTGATTACAGGTTTATCAAGGTGTGGGAAGAGTTGCAGACTGCGATGGATGAACTACCTCCAGCCAAATGTAAAACGAGGAAACTACACAGAAGAAGAAGAGCTTATGATCATCAAATTGCATGAAGAACTAGGCAATAAGTAAGGACTTAGAAATTCTTCAAGAAGAATTTGGACGAACATAACTTTATTTACAAAATCTCCCCTTCTTTCCATGCGCTTTTTCTTGTTTCCATGTTTCCATACTTGATAACAAACATTTATGAGCATAACCTACTTCACGCATGCCAGTCATTTTGAAGAATTCAGCGTAAACATGTTGGCATGGTGAATACTCACAAGCATCTTATGTCTGCATTAAATGCGTCTGTATGTAACCTAGATATGTCACCATAATTAGTCAGTTTTTCTTTGAAATGATTCAAAATGAATTTTTCAATGAGCTTAAATATGTGAATGTAAATATATAGTAATGTAACTACATATAAACTTTTGAAATTGAGTTAGATTTGGTGTATATACTGGTGTTCCAGTTCTGCTAATAGGTGCTGTTACTTTAACTTTGTACTCTAGACATTTGATGCAATACAATCTTCTCATTCATCGAAAAGAAGAAACAAAAAAAAAAAAAACCTCTATATAAACCCCATGTATTTTTCTTTGTAGATGGTCTATGATTGCAGCAAGCTTGCCAGGGAGATCAGATAATGATATAAAAAACCATTGGCATGCCCACCTAAAGAAGCGCACCAAGAAAAATCCTACAAAATCAAGGATGAAAACGCTATCCAATGAAGCTTACCAAAATGTCGCTGATATAACAAGGAAAACAGAAATCGACAGTTCTGTAAGCAGTTCTCCCTCTTACCAAGTTCAGGAGAGCTCCCATTTACGCCTAGAAACATCTTCTAGTGAATTCTCATACTTGAGCTTTGATAATGCACCTTTATCTGGCATAAATTGGACTGCAGAAGATAGTCTCGCTACATTGGAAACACTTGAACAATCGTTTAGTGACTTTTGGACTGAACCCTTTATATTGGACAATACCTACATCCAGAATAAATATCCAGAAACCTTGGCAGATGCAGGATTTAGTGCATCTCAATCATTCTACAATGAAGGCATAGATTCCATCTACGAGGCAATGCAAGAAGTCAAGAACTACCAGAGGATTAATGAAGATCCATATTTGGTGAACTAGTGTGTTGGTGAATTTTCATATTAAATGAAATATTTATCAATATACTAGTTAGGTTTTTCCTTTTAATGTGAATAATTAGATTAATTGAATGAGAAAAGGTGGGAGTTTCATGAGGTAATCATTTCATAGAGGGGAGTTCAGTGTTAAGAAAATAGATTCCTACATTAATAAAGAGAAAATCTACATTTTGTTATAATTGATGATGTTATTTGCTTAAGAACATGATGCATACAAATGATACAATCCACACTAGGGGAGGTGAAACGCTAGAGATTTCCAATCCAATTCCATTTTCCCTTGTAATTTCAAATTAATTTTTGTATTTCTATTGACAAAATATGATAATTATATTCTCTCAAATGCTTTCTTTTGTTTCTTTGTTTCAATGGAAAACATTTTCCTTGAAAAAAAAAATTCCAAAAAGAGTGACTAGTTTTGATGTTTATTGTAGCGAATCTGAATATGACCTTGAAAACGTTTTATATACATCATTTAATACGCTTAAAAATCATTAATATTTCATATAGACTCAATGCTGGTTTAGGTGAGAGTACTAATGGTAGCGGCCTCAAAGATAGTAGTGGTGGCCGCAGTGATAGAATTAGCGATGGTCGTGGTGAAGGTAGTGAAGGTGGTAGTGGTGATGGTGATGGTTTTAGGAGCAAGAAGAAATGAATGGGGGAGGCCATAAGGAAATTGTAGAAAACTAATCCCACTTCTCATAGAAAATGTTTTTCACCATTTTGACTTATTTTATATAAACCATGGAAAACATTTTAGGAAAATCTTAGACCCCAATTTATTCATGTAGTGGATTAGTTGGTATTAATTGAATAATTTGTGTATTCCAATAAGTAATTCAACCATAGTAATCAATCACCAATTCTAAAACAATAATAGTAAAAGCAATAAAAGGCACACTAATTTTAGCGACAAAGTGGAAAGTTAAGATTTCAATAGAGTATGTAATGTGTTATCAAAGTTCAAGTTGTAATGTTCAAGATGTATTTCAAAGAAGACCAAATTTAAAAAATTTGACTGCCTTGACGCTCAATTGATCAAACAAGAGCCTTCAATGACCTTTTAAATTTTAATCACAACTCAATCAATCAAAAGAAAATTCTTGATATGGCTTGATCGATCAAAAAATAGGAAAGCTAAGTCTAACATGTTTTGACTAAGTCAATGTTGTCTTGGTTTTTCATTCCCTATATGGAAGCGTATAAAAGGTCATATTATAGCACGACTCAGGAGATATTTTAGAGAGTTATTTTTTTGTGCTACAAAGATAGAAAATCTTAACCTAGTTATCATTGACCTTTTTTTTTAGAAATAATTATAATATGCTGCTAACCACACTGCTTAAACCATTTCTCCCTAAGCCACTAAGTACTTTCACTACAAGAAAAATGCCTATTAGCAACCAAGAATTTTTGACGGACCCAAAAAGCCCTTTCAAAAAATCTTATTTGTGATGACAAAATAAAATCCTCGCAAATACTTGATAAAATATGAAATATTTGTGACCAACAAAAAAAGCTGTCGCAATTATGTGTTATAGCCGTCACAAATACTAATATTTTGGAAGGAAATTTTCCTCCATATTATTTGTGAGGGACAATTAAAAATCTTTCGCAAAAAGTATATTATTTGTGACGGTTAAAAAAAACCGTCACAATACTAAATTATTTGCGAGGGCTAGCATCGACCTTCACAAATAATCATTAAAATGTCAAAATTTTTGGAGGGAAATATTCCCACCAAATTATTTTTGAGGGACAATAAAAATCCTTTACAAAAAGTTTATTTTTTGTGTGGGTTAAAAATATGCTCTTACTAATACTAAATTATTTGCGACGGCCACGATTGACCTTTGCAAAAAATCACTAGAATATTAATTTTTTTTGGAGATAAAAGTTATTCTAAAATTCAAAGAAAAATAAAAAGAAATGCATAAACATATAGCACTTTGTATTCTTTAGATAAACCTTTTGTTTACAATCTAAAAAAAAAAATCTTTTATATACATCCTATTTAAGAAAGGTTTGTCCTTATTTTCTAAACAATTGTACCCATAAAAAAAAAAATGATAGCACTTTCAACTTCAAAATGGTAGCCTAAAATTCAAGAATTTCAGCCTTTTGTTCTCTCTCTCTCTCTCGCTCTCTCTCAAAAGTGAATAAAAATTTCTTCCCATTAAAATAATGCATAAAAGATGAGTTCCTAGATCAAATGGTAAATTACATCTGATTGGCATGAAAATTGGCATGTATGTTAAGAACATATAAAACATGTAATCTGATGGTTGGATTTTCAAAATATGAATTCAATAATAAGTTATTGGTAATGTAACATTTTTTAGAGTTACATCATGTGTAACGTAACATTTTTTAGAGTTACATCATGTGTAACTTGAACCCAACTCTATATTTCTTAATTCAATGTGAATTTTGACAAATCTACCATTAGATTACATTATTTTCATATATTTTTCATGTTTATAAAATTTCAAAGTGATCAAATATTAATTGTCATGTCATCAATCAAATGTTTAAATTTAAGTTTTTGTAGTTTAAAATAATGCATAGAAGATGAGTTTATAGATCAAACGGTAAATTACATCCGATTGACATGAAAATTGGCATGCATGTTAAGAACATATAGAGCATGTAATCCAATGATTGGATTTTCAAAATATAAATTCAATAATAAGTTATTGGGTGGTGTAACATTTTTTAGAATTACGTCAGGTGTAACTTAAACTCAACCCTATATTTCTTAATTCGATTTAAATTTTGACAAATCTACCGTGAGATTAAATTATCTTCATATATTCATGCTTACAAATTTTCAAGGTGATCAAAGATTAATAGTCATGTCATCAATCAATTGCCTAGATTCAAGTTTTAGTAGTTTAAAATAATGCATAAAATATGAGTTTATAGATCAAATGCTAATTTACATCCGATTTGCATGAAAATTGGCATGCATGTTAAGAACATATAAAGCATGTAATCCAACGGTTGGATTTTAAAAATATGAATTCAATAATAAGTTATTGGGTGGTGTAACATTTTTTAGAGTTACATCATGTGTAACTTGAAGCCAGCTCTATATTTCTTAATTCGATGTGAATTTTCACAAATCTATCATTAGATTACATTATCTTCATATATTTTTCATGCTTACAAAATTTCAAGGTAATCAAAGATGAATAGTCACGTTATCAATCAATTGATTTTAGATTTGTTGTTCTAATTAAATTTTTTCTAATTTTAGATTGTGTTTGTGTTTTAATTGTGTTACGTTACACCTGAGAGAGAGAAATGAGTTCAGTTGAGAAGGGAGAGAGTGAACAAAGAGGAAAGGAGCTGATTTTTTGGATTTGCTCTTCCAAAAATAACTTTGGCTAGTCTAGTGGAGATTATGGTTTTCAAACCCGGACCGTTCAATGAACCGTAAAAGGGAGAGGTTCAAGGTTTTTAAGGTCGGACCGAGGTTAAACTGAGGTCGAACCGTGATGACATCATAATTAATTTAATAATTATTTAAATATAAATTAATATATTAAATTAATATAAATACAAAATTTGACTAAAATAATCCCTAAATAAATATGAAGATCTATATTTCAAATGTATCATATGATAAATTAAAAAAAAAAAATTAAATCAAAAGCAAACATAATAAATAAGCAAGTATATAAGTACATAACAATGTCATAATTATTATTATTATTATTATTTTAAGTTTCTAGGCTATTTCGGTCACTTTTTGGCTTAGGGTGTATATTGGTCATTTTTTAATGCCTAAGGGGAGTGTTTCAGTTATTTTTTAAGTTTGTGGGGTATCTTGCCATTTTTTTAGTCTTAGGAGTATTTCAGTCATTTTAATGATTATTAAATTATATTTTATTAATTTTGGTCCTCGAGTTTCATCTTATATTTTTATTAATTATTAAATTATATTTTATTAATTTTTAGTATTAAATTATATTTTATTACTTTTAGTGTAGGAAAAAAAAATCCCGAAAGGCCTATGCGGTTTTAAGAGCTATAGGTCTGAAGTAGAAAACCAGGATTTCAAAATTTTAAAAAAAATTTGAAAATTTCATGATTTATTGTGGCAGATTAAAGTCGTTGCAATAAGTAAAAAAGTAGCCATAATAGGTTTAAAGCTTATTACAGCAGTTTTAGCCGCTGCAATAAGTGCCATTTTCGTCACAATAAATCTCTCATACCACTTAAAAATGTTCAGCCTTCCCACTTCTTTTCTTCAGATATTTTCCTCTCACCCACATACATTTTCTCTCCCTCTCTGTCTCTCTCTCTCATGGTTCTTCCTTAGCCCACTTCCCCTCCTCCTCTCTTCTTCTTTACTCAAAACCCACCATTTCTTTTCCAAACCTTCAAACGCAAAAATACAAACCCTACCCAAAGCAAGGTAAGTCTCTCTAGCACTCACCAGCTCTCTCCCTTGTATCTAGCTTCCAAGTATCCCACCGGTGGAGACCATTTTTGCAAGAAAAAGACTCCTCCTTTGGGTGAAGCAAGGTTGGAGGGTAAGTCCTTTTTTCTTCCATTCTCTCTGTCTCACGCTAGATGAGTAGAAGGCGATGGATATTCTATCGGCAAGGTGTTTGTAATCTCTTTCTTCTTTCATTTTCAACAATAAATATCACGTTTTCATCAAAAAATAAGAAAAATAAATATCACATTTTTCATTTGAAATTTCAAACTTCGTTTTCTTCTATTTTTTCTTGGATTTGAATGATTTTGGAACCCTAAACTCCCAAGAATATGGTTTTGGTGTTTGGATGTCATTGATTTTAGATCCTTAAGTTTAAATTACTGAAGCCATAATTTAAGAACGTCATTTCAAATCCTCTCCGTGGGATTTTACCCAGAATTTGCGGGCCATAATTTCTGTCTACAAATGATAAATTTTCTTGTTTTAAAGGCCTTGATCAGTATACGTATCAATTGTTGTTCTCCTACATGTCTGATATGTTACTCAGTGTATGAAATACCTCATTGTTCTATCTAAAGAGACGGAACAGGGGTTTGGCTGTATATTCAATGATTTTCCTATTACACATGTTATGTGTTTGTTGTTTTGTCCGAGTGAAGAATGAGTAGAGTTGTTCTTCATAAGTCAATTAATAGTTGGTGGGTGATGTACATAGTTTTTTTTTTTTTTTTTTTTTTCTCTGAAGTGAAAGATTGAAATTTTTATTGGTACCAAACTACAAAAATTGTTATATAATAGATCACGTATTGTAGCTGTTGGGTTACTATTCTTTTGTTTGTTTAGTTCGTCTGCTGCCTTGTTGTTTTGTTTGTTTAGTTCATCTAAATACATGGTTTAATAGTAATGGAGGATTTGGAGCTAACATTTCTATAATTTGGTAAAAGCAAAAAAAAAGGTGAAAATTTTATAATATTGTTAAGTGGTAAGAATACTTTTGAATTCAGTTAGGCAGTTCTTGGTATCTCTAATTATAAGTTTATTCTTCAGAGAACCTAAGCAATTTTATATGCCAACACTCAGAGTGACATCAAAACAGCATTAGCAACCACATCATTTAGAAACTACGCAAGTAGATTCTTTGAATCTATGGGTAGGAAAATCATGTTTAGGACTGAAAATTTGTGGGTTTAAATCAGAGAACCTGATTGGGATAAAAAGTTTTTTAAAAAGCATTAATCTTGATGGGGACAACACTATATGGGCACGAAGAAAATGGGAAATTCGATTTTCTCCTTTTGTATTTAGGAATGAAAGTGGGTTTAAGTTATGCCTACCAGCTGTTCAATGAAATGCTCCAATAACTCTCTCTTTTGTAATGTAGAGTGTGTGATGCTTTGATTTTTTTGTTCCTATCATACTTTAGAGTTGAACGAACAAATAGGTTTCTTTTTTTCTTTTTCTTTTTTTAAATTTTTTTCAGTGTGACTTGTTTTGAAAATTTTAAGCTAGCTTATTAGAATCAATATTACATAGTTGTAGCTTTTGAAGTGAATTTAAGTTTCTTTTTATTCAGTGTTTTGTTTCTAATGATTTACAGGTTTCACCTGACCCAGTCTTAGTTTCATTGATCTCTTAGTTTTGGTAGTGGAAGGATAGCAAGAAAGTAAAAATGGATGGTAAGGGAAAGCTACTACAAACTTTATAGATTTCTCATATGTTGTTCTTTAGCGAATTTTATTTGAATATATGGATAACTACTTATGAATTGTTCATTATATGAATTTGTTTTCCTGAGAAGTTAAGGGGTTAGTGTTTTATGTAAAGTTGTATTTGTTGCTTAAAAAAAATTTATGTGCCATCTGACATAATTTGCAAGTTGTTGGAAATCTGAACATGAAATGTGCTTGTTCCTTCATTTAATATGTATGATTACAAGAACAAGAACTAGATTGATGACCAAAGAAACAGGTTTACTAGCTTGGGGTTCTAGTAATTAAGGTGCTTTGGGTGTAAAAAACTTACACTACAAAAAACGCGGCTATAGCTAACCTATAGCTGCGTTTGTCAAAAACGCAGCTAAATCCTCATGCTTAAAAAACGCGGCTATAGGTCCAGCTGAATAATTCTTTTTAAAAGCGACCTATAGCTGCGTTTTCTAAAAAAACGCGGCTATAGCTGACCTTTAGCCACCACTCTCTGCTAAATCCTAAAATTTCTCACACTTACCATTTGTTTATGATGTATTTCTCTTTCTCTCATTATCGTTTTCTGCATTTTCATTTAATATTCTTTTTTTTTTTTCTTTTTTTTGAGAAGAAGGTAAGTGAATTTATTGAACTAAATTAGATTGGAATACATCGTCCAAATCATTGGATAGCTCTTTTACCCATACATCAGTATCTGCAGATACAACTGCTCTTCTAGCAAGGGCATGGGCCAGTTTGTTACCCTCCCTTCGAACATGTAGAAAAGAACAACCTTCTAAAGATGAGCTAAAACAGTGAATCTCTTCTATAATATGACCAAACAAAGTACGGCAGGCACCAAGTTCGTTGATGGCTTGAATTACCCGTTGACAGTCACCTTCAAAACACACTTGAAATAGCAGTAATTCTTTCACCAGGATCACAGCTCTACGGGCAGCAAGTGCTTCAGCATGCTCCACATATTGTGGTCTAGATATTCTTTGACTTAGTGCCCCCATGATATTACCTGAACTGTCCCGAACCACCACACCAAGCCCAGCCAGATCACTATTATCAAAAAAGGCCGCATCGAAGTTAGCTTTGTACCCACCCATTGCTGGTGGTGACCACTTGACACGGGGAACACGGAGCACTGGATTCGAAGGTTGCTGATGGATCTCGAAAAACTCCACGACCAACTCTTTTGCTCTTCAACAAATCTCCTGAAGGGGCCACGTCGGTTGACACTCAGGCAGCTTGTTTCTACGCTGCCATAGACACCAGGCAATTGTTGAGAAGAGAGCGACAGAGAAACTAGAGCCTTACTCAAAAACAGAGTTGAGAAGGTCCATGAAGCTTCTGTGAGCAATCCGATATAGCCTAGAAAAATGATGATTCGATTTCTAGACCGTTTTGGCTTGATCGCAGAGCCATAATGCATGCATGATTGTTTCCTGGTAATCATCACAAAGAGAGCAAGTCACGTCCACAGGGATTTTCTGTCGAACTAAGTTTTGTTTCGTGGGAAGGGAGTCATTTGCCGCTTGCCATATGAAGTGTTTGATCCTCTGTGGCGCATGAATCTTCCAAATGCGCTTCCAGAGTAGAGAACGCTCACCACCCGACGAGGAAGGAAGTCCATTGGTTACCTCAGTAGCAAGAAGTTTGTAAGCGGACCTAACTGAATAGTCACCATTCAGAGATAATGGCCAAACTAGCGTATCCTCTGTACACACTTCGCTGACATGTATCTTCATGATCTTCTCTGCTTCCCAAGGGTAAAATATGTGTAGTATCAGCCCAGGATCCCATAACTTCGAATTGTGATAAAACAAATCACACACCTCCACCCCTACACCATTCCTAGGTGAGATCACTCTGTTCTGTCCCACATCCGGCAGCCAACTATGATTCCAGATATCTATCATCCAGCCATCTCCGACTCTCCACACAGCCCCCTTATGAATGACTTCCTTGGATTGTAAGATAACTTCTCCATACATAGGAGCACTTCGAAGGAATTGGGATATCCAAAATGTTACCTATAAGGAAGTATTTAGAACTAAACACTTTAAATAGCAGTGAGTCCTTATTGTTCAAAAATCTCCAGACTTGCTTAGTAAGCATTGCCTTGTTAAAATTTTGGATATCCCTAAAACCCATACCCCCTATGGATTTGGAGGAACATAAGGTACTCCACTTCACCCAATGAACCTTTTTTGTCTCACCTTGCCCCCACCAAAAATTTCGGATCATCGTTTCAATATCTTTGCACAAGCTGACCGGCAATTTGAAGACGCTCATAGAATATGCCGGGATTGATTGAATTACTGCCTTAATCATTACCTCCTTTCCTGCTTGAGAGAGTAACTTCTCCTTCCACCCTTGCATTTTTGCCCACACTCGTTCTTTGACTTGAGTGAAGCTTGCTTTCTTCCCCCTCCCTATAAAGGAAGGTAAACCCAAATACTTCTAATAATGTTGAATTGTCGGAAGACCAAGTGACACTTTTATTGCTTCCTAGGTCGCTTCATCAGTATTTCTACTGAAGAAAAGGGTGGTTTTATCCTGATTCACCATTTGGCCTGAAGCTGCTTCATACAATGCCAACAACTCCTTTATTTTGTCACACTCAATCAGAGTAGACCTGCAAAATAGTAAGCAGTCATCTGCAAAAAAGAGGTGAGTAAGCTTTGGACCACGCCTACTAATGGAGAAACCATGAATAAATCCATCATCAGCTGCCTTTTTAAGAAGCGCATCAAGACCTTCTACACAAAAGAGAAAGAAATAAGGGGATAGAGGATCCCCTTGTCTTAAGCCTGTTGTTGGGACAATCATTCCTTATGGCTCACCATTCACCAATATAGAGTATGACACTATGGTATTGTATTCCATAATCAGAAATACCCATGAATTTTGAAAACCCATCTTCAGCAAAATTTTCTCCAGAAAAGCCCATTCCACCTGATCATAGGCTTTACTCATATCTAACTTTAAAGCCATAAAACCTGTCTTCCCTAAGTAACAAGTTTTCATGTGATGGAGGGATTCAAAGGCAATCAACACATTATCAATAATCAATCTATCAGCAATAAAAGCACTCTGTGTTTCAGAGATGATACTGTTGAGGAAAGGTTTGAGCCTATTTGCAATGACTTTACTGACAACTTTATAAATTACATTACACAAGCTTATTGGTCGAAATTCAGAAACTCTTTTAGGATTTTTTTACTTTTGGAATTAAAGTAATAAAAGTATGGTTTATGGATTTTAAGATAGAGCTAGAATTAAGACAAGATAAAACAGCTTGAGTAATATCCATACCAACTTCCGACCAATAAGTCTGATAGAGTAGGGGAGGCATACCATCCGGGCTTGGAGCTTTTAAAAGGGCCATTTCTTTTATTGCTAGCTCAACCCCTTTTGCCTTATAAGGTGCTGTGAGTTTTGAATTCATATCCCTTGAAACAACTTCCTGAACCCCCTCCAAAACTTTCTCCAAATTTCGCAGGTTGGATGTTGTAAAAAGTTTAGCATAAAAATCAACTAAAACTTTTGTAAAAGCAGCTTCCTCAGATTGCCAAACACCATCAGCATCACGTAACCCCTTGATAAAATTCCTGCACTTCCTATTAGTAGCTGTCCCATGAAAGAATCTTGTATTCTTGTCACCACTTTTAATCCATTGAACCCGAGATCTCTGGTGCCACATTTGTTCTTCCCTATCAAGCAAAACATTCAGTTCTGACTTCAACCTCAACAACTCCTCATAGTTATTCTCCCTGGCTGATCTTTCCTCAGCTTTCCACAACAATTCCTTTGTCTGTTGGATCTGTTTTTTAACATTGCCGAAATGAGCCTTGCTCCACTTCTTTAAATGTTTTTTGCATCTCTTCAACTTACTGGCAGCGTTGAACATAGGGGTGCCATTCACACACTGATATGACCAAGCTCTAGAGATGGTGTTGCCACATTTCGGGTCGTTGACCCACATTGATTCGAACCGGAATGGCTTTCGCTTCCACCTTTGTCTTTTCCCGTTTGGATCAAGAGCTAGTAAAATTGGTCTATGGTCCGAAGTGTAACAGTTCAAATGTGTGATCCTACCCGTGGGGTATCGAGCTAACCAGTCATAGTTTGCCACTCCTTGGTCAAGATGCTCCTAAATCCATACACCACGCCGATGACAATGCCAAGTGAACTCATGTCCAGAATACCCCAAATCGACAAAGCTGCATTCATCAAGGACGTCACGGAAAGACTGCATGAGATTATGAGACCGTTGTGCACCACCACTCTTTTCCTTAACCTCCAATAACTCATTGAAGTCTCCAAAACAGCACCATGGGAGCTTTGGTTTTGAATTCAACATATGAAGCATGTTCCACCCCTCAGTTCTTCTATTTGTCTCCGGTTCGCCGTAGAATCCAGTTAAACGCCAAGCATTCTCGGAACCACCCTGCACTATCGCATCTATATGATACTGTGAGAAACTGTCAACCCAAACCACATCTTCCTCCTTCCACAAAAGTGCCAACCCACCCCCCTTACCATCACTTGGGACAGTGAAACATACAACAAACTTTAACTGACATCGAACCCATTCCATCCATTCTTTATCAGACCATGTTTCAGACAAAAACACGATCTCGGGACCTTGCGCTTGTACAATGTCTACAAGCTCCTGAACTGCACGACGGTTCCCAAGCCCCCGGCAACTCCATGCTAAAAGATTCATTGGTTCCAGCGGGGCTGGGAACCAGCCTCCACCAATGACATTGTAACAGACTTGCTACCTTCTTCATAATCCCCTCTGTTTCCTCAGTTTCTACATTCTCGTCTCTACGACTAAAAGCTCTTTTTGATAGGATGGAAGAGTGTTGTCCAGTGGGCTCAATCTGAATTCGTTATCTGCATACCCATCCCTTTTCTTTATTTTTTTCCTTTGTCTTTCGCTACAACCGGACTAGAAGATAGGCCCAACGACCCAGGCCCATTACTTTCCTTTTCCTCAACCTCTTGTTGGTGGAGCATGACCCCACTATTCTCAACGAAGACCCCTTTGACTTTCACATTGTCAAACTTGGAAAGCTCATAGTCAATCTCCTCCAATTGCTCCTGGAATAAAGTATTCTGCATTATTTCATCATTATTACGAAGCGGCAAAGACTCCATATTGTTTGGACTTTCCAAAATGGTTCCCCGTTTTCCTGGACTTGCCAAACTTTCACCTCGGTCAGTCACTGAACCAGATTGCTCGCCAATAACCTCCCTACTTCGCACTGTCATCTGACTAACCTCCGAGCCACATTCGCCACCTTCCTTCGAACTGTACCCTTCCTTAGCAATCTCTTCATGCATTTCGAATCCATCCCAGCCCTCTTCCTCGTCCAAACCCAGCACACGAATGACTGTTTTTTTGAATGGGTTTGGCGTAGTTGCACGAAGCCAAGCACCAAACTATTGATCACCATCCTTGACAGTACCTCTACTTCTAATCCACAATGGACATTCTCTATCTCCATGGGTAAGTTTACCGCACCAATAACAGATATTGGGCAGCCGCTCATACCTAAAGTTCACCCAACTCTCCTTTCCTCTCACCGTAGTAATCGTACGCCCACGGCATATCGGTTTATGGATATCAACTGCAACCCTTATCCGAATGAAGTTTACTCCATACTGATCTCCCTCGTCAGTCATTTGGTTTTCAACCTTGCCCACTACCAACCCAATCCCCTAATATTCTTGTGTGAGGTTATGGATCATTTTGGCAAGGCTAGAGTGAGTATTTTTTTTTCAATATCTAATTTATGGTTTATATTTTATTTTTAATGGGTTTTGTGTATGGTTATAGGATCTTTGAATAAGCTTTTAGATACAAGGGAAAAATATTTCCTGGAAAACGTAAGCTTGATGGCAGTATTTTCTTGTTGAACTCTTTTTTTATTCTAATCCATGTTACACATTGTAGTTTTGTTTACATTACTTTATATAAAATGTTAAAAATTTTATGTTCTTGTTTTCATTTGAATCTTATCCATGATTTTGATTGGGGTACAACGTCTTTCATTTTTTCATGTCTTTCTTGCACTCTCTCTAACCATTATTTGTGATTTACATTTTTCACAATTGTTATATTATTTTAATTTATATTTAATTTTGATAGTGGTTTAAGTAATCAAATTAAGTTATTATTATTGTTAAATTAAAAAAAAAAGTTATTACCGTTGTTTATGATATATTATATGATTTTATTTGATATAGTAATATGTGTACTCATAGTTGTCAAACCGTGAATCGTATTGTGAATTGATTTTTAATTTTTTCGTATCGTGTATCGTAAGATACACAAACACTTAATAAAATTTATAAAAAATTATAAATATACATATATAAAGGATATATTCATTATAAATTTTAAATATATTCAACTAATGACTAATTTATTCATCACTTATGTAATAATATTTAACAAACTAACTAAATAAATCAAACTAGCATGTGTTCATAACATACACATTAAAATTACTTAAATTCAAAAGTGATAATATATTACAAATGACTAAAAAATAATAATTTATTTTCATCATATTCATCAAATTGCCTAATTAATCAACCCTATCTAAGTCAGCGCTATTATCATATTTATAATTTTGCAAATTTATTTTTTTATTAAAAAATTTTTAATCATCATTTGTCATTAACATTTACTATCTCTTATTGTTCTTTCTATTTCTATAAAAAAATTTTGGCATTCTAGTTTCTTGGACTTATAACAGTAACGATAAAAATTAAAAAAATTTAAAATTTTTTAAAAAATATTAAAGTGAAAGGTAAGTGTATATTATGTAGTCCAATTGTAGGAGAGATAAGAAAAAATCTTATGAATATGTTATTTTAGTAAGCTAAATTAAGTAAACTAATAATTTTGTGTTAAAAACAAGTCTAACAACTTGTTAGATTCAAATAAAAGTACAAGTTTTAACAAAAAAATCTCATTTTAAAGCATGTATATGTATTGTACAATACGTACAATTTTACGATATGATACGATTTATACGATACACATATTGTATAATACGATTTATAAGTATTTACGATACGTCAATACAATATGGAACTTTTTATACACAATTCGATACGTATCATACAATACGTATCGTGTATCGTACGATACTGACAACTATGCGTATACTTATTTATTGAAGCATTGATACAAATACAAATTCACTTTAATTGTTTCATTTTAACTCATGTTTATAATTTTTTTTTTTTTTTTAAGGACTAGCAGAGATGAAGAGGACAACTCAAACAATAACATGGAGGTCAAAAACAACTTGGAGGGTGACTTAAAGGAAAACTAATATAGATCTTGTCATAATTCTAGTTGTTTAAGTTTAAAACAATATTTTTATGTCATGGTTTAATTTCAGGATTTCTTTGTATATTCTATATTTTAAATTTTGAACTTATAAGAATTTTTATGTTTTGATGGATCAATTTTTAGTAATCATTTTACTATTGTAACAAGATAATTAAACAAAAATGATATAAAATTAACTTAAAAATAAATAAATAATAAAATATATAAAATATTATCTTTGATGACATAAAAATTTGGTCATAAATAACTTTATAGTGACGACAAAGTTCCTTACAATTTATAGAATAGCGATGTCACTTAACTTCTTGCAAAAACGTTTTAAGTGACAGCTTAACGTCGTCACTATTATTTCTAACTAATGGCGAGGGGTTAAAAGCCCTCACAAATAAATTTTAGCGATGCCATTATTTGTTACTAAAAAGTATGTCGTTAATTTGGAATTCGCAAATAACTAATTGCAACGGTATAAAGGTCCTCACAAATAGTTGTTAACGACGACTGTTTCTCCTCGCTAAAAATACGTTGTCAACTTTTCTCATTGTTTGGTAATATATTTATGAGGGTGAATTTGTTCAATATTGACAGTGGATTGCTTTTGTAAATTATTTATTTGCGAATATATGGTCACAAAATCTCTTTTAGCAACAAGAGCAAATACGTCGGCCTTCGAGAGCTATATGCTCTTGCTAATAATTTTTTGCGATGATATTTGAATTTTTGCGAGAGTATTTTAACCTCGCTAGTAGACTATTTTCTTGTAGTTTGATCAGGATGGTTTGAAGCTAAAGAGCCAATCCTAGAACGTTGTTTCAGAACAATTTGAAAATTACTGTAGTCAATTTGATTCTTACCATTAATTCATGTTCCCAGTGAATTAACAATCAAAATTGAATTGACTGCAAGTATAAAATAATAGAGACCAAATTGAATGTAACCAAAATGTATGGACCAAATTTGTATTTTTGCTAAAAATAAATAACAAAAGTCTAATTGACCGGTCCTCTCAAACTTTGGTCAGATATTCTCTACCAAATAGAACGCCTGAGCATTTCAATCAAAGGGTAAAAAAAAATTAACTAAACAAGTAATGTTAGAAGAAAAAAAAATGTGCTTCAGCATAATGGCCTAACTTGGGCCTATGTCCAACCTTAACAAAAGCAAGGAAGTAGTAACTTATCATGGCCATTGGAGGGCTACACCAGTGGCCTAATGATGAGCAAGTTGGCGTATTCTTTTAACCATAAATCAATATCTAGAATTATAACATCTTAATGATTACTGCAGATATAAACATTTTCAGATTTTACAATTAGAAATTAAGTAGACAGTAACATTTTGATTATATTTTTTCGTTTCCAAAAGAGTAAGAAACCTTTTTCTATGAGATTCCTACTAGAGGGACGGGAGACTGCCATTTTGATTTCCATTATTGCACCAAATCAACCACCTAACATCAAATCATCCAGTAACAAATGTATAGTTTTTTACTCAATTATGCATTAGCAAACATTAATCTTGAATCCAAAACAAAACAGAACCTATTATTATTATTAACCCACATTTGTGGACTAGAAAAGTAAGAGCAATACTCAAATAAGAAAGAAATGTCAAATTCAATAGCATATTCAAAATTGACTAATAAAGCGCATAATAACTTCACGCATTTTGTTAAAATATATGTGAATGGATTTTTCCATTTTAAGTTTTCATTTCTAATTTGTGTTTTTTTATTTTTTTTATGGGCTAATTTTTTTTCCTTATTAAAAATTTGAAGGTTATTCAAAAAGCAAAATCATCATTTTTTTTTGTATTATTTTTATTTTTTATGTCATCATTGTTTTGCATGCATTAGGAGCATGAAATAAAAAGAATAGAAAATTAATTAGTTGCTTCGAATGCGCATCCTCTATCTCAAAGTTCTTGTCCCAGTTCATGTGCGCTCCACTACTCAACGGGTAACATGCATCTATTTATTCTCTTCTATTCTTAATACGCTTAACGTCTTTTTAAGTTTTAAGTATTACACCACCACGCACCATTAGCACGATGGTCGGGATTCAAGTTCTTAAAAAGAAACTTCACATACATATATACTTACATTAAGTTAGAGTAGAATTTTTATTTTGTATAAAAAAATAAAATAAATAAAACATAAAAAATAAAAATAAAAAAGTTTTAAGTCTTACAAATATCCAAATTCATGGTAGAAACAAGCCGCTAGAGCTGAAAGAAAAGTGAAAGAGGCGTGAAATGTCTTTGTACGTGATCAGACATTCACAATCACACCTAAGGGCTGAAGAAAACAAAAATAAAACTAAAGAAAAAAGGGCCATGTGATGTCTTCTGAATTCTAATAATATGTATATTTTTCTTTTATCATTTTTAAGTTTTTGATGGTTGAATAAGAGATCTGTAATTCAATCCTCACTTATATCAAAAATTAATTAGTGTTTTGATTTGATGATAAAGAATTATCATTAGAAACAAACGTCAATAATTAAAACTCTCTCCAAATAAAAAAAAATGTTTTAACTAGAACATGAATTCTCGACATTACTAAGCTAACTTACAGTACTTATAACTTAAAGAGACATTGAAGAATTAAGAATAGAAAATATAAGTAGACACATGTAACCTGTTGAGTGGTGGAGCATGGACTGAGAGGGACTTTTTTTTTTTTTTTTCCTTTTTTTGGGAGCAAGATTGAGTGGGACTTTGAGACAGAAGATGTGCATTCCTTACTTACCATCACACACAACTTTGAATAATCTTCCAAACGTGTTGACAGAAAGTTATATAAACTCTTCTAGACACCAAACTGGACTTTGACTTTATCTTCTTCTTTCCCCCCCCCCCCCCCCCCCCCAACGACTTGTATCTCTGGAAAATCTATCATCTTTAATTTACAAATTTCAGCTATAAATTTAATTTCTGCCAGATTGGTTCTTCAAAAAAAAGTGAGAACTTAAATCTTTTTTGGAGACCATGGGAGAAGAAGCGGCAGATGATCAAACCCCATTTTTTCAAACTCAACCAGCTGAGCATCCTCTCCAGAGAACTGGTTTGGTTTCAGTTCACCCTTTAATTAACCCTTCTTTAGTTCTTTTGTTTTATTTTCAATTAATATGGTGACTATCATAAAGTGCTTTGAAATAACAAAGATTCAAGGGTCATAACTTCTCATTTTTCTATATGTTTCCTTTCACAGTATTGTCAAAATTCCAATTAGCTGCAAATTCAATATTCCTTCTTTCTTTTTTCATAGTTTTCAAGATCCATGCGATAATGAGAAAATCATAGCATGGTATAGGAACTAAAGTCACAGGCAATTGGCAATTTTGGTGCATTTACCTGCCAAATTAATTTAATTTCTCTCATTCTTTTATATTCTTCTAAAATCATTTAATCATTATTCTAATGTCGTGCGCTCTCTAAAGAATTTAATTATAAAATGAGGTACGTAATTGCATGCTAGTACTTATAGAATGGCATACCACAATTATTGGCAAAAGAATAAAAAATAACTTACATCATAAAGCCTCCGAAAGAAGAAATTAGAGAACAATTTTGAAGCGTAAACCATTTTATTAACAGTAATATATCACAAGTGCGTATCTTAAGCACTGGAGTGAAACAAGCTCGATCGGTTTATTCCACCTCTTTCCAAGGCCTATAATAGCATTTCTTTGTGCCATTTTCTTCAGATTATATGGATATACTGCACCAGCACCACCAGCCCTCAACCATGTCTTCTTCAACTTCATCACATGCACTTGGAAGTCCTTGGATGCAGTTTTGTCATTGTGGAAAAAGGGCACCAGTGAAAACATCATGGACTGGTGAAAACATAGGAAGGAGGTTTTGGGCGTGTGAAAAATATGGGGTATTGTGCTAATCTAAAAGCATTTTCTATCATCTTTTTCATAATGGTCTGTGTCAAGTTGTTATTAGAATAACATGACGCTATTTTTATTAGCACTAATCATAATATACAAATTTAACAATTTGTGGAATTTATTGTGTCCAAACTTATTGAATCTGAAAATAATATCTCTCTGCCTCTCTGTTATTTAAGTATTAATTATGTTTAATCTCTTTTTGGCTGCAGGTTGATGATACTTGTGGATACTTTGTTTGGCTTGACCCTCCTCTATGTGCGCGTGGTAGAGAATTGCTGCCTTTGCTTAGAGAGAAGATAGATAGTTTAGAGAAGGAGGTGGCAGCAGCCCGTGTAAAGGAGAAAATTTATCGATTCAGGATGATATTGTGTTTTGGTACTTTTGCTGCTATGGGGTTGGTGTTTATGATCGCATTACGTGCGATAGAATGATATTTATGTACTCTTAACAACTAGATTTACTTTCTTTTTCTTTTCTTTTTTATCTAAGTATAGTGAAATAAAAAAATGTCACTCTTTCACAACTAGACAATGTCCCACGCCATGGGCAAATACTTTGTAATTTCATTTGAAAATTATTTTTATATATTTTTATAGAGATGCATATATAATACTCATTTTGTTGTATAATATTTATAATATTTTTTTCACATTGTTGCTAAATTCTTTGAAACCCGATTTCCTTAATTCATATCTTATAAATTTTTCTTGTCCTAGAAGTAGTTTCTAACTATTGAGGGGATTTTCTTTACTAATCTAGATATATGAGGTTGGAACTGAAAGGTGCTTAGACAAGAAACTATATTTTATTATTAATTTAATATTAAAATGATTAAAATAAAATCTAGATAAAAAGTAGTCTTTATTTTTATAACTGAACACTTATTAAACACTTCTTCAATCACTCCAATCTCACCACCAGATCCTAAGACCCCAATCACAAACACTATGTTCATTATCTAAATGAGATGAAATCATTTGTGTACCAACATAAAGAAAACATGATCAAACAATGAAAAAATAACTAAAAACACTTCCATTTATTAAAATTTAATAGCCTCTAACTAGGCCTCCGTATCCCTAAAAAATTTTGAAATTATCATAATATTTTACTTTTATGGATGTGGCTCATATTGTTTCCATATTAAATAGCAGTCAGTCAAATAATACAAAGAAACCAATAAATTCTATGGTCTAAAACAAAATATAAAAATAAAATAAGAGTGGCTAACTGCATCAGTAATATCAATTAGCTAGAATCAGTATTTATATTTCTCTTCTCTTTAGGGTTCTAAATAAAATACATTTATAACTTTCCCATTTTGAAAATCCCATACAAACAAAGACCTAAAACCAATCATAGCCCTCACAAAACTCATGATGACCTCCAAGCTCCACATCAAAACCGTAAGACACCATCACTTAATACAAAAAAGACAAAAGCTCCCTTCCCTAATTGTCGCCAACTAATACAAGTTAGGTAATGGGGACTTCAGAAATTTTTTTCAAGATAGTCATTAAGAAACTTAAATTATACAAAATCTAACAAATAGAAAACTTCATATATTGACAAAAAAAAAAAAAAAAAAAAACACACAAACACATTAAGTCTTATAATTCCCTTCTACAAACTTTCTTATTTTGAAATCGTTGCATAATAGTCTTATTATCAAAACTGCAAGTTACATCTCTTTCAAAATTTTAGTTAAATAAAAATTTTCTTTGCCATTTTTTTTTTAATTCATAAGGACCTAATATATTGTTAAAGGGACCAAAGTTTAAGGAAAAATTTTGGCTACAAACTTGGTTGTAGCTACAATTCTCACTAAAGAAAATTAACATAGCTACATATTTAAAAAATCTAACCATTAAATCGCATGTTCTTTATATTCTTAAAACGCATGTCAAATTTCATGTCAATCGGATACTATTTATCAATTTTAAGTATAATTTTAGACAACAAAAATTCGAAATATAAACATTTAATTGATGACATAGTTATTGATCTTTGATCTTCTTGAAATTTTGCAAGTGTATAGAATATAAGAAGAAAATGTAATCCAAAGGTGGATTTGTCAAAATTCATAGTCCAATAAAAAAAAATATTGAGTTTGAATGGAGTTATAGTCTTAGTTTACAACCAAATTTGTTATCAAATTTTTTCCAAAATTTAATTATGTTGGTACTAAAAAAATTTGTGAGGTGGTCACAAATTTTTTTAAGGATTAAAAAAAATATAAAATTTTTAAAATTTATATATAATAATATTAATTTTTTCCAGTCAAGGTAGTCGTGTCACCACACTAGACCCAATTTGAAGCCACACCTGATTAGAATAAGATGGAGCGACGATGTTAGGCTAGATATATGTGTACTTGAAGGTATAATAGAACTCATGTACCATAAAATATCAAAAAAATTCCTCAAATCAAAATATCAAAATAACTGTTATCCGACCAAGTCAATCAAGTTGCAAATTTCAGGTCACAAAAAATGTGACCAAATTACATATATACACAGACAGTAAGTCATGAGTACTACTATAGGCTATAGCCCAACCCGTGTCACTCAAAGTTGATGCATTTTCCTAAGTCTCCTCCTAATTGGCTCGTTGTTAAATCTCCTGTTAGAATAATTAAGCAACAATAATGATGGGAACTTGCATCATGATTCCACTCCCACTTCCAAAAGCAGCAACTCTTTTGGTATTTAGGGAACTTCTTAGGCTGCATTAAATAAATCAACTTATTCTAAAAGAAGAAAAAGTTATAAATCAACTACTATTAGTAACTCATTATCAAAAGCTGTTAGCTACAATAAATGAGGCATAGTGAATTAGTAAGTAAACATAATTGTTTGCATTAACAATGGCTAAATAAGAACACTTGATGCCTATGATGAACAGGGAGTAGCGCATCCCCGCAACAGTTTGAAATTATATATGTTGCCAATCATTAAATCAAAGTAATTGATTGTAAAAAAAAAAAAAAAAAAAAAAAAAAACCATTTTATATCTTTTTGAATTATAAAATAATAATTGATTAAGAGGGTATAAAAGTAATTTTCTACAAAATTCAACCTCCTCCCTTTCACAATGTATAAGAGTAATTTCACACTCAAATTTTCGCTCTTGATAATAGCTCTTTGGTGCAGGCAAGGATTGAACCTCAAATCTCTTATTCAACCATCAGAAACTTTACCAGTTAAGATAATTAGAACCCACAATAATTGAGTGGTCAAGTTTTTACTAGTTCAGTATTTCTTATCTAAACTCACTACTAACATTATTTTTTTCTACCTACCAATAACAACTTGTCACATTAGTAATTATCAAATTTTTTATTTTTTTATTTTTGAAAACTTTAGACTTATTGAAAGCAAGTGGTAAAAAATTAATGGGACTAAAACTAGCCACCTTGCTACATACACAAAATTCATAACACTGCATTAATGGGGAAAAACTATGGTTACTGCAATATTATATTCATATGGACCACAGTAAACATTTGGCGAAACTACACAGTAAGTCCCTAAAGTTTACTTGCTAAGCACAATTGGTCCCTAAACTTTTAAGTGAGTGCTATTGGTCCCTAAAGTTTTAAAAATGAGCATTATTGGTCCCTTTGTAAACTTCTGTTAGTTTTTTTGCTTATGTGTCAAATAGAACAATGATGTGTCTTTTTTTAATGACATGGCAACTGTTTTCAGTATTAAAAAATTACTTGCCAGCAAACACATCACCCTCAGGTCAACCATTGTTTCCGACGCACCTCTAGCTCAGGCCAACACTTAGTCCCCCTCCTCAGCTCACCTCCCCAAGCGCTCCTCCTCGTTGTGGACACCTCCTGCGACCTCATATGGATTATCTCTAATAAGCCTCATCAAACAAACTCAATAATTTCTTCAAATGGTACCCAGATTCCAATCTCAAATCAATATTAGAGGAAAATTTGCCCAAGATCTAAGCTTGAATTACAAAACCCATTTTTCAATAACCCCAGTTGCAACAAAATAGATGGTGGAAACCAAGAGGTGGGTCTGTTAGAGAACACATTTAAGCTCACAAAACCACAAAACGAAGAGGTGGGTCTTGCTCTTTTTTTTTTTTTTTTTTTTGGGCTAACTTGGTCTTGCTCCTAATTGATGGTGGCTAGTTTAGTATATTGAACAATAGCAATATTAATAGACGTTATAGAACAAGATTCGAAGGAATAGGAAATGCTTGGGTTTTTGGCTTTTATTTTTAGGGTCAAACAAGAAATGTGCGGTAAGCAAAATTGGGGTTGTAGGGATTGGGTCCAAACACTGCCGATGTAGGTGACAAGGAGGACAGGTTGGGTGGAGACCCAAGGAGGAGGGAGATGAAAATATTGGCCGGATCTAGCAATGGCACCGGAAACTATGGCGGGCTTGAAGCAGTGGCAGTTTGAGGAGAGAACTTGGCATGAGGTGAGTGGTGTTTTTGCTGACATGTAATTTTTTAATTCTAAAAACAGTTGCCATGTCATTAAAAAAAGACACATCATTATTCTGTTAGACACATAGGCAAAAAAACTAACAGAAGTTAACAAAGGGACCGATAATGTTTATTTTTAAAACTTTAGGGACCAATAGCGCTCACGTAAAACTTTAGGGACCAATTGCGCTCAGTAGGTAAACTTTAGGGACTTGTACTGTAGTTTTGCCTAAACATTTCATTTTACACCATCACAACTTTTCATCTCAACAAATATAAAATTTATTGTGCTATTGCTCCATCTTTTCATTCCCTTTTCTCTTTCATTCTACCAATAGGTCCAAAACAAAGGACAATACATCATTTGCTTTCCACCCATTTGCTTTTCCTTCTATGGAACATTATTAATAATTGACTCTCGCATTTGGGCACATGTCCCATTGCAATTATCTTTTTTCTATTGAATCTGCATTAAGACATATACTGTTCTCTCGTATGGTCAATTATCATTGCACTATAATTGACATGTACTTGTTTGAATTTGCACATAGTATATAACCTGCGTAACAAACATAAAGTCCTTACGCAAGTTGCCATCCACTTTTCCACAACCAGACCTTTCATCTATAGACAAAGTCCAAAATAGAACAAAACCATTCTTATTATATGATTATTATTATCTAATTAATTAGCCCCTCGTTTTCAGATTTGAAAAATAAGAGCCGTAGTAGAGTAATCAAACAAGAAAGCAATATCAGGAGCATATCCAAATTGTTTAAAACCCAAGATAATTTAGGCATTTTGTTTAAAGGGTAAAATCTAAAATTACATTATCTTAGGTGTTGTATTAATATAGGTTAATTACTCCATGACCGTGTAGTACAATTTGTTCACCAATGCACTTTTTTGTGTGCAGTAAAGTCATATGGTTAAATTTATTTGAAAAACTTAAGGTATAACACTTAAAAGAAACGGTATCAAATTTACCTTATTAAAATATATGAAGTGCAATTATAGGTTTATATTGTACTAGGTATGTGAATCTTACATTGTAAATTAAACAAATGTGTATAATGATGTATACTTTTTACAATATGTACAAAATTATACACATTTGTATGGTTTATAATGTGTAAAACTTACATTATTAATATAATGTAAACTAAAAATTTTCCTTACATAAATGGTTTCTTCATTTTAAGTTAGTCATTTCAAATTTGTTCTCCTATTTAACAGAATAAAAAAAAACATAGACTTTGAATTTTTTTTTTTTTTTTTAATCTTTTTTCTGTTACGAGCAAGGATTAAATAATAATAAAAATTAGATGCATACCTTTATGGGTTCATGGAAGAAAGGTAGTTAGGCTTAGTCATGTCTGGTTTAAATTTTCCTTACATAAATGGTTTCTTCATTTTAAGTTAGTCATTTCAAATTTGTTCTCCTATTTAACAGAATAAAAAAAAACATAGACTTTGAATTTTTTTTTTTTTTATCTTTTTTCTGTTACGAGCAAGGATTAAATAATAATAAAAATTAGATGCATACCTTTATGGGTTCATGGAAGAATGGTAGTTAGGTTTAGTCATGTCTGGTTTTTTACTTTTTTTTTTATCTTTTAGAAAACTGTTCAGTCTGTTCTGATTGAAATCAGTTAATGTCAGGTTTCGGGTAGCCAAGTTAACATTATACATTACAATCATTGACCGTTTGCCACCTTAGAATAATCTCCCAGAAAGTACATTAGAAAGTTGTAAACTCTTTAGAACACGGAACTGTAATTTGACTTTTTTTTTTCTTTGCTTCCCACATAATCTATCACTCTGGCAGTTTTATCATCTTTCCAAATTTCAGCTATAAATGAAATTACTTTTCTGGTGGGTTCTTCACAAAAGTGAGCATTTGTTGTTTAAAGGCCATGGGAGAAGAAGATACAGATAATCAGATTCAGGCCCCTTTGTTGCAAACTCAGGCAGCTCAGCGTCCTCTCAAGAGAACTGGTTTGCTTTCACTTTTCAGTTCACCCTTCTTTGATTTGTTTTATTTTCTATGGTGGTGATTAGAAATAGTTTTGAAAGAATAAAGGTTCAAGGGCCTTAACTTCTCTGTTTTCTGCTTTTTAGGATTTATCAGAATTCCCAGGAGTTGCAAATTCAATTTTTTTTTTTTTTTTCCTGTACAGTTTCTTATGTGCCAACGTAGTTTTCATGTTCCATTGAATAATTAGAGAAATTGAGAATGAGATGGGCACAAATTTCACAAAAACTAGGCACCTCTGGTGCGTCTTAACTAGATGTGACCGACTCTGACTAATCTAGTGAGGATCTATAGCCAATCTCAACCCCTAAATTTTGAGAGTAAGGCTTCATCAATGTTGTTGTATCTTACTTGCCATATTCTCTATACAATTAGAATAAAGTATGGGTGCATAGTTGCATTATTTTCCAGTATTCTAATAGAATGAGTTATTTTTCTTTATTATTAGGAGTGTTATATTTTTTTCAATATTGAAGTTCATTTTTTGCTCGAAGGGTATTTTTTTTTTTTTTTTAATATTGAATATTTGAATTTTGAAGGGAATCTATGGACAGCAATAGCACATATAATAACTGGGGTGATAGGATCAGGAGTGCTATCACTAGCATGGAGTATGGCACAGCTTGGGTGGATTGCAGGTCCTTTGGCCATGTTATTCTTTGCTGTAGTTACTGTTGTTGCTACATTCCTTCTTTGCAACTGCTATCGATCTCCTGATCCTGAATATGGTCCCGGTAGAAATCGGTCCTATCTTGAAGCTGTTGACATGAATTTAGGTAACATAAGCAGCTAGCTACTTTACTTTTGATTTCCCATGATTGAATTTGATAATAGTAATACCCATCAAATGACATTTTTTTTCCTGATAAAGTAAAAGATTCATTAGTTAATTAGCTTTAACCAAATATCTTATATAAGGAAATAACATCATTTAAGATAGTTTGAGTCGGAATTTTCATATGGAAGCCACAACTTTTATTTTTTATATGACAAGATATTCATTAGATCATTAAGAGCACAACAGAAAATAAGTGATTCATGTTTCTTTGTGCCAATATTTGAAGAGAAGTTGGACCAATAGAGAGGGTACTACTAACCAATAGAAAAATTGAAAGCAAGAATTCAAGATTGTTGTTAGAGAATGGAGGGAGTCCATCTACCCTTCTAAGAGGATTTGAATTACGCTGTCTATTCTATTGTACAAAATATATGTCATTTTAGATACCTCACCTACCGAATTCAATGTTAGTTGTGCATGAAAAAGAAAACGTGTATATATATATATATATATAAGTTGAAAAAAGAAAGAGGGGCTTGATTATAATATAATGCAAAAACGTGTGGATCTCTTCAACAAAGAAAAAATCTAGGAGCCATTAACTTTGTGAAATCATTATGTTCAAGTCTCATGTAGTGGGTCCTATGGTGTGGTGTGTGTGTGTGTTTAAATCAGGCTGTCACTAGTTTGATTGTGTCATGCAAGTCACTTCCTAATAACTAGTAAGTGTGATATTGACCCTTTCATAGATGGTAAAGGTTGTGGGGCTGTCTTAATAAAGAACCAAATGCTAAGTAGCAATTTATTATAACGGAAAAAATGTCAATACACCCCCTTAAACTTTGAACTAGCGGTCAAAATACGCCCTAAATTTTTTTATTGGCCAATCTACTTCCTAAACTATATGCACCTGTCAAATTATTACTTCAGTTAATTTTAAGTTAAAACACTAATAGAATAAGAGCATATGAGAAGCATGTGGCCTTTAAAAACTAACTAAATCATAGAAAAAAGAGATTGACCGCAGAGGAGGGAGAGAGTGAGAGAGAGAGAGAGAGAGAGAGAGGCAGTAGAGGCATAAGAAAATATCATTTTCTTCCTTGAGTGGGATTGAATGGAGAAAGATGAGGAAGAGTTTGTCATCATCTTCAGTTTCTATGTGGTCTTCGGCAGTAGGGTCTTCTCGAGGAAATCTCTATACTATAATGGAGTGGGCCCGCACAGAGGAGAGTGAATTGGGTGGCCCATCTGGGTTTTCATTGCTGGTTTACGCTTGGAAGAGATGAAAGCTATGGAGAGGTTTTGGCTGGATTATCTTTCACAAATTTGGTTTTGTTTAATTGATTAGTTTGTCTCACTAACTCATTTGTTCATGAACATAGAAATAAAACAATTTACAAGATAATATATATGGATTTCATTTATACATTCTTACCTAGATCTAACAACTTCTTTTAAAGACAAAAAAAGAGTTTATAGGGAGAAAAAAGTTTAGAAAGAGAGGCCCAGCTGTGAAACAACACAACTTGCCTAGAAAAATCCCCATGCCAGCAATTCGACAAGTCTTTCTTGCTAGCTTTATTTCTGGGTTATATGGTAAGGTATTTGTTGGAACTAAGATCCAAAATTTTCCTCTGATGGATCTACTGCCTCTCTCTCTCTCTTCTCTGCCGGTCAGTCTCTCCTTTACACGATAAAAATTAATTTCTGTGTAAACAGTAATTTAGTTAATTTTTAAAGGTCACATGATTCTATGCTCTTATTCCGTTAGTGTTTTGACGTAAAACTAACGGATGTAGTAATTTGGCAGATGTGTATAGTTTAGGGAGTAAATTGACTAATAAAAAAGTTCATGGGGCATTTTGGCTACTAGCTCAAAGTTCAGGGGTGTATGAGCATTTTTTTCCTGTTATAACTTTAGTAAACTTACGCGGTAGACCATCAGCTTGTTTTGAAGAAAATGCCTAATCATCTTTTCAGGAAAAAAAAAAAAAAAAAGGTTTTCTTTCTTCATTTGATGTAAAATAACTAAGCTGGATTATAGCTAATGCTTATATTGGATTGCAGGAAAAAGGAATGCATGGGTGTGTGGCTTCTTTGTGCACTTAAGCTTATTTGGGACAGGCATTGCCTATACAATTACATCTGCTATCAGTATGAGGTTTGTTATATGCTCCTCCTCTCACCACCAACATGATTCTAGAGTGGAGTGATTTTGGTTTCAACTTCAGCTTTTCAAGAATTGTTGCCATTTATTATTTTAGAGATGCATTATAAGAGTTTTTGTTGCCAAATTTTGTAATTTGGGTCAATTAAATTCTAGAGGGGACTATATAAGGAAAACAAAAAATATTGGTTTTGTATTAGGATTGTTGTTAGTGTCACCAAAAAAATAACAGAATTGGCACTTCTATGATTTTACATGGTCAAACATTTTCCATTCAGCACTATTTTTTCTCCCTATGGATGCAGAGCAATCCAGAAATCAAACTGTTACCACAAAGAAGGGCACGAGGCCGCATGTAGTTTTGGAGATACCTCTTATATGTTACTTTTTGGAGTTGTCCAAATTGCACTATCTCAGATACCAAACTTTCACAATATAGACTGGCTATCTATTCTTGCTGCAATCATGTCCTTCACTTATTCTTTCATTGGATTGGGACTTGGCTTCGCAAAAGTTGTAGGTACGCTAGCTCAAGCCGTAGGCTTATACATTGAAAAAGAAAATGGTAAAAGTACACAAAACCCCATGTGGCTTCTTTGTAAAACACATAACCCTCCCGAAGTTTTGAGTGTGACACTTAAGTCCCCATGGTATTGTTTCAGGTGTGAACCATTAAATATCCGTAAAAATAAATGGTGAACTGCTCATGTGATAATATGTGTCCATTTTTAGAGTTACATTTTCACATAAAACAATATCACAGGAGGGTTCAGTGTTAAAATCAAAAACCCCAAGGGAATTAAAAGTGTTATACAATTAATGGTTTACACAAAATAATACCACTCAAACCTCAAGGGGGTTCCATGTTTTACAAGCAAACTACAAAGGGGTTTTCTGTATTTTTCCCAGAGAAAAAAGAAAATTTCAAGAGATTATAAACTTATTACGTTAGTGGTGATTTTTTTTTTTTTTTTTCTTCTTTCTGTATTTTAACTTTTCTTCCAAAAGCTAATAATTTTCTTGTCATAAATATTGCAGGAGATGGATATGTTAAGGGCAGCATTGGAGGAATTTCAACTTCTAGTGCAGCAGATAAAATATGGTTGGTAGCTCAAGCTATAGGAGACATTGCATTTGCCTATCCATACTCTCTCATTGTGATTGAGATACAGGTTTGATACCCTTTAGGTCTACATATTTAACGATTCAGGTACTTAAAAAGAGTTAAAGAGGTTGATATAAATGATGCATTTTGTAAAACATGAAGGATACTTTGAAGTCACCTCCACCAGAAAACCAGACCATGAAGAAGGCCTCAACAATAGCAATTGTAGTTACAACCCTCTTCTACCTCAGCTGTGGAGGCTTTGGATATGCAGCCTTCGGGGATGATACACCAGGGAACCTCTTGACAGGGTTTGGATTCTATGAACCATACTGGCTCATTGATTTTGCTAATGCTTGCATCGTGCTTCATCTACTTGGAGGATATCAGGTAACCCTATTATATGCTAAATTTATCATACTTAATCTTCCAGTTCTTGTTGGCATCTTAAATCTCTGCTATTACAAGCAATAGACCCTTGTTATGTTTCTCTCAGTGGCCAAGATTATGATAGCTATTTCTTTACCATTAGAAGTAGTGCAAAGTGCAGCACAGTACTATATATCTAAAATAGCCAACACAGAATATTGCATTGGTATAACATAGTTTTAGTACTAGAATGCTAGTCTATATATATATTATGCTTTTACATGTGTTTATATTGGCAGGTTTACAGTCAGCCATTGTTTGCAAATGTTGAAAGATGGTTTGCTGACAAGTTTCCAAGCAGTGGATTTGTAAATGATAACTACACTTTAAAATTGCCATTGCTCCCAGAGATAAGATTAAACCTTCTCAGGTTGTGTTTCCGAAGCATTTATGTTGTGTCGACAACTGCAATTGCAATGTTGTTTCCCTACTTCAACCAGGTTTTGGGAGTGCTAGGAGGCTTGAACTTCTGGCCCTTATCGATATATTTTCCAGTGGAGATGTACTTTAAGCAGATGAATATTGAAGCTTGGACAACTAAGTGGATCCTGCTTCGAACTTTCAGCATGTTTTGCTTGCTTGTGACATTATTTTCCTTGATTGGTTCAATTGAAGGACTTATAACTGCAAAATTGAGCTGAGAAACTGCACTTGAGTCCTTTCATAATGGAAAAGGAGGATATAAATATATCTAATGATTTTATGCAGAATGATGATGATGGCCCAAAAATTGTGCAGAAAAATTGTTATTGATTCACGAAAGTACAAAAAATATCAGACTTTATTATTTTTTATGATGTAGGCATCTCTAAGTTTTAATGAGAAGCCTAATACATTGTCAGGATTATAGGGAACTTGACATTGTAAATTGTTGTTTTTAAATATATATGAATTAGAAGAACTTATTCTTTATTCAATTTGTTGAAGAGACTCTTTGCAGGTAATGGCCCAATTTATTGATCAAAAAAAAAATGGCCCAATTTAATGCAAGCAATTTTAGAAACAACGAAATTTTTTATAAGCTGACAAACAATTGAATCTACACATTGGGTTGGTTCAACAATCAACAGGGTTGATAATTGGGTCATAATTTGCCCCCCTTACTTGGGTCAAACCATTCACACAATTTCAAGTTTGCCCAAAATTTTGCACTGGCAATTTATGAGACACTGATCTAGATCCAAAACTGAAAACACTATCAACATCTTTGGTAGTCATAGACTTTTTGGGTGAGAACCACTTTGTTGTGAGACAGAGAGTGCATTAAAATTGATGTACAAGAATACAAACTCCTCAACATCAGTACAATGATGTGTTATATCATGTGATAGGGCCAATTCTATCCAGCAAGGCCACACATGTATATGTTTTGTATGGACACTATAACGGTAAATAACAGTTAAGCCGCCACCAGCCAATCTTGAGGGAATGTGTTAGTTACATGAAATATGGGTTCACATAATGAGACCCGCTGAACCCCACGTGCAACATCAACCTAAGCTTTTGCAACCTTCGAAGGGTCACTCGGTTCAACCTTCTAAGGTGGATTTGTGTGTGAGTCAAGCAGAAAGCCACCCAATAATATATTTTTCTTCTTTTTATTTTTTGCATAAACCCAAAACAAAGTTAGAGAGTCAACAAGAGAGAGAGAGAGAGAGAGAGAGAGAGAGAAAGGGTTGACCGGGTGTCTTATGGGTGAGCTACCGGCCCATCTCTCACACGCACAATAGCGTTGAATTCTTTAATAAAATCATGCACCTTTGATGTCTCTTTTTTACCTTCACAAATTAACACCACCATGCAATTGCAACCCCATTTCCTTTATATAAGAAAACCTACTTTGGTCTCACATATTAGATATCTAACCAACCAAAAATATTATTTCAGCTCCTTTCTTTTTCTTGAAAACATATAAAAAAAAAGATTATAAAAGAGCTTAAGTAGAGAGAGGCAGTAGAGAATTCTCTTTTACTTGTGTCTCTTACTCTAGCCTTCCTTTTTTTTCCATTAATTGCATTAAAAACATTTCTTGCACCCCACATTTGCTTTTATTAGGGAGGAGAGTAAAAAAAAAAATCAAAGATGGGTAGGATTCCATGTTGTGAGAAGGACAATGTGAAAAGGGGACAGTGGACTCCTGAAGAAGACAACAAGCTCTCTTCCTACATTGCCCAACACGGCACCCGTAACTGGCGCCTCATCCCCAAGAATGCTGGTTTGTGCTCTCTCTCTCTCTCTCATAAATGTAGTTACAAAATAACTAAGGCTACTTCTATATTTCATATACAAGGTCTTCAAAGATGCGGCAAGAGTTGCAGGCTAAGGTGGACTAATTACCTGCGTCCTGATCTTAAGCATGGCCAGTTCTCTGATGCAGAAGAGCAAACCATAGTGAAGCTTCATTCTGTTGTCGGTAACAGGTACACCACTTCATGTTGCTCTTTGCTCAAACTGGAATATCAATATTCTTTTGCGAACTAACAAACACTATAAGAGATTAAACAGAACACCAAGTGTGTCATGAATGATTAATCGTCTCATTCTAATTGACCTCAATTTTTAACTTTATATTTATCCTCAAAAGTCCATCGTTTTGTTAGTTTAAACAAGCAGTTCTATTCCTATTTTTTTGTCTCAATATTTTGGGTACTAAGTAATTATTTCCTACATGGGCATCCAGATGGTCACTAATTGCAGCTCAGCTGCCTGGCCGCACAGACAATGATGTTAAAAATCACTGGAACACCAAACTGAAAAAGAAGCTGTCAGGCATGGGAATTGATCCTGTGACCCACAAGCCCTTCTCCCACCTAATGGCTGAAATTGCAACCACACTGGCACCCCCACAGGTGGCTCACCTTGCAGAAGCAGCCCTTGGCTGCTTCAAAGATGAAATGCTCCATCTCCTTACTAAGAAGCGCATTGACTTCCAGATCCAACAACCCAATGCAGCACTAGGGAACACCACTGCCACTTATATTAACAGTAATCAAGACGAAAAAGATGATACCATTGAGAAGATCAAGCTTGGCCTATCAAGGGCTATCCAAGAACCTGAGATGCTACCATCAAACAAGCCATGGGACAGTACTGGAGCGACATCTGCAAATTTTGCAGGGGCCTGCAGTGCTTTCCCTGCATCTATGACTGGATATCAGTATGGCCCGTCATCTTTTGGCAATGACGGGGACAGATCACCATGGAGCCAGAGTATGTGTACAGGAAGCACATGCACAGCAGGGGACCAGCAAGTTCGGTTGCATGAAAAACTTGAGGAAGAAAATGGGGAGGATTCTGAGGGTGGGAAAGGAATCAGAAATGGGTCCAGCATTTTCAGTTCAGACTGTGTCTTATGGGATTTGCCATCTGATGATCTAATGAACCCAATAATTTAAGAAAAGTTACAGAACAGGAGTGCGACGAAGGCAGGAATCCTACTTCAAGGATTAAAAATAAACATCTTACAGCAATTATAATGATTGACATGTAAATAAAGCTCATTTCATAAATCATGATAAAATACAAGAAAAAGCATTATTATTTGCTAATAATTTCAACTATTTGTGTTCAAACTACATCTTTGCTTTTACTAAAAAATACAATGTAGGTCAAGCAAAATATGAAGATGAAGAGGATGTATCAGCCAGAACCTGCAAGTAATCAAGAAGAAAAATAATTTCAGGAAACAGAATTGAAGTTTTTTTATTTTTTTTTTTTTTAACACAAGGCTAGAGTTCTTGGAGAAGTAATATTTCTGCAAAGCTACCTCAAGTTGCTCTTCAGTAAATGAATTTTTCTGAACATTCCATGTATCTGCATGGGTCCGCCGGAACTCAGCAACTGCTTTTGTAACTGTAGATTTTACAGGCGTTGGCTCCCCGGCAAAACGAGCCAGTAATGTAACATGCTCAGGTAACCAACTGGAGGAAAAAAACACCCTAATGCTGATAAGGAACTAATATATCAAAAGGAAAAAAAAAAATATATATATATATATATATAAAAGACTTGGCAATAAAAATCCATTTAGACCATTCATTCTGATGTCCCATCCCTGAATGAGAGCTAAAAGGCAAATAGTTTGAATGTTATTGATATATTAAACAAAAAGGTTTGAATGTTTAAAAAGATCCAGCATAGTTATACCAGAACTCTAGAAGAATTGTAGGACTAGGCAAACCAAGAGGGTTTTGGCTCCTCCTCAATCCGCTTCCCTCAAACAAATCCAGTTGATGAATCCTTTTTTTTTTTTTTTTTTTTTTTGATAAGTAACGGAATTGTATAAATCCAGTTGATGAATCTAAGAAAAACATGTGGTACAACTTTTTTTTCAGCTTTTTGAAAATGGGATTGTTTGAAAAAACTGTACCTAGAAAAAGTGAAATTATAAAAAGTTGTACTTTGAAAGTGCAGGTTGAAAACACACTACCAAATGGGCAGTTAGTTTGTAGGGTCCTAACTTGCCATAAGGAACTGAGCTTTATCCTTTCTGACTTTTTCACCACAGAGATTTTGCACCTCATTTCCACACAAAATTTGTAGACCTTTTCACTATCTTCCATAAGAATGACATGTTTGTACATACACCACTCATTTTAGTCAAATAACCAAAAATCTTTTGGGATCTTTCATTAACTAATATTAGCTAACTAGTCACATTTGGTCAATTTGCACCCATTTAGACCAAAAACCAAGATTTGGTCTTTGGGTTGGTATAAGTGCACCTATTGTTGACTGACGACTCAAAGAAATTGGAATTTGTAGAAATGTTATTAAAGGAACAATCATAATTCAAAGTTTTCTAATCTATAAGTGAATGAAATTTGGTGTGTAAATCCAGTGATAAAAGTTGGTTCCAATTTCAAATTATATATATATATATAAGTAAAACAATAGTTACAATGGGGGAAAGGGGATTTAAATCCTAGATGTCTCCGTTAGAAACCCCAAAAGGTGTGCCAATTCAGCTACAAGCTTCTTGGCAGTTCCAATTTCACATGTAATTTTAAAAATAGTTTTATTTCAGAAATTTGCAGTAACAATTTACTATTGCTATGCTATCAATATACCATTTTAAGAAAACAGACTGGTGGGTTTAGTAACATTTGAAATCACTAACTTGATCCCACCAAACCCACCCATGCTTTAAGTAAGATACATTATGATTGTGTTGGCCATATATTTTCATAGTTACATAAACATCAGATTCATGCATCCTGTGTATTTAAGCTTTCTTTGATTCAACAAAATTATTACTTAAATTTTTTTACGCATCATCGAAGTTGTTACAGCATATCTCTAAAAACTAACTATAAGATCAACTTCTTTTTTTCTTTTTCTTTTTTTATACAAGATAGAAATTCTACTCTAACTTAATCTAAGTGTATATGTGTGTAAAGCACCCTCCTGAAAACTTGAACCCCGGCTCTTGCCCCCTGACACTCCACAAGCACTTATGGAGTGACCATCGCACCAAAAGTGTGCGGTGGTAGATCAACTTCTTTAACTTAATGTAACACACCTGGGCATGTCATACGGCACTGATAACACAGGAGCAGACAAAGCAAGGACAGCACCATGTTGTGTTGGCCAAACATTTTCACAGTTACATAAAAATCAGATTCATGCATCCTATGTATTTAAGCTTTCCTTGATTCAACAAAATTATTACTTAAATTTTTTTACGCATCATCGAAGTTGTTACAGCATATCTCTAAAAACTAACTATAAGATGAACTTCTTTAACTTAATGTAACACACCTGGGCATGTCATACGGCGCTGATAACACAGAAGCAGTCAAAGCAAGGACAGCACCATGTATAGAGGCAATAGAGTGACCAGAACTTATATTTCTGCATTTATAGACATTAGATCAGAATAATGAAACTTTACACGAAATACCTAGTAATAGTGACTCAATACAAAGGGTATCCAAATTATACAATGATTCACATATATAAATACATGAAAACATGCATGAACAACTTACCGGTCAGCATATGACTGCATTATTATTAGTGTTCATCAATACCATGAGGCATAAAATTCAGTACTTAAAATCTCAGGCAGATGAGTACAGATTTCTTTATATTTGACAATGCACTCAAGCACATATTGCATACAAAAATTACTACAATAACAACAAGAAGCAAAGCCTTAGTCCCAACTTTTGAGGTCGGCTATGGATCCTCAACAAATTAGTTAGGGTCAGTCATATGTATTCTTTTCCTCCATTCTGGTCAATCTAAAGTCATACTCACTGTTATTCCCTTAATTGACATGTCTTTTTTCTTACTTCTACTGTGATTTTTGCATATAAAAGATTATATTCATTAAAAAGCATGAATCATGCATCCTGATCCAAAATGCATTCAACAGCTCAACGAAACATTTAGGAGTGGCTCAGCAGAAGCATGAATCATGAACCAGCAGTCCGTCTGTTTCAACCCACTATTCATAATACTATCAGCATTTCCCCAAATCACTCTGGTTTCAACTTCCATGAAACAACAGAACCTTACTAGCAGAAATAGAACTTATTTATGAAATGCAAGCAGACGCGTTTACATGTGTCTATATGCATGCAGGACATGAGACTCTAAGAAAGAATACAGCAGAAAGTGTTGTGCACATGAAAATGCAGATAAATGAGGGTTGTCTCCTCGTCGAAAAGGCATATCAATTAATTAATAACTAAGGACTTCAATAACATGATTCTAACCTCTGCTTTCTCTTTCTTCGAAGATTATTTGCCTTCAAGTAAGCTCTATCACGAAAATCTCTTGCTAGATCTTCGTCCCCGCCCTTCATTAGGCCTGCCAATACTGCTGCAGCATGCTCTCTTACCTGAGCCAGAAGTTAGCTAAATAAGTTGAAAGGAGCTAAATTCTTACCCTAGACCCAAAAACCTTAGCCTTTTTTTTTTTTTTTTTTTTTTTTTTTTTTTTTTTTTTTTTTTTTTTTTTTAGATAAGCCCAAAAACCCTAGCCTGTAAAGAAGAGCTATAGACTCCTAAAAGGTCCCAAAATATTAGGGCATAATTGGTTAAAGAGAAAATCTCAAGAACCACATAACTTGTTCTTACTGTTACTTCATTTCAGGGGTCTATGACTTCTGAATAAAAATGAGTTAGCAATATCATTGTTCTTATCAATAGCATCACAATCTTATATGTCCAAATCTGAACTACCCAAAACATGGATCATATTACACCCAATATTCCACATTACTTTTCAAATAAGCATCTGGAAGTTAATACTTTTTACCCACAGACAAGTAAAAAGAAAACTACTATTGTAGGTTAGAAACTTGCCTCCACTTGGTTATCTATAAGTAGCTTCTCCACAGTGCTCCAGATTTGTTGTTTCTCCACACTTGAGAGAATGAAAGTGTGCCTGTTATAAAGACATAACATGACTTTAAATGCCTCTTCCTATAGCAAACATTTCTCTAAAAACTATGACAGACTCCAGTCCACACAAGATATCAAGTCAATATAAGATATCATGAAAGGCTGAAGATAAAGAGGTAATTAGAAGAAAAAAGAAAAAAAGAAAAAGAAACATTGAATCTTCCTTTATAAATGACATTTTTTGAAGTATAGACACTCGTGCAAAAATATGGATACTGTTAAATTTAACTTCCCCAAGAAGAAATTTATTCAAGATTTGATAAGCTAAACGTATCAAAAACCAAAATACCCCTAACCCCCCCCCCCCCCCCCCCCCCCCGGGGCAGGTCTCTCCCAGGGCCAAAAAGACTTGTAATCATTCAAGGATGCAATGCAAAGGGAAACCTCTTCAGTTACCATACCTATACATAAAGGTTCGCAGATATGTCAGTGTAGCAGATCTAGTCCGCCAGTTAGAATCATTGGCTGAAGAAAGAATCACAGATACGGCCTCCTGGAGATGAGGTTCCCAGAAAATCCTCCATTTTAGCAATTCAAAAGCAGCCTTGGCCAACGTTGACAAATCTTTATTTGATGTTTCCTTCAAAAGGCAGTAATAATTCTCAGATAAGAAGTTGTGATGCGCAACCTACTAGGCATCATGATGCAAATAAAACAAATGAAAAACAAAAACTCCTATAGTATATTGTCTCTGCAATAAATATCTCCAAAGAATTGAAATGTAATACAACAGAAACATCTTAGACTTTGTACAAGGAATCATAAATGTTAAAGATCAGAAGGGGCCATCAAGTTGCATCCTAAAATCTATATGACAAATCAGTATATGGTCTCCTTTCTGTCTCAGTCACCACTGTCGAATTGCACTTTAAGCAGAAAGTACAATCGTGCTCTCTAATTAAGGTAGTAGGGGCACCACTAATGATTATCCCAAACCGAAGCACCCAAAATGAAAAGACAACTACTTCAGGTAGTAGGGACTCCACCAAAATGGAACACTAGCTACTTAAATGGCAGAAGTCTGTCACAAGATATGAATGGCGTTGAACAGATTGTATGAGACTGCAAATCATCAATCTCTCTTAAAAAATAACTACAAAAAGAGAGGAATGAGGGAGCCAAATAATTTAGCAGTTAGAGGGAGTGCGAAGGCATTAAAAATCCATATGCCAAAGAGCACATTGGGATTGAAGTCAAAACAGAATTATGATTTTCAGTATACAATGATTTATCTCACTCAACAGAACAGAATTTCAAAATTATGAAAAGAAATCCATTTTCAGAGGGACTCCTATCTTTGATTTGTAAATTTACTTCAACACCATGCTTTAGATGATTTTGTAGGTTTGTACAAGGGGACACTAACTTTAAAAAATAAATAAATTAAGGAGATACTACTAAAATTAGAGCATTCAAAGAAAACTGGAATAGCAAACAAAGTGAGATGTGCTATTCTAAAAGTTACTTGTTGGAAAATCAAAATTTTAAAATATGAAGAACAAAATAAAAAATTATGGATTTTATAATTTAGAAAAACTAATTCTATCAATATTACTTCAGTTAAGGAATGACCAATTCCAAGTTCTCTCTGACATAGTGGTCAGCAAACCCCAATTAATACCTCAATACTAAACTGACAGGAACATATTTTTTCGATAAGTTAAACAGACAGGAAAATATTTAAAAAATAAAAATCTAAACACTGGTGAATTTCAGAACCAAATATTAATACAATGCAAATCAGTAGAGTAATATTAACACAAGCAAACAGGTGCTCAACATACCTGCAAGGAAATTACAGGATAAAGAAGCCCCACAATTACATCCAGCAAATATGAAGATCTTCCAGACTTCAAAGACGAGATGATAAAATGGAATAGCTACACATAATAGGAAAAATAGATCCGTGAATGACAGATTTTATGAGTTAAAAGGATATTCAACAGCAAAGTTTCCTGAAAATTAGTACCGTTTCCATCCATTTGACATCATCTTGTGAATCTCCATTCAAATGTACATCTTGAAGTTTTGAATCTATTGTGGTCTCCAAATTGTCAGATTGGCTGGTACTCTGAATATTTATTACCACTTCAGATGCTCGTTTTATTAGGAACTGAACCCAACTTCCATCTTTAAGTCTGTTATCAACATCACTATTTCTCCCTTCATGTGAAAAATCATGATCCGAAGACGCATAAAGCCGAATGTTAGAGCACAATACAGAAAGGTTAACACCTATAGCTTCTCTTACCTGTCCATGTGAAAGATGCACAAAACAAAAATAAGAAAATAACTCCCAAGGTTACAAGGAAAATAATATTGTAATGGTTAGTTCTTTGCCTCAATAACATTGTAATTGTTATTTCTTCTCATGTTTAACATTGTTAGAATTATGTATGAACGATTAAATCCACCATTTCCTAATAGCTTAAAATTTTGGGACAATTGGTCATTTATTATGGTATCAGAGCAGGAAGTTCTAAGTCAATTCTTATTTCCACTCTACCATTAAAAATCCCACGTGTTAGGCCCCACTTATTAAGGGGGACTATGGGTCCATATGTGAGGAGTGTTAGAATTAACCTCCATTTGGTAGGGGTGAAAAAGGGATGGAAAATTTTTGGTAGAAAAGAGGGTGGAAAATTGATGTTTTCCATTGTTTGGTTAACAAGCGAAAACAGGGGGAAAATAGTGGGGCCCAAGGGTTTTCCACCTAGGCCCACTAAATTGTTATCTCCCCAAATTGGAAAAAAAACTTGGGTGAAAAGTAGTCAAGTAAAAATGACTTTAACTACCCTTCCACACTACCTTTTAATTTTTATTTCCCTACCCACCATCATTTTTGTCCTATTCCAACCCCTTTTTAGTAAATTCACATAAACTACATATTTCATTCTCTCATTTTTCTACTCAAACAAACAAAGGAAATTTATTTTATTTCTCATCCTTCCACTTTTCCATGCCCCCAACCAAACGGAGCCTTATGGTTATATGATTAAATTCATCATTTCCTAATAGCTTAAACTTTTGGGACAATCAGTAATTTATCAAACATAATCTACACTTACCAAAAAATAAAAGAATGATCTGCATGCATACACATGCACATACAACAAAAGTTAGACCAGAAATCAGTGAGACCTTCAAAGAGGAATTCTTACTTGGGCGGATGAATGGCACATATTACCAAGCAGCTCCTCCAAAAGTTCATTATGCAGACGTATCTCAGCTGCCGGCATTTTCTGTGGGGATATTTCTATAAGTACAGCTGATAGAAAAGCATAGCGCTTGGCTACTATAGTGGTAGTTGCAGTCGAAGGTAAAGGATTTGCCAAACAATCTAAGATTTTTTGCCTCAGAAGAGGAACTTTTGTTCCATACTTTCCCTTTCCAGTAACTGCATAACGTATACAAGCTGCCCACTCAGGTATTGATTCCACTGATTGCGCTAAAATAATATTCTGCAACTGGGCCATCAACCAACTGTCCCATGCTCCTAAAAGACCATCAACATCAGAATGCAACACCCCAGCCAATGCTTCAGCGGCAACACATTGCTTAGACCTCTCCTTGGCATTTGCAAATTCCTCCAAGGTGCTTCTAAGAGCCAACAAAACTGGCATGCCACATTCTTGTATTAACCGTTTAAAAATCCGGGCAAAATTTGAGTAGAAGGTATCACTTCCTAATAAAGAAATCCAGCTAGGGGTACGCGGCCATGAAGCAGAAAAGTCAAAATAAAAACGGGTGATTGATTTGTCTGCAAAGCTCTGAAAAGATGAATTTCCATGTCCTCTGGAAGATGTGCTCTCTGTATCAGTGATTATGTGAACATGGGAAAGACTATTCAAAGTCTCATAAAAAAAACCCTCTTCCTGAAAAATTTTAGTTAAAACTCCTTCCAGTGATGATTTTGTACTTTCTTGTAAGTCACCGGAACCAGAAGAGCCAGACTGTTCCCCAGCTGAAAGTTTATAAGGTGATTCCTTTAACAGTGTATTTAAAGCCGATATTGCAAGTATTCTAGTCTGAGGAAGTTGACTTTTCAAATTCTTCAAGAAGTGACCTGTAAAGTTTTTGAAATGAGAGTATTTGGAAAAGGTTAAAACTGAGACATTTGCACTCAGTTAATTGCATAAGCACTATTGAAAAGCAAAGACACAATTCATCACTCAACAAGAAATATGTACTGACCAGCAGTTTCACTCAAGATCGTTGAAGAGGCATTTGGGTCATTCCGAGATGCCATAGCCAACAGGAGCAGAACTCTATTAGCCATAAGATTATACCTGACAAAAAAAATTTAAAATTAAGACTATATCTAAAATATTTACAATAATCGTAGGTTAAGAGAGTATCATTACTATGAACATAAATTTGCACCTAGTGTTTACTATACTTGCTCAAATGAAGATCTCAACCACCCAAATATTCATTCTATTTTCATTAATTGATAAGAGTCCACACAACAGTCCAAAACAATTCATAACATATAGGGGATAGCCTCAAACAACTTCAGATTAGATAAATAATGAGATTAAGAAAATATAAAAATAATAGTTTTCAAATAGTTAGATATTTACCGCCAATGCAAGCCAATGGAATCAAAACTCATAGAAATAATTTGAGAAACCAAATCTCCAAAAACTTGTCCATCCATGTCATTGTTTGATGTCCTGAAAATGCTTCTAGACACTCCAGCAAAGTAGATGTTGTATTTGACAAATAACTGTTGGCACTCAGACAATGTTAAGCAACAGAATTCACAATTACACACTCTAAATCATCTAATGGGGGAATTTACCTCATTGATTGCTTTCTGGGCTTTCAGTGACTCATGATGGGAGCTTCACGAAGAAACGAAGGAAGATTAAACAGAGTTTCTATTTATATTTTTCAGAATCTAACAATCTTAAACATAAATCAATACAGATTTACCTGGAAAGAATCCCAATGATGAAGGAAGAAAATGCTTTTGGATCCTGGAATAACAAAAGATATATCAGGAAGATGTTGGGTTACACGTGTGAGTGAAATCCCACATTGAATAATGATAAGAAAAATGAGTAGTTAATATAACATAATTGAGCACATACCCATAGGGCTTAGGCCTTTTGGGTTAAAGTGTCTCTATATGTTTTATTATTCAAGGAAACTCTCAAAGGTGTTTATCTATTCATTTTTTTAAGTTTGTTTTAAGTGTTGTCCTGAATGATTACCGTCGTCAAATGCTTGAGAACTGATTGTGAGGCAAGGACTGCACAAGAACCTAGAACCACATTTTCTGGTGCATTTGGGTCCTTTAAATTCTCAGCAAGAGAGAGAACACACTTTGAAATCATAGACGGCCATCTCTTGATCAGCTTCAGTAGAGATTTGCCAGCGAGTCTGGGAACCATGTCAAAATATTAAATCAGATATCATAAATCACCATTACTTTAAAAATAAGAATAATAATCAAACACCATTGCAGCCAAAACCAAAAAAATAAATACTAAGAGAGATTAATATCTCTGAACCACTTGCCAGGAAAATATCAAAGGTTCTAACCATTAGTTTTAGGAATATGTTCCCACCCAGATTGAAAAACTCAAGGCATACCACATTCTAAGATCTGTCGGAAAACACAACTTAACATGTCTTTTTTCCATCATTATTCAATAAAATTCAAATTTTTACCAAAATAGCCAGTCAGACCACATTATATCTGCTAGGGACCCAACATGGAGGCTGCCATTGAGAAATTCACAGAACTACTCCAAACTTGAGAATAAGAGCTAAAGTTTGATCATCATTTTTTTGATAACTTTGAAATTTTATAACTACCAAAGACATCACCTTATCTACATGTGGGCTGTAGGCAGTGTCTTCTAATTGATTTCATTCCCTCTATTGGATCATTGCTTCTAGAATGATCTTGTGCCCTTTTATAATTATTAATAAAAATTCAGTATAGCAGTCTATATAGTAATTTTTAAATTACTAAATCTAAAATGCGCATTACATGTTCTGTGCTACACAAGTCACATTACATTCAAAATAGACAATAGGATCTAGTGCCCATTTGGCATAGCAGTTTGAAACCACACTTTCTTAAAACACAGATTTTTAAATCTCACTTTTTTCTAAGTACAGCTTTTTCAAACAGCACTTATTCCAAAAGCTCAAAATAGGGTGTACCAAACAGGCACTTAGAAGATCTGTACTATGATTTGATCATATAGTAGGTCAAAGAAGATCGGTGGACTCACAAGCGAACAGTTTCATAACTGTGCAAAGATAGATTTAGAAGATCGTCCATCAAGAGATTCAGATGATCTGATGGAATGAACTTTGAACTCGTACGTAATAGATGATAGGATGACTGTGAGGATCTCCATGTATTGTGCATGTATGCCTTATCAATGAGTGCCCACCTTGGCCTGGAATGAAAGAAAAGAATCAGTTTTTAAATGCTATTGATACATAATTTCATGTCAAAATAGAGATCCAATGAGAATATTCATCACCTTCTCTTTCCCTTAGAATGAGATGACACAATAAAATTAATTGGAGGTTCAACTATGGCAGCAGATTCCAACTTCCAAGCCTGCCTGTGATTTGACCACTCATCATATTCCAAACTTCCTGTATGACAAAAATCAAGAATAATTTATGAGAGGCAGGACATAAAAGAAAAAGGATTAATATCCAGCTCATCTAAACACAGTGTGCATTACCATAGTTTGCTAATGCATCCATAATACGAATAATGAGTATCAATAAAATGCTGTCATCAGATTTTTCCTCTAACAAGTATCTGCTCAAAGCACAAAGATCAATGAGGTTTAGCAAATCAGACCCAGCCAAATAGGAGTAATGTCCAGAGCAATACTGAAGTTTAAACATTACTTGCATGAGGCATGAATAACCTCAGCAGCTTTTTCCCGCAGTTGAGTGCTGCCAACACTTGAACCTGTTGCTCCAGCTATTAAGAAAGAAGTATGATCTGGATCTTCAACCACTGCATTGCTGGAGGACGGCCTGAAATCAGGCAAGCAAGACAAAACACCTTGCAATGATGAATCAATCCGCAAAAGAGTCACTTTCAAGTGCTCTTTCTCATCTCCTGTGTGACAGATTGCATGTAAATTGTCAGATAATGGACAAACCTGTATAAACTTCGTGTTCATCTGTATACTGATAATGTAAATTAAAATAATGTGGCATTAATAAAATGATATATACTGAAGAATACATCATTTCTTTTGAGATGAGATTTTTTATTTTTTACTACATCAGTTAGGTTATGGGAAAAGTTCCTTGAGGAATAACTATGATAATTACCTGAATCTGAATGGATTTTAGTTTGGCACATTGTAAAAAGATCATCCAAAGCCGCTTTAAAATGAAGATCCAAGAGTTCGTTTGCAAAATTAACTTCTTCATCACTAGGAATATGCCACTTAGGGCCTATTGGCAGTTCATTATTGGAATAATCTTTTGTGCTGATCCATTCCTCTAGTTCAGAAGCCACAGGGTGACGGAAGATGCACCTAAGAAACCAGAATTTTGAGGATTTCATTTTCAAATAAAGAAATTAAATTAATAAGCATTTAAATACGACCACTAATGGAAAGAGGAAAACATACTTGTACTGATCAATAGGATAATAAAGAATCAGGCTACCAAGGAGGGAACGGAGAAGATGATCACCAGCACCATTGACCTGTCAAATGACCAAAAAATTCTTGACGAATGAGATTTTATAAATAAATAAATAAATAAATAAAAAACAAAGAATCACAGATGCAAGCCTCAAGAGCAGGTACTTTAATCAACAACAGAATAGATACAAGACCTTCCAAGATGGAGAATCAAAAGCAGAAGCAATAGCTTCCTTAAACTGATCCTTGTAACGGAGAAGAGCAGGACCCCCATAACTGATGGCAACTGATAGTGTTTTCAATTGATAATCAATTGATGTTTCAAGAGCAGGAGAAAGTGTGGGTTTTGCCTGAAAAGAAACCAATTCAAATTTCAAAAGAAGAACTTAGGTTCAACGTGAAAACATATAACACACACCATACATGGGAGAAGCACCTTTATTGAAACAGAGGACTTAGAAGTTCCTCTTCCTCCAAATCCTGTAACTGGCACTCCTTCTAAAGAGGAGATAACAGAGGACAAAATGGGCTCAATAAGGTGAGTAACTGCCTCTTCTGGGTTTGAATGCACACATGCACAACAAAGCAGTCCAACCTCAGCAATTGCCCCTGGAAGGATATTTGTCTTCACAAACTTACAAACTTTTTTTAAAGCCTGTTAGGAGCATGAAGAAAAGTAATAAGAACATCTTTGATTGAGATTCTAAAATTTAAAAAGAACTGAACTGAATATCATTAACCAGAACTAAACCTGCGTATACAGGGATTTTGAAAGTCTCCCAAGCAAGATTTCAAGCATGCAATAGTAGTAAGGACCATCCTCAACGAGAAAAGTTCCTGATGTTGCAGATGAATGTAGGCCTTCATTCCTGCAGCAGCAGTAACCAATTATTCCAATGCATAATAGAAATGTAGAACAGAAGATATGGAAGAACTGAATGTTAATACTAACGTAACACTGCTGGGTTCCAAGTGCAGAAGCAAGGAAAATAGGCGACATAAGAATTCATCAAGCCATTCAGAAAAACGAATCATAGGCAGGAATGACGACTCATCTGTGTTATCATCCAAATAAGCCAACTGCAAGTATAAATGGATTAGTAAAAGCATTTACTCATGGTTATAAGGGCAATAATAATCAAGTATTCTAAGAATATTAAGGGCTTGTGTGCTTACATTGGAAAAAATGGAGCCAATTAGTTGCATGGTTGCCAAGGTTTTAGGAGGATCATTGGCATCCATTCCAAGTAATACATTGGACAATGAAACCATCAAAAGATCAGTGAACTCATCACCACTTTCAACTGATTCTACTGAAGTTGATTGGGAGGTGAGAAATAGTGAACGCCCAACAAATGCTACTGACATTACAGCAATTTTCAGCTGGTGGGTGGCAGTCATCTGACTAGACACAACGTTGGTGAAAGAGAAGTTAATGTGATGAAACAAGCAAAACTTAAAGGGGTGAACAATAACTTTTTTTTTATAGGTAATAACAATCTTTATTGATAATAAAAGGACAATGAGTTTACGATAGCAAACTTACTGCACAGAAATGAATACAAACCAATCAAATGGAAAAACTAACAGAATTAAGGAAGTCAAACAAAGAGAGACAATAAACCCTCAAATACGAGACCACTCAAACAAAGTCCTAAGTAGCAAAGACCACTCAAACAAATGGGTGAACAATACTATTAATAGGACATTGTTTCACAAATGCACAGGTGTTTTCCATCAGGAAAACTGCAGACCATCATTATAAGTTTCAACAATTCTGTGATATAATGAAATAAAAGATACAAACTTACTTACCGTCTCTAAGGCCATATGGAATCGAGATGCCACAAAAGGAAGAACCAAAGAGGGCTCCACATAAGACAAAACAGAAGTTGCTGCAGCAACTGTCTCAGATAAATGCTCATTCTTGCTATATTGACCACGATCAATTAACTTCAGCACCACATTGACGAAATACATCCTTTCTGATCTTCCAAGAAGCAGTTCGGGCTGTCTACTGTTTTCTGTGTTCCTGCAGTAACAGTACTTTAGTAGAAAGAATAAAAATGTGCTAAAGCATGAAGAACAGATTTATATCATCATGCAGGAAATTCTTACTGTTGCTCATGCTGTAGGCGTTTCTCGAATTGTATTACCAAATGGAACAAAAATCGCTCCAATGAATAAGTCCAACGACCACCATTGGAGGGATGGTAATATCTACAACAATAGACACCAGTAAAGAACTGACAGTTTTTATTACCAACTCACATGCTTAGAAAAATAAAATAAAATGTGTATGAGAATGTGAGTGAACAAACTGTTCCAAGAGGTTGACCAATTTCTCAAACTGATCTTGCATCGAACTACCAGGTCTTAATAGATACACCTGCCACCAAAATTATAAAACATATACCAACATCTTAGGAACCATCCAAATGGGGACCACTTCATGCAAAGAGTAAAATGTAGGCCATAGCACAAAAGTCTTACAATTGCTTTTGCAATGGCCTTTGCTGGGGTGACTGTTTTATTGGAGAACAAGAACCTTGTGTTTCGGGGAACATCCACAGAAAAAGGATATGATCCACTTCCATTTGCCACAGGAACCTGTGGTTGACAGATTGGGTGAAGGCATATAAGTGTGTGTAGTAACAATAATATTAATAACAATATAGCAATAACAACAACAATAATAATAATAATAGTAATTCTTATTAACAGTAGCAGCAGCAGTAGAAAGTCTTAGGCTCCATTTCATAGTTAAATGTTCTCCAGAAAACATTTTAATAATTTTTGGGTGTGTAAAAAACCTTAAGTCAAACCGTTAATATTTTTAGCTGACCAGGAAAACACATTTGTAAAAGTTGTAAATTGTTTTACGGCAATTCCCCCCCCACCCCCCCCCCATTCTCTCTTTCACAAACAGACCTCCACCCTCCTTGCTCTCCTTCTCACACCCAAAGGATGCCAGCTGTGGGACATGGGATCGTTAGCATGGTGGCACAGTGGTGAAGTGGCATGGTGGCGCAGTGATCGTCGGTGCAGAGGATTCATTTTTTTCTGATCCACTTGGTGGTCAAATGTTGGGGTTTGTTGAGGCGCAAAGGCTTGGCGGTCAATGATGGCAGGCAAGCGGTGGCCATCAGCACTCTGCTGATCTGCAACTGCAGATGATCTGTTAAGGGTGTTGTGATTTTGGGATTTTTCTACCAATTTGTAATGGATGTTTGGGATTTTCCTGCTGCCAATCTGTAATGGGTATTGTGGATATGTAGAGTTATGATCTATTTGGGTGTTTTGTCCTGTAACGGGTTTTGGTTGTGGATATACAGATTTTATGATGGAGGAAATTTTCCACATTTTATCTAGCAACAAACACCGAAAAATAATTTCTGAAGCATTTTCAAAAATGCAACCAAATACTAAAAAAGAAAATGCTTTCCCTAGCTGAAAAAATTTTACAATAAAACAAACGGAGCCTTATAATTATTTTAGGCCATCTTGTAGGAGCAAAAAAAAACATGATTTAATTGCTTGACATTATTGATGCATAATCAATCAAGGATCTACAATTTCTGTCAAAATTTACTTCTACTTTATTTATGATAAGCATTAGTTAGAAGAAAATCATGTCCAAGTACAAGACTCATATCCACATGCTAGGAACCACTGTATGTAACCAGTATCAATACATATTCAACACTATTTAAACAATTCATACACTCACCTCAAACATATTCAAGTATCTGGCAAAAAGTGTGGGTAAGAAACACTCCCATTCTATGGAGTTGCAGTTCTTTACAACACGAGCTACTAGAGCAGCCCATTGACTATTCCAAAATTGGCAATTTGGCATCGAGTCCCACAGGTCTATACACGATTTAATCCAATCACTGCCATGCCAACAATAGGAAGTTAATTTCCCAAACAAGCCACATAAAGAAAACCACAAAGAATCGAAGTTCTCAAAATTATGTGCTGCTTACAACAACAACAAGCCTTAATCCCAAATTTTTGGGGTTGGCTATGGATTCTCAACAAAAATATGTGCTGCTTACTTTGTAAAAAAGTCCTGGTTGTCTAAATTTGTAGGAAGAAACAGTCTCACAAACCCAGATCCTTCAAATGATGAATTATGCCATGGATTTTCCAATAAAGATCTGCAGGTTTGTTACAATAGATGGTAAGCAACAAAAAGTAAAGAATGAACACACAGAGCTTTCACTATTATGACCACGCCAAAAATTCAATTTAATTGGGACGAGTGACTCCACATCTTAACATTCCTAACATGAATACTATAAATTCAGTATAGTACAAAGTTTGAAGAGATTTAAAGCCTACATTGACCACATTGATTTCTATTCAGGCTACCTACTTTTTGTTGCTGAATCATCAAAGGCTAAACATCGGGGACTGCAGGAGAGTACAGATGTTTAACAAAAAGTGAATACTGAAGTGACCAAATTGAGTTTTTTTATTATTTCTAAAACCTAATATTTTGGTTGTTTTAAGATTATTAAAAAAGAAATAATAAAATAATATTTCCACAAAAATAACATGAATTTTCATAGACAATGTCTGGTGTACTTGATGTAGCTATTAATAAAACAAATTACTAAAACTCTAGTGTATTCTGCCTCCATGAAAAAGCTAAAGGTCAGAAACATTAAATATATGCCATATGTAACTTAAGAGATAGAATCATATGTAATTCACTTTGAAAAAATCCAAAATCAAATTGAACCTACTGATGGCCAAATAAATCCAAAGTAACTTCAAGGCTTTTAGACAGATCAACAAAGTCAAAGAGAGAGACCCTCAGAGCACTGACCTAAACTCAGACCATATCTCAAAGGCAGAACCTGGTGGGAAAAACCTCCGGCAGGATCGAACAAGGGAAGTAATAGCCTCAAAATGTCTCTGTCTCAATCTCCACCCTTCAGGACCAGTATCCCTGTAACAGATGAATAATCCTAAGTCATCAGCATATAAAGTTTCCAAAACTAGGAAGTACAAGACAAAAAATAGTGTATATGCAATTCAGTGAAGCAAAAAAAAGCAATTATTGACAGGTCAAGAAAAATTCAACTATATTAAGTTGAAGGGAATGCAAAGAAGTATGACAGCAACAACAAAGAGAAAGACTTTAAGCTAGAGACCTTAGATCATTAAGAATTTACTTTGTGATACAGATTTTTTTTTATTGGAATGATTTCCCTTTGGTTAATGTGGGTAATTTTGAAAAAGAAAAACCACAAAATTAATGATGGCATGCTCTCTTTTATTGAGATGAAAACATTGTTTGCAAGGTTGTTTGAATGGGCCCGAACATTTGGCACTAGATGCATGTTCTGTTGTAGAATTTATTGATTCTATTTCCTTTAGATTGTAATTTTTGTATATTTTAATTCTTCAGGTTCACTGTGTGTATACATCCTGTGTACATTACGCATTCCTCTTTTCAATAAATTGCATAATACTTATCCAAAAAAAAAAAGCTTCAAAAGCACTAAACAGTTTTAGTGCATAAATAGGAGATTTCATGATAAAATATCTTTTTCCTTTTTTTGGATCGGTTATTTATACACAATCCAACATAACCTCATCATTTGCCTCATTCTTATTTGGGGGTGGGGGGTGAGCTGCCATTGAGTGTTCATAATAAATTATCATAATTTAACCAATCAATTAAATCATGGCAATACTTTGTTGAACTAAGAATAAATAAATAAATGAAAACAATACATTTGAAGGAAAATACTTAAAACTCACCTTGTGAAATGTGTATTAACCAAAGTATCGTACAAAGGTCGCCATTGAACTTTCAAGGACAACTTCTTCCGATACTTATTAAGTACCCTTACTAAGATATTTCCCCATCTAACCTAATCAACACAAACGGAACATCATATCAGAAAAGAAAAATTGTAAAAGTAAATATGTACAAGGAGAAAATATTTCACATGAGACAATAGATCACCTGGGCATAAAGCTTGTTTTGTGAGTTTTTAAACAACTCCAACCCTATCTCAACAAGTGTGCTGACATCTTCCAAAGATACATCACTTTTTGCCTTTATGAAACTGCATAACAAATAAATTCAAGTCAGATTTCAATCCAGTCACCAATCAATATAGATGGGACAAGGCATGGATGAGCTAGCTCCATCCGCTTCACCAACAAGTTCTGCAATTACTAGCTATAAGTGAAAAAAGACAAGTCTGATAGAAGGACCAGATCAACTATGTGCCAAAAAAAGAAACAAAAAACAAACAAAACAAATTTTCAACAATTTCTGAAAAGAACTTTTTCAATTGAAAAGCAATATAAACACATTAGATCTACATCTTCCAAACCAATTGATATATATCTACACCAGATTGAGACCAACCATAATTTGTGTGCCTCCAACATAAAAAAATTTACTATGACATATATCTCACACGCACCATCCATAACACAAAGTAATTTGCTTCATGCATCTTTTTGAGTGACTCTCAGCGATATCCTTAGTACAAGGCCTGTGTAATTGGGGTCCATCGTACTCTTGTTTTTTAATTTTAATAAAGTTTTACTTAAAAAAATATGTAATTTATAAAATAAATAAAACATAGTTATTTGCCATTAAGAGACTCATACATCACCAAACACCAACACAATGAGAGATAATGTATGACCAGTATTAATTATTAAATAAGCAAAATTAGAAATATATGTGACAAAGAGCCATATAGGCACAAGGCAACCCCTAATGTGCTAGTGCATGAGATCTTATATTGATGAACCGACACCTCCAAGCAACTGAAATCCATGGTGACAGCTTAAAGCTTGCTTTGAAAATGTAAGGTTTAGTAGTTAGAACTGGATATCTTCAGAATTTGTCAAGGTATAGCATGAAGTGTCTTCCATGTGAAGTTGTTACGGTCATTATGACTGGTGGTGAAGTTTGTTAAAATGGACAATAGTTTAACAATGTAATCACAAGTTGAGGATTACATTCTGTTATGCACCTCACTTTATTGATTTTTAACCAAATCTCTTATTGATTTTCATTCTTTTATAAGTGATTCTCATTCAATTCCTGGCTTGAATCAGTGATCAAATGGTTTTACATTTCAAAGGTCATGACACTTCAGCGAGGCTTGCATTTGCTTGTGTCTATGGAGGGCAGGAAATCATTAAAATATTGGTTGAATGATTAAATTCATCATTTCCTAACAACTTAAGCTGTTGGGGTAACTTGGGAAAATTGGTAATTTATCATGGTAAGCAGAACAAGTGTACCTGAGTTCAAACCTTGTCTCTGCTCTACCTCCCATTTAAAAAGTTTAAAAAATCCCATGGGTTAGGCCCCACTTATTAAGGGAAAGGCTAGGCCCACACGCGAGGGGAGTGTTCAAATATTGGTAAGATTATTAAATTCACAATTCCCTAACAACTTAAGCTTTTGGAAGAATTGGTAATTTATCAAATATGTTTCTAATTTATCATCAAAATTTAAAACGATACCAATTGGTAATTCACTATTTGGACATCCATATTGAAAGTTGGTCAGCCCTGAACTAGTCAAATGCGCTCCCTCAAAATGTTATGTCAGCACTTATAGCAGACACTAGGGTCTACCTCTAGTGCACACCATCTATGCCATCTTATGAACCAAAGCACTCTCAATCTCCCAATGCCAACTTGTATAAGAGGCAAAAGCCAACTATCATTTCTTTTGTATGGCCCATAGCAAAAAGCAATCAGTTAAGCAAGGATTTAGGTTAGCCTACCACTCAAGCCAACCTAAATGGGAGGGAGGCTCCTTGTATTCAGTGATGTCAACCCCACCAACCCCACAAATGCAGCAGGGCAGAAGATTCCAATGATAAACTCATATTCATAAGTAGTGCTACTTGGCTCCATTCCTAGAGGCAGAGTATCTATCAATGCCACAACCCCTACCCTCTAAATGCAAACACCCTAAAAATATGAAATTCACCAGTGCAAGTCCCAGGGGCCTCATTCCAAGTCTTGTATCCCACTACTGCCATAGTCATCCCTCAGCTCCCCGACTCAAGCTAAGGCATACATACTCTTCAGCAAAAATTTCTGTAGAAATGCCTCTATTTCTCAATATCAGGACAGATAAACAAGTTCATTATCTATTGTTTCATGTAACTCAACCCCTAAAGCTTGTCTATCGCTATTGCTTAATTACTTTGATAAATTTATAAAGAAATAAAAAATCACACCATTTTCAAGTGAAATTAGAACAGTTATACATAGATAAATGTCATCCAAGTACCACCAACAACCCACGTAGTGAGGTAGGTATTAATATGAACAAAGACAGCTTTATATAAGAAAATTGAAACAAAAAAGTTAAAGGGCCAAGCCATAAACGAAGAACAAAAGGCACCCAATAATCCACCTTATCTTCACCGTCAATGATTCATTTCCTAACTCACTCGTTGATCAAACGGGCACCCAATAATCCACAATTCAGAACCATCAAAATTATTGTCATTTACTCGTGCAAACAAAAGGCATAACCAAATTCTAGAGACAAAATCAAAACCAAACAAATTTTCAACATGAATTCAAAAAAGGAAAAAACAAAACACACCCAGAATCGAAATGATTCTGAAAAATCCCAGAAGACCCAAAATTTAGAGTTCAAATTGAGAAAAAAAGAAAGACCCAAGATCGAAAACAAATTGAAAAAGGAAAAACATAAACAAGAAAGAGCAAAGAAAATTAAAGAAAGCTCACAGGTCGATGACAGAGATCCACTTGAGAGTGGAGTAGACAGAATCTGGGTCATCAGGTTTGAAAGAGTTCTTGACAGAGCAGACGACCCGAGAGAATGAGTCTTTCTCTCTCTTGGTCTCTTGGGCCACCGGTGGTGGAAGCCAAGCATTGTAGAGATGCATTTTTTTTTAGTTTTAGTGTTTTGAAGCAAATGAAGAAGTAGAAGAAGAACACGAAGGCTTGGATGAAATGTGCGAGGAATGGTATTCACTATATATATAATGTTTTATGTGCGTGTGAATTGGTCTGGCTTTTCTTTCTCAACAAGAAAGTTGGGACTATACAGAACAAAAAACCAAGGCCCCAAAATGCAAACAACGAAAGTTGCAGCTGAAAGTTGAAAGAGAGTAGGATGGTCCTACATGACTTTTCAGTAACCAATAGGAAACTTACTGGTATGGTAATCTTACAGATTTTTCTAGGGGAGGGTGAAAGTAGACGGTTTCACCTAGTACTCACGAAAACATCTCCACACTCACTCTCTCTAACACACACATTTCGATAGTGCTCGAAATAATAGAGTTGGTATCTAATGAGACTGCTCGATGGAGCGGATAGAGCTGGTCACTCCCATTATAAGTTTGTTTAAATACCGCTTATTATTGAAAATTAAAAATATTGTAGTAAAATAATTTTTAAATATGTGAATAGTGCTGTATGACCTAGATTTAAAGAAAAAGTTATTGAATATGGTACTTATGAGTCCTGTGAACAGTGCACGAGACCCACAGGAAAAAACGCTTTCGTTGGAAAACGCGCAAAACGTGCTTCCCAAACGGAGGCTATGTGGAATTTTTTTTTCATTTAACATTAGATTGCTAAGGATTTCGTTAGTTGCCCAGTTTCAAAACAAAGTGGAACAGTAACATCTCAAGTTTTTAAAACTCGAGTTTCGAGTAGAAATCGAGTTTCGAGTAGAAATCGAGTTTCTAATACTCGAGATCCTGAGTTACAAACATCTAACGTGGACTTTTTTTCACGTGGAGCCACATTGAAATCAGGTTTCTAATACTCAATTTGTGATCATATTTCAAACACAAAACACAGACTCAACTTTTATTTCACTTCTCACTCTCACTTAAGCGTCCAGAACACTCTCACTCTTCTTCACACCCAAACATACAAACCCCAAACCCTCACTCTACCGGAGACAAGCGCATCTCATCGGCGGCAAAGAACCCATCGGCGGTAGAAACCTCTCGTCTCCTCTCATTAGCGACCTCTCACTCAAAATCTCGCTCAGCTCTCTCACTGCCTCGCATTGAGGTCAGTAGTAAAACACAGCCCCTCTCCTTCTATATTTACTCACAAAAATTTGGCAGTTCTCCTATCTTTATCACTACTCCCATTTATTCATTATCAAGCCACATCAATCCATTGGGAATTTTGTTTTTCCCTCATTTTCACGTAAGTCTATGGTCCACTCCCACCAAACCATTTTTCAAACGTCATTGTATTCATCTCATCCTAGCCCACCATGGTGAGATAGCCTTCGTCATAGCGTCCCTCAACTTTGTTGACCTATGGCAAGCAATTGGTTCTCTCAATTTACCCCCCCCCCCCCTTGTAATGTGGATTAAAATGGGTTTTTGATATGCCAGCCACGACGGCGACTATGTGAGCTTGGGCTTGGCTGAGTAGTATGGGGACAACAATATGGGTGTAAGCTTTACTATGGGGTTACTAGCATGAGAGGAATAGTTGCTTATGATTCTGTATTGTCTCATTTAAGAGAGCTTTTTATACTCAAACGAGGGAAATGCAAGGAATTACGAACTACGAAAATAATGCATTGTGGATCAAACAAGACTAACAACTAAGAACTTAAATCAAATTGAAACAAACTTGTATAAACAAGATTACAAGGAAGCACTAACAAGCATAAACACCTTCTAGAACCCTATGAATTGTGAGAAAATCTCATAAGAAACTAAATATTACAAGAGAATGATTTGATCTCTATATAGGTAAGTTTGTAAACGGAGAGTGGTGTGTTTCTCTTGAAAATGAGTCCTCTATTTATACTTGAAACTTGACATTTACTAACAGTTGTTCCTTTCATGTGTTTCTCTCTCCTTGAGCTTCACTGACACACGTCACAATTTTTTACAGAGTATTATGCTTTGCAACTTCTTAAAACTACTTCAATGCCACTTATCTCTACTGCGTACACTTTTACAAGAGTTAGTAACTGTTATATCATTCCACGTTACTTTCTATGTTCCTGTGCTTTTACAAGTGTAATTACCCTATCGTGCCACTTGTTACATTCTTGAAAATTTTGGAAATTTTGAATTAATACCAACACGAGTGAAGGATATTATTTATGAGTTCTATTAGAAACCTAATTTCTCAATTGACCTAAACCTGCATATATAAACATTCTTAAGCATGTTTCTCAAGTAAAGAGAGAGCAGCCCACCAAAAGCAAATCTGAAAAGCAATATCCTTGAGCCAAAAAAAAAAAAAAAAACTCTCTTTGTTCATTGATAAAATCATAATGTGATCTATTCCACTTGTGATTCAACCAATGTTCTTGAAACCGCAAAGCTTGCCCTACAACAATGGGTCGTTTTTGCTAGCTTTCAAGGTTTTAGATTGTAAACAAGTTCGTTCATAGAGGAGACTCGCATCAAAGGGTTTGTAAGTAGACTATTGTAACTATTTTGCCTAGTGACTTTTTTTACGAGATTGGATTTCTAGGGGAGGTTTTTTCATTGAAAAGTTTCTTCATTTGTTTTCTACTTCATCATCAAAATCTATGTACTTTTTATTACTTTTTGCTATTATTGCTTTTCTTTTGGTGAGTGATTACTATGGTTGATTACTTGTTGAATTATTAAGTGGTTGAATTAATCCAATTAACCTGCTGAACGTCATCAAAAAGTTCAAAACTTTATGATGAGAGATAGTTAAAGGCGGCTGTATGTAACATTTTCTTAAATAAATAATACTATATCCATGAAAGTGGTTTGTGTCAAAAGTGTGGAACTTTTTAGGGGAAGGCAGTTTAATGCGTTACAAGTGGCTGAGAAGCAGCGCCGGCCCAAGGCCTAGGCAACTTAGGCGTAGGCCCAAGGCCCCACCGACAAAAAATATTTACCATTTATAAAAAAGGCCCTCATCCTATTGTAAAATGCCTAAAATTTTATAAAAAATATGAATTTTTTAAAATTATTGTGCACTTTTTATTTTTAGTAAAGTTAGGAATATCACAGATTTTACTATAGATTTACAAACTGACATATTACCAATCACAAAAAAGTATTTTAAATATTGATTAATTACATTATTGAAGTTCATCAATCACCGTTATTGTCACATTATATTGTGAACATTTTGTAGTACCTTTAGACTTTAGCATTTTCCTTTTTTTTTTTTCTAACAAGACTTTAAAAAAAAATTGCAAATGTGTTAAATCATCAGATGATTTTTTTTTTTTTTTGACTGAATCAGATGATTAATCTCCCCTAATAGTTTGAAATTTTAATATTGTAAACTAATCTACTACAAAGCCACACATCAATTATCTAAGATTATAAATGTAATTAACTATGTATCGTTATATATCTAGATAATTTTTTTTTTAATTTTTTTTCTTTTTGTTAAATTAATTTTTCAACTATGATATTCAACTCTCTATGTGAAATTAACCTTATTTTTAATTAGTATTATTCATTAAATTATGTATTTAATACATCAAATTAACCTCAATTTAATTAATATTAAATAATTCTATTTAATTAATACTTATATATAAAAGGACCCATATAAATCTTTCGCCTTAGGCCCCAAATTAGGTTGGGCCAGTCTTGCTGAGAAGTGGCCAACATCTTTACTAAACGTCAACATATACACAGGAGAAAGAAAGAAAAACAATCCTGCAATACAAAAAGTTTCTCAACCTTTTCACGAGACAAAATCTAGGAAACAACTTTTGCTACAATTTTAATTATAAGTGGTAAAAGAAAATTTAAAAATTATAAATTCATGTGAAAGTAATAAGCAGCCAATTAGTCATAATTTATCATATCAAAATTGTAACAAAATTTTGTGCTATAAAAGTTGTGATTCTAGAAAAAATTCTTTCTATAATCTCTGAGATGTCTAATAAAAATTAAATATTTAATAGACCGATACAAAAGCAATATTACTTTCTTATTAAATTCTGACAAATATTTGTAGAAAAAGTAATGTCAGGTATTGTATACAGAGGTGAGAGTTGGTTCACATTAAACTCGGCTCCACAGTCCACAGATTGAACATTAGGAGTATATAAGAGATTCTTTGTAAATTGATTGGGGCCTTTGTGCCTTTTGCCTTTTGTAAAAACGTAGGTAATTGAGAATATTCCACTCATAATTGGCTATTTGGCAGCAAACAATTGGATGCAAACTTTTGAAAAAGTGAATATATTGAAAGTGAGAGAGGTTGCAAACTTTTTACTATAGATCCCTTTTACAACGGGCTGTTCATAAAGATTAAGACTATGAGAATCAATTACATTATTGTTATTGACATCAAAGAATAACAATATGCTAATGGAATTTCATAGTACGATTCAGTGATTTCTTTCTTTTTCATTAGATTTCTGTACTAATCGTTTAATTCTGAAAAAAAAAAAAATGTGGTAAGAAAATTGTCTCTTATTGTTGTGTCATCTCATCATCTTTCATCTTTTATATTTGGGTAAACTTCATGAAATGATACTCCTCCCCAAACTAGGGATAAATGACAATTTCCATTAAAGTTTATATAAATGTCATAGATAACCAATAGTCTTGTAAATTGTAACTTAGTGGCATTATTTGTTCTACTTTACAAGGAGAACCACAATTTGAATCCTCTCTCCTTTATTTTTGTAACTATTGAATTATAGACAAAAAATGTAACACATAAGTCTATCTTAACAAAATATTCATTTTTTTTAAAAAGAAAATCTAAATCTAAATTAGAAGAAATTACACTGTCTTTATGGTTGACCAAGTCACTTGTCCACCATTCTACTAAAAGACTCTTACATGTTTAAAATTGCTTAGTCAATTAAACTAGAGAGAAAATGACACCCCCATTAAATAACACTCTCCCATGAGATTTTTATAAAATAGTAGGATTTTATTATTAAGAAAAAAAAAAAAAAGAGGAATATTTCCTAAGGAAACTAAAAGTGTGAGAAGGCATAAACTTAGCTGTTGCATTTATATAAACTCTAAAAGGATTGTCTTTATACAAACGGTTGAGCCCATGGATTATGTTGGCAAACCGTGACCATAATTTGGGACAATCGTTCCATTAGTTTTCCCGGGATTACCATATTATTTGTCTTTGTGGTCTTTACCTTATATGTGCTTACCAATTGAGAATTGAAGCATAATTGGATTAATAATTAACTTGCCATCAAAATTGATAAATAATAATAGATTGATCTCCACTTCATAAGGTAAAGCTTCAATTAATTCACTATATCACATTGTCTCAATCTCACTAAAATAAATTTAATGGAGCTCTCAACAGTCTTAATGCAGTCAATTGTTGCTTTATTAATGCATTTTGGACTCCATTTTCCATTACTACTAGGCAAAGTGGACACGATAGCTAATAGTGGGGTATGAATTGGAATGATTCTTTTTCACCCAGCTGTATGACATAAACGCTAGAGAATTAAAGGAAAAAGCGTTCACTTCAACAACCAAAAAAGGGTAACCATTATATACATCAAATATTAAAGCATAAAGACATATTATTTGGTTCTGTTAAGTCTATATAAAGAAAATTGACAGACAAACTACGATTTGACTATTGTAGCATGTAAAGTTGTTATTTACAATTATGTATTTTGTTGACTTATATTTCGTGCCAAATTTGATTATAATTTTATTGAATCTTTTGTACCATGTACTTATTGTGGGATTTGATTATAAGGGTTGAGAGAGAGAGAGAGTATGTGAAGACTCAAGCAATTAAAGACTGATGAGTTTTCGCGGGTAGCTCGCGACTAAGTATCCCGCGAAGAGACTCATGTGACTTGCACATGCTGGAATGCAAAGAGTTAGGACAGGATGGAGACAGCTGTGTCCTTCCTGCAAAACACCCGCGAGACATTCTGTTTTGCCAGACTGTCCATTCTAATACACACTTTCTGTGCCTACACTATTTATACCGACATTACCCACAAATGTTGAGGAGTGCTTCTGAGAGAAAACCCTAGCGAAACACCTTGAGAGTTAGAGATTGTTATACCCACAATCCTCTACACATTTGCTTGTGGAATTTCCTCAACTCCTACCTCTCCATTTCCATACCATTGAGAGGTTAATAGCTCAAATACTTACCACACCCTTTCAAAGTGTCAAGTGAGGTTTTAGTGCTGCTGGGAAGCATTGGAAGAAGTCAAGGATGGCAGATGCAACATGAAGCTTGTTGCAAGATCCAGAGAGCTAGACAAGACACAGTTCTGAGAAGCCTTGTTGGAGTAAGAGCTTGGAGGGCTTAGGTACATCGGGTAGATTAGGCTTGGAGGGTCTCTTACTAACCCATGTATCCCAACTGATTGTCTAGTGGATCGATTTCCGCTTGGAGGGCGGCAGAGAGGTTTTTCACCAAGTTCTTCGGTTTCCTCTTCGATAACACATCGGCGTGTTATCATGTATTTGCATCTTTCTTCCCTACTCTTTTACATTCCATTTTACTGCTGTGTTGCTTTGATTATGGATTAGAGTAGCTTGTTTGTTTATCCACTCGCATTTACACTATTCGACACTTAGTATTAAGTTAGTGTAAAATCAATCGAGTCGTAAATTTAATTTGGGGGTCAAAACAGCTCTTGTGTTTTCAACACATTTTCGAGCTTTCAATTGGTATCAGAGTGGGTGCACTTGATGTGGTTTAATTACCTTAGTGCGATCCTTGACCCCGTTTGAGATGGACCGGTCTCAATCTTTAAATGTTCCACCATATTTTGATGGAAGTAACTATGCCTTTTGGAAAGTCTGAATGAGGGAATTCTTGTGTTCAATTGATGATACTATTTGGGATGCAATAGAAGTAGGATGGACTAGGCCGAAGGCCGCTAAATCCACTTGGGATAAAGCAGTACTTGCGGCAATTAACGCTAACAGTAAAGCTTTGAATGCAATTTTTTGTGGTGTTTCTCCTGATGAGTTTCACAGGATTTCTCACATAATAGTAGCCAAGGAAGCTTGGGAGATATTGGAGACCACATATGAAGGAACAAAGAAAGTGAAGGATACAAAGTTGCAGATGTTAACCACCAGATTTGAGGAGCTGAAAATGAGTGAGGATGAGTCATTTGACTTTTTCTACAGTAAACTGAATGAAGTGGTTATTGGCAAGTTCAACTTGGGTGAGAAAACGGAGGACTCAAAGATAGTGAGGAAAATCCTTCGATCATTGCCGGAGAGCTTCCGAGTAAAATTCACAGCTATAGAGGAAAGTAAAGATTTGGATGATATCAAAATCCAAGAGCTCATTGGATCTCTCCAAACGTATGAGCTGGGACTGCCTTCTCATAAGTCGAGTAAATCTCTTGCTCTTAAAACCATCACCGAAAGAATGAATGATTCCTCCGAAGAAGATGGAGTGGAGAAGGAGGTAGCATTTCTTACAAAGAATTTCAAAAAATTTCTGAAGATGAAGAACAGTGGGAAACCGTTCAGCAGAGGGAAGTTTTCATCCTCCAAAGGTGATAGGAAGGAGTTTAAAAAGAAATATGGGAAGGACACTTAATCACCTCAATGCATTGTGTGTTATGAATGCAATGACCATAAATATCTCAAGGAGTGTCCTAACTATCTAAGAGGAAAGGGCAAGGCGTATGCCACAACACTTAGTGATTCAGATTCTTCCAATTCTGATTCGGAAGAGAGCTGTGATGGAGAAGGGAATTACTCCGCTTTTATGACTATTGCTCATGTTGAGTCCTCGAAGGACTTGAATTTGCTAGTGGAAGAGCTAGGTGAACATAGTGAAGTGGAGTCAATGGGAGTAGTAGAAGAATCCGATGCTGAAGAAGATGAAAGTGCAGTGGGTCTTCAAGAAAACTACAATTCCCTACTTGGGAAGTTAGGAGAATATACAAGGGTGGCTAAGGCAGTAGTTAAAAAGATGAAGAAGGCAGAGGAGGACTATAGAAGTCTCCTAGTACGATATAAGAAGGCTAAATGTGAAATAGAGACGCTGAATGGAGAGCTAACCGAAGCCTACTCAAAGATAAAATTCCTTGAGCTTGAGGTGGTTCAAGCCAATGCTAAAGTAGAGCGAGTCTCCTCCAAGAAGCTTGATGAAGTCCTCTCTCATCAAAAACCTTTCTCCGACAAAACCGAATTGGGATATACTGGAGAGAGTAGTTCGGCTATCAATATATCCAAAGAAGTTAAGTTTGTGAAAGCCAAAGAACCGAAAGAAGTTGTCACTACTGCTGAGAAAGTAAAGGTGGAGAAAAATAGAAGTGTGGCTGACCAACGGGTGTTGAATAAGCCTCGTAACCAATCAGTGGTTAGGTCTGAAGCCAAAGGGAAATCACTTCCAAAATCACAAAGAGGTCCAAGAATTCAATATTTATGTCATCACTGTGGACTTCAAGGACACACCAGACCAAATTGTCATAAGCTGAGGGTATTGAAGAATGCAAGTGATCAAAGGTCAAAAGGACCTAGAAATAACAAAAGGAATTAGGCTGTTGAGCAATCAAGAGGTCGAGATGATGATTCCGGTGTGATGGATGTGATGAAAATGATTAATGCATTCACCACTTGTTTGGCAAGCTTCTCCAAAAGGTTTGAAGGCCAAAACATTCGTACCCAATCCTATAGGGATATCACCTTAAATGCACGTGTCGTGTGGGTAAAAAGGGATACTCATGCATAAGCATTACAACATGTCCATACATTAATACTTCCAATGTTTAGAGACATATGTTCATGCATCACAACATACATAATTTACTTTGTGTCATTTGCTTCTGGTGTTTAGCATGTTTCTTTTACAAACTTTTGCTTTGTTCTTGTTTTTGTTGATCTTCTTTTCTTGTTCAGTTTTTGCGTGTGTTCAAAAATTCAAAAACCCATAAAAATTGAAAAATCTTCAAAAAGTTTGATCGCTTATGTTGTGTATATCACATGTGAGTTTGGCCTAGTACCTTCGTATTAATGGCGTAGTGTATTTACGAGTTTAGCTTGTTTTGTATACACATTTATCTGTGTGGGAGAAATCTTGAAAACTATGTATGATTATTGTAAATAAATCTTCAAGCTTGTCATGAATGATTGGTCAATAGTCTCGATGGTCTTGATACTTGCATAGACTTGTGCTTATATCTCTTCCCACTTTATTTTTTATGTTTTTGCAATAGAGCTCACCAAATGTAAATCTCAAAGTGAAAAAAAGATCTTGACCTGCAAAAGCCGATCGCACATACTAGTATTTGACTAGGAAAAGGGGAAAGTGATTTTTTGTTTTGAAATGTATGGTGCTCAAAAAGCCAAAGGCTAATTCTAAATGTTGAAATATCAAAAATTTCAAGCACCGATCTCAAAAAGAAATGTATTATCCAAAAAAGATCAAATGTTATGATTTATGCAAAAGCCAAATGAAATGCTTCTAAGATTTGTAATCAATTTATGGGAGATCATATATGTTTATTTCTATAATTGAGATAAACCACTTGATTTAGTACCAGTTGTGTATGACTTGATTGAATTGATCATTGAAACTTTACTCTGGTCTAAGGACTATTTCACACTTGATACTCACCTACAACACACAAAACTTTGATTCAATTAATGCTTATCTCATTTGTGTGATTGTACATGTTCAAATGTGATGTGTATGCTCATGTACTTGCTGATCAAACCCAAAAAGATTTTTGAGTGTTTTATATGTTTTTGAAAGTAATTTTATACTTTCGTGTCTTTAGTTTTTGTTCAAAATGCATTTTTGTGTTTTTCTTCAAAAAACGGTTCAGAGGTTGTTTCGCGAGAAGCTCGCAACTAAGAGCTTCCCGCAAAAAGTGCTTAAGGGAAATAATTTCTTGTCATTTCACACAGAGACTCTCGCTATTGTCTCGCGAGCATTTCGCGACTAACAGCTTCTCGCGAAATTTTTTTTTGTCAAAAATTGGATTTTTTCAATCTCAGACAGAAGTTATCGCGACTGTCTCGCGACTGACTCGCGACTTAAAGCTTCTCACGAAAGCTTCCAAGCTTCAGTGGCCATTCTCGCGACTGTCTCGCTACTGCCTAACCTGCAAAAAACGCATGTTTTCAGTTTTATAATGCAGATGTGACAATTTTTCAAAACATTCTCATTTCCCTCGCTAAGACTCTCTCGAACCCCTCTCAATCCAAACTCACTTTTTACTCAAACCCCATCATTCTTAAGCTTATTTTCTGCATTTCCAACTTCAAGGTATGATTTCTAAAACATTTTCTTCATGTTTTTCTAAGATTATGCAGAAATTTAAGTTAGGGTTCTAAATTTTGGGGATTTTTCGAAAATGGGTTGGGGTTCTTAATTTTGTGAAAATCTTTCCAAATCTTTGATTGGGTTAAGTCCCATTTGATGTTTGTGTATCTATGTTGGCCCCTTGAGGCATTCTTAGCATGTATTGAGGCATTTTTCACCATGTTCATGCATTGTTCATAGTTAGAATGCATTGTTGCATGTTAAGTGTTTGACAAAATGTTCGAGTGACATTTCTGTGTTGAATTGGACTCAACTGAGTTCCAATACTTGGATTTGGTCTTGATTGATCATGATTACCATGCTTTGGTCAGTGTTTGTGTGTTTTACATACTTTGCTCATTTTGTGCCTCAATGTCATGCCATGCAAACACCAGGCACACACCTAGGCACCCTCTAGGCACACCCCATGCATCTCATGCTACACACACATGCATCAACACATGCACAACACAGACACACACATGCACTGTAATGCTCTTCATGCATTGTGCTTTTGTTTACATGGTTAAACTCTTATAGCATACTGTTTTATGTATGTTTGCTCTGTTTTGAGTTAATTTTGCTCTGTTTTAGGTTGTTTTACCTATGTTTTGGACTAACTTGAATCTAATCATGTTTTGGGTTCTGTTTTGTGTTTTTGCACTTGTGTCTTTTCTTGTTCTCTGTGTAAATGTGCAGATGTCTCCGTTTAAAAGCTTAGCTGTGAAAGGAGGTAGCAGCAAAGGGAAAGCGCAGGTGATTGATGTTGATGACCCGTCACCGAGATCAAAGAGGACTCGTTTTTCAACGGGAGTGTATAACCCTGACTTGTTCAGATCTTATGCTGCATTTCAGACCTATACGAACTACTTTCGAGACGCTCCATTGTTGGTTGAAAAAGCCGTTGACCAGCCATCTCTCCTTGACACCGACATTCCCATATGGTTTGCCACCAAGGATTGGAACTTTCTTCTCTCAAATCTTGAGGATGCATACGAGAACTTGGTGAAAGAGTTTTATGCTAATGCCATTGTTGAAGGAGAGGAGATCAAATGCTGGGTTCGAGGAAAGAGGTTTTCAGTTACACCCATCTACTTAGCCGAAATTCTTCACATCAACCGGCCAATATTACCTGTACCACTAGTATATGATGAACTGAATCCGGTTTTGGAGTTTCTTCGGGGAGCTTTAGGAGATAATTTGGAGTTCTCATCCAATGGGAAGTCAGTAAGTGTGGCCTCTCTTTCTCCCGAATTAAGGCTACTCACAATGATCATGTTTAGCAATCTCTATCCGTTGTCAAGCATTAGATACATGAATCTTGGTCAAGCATTATTCTTGCATGATCTGATCACTGACGAAGAGATTGATGTGTGTTCTCATATTTTCCACATCTTGGCGAAAACGGTTGACTGGACTGCTTCAAGGAATTGTATTCCTTTCTGTCGCCTTATCTCCAGGATTTTGAAGCTCAAAGGTGTGCATCCCTCGGAAGATGAGCGCCCATACCCAAGGCTAAGTCCAATTAACATCCGTACTCTCCATGCAAGTATGAGTCACACTAAGAAGAGTACCAAGCAAGAAACTCATGCACCTCCGGGAAGTTCAAGCTCTCCCCCTCATGCCTATGATGAACAACTAGACAACATTATGGCTGCCCTTCAAGAAATTAATACCAAGATATCTGGTCTAGCTACCATAATGCACTCCTAGCACATTCGATTTGATACAAAGTTCACATCTCTCCAAACTCAGAGGACGAAATTCAAAGGAGGCTAGAAGAGAATGGAGACTAGCTATTCCATGACAAAAAGGGGGAGATGGTGTCATTGATAAGGGGAGTGTAGTGATAGGGGGAGGAGAAGCTAGAAGTTACTGTTTGTTGAAGCTATTTCTTTTATTTACAATTTTTACTGCTTTTGTTTAAAGTTTTAATACTCTGTTCTTAATTTCAGTTTATATTCAGTATTTGTGTTTACCTTACTGCTTTGTAGCATTTTTTTTTTTGGTACTTTTAAGATATTGCTAATATGTCTTAAGTACCTCACTCTTGTACCCTAGTAGGATCTTGTATCCTAGATGCAAATACTTCATGTATTTTGCATTGGTTGAGTGTTGGACATGCAATTAATCCTTGTGATTGTTCTTAATTGCATTGCATGTCCGGATGAGCATTTACTTGTTAAATGTTCATTGTAGTCATTCTTTAATGACTGTTTTTGTTGATCAAGATATGCTTACATGTTTTATAGTGTTTTCAAACTTAATCGCACTTTACTTGCTCATGTACGTACCTTGTATTCAACTTGTCATAAGCTTAATGAAAGTTCTGTTTGTGTGCAAGTGTTTCAGGTTATAAGTATATACGTGCAAGTGCTTCACAGCTTCTAGATTAGGTGTGAGTGAGTTTTGTCACTGTTCCCAAACTCACATTTAAATCTAGAGTATGTTTTAGGGGTTTTGTCACGGAATAGCCAAATGGGGAAATTGTAAAGTTGTTATTTACAACTATGTGTTTTGTTGGCTTATATTCCGTGCCAAATTTGATTGTAATTTTATTCAATCTTTTGCACCTTGTACTTATTATGGGATTTGATTGTAAGGGTTGTGTGATAGAGAGAGAGTGTGAAGACTCAAGCAATTGAAGACTGAAGAGTTTTCGCGGGTAGATCGCGACTAAGCATCCCGCGAAGAGACGCATGTGACTTGCATATGCTGGAATGCGAAGAGTCAGGACAGGATGGAGACAGCTGTGTTTTGCGAGTATCTCGCGGGTAAGGCCTTCCCGCGAGACACCCGCGAGACATTCTGTTTTTCCAGATTGTCCATTCTAATACATATTTTCTGTGCCTACACTATTTATACCCACATTACCCACAAATGTTGAGGAGTGCTTTTGAGAGAAAACTCTAGCCAAACACCTTGAGAGTTAGAAATTGTTATACCTACAATCCTCTACACATTTGCTTGTGAAATTTCCTCAACTCCCACCTCTCCATTTTCATACCATTGAGAAGTTGATAACTCAAACACTTATCACACCATTTTAGAGTGTCAAGTGAGGTTTTTGTGTTGTTGGGAAGCATTGGAAGAAGCCAAGGATGGCAGATGCAACGTGGAGCTTGTTATGGGATCCGGAGAGCTAGACAAGACACGGTTCCGAGAAGCCTTGTTGGAGTAGGAGCTTGGAGGGCTTAGGTACATCTGGTAGATTAGGCTTGAAGGGTCTCTTGCTAACCCATGTATCCCAACTGATTATTTAGTGGATCGATTTCTGCTTAGAGGCCGGCGGAGAGGGTTTTCACCGAGTTCTTCGGTTTCCTCTTCGATAACACATCGGCGTATTATCTTGTGTTTGCATCTTTCTTCTCTACTCTTTTACATTCCATTTTACTGCTGTGTTGCTTTGATTATGGATTAAAGTAGCTTGTTTGTTTATTCACTCGTATTTACACTATTCCGCACTTAGTATTAAGTTAGTGTAAAATAAATCGAGCCGTAGCTTTAATTTGGGGGTCAAAACAGCTCTTGTGTTTTCAACACATTTTCGAGCTTTCATAGCATTTTCTTTTAGTGTCACAACATTCCATCCAATATTCACAATCTAGATTGGATTTTGACAAGTAGCCAGGAATTTCCATGTCTATTGAAGAAGAATAGCTAGTAGATATAAACCCAAACCCAAAAGCTATCTACCCCTTAAAAACCTTCCACAGACCTTCAAGACATGCATAGTGATATATTTTTTGGTTGCAACATGCATGGCGATAACTATTTGAACCACGTACATGTGACGTTGATGATATACATGTGCCTTGCAAGTTGCAACAGCCAACCTCCAAATGGGTATTTGGTACATTTACAAATGGTGTTAATAGGGAAAATATCATCATACCAAACCATGTCATAACAAATATGACATGGGTCTCATGGCATCAAATTACTATCAGCTCATCTAATGAATAAAGTATATTCAAGGAAGGGTAAAAAACACAAGAAGAAGGCAAGTAGTGCTCCTAGTTCATGGTGTCATGGCATAAAGAAACAAAATGCCAATGCTAATCAAACTGATTTCTCTAGCATAATAGATTTCTATCAATAAATGCACTATCTCTTGCTGATATTTCCAGTCATTTCAGTTTCAACTATATCTTCTTTTTCTTGCAAGTACCTAAAATAATTAATATGAAGTGTGTCCCAAGTGAACTGAATATTGTATACAAAAAGGCTTGCTGCTACAAATTACAGTCTAAAAAATCAAGAGCAGTTTGTCATATACAAGAGGTCTTCCTACAAATTATATTCTAATAAATGAGGTCAGTCTCAATAAGACAGAAGACTGCCCAAACTCCTAAGCAGTAATCCATTTATATAAAGATTTTAAGAGCAAATATTTCAATTTGTTTGTAGAAAGCTCCTGTCAATCTGATTTGTTTCTTTTTCACCAAATCCAGCTACACAAAGTGGGACAGCATAAAAAATTAGACTACTTTTGTGAACGCGAACCTTGAACCAATCTCTTTATCTTACTAGGCATACACTGTAGATCAAGCAAAATACGATGATGAAGAGGATGTATCGGCCAGAACCTGCAAGTACAGCAGAACTAATGATCAAACATTCCAATATAAGGTAGAGTTTTTGGGAAAAGAATATCCCATCAAAGCTACCTCAAGTTGCTCTTCAGTAAACGAATTTTTCTGAATGTCCCATGTATCTGCATGTGTTCTCCGGAACTCTGCGACTGCTTTTGTAACTGTGGATTTCACAGGTGATGGCTCCCCCCCAAAACAAGCCAGTAATATAACATGCTCAGGCAACCAACTGAAACAAAACAGTGAATATTTTTAATTTTACAAGGTAAAAAAAAGTAATACATCATTCTGGGTGTGGGTCAAACAATATCAAAAATCAAAATCTTTTAAAATCCTCAACCAGTGTCCCATCCCTCAAGCAGACCACATCACACAAAATTAAAAGTCATGAGATGATTCCTACAATCTAATCAAGTGTCTCACATTGGACAGTGAACAGGCAATCAGTTTAAACATTAGACCTTGGCCAACCCAAGTGCAGTTCAGCTCCTCTTCAATCTGCTAACTTTAAGTCTGGGGTAGTTGATGGCTCTAAGCAGAACATGTCACTACAGTCTGGTGTAGGTGTCTCATTTATCAAATTGCCAATTCTTCAGGCAAAAGCAGGTGCTGAATATGTTCAACATTTCTTGTAGTTCTTTCCTTTCTTTTCTTTTCTTTTTTTTTTTCTTTTGGGGGGGGGGTTGTTGATCTAATTATGTCCATATTTGTGCTCTTGTCATTTAACATTTCAAATTGCTAAAGAATTAAAATAATGACAGATATAGTGGAACTTCAAGTGTATGTTTCCAGTAATATAATAACTCCACTTCTGATTGATAATATTATAGTTGTTTTTCTATGTTTAAATAAATAGAGCATACTATGTGTGCATCTGGCCGTGCATATATGCGTAAGTGCATGTATATAAACTTTTATTTGGCCGGAAATACACAATGTATGCACCCATTGGTAAAAGGTGGCTCAACTTTATCCTTTCTGGTGTTGAAAAGGACCAAAGAAATACTGTGTGCATCTGGCCATGCATATATGCATAAATGCATGTATAGAAACTTTTATTTGGCCGGAAATACACATTGTTTGCACCCATTGGCAAAAGGTGGTTCAACATTATCCTTTCTGGTGCTGAAAAGGACCAAAGAAAAAGGCTGAGTTTAACACATGAATATTTGGGAAACTCATTTCTATAACATTTTCTTCAAACCATTTTACATTTTGCACCATTGCAGATAAAATCTCAAGGTCAGAAAGTAGCACTTAGTTTATTAAATGACCTAAATGTTGACCAACACCTTCGTTAGTCAAAAGTCACACTTTTGTTTCTCACAGAGACAACTTATGAGAGACAGCAATCCACTAAGTGAAAAAAATTTCCAGCATTTCAGAAGGATGAGGGCATCCATCATAGTCCTGATTCCTTGGATACTTGTCCAATTAACAATCGAAGTTTACACAGTCATGGGTTCTCAGGATTCAATTTTGAATTTAAAGACACAAACAGGCCCATATTGGTTGATCATAGAGCTTTTTATTTATGTAAATTTTCAACCTTTCTAATAGAATGTTCAATACCAATGGATCTTAACACATGATGCTACCTAAGTCCAACACAATAGCAGCTTCATCAATCATGCATAATGAAACTCGTAACACAGTTCTGCAAACAAATTGTAAGATCAATTTTTTACTATAACATCATAACACACCTGGGCATATCATAAGGGGATGATAATACACAAGCTGTCAAAGCAAGTACAGGACCATGAATAGAGGCTACAGATTGACCACCACTCATATTCCTGCATTTTTTAAATTACCAAACCAAAGATCAGAACATAAAATCACGCATGGAATACCTAGTTTTAGAACTTAATACATGAGTAATAAAAAAATGTAGGATGCACACTCTTAAATACATGGATTCATACGTGTACTCACTTATTAATTACATGGGCAAATATGTGTTATAAATATTCATAAATGTCATAAGGCATAAAAATGAGAATTTAAATCCCATGCAAGATATAGGAATGTCATATTTGATGCTGCATACAAAATTTATATGCTAAAAAGATTGCACACATCATTCATATTGATTCCAACGGGTGATAAAATTAACTATCAAGGGAAAATTTAGGTCCTATACACTAAAAGATAAGATCTGATAAATTAAATACAAAAAATAATTTTCATTATATGGCTATCCAAAAGAGGAATCATTTTAATAAGAGAAGAATCTATAACACATTGCATCATGATTATTAGGGTTCATAGATGAGTTGGGAAATCCTAGTGCCAAAACATACCAGTTTAGATTGCATCAATAGAATTGTGTTAGGATTGAGCCTGTGTAAGAAGCTTCTTGAGGTGATGATATACTCAAAGATAGTGAATTTATGATATTTTGCCTGAATATTTTACACCATAATGAATCTTTGGGTAAAACTTATTTTATTGGAAAGTAGACATTTGGGCTTCAAAACAAACACAAATTTGACCCAATTTAGATTTGAAATGAGTGAGATATGGCCATTTGAAGTTGACACAACTACACTGTTTCCGAGATTTTGCATGACCCTCGCTAGACTGAAATTGCCACAAATAGTAAACTGACTTTGAACTTTGAAGGTCTAACGACATAACCTAATGATTTCCTATATGAAACAAACCCTTGTCGCACAATTAAGAGCAGAGAGACTGTCATTCTAAGAGCAAACCCTCTTGAGCTTAAACAGTCAGAAACCATCTCCCTTGAGTTTTCTCTTTGTGAGCTCCTTCCAGAGTTTCTCTTAGTGAGTTTCTCATTCAAACCACACAAGTTGTTAACCCTTACCAGTGAGTTCACTACTGTATCCCTCCAAAGAGTCCTTTGGATTACTGGAGTTCCAATGGTTGCGGCCAGCTGAGTTCATTCGTAGTGGGGATTTCTGTAGAAGAATCCCAAAGTTCTGGGGCTACTATAGTAGGAGGCGAATGGGTTGTTTGTTGAGGTTACATAAAAGTCTAGGACTACAAAGGTTTTGTGAATTTAGACTTAATGTAAATATTTCTTTATAGGGAAATTTCTTACAGGTAGGTTGCCATGGAGTGGTTTTTCTTTTGAAGAGTTCTTCAAAAGTTTTTCATTTCACCACCAAATCCATGTGTGCCTTTTGTTAAAATAATAGTTAAATGATTAAATTCATCATTTCCTAATAGCTTAAATTTTGGACAATTGGTAATTTATCACCTTTATTACTTTTGGATTTTGGTGTTACCGTGGTTGTGCAATCTATCAAATTGTTAACTCTGGACTTAACCAAAGATTAGTCAATTCATAATCCACTGCTTATGATGTAGAATAGACAGCACGTGCCTTCTTGGAGCAACAGGGGCGCCAGAAATCACAACACAAGATAAAAGGGGGGTGCTAGTAGAGGGCATCAGGGTGACAGTGTCGGAATTGCATGAAATTTGGCAGGTTGAAGGGAAACGGCATTCTGATCCAAAATCATCACAAGGCCATAAGCGTCACCTAAATTTAGGCGAATTCCTTCGTTAAGGCCCCGAAAACAGTATTTTTGCTATTTATAGTAATATTTGTTTTTCCTTAATAACTTTTAGTTTAAAAGTCAAAATAAGGTCCCGTCTGTTTTGGGACAACCCTTAAGGTCAGTAGTTTATGATTCTGCATTAACTCTATTTTGCCATTTTTGGTAAATTTTGGTATTTTGTCACCTAATCGCTAGGATTTTAGACGTTTTTCTCAATATTTATATGTTTTGTAGCTGTCAGAGACAAATCAGACTATTATCAATAAACACAGACTTTTGTCAAATTATTTCTCTGGTGGATTCCAGTTATTTTCTCCTTGTGGATTCAGGGAAATCCCTCGTGGATTCGAGTTTTACCACCAGAAGCTAATAGCTTAGTTTTTGTTCCATCAAGAGAGCATCATGTGTGCTTTCTTCAGGCTTCCGCGACATCAGCTTAGGTTATTGAGGTCTAAATCAAGTTTTTTCAATGATAAAGTTGAAGATTTGAAGGCACTAATAAAACCTATGACGGATAGCACATGCTCCATGGAGCATTCATAATTCTACTAAAGTCATTTTTTTTTTAATGTTCCCTTGTTTCAATTTCCATGAAACAAGAACTTTATCAACACAGAGAAATTATATATGAAAGCATGCAGATTGGAATTTAAGGTATACTAAATGCATGCAAGACATGCAGGTCCTAAGACTGAACTCATGAAGGCTGCATGCACAATGCATTGTCCCTTGTTGGAGAGGTACATCACATTAATTATAAACTAAAGAAATTCAGAAGCCCAAAAGGTACCTTTGCTTTCTCTTCTCCTGAAGAGCAATTGCATCCTTGTAAGCTCTATCACGGAAATCTCTTACTAGGTCTTCATCCCCATCCTTCATTAAGCCTGCTAGAACTGCTGCAGCATGCTCTCTTACCTAAGCCAGAATTAAAAAACAATATATAAGTTGAAACTTACGAAATCCTATCCCTTTACCAAGGACTCTGGTCTGTTACAAAAGTCATAAGGTCTTCTTAAAAACCAAAAGACTTCTGGCCTTGTGTTCTTCCAAATACAAATTTAGGTCCATGAGATCAGCATTCTTAATAAATACCACCTCCATCTTTTGTGAAATATCAAATACAAATTCAGGCAAAACAAGGATTATATCACCATATTTCACTTTATTTTTCAATTAATTATTCAGCCTGGAACTTGCCTCCACTTGGATGTCTTTAAGTAGCTTCTCAACAGTTCTCCAGATTTTTTGTTTCTCCGTACGTGAGAGAATGAAAGTGTGCCTGTCAGAAAAGAATGTACAACTTTATTTGCATCTTTGTTATAACAAATATGCCGACTACATATTGCTAGAATTCAGCTAATACAAGTTATCATCTTGTCAAGATAAGAGATCACATGAACCACAATAGGAAGAGCTAATTTAAAATAAATAAATAATGTTAAACCTTCACTTATAATAAAAATGTATGTACAAATGCACATGATAAAAATTAGGACATACTAGAACTAAATTCAATTTAATTTTAACCCTAATGTAATTACGAACACACAGGAAAAAAAGAAGGAAAAAAAAAATGGGCTAGTTCTCTAGAATCAGAAGGCTCATATTATTAGGAATGTGAAAGAAAACCCTTTATGTACCATACCTATGCATGAAAGTTTGCAGATATGTCAGCATAGCAGATCTTGTTCGCCAGTTAGAATCATTAGCTGAAGAAAGAATCACAGATACAGCTTCCTGGAGATGGGGTTCCCAGAAAATCCTCCATAGTAGCAATTCAAAAGCTGACTTGGCCAATGCTGACAAATCTTTATTTAATGTTTCCTTCAAAAAGTAAGTAACATTCTCAGATTTGGTATTGTGATGCCCAATCAAATTGGCATCATGATGCAAACAAAATATTGAAAAGAAAAAAGAACATCTTGAGCAGGTTTTTTCTCTATCAAATTTCTCCTAACTATTAAAATGTGCTTTAAGAGCATGTTAAGTCACATACGTTAAACATCAGAAAGTTCCATAAAATTATATTATGATATGCCTTTTGTGATCATCACAAATGAAATGCTTGAAACTGGTTAGTGTAGATAATTACCCCTTGAGAAATCTGTATATAAGGATATCCATGAGGATGAAGATCTACAAGACCAAAAATTATAAATTACAGCAAAAAAATTATACTTTTGCTTCCATAACATTTATTAATAATTTCACAAGTTTACTGACTGCATAGAGATTGTGAGAGAGACAGGGAATTGAAAAGATGACTAGAGCAGCTAATAGCACACAAATCTGTTATTCTAGGTGCACTCATTTGCAAATGGAAATTCTTCATGATTTAGGAAACAAATATATCAATACCATGAAACTCCGGCCCATAACCAAACAATAATTACTTTCGAACTGTTATAACTTGCATAATGGTCAACTGCCTCTATTAGCTGCTCAAGAATAAATTGATAGGGACATATATGAAAGCAGCATACAACACTATTGAACTTTAGAACCAACAGGAAACCTCAAATGCAGGTTAGTCAAGTAATATGAGGAATCAAATTTCTACTTACCTGCAAAGAAATTACAGGATAAAGAAGTCCCACAATTACATCTAGTAAACATGAAGATCTTCCAGACTTCAAAGATGAGATGATAAAATGGAATAGCTACAAACATTAGGAAAGTAAATATTGATCAATTAAAGATTCTACAATTTAAAGACATTCCATTAGGACTAATTCTTAGAATACATACTGTTTCCATCCATTTCACATCATCTAGTGAATGACCATTCAACTGCACGTCTGGAGAACTTATATCTCTTGAAGTCTCCAAAGTGACACTGTGGCTTGCATTTTGAATATTCCTTAACACTTGAGAAGCTCGTTCTGTTAAAAGCTCAATCCAACTTTCCATAAGTTGGTTATTGACATCATTGTTTCCCCCTTCATGTGAACGATGATTATCAGACAATGCATAAAGCCGAATGTTGGAGCACAATACAGAAAGAGTGACACCTATAGTTTCCCTTACCTGTCCCACACAAAAAGGTAAATTCAAAAGCCATGCATCAAAACATGACCAGAAATATAAGCCCTTACATTATTTGCTAAAGAAGGATTTGGAAATAAAAATAAAGTTACTCCCTTTTTTCACCCATGAATGCCTACAGAAATTGTTCCCTTTATTTCTTTTATGTAACTAGATAAAAGACAATAGAGATGAAATGTTTTACCACTTGCCAGTATATAAGTACAATGAAGACACAGAAAAAGGCTAAGATAACTTTTTAAAAACATAGGAGGATCAAACACAGTACTTATTTGAGTAATCTCCACTTGATCGCTTTTTTGTCTATTGACCATTACCTCAATTTCAAATTCTGGTTTATATCTGTTTCTGCTCTGACTAGAAGATTAAGAAAAGAGAAACAGGTAGATGGTATTATTCCAAGAATGTGGTGCGTTTGCACATACAAATCTAGATTTAACATTGGAATTGCTGTGTTTGAGATTTTTCTAATAGAAGTTTAATTAATTTTAGAAATTAAAAATAAAGAAAGGGATATATGGAAGCAACATTTAATCAGAAAAATTGGTGACATTTATATAAAAAGATGAATTCTTACTTGGGCAGAGGAATGGCACATATTACCAAGAAGCTCCTCTAGCAGTTTATTGTGGAGTTGTAGTTCACCTGCAGCCATTTTCTGTGGGGATATTTCTATAAGGGAAGCCGATAGAAAAGCATAGCGCTTGGCAACTATGGTGGTAGTTACTTTTGGAGGTAAAGATTTTGCTAAACAATCTAGGATTTTTTGCCTCAAAAGAGGAACTCTTGTTCCATACCTCCCTTTTCCACTAACAGCATAACGTATACAAGATGCCCACTCAGGTATGGACTCAACTGATTGTGCTAAAATAATATTCTGTAACTGGACCATCATCCAGCTGTCCCATTCTCCTAAAATACCATTGACATCAGAATGTAATATTCCTGCAAATGCCTCAGCAGCAACGCACTGCTTAGACCTCTCCTGGGCATTTGCAAACTCCTCCAATGTACTTCTAAGTGCCAATAAAACAGACATGCCACATTCCTGCACTAGCCGTTTAAAAATTCGTGCAAACTTTGAATAAAAGGAATTACTATCTATTAAAGAGATCCAACTAGGAGTACGTGGCCATGAAGCTGAAAAGTCAAAGTAAAAACGAGTAATGGATTTGTCTGTTAGGCTCTGAAAAATAGAATTTCCATTATTTCCTCCTGAAGATGTGCTTTCAGTATCAGTGATTATATGAACAAGAGAGAGACTATTCAATGTCTCATTAAAAAAACCGTCTTCTTGAAAAATTCGAGTCAGAGCTCCTTCAAGGGATGATTTAGTGTTTCCCCATAAATCATCAGAAAAGAGAGGCTGTTCCTCAGCTGAGAATTTGTAAGGAGATTCTTTTAACAGTGTATTTAGAGCTGAGATTGCAAGTATTCTTGTTTGAGGAAGTTGACATTTTAAACTCTTCAAGAAATGACCTGAGAAGGTGTGAAAATGAAAACACATTTAAAAAGTTAGACTAAGATAGTTCAGTTAATCAACTGTGCTAGTGCTCTGAAGAAGAAGAAGAATTTGTGCTGACCAGCAGTATCACTCAGGATTGCTGAAGAGGAATTCAGGTAATTCCTAGATGTCATAGCCAAGAGGAGCAAAACTCTATTAGCCATCAGATTATATCTGACAAAAGCAAAAAAAAAATTAAGCCATATCTAAAAATCTGTACAAATTTAGCATGTAGGAGACTAATTGATTGGTGTTTGTATCACACACAAAAATGGTTAAAACAAATAAGAGGAGAGTCAAACAACTTCAGCTCAAGAGAGAAAACATAATTTAACAAAAAAGAAGAAGCAAATTATCAGATATTTACCTCCAATGCAAACTGCTCGAATCAGAACCCAAGGAAACAATCTGTGAAACCAAATTAGCAAAATCTGTTCCATCTATATGATAATCTGATGTCCTGAAAATGCTACTAGATATCCCAGAGAAGTGGATGTTGTACGTGACAAAAAGCTGTTGGCACTCAGATATTAGCATTAAACAACAAGAAAATCACAGCTGCAGATTTTAAATCATCCAATTGATATTTTACCTCATTGATTGCTTTCTGGGCTTCTAGTGACTCATGATGGGAGCTTCAATTAGAAACAGACAATCACAATATGATAATCTTAATAAACTCAATCAATGAGAAAACAAGGTTTTTTGAAGTTTTTGGTCCAAAAAAAGAGGTTACCTCAAAAGAATCCCACGGATGAATGAACAAAATGATTTTGGATCCTGGAATGAAAGAAAATAAATAAGATAAAAATTACTTTTCAATATCTTTCTTAAGCACATTGTCCTGAGTGACTACCATTGCCAAATGCTTGAAAACTGTTTTTGAGGCAAGGACTGCACAAGAACCTAGCACCACATGTTCAGATGACTTAGAATCCCGTAGGTTCTCAGTAAGTGAGAGAACACAATTTGAAATCATAGATGGCCATCTCTCGATCATCTTTAACAGAGTTTTTCCAGCCAGTCTGAGCACCATATCGAAATTTAAATTAGCTATTATGAAACACTACTGTAAACACAGAAAACATTAAGCATGACTTGATAAGAAACCAATGCCATAGAACTAAAATCCAACAAGAGATATATTATTAGTTTAAGAGCAATGTCCATATGATATGTTTGAAAAAGGCAATGACATGATAAACAAGTTGAGCACTTGACAGCATTATTCTTTGCTGCTCTGCCACATAATATTAGAGATATTTCTGAGGCTTCTCAATTCTTCATTCTATCAAGAGTTTTAGGCTTCCAACAACAGAGTAGAACTTTTATGGATGCCACCATATTGAAGTGATGCAGAAATAGAAACATATTTGAACTGCTACCGCGTGTGAGATTATAATCAGATTCAATTTAGTCAATGGTTTAATTTTCTGCAGATTCTGGGCAAATTAACCGATTTATTCAATTCAGATTTTGTAGTAAAGCTTGGTGTAGGACATTTTTAAGCTTCTGCAAGTCACAGAAGTGTTCCTTAAGTTTTAAGTTAATCTATTGGATGATTCTATTAGGTAGTTGTCAGCTTCTGTCTCCCAGCACTAAATAAATGATGCATTGGACTTGAATAAATGTCACGTTATAGCACTCAAATTGAATGAAAGGTTTCTGTAAAAGATTGATCATGTATTAGGGTCATAATAGTTTAGTGGACTTACCTGCGAACAGTTCCATAGTTATGCAAACTGAGCTTAAGAAGATCATCAATTAAAAGAATCACATGGTTTGATGGATAGAAATTCCCCCTTGCACAAAATTTATTATAGGATGACTTTAATGCTCTCCACATACTGTGCAAGTATGCCTTATCAATAAGGTACCACCTTGGTCTAAACAGACACAGAAATTCAGGGATTATTAGCTTAGAAATAGATGCATAGTTCATGTGACAAGCTGACCAAATGGTTGGATAATTCACCTTCTCTTTCCTTTATAATTCGATGACACAATAAAATTTATCGGAGGTTCTTTAATGGCAGCAGACTCCAAATTCCAAGCCTCCCCAGACCAATCATCATACCAACATCTTCCTGTGACACATATAAAAAGGAGGAAAGAAAAAAAAAAGGTGAGACAGGATTTAGAGGCGGAAAGGAGGGAGATGATACTTTTCATTGCTAAAAAATTTCAATATATTTAATTCATCCAGATGCAGAGTCCATTACCATGGTTTCCTAAAGCATCCATAATACGAATAACAAGTATCAATAGGATGCTGTCATCTGATTTTTCCTCTAATAAGTATCTGCTCGATTAAAAAAAATGAAGAGGGAAAGAGAGATCAATAAAATTCATAACCACCCAAATTGAAGGAGTGATATGAAAAACTGAAATTTAAACATTACTTGCAGGCAGCATGTATGACCTCTGTAGCTTTTTCCCGTAATTCAGTGCCGCCAACACTTGAACCTGTTGCTCCAGCTATTAAGAAAGGAGCATGATCTGGATCTTCAACTGTGCCATTCCTGGAGGATGGATTGAAATCAGGCAAGCAAGACAAAACACCTTGCAATGAAGAATCAATGCGTAAAAGAGTCACTTTTAAGTGCTCATTCCTGTCTCCTGGGTGAAAAATTGCATGCAACTGTCAGATTTTGAGTTTATGCACACACACAAAAACATAAAAGGGAACTTATTCAGTATACATGTATGTCAATACTGTGAAGAAATGTATGCATAATTATATAGGGAACTGGCATTTGTAGCAGAAAACACTCCTTAAAATATTTGGATTAGACTAAATAAAAAGCAAGACATAAAACCAGGCTTCTAACTCAAAAAGAACATAACCTCCTCAAGGTAAGAGATTCTTTTACCACTAAATCTGCCCAGGATAACAGAAAAACTATGGAAGGGGATGAATATATCAATCACCTGGGCCAGAATGGATTCTAGCTTGGCATATTCTATAAAGATCATCCAAAGCTGATTGAAGATGGAGGTCCAAAAGTTCATTTGCAAACTGGACTTCATCATCACTTGGAATATGCCACTTGGGGGGCATCACTGGTTCACCATTGGTATAATCTTTTGTGCTGATCCAATCCTCTAGTGCAGCAGCATCAGGGTGAGACAAAATGCTCCTAGCAAGCCAGAACTTTATATTATTTTCATTTGCAGGTAAAGACTGAAAAGGCAAGAAGACTAAATACAATTATGAATTTCAATGAAAAGATTAACATACTTGTACTGATCAGTAGGATAATAGCGTGTCAGGCTTTTCAGAAGTGATCGAAGAAGAGAATCACCAGCACTATTGACCTGTCATATTACCAGAAACTTTACAAGCTAAAGTAAAATTTAATGTATGCAAAGAATTATCAGACTATTGTGCAGTATTTTCAGTAAGAATTCCATTAAGACACAATTATTCATTAGTATAAACAATTCTCAATATGCACATAAATCAGTTAACCACAGGCCATTACAAGACCTTCCAAGATGGTGAGTCAAAAGAAGAAGCGATAGCTTCTTTAAATTGATCCTTGTAACGTAGAAGTGCAGGACCTCCATAACTGATGGCAATTGATAATACTTTCAGTCGATAATTAATTGTTGTTTCAAGAGCTGGAGAAAGTGTGGGCTTTGCCTGAAAACAAAATACCTAAACTTTAACAAAAAGAATCTAGTTGCAACATAAAACTACATAATAAAACACAACAGAAGTACCTTGATTGAAATTGAGGCTTTGGAAATTTCTCCTTCTTTAAATCCCATAACTGGTGTATCTTCTAAGGAGTTTATGACAGACAACAAAAGTGGCTCAATTAGGTGAATAACCGCCTCTTCTCTGTTAGAATGGATGCATGCACTGCAAAGCAGTCCAACCTCCTCAATTGCCCCAGGAAGAGTATTGGTCTTGACAAACTTGGAAATTTTTCTCAAAGCCTGTAGGTTTTTTGGGGAAAAATTTAGACCAATATCTTAGCCCAGCATTCTAAGGATATAAAACCATCACACCTGAGTACTTAAAGCCAAGAACTGAGACCTGATCATACAGTGATTTTGAAAGTCTCCCAAGCATTATTTCAAGCATGCAATAGTAGTAAGAACTGTACTCAACCAGAAAAGTTCCTGATGTTGCTGGTGAATGTAGGCCTTCATTCCTGCAGCACCAGTAACCAGTTATTCCAACATTTCACATAGGGAAACTGATGATAATGTTAATCCATTTTAATTAGATTGATGATTATCCAGGAAACATGCAAGACATGAAAATATGGAAACTGAAGTCCATTACTTACAGAACACTGCTCGGCTCCAAGTATAAAAGTAAGGAAAATAGGCGAGATAAGAACTCGTCCAGCCACTGAGAAAGGCCGATTCGCATGAATAACAACCCATCTATATTATCATCCAAAGAAGCCAACTGCAGTTAAAAGCCGATTAATGAAACTGTTTATTCAAAAAGTAGGGGCATGAACCACATCTGCTTGAATGTTGAGGGCTAATGTGCTTACATTGGAAAATATAGAACTAATTAATTGCATAGTCGCCAAAGTTTTTGGAGGATCATTGGCATCCATACCAAGTAATGCATTGGACAATGAAACCATCAGAAGTTTAATGAACTTCCCACCATCAAGATGAACAGAGTTTATTGAGGAAGATGATATGGACGTGAGTAGTAGTGAACGCCCAACATATGCTATGGACATCACAGCAACTTCCAACTGGTGGGTGGCAGTCATCTGACTAGACATAAAATATGGTAAACCCAAAGTTAATTGGATGAAAAAAAAAAAAGGAGAAAGAAAAATTCAAAAGGAGTAAATCCAATTAGCTCTTATTGCTTTCAAATGCAAACAACACTAACCGTTTCCAATGCTTTATAATATCGAGATGCCACAAAAGAAAGAACCAAGGAGGGCTCCACAAAAGACAAAACAGAAGTTGCAACAGCAACTGTCTCAGAAAGATCTTTGTCCTTGCTATATTGACCACGATCAATTAACTTGAGCACCACATTCACAAATTTAGTCCTCTCTGATCTTCCCAGATACAGTTCGGCACGTCTACTGTTATTTGGATTCCTATAATAACAGCAATTTGGTAGAAATAGCAAAACAATATGCACAACACTGAGGAGAACATGTCTAGTATAATTAGGCAGACAAATTCTTACTGTTGTTCATGTTTTAGGCGCTTCTTGAATTGAGTTACCAAATGAAGCAAAAAACGCTCCAATGAATAAGTCCATTGACCACCATTAGAAGGATGATAATATCTATGACAAACAGACACCGGTAACAACTGATGAATAGAATTTATGAATAGTTTATATGCTACGAAAAGACAATAATAAAAGCAGAAATATGTTAGTAAACAAACTGTTCCAAAAGGTTGATGAATGTCTCAAGTTGCTCTTGCGCTGAACCATGAGGTTTTAGTAGATACACCTGCAATTGCAATTATAGTTATATTGCATAATAATCTCTAAGGAACCACCCTTGTGGGTATCACTTAATGAACATGGTAAATTCTAGGCCATATTATGTCAGCCTTACAATTGATTTTGCAATGGCCTTCATTCGGGTAACTGTTTTATTGGAGAACAAGAAACTTGTGTTTTTGGGAACACCGAGAGGAAAAGGATATGATTCACGTCCATTTGCTACTGGAACCTGTGATTTCCAATTAGAGCATGAAATCTGTTATGGAAATCCAAATGGCAATAAAAAATAAAAAAGGAGAAAAAGCCCAAGATCAAACAGACAAAATTCAATGAAATGGTATCTTGATGTTGTGAATGCATGGTGAGTTGAAACTTGAAAGCTCATGTTTACTATATATGCAGCTGCTGAAAACTAAATTCCATTTAACTTTCTGATGCAAAACATTTATAATGAAAGGATCAAAGAAATTTAGTAAAATTGGTTAAGTATCTTAGTATAATCACAAGCCATATCAATATATAAATTACATCCAAAACATTCTACTTCCATTCCGATAAAGCTTCAGGTAGAAGTGAATCATGCTCAACTATAGAACTCAAAAACCAGTCACCAATCATTTAATCTATTTACCGACACAGGTTCCATAATACTTGAAGATTTTATATTCTCACCTCAAACATATTTAAGAATCTACTGAAAAGTGTAGGTAAGAAACACTCCCAATCAATAAAGTTGCAATTCTTTACGGTACGAGCTATAACACCAGCCCATTGGCAATTCCAAAACTGGCAATTTGGTATTGAGTCCCATAGGTTTAAACACTCTTTAATCCATTCACTGCCATGTAAAGAATTGGAAGTTAATTTGACAGAATTGGTCACATCTGAAACCATAAAGAATAGAAGTTATATTTTTGCTTCTTACCATGAATAGAAATCTTGGTTGTCCAAATTTGTAGGAAGAAATAGTCTTACAAATCCAGATCCTTCAAAGGATGAATTATTCCATGGATTTTCGACTAAAGATCTGCAAGGTTGTTTGGTTAGATGGAAAGCAAAATAGAGCAACTTAAGAAACTGGGATATCTGACATTCCACATCTTATCATTCTAATGAAAACTAGAATTCACTAAGAGGGTAGGAGGATTGAACAAGCTCAAGCCTGGCCCTTCAAAGTCTTTTTAGGCTATACCGTTTTTGGTTCTTTAAATGTCAAAAGAACCACATCAATAGAGAATATGGATGTCAAATAAAGGTCAAGCCTGAAATGACTGAATTTTGACCTATTTGTTTTTGCAAAAGCTAAGGGCCCGTTTGGTACGTATGTTTAAATAACAGTTTTCAGTTTTTTTAGAACTACGTGTGAGTAAAAAAGTGTGTGAAAATACGTGTAATGTTGTTTAAAAACTGAAAACATGTATTTGAACTCGCGTACCAAATGGGGCCTAATTTTTAAACTATTAGTTTTTTAAAATTTTCATGAAAGGATATGTAAAACAACATATTCCATGTGTGTGGCTAATAACCCAAGAAAATATCAAAAGGTCAACCAACAAATTTGACAACTATACATATATGCCCGATGTAAAGTGAAAAGCTGGAATGACTGACAAATCAGAACAACTAAAGGAGCAAACAGATGGATGGAGAAATTTTTTTTAAAAAAGCAGTAAGGATCTCAGATGGATGTCCAAATTTGAGGGAGCCTCATAGCAGTTACCTAAACTCAGACCATATGTCAAAGGCAGAACCTGGTGGGAAGAATCTCCGGCAGGATTGAACAAGAGAAGTAATAGTCTCAAAATGTCGAAGTTTTAATCTCAGCCCTTCTGGACCTGGATTTCTATTACATGTATGTAACTCTAAGTTAATAGTATACAAAGTTTTCAAATGCAAGAAGTATAAGACAGTATCATGTTATATTTATAATTACTATTACCTTCATTACCATGAATCATTGGTTACAAATTTAAAACCAGTGCACATTTCAAGAGAAAAAAAGGAAGCATTAAACAGTAATTGTATCAATCTATATCCACATAGGCAATACATTCAAAAGGTGTTTACATAACTCACCTTGTGAAATGTGTACTAATCAGAGTATCATAGAAAGGCCGCCACTGAACTTTCAGTGACAATTTCTTGTGATACTTATTAAATAATTTGACTAATATATTTCCCCATTTGACCTATCAAAAAAAAATTAAACCACAATAAAAAACAGACCAAAAACAACTGCAAACATATACAAGAACTTCTGTTTGTTTTTTTAATCCAATGTATTACCTGGGCATGAAGGTTGTTTTGTGATACATGAAACAATTCTAACCCAATTTTGACTAGTGTGTCAACATCTTCTAAAGCTACTTCACTTTCAGCATCTATGAAACTGCATCACAAAGAAATAAGTTAGATTGCATTACTGTCATCAGCCCCATATGGTTGTGAAAGGTCTGAACCTACGGAGCATCCACTTCATCAAAGTGTTCTATCATTAATAGCTATTAGTGATAGAAGACCAACATAAATAGATGAGGACAAAGCATGACCATGTAAAAAACATAAACAGAACTTTACAACTATTTCTGAAATTGGCTTGTTCAATTGAAAGGTGAGATACATCCATTTGTGTTACATCCTTCAGCAGATATGGACTGTGACAAACCATGACATGCTATGTATTCCTATAAGCAGGTTTATATTACCATAGATTGTATCATTCAAGCATCATCTGAATACCCATTCCCTCCATGGAAGGCTAATATATTGAAACACACTAACAAAATAAAAGGCTAGCTATGACTAGAACTGAATAAAAGTTTTAAGAGCTATTAAGTGATAGAGACATATAGGAACAATGCCACATCCAGATGTGTTCATGCATGAGATCTTACACTGATTAACAAAAACCTCCTAGTTCCAAATGTTCACAAAGAAATACTAACAATATGCAGATTGTTTTAACATGATAAGGTTTCTAAGTAGGTATGTGGGTAGAGCTTCAACATGGAGTTTAAAGTTTTACACGAAGCTTCTTTCTTTATGTGTGATGATATACTGATGCTGTGATCATAAGATTATACTAGTCTTTACTCTTTCAGTTCAGGTTGCCCCCTAGGACAAGAATTCACAAAAGGGTCATCTATACCCCATCATGCCAGCATGCAACTTTGATAATTTATTATCCAAATTTCTACTAACAAACTTCTCAACTCTCACTCCTTTTTGTCCTAGTGGGTAACTATACCCCATCTTTGTAAGCATACATCAATTGATAATATGATTCAATATAGTCTACTAGTCATGACCCTTGGGAAATGATAGATCCTTTACCATAAAAACAGCAAGAACTTATGTTTTACGGACAAAAATGACATGTTTGTCATTGAAAGTCTAAAATTTTGTCAATTTGGTAATTGACTTTGTGAGAATCGTGACAATGAAGAGTCAACTTCAAATCAGCTGCATGGCATTTCCTCAGATGTCTTGGAGTAAACCAAATCAAGTAGGGAGTCCCAGAAACATGAAAGCCACAAAATTCCCTGTTTGATCACAATGCAAGGCCCTGCACTTAACCAAATGCTAGGGTGTCCCACCTACATGCCATCCTATGAAGACAGGGAACACCATAATGCTCTAATGCTTAGTTGTAAAGAAGCAATGCCAAGCAGCCATCTCATTAGTCATAGCCACAGTGCCTAGCAATTAGTTATTATTGGAATTGGGTCGATGATTGTAGGAGAGAAGTTAAATGTGCATGTAAGCTCCTAGTTTTTCAAGGGCAGAGCCCATTACTCAATTCAGCCTGAGATAGAAAAGGCACTTATTGCCTCTAATTCATATTCTAGCCATCATGCTTTTTTTGATAACTTTTGGCTCCAAAGGGAGGAGGAAGTAGAGATTCAAAATAGTAACCTAATCTTCATAAGGTGTGGTCCCCGACGAATTGTGCTACCACTTGGGGTTAATATTTTAGCCACCACACACTGTCATTTTGAAGTCTTTCTTGACCCCACCAGCTTCAAGGGCACCAAGGTTGAGGGTTTATAATGTTGACTGATGCAGTTCATTTTTAAAACTAGTTGTTTACTAGCGCTTATGTTGTATGATGAGTAGATCCTGTCACTTGTAACAGAAAGTTAGCTAGTTGATAGATTGTTACTGATAAGTGCAATAGCCTATCAGTTAGTTAGAGATGTTTGTTAGGCTTTGGCCAATCACATGGCAGCCACATGGTAGGTTCTTGTAACTAACTTTGTAGCCAATCGGCAGCTTGCTTATGTATCTATAAATAAGTAAGGCTGCCCTCATTGTAACTAGTTGAATTTGAATCCAAGAAATCTACCTATGAGGTATTATTCCAAGAGTGTGTCTCTTGAAGAGCTAGTTCATTCTTTCTTTTCTCTAAGCAACTTAACTTTCTAAAACATCTTTCATTTTCACCATTTTTTCCTTCATCATAAATTGGTATCAGAGCTTGAGATCCTTAGGATTCAAGTTCGTTTGCAATTTGTTTCTTCATTTTCTGTCATCAAGAACCTGTCAAGATCATATCTTGATTTCATTTTCTTATCCTCTACTTGTGAGCCTAGGGATTTGTGTAGATGGCACCAATAGTTTACAATAGAAGGAACAAGAAAGCTTCTGTAGCACATAAACCTGAGGTGCAAGTTAATCCCAGGCAGCAGCCACAATTACACCAAGAAGGAGAACCTCAGGTGACATTGGAGCAGACTGTGGAGTTGCTAAGGGCTTGCTGCCTTGACTGAGGAAGTGAGAAGAAACTAGCGTTATCATCCTAGAAATGATGATGAACCTGCTAAAGATGCTGAAACTGATAGTCACAGCAACTTCAGTAACCCGATTGGCCAGCCTAGAGGAGGTGTTCCAAGACAAGTGCTTGGTCCTCCAAGGGGAGAACCAAAATGGGAATCAAACTTCAAGATTGAGTTACCTAAGTTTTATGGTAGCTTGTATCATGAAGAATTCATGGATTGGCTTAACCAAGTGGAAAGAATCTTTGATTTCCATGAGGTACCAGATTCCAAGAAAGTGAAATTGATCTCTATCAAGCTGAGAGGGAGAGCTTCAGCCTGGTAGGAACAGCTCCAAGTTCAAAGAGTTAAGAGGGGTAAAAGAAAGATCCAAGATTGGTGCAAGATGAAGCAGAAAATGGGAAACCAATTTTTGCCTTTCAATTATATGCAGTTCTTATACAAACAATTGAATAATTTGAAGAAACATGGCAGTTTGGAAAAGTATACAGAGGCATTTTATCAATTGGTAGCTTGAGTAGACCTAAATGAGAGTGAAGAGCAGATGGTTGCAAGGTTCTTGAGTGGTCTTAAACCACCAATTCAAGATGTCTTATCTTTGTATCAACTGTGGACTGTTTTTGAAGTTTACAATAGAGTCTTGATGTTTGAGAAGCAACTTGCAAGAAGAGCTTTTGTGCAGTTCCAAGCATTTGTGCAGTTCCAAGCTTATGGTGGTGGCAGAAGTACCCAAGTCAACACTCAAGGAAGGCCAACTACTAATAGTGCACAGCCTTTCAAGATTAACAATGTAGGTCTGCCTTCAACTTCTAGTGCAGCCAAACCAATCCCTAAAGTAGCACAAAGTTTTACATTTAAGTGCTACAAGAGTGGAGAAGCTGGGCACAAGGTCACAGATTGCAAGAAAAGGGGAATTAATGCTCAAGGCAAGGGTAAAGCTTTGATGATTGAAGGTTGTGAAGACTAGGAAGATGAAGAATTTCCAATATATGAAGAAGAAGAAGAAATGTGTGATAGTGTATTGATAATTGAAGACAATAGAGGATGGGAATGTATTCAAGAACCCGTATATGATCAATACGTGGAAGAAGAAGTAGATGCTTATATAGAGGAAGAAGAGGATTTATCATTAGTAACAAACGTCTTGCAAGTTCCAAAGACAAAAATGGAGGATGACGAGTTCCTTAGAAGAAGTAGTTACGAGGATATGGCGTCACAAGAAGTTTTTAACAATCTTGAATCAAAGAATCAAGACCAGCCCCAACAACAAAAGCTATCTTGCTTCAAGAAAAGAGGTGAAGTTAGAGATTCTAGAAAGTGCTTAGTGTTCTTAATTAATGACTTTCAAGATTATGTTCTTTGTGTGACAACCATGGATGTTTGCCATCTCTTACTTGGGTGTGAAAGATTATGTCCATATCAAACCATTTCGGGTGGAAGGAGCAACACATCCAGCTTATACAAGAAAGGAGATCGTTACACATTGCAGCCAAAGAAAGGGAAAGCTAGTCTTAAACCAATGGTCAAAATGAAGAAGGTTGGATGCAAGAGCATCTACATGGCTGCTTACACTTGCAACCTTGACACAAAGCAGCAATAGACCTTAATCTTTAGCATGATGCAATAGCTTAATACAGCAACTAATGAGGGTGTAGATCAGTGGAACTACCGGATCATATGCATATCTCCAAAAGTTTCAATGTGGATCACTTGCTACCTTGTCATGCACCAAATCATCTTACAACTAGCCACACTTGAGGACAAGTGTGTTCCAAAGAGGGATAGTCCTGAGGCAGTTCATTTTTAAAACTAGTTGTTTACTAGTGCTTATGTTATATGATAAGTAGATCCTGTCACTTGTAACAAAAAGTTAGTTAGTTGATAGATTGTTAGTGATAAGTGCAATAACCTATTAGCTAGTTAGAGATGTTTGTTAAGTTTTGGCCAATCTCATGGCAGCCACACGGTAGGTTCTCGTAACTAAGTTTCTAGCCAATCAGCAGCTTGCTCGTGTATCTATAAATAAGCAAGGCTGCCCTCATTATAACTAGTTGAATTTGAATCCAAGAAATCTACCTATGAGGTATTATTCCAAGAGTGTGTCTCTTGAAGAGCTAGTTCATTCTTTCTTTTCTCTAAGCAACTTATCTTTCTAAAACATCTTTCCTTTGGACCATTTTTTCCTCCATCATATAAGGCCTGCAAACAGGCCTTATCTTCAATAATCATAGTGATTGCTTAAAGACCCACATCAATTAACCCATCTTCTCCATAACAATACCTGTTAGAATATTGGCTTAGTTTGTTTGTAGGCCAGTACATCAGAGACTTAGGCCCATTATTATTACTTGTACAACACTCCTATTTCTTGTAGATCACCCATAAGTGTGCCTATAAGTATAGGCCTCTACTTGTTCAATTTTATATATAGAATTCTCTTTTGCTCTCTCTTTCTCTCTCTCTTTTAACATGGTATCAAAGCCACTTGCCCATCGCCAACCATCGTTTGGCTCAGCCAAACCCAACCATCATTTGTTCCAACACTGCCAACCATCGATCGGAACATTCACCATTGGCCACCATCTCAACATTGCTAATAGTCATTTCTCTAACATACATGTCTTCCGTTCATCTATTTTTGCTGTTGAGCACTCCAATCGACAGATTTCTCAAAGAACTACCAAACACCAAAAGAATCACTTGGAAACAGCATCACATGTGCCTCACACACTACCCAAAGAAGCTACCACAAACCTCACGCTGTCCAACATGCATGTCTGTTGGAAAACATTATAAATTAGGATTAGAGGTCATTTTCTCTAACAAAGGTTGTGTTGTGTAGGATCCACAAATAGGTCAGCTTCTTGGGACAGGCTGTAAATGTGGATGCCTATTCAAGCTCTCCTCTCTTCATATTCCAGCTAGCCTAGTTGCTTCTACCTCTGTATCATCGCCTTCTAGAGCCTCTAGCACTTGCATCTGGGTCACGCTTCTCTTTCACGAGTCTTTCTAAGGGTTGGTTAGGGGCTGTGTAGTTAAAGTCCTTTGATCATATTCATTTCCAACTTGTAAAACAAACTGCTCTATCGGTTAATTACACTGATTTTATTTCTAGTGCACCTTTTGATCATGTACACTGATATTTGGGTGATTGCACAAATTCTCACTATAGGCAGTGCACGCTACTTCATTATATTTGTTGGCGATTTTTCTTGTAACACATGGAATGGTCTATTATAAAATAAGGTGAATCTTCACAAAATTTATCAAGACTTTCATCAAATGGTTCATGCCCAACTCTTTTGTACAAGATTTTCCGATCTAATAACACAATGGAATACAAAGAGTCCATCTTTCTTGAAATTTTACAACAAAATGGTACGCTTTGTCACTATTCCTATCCTTGTATCTCTCAAAAAAATGATCTAGGTGAACAAGCATAGACACATTATCAATACAATTAGAGCTTTCCTCATGTTTGCATCAGCTCCTGAAAATCTTTAAGGTAAAACAACACATCCTACCATCTACACCATAAATTGGGTACTCTCTCCCACTAAACTCAACAAATCCCCTTTCAAATTAATTTATGGGACCCCTCCTGATTAGTCTACCCCACGAGTAGACTAAGCTAGAAACCTAGAACCTCACTCTCATTTGTGTTGTTCCCTAGACACAAAGGCTATCAATGTTATGATCCTAGTTCTAGGCAACTTCACATCTCATGTCCAATGGATTTTTGGGAGTTTGCTAGCATGTCTAGTTTTCACTCTTCCACTCTAGGCTACACCCCTCTTTTCACTCACACTTCCTTTACCTATATCCTGATTCTTCTGTTGAGACAGGTACTCCAAGCTCTACAAGCGACTCCATGATGATTGTTCCCCTTGAAGCTAACATGGCTATTGATCTGTCCACCTCCCCTCCTAATCTTTCTCCCCCTACTATCCTTAGGTTCTTCTTTTCCCCCTGCTATCCTTAGGCTCTTCTTTTCACCCAGGTAAGAGCATATCCTTCACACCTAAGTGACTCTCATTATTATACTACCCTTGCTACACTACATGAGCCTCACTCTTTTTGTGAGGCTCATACTCACCCTCTTTAGCAGCAAGAAATATCTAAAGAACTTAATACTCTTAACAAAACCCACACTTCTGGGCATAATAAGAAACAGTCTATTGTAGCTCACTCTAGTACTGACTACTGAGGCTGACTACTATGCTCTTACTAATACCACCTTTGAGCTTCTTTGGTTATGTAGGTTGATACAAGACCTTGGTGCACCTCAGCATGCTACTCTCTTATCTATTGTGACAAACAGAGTTCTATTAAAATAGCCCACAATGATGTGTTTCATGAGCACACCAGACATCGAGATCGATTTCCATTTTGTGCAACATCACTTGCAACAGGTCATGCTCCATCTTTGTCCTATTACTTCTACTGATCAACTGGCAGAGATATTTACCAAGCCTCATCCTCCAAACCGTTTTCATACTCTTGTTACCAAACTCAAGATTGGTCTCAAGACTACCACCTTGGGTTTGAGGGAGCATGTTAGACTATTGGTTTAATTTGTTTGTTTGTAGGCCTGTACATCAGAGGCCTGCGCCCATTATTATTGCCTGTATAGCACTCCTATTTCTTGCTGATCAATCATACGTGTGCCTCTAAATATAGGCTAAATCTTCTTACATACTCCCTCTAAAATCGTGTTTTGAAAACACAAATGATGTGGTATTGTGTGTTCCATACACAGTGTGTAACTATCACTACTCATAAATATATGTCTCTACTTGTATGGTTTTACAAACAAATATATAGAATTATATTCTGCTCTATCTCTTTCCCTTTCTCTTTTAACAATACTTCCTCCCAATAACTTAATTCTCAAATAATACCGATCACATCATACCACTTACTCAACAAAGCAACAACTTAAAAATTAAAAATTAAAAATTTAACCTCCTCTAATACTAAAACACACAAACAAATAGTACCACTCTAATAGGGAAATGTCATTCAATTATTTATTGCAGCAGTGGTTAAGACTGTTGCTCTTTGCACAAACAATCCATAGCTTAAAAATTAAACTCCAGACGACCAAAGACAACACTAAATTCAGAACTCAAAATAAAAACTGAAACTCAAATGCATTTATCAGAAACCAACAATTGAAGTCAAAAGACGACATGCAAAATGGACACCACATAGAAAGGAAGAAACTTGAAACCCCAAAACAAAACAAAACAAAAAAAGAAGCTCAAAAATGAGAAATTGAAAACTAACAGTTTGATGACAGGTATCCATGTGAGAGTTGCATAAACAGAATCAGGATCATCAGGTCGATACAACTCGTTGACAGTCCTCACTACCCTTGCAAACGATTCCTTCTCTTTCTTAGTTTCCTCAGCCACATGTGGTGGAAGCCAAGCATTATAGAGATGCATTGGAACAAAGAAACAAAACCCAGAAAAGAAAAACCAGAGCCAAGAGCCAAGAGCCAAGAGCAAGAGCAGCAAGAGACTGCACTAGAAGACTATGGAGTTGACTGTTATTCTTTCTTTGTTCGTTTATTGTTATGTGTGGTGGTGAAGGATCAAACAGGCTTTGTTACAGACACAGACACAGACAATGACACACTGATAAAAACATGTTTGTTAGCTTCCAAATACGCGCAATTGTATTTGTACCTGCCCCTTTGTCACATTCTGAGGAATCACATTCACATTCACATTCACATTCACGCGGCTGCTAACAACTATGTCCAAAACAAGGAATTAAGGGTAAAATAAATATACTACATAGACAAAAATATTCTTAAATTGGTATAAAAGTCAAATGATTGTAATAAAGGATGCTTTTCCATTCGATGGCTCACGAAATTTGCAATTGGCTTACTATATTTTGTTTGCTTTTTAACAAATTTTACTACACTTTTTTACTACATCAAACATGAATGTAGTTTTAAATTTACCATAAAATAAAAAGAACAGCCCGTTAACATAAATCATTTATTTATTATAGTTTATTAATTTTTCATAAAATATTGAGTTTGAGCTATGTTAGAGACATAATTTTTTGATTTATTTATTAAGATATTAAGTTGCAGATTGTGAATAGTACCAAGAAAAATTGTTGATTGTATAACGTTAATTTTATACTTTTTCCGTCCCATTTTGTTTATCCTGTTTGAAAAGTCAAATTTTTTAAGAAAACATCATTTATTGTCTTGTCTGCCTTATAAAAATGTATAAGTTTACAAAATTACCCTTAAATAAATTTATTAACTTTAAAAAAAAAAAAAAGTTATTAATGACATAAAATAGGAGTATAATAGGAATATTAGTAAATTAATGACTTTTATTTTTAAAAACAGAACAATATTTTGAAACATCCCAAAATGAAATAGAGGACAAATAAAGTAGGACGGAGGTAGTATAAAGTTATCTGTTAATTATGTAGCAATCATAACATGACACTCTAATAGTTGTAATAAATTTGCAAAAGCAATATCACAGATTGACAAGAAATTTCACAATCTTTTCATATTTGTTTTTTTGGAACATATCGTGAAATAGGACCATGCTTATTACACACATTTGTTTTTAATTGAAAACGTGACTCGACAGTGTGGTGTGTAATTGATAGTGTGTGTGAGTAAAAGAAAAAAAAGTTGTACACATCTCGTTGTACTTGATTGAGTCTGAGTTAATAGAGACCAGTGAAAAAATGCGACTTTTTTCTACTTTTTTTTGGTCACAAACTATAAAGTGAGTGTAATCAAAAGTTACTTTTCCAACAAGTTGTGAGCCCCGGGTGAGTTTCTGTTAGCTTTTTCATCTTTTAGGTTTTTTTGTTTCAACAATAAAGCAAACATGGCCGGGCATAGGGCTAGGCCATAGCCTAGGGCACCTACAAGGGAAAGGCCCCCAAATGGGGGACATTAAGTGATTTTTTTTCAATAAAAAAAATATAATGAAGTTTCAGTTAATGCAATTAAGTTCGGTATTTTTTCAAAACTAACTAATTTAATTTTTAAAATCAATTTAATCCATAAACAATGTTAGGCCAGTTAGTCATCTTTTTCAACTATCTTGGAGACTAAATTGGTTTTAGGGATCAAATTAATTAGTTTGAAAAGTTTTGGACTTAATTGGCACTAATTCAAATCTCAAAGCATGTTAATGAAATTTACCCAAAATATTTTAGTTGTACTTATTTTCTTTCATTTATAAAGAATGCCAAGAAATTTGAGTAATGTTAGATGTAGGGGCTCGTTTCGTCGTTGATCCCCCAACAATACATTTATTTAGAGAGTGGGACGTAGGGTTTGGCGCTAACAGGCTTGCCGCCGGTCCTCCAGAGACTTCCTTCTTTGAGGGGACTTGGCCCTGTTCTTTTTGGCCTGGGGCTTGCTCCTCGGACGGCCGAGGAGCCCCTTACTCTGAAGGGCCCCTTGCATTATATACCCTCTTTGGCCAATCCTAGCCTTCCAACTGTCAATCATCTAGACCACTGCTTAAGGACCTGTCCCATCAGCCACGTTCCCTACCTTACTGGGTCGCAGCACCCAAGGTTCCGCCGTTCAGGAGTCCTCTCAGCATTAAGATTGCCAGGGGAGTTAGGTAGATGTATTAAGTGTGGATGTGACCGCCTATACTGGGCTTGTCTTCCACCTGGGATTAGGATAGGTATGCCGAGGATAGGGTCGTCCTCGGCGTGGCCCAGAGGGCTAAAAAGCCCCTAGACGGCTGCCTGGGACAGCCGTCGATCCTCGGCATGGGCCTTGGGCCAGCCTAGAGGTGGGCCGAGACTTCAGCCTAGAGGTGGGCCGAGACTTCCAGGCCCACGGGCCCCACAATAGCCCCTCAAAATCCTGCTGCACGTTCCCCTGAACGGGGAGGAGGGTTTTGACATCCACGGCCCTCATACCCCTCAAGGCCTTCCGCTGGTTGGTTTTTCTTTCCAAATAGTCGACTCGGCGCTTCAATCCTTCGGCAAGTAGTTAGTCTCTTATAGAAGGTTCTGTTGCTGCTTTAAAGATAGTGGCAAGCTCCCCGTAGGCTTGGGTCCGAGGACCATGCAAGACCTAGGCACAGGTGCTGCCTTCAAGAGTAGTGGCTAGCTCTCCGTAGGCTTGGGTCCGAGGACCATGCAAGACCTAGGCACAGGTGCTGCCTTCAAGATAAGCGGCTAGCTCTCCGTAGGCTTGGGTCCGAGGACCACGCAAGACCTAGGCACAGGTGCTGCCTTCAAGGTAAGTGACTAGCTCTCCGTAGGCTTGGGTCCGTGGACCATGCAAGACCTAGGCACAGGTGCTGCCTTCAAGATAAGTGGCTAGCTCTCCGTAGGCTTGGGTCCGTGGACCATGCAAGACCTAGGCACAGGTGCTGCCTTCAAGATGAGTGGCTAGCTCTCCGTAGGCTTGGGTCCGAGGACCATGCAAGACCTAGGCACAGGTGCTGCCTTCAAGATGAGTGGCTAGCTCTCCGTAGGCTTGGGTCCGTGGACCATGCAAGACCTAGGCACAGGTGCTGCCTTCAAGATAAGTGGCTAGCTCTCCGTAGGCTTGGGTCCGTAGACCATGCAAGACCTAGGCACAGGTGCTGCCTTCAAGATAAGTGGCCAGCTCTCCGTAGGCTTGGGTCCGTGGACCCAGCAGTCCTACGTTTCTACCTAACACTTGGTTTTCTTTAAGTGGTTAGTTTCCCCATAGGACTGAGTCCGAGGACCATGCAGTTCCCTGGTTCTGTCTAACTCTTAAGCTTTCTGAAGCAGTTAGTTTCCCCATAGGACTGGGTTCGTGGACCATGCAGTTCCTTAGTTCTGTCTAAAGCTTAGCATTCTTAAGTAGCTAGTTTCCCCGGGGGACTGAGTCCGAGGACCATGCAGAGCCTTGGTTCTGTCTAACACTTGGTCTTCTGAAGTAATTAGTTTCCCCATAGGCCTGAGTCCGAGGACCATGCAGAGCCTTGGTTCTGTCTAACACTTGGTCTTCTGAAGTAATTAGTTTCCCCATAGGCCTGAGTCCGAGGACCATGCAGAGCCTTGGTTCTGTCTAACACTTGGTCTTCTGAAGTAATTAGTTTCCCCATAGGCCTGAGTCCGAGGACCATGCAGAGCCTTGGTTCTGTCTAACACTTTCATTTTTCTGCAAGTAGGGGTTCGTCCTCGGACCGTTTTTCTGGGGACGATTCCTCCTTTGGTCGGACATTGATTTCTCACGTGGCGTTGATCTCGCCTCCAGCTCGAGTCCCCATCTTCTATCTGGGAAGCGTTTCTTGGCCGTTCGTGTTCTGCGCCTGACGCTTTGGTGCGCGAGACGCGTCTTCATTAATGGTCTCGTAAATCAACAGAAGTACAACGGTCTGCGGCCCCCTTGGAATTTGGTGGCTTCATTATTGCCCGCCGCCTCGGTAACTCACTTTTCGAATTCTGCGTGAATTAATTCTCACCAACCCTCCTCCTCTATATAAGGCTTTCTGGGGGGATGGTTTCTTCATACTCCATGAGCCTCCCAACTCGAACAGAAAGAACACCATTCTTCCACTCCCCATGCCCCTTTAATAACCCCGTCGGAATTGTGACCGGAGTTAGGAGATATGGGGCTAAGGGCTGCCGTGGCCGCAGCCCCCACTGGGTTTCTGGCGCGGCAGAGTTTAGGCGTAACACCGGCAGTGTCGTACGTGGTGGCCAGGTGGAACGCTGTTGAAGTACCTAACGTCTCTCCCCGGAGCGCACCTTCGGTGGAGAAGACACGCGAACTCATGTCATGGCTGGCGCCTGAGTGTTGCCGTCTCCAACGACCGATGCTCGGGAGGATTGGAGAGCATCAAGGGAACATCACGGGGGAGGACGTTCCGGTGCCCCTGCATCTGCTCCTCACTTTGTTCAAGCTTCCGCCTTGAAGTGAGCCAGCCCCAGCCCCCTTCCCTGCTTTTATTGTCAAGCTCTCCCGTTCTGCTGATGCCAATAAAAGCACGGGTTGACACTTCCCCTTCCCTCTAGCTAGTTGTAGAATCGGACCGCCTGAGCCTCCGATTGTAGGATTAGCTTGTAATAAAGCTTGTAAAACAAGCCTGCCTGAGCCTCTGATTGTATTTTGTAACTTTCTTTTTCATGAAATAAAAATCAGACTCTTTTTTCATTTCTTCTCTTTTTTTTTTTTTGTTGAATCTTCCATTTTGCTGCAACTGTACTTGTTATTATTTTTTTTTTTTTTTGCGAAGTGACTGTTTAGAACGATCGCCGGTTGCGCTGGTCGGCGCACTAACCCTCCCCACAGACGGCGCCAATTGTAGGGGCTCGTTTCGTCGTTGATCCCCCAACAATACATTTATTTAGAGAGTGGGACGTAGGGTTTGGCGCTAACAGGCTTGCCGCCGGTCCTCCAGAGACTTCCTTCTTTGAGGGGACTTGGCCCTGTTCTTTTTGGCCTGGGGCTTGCTCCTCGGACGGCCGAGGAGCCCCTTACTCTGAAGGGCCCCTTGCATTATATACCCTCTTTGGCCAATCCTAGCCTTCCAACTGTCAATCATCTAGACCACTGCTTAAGGACCTGTCCCATCAGCCACGTTCCCTACCTTACTGGGTCGCAGCACCCAAGGTTCCGCCGTTCAGGAGTCCTCTCAGCATTAAGATTGCCAGGGGAGTTAGGTAGATGTATTAAGTGTGGATGTGACCGCCTATACTGGGCTTGTCTTCCACCTGGGATTAGGATAGGTATGCCGAGGATAGGGTCGTCCTCGGCGTGGCCCAGAGGGCTAAAAAGCCCCTAGACGGCTGCCTGGGACAGCCGTCGATCCTCGGCATGGGCCTTGGGCCAGCCTAGAGGTGGGCCGAGACTTCAGCCTAGAGGTGGGCCGAGACTTCCAGGCCCACGGGCCCCACATTAGATATAATACAAATTTTATTGCATAAATTTTATAAATAGATATATCACTAATCACAATAAATCATTCAAATAGAAAAATCTTAGAAACACTATAAACTTTACAATATAGCCTTTACAAATTAACATGGCAATAAATATTATTGGTGTCTTCAACAACCTAATATATGTATGTTTGAATTACTTTTATGTGTTTGGTCACACATCTTTGTAAGTCTCAAGTTGTAAAATTTATAGTATCTTTATCATCACTTATTCACATACTAATTTGTTACTTTCTTAAAGTGCAATTAATCACATATATTTTCACATCAGTTTGTTAGTTTATATATATATATATATATATAAGTTAGTTTGTAAAAAAAGTACAGTAGCTTTAGCATTTTCCCTAAAAAATTATGGATTAATATAAATTTAACCCAATAACCAGCAACAAGTGATTTAGTTATATTAAAAAGTAATGATTTTAAATATAAAAAAAAAAAATGTAATACAAAACATAACTAAATATTATTTAAATGATATTTAAATATAAAAGACTCATTCAAAGTTATCATCTTAGGCCTCTAAATGTGCTGAGTCGGCCCTAACTACAAACACATAATTTCACACGCAATTTTACAACATTTTGATATGATCGATTGTGAATGTTCAACAAAAAGTTGTGCATCCATATAAACAGGTTTGGATAAAAAATATTCACTACTGACAATCAATCACATCAACATATTATGAGTTTGGGTGTGTCACTAGAATTATTGCTATATTTGCTTTTTACAATAAGTATAGGGACACGATCAACCGTAATATATCTTCCATGATAAGTTAAGTGTTAATAGTAAACTCATGTTGTGAAAGTAACGTTACTCACAAAAGTGTGAAAGCGAGAATATTCATAAGATTCTTGTCTCTTTTTTAGTATAACTATTGAGCCTGTTTGGTAGAGGAGTTTGAGTAATGTTGTTTGTATTTTTTTGAAATACGTGTGGATAAAAAAATATATAAAAATACGTATAATATTATTTAAAAACTGAAAATATATATTTAAGATGCTCCAGCAAATAGACCCTATACTTTTATCAATTTTCAACAAAATATACAAATAAGCTTTCAATAGCTAGTTTCAAAAAAAAAAAAAAAAAAAAAAGCGCTTCAATAGCTTTCAGAAACAAAAACTGGGCCATGAAAGTCAAGGCCGAACAAGAAATTATTAATAACAATTTGTCACATCAGCATCAGCAGGTGTCAAATATTTTGTCATTTGAGCTTGTCCAACAACAATGTATATTTGCCACGTAGAACAGCCCCACAATGAAATGACATGCAAATTGACATAGAAGAATACTGCCACTAAAAGTAAAGAGAAATGCCATGTAATTTTTTTTTAAATTCTGACAACTTTTTTTATACTAATTAAATTAACAAGTTTTGGTTCTTTTTTTATCTCACCGTTAACATCATTATTTTATTTATTGTTAACAATTTGTCAGGTGTCAAATATTTTGTGTCTCTAAACTTTCTCAAAAGTAAAAGGTAAAATTTTCCACACATAAATGAAATCAAAACACAAAACATAACTCTTGCAACTATCTATGTATAAGCTTTCAAACATAAAACATTAAATTTATTATTATGTTATTAATGTGATATCAATTGTATATATTGTTATATCAAATTTTAATATTTTATAGAAAAATTAGTACTAGTTTTAACCTTTTTTCTATAGAGTATTAAAAATTAAAGATTGAGTTATGTTCACCTAAAAAAAAGAGTTAAGTTAAAGACAAATTATTTTACTTGTTAAGATGATAAATAAATAGTAATTGGTGTAGTAATCATGCAATTTATAATCTTAGCATGTCATCTCATCTGATTATGAAAATCTTATTAAGATTTTTATATGAATAATGTTAGATATACAAGAAATTTTACAATCTTTTAACAATTTTTTAATGTGCCAAATTGCAATTAGTGGGAATATGAATCCACCATTATTATTACTATTTTAATCTTCTGATCACAATTTATAATTTCAATAAATTGTAAAAAAAAAAAAAAAGTTATGAGCATAGACTTGCCCATTTTTATCGCTGGAATTATTGAGAAATGATGTGACGAAATTGCAGTCCTTTTCTCTAATTTTTGGTCACAATCGAAGTGAGTGAGTGTAACCAAAAGAGCTACTTTTCCTGCAAGTAGTGAAGGCCAAAAGCAAGAAAAAAAATCATGAATGTGAAAACCATGCTAGTGCGATTTGAGCTTTGCCAACAAGAAAGAATATTTGCAGCAGATATTTACAACCCCACAATGACATGACATTGCAAATTGTAAATTGCAATTGGGAGAAAATAATGCCCCAATTGAAAAAGAAAGATTTTTCAATTCCACGCGGAGAAGGTAATCAATCAAAACACTTCTCTGCTATGTAATAAATTAAGAATATCCAAACACATTCTATGGTAAGACTAAAAAAAAACATTAAAATATATCTGTGGTCCTTAAAATTTGGTCAAATTTTGATTTATGTCCATTAAATTTAAAATATTTTATCCACGAGATTTTAAGGTCCCAATGTCTCCCTTTTGTTTATATGCCATTAAAGAAATTGTTTGCATGTTCTTAGAAACTGTTCTATAAAAAATTATATTTAAAAAAAAAAAAAAAAAAACTTCTAGGTTGGTACAGGCCTCATTAGGTCTAAAAAGAGACTTCTTTAGATTGGTATAAATTAAATATTGATGGTTCTGGTATAGGATGTCCTGGACTTGCAGGTGGTGGTGGCCTTATTAGGGACCACCAAGGAAGATGGGTTAAAAGATTCACTAGAGCTATAGGTTGGTCTAATAGTTTGGAAGATGAACTTTGTATACACTTCTCCAAATCCAGGCAGTTGAAATCGAATTAGATGCTAACTCTGTTGTTGGATTACTACACAGTAATGATGTCTCACTTGCTGACTATGCACCAATGGTTGATGATTGCAATAACTTAATGAACCAAATTCCCAAGTGGAAGCTAAACCATTGCTTTAGGAAAGACAATGCATGTGTCAATATGCTTGCGAAAATAGTAGTCCACCTTTAACAAGATTTTGTTATTTTGGACACTCTTTTTATGGAGCTGTCCTTACTTTTGTTATATGACCTTACTGGTTTTGGCTGTAATCGTTTATGTACTAAAACGGCATCTATGACAATGTAACACTTGTTGTTAATGTATCAAATTTCCCTGTTATCAAAGCAAACAAACGGAAAATTGTTTAATGTACTATCACAACATAGGGATATGACAAGTTTGAAATTTTCTTAACATTCTAGGAACCAAAATCAAACTTGAACCAAATTTAAGGAATGAAAGTATATATCAATGGAAAGAAACAAAAATATATATAATAAAGGTCAAAGAGGAAAATTAGAGTAATTTCCACATAAAATCACTTCATAAAGGAGACTTTTGTAAGTATTGAAGACCATATATTTTATCTTAACAAATGGTATTCAATATTCATGGTTACATTGTCAAAATTATTAGGTTCATGATTACATTGTCAAAATTATTAGGTTCATGATTACTTTAAAGTTTTGTAGTTCAACTATACTTTATCAATTCGATTCAAAATATGATTAAATTGCCAATGGTCTTGCAGTGTTTTCTACGGAAACGCCCAGCATTCAATTCCTCCCTCCCCTGGTGACTGGGCTGCCTAGGTCATTACATGACAAATGGGCCAATCACCAGTTCGATCCAAAACATATAGGCCCACCCCGTGAGACAGAGAGAGAGAAACGTAACCGTTGAAATTAGAAAGATAAAATAATACTAACTAGTGATCTGACCGTTGCGAACAGAAAAAATATATCCGTTGGGAATCCCAGGCGTTCAGCAACAATTTAAATAGAACAAAGACCAACCCACACTAAATCATAATCAAACTTCGCTCTATCTGAAAATTCTCAAAGCTCTCTCTCTCTCTCTCTCTCAATTCTTAGCCAACGCGTTCTATTTGCTTCTGTTTATCCTATTATATAATATAGCATTTCATTTCCTGCATTTTTCATTCTATATTGTGTTTGTGTTTCCATTTTTGCATTGAATCTTTTTGGCTTTTCAGCTATCATCAATGGCCCAAATCAAAGATACCCACATCGTAGAAATCCCAGTAGATGAAGAGCACCAACAAAAGCAACTCTTATCTGCAATCCAACACCACCCATTAATGGAAATCTCAGAAAGCCCCGGCCATCTCTTGCTTCTCAAGCTCTGGCAAAGAGAAGAGGATCTTTATGGCCGGCGCATTGCTCTCAAAGAAACTAGAATAGACTCTCTCAAGAGAGAAATTTTCCAACTTTGCTGTTTCCTTTTCATCTTTCATGGACTTTTCTTGACTATATTGTTTACCTCTTCCATTAAGTCCCAAGATCAGGACCAGCATACACATGATACTTGTAAGAAATGGTGGATACCGGCTCTTTTATTGCTGTCCACCTCGTCTGTTGTTGTGTTATTGGTTCAGGTGAAGCTCTTCAGGTTCTGGAAGGTGTGGAAGCAGTTGCAAAGGGAGAGGAATGATAACCGAGCGCTTGCAAGGTGTATTCAGGAACTGAGGATGAAAGGGGCTAGCTTTGATTTGTCTAAAGAGCCCCAATGTGGGAAAAAGATGAAAAGCTCCAGCGTTGAGATCAAATGGAAGCCACTTACTTGGTGTTCTCAGTATCTGATAACCATTGCTCTTGTTTGCTTTACAGGTTTGGTGTTTCCGGCTAGCGAGTTCATCATCTGTGGCTTTTAAATCATGGGAATTGTTTGTTCGATCTGTGAGAGCAGAAAAAGGTAACTAATAATAACATTGGCATTATACTGTGACAGATAAAAGTTGATTACCAAGCTGTAGTTTCTTCTTTGTCCTGATTTTTTCTGGTTTCATATGGTGTAGTTTCCGCAGGTTGTGTTATGGAAGAATGTAACCCAGAATAGAATTGTACATGAGCTGTCTGATTAATCTAACCGTGTCTCAAGGTAATAAAAACGTGTCATTGATAAAGAATTTTAGCTTTTAGAAATGCAGATAATGCTTCCTTAACTTAAGATTTGTCAGACCTCTCATGCAGGATTTATGAAATAGTCCGGCAGACTTTGAAGGCTGGTAATGGAAGAAATCTTACTCCATTACGTCTGTTCAATCTCTTCAAGGGGATGAAGCGTGTTTGGTCCGATCACCAGAACAAGCAAACTATATAACCGTTTGAAGTTCTGATTATATTTAGGTTGAAAGTTGAAGAAATTGATCAGATTTTCATCTCTGAATTGTGCTACTGATTATAATGAGAGGTGCCTGATTGAGTGGGAGTGGTGATAGCTAAATCACAAGATAGTCGCAAGTGCAAGAAAGCAACTTCAAATAAAATACATCATTTGCCCTGAACCTGAGCACATTTTAGCCAGCAAAATTATAATGTTCCAGACTTTGGCGCCAGGATTCTTCTCTTGCGGAATATGGCTCATCTATTCTCTTGCAGTCTTTCTAATGAGCCCATATGGCGCATTAGAGAAGGCACTATCGTTGGTTTGAGGATTCTTTTTTTTTTTTTTTCTTTTTTTTTTTAAGAAACTGGGTTTGAGGATTTTGTAGCATTTCAATTTTAGTTTCAACACCACACTGCCCGTGTGCCCTTCTTCCTTTGCAATGAAATTTAGTTCTCTATTCAATAATTTTTTTATAAAATTTTTATAACAGTTCTCTCTATTCATTGAATTGCCTATTTGGGCTTGTTTTCCATATAGCTCTGGTGTGCCAGATTTTGGATATTAAAAAAATAGTTTTAATCATTCAATTGCAGATGATTACAACTGAATTCGTCTCATTTGACTTGAACATGCATGGAAAATATATAGCACTGAACACAAATTGAATGATGAGATTTTTGGCTATTAAAAAAAAATGTTTTAATCATGGTTTACAACCTAATTCGTCTCATTTGACTTCATGAAAAATCACTGAACACAAATTGAATGATGATAATTTAAAAAATACATTCGTCTCATCTATGGGTTACACAACTCTCTCAGTTTTAGGGGCTTTCAAAGCCAAATATTCTAAAAACACCTGCAATAAGAAAAAAAAAAAAATAAAGTTAACAAAAAGCACCTGAATGCATCAGCCTGATATAACAAGAAACTGCAATTACCTTCATCAGCCTGATATTTGTTCTTATCATCCCCAGCATACGCGAGTAAATTGTACTTAGGATTCCATTCCACACTGTTCATAGCGGCCCGACATGGTATCTGATGCACTGTTCGTCCAGTATGAACACTTGACTGTGCCAGAGGGAGGCAAAATTATTAATCCTTTTGTATGTCCCACTTTAGGTGAAAAGTTGGATACGTAGAATCCAAATATGACCCACTTAAGAAATTATTATTATTATAGATGACCAAGCTGTCTTTTCAGCTAAAAAGTTAAGTGGGATAGTCTGTGTTGCAAAGTAAAGCCTATGTATCAGCCAGATAGAAGGAGAAGCTTTTTAGCCATGCTAAGCTTGCTAGACAATTCTTCTTTCATTGCAAAGGGAAAAGACACTTCTTAGAAAAAGAATAGCTGGAAAAGTCACTCGAATACTTACTATATCAATAAACAAGTCTTCACTGGCAGAAGCAATATAATCTCCAGTGTAATTAAAGCTTATTGTGCGGACAGGCCATCTGAGAAAAGTAGGAAAAGGTCAATCCCATGCCTACAGATGTAATAACTGAGTTCAAAATGATGGATAAACCCATGGGAAAACTCACTCAAGTTTTGTAAATGTTCGCACACAGAGCATCTCCGATATCTCCCACAGGCTTACTAAGGAATCAGCACTTCCAACAGCAAAATATCTGTCACAGTTAGAAGAATAATTGGGAGTTAGAAGAAATAAATCATGTTCTTTGTGATATTTTTATAGGTATATATGAAGGAAAAAAAGAAGCAAATGTTACAAAAGGATTAGAGGGACAGTAATAGTATACCAGCCATATACTCAACTATCAACTCATGATCACTCACATATGGGACAAATCCAAAAAGTCTACAATGCAGGAAGGAAAAGGAAATAACTAACTATACAGAGGAGTTTAATAAGTGGACATGATTGGGTATCCACATATATAGATAGTAAACACCTATTTTAACTAGTGAAACTCCCAAAAATATATATATAAGTGAGCTTTGATGCACACCTTCCCATCGGATCAATTGCTATACAATAGCAACCAGCTGTATGAGCCACAAGGGTGTCAAGCGGTCGCAGAGATGGGTATGCTAGTACTTCAACAGTACCTGAACAGAAGAATATATAATCAATAAATATTTAGACATTTTGCAGCACAGAGAAAAGGGACCACTCTCTTAGATATCAAGCTTACCATTTCCAGTTGTCAAGAAGAACATCTCCCCTGTCATGTTCCACGCAATCTCATTTACCTGGAAAAAGAAGTGGACTACTCAAGTAGCAATTGATATATGAGATAAATTATCATAAATGGAATTCAAAGACATCCCAGCAATTAGATAGTTGCATGTATATATATGGTATAGTTAACAGCTCTCCAGATAAGGTCAAATGTATTTACAACTACAGACCAGTCAGAATATTAAATTGGTGAGCTATAATGGCGTAAAGAGAGAGAGAGAGAGGAACTCCATAGTTGGCCACCAGAAAGTCTGGCCAGATTCTGAGCACAAACCAAAATTAGATCTAATTTTTATTACACTCCACATTGTAAAGTAAAGTTGCACAATGATGTAATTTTTATGGCTTCCACAAGGTAAAGTCATGTAAACAGATTAATTATGTGACTGAGAAATGATGATTGCTAATGTGAGAAGTGGGATAAATCATGTTGAAGCATTATGCGAACTGGAGGCAAGGCCAAAAAGTGATATGACCATAACCAGATCTAGATGGCAATGTTTATAGCAAAACATATTTCAGGGTGAAAAGATATATATATATGGACATTCCTAGCTTTCAGTGAGACATGGCACCAGACCAAATTCAACCCCCCCCCCCCCCCCCCCAAACAAAAAAGATATTCTAACATCAAGTTTGAAATAAATATTACCTCATAACTGAACTTGCGCTTATGCATTGGTTTAAATTTCCGAACATCCAGTATTGTTAATTCATCATCCTACAATCAGTGAGAGGATACAGTAAGAAACAGCAGCTAGATACTTTCCTAATATATGCCTAAAGGAAGCAGTTAACATATCCATCCAAGACCTGCTTAAGACCTGATAGTTACACAGCAACAGAACTAATAATACTCAAATTTTTCCGAGTAGAAACTTTAAATGTTAGAACAATCACAAATCTGCAGAGGTCTTAGCACCTGAAACAGGACTGTAGAACATACCCTATTACCAACAGCTATGTGTGTACCATCAGGTTTGTAAGTGATGTTAATGTTCTCCCCACTGAGTTCTGTATGCATTGAGCATTTTCCACCTGTAAAACTCAACATAAATAAATATCTGTTCTGAAAGCACTATAATAGTCATCTTTTTCAAGTTAGGTAGCCTTCCTTCAAGTAAACCATATGAGATTATCAAAGTCATCAGAAAAAAGAAAATACCAATTGTTCATGCAATTCAGATATCATGATATTCAATTAACTCTAACTTCAATCTTTCCTAAGGAGTATTTAAAAATAATAAGCTATTTGCTAAGTCAAAGACGTTTTTCACAATTCAAAATGCATCCTTTTCGATAAAATAACTAGTGACTAGCTGATAAGAACATCTTTTAAGAATTATGAAGACAACAGCAATGTAATTATGAGAATTTAAAGGACTAGGAAGCTAAATTTCAGACAAGTTCAACAGAGATGCTTGTGCTATAGAGCAGTAACTTACTTCGAGCGTCCCACAAACGAACAGTCTTGTCACCTGATGCAGTAGCGATTAGATCGCCATGTTTGGGATCCCAACACAGCTGATCTACGCTATCAGTGTGACCCTTCAATTCAATATCCTTAACCTTACCCTGTAAAAACCATATGGAATAATCCCCATCATTATTTTTGCTATCATTAATTAATATAATAATAAGCAAGTATTGCCAAAGGTAAGCCCCACGAAAAATGGTTTCAAAGTTAAAACCCTCTTCCACATTTCTAAAGATGAATATGGTTCCATGTCATTTAAAATCGTTCCCTGATGCAGAGTAGTGCTATAACCTATAGGTACCACAACTTTTACTACATGGAGCTTAGAAACTAATGTGTCGCCAATCACTAAGAGGCAATTCAAATATTCATTTCTGAGATGGTTGAAGTCCACCAATCACATTAATTGCCACATCAATTTGTAAGCTTTATGTAGTAAAAGTTGTAGTACCTTTTAACATTTGAACCTGTAGCATCTATTCCTTAAATGGAAGCGAAATTCGATCTCAAGTACATTATTTAACGCCAAGAGATTTTACTAATTCTAATTCACATATTAAAATCAAAGAAATTTATGGTAAATAAGTTTTTTTAGTGATGATGATGAAAATAAGTTTTTTTTTTTTTTTTTTTATAAAAAATTTATGGTAAAAAATTCAAAGAAATCAAAATAAAAAGAATTTTAAAGAGGGGGAAGTAGGGGTTCATACATGGCCGTGTGGCTCAATGTGCCAAAGTCGAGCGGTTTGATCGACGGAACCGGAAGCGAGCTTTGTGCCGGTGCAATTCCAAGCCACCGAATGCACCTGAAAAATATCATTCAAATCATCAATTCCTTCTTCTTCTTCTCTAGGGTTGCCCCAGTGAAAAAAAAAATTACAAAATCGGAAATTGAATATTAATGAAGAGAGAGTGAGAGAGAGAACCTTCTTCTTGTGACCTTGATACTCTCTGCTATGGAGGTTCTTGAATGGTACTGCTGTACTTGTTCCCTCCATCTCCTTCTCTTTCTCTTTCTCTTGCGCCACTTCCTCTTCACTCCCTGAGAGTGAGACTCGGAATTTTCAATTTCAAGCTCCACCGGGTTATTATTCGGGCGACTTTAATATTGCTGGATACGATGGGTCGGGTTATAAGTTATAACCCAATTATTTCTAAAAAAATATTAAATTATAATTTAACTTTTAAAGAAAATAAATTACAAGCATGTATATATAATTGTAAAACTGTGTTATAGTAAAATTATGGCATGTAAGTTATGGTAAATAAATCATTGAGAAAGCTTTAAATCTTGAGTCCACGTACCATGGACGACAACCATAGGCACTGATCTAGTAGAAAGTGAGGATGTTGGTTTAAGTTTTAACTTGGTTGAAATGACTTTGAGTTTGATAGAGGCGCTAAAGAGGTGGAGACCACCATTGTTAGTGGTGGTAGTGGTACTAAGTGTGAGAGATCATAGCCCTAGCCCACCAACTTTTTTAATTTGTTGGATCAAAACCCGTACGAGAGAGAGAGTGTGTGTGTGTGTGTTTTTGGGGGGGGGGGGGGGGGGGACCATGTGTAGTGTCCCTCATGGTGTTGATTCAAAAAAAAATTGAAGGTTTTACAAAATATATATATATATATATATATATTTATTTGATAAAAAGTACATCAATTTGAATATAACTAGGGCATTACAAGAGTTTGGTCCAATATACAATCTGAGAAAAAAATTATTTGGGTTTGGTCCTAATTACATTTTCAAAACTGAAATGTATACATATAGGTGTTAATCTACAAATCATTGATTAAGTTTGGAGCCTAAGGGTCCATTTGGTTGGGGTAAAATAAAGAGGGAGAGAGAAGGGTGTTTGGTTGGGGGGAATGCAGGGTAGGGAAGTTTTCTCTACAGGCCCATCGTTTAAGAGGAAAAAGTCTTCCTTCCAATTGGAGAGAAAACTAGAGAGAAAAGTGGAAAGGGAGTGAGTTTGATATGAAATTACCCATCTACCGTCCCCATTATTTACTAATATTGTTGCTTCTTCTTTTTTTCTTTTTTTTCTTGTGCTTCCTTTCCCCAGTTATAGTAGTGCACACGTTTTGGCCCTTCTTTTTTCATATCAAATACAAAACTTTTATTATTACTAGTTTTTTTTTGCTAGATGTTTTATTAGTTGTGTTAGTTTGAACTTTGAAGTAATTAAAAATAATAATTTTTATAAACTATTAAAAATTGTTTTTTATGTACTAGGGACACGAGTAAATTTATACAAACAACATTTTCTATCTTCCCACTTTTCTATTTAACCAAAAAAATGAGTTTTCCATTTCTCTACTTTTTCACTTCCTCGACCAAACACACGAAGGGAAAACTAAATCTTTTCTATCATCCCATTTTTCCACTCCCTTTCTATTTTCTATCCTCCCAACCAATCAGACCCAAGTTTCAAGGTGGGACATGACTTTGCCCGCTAAAACTAGTCTTCTAAACTATGGTGCCCAATAGTCATGTCACATAATCCAAGCAATCAACAAATTATAATGTTTGAAATAGGTTCTTGTGTGTGCACGGTGAAAGCCTTAAATTTAGCATGTGATCATATAAGATGAACGGAAAATTAAAGCATGATGATTGTGTGTGTACCATGTGATAATGCTTAAAAAACATGTTTGATGACCCTAGGATCTAGCATATGAGTTAGAAAATACCCTCTTAAGTCTTATCTTAATCTAAGTTCAACCCTTTTCACCCAAAAAAACAAAAAAAAAAACAAAACTCCAAAAGAAGCAGTAGAGTTGAAACTAGAAAGTACATATTCGTTGGCCAAAGTTAATAAGTGTTTCTACAGAAAAAAGGCAAATATTAATTCACAAACGAGAAAAGGTATGGTCATAATGTCACAGAAATAGTGAAATAATAAATAATTGTTTGCATAAAAAAGGAGTGTTATTATAAATTTTTTATAATCATTAATTTGGGGAAACTAAAAGTAAAAATCTATGAGGCAAGTGATCACTAGTTCACTACCTTTTGAAGTTGAACTGAGTTGTGGAAAATATATAGATGCATACAATGTCAATGAGATGGTTGTGGGTCTGAACTGATCCAGTAGATGGCTGTAGGTTTCGGTGTGAAAGTCCATCCAATAGCCAATCTCTGAAGTTTGTTTGACTAAGTTTATCTTCTCCATCTGTTCCAATAAACTCTTCAAATGTAATTCAAAAACGTAGTTATCTATCAAAACTCCTAAAGCAACATCTCAACCACTTAAGCGTGTATTAGCTAAGATATTACCATACTACAATTGATTTGCAAGTTTTGCATGTACGTACGTCTATCTCTTGCAATTTTACTAATTTATTTTATTATATATAGCAAAAGAAATCAAGATGATACAAGCTATAGATCACTCTGCCTTGCTTTGCTTTACAAATTATTTCGTGCACAAATTGACCAATGACCACCATAGTTGGTGTCGTTTGCAAACAGGGCAGCATCAATCAGAGTGCTTAATAACATCCAAAACTAATAGTCTATCATTGGGAACATGATTCTCTCCATTTTATCTATTTCATAGTTAATTTTTTTTTAATAGTATATAGACTGCCTTTAAATTAGTAAAATTTAATTTGAACAATGAGATAAATCTAATCCAATCCAAATGAAGAGAATAATTTTTCTACGGTTGAAGGTGGTTATATTGGAAATTGAGAATCCCTGTTTTCATTCTTGGCACAACCTTAAATAAGGTATTTGTTGGATTAAAAAAATAAAAATAACTCTCTCCATCTTGTTTTGTTTATACAATTTAGAAAATTCAATTTTTTTTAAATAAACTGTATTTAATGTATTGCCTTTAAAATAAAAAAATTTATCAAGTTTTAAAATTACTAATATTATTTCAAACTCAAATAAAATAAATGTAGAATGATGACTTTTCAATAGAGAAAAAATGTATTGATTTTTTAAAATTGCGGCTATTGATTTTTTTTTAAAAATGAATGATATTTTGGCAAATAAAATATGTAATAATAGACCAAAAAAAGGGAAAGAGTAACGAAAAGAGCTAAGTTTAACTAATAAACAGCAAATTACCAACAAAAAAAAGTACAATAAATCTAAGATGAAATGCTTATTAAGAAACAACTATATCATTGCGTGTATGCATATTTTAATACAATCTCCATCACAAGAAATGAATCCCTCTCAAAATGTTACACGTAGTTAGACTATAATTGGTTTGGTTGGTCCTCATTGATGTAGTTGGCTGCACTGTGTGACCTCAAAACCTCAAACACTTGCACAGTTGCACAAGAGATAATAATCAAACGAAGTGCATTGTCATTGGTTGGTAGTAGACTCTCTTATATATACTTAAAATTAGCAAAAGAACTCAAAAATAATAAATATTTCATGAACTAGTGTGTTTATATAGAATTAAGGTACGTTCAAATTATTTGAACTTATAGCTTTCTTGCTATTCAAGTTGATTAGACATTCTAAAAAAAAGATAGATTTTTAACGCCAGCCTCGTGATCATTAAGATTAGAGAAATTATTTATTTTTAAGAGTGAGCGCTTTAAATTATCATAGAATAACCTCATACAAAGGCTACTCCAACTAGTTGGGAGATTAGCTCAATTCATCATTTGACCAAACTAACCTACAACGTTGAGCCGTGCTAGTCACATTATCTTCTCATCTACCGATTATTTTTGTAATTCTACCTTTTTATTTTTTAATTGTTGACAATCATGCTATTTTAATTAATACTAAATAGTAGCCTAATAATGTTTATCCAGCTAAATGGAGTTGAGATTCTAGTTTTTTATGAGTTGGTGAAACAATAATTTAAGAGTTTTTGTAGCTTTGAATTGTTCCCCCCTCAAAAAGAAAAAAAAAAAAAAACATTATTTGAATTGTAGTGATTTAATATGATATGGATACGCAATCCATTATTAATGAGAAGAAAATTTGATGTCCTTGGGGTTTGGAGTAGTGACAAAGCCAAATCCAATATAATTGTAAAAAGATTAGTGGTTGGTAGCTAGCAGCATAATGGAGGAATTAGTTAGGTACTTGGTTGTTACTCCTTATGAGTATGTTCGTTCCTTCGTTCGGTTCTACCATAATTTATTTGTACAATGTTTTCTTGTCTACGCTATGGGCTTCAATCCACATGCAACAAAACTTGTTCTTTCGTTTTATCTTTTGGTCAAACCAAAAAGTTGGTCTTCGGACAAAATTAAAGTAAACACCTTATATTATTTCATATATTCTCAATTCCCTTTTTTTTTTCCCCTGGAAGATTCAATATAATGCTGTGATTACAAGAAAGAATAATTTACTGGTTAAAAATACACTAATAATATCAATTTTATTTTCTCAAATTTCAATAATTACAACTCAATCTCTGAAAATTTTAAAATATGTCAATAATTACAACTCCAATACCATATTCTCCCATAAAATTAAAAAAGGACATATCTCCCTTTATTAAAAATGATTAGAGCCTTAGAGGTAAGGTAATAAATTCAAAATCTACTATTAAAGTGTGTAAAACTTACCAACAAAAAAAAAAAAAAAAAAGATTCTGGACATTTTTCACCTTTATATATACGGGACAAATAAAAAGAGTTCGCGTATTACTTAAAAAGTTGTTATGGTAATTAATTTCAGTTTAAAAACTTAATTAATAAAAATGTTTTGTTGATAATTAGAAGACAAAACTAAAAACTTTAAAATGTACCAATTTAATCCTATTGTTTGTCAATGAATTTTATCTCGAATTACATATTTTCCCCTTAAAAAATGGGGACACATAATCCCCCTAATAAAAAATGGTTAAAGGTAAGGTAATAAATTTGAAACCTACCAAATGTGTAAAACTTACCAACAAAAACAAAAATGTTTCTGTACATGTTAACCTTTAAATACATGTGATAGATAAGAAGGGTTCATGTGATAGTTAAAAAGCTATTACGAATGTTAATTTCAGTTAATTCAACTAATACAGATCTTTTTTTAGCAAATAAGAGACACACAAAAATTTAAAATTATCAATTTACTTCTATTGTTTGTCAATAAAGTCTAACTCAAATAACATTTTTTTCACAATAAAAAAAAGGGGGACATATCCCCTTATAAAAAATGATTAAAGGTAAGGTAATAAATTTGAAACTTACCAAGTGTGTAAAACTTACCAACAAAAAAAATAAAAATAAAAATTGTACATTTTTGCCTTTAAATATATGTGACAAATAAAAAGGGTTTACGTGTTAGTTAAAAAACTGTCACAAACGTTAATTTCAGTTAACTCAACTAAAACAAATCTTTTGTCGGTGAATAAGAGACACAAAAAAATTTAAATTTATTAATTTACTTTTATCGTTTGTCAATAAGCTCTATCTCAAATAAAAATTTTCTTAAAAAAAAAAAGTTTTTTAACTATAAAAAATGATTAAAGGTAAGGTAATAAATTTGAAACATACCAAGTATGTAAAACTTATCAACAAAAACAAAAATGCTTCCATACATTTTTACCTTTAAATATATGTGACAGATAAAAAGGGTTCACATGTTAGTTAAAAAGTTGTCACGAATGTTAATTTTAGTTAACTCAATTAATACAATTCTTTTGTTGGCAAATAAAAGATACAAAAAAAATTAAAATTATCAATTTACTTTTGTTGTTTGTCAATAAACTCTAACTCAAATAACATTTTTCTTTTAAACAAAACATGTTTTTTCCTATTAAAAAAAAAGGGACACATCCCCTTATAAAAATTGGTTAAAGGTAAGGTAATAAATTTGAAACATACCAAGTGTGTAAAACTTACCAACAAAAACAAAAATGTTTCCGTACATTTTTCACCTTAAAATAAATGTGACAAATAAAAATAGTTCACATGTTAGTTAAAAAGTTGATATAAGTATTAGTTTTAGTTAACTCAACAAATAAAAAATATTTGTCGGCAAATAAGAGACACGTGATCAAATCCCATACACAAAAAAGAAAGAAAGAAGAAACACATCAGTAATTTTGCTCGAGAGTAAAGTGCAAAATTCATTTATCAAACCATAAATCCAAATTCTTGTATTTTTTATATATATATATATAGAAAAACATATGGTATAAGTGTATAACCATGTAATAAAAATAAATAGAATTAAAAAGTTATTAAAAAACTTTAAAGAGAGCATAATAATTAATAAAGAAAAAGTAGGGAAAAATAAATAAAATGCCAAAATAGGGTGTGGACCTAAAAGATAATAAAGGAGGAGCATTAAACACAAGAAATGTTAGGGTAGTGAGAGAGCAATATAAATATGAACAAGGCACCGACGCATAGCCACACAGAGAGTCTGGTCGGGACCTTCCCACCAGTCCAGACACAGAGAGCCACACACACAACCAGACGCAAGACTCAGAGTCAGAGACCCTAAAACCGCTCTTTTCCACAGCGTCTATACTGTTAACTTAACTGTGGGTTGAAACCGCGGGGATCTGTTGATAAAGTGTTGATACTACTACTGCTACAACCAACAAACCGAAGAAAGAAATGGCGTCTTCTGTTGGCGGAGCAGCTAGGTACATGGCGTACTCTCCGTCTCCGTCTGCTCCTCCTTCTCCTCACCTCTCCGGCCTCCGTTCCGCCGCTGCCGCCGCCGCCGCCGCTTCCTCCGCCGCTGCACTCCTCGACCAAGAAAAGTACCACTCCCTCGATCTCACTCTCTATTTGACTTTTCGGTCCGATCGCTTTTTTCTTTTTCTTCTGCTTAATCTCTCACTGTTTGTGATTTACTGTGAATTACTTCTACTTCGATTTTTAGCTTAAGTGCTTAGTTAGCTTTGGTTCTTATGAATCGGATTTCGATTTTTTTTTTTTTTTTTTTTTTACATGTGATCTAAATCGGGATTTGAGTTTATTAGTGCAATATCACTTTGATTTAAGTGCTCTTTGCTTAGTTTCACTAATTGAGATTTACTTTGAATTAATTAATAGTTTGAGTAGCTTAATTTTTTACTTTAATTTTTGGTTCATAGAATTCAGATTTTGGTTTCTAGTTGATCTAAATCGGATCTGATTATGTTTGTGAAGTTAATCTATGCTCACATTATTGATTTTTGTGTTTATCTCTCAATAATTGCGATTTACTGTAAATTAGTTATTATAGTTTGATTAGCTTAGTTTCTTTCTTTAAATAACAACAACAAAAAAGTTTCATTTGGATCAGATTTCGGTTTTTATTTGATCTAAATCGGATCGATTTTTGTTTGTTTGTTTGTGAAGTCAATCTGAGCTTACATTATTGATTTTTTGTTTTTATTGTACTCCTTGCTTAGTTTCACTAACTGTGAATTAGTTAAAGTTTGATTAGTTTTTTTTTTTTTTTTTTTTTTTTGTGTTTATAAATGGTTTCCTATTAATTGTTGTGATTCAAGTTTTGGTTTTTGTTTGATCTGCATCAGATTGATTCTATTATTTGTTTTGCATTTTTCTTATTTTGCGTGCGAAGTCTACGGTGTGATGTCAGTTTATTTATTAGTACATTATTGTGCCATTTATGGTTGATTGGTGATCCTTGTAAGTAGTGTCATGACATTGATGCATCTGTGTGAATTCTGATCTGTAATTTGATCTTTGACTTTGACTGGTTTCGGATTTTCGGTGACAGGTATCTCACTGAGTTATTAGCGGAGCGTCACAAGCTTAGTCCATTTATGCCCGTGCTTCCCAATTGCTATCGCTTGATAAACCAAGGTTAGTTTTGCATTTACAAATTGCTGTAGCTTAATATGTATCTTGCCATATCTGGTTATGTGTGATATAAACGGAAACAAAATGTTATTCGGCGTGTAAAAGAGTAGAATTGATGACTAGGAATTCAACTAATTGACAACACACTTTTGAGTTATGTCTAATCATAGATCAACGACTTACCAATTGAGACAACATGATTAATTTTAACGAACTTTTAAAGCACACATAAATGGTGTAGATGCTGAAGCATGGCCAGATCAGTCCCCCTTTTTGGATTGATGCATAACCTATTTATGGACTAAAAGTTGTAGAAATTCAGTAGTATTATAAATCAACCAACATAAATGACTAGCTTCATCCTAGAGATAAATGGTTAAAACCAAAATTCTCGAATTTCATTTTGTCTTTATTCATGTGTGTTTAGGATAGAAGAATGACTAGTCATAAATTAGCAGAATTTGAAGTTATTGATTGGTGATTATATTTTGTATTATGCTGGCATACGGCAGTTAGAGGATCGTGACATGCATCAATCAACTTTGTCTTATTGATATGTAAAGGTAGGCTACTTCATTTGTATAATATTGGGAAGTCACGTCACCTTCTTTGATAACCTCATTTAAATAGTTAGAAATTAACTCTCTTGATTCAGATCATAGTATTCCTTCCTTTCAATTGTCTGTGGACTCGCAAGTACTTAGCATGGGTGGATATAAGTAGTTTAGGGTGATTAGTGCATTGCAGATTGGAAATTGTCATCAATATCTCCGACTCTACAATATGTTGGTGTATGCCATAATGAAGACTCTGAACATTAATTTATTGATTAATTTAAGGCTCAAGGGGTTGTTATTACAAATTATGCTTAGTATTAGGTATCTAATAGGACCAAGTAGAGGAACTTCTGTGATTTATGGCTTTGTAGTGTATATGGGCAAAAGAAATCCAAATTAGGGTGATTTGAGCTTCATTGTATAACTAATTCACTTTTATGCTAATTAAAAAAAAAAGGTTAAGAAGATTTATGATAGGATATAAGTGATTTAAGTATTTAACTAATATGAGGTGTTCCTTCCTTTTGAATCTGTAGTAATAAGCTCAATACTAGAAAATGGGGATAGGCTGATGACTTTTAGTTCAAATGGCACCTCTCTCCTTGTGGCTCTGGTTTGACAATGGAGGTTTATGAATCCTTCTACTTCAAATTACATTATAGTTACATAAGATGTTCATGGGAATAAATTTTGAATATCAGTCTCTGCAATTGTCATTAGATGCAAACTTAGTATCTTGTGCCTGGCTAGGGTTACTTTAGGATGTGTGGAAAATTAGTACGTATCCACCAACATCTTTGAGGAATTAAGAATTCATTTTCTCCTTTAGTGGGACGATAGAGTTGAATTGGTATTAGGTTAAGGTTGAAAATTTCAATTAGACAGTTCAAAGTTATTTCCCCTTGTCTGGGTTACCCCAACTTCAAAAATTTTTATAAGCTGAGAATATTTGTTAACTGCCTAGCAGCATGGAGGAGGGGCTATTGTACACACTGGGATGGTAGTCTGGACTTAAAACCTAGTAAAAGTTGTGAAATCTATCTAGAAATTTACCTAAAAAAATTCTTTATAGTTTGTAATACAAGATTCAAGAGAGCACTTTAGGTTGGTCTTTAAAGCCTTGTTCCCAAAAAAAAAAAAGCCTAGTGCACGTTGAGGTCTGGGTAATTTGGTTTCCTATGGTTGGGGGATATTTCTCTAACAACTATATGGTCTGTCAGACACTGTAGCTGAAATATTTGTTTTCTATGTTCAAGTGCTAGGGACTCCATTATGGCAGCTAGATCACATTTAGCTCAGGATTCCACCTTTCCATGCTTAGGGATGATCATGGTAGCAGTTTCAGTAAATATGTATTCCTCTGGGGTTTTCTTCACCTGTATGACTATGGATTCTCATGTATGAGTCGTGGCTTCTATAGTTTATGCAGTCTAATCTCTAAAATAGTTTTTGCAGATGCCTGACAACGTTCATTTATACCACCAATGAGTTCTAGCTCAAATGACACCTCTTTTACCTATAAGACAAGGTTGGAGGGTGAGGCATGGGTTCGAACCAAGACTCACTGCATGTGTCTGTGTAACTTACCAATCAAAAGACAATGTTCATTTAAATCTGACTTTGCTTTAGTATAACGAGATGTATTAAACTTCATTTTCCTTCTTATTCTTAGAGTGCATTCTTTATAAGATTAAATTTATTTCATGGGGAAAAGCATTAATTTTAACTGACTTAGAAAAATCCGTGTTGTCTGTCCATTTTGTGGTGACTGCTAACTTTTTAACAAATGCTGACTGGTACATCTTATTCTTGAAAATTGACATTTTTGGAGCAGAAATATTGCGTGTAACCACACTGTTGGGGAATGCATCAGTTTTAGGTCAAAGTGGGCTTGAACATGCTAGCCCCCTGGCTTCTGGAGGAATATTTTCGAATGGAGGTGCCGATGTGAACGGATGGGCATCACGGTTCCAATCAGAAGTACGGATACTAACCATTAACATAACCTTTTTTTCCATCTAATTTTACTGTTTTTGTAGAAGTATTACTGACGCGATCTTATCATTTCGTACTGACTTATGACATTTATTTGAGTGCTTGTAGATTATGCCACTTTTTGACAGGTGGTTGAAGCTAACATCCTCAAGCAATGTAAAATAGATTTTAGCTTACCATCCTGTTCCAGAAACCTAATAAGATGGTTCTCCATCTCTTCCTTATATTGTTGCGAAGGCTCCTATACTTGAAATATTTGTTAATTTCACTTCTAATGTTAGACTGCAGTTCCTGCTATTATGGATGTCCTATATGCAGAGCATTGAGCAAGACATTTCCTATTTATATGAGTTTTGAGACTCTGGGAATCGTAAATTTCTCCTGTAGAAAGCTGACTGCTGACCATTCAGTTAATGAATATTGTTATTTAGTTTTCCTTATGAGGGTGCTATCTTGTGATATTAATTGACTGGTTTGGGAATTCAAGATTTTACTGATCTAAAATGTTGCTGAAACAGCTGGTCTATCTGACTTTATCTGATGCAAGAAACTGCAACTGTTGAGGCTCCTATTAGTTGTTGAATATGATAATTTAATTCCCATGCTCTATACTTTTAGATTTAGGGCCCTTGAAGTTCATAGTCTTCTCTGATATAATTGAATATTAGCACATGTTTTAGTTGTTCTATTGCTAATTTGGCTATAGCATTGTTATTAGTCCTTTGTGTGGTTTTTGGTTTAAAATATTTTCTTAGAGCTGCTCCCAGGACATTTTACATATTTATACTCTTATGCATAGGCCATGTGAAGCAGGACAGTTCTATTTATCTATTACTAAGTTTTAATGAATCTGGAATAATAATGTGCAGATGTCGGGTTTGATACAGCCTTCATCAGCACAAAACTGGCTGAGTTCTCAATGCAGCTCATCTGGTCTTATTGTCAAAAGAACCCTCAGAGTGGATATCCCTGTCGAAAAATATCCTAATGTACGTATAAACTTCTCTCTCCTGTGTGTTTGCTCATGATTTTTCTTTTCAGTGGTATTTGATGTTGATTTTTTTTACAGTATAACTTTGTTGGGCGTCTCCTTGGTCCTAGGGGGAACTCTCTCAAGAGGGTGGAAGCAAGTACAGAGTCTCGTGTTCTGATCAGAGGCCGTGGTAGCATTAAGGATCCAACTAGGGTAATAATGAGATTCTCTTCTACTGATGATTGTGTTTACTGAAACTTATATTTTCACCAGTAAATGAGGAACTCTTTAAAGTGTTTCATATCATATATCTAGTAAAGTGTGGATGGATGAAGTGAATCGGATTGGAATAATCTCAGGAATAAGTTCCATGAGAAATTTGGAAATTGCACAAGTGCCCTTTCTATTTTTCTACACTTCATGCTGGAAACTTGGTGAATATTTATGAATGTGCATTTATTCCAATCTGTATGTAAATACACATATATAGACATTGAGCTTAGGCACCAGTAGCTAAGAATAGGGTGGATAGTGAGATCATGATTTTTAGACTTCTAAACCCAATGGACACACACACACACACACACACATTGCATTGCACAAAATAGAATTTATATAATGCCTTGCATTACACAAAGTGTGCAGTTGAACTATCTTGGATGCCACAATGTTCAATATGAATTTATTAACCCACACCCCCCCCCCCCCCCCCCCAACAAATCATTTTGAAGTATAATTAATGATCTCTTTAGTAGGTAATTTGAGCATCTCTCATTGCATCAGTGAATAGTTGGAGAGAGCTACATGAATTTAATACAATAAAAAAAGCAAAGGCCATTCACCCTTTGGCCTTTTCTAGCACAAAGGGATTAGGGAACCTTGGCTTTCATGTTGTCTGTTGTTTGTTAATTGAAAAGCTTTCTCTTTTTGGAGAGAGGTGCTAATAAGAAGCTTTGCTAGTTCCTTTTGATTGTTTGGGCTATGTGGACTAATATGGAATGCTTTCGTGACTTTCTTCCAGTTCTCATGTGAAAGTAAATGTGTCAAATCAGACTTGAAACATACTTTTTAGAAACTTTAAGATCATTCATTTTTCACCTTCCCTTTCTAGAAGCTTCTTGTCACTGCATATAAGAGAAAACTGTTGGGACACTTCTCTGCTATATGAGGCTTTTTTCCACAGAGGCTTCTATTTCTTAGTGCCTGTTTGTAATGGCTTATTAGTTAGCTTTTTGGGGTACATCTTTTTAAAGCGTTTTTTTTTTTTTTTTTTTTTTTTTCTAGGTGTACTTTATTAAAAACACCACTTGTTAGAAGGGGCTTCACTTTTAAAACTAAGCTGCCCAAATAAACTATCCTAAATGGACACATATAGTTGCTAAAGTGCTCGTTTTTTTGTGGCACTTGACAATATTTCAAGTGAAATTACAATTTATTATCTTAATCATTTCATTTATGCATAGTTGCAATTATTTTCTTTGCAGAAAACTGCCTATCCAAAAAGCATATGTGCTTTTTATATAACTGGATTTTGATTCACTCTAATAGCCATAGTGTTACCCTTTCAAATATCATTTGGTGGCACACTTGCCCATTTTTTCGATCAATCTCTAGCAATATATCTGCCTGAGCTTAGGCTGTTAATGCCGTATCACCACTTGAGATCTGATTCCTGCTTTTCACATGTATTGTGAGAATATCAAAATATTGATTGCTGTGTTGCTTCTGTTTTAAAGGAAGAGATGATGAGGGGAAAACCAGGGTATGAGCATTTGAATGAACCTCTCCATATTTTAGTTGAGGCAGAACTACCAGTTGAAATAATCGATGCTCGACTAATGCAAGCACGTGAGATACTTGAAGACTTACTGAAGCCTGTGGTAAGTTTTCCTTCTGCTCCTCTTGTAAATCCTATTCATTCGTGTTGAAATTAATTTTGCCTTATTTGGATTAATCTGGGCTTATATAGTTCTTTCTATTTTCCTTATTTAGGATGAAACTCATGATTTCTACAAGAAACAGCAGCTACGAGAGCTAGCAATGATCAACGGTACACTTCGTGAGGAGGGTTCTCCTATGTCTGGTTCAGTTTCCCCCTTCCACAACAGCCTCGGTATGAAGAGGGCAAAGACCAGGGGCTAATGAATCCCCCATTCTTAAAAGGCTTTTGGAGCTAGTGTGTTAGTTTCTGCAAGTAAACAGCAATTCCCATGCTGTAGGTGTTGCCGTCCCAGCCAATGCCTCCAACTGCCATCGGGGCACTGGCACTACTGTGTGCCAGTTCTAACTTGTTTCTATATCAAGTGTGTTTCTCTTCTGTTAGGTGGAGGCTTAGACACAGTGTTACTTAGTAAAGGACTACATTATGTACCGGGTTTATGCTTGTGTGTGTTGCGTTTAGGTTGTTTGGTTGGGGCATTTCCCCTCCAAAGCTGTCTTTATGTTATTAGGTTATAATATAAGTTTGTGATGGCGATTTTGTTTATGGTAATGGGGGATATCTATTGGGGAAGTGAAGGTATGGTTTGTATACAAGTGAGGCAAAAAAACAATGATCTATCTTGTTGCGTGTGGTCTGGGTTGGAATGTTTTTGTATTTATCAAGTGTAGTGCTTAGATTTGATTATAAAGCATTTTTTGATGTCTGCTATAGCTCTTCCTCCATTTTAATGCAATCTTGCAGCATCAACTCTTTAAGAATTGTCAGACCGCAACGATGCATTGTTGTTTCTTGCTTGTTTAATGAATGTCTTAAAGAGTCTAATTTATGGAATTAGATGCATTATTTGGTATTAGTTATTCAAGGAAAACGTGTTTAGTTTGCAACGAAGTTTAACTGGTGATCATTCTCTCTCTTTTGGCTGGTACCTGATAGTTTGTAGAAACAACTATTGTGCCTTTTTAGCCCCAATTGTCAGTGGGGGTTTGGCTTGTGGTCCAGGGGAAGGGGGCAAGATATGGGATCCACAGCCAGTGATCCCATTATGTCATCCCAACAAGACTTGTCACATTATTTACTATTTGTGGTCCTCGACTTGTCACATTATTTACTATTCAAAGATGTTTTAGATGCCAAAATTTTTGTCAAGGATTCAAATCTCCTCTCCAGAATGGGTTATAAGTTAGGGTCTACACAATAAATGGTGTGAAGTCTCAAATAAGCAAAGACCATATATTTGAATGTCAAAACAGAGAACTTGATTGTGTTATTAGAAATGTTTTGTTTATCTTAATTAATTTTTGAGATTTACTAAGTGAAAAAGAAACAAATAATATATATATATATATATATATATATATATAAGTGGTTTGTTTACTTTATTGATATAGCATCCTTATATGCTAAGAAAATTACTGAAGTATATTGTATTGAAAAAGAAAGGCCTTAAGGCAGCTTATCATATCTAAGAAGATACAAAAATTTCACGGACGATTAACCAATGCTGCCATTTTTCCAACATTCTTCTGTAATTTTGACAATGGTTGGCGATTTTTAAAATTTTATAATAGCAATTTCATGAAACTTTTAGAAATTTATTTGATGAAAAAATATTAAAGATTGTTTGCTCACTTGATTAATATCAGGTTTAAAGAATATAAATGAATGTGATAGGAACAAAAATCCTTACCTGCTAAGTCAATGCACGAACATGTATTGTAAGGGGAAAAAAAAGATGTGCTACTTTATAAATGGTGAAGCACATTGGTCAATAAGTAAATTGTGTTATAACTTATAAGAGGAGGCAAATCCACTGTGTGATTCACCCCCACCCCCAGAAAAAAAGAAAAGAAAATTTCTGGTCACAATATTAAAAAAATAATAAAAATAAAACTTCCATTCACTAGCTCTCCTTCATGCATGACTGCAGGAAATCGTTTCAAATTCATCCTGAAGCAGATAACAGTTGCATGGAGTTCTATACCTGACTATATACATTCCAAATTCAAGGAAGTAATGGAGATTTAATTATACATGTTTATATCAACATGGCAATTATTGGAAAAACAAACATGAAGGAACTTCGAAAGCCTGAGAAGCTTCAATACCAGGCATCATAATCAGCAATGTCTGGAGAGACTCAAAAGATATTGATCAATTCAGACCTTCTCTCCGCCTTCTTCCTCGTCCTCATTGTCATCAATTCCAACCCAACCGGTGAATGCAAAAAGAAATTCTTTGAAGTTCACCATTCCATTTTTATCCCAATCCATCTCTTCTGCAAAAGTAAAACAAACTCATTGACTTAAATTAATCATGAAGGTCATTAGTTTGCATCAGAGTGGCTAAATCACATCCAGTGAATGCATAGTAGGTTCATACATGCTTCAAAACATGTTTAACCTCTAATCACTTGATGGGAAATGCAAATCCATATGGATGCAACGCATCATTGTTAACATATAATGTCAGACTCAAGAACATTCAGGTTCCGCTGTTCATTGAACTGTGAGTTTCTCTATGAAAATCATCTACATTACAGCATTACTACAAACAGATCAAGACAACAGGTGGACATTAGTATTGAAAAATACTGCGTGCTAGCTAAGGTAAACCCCAAGAAGCCTATACGCCATCTTCATCAATATAGATATCTATGAGACCTAGGGAATTAAGATTTCCAAGCAATACAAATCAATATGAAGCCAATTTCGAAATTCTTTAGAAAGAAAAAAACACTTATACAATCTAGTTCGACCATCCAATGTGGCACCACAAAACCATCTGTTAGTGATGCAGGTTTCCTTCATGTAAAATGCTTGCACATTAGCATGCCTTATAACATATTAAGCATATGAATCTCTTTACTTCATGTGTACAAGTTTAGGCACAGGGAGAGAGAGAGAGAGAGAGAGTACCAAATCTTTTCATGGCTATTTGTCCAGAACCTTCCCCTGATGTAGTTTCATTAATGGCTTGGACCATCTCACTCTTGCTGACATAACCATCCTTGTTCTTGTCCAAGAAGACGAATGCATCTACCAATGTTTCAAATGTGGCCTCCAGATCGGGCATTCCCACCCGTGCTTTCTAGCAATGTCAAGGAATACAAGAAGAAGAAGAGGAAAGAAATACAGGAAAACATTTATTTCCTCATGATGGCAAGATGATAATCTTATAATCTGCTCCTTTTACATGACTCATCACTCAACTGACACAAAGCATTGATTCGAGTTTTCAAGGAGAATATCAAGAAAAAGTCACTCTACAGACAGTCTTCGGTGATTCTTCAAAATTGGTGGAAGGATTAAATTAACCCCTCCAAAAGCCCACCCAAAAAGAACACTTTAACCTCCAAGGTAATTAGGAACTTATAAGCACATTTTCTTAGCAAAACATATATCTTTATAAAGACGGGACCAACTAGAACAAATATACATGTATGTTTACTTCACCAGGAGAAAGATATAGGCATACTGCAGAAAAATTCAGGACATCACATACCATGAATGTATAGCCCTTTATTTCAAATTGATAAATTATCTGTTCAATGCAAAGAGACCTATAATCTAGTCACAGGAAACAGGAAAGTGTATATATCTGCTAATAGAATAATATAGTACAATAACAACAACCTAGCCTTAGTCCCAGAATTTTGGGGTTGGGCATGGATCACAACAGGCTAGTCAAGGTCGGCCACATGTATTTTTTTCTACTGTTCTATTATATCTAAAGTTTTACACTGTTATATCTCCTTAATTTACATGTCCATTTTCACTGTTTCTACAATTGTAAAAAATATAGTAAGGCAGAAGGCATATGAAATATGACACCCTTCTCTAAATGATAGAAGATATTAGGCTTTTATCTGCCAAACATCTATTATTTATAGGCTTCACATTTCAGCTGTCATGTAAAAGGAAACTTAAAAGAAACTGAACAGATAAAAGATTTCAGGATACAGCATGAAGGGTAGCCGCATCATCTTTGAGAAGATAGACAAGACAGAGAAGTACAATGAACTCATTGAAATCTATTCCCTTGTCCTCATTAATATCACATGCCAGAAAGAGATCATTGATTTCCTCTTCTGTACATGAAATTTCCAGCTTATGGAAACTTTTTTTCAACTCCTCATAATCAATTGCACCATTTGAATCCTCATCTACAATTAAAATAATGAAAACACACGTCTAAGTAGCTATTAAATAAATAAATAATATATATACACATGTAAGAGTAACATGTGTGCGCGTGTGAGCAAATCACACAAAAAAAAGGCATTCTTCGTAGCAGTTATAAGGGGAAAAAAATGTAGGAGTAGATGGTTTTGCGTGTTGCTGTGTATGTTTTCAGAAAAAGTAACACTTGGGCACCATCAGGATATAGGGGCTACCAAATAAATTTAAGTTCAGTAGTAGAAAATAAATACATATTTCTACAAACTAGTTTTCTATGGTAAAACTCAAAAAGAATGATCCCCAACCCTAAAAAGAGTCAGATGTAAGATGGTCAGTTATATATGGTTAATTTATAAGCTGTTTCATTCAGCCTCTAACATATTACATATCTATCCAAACAAGACATTGATGCATAACTTTTTATTTCATTGATCCAGTTTGACAACATTTACTTTATGGTCATGAATTTTGGGTTGCAAATAGAAATTATCTACTGCTAATGTTCAGCAAGCAAATGAACAGAAGTTTACCTACCAAATTGCTTAAAAATAACTTTGCAATTTCTTAAGCTCTCATCAATTTTTGGGAATTTCAAGATTATGCTGTTGAATGACTTCATGGAAGTTCCAGCAGCCGCCCTACGCTTCATTGCTTCAACCGTTTTGGCTTCAAGCTTTGTTTCAGGTATTGAGACATTTTTTGGTGATTCACTCTTTCCCACTTTATTTCCCATTGTCAGCTAACTAGACCAAATGGGATGCAGGAAACAAGCTAAAAGTATGTGCCACTGCCTACCCACACCAGGAAAAACAAAAGTGAAAAAATATTTGGGTAATTGCAGCACAAGACGAATCAATTGTGAAACATACAGATAAATTAATTCAGTCTATAAAGTAAACATGTTAATAACTGTTCAAACAGATGAACCAAATATCCAACAAATGGCAAGATTCATAAGCACTGGTATGATCCCAAACTCATTAGATTGTGTTCACTACCAAATTCATATATTTCGTTTAATTGCTTCTGAAACACACATATTCACCAACTATAAGACATGGCAATATGTGAATGGACAGTGAATCTTATAGATGTTGCAATACAACAGAGTACATTTTACATCCTGATGATATGGCTCTACTAGTTGATTGATCTTTATCTTCGTTGACTAACCAATGAATTTGAAACACAACCCTCCACACTGAAATCCTTGTTGATGTAGGAAAGCCTAAATTAGCTATAATATTTCTTGGCCTTATATGAGGACATGCAGGAAAAGAAAATTTTTCCAACAATAAAGCTCACCTCACACAATTCATAAACTTGTCATAACTATGGTTTGGCAATTCCAAAATTGAAAAAGAGAGTGGGAAAAAAAAAGCATAAGAAAGAGAGAGATATAAAGTGCAGCAAGCCAAATAACCAAGTACCTTTCCAGCTCCTCTTAAAGATAATAAGATCAGAAGCAGCAACAGGAATCAAGAACCCAAAAATATGTCACTATGGAAATGGCTTCTCTTGCAACCTGTTAGAAAAATGAAAGCACCCAACCAAACAAAGAAAACAGAAAAGGACCCAGATGAGAAAAAGACAGAAAGAAGCAGAAACAAGAGGTGCAGTTTGTTGAAAAGCTAGTTAAGCTTCTACACAAGGAGGTTGCAAAGGTTTGTGAAAGATCTAAGACAAAGTTGAGGATATGAGAAGTGGGGGGGTTTGGTTTGTTAACTCAGTTTGAGGGGGACCCTTTCATGTCTTATTGGAGCTTTGAATCTTTTGATCCAATATTTGTGCTCCACCCACCACGTATTGTCGTGCTTCACCATCTAATTCTATATATCTAAGGCGCTTTCTCACGTTTACAACCTTCGCTGACTTTCCATACACGTACAAAAACAGAGCAGATCAACAAAAATAAATTAATAAATAAAAAGAAGTTCAGAATATATAATAACGATATGCTTTTTGGGTATTGAAAATTGAAGAATGAAAATAACTTTTAATGAGATTGTGAGGTCCAACTTCCCATGCAGTAGTCTAGATATTGAAGCAACAAAATATTTATTAGTGTGGCAACACTTCTATGCAAGTTCATGCACACCAATTCTCAAAAAAAAAAAAAATGTTATCTTTATTTAACGATTATCAAATTTAATTTTGTAATTCATTAGTTTATGCAATTATATGGTTATATTTAGTAAGAAATCTAAAATAGAGTACCTAAGAATTATACCTGTGGGGCCTGAGAACTTGGCAACCCCGGTCCACTTTATATCCGGCCCAAGGCCCATGCCGAGGAGGAAGAAACGTCCGAGGATGATGTGTGAAAGTCTAAATTACCAGGAACCCTGCCGAGGACGACCCTGTCCTTGGCAAACCGAGACCAACACGTCAGCCATAGCAGCAAGGTGGAGGAACAAGTTCAGGATAAGCTGTCATCTCCACATTAAGTGCGCTCACCTAACCCCCCGGCCGCATTAATGGAGACGTGACCTCTGGACAAAACTGCCTTGGTTGCTGCAACTCACAGGAGTGCTGGTAAAGTGGCTGATGGGACGGACGGTCAGAAGAGGGAGGCGTGGATGATCAACAAGTGGAAGAAAGAGGTTGTGAAGAAAGGGACTATATAAGGGGAAGAAACATATCAGAATGGGGGACGATTCCCTGGGGGAGAAAGACCACTGTCAAGCTCCTCGGACCGGTGCCGAGGACATACTTTGGAGGATAATCTTGGTCCGCCCGCCTTCGACGGTGGCGAATGCTGCATTAGGCGTTGTCCGCTTGTTAGGGCCTAGTTCTTGAACCCGCTCTCTACAAATTCATTGTACTGGGCTAACTGGGCTTGAGTCCACTCTCTCAACAGTAGAAGTGCTCAAACCAGGTCCCTACAATTGGCGCCGTCTATGGGAAGAACTAGTGCGTTAGCAAGCGCAACGGTCAATGATTCCCACGTTGGAGGCTTGCACAAGGTTAGGTAGTTTTTCGTCACCACCAGCAACACCGATCTCGAATCCCATAAAAAAAAAAAGAAGGAAAGAGAAACAGCAAACAACGACGCGTTTGCACAAGAAACAATCATTGCAGAAAAGTAGAAAATTCAGAGAAAAGGAAAAGGGAATAAACATTGCAGCATTTTATTAAACAAAAAAGAAATACATGATACAAACAGAGGCTCAGACAGGCTTGTTTTAAAGCTAACTCTACAAACAGAGGCCCAGACGGACTTGTTCAAAAGCTAACCCTAAAAAGAAAGGGGGCTGAGGCGGGCTTGCTTCAAGGCTACCAACAGCCCCCGTGCCGGTATGGATGGTACCGGCGAGAAGAGAGGAGCAGATGCAAAAGCGCTTGATGGCCCTGCCCCATGATGTTCCCTTGATGCTCCCCCAGCCTCATGATGATTGAACATTGGAGGCGGCAACACCCGGGCATCGAACATGACGTAATCTTGCAAGCCTCCATCAGCGGGTGAGCTGGGCGCGAGTCACTACCAGTTTGAAGGGCAGGCATGGACGCGCACCGGAGAAAAGCGTTATGTACTTCATGGACCTCCCTCCTAATCGCCAGGCACGATACCACCAGGATGACGCCCAAGCCTTGCCGCGCTGGAAGTCTGACGCGAACTACAACGGCAGCGGCTCTCGATCGAGGGAGGAGGACCTTTGGCTTGCTTGCCCCCGCCCTCATCCAGAGCCGTCCCATTCCGCCAAGCTCTGATCACAATCCTGGCAAGGTTATTGAATGGGCTTAGAGGGTGGGAGAATCATGTTTCCTGTTTAACTAGAGGGTTCGTGGAGTGTGGAAGGATGATTCCCCCAGAAAGCCTTATATGGAGGGCGAAGGTTGGTGGGAATTGGTCCACCTAGAATTCGAAAGAAGAATTATCAGTGACATTAATCCTGACCGAATTCCAAAGAAGCCATCAACCACTGGATCTGCATTAATCCATGAGGATATTAATGAGGGCGCGCCTCGCACACCAAAGCGTCAAGCGCAAAACGCGAACAGTCAGAAGACGCCTTGTAATCGAAGAGGGCAGAAAATTGGAGCGAAGGAGGGGCTACCGCCACGCGTGAGAGTAGAAATCTGAGCCACCCCTGTCCAGGGCAGTGCGGGGTCAAGGGTCCAGCCTGAGGAATAGCCCATTTTCGGTGAAGCAAGGCTGAGGCCGTCATCACGCTAAAACAAACTTCCCAACGCTGAGGACAAATTCCTTCACTCCAAGCAGAAGAACATAAGCGTTAGACAGACCCAAGGCTTTGCATGGTCCTCGGACTCAAGCCTATGGGAAAACTAACCACTGCAAGGAAAACCTGGGTACTAGACTGAACCAAGGTCTCCCATGGTCCTCGGACTTAAACCTTCGGTGAAACTAGTTAGGGTCTTGCATGGTCCACAGACTCAAACCTATGGGAAAACTAGTCACTTACAGAATAATATAAGCGTTAGACTGAACCAAGGCCTTGCATGATCCTCGGACTCAAGCCTATGGAAAAACAAACCACTCAAATATACCTGAGTACTAGACTGAACCAAGGTCTTGCATGGTCCACGAACTCAAACCTATGGGAAAACTAGTCACTTACAGAAGAATATAAGCGTTAGACTGAACCAAGGCCTTGGATGGTACTCGGACTCAAGCCTATGGAAAAACTAACCACTCAAATATACCTGGGTACTAGACTGAACCAAGGTCTTGCATGGTCCTCGGACTCAAACCTATGGGAAAACTAGTTACTTACAGAAGAACATAAGCGTTAGACTGAACCAGGGTATTGCATGGTCCACGGACTCAAACCTATGGGGAAGCTAACCACTTCGAGGAGAACTTGGGTACTAGACTGAACTAAGGTCTTGCATGGTCCACGGACTCAAACCTATGGGGAAACTAGTTACTTACAGAAGAACATAAGCGTTAGACTAAACCAGGGTATTGTATGGTCCACGGACTCAAACCTATGGGGAAGCTAACCACTTTGAGGAGAACCTGGGTGCTAGGCTGAACCAAGGTATTGCATGGTCCTCGGACTCAAACTTATGGGAAAACTAGTTACTTACAGAAGAACATAAGCGTTAGACTGAACTAGGGTATTGCATGGTCCACGGACTCAAACCTATGGGGAAGCTAACCACTTCGAGGAGAACCTAGGTACTAGACTGAACCAAGGTCTTGCATGGTCCACGGACTCAAACCTATGGGGAAACTAGTTACTTACAGAAGAACATAAGCGTTAGACTGAACCAGGGTATTGCATGGTCCACGGACTCAAACCTATGGGGAAGCTAACCAATTCGAGGAGAACTTGGGTGCTAGGCTGAACCAAGGTATTACATGGTCCTCGGACTCAAACCTATGGGAAAACTAGTTATTTACAGAAGAACATAAGCGTTAGACTGAACCAGGATATTGCATGGTCCACGGACTCAAACCTATGGGGAAGCTAACCACTTCGAGGAGAACCTGGATGCTAGGCTGAACCAAGGTATTGCATGGTCCTCGGACTCAAACCTATGGGAAAACTAGCTACTCACAGAAGAATATAAGCGTTGGACTGAACCAAGGTCTTGCATGGTCCACAGACTCAAACCTATGGGAAAACTAGCTACTCACAGAAGAACAAAAGCGTTAGATAGAACCAAGGTGTTGTATGGTCCTCGGACTCAAGGTATTGAGCAAAGCATTAAAGTACGACAAGTGAAAGGAAGCATCATTCAAAGAACCAAAAACAAGCAACTGAATATATTGCACAAAAAATAGTTTCGTTACAATGTCACCAAGACAAAAAGCAAAATAAAATGAAAAAGAAAGCAAGATCAGAGTGGCCCAAGCCGTCAAAACAAGATAGCCCGACGAGATGGCCTACTTCCCCAACTCGGTAGACAGCTTGTCCTGAGGAGTCTGCCGGAGGGTTTCGACTGGTGCCTCGGGACCCTGGCTCGAAGGGGCTACTTCGGAGGACCCTTCTTCAGCAGGAGGGGTCTGAGGGACAACAAGTGTGGCTTGGGAGTTAGCAGGAGGCTTCACCACATCCTGGGGCGCTTCTTGGCTACCAGTTCCTGCCCCCTCCAATACTCCATGGCGCTCGGTCTCCTCAGCAGGCTTATCAGTTGAAGTTGAGTCCACGGCAGCACTGGCCTGGCCTTCATCTGTCGTTTGTAAGGCGGAGCCCGCCTCAGGAGCGACGGAGACAACCTCGCGAATACACTCTCTTGGCCCTCCTAAGCTCGGACAAGGCCTCGACCCCCACTTGGTTGAGGGCCTCACTCCAAGTCTGGAAGCAGTAGCGCCTGCATACTTCAGGAATTTGAGCCTTAAGGGCAGCCTCGGTCTTAGCTACCCCCTCAGCAAAGGCCTCTTCCTCCGCTTGCTCTATGGAGCGCTCAGCATCTGTTCTCGCAAACACGACTTCATCTTTTGCCCTCAAGGCCTCGTCCCTGGCATACTCGGCAACGCCTCTCGCCCCTACTGCCTTGGCCAACTTCTGCTTTAGGTCGGCAATATGCTCTTTGGCAGCCTGCAGCTGACCCTCGACATCCCACAAGCGCCCTATCTGGTCCTCGGCCTGTTTCATAGCGCCGACCAGGTTAGATGCCGCGCTGTCTTTAGCCCTCGTCATCTCCTCCAAGTTCGCCAATGCCTTCTTGAGATCCGCCTCGGATTTCTTGAGGGTATTCGCGGCATCTAAGTACTTGTCGCGCTCCTGACCCAGAGCTTTACTCTGGTTGTCAGCCTCCTCGTCCAGCCTAAAAGTGGCCTGGATAGCCTGCCAACCAAAACAAATACACCGTAAGTCGGGGACTAAGCAATAAAATTCAAACGGAGGAACAGGTATCAGAAGTCTTACCATACCCAGGTACCTCTTAAGGTTGCGGGCAACTTCTTGCCTCCTCATGCCCTCCAGCTCAGCCATGTCGATGGGGAGAAGGAGGGACCTCTCCAGGGCATCGGCTACGCGAGCCCCCTCGCTCCCTCGGAAGTCCCTGAGAGTGGCGTCGCCCATCAAAGGCTTTTCGTGGAGCATGACAGCGGGCAGCCAGGCCTGAGGCTCGGACTGCTGGATGACCTCTTTCCCCTTACCCTGACCACCAATCTTCAGCTGCTTGGAAGGTCGGCAGGCTTCATCTTCCTCTTGGGAGGAATGAGATCTCCCCCCGACCACTGGGTACTTGCCCTTGGAAGACCTCTTCCTCTTCGGATCGGTAGACTCGAGCTGAGGGTCCGAGATTGACGGAATGGAGGACGACCTGGTCTACGCAGGCGAAGGCTTAGGTGGGGGAAGAGGAAGCTTGGGTGTGGGTGGAGGAGCCTTGGGTTGTGACTCCCTCGGCGCGTCCTTCCCTGGCTTGCCCTAAAGCAAGTCAATCAGGCTGGTTTGGGGTTGTCTCTTGAAACCCATTTCGGCCTGAATACCAATCGTTGGAGACAGAAGATCGGCTTCAGACAAATGGGGATCCCCCAAGTCACCAGAGGGATCCTCGGACAGATAGGCTTGGTCGAATGCACCAAATTCGTCCTCAGACGAACCCAGATCAACTACTTCTCCCTCCTTTTCCAAACTCTCTCCCTCGACCTCCGCAGCTTGATGGGACGAGGAAGAACCTGCCAATGGGACGCCCTCTGGAATGGAAGATCCTTCAGAAAACGAGGACCTGTGCTTCACCACGGTGATTTGTCGAAGCCGAGGATCACGAGCCCTGATCACGTACTTTGGGGCCGGGTTGACTTCTGGGTCGGATCTTACTCGAGGATCTTGTGAGCAGCCCTAACTTGATCGTCGCCCTCGTTCACGAAAATCTCCGCCCTGAGAACAGATTGCAAGTCTTCCTTATTGACCAAATGGAAACGCCGTTCAAAGGCATGTGGATCTGCAAAAGAAAAAGTATGTGCTAATCAGCAACCAAACGATGCAAATAATGAAGACATAGCTTGTCAACCCTCTTCTACTCCGAGTACCCTACCTGGCTCTCCCTCTATTGTCAGACAATGGAGACTATCGTGCCATTCCCCTGACACAATGAGAAAATCTTGATTTAATCCCTTGCTGGATTCGGGGAGGCACTGGATAAGCCGAACTCTATCATCCCTCGTCTTCATGTAGTACGACTTACCCTTCAGGTGTTGGAGGTTATAGCACCAGTTTACATCATGGTGGGTTAACCTTAACCCCATCTTCTCATTCAAGGCGTCTACGCACCCTAGTATCCTAAACACATTGACGACGCACTGGGTGGGAGTTAACCGAAAATGCCTAAGGTAGCCACTCGTCACCGGCCCCATAGGGATTCTCATACCCCCCCTCTAAGAAGGCGATAATGGGAATCACAACTTCGCCCTCTTCCCTCCTAATATACCAATCCCCTTCCTCGCAATACCTTAGGCCCACGTTGCTGGATATCCTATAATCGACGATGAACTTCTTCATCGCCTCTTCAGACTCAACTAACTTCTTAAATCTACCCATCCCTAACATTGACTAAAAGACTCGAGAAAGAGCGAAGGAAAGAAAGGAATCAGAGAAGAAATTTGTGCTACAGAGAAAAGAAAACTTACAGAAATGAGGAAAAGCTCCTCGGACAGGCTTTTTATGCTGGAAAGGGACGCTGGTTGGGTTGGAGGTTTGACCGGATTTAGAGTATGTGCGTCATAGTTCTTGAATGCAAAAATAAGGAGGCAAATCGGTTCAAACGAGTATTTATATCCCCAATCAAAGATAACCAGGCGGAGTTTCCCGCCCGTAAAGGCAGGAAACCCCCACCGACTGATTACCATCACACCGTTGAACGTGGGGAGTATGGAGCCGCCAGAATTTAATGCGGGTGTTTAATGCGGGTGCACACCATATATTGAGGCGCCAGAAACGAGCATTGGGCAGGCGAAAAGACTCCAACGCTGACGTAGGCCAAGGTTGGGCGAGTCATGACGAAGGCCCGAGGATATCAAAATCCTCCTCCTCGTCCGAGGACGCAAACAACAGGATTTTGAGGGGCTATTGTGGGGCCTGAGAACTTGGCAACCTCGATCCACTTTATATCCGGCCCAAGGCCCATGCCAAGGAGGAAGAAACGTCCGAGGATGATGTGTGAAAGTCTAAATTACCAGGAACCTTGCCGAGGACGACCCTGTCCTCGGCAAACCAAGACCAACACGTCAGCCATAGCAGCAAGGTGGAGGAACAAGTTCAGGATAAGCTGTCACCTCCACATTAAGTGCGCTTACCTAACCCCCCGGCCGCATTAATGGAGACGTGACCTCTGGACAAGACTGTCTTGGTTGCTGCAACTCACAGGAGTGCTGGTAAAGTGGTTGATGGGACGGGCGGTCAGAAGAGGGAGGCGTGGATGATCAACAAGTGGAAGAAAGAGGTTGTGAAGAAAGGGACTATATAAGGGGAAGAAACAGATCAGAATGGGGGACGATTCCCTGGGGGAGAAAGACCACTGCCAAGCTCCTCGGACTGGTGCCGAGGACATACTTTGGAGGATAATCTTGGTCCGCCCGCCTTCGACGGTGGCGAATGCTGCATTGGGCGTTGTCCGCTTGCTAGGGCCTAGTTCTTGAACCCGCTCTCTACAAATTCATTGTACTGGGCTAACTGGACTTGAATCCACTCTCTCAACAGTAGAAGTGCTCAAACTAGGTCCCTACAATACCTAAATTTTGTTTTTTGATTAAAAAAAAAGGGTCAAAGAAAGTTGCAAATTACAAAGATATATTTGAAGATTTTCTAAAAAGTGTATATAAGGTAGTTCATTAAAATACCTCGCCAAAAATAGCAAATAAAATTAGCTCATGATGTATTGATCATTGTTGCATGGCTGTCACAAATCACAATTCAAAGCATAAATAATGTCTAAGATAAGCTTAACCTGCCATTTTTTTTTATAATTATTTTATGGAATACACTGCCATTTTTTTTATGACTGTTATGTGTGAAATCAATGGCTCATATAATGCTTATTTTTTTAATTGTCAAAAAAAAAAAGTCTATTTTTTTTATTATCTAATTACAATGTGTGGTTTGTGGGAGTAATCATGGACTATGGGACATATTATTGATTTATTTACTCCCACTATAACTAGATAGGTCCCCATATATACATGGCATTCCTTGTGTATTCCTTTTTGTCCACAACAAATTTTTTATTTCTCAAGTGGGCAAGTTGCTAACTTGACCCAACTGTGTTAAACAATCCAGTCTTATCTCAACTCTCAGCACACTTTTGGTCATGAGCTTCATTGGTTTTCCTTTTCCAATAAGGTGAATGTAACTTCCACTCTAATTATGCTTTGGTATATTCATTTGCTATTAACATTGATTTTTAATTTTGGCCAAACTACAATTTTGTTCCATAGATATTTGTGATAGTTTCAATTTCATCTTTATATATTAAATTGTGTCAGTTTTGTTTTAACTTTCAAAATCAAGTCTATGAACTTTGATTTTAAAAGTTAAAAGATGAAATGACACAATTAATATTTGAGGAATGAAATTAACACAATGAAATATATCTTTATAAAATTGAAATTATCCCATTATTAAAATACCAAAAATGCATTTTCACATTTTTCTTTCTTAGTGGGACACTAAAGATGTGTTGGGGCTCAAAATGATCTTTTCAGTACAGTTCACTTTTTCAAACTTCCTTCATGTTTGTTTTACTATTCTAACCTCATATCTTATATTTTTAGGAATAAGAATAAGTTAATTAAATTAGAGATATTTTTAGAGGTAAAAAAAGAAATAATTAACTTTCTAAATCCTCTTAATATATAGAGATGAATTCTTTTAATATATAGAGAAAATAAGAAATTTGAACTCTTCTGATATATAAAAAAAAACTTGTTGTTTCCTGCACTTTTCGAGGATCCCCTCCTTAGTTCTGGTAGCTCCTCGGTATTCTGGTCCAGTCTCTTTCTAAGCTCCTTGGGGGTTCTTCTCACAGAGGATCCCTTACAGTGTTTTTTCCTTTTTCTATTTTTCTGAGATTTAAAGAAATATTTCAAAGGATCTTTTTACCCTGATTCCTTATTGCTGAATGAATTTTGTTAATGGCTTGATCCCCTTTTATAGTACATTCCTAGGGGTTTTGGTATACCATTGATTCTCTCCATTTGTTGCTTTGGGTACTAGAACCAATGTTGTGTCAACAACAGTGGTGACTGGTCATTTCCTCATTTTCTCACTATATTCTTCTTTTGAGGTTTCCTTCTAAAAAGTTCCCAGCTGACCTTCCTCTTTTGGGGGGTCCTAGGGGTTGACTTTTAATATCTTTTTCCAAGGCTTCTAGAGAGGCTTTTCAGAACCCTCCTTTTGGCTATCTCATCCTTTGTCTTTTTTCTCTAAATAGACAGATTTCCCCTTGTTAGGTTGAAAGATCTCCAGCCACCTTCTTTTATGGTTCACCTTGTTGCTCTTCCCAAGGTGCTAGGCTTCCCTTCATAGGTGCTGGTTCCTAAGTCATCAGCTGTTTCCAAAGTCTTTTTTTTTGAGTTGCAGGCGACTGATGGGACATGTCTTTTTTCATTCCTTGTGCCCATAAGCATGCTTCCTTGAGCTGTCCAACTCTCTGCTGATTGTTTCCTACACTTCCCGAGGATCCCCTCCCTGGTTCTGGCAGCTCCTCGGTATCCTGGTCCAGTCTCTTTCTGGGCTCCTTGGGGGTTCTTCTCACAGAGGCTGGGCCAAGCTTCCTTTACTTTTTCTTCCTTCTCTAAGGCCCAAGGCTTACCCATTCATGAGTTTGGGTTTCCTATACCCATTTTAAATGGGTCTTGGCTCACAGATTGGACATTTCCTATCCTTGAGGTTTCATTAGTTTTGAATTTCAATACTTATAATATTTTAGACCTCAACAGAAGGTTCCTTTTGTATGTGGGTAACCCTTTTCTTCTATTTTAATTTGCATAGAAAAAAAAGTGATTACTAATTAACACAAAGGAACATTGCAAACTCCTCTCAAAAGTCATTACAACTTTTAGAAGAAATGAAATAATTAAACATTTAAACACTATTAGCATTTTGGTGAGGACCCATTTTTAACTAACACTTTGTTTGTTTCATTGTAAAATGTTTTATAGAAAACATTTTCAAATTTTACTATAAAATCCTTTGTAAAATGTTGTAAAACATTTATCATAAAAAACTTGGTAAAATATTTTACAAAAACATACCATTGCTCTCCCCCTCATATGGTGAGAGAGTCGCTAGTCTCGCTGTTGCTAAGCCGATGGTTTGTGCTTAAAAATTTTACGTGTGACACAAAATATCTAAAAATATCTTCAAATGTAACACTTTAAAACGAAGCGTAACTCACACGTTAAAGCCAACATCCCAACAAAATTGAAAACCAAATCACAAGCCCACATGATTTCATGTAAAGTCTTTTGATGGGGGAAGACTTGTCACTATGCCTAAATAAAGCTTGAAATCGGGCCCACCTTCACCCAGCAACTAGGCAGGCAATGAATGCCTGGTAGCCATATATACAATTTTTGAACAAAAACTAAATCAGCCCTTGAGAAAAAAAGAGGCAGAAGAGGAAAAGAATCAAGTAAACCAATTTTCATTCTCGCCAATAATTTTGATCTCGAGAAGAAAAAGAGTGGTTCATTTCAATATCCTTGGGCGAAGCCTTACCAAAGTAGAGTGAAAACAAAAACACACACACACAAAGGATAGCACCAATGACCAAACACTATAGGGAGAGATAAATATCTTCTCTAATCCTAACTACTAGATAACTCAATAGTAATCTCCAGCATCACTTTCCCAGCCAAAATAATACTTGAGTATCAATTTGTATTGACTGTTGAGTGTCATACCAAAATAATGTTATTATGATTGAATTTTTACATTATAGTAACTCCACCATGGAATTTTTCAATTTCGAAATTAGTGGGTTTTATTTTATTAAGTTATCTTTTGGAAAGTATATTTTACTTTCCATGTTAATGAAGACCAAATCAAGAGATTAATTTATAAGAGAAAATCATGGGATTGATTGCTAGAGAAAATTATGGAATTGAGACAATTAAATGCAATTCAAATTTAAATTATGTTTGACTATTGTATTTGTATGTAATCTCATTATAAATATGGGTTCTCTTGTAATATGATATCAAGTCAAGTGAATCAAACTTCTCCAAAAAAAAAAAAAGAAAAAGAAAAAGAAAAAGAAAAAGAGTCAAGTGAATCAAGATGTAGTCTTTTAGCGTTTAGTTCGCATCTTCTACAATTTTTCACTGTTCTCTTTAATTTTCACAAAAACAATGATAGTAATATTTGTTTGAATATTAATTATGTGGTAAAATCCAATTTATTCATTTCAAAATGAATGAATAAATAAATAGAATCGTAGAAACTCTACGATGGAATTATCCTAGAAATCCTACAGGATTGTAATTCGAATTTTATGAAGTAGTCATGTAGATTGTAGTCAATTGTAGCCTTTACAGATGCAAATCAAGTGACACGATGTTCTATGACATATAAGGGAAATGTGTAGCCGTTCACAACCGCTCATTGCATAATGAATATTTTAGATTTTACAAATGCAAAGATAAGGCGATGTACTTGTCCATTTTACAACTATGTGGACTGTTACAAAATATGTCTCTTGCTTCGGAAATTTGAATTATTACTCTGTATTTTGCATCTACATTTACTTTCTTCCAAATCTTTGCATTGGATTAATTGTTACTTTCATCCAATGACATTCTGAAAATAGAAAAAGAAATTTCTAAAAATCTATAAAATAGTGTACGGATAAAGGAACTCAAAATTTGTTAAAATTTTTCAAAAATAATGATAACTAAATTGATAGAAATTTATTTCATCTATTCAATCTTTCATTGTTTTGATGAATGTATAATTAGAAAACGAGAACAATTAAAACAACAATAATGGTAATGATGGTATGGTATAGTGGTGTTTTTTTTTTTTTGAGAGAATTTCAACCTATGGTGTCTTCTCCTGATTGGTGTTTTGGTTCGATGATAGCTCTACCATCAGGCCAAAACACCAATCAGTTTTTGGTGTAGGTGGGGATTGAACCCCAAATATCTTATATAACCATCAGAGACTTTACCAATTGAGTTAACTGGAACCCACGATATAGTGGTGTTAGAGCATTCACATCAGCATGTGAATACTCATGTATAATACAAAATTTTCCTCATTTTACACATTTTGGCCAAAAATCCTCCCACATCAGATGGTGTAAAACCGTGTAAATTCTTCTAAAAATTTCCATGAGCTACAGTAACCGTGTATATATACACGGTTACTGTAGCTCATGTATAGATTATTTTAATATTTCTAATTTCGCTCCTTTTTTTCTCTCTCTTCTCCAGCTGCTCAACCAACCCCTCATCATCTTCTTCCTCCGATACACACTCCCACAGACAAAATAAAAAATCAACCACCACAAAATCAACAACAAAATAACCCAGACACCACAAAACCAACAAAATAACCCACAGACAAAATCCAAACCGATCGGCGTGCTTGGATCGGCGCTCGTGGGAGCTTGGATCGGAGCTGCGGAGCGGAGTGGTGGTGCAGAGTTGCGGATCGGAGCTCGGATCGGAGCTGCGGAGCGGAGCTTTGGATCGGAGCTCGTGGGAGCTTGGATCGGAGCTGCGGAGCTGCGGATCGGAGCTCGTGGGAGCTTGGATCGGAGCTGCGCAGCGGAGCTCGTGGGAGCTTGGATCGGAGCTGCGGAGCTGCGGATCGGAGCTGCGCAGCGGAGCTTGGATCGGAGCTGCGGAGCTGCGGATCGGAGCTGCGCAGCGGAGCTTGGATCGGAGCTGCACGGCGGAGCTCGTGGGAGCTTGGATCGGAGCTGCGCAGCGGAGCTCGTGGGTATTGAGATGGGTTATGGGCAGGGAGATGGGCTGTGAGAGAGAGAGAGAGAGAGAGAGAGAGAGAGCAAAATCAGAAAAAATGATGGTTGAGAAAAAAATGAGCTGAGAGAGAAAGAGTGCGCGCCTATAATAAGGTAGGTGAGGAAATAATAAAAAAATGGAGAAAATTGATTATTTAAATAAAAGTGGTGATAAAATAGATGAATTGATGTGGGTGATTTGTAAAAGAGAATGTGTAAAATAGAAAAAGTAGGTTTTTAGTGTAAAAATGGGCGTGTATTTTACACGGACTGATGTGAATGCTCTTAGTGTTGAGCTAATAATGATTTTGGGTAATGACTGATGATAGCAACAATAATAGGAGTGGTGATATTGACAATGTTTATGGGTGGTGTTGGTAATGGTGGCAGCCATGGGTACAGATAGATCATTGATAGTGACAATAATGGTGATTATAGGTGATCGTAAATCAATCAAGTTTGAGTTGAAACTTACCCCATTGCTCAACTTGTGCATATTATTAGGTCTTTTTTTGAGATAGGTAGATAATGGGAAATGGGGAGGTCGGGATTGAACCACAAACATGGAATACTACAAAGAATGTGACTACCATTGGGCTATCACTTGAACCCTTAGAATAATAGGTCTAGTTGTTGCATTCATTTATCAAATAATGAGTTTAAATAATTTAAATAAAAACTTAAGTTTTATTTTTTATTTTTTATCAGCCCTCACAAAATGGAAGTTTGACTAATTTAATGAAAAATATTAAATTTTTTTAATAGCTCGACAATATGGCTCCAAACTAATCCTTATGGGTTAGATTAGCTATTTTGCAACTCAATACGGTTGGATCAAGTTGAAAAATATCACAAACCTAAACTAACTTGACCCATGTACATCCCTAATGTCATGTGAGAGTTGCTACAACAGATTGTTGACCAATGTATTGGGTGCAACCGCCAGCACCATATTTTTGTGTGAGCAGTCGAATTATTAAGTTGAACCCTTAAACTTTGAACCATCTTTTTTTTTTTTGGGGGGGGGGGGGGGGGGGGGGGGGGGGTGTCGACGGCCAGCCACAAACAGAAACAAAGAATGAGTTCACCTTTCACACAACATAATCAATGGTTATTCACTGGTAATAGTGAAAGAGGTTCTTCACAAGCACAGTCAATACTAGGTAAGCAGTCAATTGGAAAGTCCTTTTGACTTGGTGCCAACTTTTCTGTACCCTCTTGGGAGGGTCCCTTAAAGAACTTGATAACTTTAATGGACCTTGTCCATTTGCATTAAATGAGGTGAGAGCGTCCTTTCATAGTTTCATGGTTTAAGGCAATTAGTCTGAGATTTGGGCAAATACACCAGATTAGGTGCTTTCTTGTTTGTTGTCAACACATAAGCGGATTTTGCAAGAGTCCTTAGCTCACTTGGCAAAATCAATTCCCAAATATAGGTATTGCATTTGCCATGTATACCTCACTCCTTTAATTTTCCCATTAACCTTACATGAGCTTGGGTCATGTGAGAAAAAAGAAAGAAAAAGAAAGCATAGATAGAGGTAATAGACTCAAGAGAATTGGGCTTTCGCCTTTTATAAACCACAAAAAAAATGCTACGTCTATAATATTTTTATAACAAATCATAAGTGTCAGGTTGTTATAGGCAGTTATTGGTGGGCATAGAAGCAATTTTAGTGGTAGATTCAAATTATAAACTCGTAACAACCTGTCACTTAGAATTTGTTATAAAAATATTGTGGATGTAATATTTATCTAAAAAAAAATATAAAAAAAAAAAGCATCAAGAAAGAGGAGAGTATTTTGATATTTGAAGAATGATCAAATTAGTATATTTTGAAAAAAAATTTAATGGCTAAATCATAACTTTTTATATTAAAAAAAATCCTAGCTTCTTTTAATATGAGGATAAAAATCAAACTAAAAAAAAAAAGAAAAAAAAAGAAGGAATTAAAGAAGTATTTAGAATATAAAACAAAAGCAAAAAGAGAGAGAGAGAGAGAGAGAAAGGGAAGTGGCAGAAGGAAAGAAAGACAACGTGGCAGCGGAGTGAGCTGAGCGCCACAAAGGGAAAAAAAAAAACGCTTCCCTTCTTTCCTCCTTTCCCTTCCTTCCTTGCTTCACACACTTATAAACTCCTTCTCTTCTCCTCCCTTTTTTTATTATTTAACGCTCTCTCTCTCTCTCTCTCTATTTCTTCTCGACTCTCTCTCTCTCTCTAGCTTTGCAGACCCTAAAACTCGCACACAGCCACAGGTTTGTGTGTGTCTCTCTCTCTCTCCGATTTTTCATGGTTTCGATCGCCGATTCTCCATATATTTCCTTTCTTTTATGTCAAATGTTTTCTTTTTCCCCCAAAAATTTTAGGGTTTCCGATTCTTTTTTCCCTCAAAACTTTTAGGGTTTTTTTTTTTTTTAATAATCTTTTAATTTTTTTTTTCGCTTGCGCATTCCAAGAACGAAGAAGATTGTTGCGTGTTTTAGATTAAATATCTAATTAATTTATTTTATTATTATAATTATAATAACATTGTTTACGTTTGTTGTCTGAATAGATCCTCATCAATCATCATGGTTGGCCTGCGATTTCATATTTATTTTTATATATATTTATTTATTTCAGACCCTGTTTGTTTGTTTGTTTGTAATTTTGACAACAACAATAATAATTAAAAACCCAATTTCGTTATTTATATATATTTAATATCATTTAGCTGTGTGGATTTGTTGTCACTGTCTGGATCTCAATGATTTTTTGTGGGCTGTGATTTTGGTTTTTTTTTTTTTTTTTTTGGGTTTTTATAATCAATATATATATGAATTTGGTTTTAGTTTAGGTGAAGATTGTGAGACACAAGGGAATTTTGTGATGGCTTCGAAAAGGATCAACAAGGAATTGAAGGACCTCCAGAAAGACCCTCCTGCTTCATGCAGCGCTGGTTCGTTTTTTCTCATTCTTAAAATTTGCCTATATGGGTTTCATACTCTGTTCACTGTTTTTCCTATGTGTGTTTCATTGTATCTACAGCTTTATAACTATGAACTTTATTGCTTTGCACAACTTCAGTGGAAAAAGAGAGAGAGAGATGAGAGAAAACCAAGTCACATATTTAGCTGTTTGCCTAGTTTCTACACCCATGAGAGCGTGGCTGTAGCCGCTAATCCTTCGACTATATGGAAAAATTGGGGTTTACAACTTCTGCCCCTTTCAAAAAAACCATAACCCGTAATTTCGCAATGTGTCTTTACTTTAGCTCTGCCCATGAGCCCCTAAACTGTACCCATTTATAATTTTGTTCAGTGCTGGTTAGTTTCATTGCTATCTGGTTTTTATCCAAATTCTTTGAACTCAGTACTTTGTTGCTGATTTGCGATTAATTGTATTGAGGCTTTTAATTATTATTCTTTCAGGATTCATGAGTTTTGCAAGTATAATTCTTATTGTTTTTTAAGAATCATAAACATGTATAAGGCTTGGTTGTGTTTATTAGTGGGTGTTTTGGCATCCAGCATATGTATGTATGAGTAAGATGATCAACATAATGTGTTAGTGTGTTTCACATGGCTTTTTTTTTTTGGTAAGTGGTTAACTTAATCATAATCTAGGCTATTACCTTGTAGTGGTGCTGGTTAGATGGTTGGTTTTTGGTTTGATGCTTTTTTTTGGGTGTTTTTATTGTTGTTAGTTGTCACTGTTACAGTTTTTAATTCAGCATTTTTTCCATTTTTGCAGGCCCTGTGGCTGATGACATGTTCCACTGGCAAGCAACAATTATGGGTCCTGCAGACAGTCCATTTGCTGGGGGTGTGTTCCTTGTATCCATTCACTTCCCACCAGATTACCCATTCAAGCCACCCAAGGTAAAAACGATTCACGTGTCTCCATTAGCTTGTTTAATTCCTCATGTGTATCTCTGTCTGCGTGGTGCATCTCTTCTCACATAACATGATTGTTTTCACTACTTGAAATACTTGAATTGTGTATCTGTTGTCCTTTGTCACTGAAAAGTTTCTTTGGTTTCAGTATTTACCTAATTGAAGGATTCCTCTCTTCTTTTTAATTTTTGGAAGAGTTTTTTATTTTATTTTATTTTTTTTTTTATTGGGGGGGTTGGGTGTTGTTGAATGTTGGACATAAAACTTCCGGCACTAATTTGGCAGGTTGAGGATGAGTTTGCCTCACAATTGTATGTTTGATTGTGAACGCTGGTTATTGGCTGTCATTTACATACTTGTCTCTCTTATGTTAACTTAAAAACTGCACCTATTGGATTTGGGATTGAAATGCATGCATCCAAATACCTATCTATGAATTGCAAAGCCTCACATCTTACTCTAGCTTCAAGCATTTAGCATATGAAATATTAGCAAATTCATTAAGTATTAAAATTTTGAAAGTTATTCCATCAACTTGTTTAGAGAAAAAAAATTTGTTGAATTGACCAAAACATTCATCATAGTTACTTTGGGTGGCGTCCTCCTAGCATTTTATTTAATGAAATTCTACTTACAAAAAATTCATCTTAGTTACTTTATTGTTATGATTTCAAATGTGATGGGTAATGTGTGAGCTTTTCTTGAGCTGTACTTGAGTGTGCATACTCCTCAGCCTGCCCTCCCTTTGGAGCCATTCACTCATTGATTTTCGAGCACAGGAAATTTATCTTAGTTTCTTTATGGTCATTATGATTTCAAATTTGATGGGTAATGAGTTTTTTATTTTTTTCTTTTGGGGGGGGGGGTGGTGAATTAATGTTTTATATGCGTACTCCTTGTTCTCACCCTCCCCCTGGAGCTAGTTACTCGTCAATTTACATACATGCATGTGTGCTCGCACATGACGGATACAGCCTCTGAATCTGCTCCTTCTGCCATGGTGTACAACTATTTGTGTTGGGAGGTAAAAATGTGTTGTTTCTTAAGAGAGCCCATTAGAGGGTCTTTTATGTGCTCAAGCAGATACAGCTGGGAGGTCACACTTGGTCCTCTTTACTCCAGGATGCTACCATGCATATTGATTGCAATAATTGTCTGTAGGATACTTAGGATTAGAGCAGGGAAGATACTTTTTCCCCCCAACTCTAGTGTATAATATGCGCTGAGAAAGTCAGGTGATGAGGGGAAGAGGTAGATTTGAACTAGAGATCCCCTTTTCATGAGTCTTTCATGGTCAAATTGTTTTATTATAGCTGATGGTGCTTATTTACATACATGATCTCTGCATATTTGTGCACTGGACAGGTTTCTTTCCGGACAAAGGTTTTCCACCCTAACATTAACAGCAATGGCAGTATCTGTCTTGACATCCTCAAAGAGCAGTGGAGCCCTGCCCTTACCATATCCAAGGTAATGTTCTTTGATTCATGGGCATCCATATTTCTTACTGATTGTTACATGTGATACAATATTTTAGGTATTTGCACTATCTGTATATTTTTGGCTGCCATCCCAAGGCTTGGAGTTGGCAACAGTATGCATAGTCTTCGTTAAATTTTGCATTTTATGAAAGAAGCTCAATTATATAGGTTTTATTTTTGTGCTTGATGATATTTAATTTTGTGGTTAATTTTGTAATGTGCTGAAATTTTAACAATTGTTTCTTGCAGGTCCTCCTCTCGATATGCTCACTGCTGACAGATCCAAATCCCGATGATCCTTTGGTGCCTGAGATTGCTCACATGTATAAGACGGACAGAGCGAAGTACGAGACTACTGCCCGATCTTGGACCCAGAAGTATGCCATGGGCTAAGGCTCTTGTTCTGCATGAGGGAATATGTCATGCTTAAAAGCTATCCTATTAGTAAATAAACAATTATGTAAGCTGGTCTGAAGATTAAAGAACTTGCTTGGTCTGTGTCGACCCTGCTTGTCTTTGGGAAATTTTATAAATGGGTATCTTAAAACTGCGATATCTTACGTTAACAGGTTGAATAGTTATGTGGAACTTGGTGGCAAAATAGTGTTTTTTGTTTTGCATTCATCATTCATGGTTGGCATTTTAGTGGTTCTGTTGTTTTAAATCTTTACATTTACTGGCATCTTTATTCTGGCCTGTTGGCATTGTTGAATTTGAATGAGGAAAGATGGCCTAGAGAGCTTCTGTCCCATTGACATATTCTGAATAGGAAGAGAACTCAGATCACCCAACTACTCCCCCCAAAAAAAGTGAAGCTGTTTGCTTCTTGGGATGATATATCAGCAATGAGATATTGGTGCTAACAATTGTGGTGTCATAGATTTAAACGTGGTTGATTATCATACTTGTCTTTAAGGTTTGCCATGTCTTAAGCCAGTTAATTCATAGCAGTGTTGGTGTAATTCTTCTTGTTTTTTAGTCTCTGTATGTTTGAAGAAGGCATTTGGTGTATTGAACATATGGAAGGTCCCTCTTACATGGGGATGAGTCTTACACTTGTGGGGTTCACTTCCCGTATGAGAGGAGTGCTATATTTGTCTAATACATGAAATATTTTTTTCTTTGTATTCGGAGCAGCCATCTGTGTTTAGTGTGATCTACCTGAGTTAGGTGGCTTGAGAGAGGTTTGTAAGTGATGCATAGCGTTGGGAGGCTGCTGGTTATAAGGTATTTGGATATCGATATCATCTTCTAGTATACTGCTATACCTTTGAAGTTATTTGCAATTCAACACTATCTTCTCTTTTTTGGAGAAAGTGCTTTATTATCGTTACTATAAATATGTCATTCTATATTGCTCTTTGGCGGCAAAGACTATATTTATCACGGTGCCAAAAATTGAGTTCCTATACCCAAAAACTTGCCTGCCTACGGTTTAAACTTGTTGACAAGAGATAGGGGTTTGACGCAAATACAGTTTTATGAGTTTGACAATAGCTATAACGAAACATTGCGACAATAACAATCAAGAATATTTAAAAAGAGGATTGATATAGAGATGCTTGCATAATCTTGCGAACTAGTTAGATTCTATCTCACTCATTTACAAGCCATTAAAAAGAGGCAGGTTCTTATACCAATCACAGAGAAAGACTCAAACTTAAGATGTGGAGAGAAGGTATTCTTAGTTTTTACTTGAAGAGTTCTCCTTACGAGTAAAAGAAGACAAATACAAACTAGCAAGGAAGATAAGAACTAGGGAGGTGTTCTACTCAGGAGAATTGTTATAAAAGAAGACAAATACAAACTAGCAAGGAAGATAAGAACAAGTATTGTCCATAACTTTACTAAAATAGCTTTATATAAAGTAGTTTTTATTCTTTGATATAAGTTGGTATTAGGGTAAACTTATATATGGAACCCATATTTATATGAGAGAAAGGTGAAGCTTACGAAAATCAAGAAATAATTTCTTGAGAGATTGTTGCATACCAATCCCAAGCTTTTGCTTTGTAGCATAATGCAATGTTTTTGTAAAGAATAGTAATATGTAAAGAAATTGATTATTGGTCAAATCATGCCCATTCTATTTTGGTTGGAAAATTCCATAGGGTAAATCAACTTGGACAAATCATCTCCTTATTCCACATCATCCTATTCCTATATTTTGATCCATTCCACTAAATTTTTTTCTTGGTATTTTTCATTTCTGTATTAGAATATAAATTAGAATTTGATTATTTTATTTGATATTATTTCCTTGAAAAACTTTAAGCAATTTTAGCTATTAACTTGATTCATCGAAAATTTTGTTTTATTGATTTAGTATTTGAAATTTGGTCCTATTAGGCTAAGTTACTGATTCATCCTCATTGCTATGTAGTCAGATACTCCTCGTTATGTAATGTTGATGTTAAGACTGTATATTATTTTATACTTAGGTTCTAAAAAAAAATTTATTTTACACCATATCAAATTTTCAACTCAAAATCAAATAATTTACACTCTTCCTATTTTTTTTTAAGTTATATTATTTGGTTTTGAATTTGATAATTTGATATGGTATAAAATAATGTGACGAATTGACAATACCGCTAACTTTTAATCGATACGCTAGAATAGATTGATATTGAAATATTTTGTTCTAATGGACAATAAAAATGATCAATGCTATGAAATTGACAAGTTCGGATTCAAAAATCCAAATTTCTTATCTAACCAGGAACTTTTTTTTTTTTTTTAATAAAGGAAAACGAGACTTTTACAGATAATTGAAACCCATTACATTTTGTTATTATATATATAGAGCTGGCCCATCGCAAAATCAAATACATATATAATATTAGGATGGTGTTTTCTCAACAAAAAAAAATATTAGGATGGTGCCGTTGACATGGGATGAGTCCAAGTTAAAAGGCATTCTAAAGTATAAAAGGGCTCTGTATGTTGTCTGGGCTTCAACATTGGTCAATTGGGCTTGCTATAAAATGGGCCGTGCTGCCCCTGATATATATATATGTATGTCTCTGGGATGAGCAGTTGAGAGTAGGGGTGTCAATTCGGGTTAGCGTGTCGGGTTCGTGTCGTGTCGAGGTAGGGGTATTCGACTAAATGGCTCAACCCTAACCCGACCCATTTAATAATCGTGTTACGATCCTTCAACCCTAACCCGACCTGTTAATAAGGCGGGTTGACCTGACCCAACCCATTTGACACACTTAATAAACGAGTCATGTTATGTTGACATGAATGTAACACAACCTATTTCAACCTGTATAATATTAAATATAACATCCATCTAGAAATAATTTTTTTTACATCCCAAAAAGCAGTGCATACACTTCAAGTCTTCAACCCACATTCAAAATAATATAGTTCAACAAAAATATAACATTCATCTAGAAATAAGTTCTTTACACTCCAAAAGAAGTGCATACACTTCAACCCAAATTCAAAATAACAAAGTTTAACAAAAATAAAATAACATAGTTCAACAAAAATATAATATTTTTGGAACTCGCCAAATGCTAAGTATCAATATTGAAAAAATTTGAGCAAATAGTAGACTAATCCTGACTATGACCACGATTATCATTCATAGATTTTTTGTTGATGTCCAAATTCATAACATCTTCCGCAAGCTCATTCAATTTCATTTGTGTAAGTTCTATGCCAAAAAAAAAAAGTATTAGTAGTTCTAGGGTCTGTAAAGTTTCAATTTTCAATTATATCCCTTGTAAATTTTTATAATTACTCACTTTTCTTTTTAAATTTAAAATATATGTTGGATATAAAAGGTATTTGACAAATCTAAAATAAAATAAATATTTATTTGTTATACGAGTTAAACGGGTTGTGTTAAGTGGGTCATTTTGGGTTGACACAAATAAATTGGCATGTCAAACGTGTCTATTGCGGGTTACGCGGGTTGACCCGCTTATGACACGTTTCTTATCGTGTCGCTTTCGAGTCAACCCGTTTATGACCCAAACCCATTAAGGCCCAACCCTAACCCGAAAAAACCCGTGTTGGGTTCGTGTCGTGTTTGCGGGTTGGGTCGAACGTTGACACCCCTAGTTGAGAGTGGTCATCATGTGTTTTATTAAAATGATGTAAAAGTAGCATTTTGTTGGATTGGGATAATTGAATTTCTGTGGCTATTAAATCACTAGGGACTATGCTCGCTGTCGCTGCTCTGTGGTCTATTGAGCAGAAACACAGCTTTACCAAGTGGGTGGCAAGTCTGAATTGGGTCCCCCTATATTTGTTTCTCTGCATTGCTGTCTCTGTGTATCATAAATTTACCGTTAAGTAATTTGGTAGTGTAGGTATCAATAGGGTAGGTAAAAAATCCAAACTGTCATACTGTAAAACATCTTTAGCAACCAGTGCATTTACTTATTAGGGCAGCCAGTGGCAGTATGGCACAGCTCGTGAAAATAACCACTCAAAGAAAATATAAATGCTATTTGACTCACTTGGTCATATTGTGTCTCTTTCTTGTAATTATTTTGAACGTACAGGGTCATGCATTTAATATACTTCATAAATCATACATCATTAATTATTTTCACCATGTGGGATCTATATATTGTGAGAGGCAATTACTTTGGGATAAGACCTCCGGACGTGCACCTAGGATATGAGATACAACTCTAACAGAAATTCTGGTGTCTCATGTGACTAGCTACTTATGATTATGAATGGCATTTTTTTTTTTGAGGCGAAGAAAGGCTCTCCAAGGTGACTGTTAATATATATATATATAGAGGACAATTAATCAATGTCTCTATCACAATTCCATTATGTCCTTTTGCATCTTGTGGGGTTGCACTTGTTTCCCTTCTTCGATCTTTCCTTCTACTTCTCTATTAAGTTTAAGTGTCTCAAGAACGACAACAACTTTTGGGGGTCGGTAATAACTCTGGTGTCTATTTATGTCTCTATTATACTACTATATATATTTTACACCTTGTATTGTATTGTACAGATAAAAAGTGAAAGCCAAGCAGAGGGAGAGAGTATGGTAAGATGGGGCAGAAAGAACTACAGGACATGTCCCTTTCCAACTAGGAGGAGGCACTGTTTTCCTTTGGCTCTTCTAACTTTTCCTTTTTACGCTTTACTCTCAAGTTTCAGCTATCAGAGTTGTTGGTCCAGCCTATCGCTAATTAAGGATCGAAAAATGGCATTCCCTTGGTCTTTAAGTTTAAGGTGAACTTTATCATGTACTACCCCTTCAAGAAAAAGTTTACATCCAATCCAATTTAGAAGAAAATTTCTCCAATCCATTGCATGGCAATTGACAAGATTATATATTTGTATTTATAGTCACGTTACCTATATATTATAAGCCATTAACTTATTTTGATAATATACATAAATAATTTTATGAGCCGTTACATAAAGGGTTATAGGAGATTCCTCTAAATTGGTTTGGATAAAACTTTGTCCGCTATTTTTACAACGCAGAAACTCAAGCAAATCTAAAATGAAAAGAAATTATGTCTTGTCCACGATTTCCATTTGAAATAAGATTTCAGAATTGAACACCTTGGGTAACACAATTGGTTGAAGATCATATCTTAAGAAGCAGAAGCACTTTTGCTCCCAAAAAAAAAAAAAAAAAAAAAGAAGCAGAAGCACTAATTCGAATTTTTGCTTATCTTCTTCTTGGGTAAAAATCTCACTTAAAAAAGAAAACCATCTCTAAATTTTACAAAAATCTATTATTATCCAAAAACATCTCGTATTTTTCATATCATGCTCCCAAGGACGAAGATAGGATTTCATATAGGGGAGCTAAAACATGAAACAAAAAAATTCAACTTTAAGAGAAAATGAAATATAAGATTCAAAAAGAACTATAACTATACATTTCAATTCAATCACATATAATACTGAAACTTGATGCTATTTTGAATTCCGAAAATTATATATAATAAATTTTGTTGCAAATTTCCACTTAATGTACAAAATCAAAGAGTGTTGACAAATCTTTGATTTTTTGGTTGTGAAGCCTAATCTTATCAATATTCATTATTGAAAAAAATCAAATAGTAATACTCGGAATACTTAAAATTTTATTGTTTTCTAAAAAAAAAAATTACTGCATATGTTTTATAAACTGATGTGCCATAAATCATAGAAAAGTGATTTAAATATTTATTTATTAGTTGTTGAAATGAAAACAATCATATGTATTGTCACATCGATTTGTAAACCTTTTGTGTTAACTTTAGCATTTTTCAAAGTCAAATATTGCAATGTTTTTTTTCCAAGATCTACAAATCAAACAAAATTTATATTTATTATATCATCATATATCCATTATTCTTCTAACTAAAAACCAATTAGTGTTGTCAACTAAAAAAAAGGGGTTAGAAACTACTCAGCCTTAGTCACTTAGCATCATATAAGGGTAAAAGTTAGATAAAATATTTTAGGTGTAGTATATTAGGTTACTCTATTAAATTTAAACACATAGTTGCATTAATCAATAAAACACAAATAGTGTTTTCTTTTTTTAAAAATAATTAAATTCAATGCCACTATAAAAAAAAGAAATAAAAAAAATTTATGCAACCAAATTTTTGAATTTTATTAGAGAATTTAATATATTGTAAGTCTATAACTAAGATTCTAATGTATTGTAATAAGGTACTGTGGGGGTGAAAAGCCCAGCCTAACGTATTGGGCCCAAGAACCTATTTGAAGACCACTGTTTGTCCGAAGAGATGAAAACACTCGAGTAGAAGCGCATGTAAAAGAAGCATGTCTGGAGAGGAGTATGGTCATAATCCGAGGAGACATTCAATTATCCGAGGAGTCCATTATCCTCGGATCCGAAGAAGCTTGGTCCGACAGGCGTCTGGGAAGCTCAAATGATCCCCCTGGCAAGTGTAATGATGGAAATGAACCTTAGGCACACATGAGGATAGCAGGAACAGAGAAATATCTAGGAGACAAACTTCAACCACCACATTAAATGCACTGCACCTACTTTCCTGGCCGCATTAATGTGGAGAAGACCCCTGAACAGTGCACTCTCAGCTGCCACCACTCACACAAGGCTAAAAAGGATGCATGATGGGACATGCACTCAAGTGGACGTCTAGATGATGAACAAGTGGACGATAAAGATGAAGGGAGGGGGTACTATATAAGAGGGAAAGACCTCTGATAATAGTGATCGGAAAAAAAGAAAGTTAGAAAGGAGAAAACTCCATTACTGTAGCTCTAAGAATTGTAACCCAAGTTCATTCAATACAAATTCCTCTTCGGACGTCTATGTTTGCATTTGTCCGAGCACGATTGAATGCTAATTTATCTACAAGCACTGCAGCCCAATACTGTTTAATTCATTACTAGCCTAGCTCTTTCACCCACTCTCTACAAATTTATTGTCTTGGGTTCTTTGGGCTCACAATCCATACCTTTTTGGGCTTGGGTTACAAAAATTGACCCTACAGGTACTATACTTAAGTTTTATCTATATTCTAATACTTAAGTTTTATCTATAATCTATACAATGACAAAGATTCTTTTTTTTTGAGAATCCAATGACAATGACTAAGATTCTTATGATGTGTTTCCAAGTAAAATAAAATAATTTTTTTTACAAGGCCTTAACAAATTGTTTAGTGTACTCTTATAGTATCACCACGACATCCAAATCTCAACATTTTTATTTTTATTATTATTATTAGTTTTAACTTTGGATCCCAAACAATTAAGAATTAAAATATACACAGTAATTTGAGAAAAAAAATAGCAGTAATTTGAATATATATAAAAAAAAAAAAAAAAAGTCAAATAAGTTGACAAATAAATTAATATCAGTAACACTTATAATTAATTCTATAAAATGGAAATTTTGTTTTGGGAGGGGATCCATAATGGGATAGATAACTTTTTTTATGTTTTGAATTTTTTGGATTAAGGTGGGGGGACAATTTTTTTTTCAATTTAAATCTCTCTCTCTCTCTCTCTCTCTCTCTTATTTTCATTAATTTATTTTGTAGGTAAAAGTACAACTTCACTTCTTTTTTTAAAAAGAAAAGAAAATAAAGTGAAACTTAAAAATACATTTTTTTAATAGAAGAAACTTAAAAAATAATGTACTAATTATACCTTAATCAACTTATAAAATAAGATAACCAACAAATGAGGAGAAATTATAAGGTTCTCATGGTGGATCACATCACTTTTGCCTAGTGGTCCACCATTCCGTTAAAAGACTCTCACCTACTTAAATATTTGCATACTCAGTTTATGATAAAAATAAAAATAAAAGATAACTACTAGATCTCATCAACATCTCCTAAAAAATATTAGATGTGATATCTAGCTTTGGCGCCATCTACTAACATAACATCATTTTGATTTGTAGTGTTTGACTAGATATGAGGTTGTTAAATAAGACACAGTGTATGATTAAGGATGTAAATTAAAAATTGTGTTATGTTATGATAGAAGCCATTGACAAAAGCATACCTCCATCATCCATTTGAGTGTCTATGGTGCAGTGCAGTAAAAACTAAGAATAAAAAAGTGTGTTATGTTATGATAGAATGAAACACAAACAACTTTTCACCTTAACATCTACCGTTAAACAAGGTTTTTTTTTTTTTTTTTTTTTTTTTTTTGAGCGGAATTTTTCCCTCTTAATTTTTTACTATTTACACGACTCTATTTTAATTTTTTTTTTTAAAACAGATAACGTTTAAATTTTGTTATCTTTTACTTTTGTTTTTATCATAAATCAAGTCAGCAAATTTTTCAACAGATGATAATTGAAAGTTAAAAAAAAAATTATTATTTAAAGGTTGAGAATAAAAATAACTTTTGCAACTTTTAATTTCAATTGGTGCAATAGCCCTAGCTATTTCATTGATGACCCAATGTGAAAGGAAGTCAAATTAATTAATAATGGGCTAATTAATAATAGTAATAGGATAAGAGGTAAGAGCAGTGAATGTTTCCCCGCCTTGTTAATTAAGACTCGCTTCCTTCCATCTCAAATCTCTTAATATTCATTATTCACTCACCTTTCTTATGTGTATTTGTTCTAGAGGCATCTAACAAAAGAAAAGCATGAATGTGGTGTCGGTGCCTTAATTTGATGTTGTTGTACCTATATATATACGTGTACCTTTTCCAGATGCATTTAATATTCTTTGATTGAAAGAAAGAGAAGGAGTATTCTTCACCCTTAATTTCTTACCGACGCCACTCAAATATACATTCCATAAAATGATTTCAACTTGAGATTTTTTTTTTAGATTGGATCAGTGAATACGTACGTTAATAAGATAAGAGCTTTCTACCCAAATAAATAATAAAAATAAAAAATGATACAGGCTGAGCTGCTTGTACCTTCTAAAATTCAAAGAAGTACTCGTTTAACCATGGCTATTATTAAGAAAAATTTTAACAACTCTTTTATGAGATATAAAAAAATTTGTCAAAAAAATTAGTAATTTTTTTATTCATAAAAAGTTGTTAAAAATAATTCATAAATCAATTCTTTTTTGACACTTATTAACTTTTCCTTTCAAAGTATAATTGGATATAGCATTAGCTAATGGTTTAAGGTTGCTAAATTAAAATTAAAATTGAAAAAGAGGGTGATAGAATAATAAGCTTGTAAAATTGGCAGAGATAAAACTTGGAAACGGTAAAAGGCATCTAGTTTACAGTTATAAACAACACCGTGTTAAATGTTTGGGATCAAATCCTAGACAAGTTTAGGGGATTGGAGACTTGACTGAAATGATAGTTCAACTAAAAAAATACTATTATAATAATATTTTGCATGAATTTAATTTGTTTTGATAGTTGACTAGATTTGGATGTGGATGTTTCAGAAAACCAAAGCAAATGTCGGACAAACAAAGGACTCTAAAATTAAACAATAACAGTACTCCTCTGGTACTAGCACTCTCAAACAAGCAAAAAAAAGGTTCTCCTAGCATTCCAAATTCCCAATTAAAGGTAAAATATCATTTTCGTCTCTAAACTATCACAAAAGTTCGTTTTTCGTCCTAAATTTTCAAAAGTTTTATTTTCGTCCTTAAACTATCACAAAAGTTTGTTTTTCGTCCTTAAACTTTCAAAAGTTCTATTTTCGTCCCTAAACTTTCAAAAGTTCTGACGGAGTGCTGACGTGGCTTGACAGAGTATTGATGTGGGAGAGACGAAAATCAATACGTTTGGAAAAGTTTAGGGACGAAAATAGAACTTTTGAAAGTTTAAGGACGAAAAACGAACTTTTGTGATAGTTTAGGGACGAAAATAGAACTTTTGAAAGTTTAAGGATGAAAAACGAACTTTTGTGATAATTTAAGGACGAAAATGATATTTTACCCAATAATTAATTCTCACTCTACTTTTATGAGTTGCGAGAACCATGGGAGGAGAGAAAGAGAGAGACAGAATTCTCTAACCTCTCACTCTTTAGGCTTTATATGTCAGTGAGTATAGGGGGTGAGCGTAAAAACCGAGAGTAAGTTTATTGTTACAAATTTTTTTTTACAATTTTGTCATAATTTTATTATTTTAGTGGTAAAATTATAAATCCACATATACGTATTATTTTATTACTACCACTCAGCAGTCGCTACAAAGCAAAATGATGATAAATTGTGAAAAATTTTATGGTAAAACTTACTCAAAACCCAAAACAACGGGTCATAGGCAGAGAATCACTTTTAGGCTTTATATTCGAGTTCAATCTGTAAAAAAATTTTATTACCGAATAAGAGAGCAATTATTATGAATACAAAAGTATAAGTAAATTGTATCTGTAATTGTGATATAACAGAGAGAGATGTCTGTGAATTCTGAAACGAAAAAAAAAATCAGTAGTATCTTTGTATGAATAGGTAGTATCTATATATACGATGTCACTTTCTTGGACTACGTGGGAATGTCTGAGGCTAATGCCGACACACCTTAAGACAACACTATATAAAAGATTGGTAATGCCATGCACAGTAGTATAAAAGTTACAAACAGAAACACCCAAATATATATTAATTACTACTTCTTCTCCCTAGCTAAGCTAGTTCTGAGCCTCTCAAAATCTCAGAGACTCACACACAATGTGACCATACACTATACTTTAATATTGGGACCATTGGGAGAGAGCGACACAGAGCAGAGACGAAGTAGCTAGATTGATTAATAAAAAAGAGTGTTGGGTAGCTAGGAATTAGATGGTGAAAGTGACCATTAATTAAGTGCATCTGCATGCAAAATCGTCTCCCCCTCTCTAGTCTCTGTCTTTTCGAGAGTGACTTCTCTATATTCTGACGCGCCCTTCTTCTCCTTTCTCTATGTCTCCATCTTATACGTATGCTGTGTTGTTGCTTTTGTTCTTTGGCCTTTGCTTTTACAACTGGAGGTGTTGCTCAGTGGTCACCACTGTTATCACTCATCACTGTGTGTAATTTCTTTTCCTCCAATTCTATTTCCATAGAAATTAGAATGTCATATAATTGTTGCAGAATCGGTACCTTTTAAGCCAAATTCTCTTTTAGGTGTGACCACTGACCAATGTGGTGTCTTCCCTTATCCTATGCTAGAGACTGGTGCATGATCATTATCATTTATATACATATATAAAATTTGTGTAATTTTTTAAAGACTCAAGCAAATTATATATGTATCCTCGATTCCCTACCCTCAAATCAAAAAGATGGCGACTTGTTTTGTATTTGTTAAGCACAAAGAATTTTTACTTTTTTGCTTGTTTCTTAATGGAATTAGGCATCTTTTGACCACTTAAATGCAACTTAGCTGTTCCTCAAAAAAAAAAATGCAACTTAGCTTAAAGTTGACCTATCATGGTTGCACACTCTATTATATGGTTGGGGGTCCAAATTAAACAAGTCATTGATTAAAACGTGGAACAAAACTTCGTGTTTACGCTAAGTTGAGGTTGATTTTTTGGATTCACATACTTTGATCTGATGGATAGTTAACCACACGAAGAAAATTTGACAATTTGACATTCATGGAGTAGTGCTTAGCAGCCAGGGCACTCAGAAGAAAAATGTACAGCATATCTAGAAATAACAATGATGTAAATGTCCACGAATCACAATTACAAAAGGTCAACATCAAATTTTCATTTGCTGTTGATGAATTCACGTGATGGGTATGCACCATCAAAGGCAAGTAATTAATTACAAAAAATTACTTAGGGCAGTATATCATAGCTAGTTAGGTGATAAGAGTTCTCAAATCGCTTTACATGATATTTGATAGGAGTTGAGTGGTACACATAATATTGAAGACCTCCTTTTTTATTTAGAAAAAAAAAAAAAACTTTCGGTAATATAATAATGGTATATTCCCCCCTCTCATGTAAAAGTGAGTCTTATTAAGTATATTTATAATTGAATTCATTATTATTTGAAAGGAAGAAATACGTTATTTTGTACTATTGAAATATTATATAATTATCTATCAAAAGGACAATTTTGTTTTTGTTTGTGATTTCTTTCTTTTCAACATCTTTGAACTCCATTGACTTTTCATTGGTGATGAGACTTTGATGACTTCAAAATTAGAATTATGTGAGATCCATTTGTCTACTTTGAAAATTGACTTTCTAATGATAAATAATTATAATTATGAAGCATACATTATCAATTAAAATTTTATCATTTTTATAAAAAAATATAAAAATAAAAATAAAAGAAGAAGAAGAAGAAGAAGAAGAAGTTATAACTACATGGGTAAGTTAGAAGAAAATAGTTTGACATTAAGTGTGAGTTTGGATAGCAAACGCGGCTGGTGTTTGCGTTTTTTCCTGACTCCCGTGTACTATTCACGGGACCCGCAAGTATTTAAAAAAAAAAAACCCTTTAAAACTGGGTTCCACAGGTACTATTTATAGTTTAAAAATTATTTTGCTACAGTGATGAGACTTTGATGACTTCAAAATTAGAATTATGTGAGATCCATTTGTCTACTTTGAAAATTGACTTTCTAATGATAAATAATTATAATTATGAAGCATACATTATCAATTAAAATTTTATCATTTTTATAAAAAAAATAAAAATAAAAGAAGAAGAAGAAGTTATAACTACATGGGTAAGTTAGAAGAAAATAGTTTGACACGAAGTGTGAGTTTGGATTGAAAACGCAGTTAGTGTTTGCGTTTTTTCTTGACTCCCGTGCACTGTTTACGGGACCCGTAAATATGGAATTTAAAATAATAATAAAAACTTTAAAACTGGGTCCCATAGGCACTATTTATAGTTTAAAAATTATTTTGATACAATGTTTTCAACAATAAGTTTTTAGTTTTCAACATTAAACGGTATCCAAACAAACCCTAATTTTTTTTAATATTATTGACTTATTGCTTTTAGAAACCACTTTTATTTATTTATTTTATTTTAAGAAGACTTTGAGAAACCACTTGATTGAGAATAAATCTAAAGTGGTACTATAATTTGTCTAGACGACTTATTAGGTATTAAATTCCTCAACAAAGTACAATGATCAAATATATAAGAACCCAACTTTTATTTTTCCTTCTAAAAAAGAATATATGGTTTTTTGACCTTTTCTGCGTTTGATGCTAACGAGGCATTAGGTTTTGACTTCATATAATTTACCTCAGTACTATGATCAATATTGATGTAACGTACATAGATTAGTCTCTAGAAGAAGCATTGAGAAGAAAAAAGTAAATTAAATTTAAAGCATCATCGATTCGTCAATGCTTAACTTTAGCAACGTTTCTACCTATGTTAGAAAGAGTATGAAATGAGGCAATTAACCTGTAATTGCTTTTCCGTGTCAACCTTGTAGCTTGGAATTATGATTAGACAAATGGAAATTTCTCATTAATTAAAACGTACGTCTTCTTCGTTAGGTTTTCTTGCGTATAGTGATGATGGTTCCATTTCATATATTAACTTCTTTACTCCTATTTATATGTTTTCCCTCACAACCAATAATAATAGAATAAATAAAGTTGTTTGGTTGTTGAAAACTTGAAAATAACACTTAACACAAAAAAATACTATGAAGCTTGTACAAGTATTTCACGACACTTTACCTTAATTAATCCATGCTAGTTGTTGTACATGTGATTACTGATTAGGCTCAGACTTTCGTTTGCCCCCACCCCAAAAAGCAAAAATATACATATATAAAAGGGTTAGGAATTATGTCTTATTTTAAATTACGTCCCATATTTGCCAATAAAAGTTCTAAATTTATGCAACTATTTTTATTTTAAGTTTCGTTATTCTGAACGGTAATATACCAAGAAAAAATGGAAAGAGATGAAATTGTTGATAAAACTTTCGGTTTAACCTAGGTAAACAGTTTCTATTTTCTTGCATAGAAGACCGACTTTCACTTTCTCATTTTAAGTGGAACTTTCTTTCTCTAAAACATGCTTTCTCTCTTTATCCTATTTGTTTAATGATTGTCAAATTGATTTATGAATAAGTTTTATGTGAAACGTAAAATTTTTTCTAACATTGATCATGTTTTTCTATCCCATTACTACTTAAAATAACAAAAAATGGGGAAAATTTTCAATTAAACTAATCTCATAAATTTAAAATTGATAACTAGGAGCATTCGCATCCAGATATGCAAAATGCATATGGATGATACAATAGCAAAAAATCACTAAAAACACACTGACTTTCGGTTATACATTTCTATTCAATTTTTTACACATTGCTATATATTGTATCATCTAAATACAGATGATCACTATAGCAACATTTATAAATTAAAAAGGCATATTGTATCCAACAGGGTACAAAAGAAAGAAAAAAAAAATGATTGTTGAAAATAAATAATAAAGAAAAAGTAGTTAAATAGAGTGATAAGAGACTAAATAATGAAATATATGATGTATTGTTGAAATGGTGATGTTAAATAAATAAAGTAGTTTTTTATAATGTGATAAAATGCTTTTTTTTATACATAATAGGATGTGAATGCTCAAATCTAAATTATGCTTGAGGCCTTCTTATATAAAGCGGTATTTGTTTTACACAATATAATTTATACACACTGTATTTTTGTAACTTGAAAACATGACTTGAAATTAAGTTTTTAATTAAATCACATAAAAATTCAATTTGTAAAACAAGTTCTTGCCTTTTATGTAATTTAAAGAAGAAATTGGTACGTTGGGTAAAGTAATTTGGGTGCAGATTTTGGTTTTTTCAATGCATTGCGGCAGAGTGATGTAACGGGACCAGGTAGTTGGCCTATATGCCTACTTTAACAAAACTACCAACTCAACTACTAACTAACTCTCTGGAAGTAACATTCAACGTGTCCATATCCTCGGATTATCAATTACTGTCTCATTAAATACATAATAATGGCAAAATATGACACAATTATTTATTGTGGTTCTGAATTTTGTAGCCACATAATAAATATTTGATCGTGGACTTGTACTATGCCTCCACGCATTTAAGGAGATCTATGAGCTAAGCTGTGCAACCAAAAATGGATCCTAATTAATTCTTGACAATGAAATCAACTTGTATAGTACTACATGTTTTAAGTAAGGTCTGTTGCCAAAAATGGTTTGTAATTAAAATATGAGAAATATTATCAAATATTCTATAGACATTGGTTTAAGAATTATTTTTGTAAAAAAATTTTTATAGAAAAAGAGTAAAAGCAATTAATTGTTTTGATCACTTTTTATATTTTCAATAAAAATTATGTCAAAATTTTTCTAAAATAATTTATTAACAATTACCCCCAAAAACACCCGTTAATAGGAAACTAAACTGGCATAGATTACAATATTTTGGTTGGACATTAAGACTCTATTTTCTGATTTTTAGTAATGGATTATTATGATTCAAATCCAAGAGTAATGGGGCTACTTTTTCTCTTTAAATCCTTTCCTTCTCCTCCCTTCCTTTGCTTAAGTCAAGAGTCATGGGGTTTGCTTTGTCTACATTCTTATGATCTTATCCCCCTTCACACTATTTAGTGGATCTCCTCCAATAATTTACTATATATAAAATAATATAACGTAATTGACACATTATTATAGCAAGAGTATGTTACATATAATACAAGTTTCATTACATTGAGTGTACAAACTGATGTGTCATTAATCATAAAGAGACAATTCAAATATTGAGTTATAAGGTGGTTGAAACCTACCAATTGCATTTATTATCACATCAGTTTGTAAACTTTTTATATTAAAACTTGTAATATTTTTAGCATTTTCCTTAAAGTAATATTGCTCAAATCTCTACAATTAGGTGCATTCGAGTTAATTTAATTGATTAAATCTTTAGTCCTTGGATAAGAAGTAAATATTCAGATTCTTTCAACACAACTTATTTTAAAGTTTTGACATGACAAAAAAAAAAATCTCTACTATCAACATAAAAAAAAAAGGCGCATATCTCTGCATTGAATATGTATATATGGAGTAAATCAATTTAGAAAATAAAAAGTCTAACCCTTATACAGTAAGTTCTAAATATAAATAAAATTTTAAAGATAATTTCTCAAACCTTCATAAATACTACGATTAGATCCTGTTGTGCACTTAATATAAATGTTGATGTGTAATGCAAGCATACAATATGAGTCTTAATTTTATCCTGTGAAACATTAGATATCTGTGTTGCTGTAATGATTAAGGTAGAGATAATTTTGTAACAAGGTGTTTATACATTAAGATTTTACTAATGCATGCTCTTAGAGTATATCTTAATAAATCATTTTAAGAAAATTTTTATCGAAAATAAAAAAAACTGTCAAACTTATTATGTCTTATATTATTATCGGGTTATGCTAACGAGTAGTCTTAGAGCATTGGTTAACAATCTATTTTAGAAAAATTTTTATATCACTTTTATAGGAAATGAAAAAAATTGTCAAAACACTAATTATTTTTTTTTTCATAAAAATTTGCTTTAAATAAATTATTAATCAATATTTTAAAGATATTCATTAGTATTGTTCTAAAAAATATATATATATATAAAAAGAAAGATACAGTACATTCATTGCAACCCATGCGAATTGGGAATATATAATAATAATAATAATATTATAATAATAAGAAGATAGAAGGTACAGTTTATCGGAACCAAGATTAGACAAGTGTTGCAAAGTACAGGTTTGGTGTGAAATTGGCACAAAATACATGGATTCTCATTCTCATATTGATATTACTATATGCTTAAAGTAAAGTAAAAAGTGTTCCTGTGTTTCTGCCATAGCCTGATAGCTTCGGTCATAAGATCAGCAACTACTGTATAGGGAGTAGTAGTATTGATGATGAGAATTTCGTACTTTAATAAATTAAATAATAAATAAACAGGTTCATGGATTCTGAACTGAACGGCTAAAATAATAAAGTTCAAAAGAGGAAGCTAGCTAGCACGCCATTACTTTATCAAACAACTCGCCGACGCCCATCCTGTCCCGTCAACTTTCCTAAACTCACCGACGTCTGTTCATTTTTTTTTTTTTTTTTTTTCACTGTAAAATAAACCCAGTTGATAGAGTAATATTTTAGTAATTTGTTATCTGTTCAAATTATTCCTTAATTTTTCCCTCTTTTTATCACTCACCCTCACCCGGACTCTCTAATCTAGAATCTTTATTAAACAAACAGATTTGATAGGATTGACCGATTGAGATGAACTAGAATTGATTCTCCAACATAAACCCAATTGATAGAGTAATATTTTAGTAATTTGTTATCTGTTCAAATTATTCCTTAATTTTCCCATCTTTTTATCACTCACCCTCACCCACCCTATCTAATCCAGAATCTTTATTAAACAAACAAATTTGATAGAATTGACCGATTGAGATGATCTAGCATTGATTCTCCAACCAAAAGAGAGAGACAGAGAGAATCTAGTAATGTTTGATAACTCTGCGTGAACTAAGATTTTGAGTTAATCATGTATGTATAGTTTAGATTTTAAAACCGGTGGACTTGACTTATGTAAAGAAGTTTGTAGAATGCTAATCTAAATTGATTAGATGAATTCCACCAAAAAATTTTGCCTCTATAATAACTTATAGACAAATATTATGTATTGAATTAAATTGCATTGACCATTACAGAGTTAAATTGATTGTCATTAGAGAGAATAACACGTTTTGTGTTATATTCATCAATGCAATCATATAAATTTTTTTTTTTGGAAATCCTATCCTCCTGATTAACTATTTATTCACCTTGTTATTAAATTATTATAATATACAAGCCTTATTACATACGTTTTGCATGTGCAATAAGTTTTTTTTTTTTTTTTTTTGGTCTAATGTCATAATTTTTCTTTTTAAAATTTTTTTGTTGAACAAGTTTGTTTTGAAAACATGGATTAGTAGGAAAGTGTTTTATTTTGTAGGCATTTTAAGTGAAGTTGGAGATATATCTTTACAAAATTGTCCTCAAGTTTTTTCCTAGTTAAACCTAAGGTTTATGGGTCTTTCGAAACAAAATAAAAGTTCAGTTAAAAAAGAGAAATCCTCTTATAGATAGTATAAATTATAGCAAAAATGAAAGTTAGTAAAACTAAAACAATATTTTTTTCCAAAATTATTATGATTGGAGTAACATCTATTTAATTTTACTTTAAACTATTATTGACACTATTTTTATACACCAAATACAATGCAATACTAAAAAAAAAAAAAAATTGTTAGACTTAGTTATATCTAAAACTAAAACTTCTAGACAATAAGTTTTTATTTTTTTTATTTTTATTTTTTTTATAACCTTCTAGTTTGAGATGATAAGTTGTTAATAATAGATAGTAAAATGATAATATAAGAATGAGTAAGAATTATACTAATTAAAGTGTGGATAAAAATGTTATTACTCGTAAGAAAAAAGAAAAGAGAGACAGGTGTGCAAAGGGAGGGTGACAAATAAGCAAAGTCCTGAAGTAAAGTAAAAGAGGGAAGGAAAGAGGCGTTGCTGGAACATTCACTTCTTTTAGAGAGAGAGAGAGAGGGCGTGAAATTGTGAGAATTGAGAATTCCCTTTATTTCTCAAATCGAAGAGAGAGAGAGAGAAAATATCAGATCTTTTTTTCTTTTTGGCTCGCTCTTTCGGAGCTGAGCTCACACACCACAAATTTTCTCTTTTTCTTTGGGAATTCACCCTAAAATTCTGTTTGTTTCTTGAGAAAAAAAAAAAAAAAAAACGCAAAGTTCCCGACTCTCCGGGAACGGAGTTGAAAAGCTTCAGTTTTCGCTCCGTTTCCGAGAGAGATAAAGACTCTCTCTCCATCCAGCTCTCCAATTCTTGGTAGACGGTGCGTTTTATAATTTAATGTGAGAGAGATCTAATTGCTATTGTCGGCATTGTTCTAAATTTTTTTGCTTGCGTTTCTAAATTTGTACCAACTGTTACTTTCATTAACATTAACATTATAAATGTTAATTTTGTTTCAACGCTATCACTCTGTTGCATTTGTTTCAAGTGCTATTATTATTTTTATTCTAAATATAAATAATATTAGTAAGTATCGCCGGGTTTTCGATATGCTAAATTTAATGACTTTTCCTTTTTATTTTTTATAATTTCTTAGAAGATTCTTAAGATAAAATCTAACGGTTTGGTTCTCAATCTTCCGGAAATTGGTGAATCAGGAAGTAATAATCTATCAAAGGTGGTGAATTTAATATCTTTTTTTTTTTTTGGGGGGGGGGGGGGGGTGTAGTGGTGAAGGGGGGAATTTTGTTTCTATGGATCTATTGGATTTACAGGATGTTTTGGTGAAAATTTTATAGGATTTGTTTGGTTAGCGAGAAAGTTAGAGAAAAAATTCTGACTTTCTTGTGAAATGTTTGAGTTTCCCGGAAAATAATTGGAGTTTCACGGGAAAGGGGGAAATTTTGATGTGTTAAGAGACAGGGAAAGTGGCACATCACAAGAAAGTTGGTTCATTCTCATCCACAAGCAAGACCCGTATGTTGATTTTTGTTGTTTAGGTTTGTATTACTGCCAATGAGCTCTTCTAGCACAAATGGCACTTTCTCCTCCCACAAGTTTGGATGGAGGTTGAGTTTGTGGACACAAAACCCACCTAGTGAATTTTTAGCTTACCAATAAAAAAGAAGAAAGCTTTTCAACGATTATTGTTTCCTCTATTTAAGTAGGAAGTTTTTTGGTCTTCTTTAAATAAAAAAAGAAAAAAGAAGTCAAATATATGTTGTGCTTGTGAGTTGTGACATACAATATATTATGGTGTCTTACGTTTGGAATTTGGATACTTATAGTTGCTGCTTTTTTTTTTCTGTGTTCTCGACAGTGTGGAGCTGGGTTTATGTCCGTGAGCTTGCTGTGGATTTGTCTTAATCCTCTGAAGATTAGGGTTGAGACTCTAGTGGTCTGAAATGTCAGGTATGCTTGTATGCCCTGTGATTTTCAGTTTTTCACTTTCTAAATTTGATGTTTGATTAATTGGGAATGTTAATACAAAGTAAATAACTAAAGATGATTGAATCTTTACAATAGTGGTGGGATCAGTAGTTATGCACTGTGATGTTTTCACTACTAATCTGTATTTGTCCTGTTGAAGGCCTAGAAGGTTCGGGGGCTCATGATGAAATTCGAGAAAGAAGATCAGATTTTGAGAATTCTGAGGATGAGAGACGAAGATCAAAGATTGGAAACCTCAAGAAGAAGGCAATTAGTGCTTCAAATAAGTTCACTCATTCTCTTAAAAAAAGAGGGAAAAAGAAAATTGATCATCGGGTTCCACCAGTTTCAATAGAAGACGTACGGGATGCAAAGGAGGAGAGTGCTGTATGTGAATTGCGTCAAAAACTACTTGACAGGGATCTTTTGCCACCTAGGCATGATGATTATCATACTTTGTTGAGGTAAGTTGTATCTTTCAATATATAGTTTGTCTCACCTTTTATAGGGCCAAGCAATACGTTCATTCTGAATTGTAATCCTCCTCCTCCTTACTTATTTTTTGTGTGTGCAGATTTTTGAAAGCTAGAGACTTTAACATTGAAAAAACAATCCTGATGTGGGAAGAAATGCTTATTTGGAGAAAGGAGTATGGAACGGACACCATTTTGGAGGTAATCATATTAACTTATAGTTAGTCTACAGAATTCTTTAGTGCAGTTGAAAAAAAAAAGGAACCTTCTTTTTCATTTTCTCAATATAAGCATAATATAAGGATATTGCAAACTTCTAACTATATCTGTCATTGATAAAAAAAAAATTGGTGGCAAAAGAAATAGGAAAATCATAACTTGGGAGAATAATACAGTTGCATCTGGATTCTACTAGTCCTCTAATAATCAGAATGCATTTTATGTCAGAACTTATTCTATCTACATTTTCTGTGATTCTGATCCTTTTCCTTTTTGGACCTAATCAATGTGAAGGATTTTGAATTTGAGGAGCTGGAAGAAGTCTTGCAGTATTACCCCCAAGGCTATCATGGAGTTGATAGAGAAGGCAGGCCAGTTTACATTGAGAGGCTTGGGAAAGCTCATCCGAGTAGGCTTATGCGTATCACTACAATTGATCGATACTTGAAGTACCATGTCCAAGAGTTTGAAAGAGCGCTACAGGAGAAATTTCCTGCTTGTTCCATTGCAGCAAAGAGACGTATCTGTACTACAACAACGATATTGGATGTGCAAGGCTTGGTATGTAGACTTCTACTTTGGAAAGCCTTTGGCAAATTGAAATTGGTCTGTCACAGAAAAAAAAATTCAGTACAATCTTGCTAACTTTTTAGGAATGGAAGTTTAGATTTGCTTCTTGTTTTGCATGTACCTTTAAGAGTTCAATCAGATCAGGCTTTCATTTTTTATGCTTTATATCAGTATAATGATCAAGGTGCGCTAGATCTCACTGTTAATAGACTGGGACAAGAACAAAAGACTCGTTATGTTTAGTGATAGGAACTTTTTCTGCTAACTGCTGGTTGTTTGTGTAACCTGCAAGTGCATATCTGCTGGATTTTAACTGTCAATTGATAATATGTTGAAAACAGGGCATTAAGAATTTCACCAGGACTGCTGCAAGTCTCTTGGCTGCGATGTCAAAAATAGACAACAGTTATTACCCTGAGGTACTGATGTTTTCCAAATGATATTTTTATTTTCCTATATTGTGTTGGTAAATAATTGTTCTTACAAATCTACAGACATTACATCGAATGTACATTGTCAATGCTGGTCCGGGCTTCAAAAAGATGCTTTGGCCTGCTGCACAGAAGTTTCTTGACGCTAAGACTATTGGAAAGATACAGGTAAAGGATATGGTTAGGCGGCCTATAATATCTCAGTAATATTCCTGCAGCCTCCTCTGACTGTATTTATTTTAAAAAATTGCAGGTTTTGGATCCCAAATCATTGTCTAAACTACTGGAAGTCATAGATTCGAGGTAATCTGTCATCTGTTTGTTCTGTCTTGTTTGAATGTCCATCTGTAACACCTGTTAATTAATTGCTTAGACATGTTTCCTTTCAGTCAGTTGCCAGATTTCTTGGGTGGTGTATGTACATGTTCCGTTGAAGGAGGGTGCCTTAGATCTAATAAAGGTCCGTGGAATAATCCTGACATAATGAAGGTAAGCTTCTTGTAAGAGTGATTTTCCTTTATGTTGCCGATTTATCTTTTTTGGCCAGATGCATGTGAATCCATAGTACCTTAAGCATGAAATCTTTTTGAGGATTGAACTTTCTATTGAACTGAGTATCTGAAGATTAACATTGGTCTCCCCATGTTTAGCTTGTACATAGCGTGGACGCAACATTTGTTCGGCAAATTACCAGAGTTTCTATTGACCAGCAGAAATCTGACACTTATGATAAATTACGGCCCATGAAGGCAAGTCCTAATTTGATTGGCAGAACTATGTTGATGCATTATTTGTATATCTTGTTCCTAAGTACCAAGTTCCTTTTTTCTTCTAAATTCAGGGAAGATGTAGCAACACATCAACAGCAGAATCAGGGTCTGATATTGACGATCCTTGTTCCCCAGTTGGACGAAAGAGCTCTGCATTTCCTCGTTTGGCCCCAGTTCATGAGGAAGTAAGTTCTAATGCCCGTGGCTCACATTGATTGCAACAATTATTATTTGTATGCATGTAATTTATGTGTGTTTGTGTGTAATCTACAATTGGTATGCAGGTAAAGGCATTAGATACAAATGCCTACTATAGTTGTGATGACAAGTTTTCTTTGGTTGAGCAAGTCGTGAGAAGTGATCAAGAAGAGGGACATTCTGGGGATCAATCACATAACATTGATGAAATGGATAATACTCCTTCTGTGGGAACATCAAATTTGGAAGGTACTTGTTAATGTAATTCATAATGGTACCTGTTCATATAATATAAGATGACAATCATTTATTTCTCAATTTTTCTAATATGTATTAGATCAACATATTGTTTGTGCCTTTTTTACATCAAAATAGAAAGATTTTTTTTTTTGTTTGTGGCTCATAGGGTATTGCATGAACATTGTAAAAAAATTGATTATGAGGCATGGCATTTTCTAGTATACGTTATTATTATATAGTTGTGTTTCATTATTACGCTATTATTGGAATTTATCTCTTAATTGACATCTTGTGTCAGGTACTCCAGTTGGTGGTTGGTTCAATACTGTTAAGGAAAAAGTTGAGAATAGTGATTTTCAATGTGTTGCAAGAGCACTGATATCTTTCTTCTTCAGAATAGTTGCATTTTTACGTATTCTACGATTTGAATTTTGGAGAAGGCAGAATAATGTTCACCCATCTAATTTGACAGAACACAGCATGAATAGTCATCCACCAGCTGTTGAAGCTGCAAATGAAGAAGATCGTGTCCTTCCATGCCTAGAACGTCTTCAGAGACTAGAAAAAGCATTTGAGGAACTTAGTTGCAAACCTGCTGGAATTCCTTTGGAAAAGGAGCAAATTCTTGTAGAATCTTTGGACAGGATCAAGTCTGTTGAGGCCGACCTTGAACAAACAAAACGAGTATGATTTGTTCTATGTGATTTATTCATGTGAAAATGAAATTTTGATTGTATTGATGGTGATATATTTTGCTATCATGTGGCTACAGGTACTACATTCTACAGTGGTGAAGCAACTAGAGATTGCTGATTTGCTAGAGAAATTAAAAGAGTCCGACCGTCATGTAAGTATCAGAGCTGCTTTTTTTTTTTTTTTTTCCCTATATTAAATTCATATTCCCACCATCAAAAAACAAATTCTATTCCCTTCTTGCAACATCATTAACCTGTCCTATAGGAATTGTGAGGCTTGAATCCATTGGGAGCCCTGGTGATTATCATAGTTAACTACCAATCACAGAGAGTGGATAAATACTAAGAGAGGCCTTCTTTCTGTTAACTTTTCCTTTAGATAAGAAATACATTTTTTTAACACACTTTATCAAACTTCTAGATTCTCAAAAGGCTGGATTTTGGATTAATGTACTTGGATTAATTTCTGGTGGTGACTTGGAAATATTTACCAGATATTTCATTTGATATAACAAAAAGGGTGGACTGCTAGCAAAAACTCATATTCATTTTTCTCCACTTCCCATTATCTTCTATGACAGAATTCTGCTAACATGGAATATACCATGTCCTTTTCTTAAATTACGTGTAACTGCCATGGTGCACCTGAGTATAAAGCATTTTTGTTCTTGAAATTAAAATGTTAAATGCATATATTTGATTAGTTAGTTTCTCAAATAGTGATTAATTTATATTGTTGTATACATTCAACTAGTTGTCCTCTTGTTAGGAGGAAATTTGTTTTTGCTATCATTGTGTTTCAAAATTAATAATCATATTTAAAGTTCCTTTGTTGAAACTGGTGATCCTTAATGCAGCAAAGAAGATTCTTCTGTTGAATACTTGACGATAGGAGGGGTAGAATGGGAGCTACTGGGAAGAGAGAGGAGGATGATGCAGACGAGCATGCCATTCCAGGGGCATTTCTTGGTTGTGGGACATACTGGGAAGGCAATTCTTGTTTTTCTCCCCTTTTCTTTCCTATATTGAGTACTGTTGACAAAAATTTACGGTTGAGCTGCATGGGTTTGCCCCCCCTCTCAGCTTTTGCAACATTGTAGAGAAAAAAAAAAGTTAATGAAATGGTTTACCATACGGCATATTTTTGTTTCCATTCTTTCCACTCCACTGAATATACGAAATGCTCAACTGAACTTCATATGATCCTCCTTTGAAGCCATCCAAAAGGAGCTTCTTAAAAATAACAAGGTTATATTCTTCAATCTTCCATTGGTAAATAGATACAGTTCCTTATTTGCCCTGAGATAGGATGAGCTACATATGGGCTTATTCAATATTTCATTTCTCTGTTTGCTGCATTTGTTAGATACTACAAACATAAACTTTTTCACAACTTCATGATGTTGTAAGTTGTGATTGGTCTAACATCACATTCATTGAACTACTACTGACACCATCTTTTAGATACTATGAACTATCCACCACATTGATGATGCACGCGCACACATATATACCCATTAGGGCTATCCAACGGGTCCAGAACCCGACCAAACTAACCGACCTGAAGCCCAGTGGGTCGACCTGAAGCCCATGATCGGTCGGGTTCAGGTCTTTCTTTAGGAAAACTCGAATATTCGGTTTGGGTAGCAAGTTAAGGGTTTAAAAACCCGTATAACCCAACCCGACCGAAAGTTTTAGAGTAAAAAATATATATATATCTCGGTTCTTTTGAGGTGAGCATGTGAGACTGAGGATGATAAGACTAAAGCACTGTCAAATTGAGAACTACACGCATCTAGTCTTACACGCAAAAGCAAAAATCAAATCAGCAGAAATTCAGAACGGCTAAAATTGAAATGGAAATCAGTCTTCCACAGTTCCACACGCAAGCCTCAGTCTTTAATCCCATCTTAGACTTCTCCCTATTCTTAGTATCTCACTCTCTCATAAATCAAAATCTCACTCAATCTCTGTCTCCGTTCTTTCTACTCTCAATCTCAAGTTTCTCTAGTCTCAAGTCCCAACCCTTCACTCCATACCCTCCACAATCTACACTCCTTTCCAAACCCTAACTATTGCCGTTGCCGCCTCGTCACCACACTCATGGCTTCGCCTCACTTTCCACCATGGGTTAAGCCTTCTCATGCTCACGGATCAACTTCTTAGTCTCAAGACTCTCAAGTATATTTTCTTCATTTTTCATCTATCTTTTTCTCTATTTTGAGATATGGGTTTTCATCTTGTTCAATTTATTGAAAACTTAAAGATCATAGTTGTGAGAAATTGCTTAGCTGTACTGCCATGAGTTGCATGTGCTTGATTCCACTTCGAAACATAGTATCCAATGTAGTCACTCTCTCTAGTCTCTATACTTTTCTGTTTGATTCAAAGATTAGGGGACCAAAACAAACCAAGTGATTGGATTCAAACATGAAACCCTAATTGTCTTGATTTGATTTGTTGGTTCAAAGATGAACCCCTAATTTGAGTGTGCTCATTTGTGTTCTTTTTCTTCTTTTTTATCCTATATAGGCTGGATCGTGTGGTGGTCCTGTTTGTATCTGCCCAATTTCATTCAAATTCACAAAATTGGCCCAATTTGAAGCCCAAACTTGCCTAACCAACGAATCCAACCCGTTCAACCGATGACCCAATCTGTCGGGTCTAACCCATATATTCAGTCAGTAGCAGGTCACATTTTTGGTAACCCGACCTAGTCGGGTCGAGTCTAGGTTAGGCCCAAACCCGTCCCGACCTGACTTGTGGACAGCCCTAATATCCATATGACCAAGTTAAGGTGGAAGCAATAGTCATCCTTTGCACGAGTCTATGCTTTCCAATACCCCCACTACTACTGAATTCAATCTGAAGGAGGTACCTGTTATGCAGCAATTCGATTTGAATTGATTGAATTAACCAACCATGTAGGACAATGAAGACGAAAGTCTGATCCTGGTCTTTTCTGATGATGCAAGTAATTGGTTAATTAACATTACATCTAGTTTTTAGTTTGATTCACGTCTTTCATAGTAATCAATTGCTAACGAAGAAGACTTGAATGTAACTAAAAACTAGACTTTACCCTGTACAGTTAGACTTAGACAAGACCAAAATCAAACGCAGGCTTCGTCCTCCTCCATAATTTAGCAGTTCATTCAAATCAGATCGCTTAATAATAATAGGGCCCATCCAGTGCTCTCTTTTGTTTGCTTAGCAAACACATGCTTGATCACTTAACACGCATATGTTCTTTACAGAGATGGATCAGGGTCCATCCAGTGATCTCCCTTTTGTTTGCCTAGTTATATAGTTTTTAGGCAAAATTACAATGTTAGTCTCTTAAGTTTATTCTATGTGCGCAATTAGTCCCTCAAGTTTAAAGCGAGCACAATTAGCTTTTGGCAACGCATAGGCCTTTAACTAGTTTAATATGAAAATTAAGATGGAAGAGGAAGAATGGAAGTCGATGAAAGGTTGAACAAAGTGAAACGGTAGAATTCAAGAAGACATGAAAGAAAAAATTTAAAAACCTGTAAAGGGAATCAAATTAAAAATTTAAGAGGACAATGATTTTGAGGAGACGAAAGATTGAATTAAGAAGACAATTATTGTTGAAGATGATGAAAGGTTGGACAAAGTAAAAATTGCAAAAAAATAAAAATAATAATAATAAGAAAGGATTTTAATTACGTGGCGCAAAAAGTGGTTTATAAAATTTATTGCAAAGCTTCCATTATTATATATAGTATAATTAGATATGTATGAACATTGTTTTTGGTTTTTAATTCTTCATTGATTTAATTGTTTAGTTAAAAATATCTAAACTAAAGTAGATGAATATGTAAAGGCAAAATTATATGTAAAGCTAAAGCTTCTCAAGATGAATGAGTAAAGTCATCAATCTATTTATTTATATATTTAATATTGTAAAAAACAATTGAAGGATAATAAATAAATAAGAAAAAGAATGATTTTGTAGCGAATGACGTGGCAGATGAGGTGACACAACAGGAGTTTAATAACATTAAATATTACACTTCAGTTTTTATATATATATATATATATATACTAGTTAAAGGGTTATGCGTTGCACGGTTTTATAATAAACTTTTAGAATATATATTTGGGAAAACTGTAGTTAACCCACCTGTGGTTTGACCCGTTTTAACAGTGCTCACCCGTGGTTTAAAATTTGTCACTTAACCCACCTGAGGTGGCCTCCGTTAGACCCCTGTTACCCACCTCTGCCCTTTCCGTTAGAAAATCCCCTTTACTATATAAGCCAAAATTAAAATCCAATTAGAACCCTAAAAAAAAAAAGAAAAAAAAAGAATGAGCTCTCTCCCTCTCTCTACCTTAGAACCCTTAAAAATCCACAATAACAATCACAAACCCAGCAACATATATTCCTTGTCAACCAAACACAAAAACAGCAAACACAAACCCAAACCCAAACCCAAACATCAGTAAGAAATGGGTACAAGGAGCTAACTATAATGGATTTCTTCAAATCCATCTTCTCCGAAGACCCAGACCAACCCCAAAACGACGACGCTCCCGAATCGAACCTGGACCTAAATCCAAACCTAGATCCGGACTCAGACTCCACCACGATTTGGAGTTTTGGCGGATTGATCAAAACAATCACGTCGAAATCGGAGTTAGTGATCTAGATCTACCGGCGCGATGTAGAGAATTCGGGTCTGGGTTGAAGAAAGAAACGTCGATGATTCGAGAAGTCACGTCGCGCGCTGTCATGGATTTCTTGGCTTCGCTCGACGCTGACACTTCCATCCCTCAGGAATCGCTCGAGTTGGTCGGTCAAGCCATCGACTTGGGTTTGTGTTTGGACTTGGGTTTTTTTTTGGACTTGGGTTTTGTGTTTGGACTTGGGTTTTTTGGGTTTTCTGAAGATGGATTGCAAGTTTTGTGAAGATGGATCGCTGAAGAAGAGGGGTCACGGAGGCAAGTTCACCTAGGTTGGTGATGGCTACTCTCAGCCTGAGATTGGGTTCGAATCTGGAGGAGTTTTTAATGTCAAGGACCCCAACTTTGAAGACCCAGATGAGACCTTCACTGTCTGATGATTATGATAATCATGTGTTTGTCTGTCTTTTATTTTTACTAGATCATGAGACTTATGAGATGTAAATATTTTCGTTTGAATAAAAATATTTCCAGGCATTTTGTACAGTTCTAGTGTACTTTTAAAAAAGAAATAAGAATTGATGAAGCTATAACATGATATGATGCTTGGACTGTTCTGATAGGTTATTCCGTCAACACAGATTTATACTGGTTTAGATCACAGATTTATGGGATTGGGGATTTTTAAGGATTCTAAGGTAGAGAGAGGGAGAGAGCTCCTTTTAGGGTTCTATTTGGTTTCTAATTTTGGCTTATATAGTAAAGGGGATTTTCTAACGGAAAGGGCAGAGGTGGGTAACGGGGGTCTAACGGAGGCCACCTCAGGTGGGTTAAGTGACAAATTTCAAACCACGGGTGGGCATTGTTAAAACGGGCCAAACCGCAGGTGGGTAAATTGCAATTTCCCCTATATATTTTATCTGATAAACAATAACGAAATAAATTATTATTATAATAACAAAAGAAATAAACTGTATTAGTATAATAACTATCAAATAAAAAATGATAACACCTAAATAAAATATTATTATTTTGTAACATACTAATTGTGCTCTAATGAGAATTTTGTATCTTTAGGAGATTGTTGAATACCTCTTTGTACACTATATTTTTAGTATATCCTTGTTCTTGTTTGTCATTGTTCTTTATTAGAAAATTTAATAATCGATAAAAGTCATGTCAAACCATATTTAACAATTGATAAAAAATAAAAATAAAAACTAAATGGACAGACTGCCTTCTTTTATAGGTCAAAGTGTACAACTTTAATAGTTAGCCAAAACTATTTCAATAAAAAAAAAAAATCAAATTTTTATGAATAATTTATCATCAAATTTATATCAAGAAATGCTTAATAATAAGCTAAAAAGAATATTGTTCTCTTAAATCAAAATTGAGAGGATGAAAGCAACATATCACCATTGGAACCCATGTCATAAAATACAAAATAATTTAAAAAATCATGTCTATGCATATTTAATGATTGATTCTCAAACCATAATCATATAAATTGGATAAAACTTAAGCAAATTAGGTTAAACAAAAAACAAAAAATAAACAATACCTATTCAATTTAATGGAAAAAAAATTAGAGTAAACAAATACATAAGGTTATAGGTAGAAGAAGAGAAGAGTAGAAAAAAAAAAGAACCATATGATAGATATTCATTATGAATTATTTGATATATATATATATATATATATACACTTTAAATTAAAGAAGTTGATATAAGCAAAAAGTCTAATGTTAGTCTAATTTTTAGAAGTGTGAAATTGAAGGCAAGTGGAGTGTGAATAGAAAATTTAAAGAAAAAAAAAAGTTACGTTGTGTGAGGCCAGAGGAAATTCAAAGAATTTAGTGTGTTATATATATATATATATATAGATTACTATTTGCTTTTTTTGATAAACGCAATTTGGTCTCCTTTGGACCACGTAGTTGCGATAGGTGGTGATAGAGTTTCTCTCCCAATAAAGTTCCTAGTTCTACTTCTAGGATGATAGGCATTTTCAGTTGGGTATTATCTTACCGGTTGGGTTTATCCAATTTTTTTCGTTATTATCCAATTGTATTTTCAGATTAATTGTTGTGAACCGGGATGAAAGAATCAATTTGAGGTGATTAGTCTTTCTTTCAAAACTTGAGAGAGAATAGATTTTTTGATTTAATTTTCTGCTTAATTTTCATTATAAGTTAAAAAGTGCTACGTTCACAACATTTTTACTAAAATAAGATAACATCATCAACAAATTTTAAAACTTAGAAACCAATCATATTCTAAAACATAGGAATTGATTTGTATATAAGCAAATAACAATATTAATTTACTACTACCTTATTTAGATAGAGATCTATCACTAAGCCTAAATTCAAATACTAGTAGTAATTTAAATAACAATTTATTCAGCACAATATCTTGGTTCATAATATCATCCCCATTGTATTTAAGCAAGATAATGGTTAATAAAACAGCGGCAGAATTACTACTCTAAATTTCATTTCCCTCTCTCACAATTCAGTATATTTCATTTGAGATTAAGTTGAGGATACATCATTTGCAATACATCTAAAGAGGAAAGGTGGAACCTTCTCCAGCGAGTTTTTCCCATTTCAGTACTTCCTAGCTTCTTTTCCAAACTTGCAACAAGAAATCTATAGAAACAACATCCACAGCATAACTCATAAGAGCATCCACAGCAGTGGAGCTAAAAATTTAACTATTTGACACCACAAAAAGTTACTTTATCTATTTTACCTACTCACTTTACAAAACATCTAACAGTAGTGAATCTATTTTAGCTTTCAATACAATAAAATAATATAAACATCACAATGAAATAATATATCTACTAGAATAAAATAATATATCCATTATAATAAAATAATATATTCACTACAATAAACAACAATCACAACCACCGCAACCGCCACCACCACTGCTACCGCTGCCACCACCGACTCTTCCATTGCCGCCCCCACCACTACAATGATATTTTTTTGCCACTTCAATTTTTTTTTTTTTGGAGAAAATTTACCACTTCAATTAAATATCCCTTCTTTATTTTTTCTTTATTATTTTTTATTCTCTCTTTCTCTCTCTTCCTCTCTGTCTCTTTCTCTTTCTCTGAACCAAGATGAAAGTGATCAAACTTTCACTCTTTCTTCTCAACTTAGCAAACCCATTGCCACCTAAACCCCCACATCACAACCCAACCATAGCCATCTCTAAGTACCCACTACCCAGCAACCATAATCATTGCCAGATACCCACTACCCAGCCACCATGATCACAACCCATCATCGCAAATCGACTCACTAAGACCCACCAAACTCATAGCCCAGCCACCGTGATCACAACCCAAACCCCCATCACTATTACCAAACCCATCAAGAAAAAACCCAACAACCCAAAATTGCAAATCAATCGGCAACCCACCACCACAACTCGATCAACAAACCACCAAAGGCTCTCGCCTTCCTCGCCGGTGCGGGTTTGTGGGTTGTGCCATGGGTTTGTGATCTTTCTCTCTACTTTAACCGATCTGCCATGGGTTTGTGTTTTGTGGTGGTTGTATGGAATTTGGACCGGCGTTGCTTCGATCTTTCTCTCTACTCTATCTCTATGGGTTTGTGTTTTGTGGTGTTTTGTGATATGGGTTTGGTGGATCGGCATTCCTGGTGGTCCAATCCGGTGTTTTTCTAGTGGCTGGGTGTTTGATTCAGTGGGTTTTATATGGATTTTATGAGCACCACCGCTGGTGAAGCAGAGAGGAGATGAGGGATGCCAGAGAGAGAGAGAGAAAGAGAAAGAAAGAAAAAGAGAAAATATTATTTTAACGAGAGAAGAGAGAGAAGTTTAATATATTTTTTTTTAGCTTCTTACTACAGTGCGCAGCCATAAATAGTTGTGCACTGTAGCAAGAAGCTAAAAAATTTTAGCTATGACTCCACTATTGTAACATGCATTTTTGTATTTTAGTGAAGCTAAAATAGATATTTAGCTTCACTACTGCTAATGCTCTAAGCGAGCTTAAGCCACTGGATGCTCTTATCTTTTTAGCGTTTGGACAGCGCCACAATACATGTTTCAAAGCACTTGTAGCAGTTGAGCTAAATAGCTATATTGCTATTTTAGCTCCACCAAAACACAAAAATCAACCATACAGCAGTGGAGCTAAAGGTATTTTTTTTTACCTTCATTGCTACAGTGCACTGCTATTTATGGCTATGCACTGTAGCTGAGAGCTAAAAAAAAAAAAAAAATTATTCTCAGCCCGGATTAAAATAATATACCTTGGTTCATTTTTTTACACTCTTCTATTCTCACCGTGCCTCTCTCTCAGTGTCACTCTCATCTGAAGCTCTCATCTCTCAAAACATAAAACGCAACAAATGAAACTCATGCAAAGCACAACCCCTCAATTTGATTTCCACGTCTCCAACACTCTCCACATCGATTCAAACAAGCTCCAGCCACCAATTCAAACCGCAACAACAAAATCCACCCCAATTCAAAATGCAAAACTCAACAACTGAAACCCAAGCAAAACGCAACCACCAATTTGATCTCCATGGCTCCACCACTCTCACCGATTCAATCAAGCTCCGGCCACCGAAACTAATTCAAAAACCCACCACCGATTCAACAACCCACAACAATTCAGCAACCCACACCAATTCAACCCACGACGCCGATTCAACCTACCTCTGAAACCCAGCCACCGATTCAACTTCAATACTGGAATTAAAACCCAGCCAACACACCTTAGAAACCTAGCCGATTCAAACCACCTTAGAAACCCACGCCGATTCAAACCACCACTTTAAACCTAGTAAACACTGATTCAACCCAACCAAAACCAATCGAGTGAAGAGGAAAAAAAAATAGAGAGAAAAGGAGAGACAGAGAAATAGAAAGATATTCAGAGAAGAGGGAGAGTTAGAGAAGAAAGGGAGAGATAGAATAAAATATTAGATGATTGAGACGATAATAGGCTATCATGACGATTGAGAAATTTTTTTTAGTCAAAAGATAAATTTGTATATATATAATTTGGGGTTAAAACAAAATATTATTGTTACTCTAGTTTTTTATTTGCTATCATGATGATTGAGAAATTTTTTTAGTAAAAAAAAAATGTATAAGTATAATTTGAGGTTAAAAAAATCACTTGTTAACACTAGACGATTATTTGTTATCATGTGGCGGCGGCAGTGGCGTTGGCGGTGGAAGAGTCGGTGGCAGCGGCAGTATTGGCAGTGGTAGCGGATGCGGTTGCAGGTGGTTGTGATTGTTATTTATTGTAATGAATATATTATTTTATTGTATTGGATATATTATTTTATTGTGATGTTTATATTATTTTATTGTGTTGAAATCTAAAATAGATCCACTACTGCAGCATGTGAGTAGATAAAATAGATAAAGTAACTTTTTGTAGTGCCAAATGACTAAATTTTTAACTTCACTGCTGTGGATGCTTTCACTAATTCCATATCATTCTAAGATACTATGTAGGTTGCTGTAGTAGGTAGGGCGGTAAATAAACCAAATTTGAGGTGTGGCTTAATAAAAAGCTCTCGTGTTTGTTTGTTTATAAACAAACTAACCTTGAGACTTAATTTTAGGTTTGTTTAATTAATGAGTTGAGCCCAAGCAAAAAGAGTTGTTCATAAACAAGTTCGTGAACAACATGGCTCAATAAAAAGACAAGCCCATGTTTTGGCTGTTTTATGGGTCTGTTAATAAAACTTGATATGAGCTTGAAAAATAAACTCATATCTTACTAAATTAGTTGGAAGTTGGGAGCACATGTTCTAACCAAATGAGATTGATAATATGCTTAATATGGTCTTGATAATGTATTTGTATTGAATTTTGAGCAAAAAAGCTTAATATTGAGCTTGGGATTGACTTGACTAATGAATCAAGCCAAGTCAAACTAAGTTCAAACTTTTGGATTATCTAACATGCTCAAGCTCAAACATAGTTTGTCGACTTGGTTTAAGTTTAAGCCAACATTTTATATTTGTTGTCGAGCCAAACTTGAACAACATTTAATACTCGACAAAACTTGGCTTAAGCTATTACTAAATTTGGACAAGAAGACACCATGCATCAATTCTTTCTTCCAACAGCCTCTCTATATGTGTCAATTAAATCTGCCACTATAGAATCCTCCACGAACACCTTCCAGGGTGGTCACTTTCGAATTAGAATCTATAGGCAACCATCTATCCTTCCACACTAAATTTGGATCCTATTGCCAACTCTCCACTTGGAACCTTGCTTTAACAGGTCTATTGTAGCAAAAATACTTCGGCAAACATAGTTTCACTTTCGCTTGCGTGAAGGAAGTGAAAGGGAAAGATTTTCTTTAAAGAGAGGAGGATTTAATAGTTGGTGAGATGCCATTGCCAACATTGCTTTGCTAAAAGCTTTATAAGATGGGCTTTAAAAGTTTAAATCCATGAACGCCATCCCTCCTTTTTCTTTTGATCAACACGTATAGGCTTCATTGTGTGCATGCCACTGCAAACCATTCCTTCATCTTCTTCTCCTCTATCTTCCTCTCATTAGCTCCAAATCAGCAAAGAAAATAGGTGAACAAAAAAAAAAAAACATCAGACCTTTTGAATCTCTTAAAGACCCTACTGAATACCTTTTTGGGCTGTCATCCTAAAAAATGACTTTTCCTTCTACTAAGAGCAACCTAATCTAGGTACATCAATGAAGATTCTTCCCTCCAAAAGATTTCACTAAGGACCATATCATATTATTTACTTTCTTATGTTTCTGTTAATGGAAATTGTGATTTTCTTCCACACCGTTGGAGGGAAGAAAATCACAGCTTTTCCTCAATAGAATAGATATAAAAATGAACCAGACAGATAAGTAAATATAGAATACACAAACATTTTAAATACATGAAACTTTTACTTGATAGTTTTTATTATAATTTTTTAAAGTTGCATTTGTTTGACTCTTATAAAATTTATATATGAATTCTTCACTATGACAAAGTACAACATAAGGGTTCGTTTGGTATTTCCATAGGAAGTAGAGCCTATAGAACTTTTTTTTATTTTTTAATTAAACCAAGAGTCTATTGCAAACTAACCCGCAAGGAAACGGGTATCAAAAGATACAACCGCTTCAGTATTTATAGATACCTGTAGAACTTTAATTATAGAATTTAGTCCCTAAACTTAGAGGAAAACTAATTTTTTACTTATATGTTGATTTAAAAGTGAAATTTTAACTTCAATAAAAAAGTTAATGACATTATGTCACCTACTCAAGAACTAGGGATAAGATCTGATGACATAACATATAGGTTGAAGATAAATGAATAAATTTTTTAAAAGTAAATTAATCAATCTTATAAGTTTCTTATAGTTGAATAAAAGATTTGAAATTTGATTTACCTAAATTAAAAATTAATTAGTCTTGACCTACCGATAAAAAGCAATAATAAGCGTGCTTCATAAATTAATAAAAGAAGATTAAAATGGTCAATAGTTACAAGTGATTAAAGATCACCATTTATTCATTTACCTCCAATCAAATAAATAAAAGTGAAAGCAAGAAACACAAATGGCTAAAATTATATAAAAGACAAATTTATTAAACAAAAATGTTGACATAAATGATAAATGAGAAGCTTACACGAAGGAGATAGAGTGAGTGTTGGTGTGTGCTGACGGGGTCATTCTCCATGGACCATGAGGAAATCCAGTTTTCGCGTTTCTTGCTGTAACCCACTTCAATCAATCAATCAATCATGTCTGACTGTCTCTGTCTTTATTAAAATATTTTTATTTATTTATTAAAACAAACTTAATAAATAACACCAACTCTGACTAATATGTGTTTGCGCGTGTCCCACTTTCCTCTTCATGTCTGTCTGTAAATTGCCTGTAATCTTATGTAAACTTTTTTGTGTGAAACTTGAATAGCTCAAAGCTTTTTTCTTTTGTGTGTTAAAAAGAAAAATTGAAGGAGCTAGGTAGAGCATAGTAGTTAGCTCAGTTCAATAAATAAAAGGTCTCTCTCTTTCTTCTTTTCTCTCTCTGTTTCTTTCACTTTCTCAAGCCCAAAGAAAACCCAAGAAAATATGGACTGGAATCGATGTTTCTGCTTCTTCTCTGCAATTCTCTTGTCCTACCTTTTGATGGGTCTTCCTGTTTCTTCTTCTTCTCCTTCTACTTTCATTTCAGGTACTGCACATTTTTCAACTGTCTTTGCTATATTTTGTTTTTTTTTTTTTTTTTTTTGCTAACGTTTGTGTGTGTAATTGCAGATAGTATGTTTGAATCTCAGTCATTTACTGGAAGGAACCTTCTTCAAGCTAAAAAAGGTGCTAACTTTCACAACTGATTTCTTTATTTTGGATCAGATATTTTCTGGGTTTGTTCTTGTTTTTGTAATGCATTGGTATTGGATCCGATAGCTAAAAAGCCCCAACTTTTGGTTTATGCCCATTTTTTAGTTTTCAATTAGATCACGTTGGATCCATCAAATCTATCTATAGGCTGATGGATTTTGCCTTTTCAGGCATATCCACTTGTAATTACTACTAGTTTTTGACTTTCATATTCCTTTCTGTTATTTTCGTTTTTTTTTAGTTATATCTTTCTGGTTTTTAGTTATTAGTAGCATTGCAAATATGACACTGAGAAATTATTTGCTGCAAAATTAGAAACCTGTGATTAAAATAGGGAGATCTTGCCCTGAAGGCTGAAGGAGTAATGAATTCAAGAGTAGAAACCTTTTTCAAGGTTCTTGCTCCATTGCCATGGCACTAAAAGAGATGATTATGAGCTTTTCTACAACTGTCAACAACATAAAATAACAACAAACTAATTGGGGTTGGATATGTATCCTAAACAGACTAATCAGGTTCAGCCACATCTGTTCTTTTTTGGGGGTTCAACATTTAAAAACATAAAACACGATTAAAAATTAAAAATTGATGTATCTTACTTTTAAGGGGCAAATTATTCCCATATCCCCCGAAGTATGCTATTCTTTCGGTCTTGCTAGATTAGCAAAGTTATTATGGTTATACTACATTAACAGAGATATTATTGGTTTGTTTTGAAAAGGTTTTCTTCCTGAAATATTTGTGGGATATTTGCTTGTTATTTGTTCCACAAAAAATAATTTCTCTGTTATTCACGTATAGCTTTTGTGTGAGGAAGTGATGCAACAGTTGGGTTCATAGAGTGAAAGGTCCTTTGTTAATATCTTATATTATAGGATGCCTTCTAAGTGTTCTGTTGATGCCTATGGCACAAGGGTGGCATTAGAGATCATTGGAAGTGACCGGTATACCTTACTCTGCAAATAGCAGATGTCTGAATGATCAGGATATGACATACAGATTAATTTTTATGTCAAATAAATTTCCACAATGGTGCTTCAGATCATTTTGAATCAAATGAGAGTGAATTAGGTGATTGACTTTGTGAATGGATATAATGAGTTTAATTATCTCTCTGATCCATTCAGGGCCATGGATTGTATATATACAGTTATGATGATAATATAGCTGGCTGGTTTCTGATGTGCATATCCATGTCTTCTTTTGCTTGTTTAGGCAAAGCATCCATCTTTTGTGACTTGAGAGGTGGCATTTTTGAGAGAGAACTTGCCTAAGAAAAGTCATTGATGTTATCTTTAGATGGTATATTGTTTCACACTAAGGCTTCGTTTGCATCTAGGGAATGAATCATTAAGTAAGGGAAGTGAAGGAAAATTGATAAACCACTATGGAAATTTTCTTTTTCAAGGCATTATTACCTTTTCTGTTTTCATAATTAATCGCTTGTTCTACCCAATATACAAAGGTAATAGAGTGGTCTGATGATATATTTACTTATGCAAAATCTGCAGCTTGCCCTGTGAACTTCGAGTTTCTGAACTACACAGTCATCACAAGCAAATGCAAAGGACCCAACTACCCACCTGATTTGTGTTGTGGATCATTCAAGGAATTCGCTTGCCCTTATGCGGATGTGATAAATGATTTGACAAATGATTGTGCCTCAACCATGTTCAGCTACATAAACCTCTATGGAAAATACCCACCTGGCCTTTTTGCCAGTGAGTGCAGGGAAGGCAAGGAGGGTCTTGCATGCCCTGCACAAGCACCATCAGTTTCGGCCAATGAAAGTGGCACTCACAACATGTATCCTTCCCCACTGCTAATGCTCACAGCCGGCTTCTTTCTGTTATTATTTAAGTCTTTATGAAGGCCAGAAGTCAACCATCTTTTTATTTTTTATTTTTCTCTATGACCTTGTGAAGATTGAAATTTTTTTATACTCTGGGCCTTGTTTTCCATTCTATCATCACCAGCTGGAGCTCATAAAATTTCAGTTAGGCATACCCAAAAATTAGATTTAAGTCATTATTTATTAATTTGTACTTTGCTGCACCCAAGTTGTTGGGGTTAGGTATTGGTTGGTTGTTGTATCTTTTTTTTATTGTTGATTAACTTCAAGGCGTAAATGCACTTTTAGTCCCTACATTTTTACGTTTTTCCATTTTAGTCCTTACATTTTATTTTTTTCACTTTTAGTCCCTAAATCAATTAACGCCATTCATTTAAGTCCTTGAAGCTAACTTCCGTCACTAATCTAACGGGAACAGTAACGGATGAATAAAATAATAATAAAATTTAAAAAGAAAAGAAAAGATTTTCAATTAATTTTATTTCTCTTTTTTTTTTTTTTTTTTTGAGAAGAACATGAAGAACATGTTCATGTTCTTTGTGTTCTTCCCTATAATCAATCTCCAGCAACAACATCAAACCCAGAATCAAAGAGCAAACCCAGCAACGACATTTTCCATATTCACTAATTGGTAATTTTTTACTTAAATTAAATGAAGCTCTTTCTCATCAAACCCAGCAACAACATCAAACCCACAACACAACAGCCACCACCACCACCTAAAATCCAACAACACCACCACCGCCACCACTGCCAAATCCATCCCACAAACCCAAACCCACCAAAACCCAAACCCACACAACCCAGCCATCGATTCCCACAACCCAGTCATTGATTTCCATAACCCAGCCACCGATTCCCACAACCCAGCCACCGGTTCATCGATTCCACAGCCCAGCAACCACCGTGACCCACACCTCAACCTCGACCACAAACGCCGATGTCCACCACAGACGCTGATCTCCACAAACAAACACCCTCCACCACGCCGATGTCCACCACAGACGCCGATCCCCACAAACCCACACCCTCCACGCCGATCTGAGAGAGATGGGCCGAGACAGAGAAAGGAGAGAACAAACCCACCCATCACCGGCTCTCCCTTCACCGTTGCCACCCATCACTACCCCATATCCACCATTGCTCTCAGTGAGATCAGGAAGTACCAGAAGAGCACGGAGCTCCTGATCCGAAAGCTCCCATTCCAGTGCTTGGTTCGTGAAATCGCTCAGGATTTCAAGATTGATCTCCGATTCCAGAGCTCCGCCGTGGCCGCTGAGGCTTACCTTGTGGGACTCTTTGAGGACACCAATCTCTGTGCCATTCACGCTAAGAGAGTCACTATCATGCCCAAGGATATTCAGCTAACTAGAAGGATTAGGGGTGAGCGTGCTTAGAGAGAGAGAGAGAGATTTGTATATGACAACAAGTGGGCAAAGATCCAAAAAATGGGTTTGGGCTTTCAAAAAGATGAAGATGCGTTTGAACATTATTTTTTATTTATGTTTTTATTTTTTTTATTTAGTTAAAATTAATAAATTAATTTTTAAAATTTATATGCTGATATGTCAGTGCTACAGTAAATTTTTAATATTATTTTATTCATCTGTCAGTGTTCCCGTTAGATTAGTAATGGAAGTTAGCTTCAAGGACTTAAATGAAGGGTGTTAATTGGTTTAGGGACTAAAAGTGGAAAAAATAAAATGTAGGGACTAAAATGAAAAAACGTCAAAATGTAAGGACTAAAAGTGCATTTACGCCTAACTATTATTCATGAAAAAAAAAAAAAAACTAAACAGCACTACCGTCTGCATTTGTTTGAATTTTATAAAACTTAAATATGAATTCCTCACTGAGACAAAGTACAACATATGGCATTTCAAAAAAAAGAAAAGAAAAAGAAAGTACAACATAGGGTTCGTTTGGCATTTCCATAGGAAGTAGAGCATATAGAACTTTAGTTATAGAATTTAGTCTCTTTTTAAATTTTTGGGCTAATTACAACTTTTGCATTTGTAGATTAGTCAAAATTTAAGTTGTCTACTTGTTATTTGAAATTTGGTATTTTACCACTTAAGGTTAATTCAGCTAAGATTCTGTAAGGCACTTTTGTTAAAATGAGGTTAAATATGTATTTTTGCTCATTTTTATGTCTCTCTTCAAGAAAAAAGATAGAAAAACAAGAGAAAATAAGATAAAAAGAAGTGGTTGATAAAAACTTTTATGCAATGTTTTAGCATTTCAACCTTACATTTACACTAATTGCATCAAATTGTCAGATTCTAGCAAATACCCATATAGAGAGAGAGAGAGGAGGAATGTAGTTCTTTATGTTTAAGTTTTCTTCACATGCGGAGTTTGGATTAGCAACTAATCCAAGGGTTTGGTTATGGTTACTTTTCTTTTGCAATTTAATTGTTATATAAAATAACTAAGATGGAGAGACATCACTAAACAAAAGACGACATATTCAAAGGTTTGATGTCACAACACACCAGATGAACATATGGGCAAAAAGAAAGTCTTTAAGAAAAAGAAAGTTTAGAGGTAATTATAGATCAGTAAAGGATTCAATAGAGCAGGATGCCAAGAATCCTAATAGCGGAAGATCACTCAAGCAAAAAACGATAGCCAATGATGCCCACAAATCAAAATCATCCAAGGATGTAGATGTCAAACTTATAAGGAATTAGCTGCAGGACCAAATAGAACAGCAGAAGGACGAGAAAGATTTAAGGAAAATTAAGAGGTCAAAGAGAAATGAGAATTACTCCCACTAGTCATATGATTCTAACATAAGAAAAATAAATCCTCCACTAAGCCCTCCTCCATCGCAAAACCAAACCAGAATATCACACCTAATCTCAACAAATTCATGGCCCCAAACTCAAACCCACCATTAACAAACCTCAAACTAATTTAATTACTTTAATTGAAACCAAAAACATCTACGCTGAAGCCTTCCTTCAGTCAAAACTCCTAATCCTAACCCACTATTAATGAACCCTAGAAACCAAACTCAACACAAACCCCAGCCTTCTTCTCAGATCAGCCATGGAGTTGCTACAAATTTGAAGTCTGAATTTTTTGGGTTTGATTTAAGCCTTAGATGCCATAACTTCGTTAGTTGCCTAGAAATGGATGAAAGAATTTGCTTTTGTTGGATTTGATGATTCTTAACAAAAGTTTCTATGGCAGTTGTAATGTTTGTTCTTAATTTTACAAAACTATTACATTTTGATCTTATCAGCTCTTGTTTTTCTATGTTTTTTCCTGTTTTTGGAGGATAGAGACATAAATGAGAGTAAAAATACATATTTAGCCTAGTTTTTAACAAAGTTGGGTTACGTAATCTTAACTAAGCTAACCTCAAGTAAGTAAAATGTTAAATTTCAAACCATAGATAGGCAACTTAAATTTCGGCTAAACCACGTATGAGTAAGTTGTAATTATTTCTAAATTTTTATTTTTATAAAAGCTATAGAATTTAGTTCATAAACTTAGAGGAAAGCTATTTTATTTTAATACTTATATATGTCTATTTGAAAGTGAATTTTAAACTTCCATATAAAATCAATATCAATATATCTATATCTATATATTACTAAAAGCTGAAGCGTGGCATTTATTGCTGCTGAGCTCCTGTTGCGCCACCTCATCGCCACGTCATTCACCATGTAATTATTATTTATTATTTATTCTTATTTTTTTTACAAAAAAAATATAAATAGATTATTGACTTTACATATTCATCTTTGTCAGTTTTAACATCTATATATATTTCTTTTTTATTTCCAATTTTCCTATAATTTTTTTTACAATCACTTATTTTTTAAATATTTACACTTTCTTCAACCTTTCTTCTTCCCTTACCTTTTCGTCTCCCCACTACCCTCTACTTTAATATTGTTATTAATTCATCTTTCTCTTCATCTTCCTTTATTTGTCTATTTTTATCCCTTCCCACTTACTATAAATTTGTCACTCTTTTCCATTCTTTGCATAGTTTTCTCTCACAAAAAAGGTTTTCTCTCTCTCCCTCTCTCTCAATGTTTTGGTGGATTTTTATTTTTTATTGCATCTCTACTTTAGGTTGATAAATTTTTGTGTTTTTAAGAACTCTAATTTAGGTTGACACGATTTAGTTTTATGTCTTAAGTTATTATTATTATTATTTTGCTCTTTGATTGTTAAATTTTATCCGATTACATTATAAAAAATTAAAGATAGTAGATAAAAATAAAATAGTATTCCATTACATTGCATAATTTGGATAATTTAGTGTTTATTGTTATATCTTTTAATTTTTTTTTTCTTCTCTTCTATTTTACTCAATATTGAAATTCAACCACAAAGAAAAGATGGAGTTAATTCGTCATTAGGTATCTTACAGGGGGCAGACACTTGCTAGAACAGGTTTGATAATGATGAGTTTTGTGGTCTGTCCTTAACCATAATTGTATATGGATTTCATACTATGCGCTTCTATCAATATGTTTGTGCCAGTGAGAGGGATGATGTACTATAAACAGGCTTTAGAACTTCAGTGCTTCCTGGAATTTGCTAACGATGATGGTCAGTAGTTTCTATCACAGATACTAATTTTGATTCTAAACTAATTCATTCAACTTTTGGTTCCAACATATTTTAAAAGTTGATGCTATGGCAAGACATTTTTAATGATCTATTCATTGTTTTCTTTGCAGCTATTCTTGGTGGCTATCGGAACTTTGAGTTATATGATGATCATAAGGCTTTTCAAGATCGTGCACAAGCCCTAGATGATTTGAAGTTTACATATGTTGTTTCTTGCCAGGTTTAGTTGTGGCTATGATTAACAATTTCCAGATTTTAGTGCACCCCAAATTCCCAGTGGCGGCTCTAGGATATATTTTTAGGGGGGTCAATAAGAAAATGAATTTTGGATAAAAAATGAATTTTGCAATTTACGTGATTTCTTTATTATAAAGTACTATATTTACAAAATTTTCACAACATTTTTCTAAAAATTTTAGTTGATAAGTTGTTATTAGTTCTAATTTAAACTCACTAATAAAATTACTTTTTTTTTTTTATCAATAACAACCAGTAACAATCTGTTATTTAAGATTTGCTGTGAAAGTATTATAAACAAAGTGTTTCTCATATACGATAAACTATAAATTCAATACATATTGTTTATTAATATGAATTTTTTTAATAGTTTATTAATACAATGTGGATATTAATTATTGTTGCTAAGATTAAATCTTGGAAATCATCTATTATTTTTAAATACAATAAACATATAAATTATTATTGTTAAGTAAACTCCAAGCGAGATCTAAGTACAATAAACTTTTATGTATTAGTTTATTTCAAATTTGTTAAGAACTAAATGATTTTTTTTTTTAGATTTAAGAACAAATTTATACTTTTGTTATTAGGCTTAATGTTTCTTCCCGTATTTTAGATAAAGTTGGTTTAATATTGAGTTTTTTTTTTTAATTTATTTAAGGACAAGATATTATCAAGATAATCATAATCAAATTCATTACAGCTAGGCTTTAAAAAAATTTAGGTCTAGGGGATTCAAAAATTTATTTTAAGAGGGTCAAATGAAAATAAAAAATAAAAAATTATATATATATATATATATATATATATTTGGGCCAGCTCAGGGGGTTCATTTGAACCCCTTGAACTGTTCCTAAAGCCGCCTATGCCTATTCCTAATTTATCTTTCATAATATATTTGTACTCATTTTTTTTTTTTTAACATTTACAATTTCTCCAACCTTTCTCCTTTTCTTTACATTTTCATCTCCCCAAACATTCTACCTTGATATCACTCTTCCTCTTTCCTTTTATTTTCCTTTATTTTGTTTCTTTTTATTATCATCCTCTTAGTATAAATTTGTCATTCACTCTTCCATTCTTTACATAATTTTCTCTCACAAAAAAGTGGTTATTTCCCACTCTTTCTCCCTCAAATTTTTGGTGGATTTTTATTTTTATTTTTCTTGCATCACTATTTTAGCTTGATAAAGTTTTGTATTCTTTAGAACTCTATTTTGGTTGATGGGATTTAGTTTTGTGTTTTAAGTTTTTTTTTTGTTTTTTTTTATGACTTTGTTGTTAAATATTATCATATTGCATTATAAATAATCAAAAATAGTATATAAAAATGTACTATTATTATATTACATAGAATTATTTGGATAAGTTAGTGTTTATTGTTATGTATTTTATTTTTATTTTTTTCTCATATCATTTTATTTAACATTTAAATTCAGCCACATCTCCCATATATATCATTAAATTATTTATATTTCCACTCATTTTTATTTTAAAAAATTTTAAATATAATATTTTGCCTAAATTAAATAAATAAAATTGTCCACATTAAGTTGAGTAATGCTAGGGAAACACTCATTCTCACACCCAATGCATCAAAGAAAGAATGAAATACAAAAAAAATCAAGTTAGAAACACTAAATTTAAATAAATAAATAAATAAAATTAATAATGCATATTTAATGTCATAGAATTATCATCAAATTTTGGAAAACGATAGTTTGCCAATGGAGAGAGAGAGAGAGATGGTATAGAAAAAAACTAATACAAAGTAATAAAGAGTAGATATAAAATAATAATAAAATAAAAAAAAAACAAAAAAAAAAAACCCAAACTTCAATTAGTAATCGTTAATTGGAAAACAAAGAGGTTGTAAGGAGAAGTAAAAAATAAAGTAGAGATTACCGTGTGGAGAACATTAAAAACTTTAAAGTGTAGTAACATAAACCGTTAAATTGACTTAAAAAATTAAATCGACAATCGACAATTAAATACAATTATAGTACTAAATTTAAATTTAAAACTAATCAAACTCTAACTATAGAAACCATATTAATCATAACTAAAAAAGAGATGTTCTCTGATAGTAGTAGAAATTACATAAGAAATAAAGTTAGAAATTTTAAAAATCCATTTTTTGACATTTCATTTAACCTTATTTATAATATATATATACACTATTACTTTCGAAAATCTAATGAACAATACTACCTCTCATTTATTGTCTTTGTTATGCAAATCATCAGTTAGTAAATATATGATAATCGTAAGAAGCGTTACAAATGAGATCACTAAAAAATATATATAAAATTAATTAGCCACTATCATTATGGAGTAGTAGTCTATAATTTTATGTATCCAAAAAAGTGGAATATATAGAGTTTTCTTAGTTTTTATTAACTTAAAAACTAATGAAAAACCAATGGTTAATAATTAAAATTATAGTATTAATAAAATATTTAATGAGATCATCTTAAAAAAATTATCACGTGCAACACGCGGGTATGCGACTAGTATATATATAAAAGCAGAGACCTCATGCGGAAATGCATAAGGTCCTGCCATGTGGCACTCTAAGCTTCCATTTAGTCTTTTTAACCTTTTTTACATTAAATTTTTTAACTGTAACCCAATAATTTATAGTAACTTATTTTTACTGTTACATATATGGCCTAAGATTGACAATGACCAAACAATTGTAATCTTCTAAAAAAAATAACTACGTTGTCAAAGTAGATGAAAAGCCAAGCCCATAAATATTGACCCAAATATGAATTTCCCACCAACATGTAGCTGAAAGGCTACAACCTTTGACCCACCCCAACTTTGAACCCCCACCAACGTTTAGCAATATTGACCCAAATATGAATTTCCCACCAACATGTAGCTGAAAGGCTACAAGCTTTGACCCATACCAACTTTGAACCCCCACCAACGTGTAGCTCAAAGAATAACCCACACTGAACAGCCCACCAACGTGTACCTCAAGGGCTAACCCATGCCAACTCTGAACACAGCTCAAAGACTAACCCACGCCAAGGCTGACCCACCCCACAGTTCAGTAGATGAAAGCCCAAATATTTGCACACAAACCCTCTTCTTCCTTCCAACCTTTAGATGAAACCCAGACAAGAATTTCAGTCATAGCGAACCTCTGTTTCTCTATACAAAAACTCTTCAACTTCTAAGAAAACAATGGTTTCCATTCCAACTCAGTGATTATCTGTACAAACACTCTTCAACTTCTAAAAAGAACAACGGTTTTCACTCTGACTCGGTGATTATTTGAAGACATAAATGCAAGAGCTTAAAAGATTTCAGCGTTTAGTATTTGGGCCTTCAATGCAACCACTTCCAACCAATTATATAATGCAGTTAACACCAGGCAAATGCCACATGATTTACGAAAATGAAGAGTTAGTTTCATTTAATGTTTGTTTTGCATGTTGTGAAACCTGTTCTTTTATATATCTCCGTCTCCTTATGCCTCAAAGCTTATGCCACTATAATTGATCACAATTCATTTCAGAGAGGTATGTTTACTTCCTTAATTTTATGTTCCTCTTAAATAGTTCGTTTATTAATTTAATTTTGAATCCCAAAATACTATGTTCGTTGTTATGCCACTATAATCTTACATCTCATTTCACATTCGTTGTTAATTTCATGTTTCTCTTCAATAGTTTGTTTATTGATTTGTTGTTACCGTCAGCCTCCAACCACAAGGAAACTTTATTTCTTCTACCGTCGCACCGCTAGCACCGCTAGAGCCATTATTGGGTAGATTCCTTTGACTCTTTATTGATTCGAATTTAATATCATTTTTTATTAATTTATTTCAAGTATAGATTCCCTATAAGATCTCGACTGCATTCTTTATTAATGTTTCTTTATTTATTTCTAGGTTTGTATGTGGAAAGGCCAAGCCTTTGAGGCAACCCAAAATCCAAGAAGAATGGGTCCGGTTAGGTCAATTTTTCCCTTTATTGAAATCTCTTTCAATTTGTGTTTCAAAGTTTGTAGTTTTAATGGATTGGTATTTTGGGTATCTATCTACTGATTACAATAACTTCATTTCTTTTGCATGTAAACTTTTTGGCTTTATTTAATATTTCAATTCTATCATGTTATGTATCAATTATTTACACTTTTACAAAATCCTCATATGTACGGTCAATACTTTAAATTTTTTTTTTTTCATTGTAGTTTTTATTTTTGCATCTATATTCTACCACAATTGGTTCTCTCTTTTATGTAGAAAGATGTGGCGGGTGAAGTTGAGGGCAAAGGCAAAGGAAATGAAGACCTAGACAATTCATTGCAAAATAGGTATGTTCCTAAATTCTTGGTAGTCAATAATTCATATTGTATTATAATGAAACTTGAGTTCTTTTAGCAAAAATAGGTATCTTCAATTTTTTTCAATTTTTTCTCTGATTTTTATTTCAGTTACTTCTTCATTGTGCAGCCTTTGAAATTGTAGGCACCGGTTTCGAGCGCTCTCTACGGATTGAGAGAGTGGACCCAAGCCCAGGTAACCCTCCAATAAATTTATAGAGTATGGGCTCAAGAGCTAGGCCCTAGTAAAGAATGCAACGGCCATGCATGGTTGTTCGTGGATTGTGCTAAGCTAAATGTTGGTCGGAATGCCTAATAGGGCTCCTCGGACAGGTTTATAGAGGTTGAAGTTATTCTTCTTTCATTCAAGTGAGGTTACAATGGTTGAGAGGAAATACTCTGCTACAGTATTCCTTCTTTTTCTGGTTTTTCGTCCGTCCCCCTCACAAGAGGGACTTTTTACATTATATACTTCTCTTTCAGTTGATCCTAGCCCTACATTTGTTGATCAACCCGGTTTCCACTTGAGAGCCTGTCCCATCAGCCGCATTCCCATACCTTCAGTGGGTTGCAGCGCCCCAGGCGGCCCTGTTCAGAGGTCCTATCCTCATTAATGCGGCCAGGGCGTTAGTTGAGGGCATTTAATGTGGAGGTGACAGTTCAGCTGGGACTTGTTCTTCCACCATGCTTCAATGTCCGGTGCTTGGTCCTTGCTATTTGCTCCTTGGATGCTTAGGGAGACTCCCTTTAAAGGTATGCTGTTTGCCCATTTTCTGATCTCGGTCCCCCGAGGATGTAACCATCCTTGGCGATGCTCCTTGGGCCCTGGGCTCTAAACTTTCGTCCTCGGACCTCGGACATTGGAGGTGTCCTCGGCGTGGGCCTCTGGGCCTGGTTTGGAATGGGCTGGGGTTGCTGACTTATTCTGGCCCCACAGAAATGATTTGGTTTTGCTTGGAATATTTTGGATTCATTTTTTTAGGGTACTCCAAACTTATAATTCAAAGGCTATAATATTTACATTGTTTTAATTGTTTTATTATTTACATTATTTATTGATTTGTTGTTTATTTAGTTTAGCCATCTTTGAAAACTATTTATAATTCAATAGTTGTTAACCCACAGAAACAATATTGATTTGTTTGTTGAACCCAAAAAAAAAAAAAAAGCACAAATAAAATAAAACAAAGGAAGTATTTACAATTAATTTCAAATTCCTTTTCAAAAACCACGAGGTCCCTTAACAGTTTTGACTAGAGGAATTTATTGGGGGAAATGGAGGCCGCAAGACTTGCGCGCCAAAGAAGGCATATGATCATGTACAAGAAAAGGATGGCCAAGATGCATTCCACAAACATGGTGTCATCAAAGAAATTTGGAGGTGGAAGCCATAGGAGTAAAAAGCATAAAGACATAGCAATGATCCATGATACAAATAGTTGTAAGCGAGCAAGACTTAACAGGCGAATGGTACTCAACCTTAACCGTACTCGGGAAAGTAGTTCAAATGCTCAATGTTTGAGGCGATCAACCCCTTCAGTTATAAATGTTTTTTCTCACTCGGTTGTTGGGCTTAATGGTGATGTTGCTACTACAACTACTGTGCAAGAATTCAGGATACATCTGCCTACAAATGCCAGTGCCTTGGATAAGCATCTGCCTACAACTGAGCTTACAGGTACTAATTTCATAATTTGGAATAATTGTACTGATATAGTAATTAGCTTGGTTGGAGTATTTCTTTGGTTGTCACTTGCCTAAAAGTCTATTGAATCTTCGCTTATGCTTTTTATTGCATGATTAATTGTCTTCTGGGTAGTGTAAATGGCCTAAATTATTTTGTGATTTAGCAAGGATCTATTAAAATGAAAGCTACCATGTTATAGGTTTCACCGTAAAGGACTGTTGCCTTTTATAAAACCAGCTCACGTTGTGATCTATTATTCATGCCTTGGATCGATTTCCCTTGATAATGTTCATTGTTATTGTTTGCTATTTTTATTTAAATGATAAAGGACTAAAAACATATTTTATATATGAATATATATATTTTTTTTGGAAACACGTTTTAGATTAAATGGTGATGGAGTTATCCCAGCCATAGTAAAATGTAATTTAAACAGCTTTTACAGCCATCAAATATTTTGGTCTATTATTCATGTATTGGATTGTCCGTAATTCTGTTAATAGTAAGTGATGGGGAATTTGAAGTTTTGGATATTGAGAAAATTCAAAATCAAACTTTGTTTTACTCTGTCTCATCCATATTTTTACTTACTTTGAATAGTTTCATGTCTTAAAATTTAAAATCAATGATAATTAAATAGGAAGATTGATTAATAGTTGTACTATAACTACTGAAATTCGCATTTTAATACACTACTTAACCTCACCTACAGCAGCCATACATAATAGAAGCTTCACACTTAACTTGCTTATTTTTTATATTGTCAATCCTCATGTTTTCTTAACTCTCTTTTAGTGTAAGGATTAGTATTGTATATTAGTAAGTTGAATATATCATCTTTTATATTTCATTGTCCGTAATACTATTAATAGTAAGTGATGGAGAATTTGAAATTTTGGATATTGAGAAAATTCAAAATCAAACTTTGAATAGTTTCATGTCTTAAAGTTTATATTTTTAATCAATGATAATTAGATAATTAAATAGGAATATTTATTAATAGTCGTGCTATGACTGTTGAAATTCGCATTTGAATACACTACTTAACCTCACCTACAACAGTCATACATAATAGAAGCATCACACTTAACTTGGTTTATTATTATTATTTGTTTTGGGGCAGTTATGATGTGTAGTTATATATGACTGTGTAGTATTAACTCTAGGAATTGGTTGTTCTTGCTCTGAATATTACTAACTATGAATATTAGGCCCATAAAGGTTATAGGTTTCACCACAAAGGCCTACTACCTTTTATAGAACCAGCTCATGTTGTGGTCTATTATTCATGCCATGATTTCCCTTGACAATGTTGATTGTTGTTACTTGCTATTTTTATTTAAATGATAAACAACTGGAACACATTTATATATGTATTTTTTTTTTAGCCTCGAAACTCATTTTATATTAAATAGTGATGGAGTTATCCCAATCGTAGAAAAGTTTAATTTTTAAACAGCTTCTACAGCCGGCAATTTTCTTGGTCTATTGTTTATGCATTGCATTGTCCTTAACACTATTAACTATAAGTGATGAAGAATTTGAAATTTTGGATATTCAAAAAATTCAAAATCAAACCTTGCTTTACTCTATGAATATTAGATCCATAAAGGTATTGTAACATGGAAAACCACCTTTAGAAGCTTTGAAGTATAACCTGTTCATTTGATTTGTGGAATTTGTCTGAGCCACCAATTATAGACTGAGTCTACTTAACTTCCATCTGCAGTTAGATAGAAGTTTTTATAGCTGTCAATCCTCATGTTTCCTTAATTCTCTTGAAGTGTTAGGATTAGTATTGTATATTAATAAGTTGAATATATCATCTTTTATATTTCAGGTTTGGGAATGCGAAATAGAAAACCCATTGACATAGACTTGAGTAAAAGGTCAAATAGCACACAAAGTAAGTGCAAAAATTACTATTTTCGAATTTTTATATTCATCGTTATTTTCCATTTTTCTCATTTTCATTAATGCAAAATCACATTAAAGTACTGTTATTTTTAATTTTAAATATTAAAAACAACAATTAAATACTTTTAAATAATTAAAATACTATTTCAAGATAGCATCAATGACAATATACCAACAATAGGTTTAGAATTGTGTCTCCATGTATATTAAATACTTTATTAATTGTGTATACATTTTCTAAAATTTACTTTGATAAAAGTCCTTCATATATTTTCAACCTACCTTATTTCTATTTCTCTTCAAAATTTACTTCAAAATCCATTTTTTACAATATTACTTGGGACTATTTTTCCCTTTGGTTGGCTTCAGCACGTATGTTTCAAATAAAACTATTGCTAAACTGGGTTGTCAATGAATTGAAAATAATATTAATTTTTTACATATGCTTTTGTATTTCCTATATTTCCATTAAAAAATTTCATCTAATTATGCTTCATTTTTCCCTATCATCTAGGAAAATTTACAGAGCTGTGGAACTTTGGCCCACCAAGCTATGTGTGTGAATATTGTAATGCAATATTATGGTACGAAGAGAGGAATCGTAAATCCAAAAACACAAAGAATCCGAAATTTTCAATATGTTGTTGAGAGGGTAGGGTGAAGCTACCTTCGTTGAAATCACCACCTCCTGAGCTTCAAGAACTCCTACAACATTTAGAACATTACGAGGCTAATATAAGGAGGTTCAACTCCATGTTTGCAATGATTTCTGTGGGAGGAAATGTTGATGTCCATGCTAATGAAGGACGAGGCCCTTACATCTTTTGATTGAATGGGCAAAACCACCACAGAATTGGGTCGCTACTTCCAGTTGTTGGAAAAGACCCATCTTTTGCACAGCTGTATATACACGACACAAAAAAAGAGATTCATTACAGACTAAGTACTTTGCCTGGAAAGGAATCAGAAAATGACCTTGACATTGCTATAGTTCAAATATTATTGAAGATGCTTGATGAGAACAACGTCTTGGTTAAGACATTCCGTATGGCAAGGGATAGGTTCAAGGACTCTGATATGCACAATGTACGCTTGCAATTAATTGGATCGCGATCAAGTGACGGTAGGGAACAAAACATGCCTACTTGCTCTGAAGTTGCTGCTATAATTATAGGTGATTTGAGCGATGAAAATATCCATCGTGATATTATTGTTGAGAAAAGAAGTGGATTGTTACAACGAATAAATGAACTACACCCAAAATTTGTGGCCATGCAATATCCATTGTTATTTTCGTATGGTGAGGATGGATTTCGAAATGAAATACTTAAAAAAGGTCTTGGTGGTGCTGCGCCTTTGACAGAAGAATATGTCACTATGCAAGAATATTATGCATATCAATTACAACAGCGTGAGAATGAAGGTGAAACATTGATTCTTGGTCATAGGTTGCAACAACAACTTTTAGTAGATGCTTACACATGTGTTGAGGAGTACCGACTAATTTGGGTCAGGAATCATCAACTTCAACTGAGATTAGAGGTGTACTTTGGAATAAAGGATGCTGTATTTAGAGGAGACACTACTCCTTCATCTATTGGGAAAATAGTTGTTCTTCCTTCAAGCTTTACTGGAAGCCCTAGATATATGATTCAAAATTACCAAGATGCTATGTCAATTTGCAGATGGGTTGGGTACCCGAATTTGTTTATAACTTTCACATGCAGCCCTAAATGGCCAGAAATTGAAAGTTACCGTTCTTTAATTCTACCTAACCGGCCTGAAGATAGACCAGATATCATTGCAAGAGTTTTTAAGATCAAATTGGATCAACTACTATGTGATTTAAAACATGACAAGCATTTTGGAAAAGTAATTGCAGGTATAAAATACAACCTATTACTGTTTGATTGTTGTTCTTAATGGTTTAATCTATTTAATTATTGTAACATTTTTTTTTGTGTGAATACAGTTAACTACACAGTTGAATGGCAAAAAAGAGGCCTCCCCCATGTTCACATTCTTTTGTACCTATACCCGATGACAAACACCCCACGCCTACGGATATAGACAAGATAATTTCTGCTGAAATACCAGATAAGATTATAAATCCAGGGGATTATGAAGTCATTTCACAGTACATGATTCATGGACCTTGTGGTTTTGCCAACCCAAAATCTCCATGCATGGTTGACAATAAATGTAGGAAGCATTTTCCAAAAAAGTTTTATAGTGACACTGTGATAGATGAAGATGGTTACGCAATTTATAGGAGAAGAGATAATGGGATGACAGTTGAGAAGAATAGTGTTATGCTTGATAACAGATTTGTGGTGCCATACAACATTGACCTGTTAGTTAAATACCAGGGTCACATTATTGTTGAGTGGTGCAACTGTTCCAAGTCCATCAAATACTTATTCAAGTATGTTAACAAGGGTTCTGATCGAGCAACATTTGTTTTGTATGAAAACTTACACACAGGTGCTACAAGTGAAGCACAACATATAACAAACATTGATGAGATCAAAACATATCTAGATTGTAGATATATCTCAGCTTCTGAAGCTAGAGACTTTTTAAGTTTGATATCCAATATAGAGAGCCTGCTGTACAAAGATTAAGCTTCCATATTGAGAATGAGCAGAATGTTACATTCAAAGATTCAGACTACTAGGATAATGTTTTGGAAATACCAGATATAACAAAAACAATGTTCACTAAATGGATGAAGGCAAACGAAATGTATGATACAACAAGAAATTTGACATATTGTGATTTTCCTACGAAATGGGTTTGGCATAGAAAACAAAGAGAATGGCGCCCAAGGAAATCTGGCCGATGTGTTGGGAAATTTAGACCCCAGTTGATAGAATTAACAAGTTTTAAATCCAAGTTGTTAATTAGATTTATTATAAATCAAACTTGTTAAAACAAACAAACATCAATATCATGTCAATAATGAATGCAGCGGAAAAGTAAATAAGACAAGATACGATGACCCAGGAAAACCAATGAAACCAACCAGTTTCACAGTAAAAAACCTGGGGGGAAACCTTCCCGAAAAGCAATCCACTATAGTAAAGAGAAGTTTCAGATCTAGTACAAAACTTTTGTCCCTAGACTCTACAATCCCTGTAGATGAACTCACAGCAGAAACCTTCTACCGCTTCAGAACCTCTGAACTCTTCAATATATGAACGCCACCCTTTGATGCACGAATCCCAATACGTGACTAACTCCTTTGCACGAATCCCAATACGTGACTCACTCACCAACTTAAGGAAGAAGAATGTTGGCTGCAAAGTTCTTCACTTCATCAACAATGAAGATCAAGAAGCACTTGGTTACAAAACCCTAAGGCGCAAAGACGCAGTAACTTCTTTAAGAGAGAATAACCTTTTGAATATGTTCTCCTTGTATTCTCTTATTCTCTTATGTGACGGCCTCTAAAATAAGCCTTATATAGGTCTAGGGTTGTGAGAAAAGAAACCCTACACAAATACAAAAGCCTGGCCCAAAAATCAGATCTGGAAATCTGAAATCCCGTAACCTCGATAGATACCTCGATCGATCGGGAGGTGTCGAGATTTAATCCTCGATAGATAGTAGGTGTCGAGGAGGTGTCGAGAATTTGTCGAGAAGACAGAAGCTTTCTCGATCGATCCACCAGCTGTCGAGAAGGTGTCGAGATTGCGATAAGAAAACACCTTAAGAGCTCGATAGATAGCTAGCTGTCGAGAGGTGTCGGGCAGCTGTCGGGATATCTGTCCACAGGTGTCGAGCTATCTGTCCAGCCTTCTTGAATAGCTTTTCTTCACTTTTTTCTTGGTCCAATCTTCATGGCTTTAATACTAGACTTGAACAACATGTTCCTTGAAGTATTAAACACATCCTAGATCTACCCAATTACAAGTAAAGTGCGTTTTGTCAAAGGATTAGCCAACTACATAAAATATGTCCTTAACACGATGTATAGGGAGGATATTTCATGCTCATCCTGCAAGTGGTGACCGCTTCTATCTTCGAATGCTCCTTAATGTTTGATCATGTTGTGTATCCAACATACAGAGCAGCATGCTATGCTCATGGCCTTTTAGATGATGACAAGGCAGCTACGAGAATTGTTCGCAACGCTATTGTTATTTTGTGAAGTGATAGACCCATATGCATTATGGATGGCTAATTGGGAGTTGTTGTCTGATGATATACTATATAGGCAAAAGCGTCTCCTAATGTATGACAACTTACATTTGACAGAAGAACAAATACAGGGCCATGCTCTTTTTGAAATTGAACAAATATTAGTAAAAAGTGGAAGATCTCTGAAAGAATTTGATGACATAAAATATCCAAATGTGTCGACAATTAGAGAAAACAACAACCGATTGTGACAAGAAGAGTTGGATTTTGATAGGCTTGAATTGGCTGCAGAACATAAAAAAAACTTTTAAATGAGTTAAATGTTGAGCAAAGAAAAATATATGATGCTGTAATTCAAGATGTGGCATGAAATAGCGGTGGTTTATACTTTGTTTATGGTTATGGAGGAACTGGTAAAACATATCTTTGGAAAACATTAATTGCTTGCCTCCGTTCACAAGGGAAAATTGTGCTTGCTGTAGCTTCTTCTGGCATAACAGCTTTACTACTCCCTGGTGGTAGGACTGCTCACTCCAGATTTCAAATCCCTATCATTGTGACAGAGGAATCAACTTGTGGTATAAAACAAGGAACACATGCTGCTGAGTTAATGACAAAGGTGAGTCTTATTATATGGGATGAAGCACCTATGGCACATCGTAATTGTTTTTAGGCTGTAGACCGTTCATTGAGAGATCTACTTCGATTTACCGACATAAACAATGCCCATAAAACTTTTGGTGGAAAGACAGTTGTATTAGGTGGTGATTTTCGACAAATACTACCAGTTATTGCTAAAGGCCATAGAGAAGATATTGTTGATGCATTAGTGAATAGATCTTATTTATGGAACTTTTGCAAGGTATTTGTACTAACATAGAATATGCGTCTCCAACAACCTAATGCTGATTCCAACAACTTTGCAGAATGGATACTCAAATTAGGTAATGGAGAGCTTGGTGAAGTTGACAGCCAATCAAATATAGTCATACCCTCTGACCTATTAATTGATGTTGGAGATGATCCAATACAAAGCATTGTGACTGCAACATATCCAAATCTTCACAGCAACTATGCAGATGGAAAATACTTGGAAGAGCGATCTATTCTAGCTCCAACAAATGATGTAGTCAATGAAATAAATGACTATATCATAGACTTGCTTGCTTCAAATGAGGAGACATATCTCAGTGCAGATTCAATTTGCAAGGCTTCGAGATACATTCAGAATGAAGATGTACTTTACCCAGTTGAATTCTTAAACTCCTTGAAATTCCCTGGCATACCAAATCACAGACTACGTCTTAAAGTTGGTCTTCCAGTAATGTTGCTCTGAAATATTAATCAATCAGCTGGCCTATGCAATGGGACTCGATTAGTAGTTACTCAATTATCCAAATGGGTGATCGAAGCTAAAGTTATAACTGAATCACATGTGGGAAACAAAGTCTTCATCCCAAGAATAGTACTCTCTCCATCGGACACAAAATGACCGTTTGTTTTAAAGAGAAGACAATTCCCAATTTCTGTTTGCTTTGCCATGACTATAAACAAGAGCCAAGGACAATCACTAAAACATGTTGGACTTTTCCTACCTAAACCAGTTTTCAGTCATGGGCAATTATATGTTGCTATTTCTAGAGTTACTACTAGGAATGGTCTTAAACTCTTGATAATTGGCGACGATGGCAAAACCTCTTCAACGACTAAAAATATAGTCTATAAAGAGGTCTTTAGAAATATACATATAAATATGTGAAACTTCATTGAAGAAATTCATCATTCATTGCTAAGTTTCTAACTGCATTTAATTATTACTTTAGACTTTTTGTAAAACAAAAATATCATTTTCCAAGCTTCTTTAAAAAACAAACATTTAAATTTGATAATGCAAAACGTAGTCAATTATGCATTTTACCAAAATAAATTATTTCATTGATGATTTTTATAATTTTACTCACTTTTATCTTCTTCTTCTTTTATGACAACTTCTCTATTCAACTGTGGAAACAGTTGCAGAACTACTGATACTAAGTCAAAATGGCAATGTGTTGGACTCCTTTGAGCAAGATTTCAACGGATAGAGACAATTGGACAATCAAGGTCAGAGTACTTTGTATGTGGGATGCAATCAACACAAAGAATATTGAGTTCATAAGCCTTGATATGATATTTATTGATGAAGAGGTAAGTATAGAACTCATATTTATATTGTGCTAATTCAATTTATTATGCAGATTCAATTCTTTCAAAAATAATTATTTTACCAACTCATCAATATTTTTATTGTGCTGATTCAATTTATTATGCAGATTCAATTCTTTTAAAAATTATTATTTTATCAACTCATCATATAATTCAACATCCATGGCTATTATATATATTCACAAGAAGAATAATCGAAGATACTGATATTTCTAATTATTCTAGGGCTCAACAATACATGCAATTGTTCGGAAAAATCAAGCACGAACTTTTAGACCACAATTGCTTGAAGGCCGTGTTTATACCATCAAGAATTTTAGGGTGGAGAGTACTAAAGGTGAGTTTCGACCCGTGCACAATGATATCAGAATTTGGTTCATGACCACTACTACAATCATGGAGTCCAACGAAGATATGAACTCAATCCAAAAATACTGCTTTGAGTTTGTTGACTATGACCAAATACAGAACCAATGTTACAACTACACATATTTAATAGGTAAATACAAATCTGCAACTATTTCACAATTCCTCTAATATAGTTGTATCCTAAATTAATGATTCAAAATAACCTAACTAGATAATTGCATATAAATAGATGTTGTTGGAAAGTTGGTAGCAGTTGGAAATGTTGTAGAGCCTCAAGTTAATGGTGCACCAAGAACATTGCGCAATCTGCAATTGCTTTTGAAAGAGTAAGACAAATTTTTTTATGTGATACTGATGTCATTATATGTTATATAGAAAAATCAATTATAAATAAAAAAATAACTAATAACAAAAAAATCCTCAATGATTATAACTATACCAAGGGAAAAGAAATTAGGCTTTCACTATGGGGAATAAGTATCTGGCAAATCGATGAAAATGTATATAAAAACAATCCAGGACCTTTTGTCTTAATTGCAAATTCGACTATTGTCAAATCATTTGGAGGTAAGTATAACTAAATCACGTTACCAACTATCAATTTTAATGTACTCAGTACTGCTATCAAGTTAATAAGTATATTGGTTACTAATCTTAGGCCATAAATTTTACAATGAGAAATGTAATCACTAATTATAAATTTTTTATACTCCAACTTATTCATTTTCAAAACAATCTAATGATACTTTTAGAGAATTTCATTCTCATTAAAACATATCTTCCTTTTTCTCAATTTCAATTCAATACGATTTTGTTTATTATAATGTATTCTGCAATTTTTGTAGGCAAATTCTCTTTGTCATCAACCAGTGCAACAAAAGTATATCTAAATCTGAGATTCCTGAGGTTGCTGAAATAATTGACAGGTGCATATTGTAAAAATTATTGATAACAAAAAAAAAAAAAAAATGATAAATAGCATTTTTTATCTCACAAAATACCATTTACATTCTTTTTTCCTTTTTAAAAATTCAATGATAGGAATGGTAAAACACATGATCCTATACAAGAAATACCAAAAATACATGCAAAACAGTTTTCAGATAAGGATTTCTCTTCAAACAATATGAAGACAATACCAGAGTTCAAATGCATTGAATGGGATCCTACGAAACAGGTTTGTTAATCATTTCAAACTAAACTCATCATTTACACGAAAATATAATAATACATCATTTACTTTAAAAAAAAAACATATTAACTTCAAAATTTATTGCAGGATGTTAACTGCTATTGTGTTGCAACAATAAGCAACATCGATGTGGGTTCCAGTTAGCTCAACTGGTAAAGTCTCTGATGGTTGTATAAGAGATCTGGGGTTCAATCCTCGCTTACACCAAAAACTGATTGGTGTCTTGGTCTGATGATAAAAAGCTATTATCAGGAGCGGACGCTATAGATTGAAACTCTCTCTCAAAAAAATAAGTAACATCGATACGACAATAGGTTGGTATTATATTTCATGTGTGTTATGTGGAAAGAAGGTCAAACCACAATCAGGATCATTTTGGTGCGCAAAATGTAAAACAAAAACAAATCTGCCCATCCCAAGGTTAGAGGCACACACATTAACTACAAAGTTTGAAATTTTTTTTTATAAACACATTCATCTTATTATAATTACTAAACAATTGCAAAATATTTCAGATACAGGATTCAAATTGAAGTTTTTGATTCAACTGACAAGACAACTTTTGTCATATTTGATCGAGATGCTAAGAAAATCCTAAATAAATATGCAAAAGATCTTGCTGAAAAACAAACCGAGGTACAACTTATTTAAATTATTAAATTTATTGTAAAACTATAGATTATAATATAAATTAAAATTCCTAATATGCAGATTGATATTGAAGAAGGAATCCCACGTGATCTTAAGAAAATTTTAGGAAGACAATACATTTTTCTACTTCGCTTGAATGAATTCAAACTGAAGGATGGTTTTAAAAATTACACAGTTACTAAGATTTTTGATGCACGTTCAAATGAGAAAAAGGTATGGAACAAAAAAAAAAAAAAAAATGCCAGTATGCTATATTATTTCTCTCTACGCTATATTGATGTAAATAACGTGCTTAAATTTAATATGAATGTAGATATCTATGCAAAATCTTAGCGACAACAAACCTGCCAGCACAAACTTCATAAAATCCAACCAAGAATCTTCCAGTGCCATTTCATCAATGATCAACACAAATGATGCAACAAAAGGAATAAATGATGGAACAAAAGGAGAAAATGATAAAAGCTCAGAAATTGAACAAATAAAGATAGACCAAACTTCAAACGTTGAAGATGAAGAAACAGATGATAATAACATACCCATCAACATGCTTTACAAGCGTTGACATACTTCAAAAAACAAAGCATTCAAGAAACAAAAAAAAAAAAAATTCGCAATAAAGCTCTTTATTACGTCACAAAATAAATATCAATAATATGAAATAAATTACCATGCTTTTATCAACTTTTATAAAACTCTTTATTACATCATAAAATAAATATTAATAATATGGAATGTTACCATGCTTTTATTAACTTTTATTATGCAATACTACTCTAAAGTTGATTCTTTTTTTCTGATTACTTCAACAAAATAATTATAATGAATATGTGCTTATAATTTATAATTGTTACTTCTTATGATAAACTCAGTACTAACAAAGTTTTATAACAAATATGTTATAATATATGTATAATATTCTTCATAAAAAAATTGTATTAATTGTTATAACATTATCCGTACATCATACTAGCAACTTACTGCTCAAAATTAATCACTGCCGAGGGGGTCATTCTCCACTCCATGAGGAAATCCTGTTCTCACGTTTCCCGCTATAACCTACTTCAATCAATCATGCAAGACTGTCTCTATTTTTATTAAAATATTTTTATTTATTTATTAAAACTAACTTAATAAATAACATCAACTCTTACTATTACGTGTTAGTGTGTCCTACTTTCCTCTTCATGTCTGTCTGTAAAACGTAATCTTATGTAAACTCTTTGTCTGAAATTTGAATAGCTCAAAGCTTTTTTCTTTTGTGTGTTAAAAAGATAAATTGAAGGAATTGAAGGAGCTAGGTTGAGCAGTAGTTAGCTCAGTTGATAGTTCATTAAATAAAGGGTCTCTCTCTTTCACTTTCTCAAGCCCAAAGAAAATCCAAGAAAATATGGACTGGAATCGATGTTTCTGCTTCTTCTCTGCAATCCTCTTGTCCTACCTTTTGATGGGTCTTCCTGTTTCTTCTTCTTCTCCTCCTACTTTCATTTCAGGTACTTCACATTTTTCAACAGTCTTAGTCTTTTTTGAAATATGTGATTCTCTATATTTTCTGTTTTTTTTTTTGCTAACTTGTGTGTGTAATTGCAGATAGTATGTTTGAATCTCAGTCATTTACTGGCAGGAACCTTCTTCAAGCTAAAAAAGGTGCTAACTTTCACGACTGATTTCTTTATTTTGGATCAGATATTTTCTGAGTTTGTTCTTGTTTTGTAATGCATTAATATTGGATCTGATAGCTAAAAATCCCCAACTTTAGTTTATACCCATTTTTTTAGTTTTCAATTTGATCACGTTGGATCCATCAAATCTATCTATAGGCTGATGGATTTTGCCTTTTCAGGCATACCCACTTGTAATCATTACTAGTTTATGGCTTTGAGGCTTTCAGATTCCTTTCTGTTATTTCCGTTTTTTTAGTTATATCCTTCTGGTTTTTAGTTAGGAGCATTACAAGTATGACACTGAGAAATAATTTGCCGCGAAATTAGAAACCTGTGATTAAAATAGGGAGATCTTGCCCTGAAGGCTGAAGGAGTAATGAATTCAAGAGTAGAAAACTTTTTCAAAGTGCTTGCCCCATAGCCATAGCACTAAAAGAGATGATTATGAGCTTTTCTACAGCTGTCAAAAACATAAAATAACAACCAAATCTTATTTCCAAAATTTCAGTGGCTATAGATCCTTAACATACTAATTGGGGTCGGCTATGTATCCTAAACAGAGTAATCAAGTTAAGCCACATCTATTCTTTTTTCGGGGTGCAACATTTAAAAACTGTTGTGAGAATTGTGATACAATCTGTTTACGTAAGGTTAAAGAGTAGAGATGAGAAAATATGACACAAGGAATTTATGTGGTTCGGCAATATGCCTACATTCATGGGAGGTGACAGAATAAAGTTTCACTATAACTTTGGAGATTACAACAATTGCTTGAAGACACTCTCAGACAAACCCAAACCCCATATACATCCTTGGTTCTCTCACAAATAAATAGAGAACACTATATTGTATTTAGACAAGAGTGGCAGGACACTCTAACTTCCTATCTTTGGTGTACACACACTGCAGAAGCTATTTCTCTTTCGCTATCTCACGTACGAGCTCTCTTGCATCTTCTCTCAAACTCACCATCTATTTATAGCTAGATGTTCAGCCAAAATGTCAATAGTTTCAGCACATGAAACTTATCAATTCAAAGAAGATGGCCAGCATTATTGACAACAGAGTCATCCATTTCGGCTACAAGAAGAAAGCAAGAATTTGGTTTGCATGTCAGATGTTGTTCCTTGCCTTTTTGACAATTCATGCAAGATAACATTTAATGCTTGCTTGTAATATCAATCCACCGACATTACAATTTAAGTCATTCCAACAAATCTCCACCTTGGCTTGAATTGTATCAAGCTTCACAAACGAAACTCTTCGATCATCTCCACCTTAGCCCTTACGGGCTATCACAAGCCACAAACACTAATCAAGTCAAAGCAATGCTTGAACTTGTTTTTAGGTACCGGCTTCGTCAACATATCAGTTTCATTCTCTAAAATGTCAATCTTCTCAAGAACAATCTCTCTTGTGAAAATCAACTCCCTTATCTTGTGGAATCTTACATCAATTTGCTTTGTCCTAGCATGGTAAACCTGATTCTTTGCCAAGTAAATGGCACTCTGACTGCCACAATGCAATTGAACTCCTCCTTGGTTCAAACCAAGCTCTTTGACTAGCGCTTTCAACCACAGTGCTTCCTTTGCAGCATCAGCTACCGCCATGTACTCAGCTTCTGTAGTAGACATGGCCACTAGGGATTGTACTGTGGATCTCCAACAAATGGACCCTCCTGACAGTGCGAACACATATCCTGTAGTAGACCTTCTGTCATCCATATTGCCTAGATAGTCTAAATTCACATATCCTACCACTGAATTATCCCCATGTTGCCTCGAAAACAAGATCCCATATCTTGCAATTCCATTCAAGTATCTGAATATCCACTTCATTGCATTTCAATGCTCTCTACTTGGGTTTGCCATGTACTTATTGACAGTAGTCACTACATGAGCCAAATCCGGCCTAGTGCAAACCATCACCCACATTAAAACCGAGCTGCACTTGCATATGGAACCTTTGACATGCCTTCAATTTCCTTTTTGTTATTAGGAACCGACTACCAGATAATATGAAGCGATTCGCCAATGGGGTGCTTAAGGGCTTAGCATCTTGCATGTTGAATTTTTCAAGAACTTTTCTGATATAGTTCTTTTGAGATAATCATAGCTTTCTTGACTCCCTATCCCTGCAAATCTCCATACCCAAAATTTTCTTAGCAATACCCAAGTCTTCATGTCAAATTCTTTGTGCAACACAGATTTTAGCCTGTCAACCTCACACATGCTCTTAGCAGCAATTAACATGTAGTAATCAAAAAATATAAGAACCATCATCGAGCCTCTAACATATACACAACAATCATGCTCACAATGGGTATAACCAATCTAAATCATATTGGAATCAAACCTCTTGTACCTTATCTGGGAGATTGTTTAAGCCTATAGAGTGACTTTTTCATTCTGCAAACAAGATTCCTTGTACCTGGTTTCTTGAACCCCTCTAGTTGTTCCAAGAAGATTTCTTCCTCCAAATTCCCATGAAGGAATGCCATCTTCACATCCAATTGTTCCAATTCCAGATCCTGATGTGCTACCAAGGTCAACGCTACCCTGATAGAAGTATGCCTGACCACAGGTGAGAAAACCTCATCGTAGTCAATCCCATGTCTTTGTGAATATCCCTTTGCTACCAATCTTGCTTTGAATCGTTCTCCTTCCCTTTCTAATACTGTTTTTTGAAAACCCACTTGCAACCTATTAGTTTCTTTCCCTTTGGAAGTTCTGACAACTCCCAAGTCTTGTTCTTATTCAAGGACTCCATCTCTTGCACCATAGTTTCCATCCACTTATCCCTTTTAGAGCTATCAATTGCTTCCTGAAAAGTGGAAGGATCCCCACTACTAATTACTAAGCAATATTAGTGGGATATTTACTTGTTATTTGTTCCAGAAAAAATAATTTCTCTGTTATTCACGTATAGCTTTTGTGTGAGGAAGTGATGCTGCAGTTGGGTTCATAGAGTGAAAGTTCATTTGTTAATATCTTATATTATAGGATGCATTCTAAGTTTTCTCCTCATAACTTCTTGCATTTGTTTAGACTACTTGATCATAAGGGTGGCATTAGAGATCATTAGAAGTGAATGGTATGCCATACTCTGCAAATAGCAGATGACTGAATGATCAGGATTAGACACAGATTAATTTTTATGTCAAATAACTTTCCACAATGGTGCTTCAGATCATTTTGAATAAAAGGCAAGTAAATTAGGTGATTGACTTTGTGAATCCATAATGAGTTTAACCATCTCTCTGATCCATTTAGACAAGGGATTGTATAAATATGGTTATGATGATAATATAGCTGGCTGGTTTCTGATGTGCATATCCATGTCTTCTTTTGCTTGTTTATGCAAAGCATCCATCTTTTGTGACTTGAGAGGCGGCATATTTGAGAGAGAACTTGCCTAAGGAATGTCATTGATGTTATCTTTAGAACGTATATTGTTTCACACTAAGGCTTTGTTTGCATCTAGGGAATGAATCATTCAGTAACGGAAGTGAAGGAAAATTGATAAACCACTATGGAAATTTTCTTTTTCGAGGCATTATTACCTTTTCTGTTTTCATAATTAATCACTTGTTCTACCCAATATACAAAGGTAATTGAATGGTCTGATGATATATTTACTTATGCAAAATCTGCAGCTTGCCCTGTGAGCTTCGAGTTTCTGAACTACACAATCATCACAAGCAAATGCAAAGGACCCAACTACCCACCTGATCAGTGTTGTCCAGCATTCAAGGAATTTGCTTGCCCTTATGCGGATGTGTTAAATGATTTGACAAATGATTGTGCCTCAACCATGTTCAGCTACATAAACCTCTATGGAAAATACCCACCTGGCCTTTTTGCCAGTGAGTGCAGGGAAGGCAAGGAGGGTCTTGCATGCCCTGCACTAGCACCATCAGTTTCAGCCAATGAAAGTGGGACTCACAACATGTATCCCTCCCCACTGCCAATGCTCACAGCTGGCTTCTTTCTGTTATTATTTAAGTCTTTTTGAAGGCCAAAAGTCAACTATCTTTTTCTTTTTCTCTATGACCTCGTGAAGAAGATTAAATTTTTTTGATACAGCAGGTTCTGGGCCTTGTTTTCCCTTCAATCATCACCAGCTGGAGCTGAAGCATTAGCCAGTTGCTATTTTAGCAACCCACTGGCTCAAATTGAGCTTTACCCGGGTGTGGGTTGCTAAAAAGGTGGAAGAGAGAGATGGGAAAGAAGAGAGAGAATGAGTTGACAAGGTAGCTTATATTATTTTAATGAGTTGTATGTAAAAAAATAAAAACTAGGATGTTGTGTGAGTTGTAAAATTAATAAAATTGTGTTTGAGGATGTAAAATAGGTTTTTTTTTTAATCCGCATGCTAGTGTTAAAACTAATTTTGGGAATGCCTAACTGAAATTTATTATGTATCAATTTGTACTTTGCACTTGCAGCACCCAAGTAGTTGGGGTTAGGTATTGGTTGTTGTATCTTTGAGTATTGGTTTGTGCATTGCGTGATACAAAAATTAATTATTAATTAAATCTCTCCAATTATATTCCCTTGACAGATCAATTTGTTCTTGTCATTTCCATTTTTGTCAAACGTGTATAAAATGTGGGTCCAAGATGCAGCTGTCCTCTTATCATCTTGTGCTTGGATATAGTTTGTGTGGCTATGGATATCTTAGGATAAAAAATAAAAAAAACAATACTAAAATCAAATATCTTAGCTATATTATATGTTTCATTTCCTCGCCTCCAACTGACCAAACCTTAAAAGCACTTAAGAAATCAAGGCTACACTTTCTTGTCTGCAATGACAATTAGCTATTACTGAGCTTTGAAGTTTTATATAATTGTTTTTGGGTTCTCAAATTATGGCTGCTTTCCTCTTAGCTCCATCCTTGCCCAAACAGATGTTTCCTACCCCATTAGTAAGGACCCCAACTAGAATTCCTGCAAGCATCCACTTGCTTCAGTTGTGCCAAAACTATCAGGAAGTTAAACAATTACATGCGCAGTTGGTTGTGACAGGTCTCCTTGACTGTTATCCAAATGCTGGCAGGCTCCTTGAGTCATATGTTAAAACGTCACAAATCAACTCTGCCTTATCAATCTTTCATAGACTACCGTCTCCTGATGTATTTGCCTACAACACCATGATCAGAGGCTTTACACTCTGTAAGTGCCCACATGAGTCTCTCTTACTGTATAATAAGCTGTTACTAGATGGACCAACCCCAGACAATTACACTTACACCTTTGTCCTTAAAGCATGTTCCCATTTGGAAGCTCTTTCCGAAGGTAAACAAGTGCATAGCCAGATAATAAAAGCTGGAATAGCACCTGATACCCACATTCATAGCTCACTAATCCATATGTACACAAATTCAGATAGCATTGCTTGTGCAGAGCGTGTTCTTGCAGAATTCTCAGAAGAGAACACGCATACCAAGAACGCTATAATCTCTGGGTACCTAAGTAAAGGTCATGTAGAAAAGGCTAGAAGAATGTTTGATACCATGGAAGCAAAAGATGTTGCATCTTGGAGTGCAATGGTTACAGGATACACCAAGAATGGTATGTATTCAGAGGCTTTAGGTGTCTTTCATGAAATGATGGTTTCCCAAGTGCATCCAAATGAATCAACACTTGTGAGCTCATTGTCTGCCTGTGCTCATTTGGGGGCACTGGATCAAGGAAGATGGATACATGCATATCTTGATAAAGCAGGGGTGAAGATTGGTGTTACCTTGGGTACTGCTCTCATTGATATGTATGCCAAGTGTGGTAGCATCAGATGTGGCTATGAACTCTTTCAAAAAATGCCTCAAAAAGATATAGTAACATGGGGAGTCATTATATCTGGTTTTGCCTTGCATGGACAAGCTGAAAAATGCTTTCAACTGTTTGATGAGATGGTTGCTAGTGGAACTTATCCAAATGAAGTGATCTTTGTGGCTGTATTATCTGCTTGCTCCCATGCTGGATATGTGGAGCTTGGACATCACTATTTCAATCAAATGATTCATGATTTTGGGATTAGGCCTTCGATTGAGCATTATGGATGCATGGTCGACCTCCTTGGCCGTGCTGGGCAGTTGTTAGAAGCAGAAAAGTTTACCACGTTGATGCCAGAAGAACCCAATTCAATTATATGGGGTGCATTACTTAGTGCTTGTCGAACCTACGGTGATGTAAGGAGAGGAAACCATGCTTTCAGACACCTCATTGAGCTTGAGCCAATGTCAGGTGACCGATATAAACTAGCAGGACTCATGTTGACTAGTGCGGGTGAAAAAGCGGATGCAACTAAAATTAGAAAATTCATTAAGGAAAATGACTTGGAGACAACATGTGGTACGAGTTTTGTTGAAATAGATGGTGTTGTCCATGAGTTTGTAGCAGGTGATATAGACCATAGCAAGCTTAGAGAGATCAACAGGGTATGGAAGGGTTTGATGGCAAATTAGAAATGCCCAAGTTGAAGATGGCATCTAATTAGCCAGTACTCTCGATCAGGACTGGGATGGCCAAACCTATCCACCAGTTCAGGAAAAAGAAACAGTTACTGATTACTGATTAGTAAATTCAAATAGGAAACATGAGAAAAAATAGAATCCTTCTCCATAGATTGGCATCAATGTATTCAAGTAAAATACACAATAACAGAAACTGGAATCCACTATCAATTCCATCAGCTGAACAGCTTTATTTGCTTTTGGTATTGATTATTCATTAACACATATAAAGTTACAGTGAATTCTTATTCAAGGATGCTTACTTTTATAAACACATATACAGTTACAGTGAATTCTTATTCACCAATGCTCACTTTTTAATATCAAGAATAAATAGGCAAGGAAGTTCGTAAAAATATTCTTTGCCTAAATCCTAAAACTGCAGCTAACTCACTTAACAAGAACCCCTCCCTGCTCGCTGGATTAAACAAAGAACCAGAAGGTCCCTGGTGCAGTTGAGTGATACCTTCACCAGATAAAGTTGACCAGGATTTCCATCAGAAATGCCTCCTAGTCATACTAAGTCAAGTAATCTGATCACCACATGAGGTTGAGTTTAGACTTCAGTCCGGACTGCTTCTTTGTCAGACACCAAGAACCAGGAAAGTTGCTTAACTGTGATTAACAAAAAGCTTAAAATAAATAAATAAACACTTATCACAAAGAGAAGCAAAAAGTTCCATGTAACTTAGAGCTACTAGTCGTCTAATAAAAGCCAGTCTGCACAAACTCAATATCTGATCATGTATCTGAACCATACTTTGATGTTTATGAAACTCCTATTTAACATTTCAATAGGAACTTAATTAAGCTTAAGTGAAGTAGGGAGTATTCTTTGAGGAAGACCATTATTTTGGGATTTATTGAACAGTAGAGTTGACATGCCATAATCAGTGGCGAAGTCAGAATTTTAATTCAAAGGGGGCAAGATTTAAAGACTACTTTTAAAAAGGAAAAAGCAAAAAAAAATTTATAATAATTCATTTAGAACTTGATTTGGACTCATTATTATACTCAGAATTTTCCATATTTTCAATTAAGTACAAATAAATATTTCATATCGAAACAAAAATAACCAATTTATAGTTACAAACAATTAAAGTAAGAGATTAATCTAATTACATAAAATTTAGATATCTAATTTGATTCCTTAAAATTTAGATATCTAATGTTGTATACATGTCTATTGCTTTGATAGCTTTTAAATATCTACAATTCAAATTTTTTGTTCTCTATTCTTCAAAGTATTTAAATTTGGGTTTGTAGTAGAAACCTAGACCTAGAGTTTAAAATTGAAATGTCTAAGAGATGGAGGAGAGAGAAGATAGTGGATGTTTAGGGTCGGAAACTATAGTACAAGGACATTAGTTAGTTATTTATTTATTTTTTTTTTTTTTTATAATTATTTTGTATACAATATTAAAATATAAGACCTACCATCAACTGAAAATTTATGAAATAAAAAAGAAAAGAAAGTTGGGATAAACGTTCCAAGAATGGTAGTGACATGCTTAAATCTAGGACTTGATAAAAGTTTCTTTTTAAAACCAAAATGATGTAGCATGTTTTAACAGTGGCGTCAATCCTTCAATTGCTGTGTCACCTTTTTAGCTTTTCTTTTTCGGTAACAGAGCTATTTTGGGGACTGCATTTTGTTTTTTTCTTTATATCAGAGGGGGCAAACAGGTTAAACATTTAATAGAGTTTTTGCTCCCTTGTGCAGGATGCTACTATGAACTTTTTTTGGGTGGAGCCAAAGAGGGCAAGTGCCCCCCTCGACCCCCCCTGACTCCGCCCCTGGCCATGATGGATGGTAACACAAGCAATTTTTAGTGTTCATTGAGGTACAGTTAGCACCAGGTAGTGAGGTAGCTTACATTGCTGACGAGCTTTGCCCCAAACCATGCAGTGTCCGCACCATATGGAGGAGGAATGACTCTGATTCCATTAGAAATGGATGCGGGAAGAAGTCCATGTAGTTCCTTCTCTAACCTCTCTGAACCAAAAGAATTCACAATCAAATGTATCTTGTTATATTTCTTGATTAAGTCCATAAGATTAGAAAGAGATCCATTTCATCTTTCAGTGCTTTGTTGCAAAAGAATAAAACTGTTCAAGTACCTGCCAGCCCTGGTAAACATGCAGTCCCCCCTGACAAGACTACAGTCTTGAACCAAGCATCATCGCTTGTTAATTCTGCATCATGGCAGTGGTCCATGCAAAGTGCTACAGCCTGGTGCAAACCCATTGCACGCCTATACCAAGATCATATGATAGACTTAAACATACAAGGCAACAATAACTCAAAAGAAATAAAATATTAGGAATCCATAGCAAGGACAAGCATGGACATATACAAGTGGTTAGACTGTGTTTAGCTCGATGTAAAATATTTTCCAATTGTAAAATTTATTCAGGTGAAAATATTTTTGGGAAAGGATAATATTTTCAGTTGTTTGGTTGTGTTTTGGAAAATACACCAGAAAATGGTTTCTAGTGTTTGGTTTGCACGTAAAATGGTTACCGGAAAATATGTATAATCCGTCTCGGCTGGAGCTTCTCTCTCTCTCTCTCTCTCTTGATTCGGGTGGCTAGAGTGAGATGTAAAATGGTTGAAGGTAAAATAAAAGTGTAAAACAATTTACACTGCCACCCACCCACCCAAATGCCCTGTCAAGTGTAAAATATTTTCTGTATAAGTTTTTCACCCGAAACAAACACAGCCTTAGACACACCTTTCCCTAAGTGCCATCAACCACTGCAAAAGATTACTAACTGAAAAGAATTGATTCAATAAATATCAACAGAAAGTGAAACTGCTTATGCGTAAAGTACAAAACAAACTATCAGGTCTATGTATATATTAACAGAGAATTTTTGGACACCTTGTAAATGACAGTAAGAAACAACTAAAAATGACAAAATTGTCCAGTAATTTTTAGTTTAAGAGTAAACAAATTATTCAGCTTATAAACTCCAAAAGCATTAGTCTTGAGTTTGTCATTGTCAATAAAATAGTTTCAGCTTGTAAAGCTAGACATAAACCATGATCTGAAGAATTCACTTGGACATGCTCAGGATCAGGCCCCAACCATTTATAAAAATCCAAATCAATTTTAGGAGCACCAAGCAGATATGCAAGATGTTATTGACATGGGTGACAGAAACATTTCTTGGTTTCCAAAGAAAACATTTATATGGGAATCCTTTAGCTTTTAGTTTTTATGTACAGTTATTTAAAAACCCACTTATTCCCGCCTTTTATCACTTTTTCAAATTTTTTCAACACACAAGTATACTTTAGTACATTTTCAGCAAAACAATTTTAGCAAAAAGCTAAATAAGCTATTCCCAAACAGACACTTGGTATAAATAACCAGATTGTGACAGAAATGAACTTACACTCCTCCAATACTTGGCTGGAATAAGATCTCTCCTGTTTGAAACCGCTCTTTCGAAAGAGTAATAGGACCTTCTCCCGTAATTTCAAATGATGCTGGCATATTTTTAGATAATTCGGCCTCATAATCAGCAGCAACATAACATAGGTTCTGTGTGCTCATTCAGTCAACAAAAAAAACGAAAAATTCAGTATGAATGTTTCCTAGAGAAACATAATAATCTAAGAAGCACGGGTGCGTTTCGGGACTCAGGTGCGGGTGCGGGACTCGGTAATTTTTGAAAAAGTAGGGTGCGGGTGCAGCGGGACTCGGCAATTAAAAAATTATTAAAAATATTTTTATTTATATTTTCTATATATTTTTACTATTAAAACATTCTTAAAAAACACATTGCTATGCCTTGATTCACAAAAAAAAGAAAGAAGAAGGCAATAAACACATTACTATGCCTCTGAGGTCAGAATTTCGGCCGTTCCGGCGAGTTTCAAGGCCTGTTTTGGCCGTTTCCGGCATGTTTTGGCCGTATCGGTCGCCGGCCGATACGACCCGATATGGCCGATACGGCCCGATTCTGGCCGAATCGAAGCCGATGCGCGAATCGAGCCGCGTTGGCGCGAATCGAGCCGAGTCGGCGCGAATCCGAGAAAAAAAAAAACTCAGACGCGGCACCGACGCGCAGTCAACCGCGTTGGACGCCGCGCCCCGCGTCAGGCCACGTCGGACTCGGGTGCGGCACCCTCCCAGCCGCGTCCGTGCTTTCTAGATAATAATCACTGATCCCACAAACTTGACATGGATTCAACTTTAAAAAACAAAAAATAAAAATCCTATACTTTCTAATCCCTACCCTTTGAAGCCAACAACACACGTCTCAACCTTTTAAAATTGAGATATACTTGGGATCTTCCTATATATCAAGAAACCAAGAGGATAACATAAAAATAAAAGTGAATATTTAGTCCATAGACTGTACATTTTGAAATAACAAGTCCTGCATCAGTAAGCATCATGTGATAATGGTAGTGTTTGGAAGTGGAAGTTTGTGATTGGAAGTGGATATGGCCATGTTAATGTTGCTAAGATATTTGATCGGACCAGAAGAAACTCTATTCATAGAATTTGGAATTACCAGCACTAAGCAAAAAATTGAGACTCATAGGATCCTGCCTAACCAAGATAATAATAATAATAATAATAATCATAATTATTATTATAAATTTGAAGATTTGTCATACAACACAAAAAAAGGACACCTAGATTTGAAAGCAATGCATTCAGTTCTCCAAAAATGGAAGTACATAACTGAGGATTCCCATTATTTGGAAAGATATTTTGATTAGCCAATTACTCTAAATGCAAATTAGCCAGCACAAAAACAAACTGCCCAATCTTTCATGAAACAAGGATAGAAATAAGATAACCATTCTCAAAGCACTACCTCTTTCAGTGTGCGAACAGTATACAGTGATCCGAAATTTATATTGTTCAGCTGCATCAGCTCCTTAAGGAACCCTGTAAGTTTTAATGCTCCCACTCCCACAACTTCCACACCAACCTTGCGCATTACTTTACCATGTAAAACTGAAAAACACAGTAGCAAATGTATAATATGAAGTCCAATTGACTTCAAAGCTAAAAAGGCTCCAAACTAAGCTTAAAGTGACTATTGAGGCCCAATACTACAGGACATTGCTATAAAATACTCCACATGTTAATCTCAACATCATGAAGTTAATAAGACAAAAAATGAGGAAAACTTACTTGGAACAACAGATGTGACTTGAAAACCAATATTAACAACAATTCCTGAAGTTCGTCTCGCTGCATATAATGCTAATATTGCCTAAATTTTTAGAAATAGATGAATAAGATGACATAGAGATAATGAGAATAACAATGGAATTATTGTTCTTTTTCTAAGTTCAAAAGATAGAAGAAATCCAGATCCAATTTACAGAACTTAAAAATACATACACGAAGCATCCAAATCGTTAGGTTAATTGGGAGTATTGGTACACGATCATATTCATGAACCATGAAGACAAAAAAATTAGCATGAGTACGGACAACTGGTTTGCAGAAGCTCCCTCGTCGTGGGAAATTCTACACAAAGACAATCTGGATTGCCAAACTCTCAGGTAAGATAATGTAATTAATGTACTGAAGAGAAGTCATTAGGAGAGTTACAGAAATATAATTTTTCTTAAGTGTCCACTAAAGTTTCAATTTACAGTCAGAGATGAATGTAAAATTATGAGGGTAATGTTATAATGTACTAAAGACAATTCATTAAGAAGTCATTGCATTATTTAAATCTGGTTCAAGACGGAGTTTTTTTCACTCTTTTCAGCTGCCCATAGGAACCATTTTTCATTAGGTTTAGGTTAGATTAGTCCATGGGGTTTTCTTTTTCTCCTTGCACATCTTATGGAAAGCTACAATACCTTTTCTAGGACATTTGCAATGGCATAGATCTAAGCTTTATAGAAGCATTTACATCTCATGGATCCTCTTATTCTTCAAATCACATAACTCCTTTCAACTTGATTTAGCTTTCTATTCTAACAGTGACCCTACCAGAATTTATTTAACAGAAAAGACTTCTAAATAAAAAGATCAACCTGATTGATGGCACAAACAGCAGGGACATTCAAATCAAACAGGGCTGAGTACATGGTTTTTTTGAGCTGCTGCCTTGATGCTTGGGCAGATTCAGTATCTGGAATAACCAGAGAAGAAAAAAAACACCATGTTATACAAACTGAGAGACAACACATAAGTAAAATAAAATTTTATCAATCACCATTAAGCCAAAATCAACATTGTCAGATCTGACAAAAAGATCAGCAAATGTTTTTCTTTATGCTGATATATGAATTCAACATGCGATAATGTTCTTATTATTTCCTCCCCAAAACACTTATATAAATGCAGATACGAGAGATGAATGCTTGGAGTTATTGGACATAATTGATCAAGCATTACATTTTCATATGACAAATGCAAATTACACTATCTAAGTTTGGGGTCAATTTGAATTTGTCCTTTATGTTTAGAATTTTAGATTTTCATCTTTGATATTGTATAGCTCTTTGAATCTGATTGATGAGGTGGCTATTAAATGCCACCTCAGCTCAAAAATGACAGTTTTTATATTCAATACTATGTCATTTTCATTTTGAGCCCTATTTGAACCACAGCAGCATCCTTTTCTATTAATTCATATAATTCTTTATTTTTTCCCCTATTTTCCTTTACTGTCTCCTCTCTCTCTCCATGGCCAATTTTTTTTTTCTTCTCCACTACTTAGCTCAACACTGTATACGTCGCCACCACTGACAGAGTTGGAAATAGTTTTGAGAAGATATGTGAGCTCATCCCAATCAAACCCCGTGACTCCAACTCTATTTTCAATCCCAAGAGACCTCCTCTTTAAACCCTCCATTATGTTGGATTTTGAGTTGCTAGGGCCAAGAACATTATTGCTTCCACCAAGGACCTCAGCTCTTCCTCTTCCATTGAGGACTTGAGCATCACAGATGTTCCCATTGGCAAGGTTCACATCTTGGCTATCTCCACTGACAATTCTACCCTTGCTGCTCCACATATCCATCATGGCTTTCTGACAATGTTGTTCATACTGTACCATACATGCTGTACTGGCCAGTATTTATCATACCGACCACTAAACTGGTATAAATAACATCCACGAAGCCAGTTAAAAGATGTCATACAATATGAAACAATACATGTTCAATCATGGCTTGTATATCTATAGCATAATGCTTTTTTTCACTACAGGGCTATGACTTCAATTTAAAAAGGTTGGGTTTCAAGTTTTGGCACTGATAATAAGCACAAGCAATGCAGGACAGAGTTATTCAGTAAGTTACTAGATAGTAGCTGACCGTCATAATGGCAGATTGGTAGAGACACAACAATTGGCTGATTAGATGGTTTCACCTGCATCCTGTGAAAAATTAAAATCAGCATCTTGAACATATTAAGCACCAAGACGAAGAAGCACTAATAGATTTGATGATTGCAAATATCTTACTGTAATACAACTATAGAAGCTCAAATATGCCTGTAACAGAATATAAATTAATTGACTGGTTGGAGAGAGAGAGAGGTTTATATAAAAAATTTCCCAGTAATACAGAGAGATTGAACCTGTTATAAATAGTTGCAAAAAAAAGTCGAAGCCTAGAGTACATTGGAGACTCAATGTTACCAAATTCCTGCACATACAGATACAGCAAAAGAAAACTAAATTGGCAAAACAAACAGTGAAGGGGAGTCAGATGCACACCCAACAAGACTATAGAATTTCCCAAAATTTGCAGAAATTTTTTCTGTAATCTTTTAAAGGTTCAGTGAATCAGTTCCAATTAAAACCTTACCAAAAATGTTGCTGATTTCCCAGATGGACGAGCATACTTGCTCCAACCAAATTTGCAATAACCAGAACCACCTGTGCACGAATATGTAAACAGAAAAATGAGAACATGTTTTGTATGTCAGTCCTAAATTCCTTAATGAACGCTAAAAGGATTAATAACTTGACCGAAATAACTGGTACAAGTACAACAAAAACAACAAACCTTAAACCAAATTTTTGGGGTCAGCTATGGATTCTCTCAACAAATTAGTTAGGGTTGGCCACAAGTATTCTTTTTTCTCTATTCTATTCTATTTGAAGCCATATTCTCTATTACTCCCTAAATTGATAAGTCTTTTTTTATTAGTTTTACTAATGTTATTTTGGGTCTTCCTCTACCTTTTATAATTCCCTCAACTTGGATCAACTCACTCTTTCTTTCGGTACATTAATTGCTCTCCTCTGAACATGACTAAACTACCTCAAGCGACTTTCTCTCATCTTTTCATCAATAGAAGCTACCCTTAACTTTAAGCAGATTTCCTTATTTCAAATCCTATCTTTTCGTGTGTTTCCACTTATTTATCTTAATATTCTCATTTCAGCTACGCCCATCATATTATGAAAATGGCTGGTAACATTAAAGAAATAAAAATAGTAATAATAACTTGATATAACAAGTGGATCTATGCTAGTGATAGATGCTCACCATCGATAATAACAGAACCTGGAACTCGCATCCGTTGACTATAAATGCGCATGAATGATAATTCTGGCATCTGAGTGGGGAATGTTCTGCAATTACAGTTCATTTTAGGAATGGGGGCACAATATTCCGATGGCAGAATGGTTAAAACAGCAAATATATGCTTTTCAATAATCTGATTCACTAACTAACTATAAACCAAATATCGAATTCAATTCAATCTTCATATACAACTGAACCATAGATAAAAATAGCCACTTCACCAACAGTCAAAATTCAGACTTTTCAATCAAGGATGAAGAAAGTTCCAGAATAAACATTTGTAGATTTTCAACAAAGAATACACAATTCAAAAGAGAATATATCTATATAAAATTTGAAATTTTCGTATTGCACTCAACCAAATAGCTGATTATTTTGCTTGATTATCTCGGCAACCAAACAGAGCCAGTGCAGAATTGACTTCAACAACCATCAAAATTCAAACTTCTTTATAAACAAAGAAAAATTCTGAGTTTTATATTCTTTCGCTCGAATTTTTCAGCAATCAATCAGGAACAGCGCACAATTCAAATTTCTCTCTAAAGTTTTGAAGAATATATATATATATATATATATATATATATATATAACTAAACCGAATAGCTGAGCTCCAAAAAATTCCACTGTTTAGCTCTGTTTTCTTGGCAAGCAAACAGAAGCTGAAGAAAAAACCGAGAAACTTACTGAAGAGGATAACCGGATCGCAAGCTGGTCTCGGCGAAGAAAATAGCGTCCCAAGACTCATATGGATGGTTCTGGAGGAAGAAAATCCAGAGAAGATTATCGGAGATGAGCGATTTCCAAGACTTACACACCACGCTCATTTTCACAGCGTCCTTAGCTTCAAGCTTCCTCAGTATCTGCATCAATATATCCGCCGGTAACTGATCGAACGCCCCTAGCGACGACAACGACAACGACGACGACGACGAGAAAATTCGGTTACGATCCGACGACGACGACGACTCGGACCGGTTGGAGACCGATCCCCATACTTTTCTGAGCAGCATCGCCATGAGATCGAGCGAGCGAGCGAAAGCTCGGGTTTTGCTATCTCATCTCATGGTGTTTGTTTGACTGTTTGTCGGGAAAATGAGAAAAATGTTGATGGAAAGAGACAATTTGAAGATTTTGTGAGACTGGTCTGACGAGATGAGAGCTGAGTTGTGTTGTGTGTGAAAATGGCGATGACGTGGGTGATGGAAAATGTGACGCGTGGGACGATGAGGTGCCATTAACTTCTTTTCTGCGGCTGCATGAAATTATGTAATGAACAGATTGGTTTGGTATCGTACCATAAATATACCTTCATTTCTTCACTGTCCGCTGTTGACTTTATCATGGGATTTTATTAACAATTTCCTTAAGCGTATTTGTTAACATAATTTATATTTTTTAATCTTATCTAATTTTATTTTAGAATAGAATGAAAAAAGAAAAAAAAAAGTCCCATTTTAGAAGAATTTACTTTTCTTAATAAACAATTAATATGTTGAAAATCCATAGTCAACTCTAAAAATTTATGGTTAAGACTTGGTTGTCGTCATTGTTGTAAAACTTATATAAAGTACCCAATCAAATTTAAATATTTGGGTTGATTGAATTTAATTGTACTTAGAAAAGATAATAGTGTTTTCTATTTTGTTGATCAATGCATACAAATCTTTGAACTTAATTGAGAAGCTTGATATATTGCAGTTAAGGTACTATAATTAAGGTTTATTTATTTATTTATTTATTTAAATTTTAGAATTGTACCATTCCCTAAGTGTAAGTCGTTCTTACATATAAAATTGTATAAAGTGCGATAGGGAATTGTCATGCAAAAATGATATTTTGAAAGACTCAATTTATATACTAAATTAATTAATAAAAATTAGACACTTGTATTTTCTCTATAATATGCTTAAAGCTTATTCACATGTATGAGATAATTATTGTTTTTCTTAAAAGTTGGTATAAGGACCTGAAAAAACTGGCGGCCCAAGTCCATTTAGAATGGTGGCTAGATCAGTTTAACCGTGACCTAAAACAATAAATTTGTAAGAGAGGGAAACAAACAACAAGATGGAGGCTCCGCCCGAGGAGGAAAATAAAGAAGAAAAAGAAGAAATGTAGTTAAATGGATGAACTCGTTTTTCAATACAAGCTGGCCTAAGGAGGCCATAGTTATACAAGAAATGTTACTATTCACTCTCTTCTTTCAATGTTCTTCTTGTTTCTTTTCTATATTTTGATACTTGTGTCTGGATCATTTTCTCTGTAAACTCTCTTTTTCTTATATGCTCGTCCCTCTCTCACATCTCAACCTTCCATCTTTACCTAACCAATTGCCCCTAATGACACTTGTCTCTTTTTACATTTGAAGAAGGTGGTAGAAGGAATCTGCTTAGCTGTGACTTACATTGTTCAGGTCACTTTCTCATCAATGCAGTTGATAAAGTTGTTGCCCATCATTTAATGCGGAGACAACAGGTTATTCTAAACTGGAAACTTCCCCTGTAATCGCTGATTCTCTTTCTTCAGATCCTTCTTCCCACTTGGAACGCCTCAGAGTCTTTTGACTCACCCCTTCCTCTCCTCAGGTGACCTTTTTTACATTTGAAGAAGGTGGTAGAAGGAATCTGCTTAGCTGTGACTTACATTGTTCAGGTCACTTTCTCATCAATGCAGTTGATAAAGCTGTTGCCCACCATTTAATGAGGAGGCAACAGGTTATTCTAAACTGGAAACTTCCCCTATAATCGCTGATTCTCTTTCTTCAGATCCTTCTTCCCACTTGGAACGCCTCAGAGTCCTTTGACTCACCCCTTCCTCTCCTCAAGTGACCTTCTTCCTCGGGCCCGTGGCATCACCACACCAGTACTGCAACTCTTCAACTTCATCATCAGTCCTCAGGCACCCACAGTTGGAATCTTTTGAATAATATAATTTAAAATCACTGTCAGCTTTTTTAAGATCTTCTCTCATTTTCCGTGTGTGTTAAAAAAACTTAGTATTCTTAAAAAAACACACACATATTTTGTTTATTTTAAAATGAAGGACCTCATAATATATATATATATATATATATATATTTTTTTTTGGAATTCAAATTTTTTTTTTTAAATAAATAACTTTTCTTGAAGAATATTTTTTCCAAAGTTTTGTTGGGAGACCTTTACACTTAGTTCTGGCCCTGATGACAGATGTAATGGTGATGATATAAGAAAGACTGGCGCGGTGGCTTGCAATATTGTTGATGAAACATAGATGATATGCTGCAGCTATCAGCCTATGACGACTTGTTAAGATCATTTTTATTAATTTCCTTTTAGTAACAACTTTGCAAGTGATACGTTGCGATGCTATTTTGTTTGAGAAGAGGGAAATGAATATAATAAATGGATGTATTTTTTTAGAATATTCATTTTATTATCTTATTTGAAAGTTTTAATGAAGTGAATAAAAAGATCATTTTATTGTTGGAAGTAGAAGTGAGAGGGAATGAAACACTTTTATTTTAAAACAAGCTAATATTATGAAATAAAATAACAGAAATAGTAAGATAAGATAAAGAAATCTAAAGAATAGATAAGATATAAATTTTATTCAAGTGGTTATCCTTATCCACACAACATTATTTTTTTTATTTGCACACAACATTATTGATTCTTGAATACATGTGTATTTTCCTTTATACATAGTTAACAAATTTATAAGGGTTAAAATTTGGATGGAGCCGTAGGGGTGTGCATGGGTCGGGTTGGGTCGGGTTGAGGGAATTTTTTGACTCGACCCACCATGGTGGGTCAAAAAAAATTCGACCCAACCCAACCCAACCCACATGGGTCAGGTTGGGTCGAGTTGAACCCATGGGTTTGAATTTTTTTATTTATTATTATTAAATTGAGTAGAAAAAAAAATAAATATTAATATATTAAAAAAACCCAAAGATTAGTATCGATGTAATTCCTTAAGGGCAAACAACACCAATAACTAAACAACAATAGTAATTTACTAAAGTTTGTGTGAACTAATTGGTTTTTATATAGGATAGGAAGAGCTGGTTATTTTAAAAAACTTATTAATTATATAATACATATTATATATATAATTAGTATTAGTAGGAGGAACTGAGGAAGTACTGCTCTACAACTGGTTTTTTTTTTTTTTTTTAAATTATTAAATATAATATAATATATATATTTAAATATATATATAAGTGCCCTGGTTTTAAAAAAAAATTATTAAATATATAATATTTATTAAATATGGGTGGGTCGGTGGGTCGGGTCGGGTTTGATGGGTTTGTAATTTTATGACCCAAACCCAACCCGACCCACTATAACAAAAAATTTTGTAACCCAACCCGGTGAATTGGGTTGGGTCGGATCAAATTTGGCGAGTCGGTGGGTTTTCTACACACCCTTAGATGGGGGGAACTCTTTAAGAATGCAATGCCAGGCATTAAAGAATGTGTGTTGTCACTAAAGTTGGGAGATCAAGGGCACATAAGTCTTTTAGCAAGTCTGATGCTCATAATTACCCCGACGTTACACGTGTTAATCTGATGACAAGAAAGTAGCACGGGTGGGTGAGAGAAGTTGTATTTCTATTTCCAGTGCAAAACCAAAGGCATGTACCAAGAATACAACTACGAGTCTACAAGGTTATGAGGATAGGGGACATTCTCTTGATGATGTTGAGCTTGGCATCCTCATTAGTTAGTGGCCTGACAGGATAATAAAGTATTGATGTAACACCATCCAGTTGTGTAATTTCATGTATTTACAACATTGGATAAAATTTGTTGATTTATTCTTGAAAAAAGGAAAAAAATTAATTAAAAAAAAAAATTGTTATGAGATGATTCTCTTAAGGTGACCTTAGTTTTGGGAGAAAATTTAAATCTTAGATATTTTCGTTGGAAATTCTAGGAAGTGTTAATTGGGCTTTACGATTTTTGGTTTCTTGTGACCACATTAGTTGTTCTAATGTTATCTTTAATTTTTTTTATTTTTTATTTTTAATGGAAGAATACTATTATTTTACACGATGTAAGGCAATATATCTAGGTTCAAATGTCTCATAAATATGTTGTCGATAAGCATGTTGTAATTTAAGTTGACAAATAGAAGCTTAGAGATTGAAGAGTTTTGCTGGTGAAGGTATAACTTGATAGCGAATGGTCAGGGTGAGGAAAGGCTTAGAGGTGTCAATTATGGAGGTTTCGGCCGCTAGACTAGGGCAAGAAAGAGAGAAGAAAGAAGAAAGAAAAGAAATTAGACAGAAATAGAGAGAGGGAAAAGGGATTTGCAAGGGATATGAGAGAGAGAAGCTCTTGCAATGAGTAGGCTATCAGAGTATGGTTGGTTCCATTCAGTTGTGGGTGTTTTAAATGGATTTGGCAATGTTAGATTAATTAATACCTCTAAAATTTATATTAAAAATATGTCATCACAACATTGTGTTGGACATGAGGATAAAAGTTTACAAAGATTGGACAGGAAGACAAAAAATTAGAATGCATTCAAAAATTTAGGAATTAAAAAAAATCTCATAAAAGTTTAAGAATAAAAAATAAACTTAAAAAATTAGATAAAAAACAATATTTAAGCGTTGGAGATATAACCAAATAACGAATAATGATTTTATTTTATTTGGTAGAAATAAATGAATAACTACGTCAATAATAATTCATTATAGTATTTAACTATTTTTGTTAGTGCATACCAAACATGCTACACACTTACACTAATGACAAAGCAGATAAGATAAACTTCATGTATAGATTCATAATCAAGGGAGGCTGTTGAAGTGATGTCAATGATGGGAAAATTATTACGTATTTTTCGTGTATTTGATCTAGTGTGCTCTCTTCTCATATAGTATATATTTAATTAATGGCATGCAGCTTGAATACGAGAGAAAGAAAATCACGTCGGTGTATCTAATAGGATTTTTTTGCAATAAAATTCTAATAATTTCGTTAGTTAGTATCGTTCCTAAATTATTTAGGAAACTAATATCTCGAGTCTAAGAGACTTGAGTTTTATATGCTGGCAGAGCTAAGGTGGATTAAAGTCCACGTGGAACACGAGTCTTAAAGACTCAAGTCCTTGCTCTGCACAAATAACAACCGATTCATGCAATTCAAAGAAGAAGAAGAAAAAAAAGAGAGAAGAAAATGAAGGAATTAGAGAAAACCTTTGATGCTGCCTAGGTTCAGTTCGAGCCGATTTCCCTCGCTTGGAGCTTTTGTTGCCATTGCCTGGGTTCAGTTTGTCCTACAATTTAAAATTAGTTTTCTTAAATATAAAAATACTAATAAAAAGAAAATAATTCTCAACCCTTTGTGTTCCACGGTTACAATTTTAGATGGTAACCCTTTGTGTTCTACAGTTATAATTTTAAACAGCAACCCTCTGCATTCCACTGTTACAATCTCAAACGGCAACCTTTTAGCTTCCTAACGCCAGACTTTGGCTTTCTAACTTCTTCATCTTCTTCTTCTCACACTATATTAATACTGAAAAGCTGGATGATTCAGTTTAAGTATCTCTAAATCCCAGTTGCTCTTGACCTCTATTCTTGTGGCTGCCTACATAATAGTTCAATGTAAGGATTAGATTAATAGTGTTGTTCTTTTTTATTGCTTTTTTTTTTTTTGTTACTACCTCTTTCGTGTTGTGGGTCATATATGAGTTTTTATGTATTTAGGTTAGGTATTTGTACTGATATATGATTGTTTGTTTCTATGTTTAAAATTGATTTGATTTGATTTTTTTTTTTAAATGTTTGAGATGGTAACATTATTGATTTATATTATGTAATCCGTGTGATAGAGTTTTAGTAGTATCCGTGTGATAGAGTTTTAGTAGTTAGAAAATTGAATGATAGAGTTTTAGTAGTATCTGTGCCTGTAGAAATTCAATTGAATGATGTAATCCGTGCCTACATAAATTCAATTTCCTAAGGTACTTTAGTAGTTAGCAAATTGAATTATAGAGTTTAAAATTCAATACTATACTCAAAACATGATACTTCTCATTTTTTCTTGGTCTCCTCATTTAAGTGAATCTCTCCTTCATCATTGAAATCGATTTAAAATTCCTTCTATTAGCTTTGATTGTACTCTTGGCTATATCATAGAAGACTGTTTTTTTTTTTTTTTTTTTATAATCTTTTTATGGTAATTATCGTCATTTTTGTTGTAGTTGAATCAAAATAAGATTATGCTAAATCTGCATAATTAGTAGTTGTTGCATCTTCATCATTATCACTAGTTTAAGATAGAGATTACCCATATCATTGCTATTATGTCTTCTTCATTGCCAAACTTGATAATCTTGACAAACCTTTTATTTATCTTATTGTACCACATGTATTTATTTACTTATGAATTCTATTTGGTCATAAGATTTTTATGTCTTTTGGTATAAATTAACTAGCTAGTATGCTAGCCAAATCGTTTGCTTCTTCAGTTTTTTTTAATGTTTTACTTTACCTTCAACACTATTGTAATTGGTTGTCTCTTTAATAGCATGTTTTGTCTCCATCACTATATATATATATATATATATATATATCATTTTGTAGGATCCAAGCAAGAAAGAGTTTAAGATGCTTGTTATGTTATTCTCTCAAATTTTTTACAGCATGAACAACTTACGGTATTAAAGTAATTTTGAATATTTTATATCAACAGTTATTTGTTAATAGGTGTTTGACAACTTTAAAATATGAAAATTTTTAGGTTAAATGGGTAACAACTTTAATTTTGTTAATTTTTGCTATCTAAATTACTAATAGTGATTTATCATGTTAAATTGGTAGTTTATTTGTATATTAATCAGCTACAATGTTATAATATTATTTATTTTATCTTTCTAATTTGTGAGGCTTAAGTCAAATAATTTTGAATAAGTTCTCTGAAATCAAATTCAATACAAAAGAAATTTTGTTAGGGATTCTGTAAGGCTAAGAGGAGCTTGAAAATAATATAAGTTTTGGCCTCATATAATGTACTTATATTGTGACCTTTAGTTGCTGCAAGTAGTATTGTAGTAACTTAGATATAAAACTCTAGATGTAACACAAACAACTAAGGATAACGACATTCACTAATATTTGTCTTTTTAATTTAAATGGTATTTTGCATAATTGTTTTGCATTCATTAGATTTTATTTTCAGTAATTTTCCAGTGCATCGCACAGGCTAACGACTAGTAATGAATAGTAGGACATATTTCAAAACGGTAAAATTAAACTAAGTGAGTAAATCTCCATAGACAAAATTTTCCTCCGAAATGGTTTGGCAGACAGTTCCTCCAACCCACTAAATGACAACTCAAAAGACTATCCACACACTCTTTTAGACACACTTACAATGATCTATTTAATAGTAATGTGACTTGTTTAAATGACTAACAAAGTGTATTAAATCACAGGATTCTTTAAATCAAAGTTCATTTCATTGCATTTCCCTGCTTAGATCATGTTCTCCCCCAAATTAATGGCTGCAATAGGTTGAATTTGCAAGGGTTTATGGAGTTATGATCAATACCCTCCTATTAACAAGATGGCATTGTGCACATAGCATCACGTATATTATGTAAAAAATAAGTATCACGTATATTATGTAAAAAATAAGTTGCCTCTCCTTCCACTCACAACAGAAGACTCCAATACATTCCCCCAGGGGTGCAAACTGAGGCCACCACATTCTCCCCCCCCCCCAAAATGCACTTAAGACATGTGGAAGTACCATTTGGCTCAACTCATTCAGAGGTCAATTTATTGTACATTGAGAGTTTAGTTTGGGGGTGGTTTGGATCTAGTGTCCAGTGACACTAGACCCATTGAGATGGTGACATGTGTCACCATCCAACAAGGTCCAGTGCATTGAAAACACTAGACCTAATTCAGACCCATTTAGTTTAGACCCTTTCTTTTCTTTAAAAAAAATAAAATAATAATAAAATAATAAAATAAAATAAACCAGACCCCTAGAGCATATTTGAAGTAGCACTGATATTGGGTTGGGTCAGGTTCACTATGACCCAAAACCCGACCCAATTGAAATCGGGCTTGGCTACCTGAAACCCGACCCGACCCAAAAAATCGAGTTTATAATTAGGTCGGTTTTCCGAGTCTCAGGTTGGACAATTTTTAAAATAAATATATATATATATATATATATATATATATATTGCTAGCTGTTCATATTCCTTCACCAATCTCTTCCAAGAAGCACAATTCCTTAACGCTGAAGTACATAAACGAAAATTATTGCTTTCAAAAGACATAATGACTCCAAGAAACATGTTCTAAATAGGTTTCACTTCAACATTCTATGATTTGATATATTGAAATTCCAAACAAGTGTGCCCTTTCAACATGAGCAAAAGGAACAGAACTCACCATTTGATGAGTTCACTTTGATAGATCAAGTACAATAATGCCGACCAGATTATTATTATTATTATTGATACTATAAAGCAGACCAGATTTGATGGATATGGCCTTTTATCTTAACAAAAAAAATGTTATTAAGGTCAGGAAAATGATGTACAGTTTCCATAACAGAACCATCATTCACATCTTCAAAGAAAACCCAAATCATCCAATATTATCAAAAAATCAATAATAAAACAACCTGAATTCATCAACCTGGATTCTATATGTTAAATATCAAAATGAAGGTCTTGAGGAGGGTTTACAACTTACAAGACGTTTTCATAGGTCTGAAGAAGCAAAAGAAAAACCCAAATCATTACAAAGTATATAAGTTATGGCTCCATCCACAAGCATAAAAGAAAAGAGGCAGACATACAGGGGCAAGGTTCTTGCAATGACCACACCTGGCAAAATCTCAATCCATTAGAAACTATCCATTAACAGAGAACAAATTAAGAAGAAAATTAAATTAATTTCAAAATTCACTGCCCATGGAGAAAGCAAGATCAACAGTATCTATAAAAACTAGACATTAAGAGAGAGAGAGAGAGAGAGAGAGAGAAATAAGAATGCTTACCACGGTGCATAGAACTCAACCAAAACATCTTTGGTTTCATCCAAAACAACCTCACCAAAATTATCAGACGTGAGCACCACTACATTGGATGGAATTGCAGCTATCTTCACGTTAGTCCCTGCAAACAATTGATCTGATTAGAAATTTCAGGTGGTTGGGTACGCGCGGGAAAACAAAGAAATTTATAGTGACATTAGTTCCTGAAACTGTGACAGGGAAATTGTTAAAACCACAAAGAATGTCTAGCAATTAATGGTCTAATCTATGAGATATGCTATGTCAAGACAGAATGATCTATTGTGACACATTCTTGAAGACATGATAGGGTAAAGAATAATAGTATAAAAATTATGTGTAGAAACCAAAGTTCTACTATACATGTTAGGGTAACACCTGAGGACTTGTTTAAAGACAATGAAGGCAAAGCATCCACAAGCATAAAAACAAGGTCTCAATTCCAAATTTTCATATGGACCAGGGCAGTTTGTTAGACATGCATTCCACAAGCAAAGGCAGTCTGCAATTTCAAAGCATACAATGTTTAAGGGGATTCCTCTCACAGCAAAACTATTAATTGAATTCAAAAAATTAATTTCAACTAATATCCAAAGATCACAAGCAGAACAGCTACCACAAAATTAAAACTATTCATTTAACAGCAACAAGATGGAATGATTGACATGAAGATTTTAGAGATACCAACCAGACTGTTTCTAACAATTTGAGACACAATCAAGCATTTACATGCAGTTATAAATCTAAAAAACTAAAAAAGAACAAATCGAAAGGTACCTGTGAGGCATGGAGTCAAAGCTTTAATCCCATTGCTTCAGCAAGCCCCCATCCAAAATAGAACCTCTCAAACCTCTTTACTACCAACACTTTCAGGAACCTTGAAATACAAAAACCTGAACAAAATCGAAATGGGTCCTTAAAAAAACACAGCTCTTTAGTTAAAGAAACACAGCTCTTTAGTTAAAAACCTGAAAAAAAATCGAAATGGGTCCTTAAAAAAACTAGTTTTGCTACCTGTGAGTACGATTCAAGCCAAACCCACATCACAAAACGCAAGAAAATCAAACCCAAACAGGATATTCACATAGAATAGAACCCAAAATCTGAAAGTATTAAAACCTAACTAAATTAAGGGAAAAAAAAAACCAACAAAGAGAAGGATGACTTACACAGGTGGAATAAAAAAAAATCAGGTCCAGAAGTTTATTTACAAGACCCAACGCCGACCCGACCCGACATTAAGGCCTGAAACTCAACCCAAATATTCTCGGACCCGCCCAAAACCTATCGGGTCGGGTCGGGTGGGTCAGGTCCCTTGCTCAGTCCAAATTTGAAGGCAACTTTATTCCATGGACGTATCTGTGTGTCTCCAATCATAACACCCAAATCATGGGTCAAGTGGCATGCAACCAAGCATATCATAGAACAAGATACAAACAAATGCATGCAACATAGAGAAAGGTAACACCAATAAAGGAAAAGTTTAAGATCTCTGTTTTCACAGGTAGTTGTTTTGTCTGTGCCTCAGCATGCTAACATGATTACCATACAAATAGAAAAGCAAGTCCCTAACCATTATCAAACTACATATTGATTTCGATCTCTATCCATGGTGTGTGTCAACAAGGGTGGAACCTAGTTGCATCTATAACTTCACCAAAACTGTCAGGGAGCACGTTAGCACCACCTAAGATTTCCCTAAAACAGATGTCTAGCACTTAAAAGCCAAAGAAGCCAAGTTCAATGGTTCTTTCCTTCTCAGATGTCTCAGAGTACTGATAGATGATTGTAACAGCAAGTAATATTCCAGTTCCTGAGCCAATGGCACTAGCAATCTATATTATTGATCAAAGAGATTGCTCTTCAAATGGTTAAAAGTAAAAATGATTTATTTGTGTTTTTTTTGAAGTGTGACATAAGTTTCATCTTGGAATACCTTGAGCTGTTTAGCAACATCTCAGGCAGAAGACCCAGATACTTCAATCCAGGTTTTCGAGAATAGGGCACAAGCTGAAAGCATAAACACCAAATAGAATAGAGCATGGAATGGATTGGCTGCCATAACTGCCAAACTGCATAATGATAACATCAACGGAGGAAAAACCAAGGCATCAGAGCAATGGACAAAAACACAATGTCTAGCTAATCCTGGTGGCCAACGCTTTTGCACTTTAATATGATAATACGATAATATATGATAAAGGAAAATACTGCATCACCTTGCTGGTGCAGTGACATAGTAAGCAAGACCACCGACTGGAATATACTGGCCACCTGAATATTCAGATTCCTTCCACTTTCCCTACAGATTTACGATGAAATTATCACTGTACTTCCTGTATAGCAACTGGATGAATTTTTTTTTTAATTAAAAAAAAAATGGTGTCATTTCAATTACAATGTAAAGCAAGATGTTTGATATCCACCACTGCATAATTAACTTTACTACCTGGGAGATGAAATAGAGATTTGACACAAGGGCAGATTGGAGAATGATAGGCATGTTGGAGGTGTAGAAAAGCTTAATTGGATACGAGCCCTGTTGTCCACAAGTGTTCTTTGATCTGACTGGCAGAACTACACGGAAACCTTGGAAGTAGATGACAATAAGGAAGATCAAGACCGTGGCAAGCAAATCGGTAACATTTGGCAGGTTTTGCTGGTAAAAAGCCTCTCGAAGAGCACAAATTTTTTCAATCCTAGTGATCAGTAGATGGAACAAAGCAATAACAACACCTTCAAATTCAGCCCCCCCGCCACTGTTAATGGTTGTGGGGCTAAAGGCTTTCCAAATAATGTTTTCACTGCACAGTCAACCGAAAATAGAGGATTAAAACACCATAGATCATACCATTCTAAACACCATGATAAAAATCACATTTGTAGCCTACCAGATGTTGGTCGCTATGAAGAGAGAGATCCCAAACCCCAGACCATATCCCTTCTAGAGAAGTTCATATAGGCATATCACAATAATTCCGGCAAAGCAAAGTTGAATAATTATAAGAATAGCATTGCCCACACTGAGTTGACCAACACTGCGGTACATCTCAGATAGGACATAGGCAACTGCTTCACCAACAGCAATCAGGATGCCTAACAACTTTTGTGCCCCATTTCTGCAAAAACACGAGCCAAAGAAAGCAGGATTCATTACACTAGAAGCCACACAGCCAAATCACAATTGAAGGATAGTTGATATTTAGAAAGTAACAAGCCAAGGATGTGCAGCTTATAATTTTATGTACATACATTTACATTTCAAATACAGAATCCAACAAGAGTTGAAATTTGCAACATTAGTTTCTTGGTGGAGACAGCATCTAAATCTGAATACAAATCTCATTTTCCTTGAGAAGAGCAAAGATCCACTATTTCTTTAACTAAGAAGACAATGGTCCCAAAAGAATCAAGGAAACACAAAAACACAAGCATTTTGACTAATGTCACTCAGTAAATCTGAAAATTAAACAAAGACTGGACAGAAACAGCCCTAATCTGCAATAATTTTTGTTTGCTAGGGAACATCATTAGACTTTAAGACTTGCCCATTAATGGTGGATACTAAAATGTGGAAGTGGTAATTGGCATAAAGAAACATTATAGCCCTCTTGTAAGTTAACCCAAGTTTTAATTTGGCCCCCTCAAGCTTTAAATTGACAATCAAGCAACTAAATTTTTACAATTGTTTCAGGTACATTGAAACTAAGTATAGTGGATTAGTAAAGGGTTCCAATTTAAACTTAATATAGTAATCCTCAAAAATAGGGAAACATAAAGCTCTTAGAGCAAAGTTTTAATTGACTGCTACAACTTCGTGCAGAAAAAATTGCTTACAATGAGAGAGAAAGAGAGAAAAAGGGAAGGGGGGAGAGGGGGGGTCCCTTATAGTTTAGGGCTGGATTCTAAGTAAATACTGAATTTAAAAAAAAAATTTAATTACAACCCTAAACTTCCTAAATTGTTTCACTTTGCCTCCTCAGTGAGTCACTATTAACTAAAAGTAATGGAAACTCAAGTGAACTAGCCTTGAAAATTATCAGGACACTAAAAAATCTGAAACATAAACACTCACAAGAAAATGGTTTCTTTATTAAAATGTGTCTCTTTATTAAGGTTTTTTTAAGTTGCTTGGACACATATTTTGGTCGTAGAAAACAATCAAATATTCATATGAAGCAAACTTGAAGTCTAAATAGGTCGTAAACACAGATTACATGAATTTCCTTTATTTTTAGTTTAATGAGACATACTAATGGTCTAAATTGCAAAAATTTAATAGCATAAGGTAGGAATTGGTGCAACTCTCGGACATCTGGAATATGGTTCCTGGTTGTTTGATGTGGGTTGTTTGGTTGGAAAGAAACCGGCACTCTTTTGAGGGTCTGGAGAGAACGCTTGATCAGTTGCAAGCGCTCAGCAGAAATACTCTTTTTGAATGGGCTAAGTGCTGGGGTTATTCAAACTGCTCTTCTGCTTTGGAGTTCTTTTCTACCCTTAGTAGTGCCACTTAAGTTGCTTCTCTTATTCTGTTTTCAGTTTTTGTTTGTTTGTTGTTTTTTGTGTTCACCATCACGAACACCTGTAATGGCTGTTTGCGTTGTTCTTGTTGAATAAAAGTCTTATTACGTATAAAAAAAAAAGGTTTAAACAGCAAGGTCAAACTTTGGGGGTTTTCATGAAATTATCTCACAAAAATTTCTCAAAACTTACAAGAGGGCACGATCCTCGCAGACACTGTTGTCCACTTCAATGAACTTGGACCCAGCCAAGAGTTGCATCACTAGCCCAGAAGTCACAATAGGTGTATTTCCAAGCCAAATCACAGTCCCATGGTTTGATGCAAGAATAACATGCATCCAATAGAGGATTGGCACCCGTTGTTGAGTGTATGCCATAAAGAGGAAGCTGACTGCAAACGAGAAAGATGAAAAGTGAAATGACATTGTAAATGACCTTCTCTCTGAAGGGAATTTTCCTGTCAGCACTCTGAACTTCTGGCAAAAATGAGAGAAACAGTCTGACCAGATGCAACACTCTAAATCCTCCTCCCATTTTTAACGGTGAAAACTAATCCAAGCACCTGCTTCCAAAGTTTACACTTTTATCATCAGTAGATCAACAACATATGTGCCAAGTAAATTGTTTAAGAACAATTATAAAGATAAGATTCAAGTTTATTAGTAACTATAAAAGGATTTTATAGAGTATGAGGTGAAACTGTTGAATAAAGTTTATCAAATTAAATGGGGAAGGACCATAAAAAAAAAATCTTACTAAAGCATGCACAATGCTTATTGATCACTACCATGAAATCATCTATATAAAAATGCCTATAACATTCCAGTCTATATCTTGTAATCCATGTGCATTGCATAATAGTGGTTCGTCATACTAAAGAAGAGCCTTTTGAAATTGCCTCTAGTTATGAGCAACTGGCTCCACTCGTCAAAATCAGTTGCCGAGGAATCCATGAGCATTCACCCTAGACAGGCTAAGCAGTTTATGCTCTTGCCCAAGAACACACGGCATAATAATTGGAACTCAATGGTCCCAAACAATCTCAAACAGTGACACCAATTCTGTTACATCTCTTAGGATTATCAACAAAGCACTCACAGACAATGACACTAATTTAGTTAATTCTCTTCCTGATTGTCATGTTCGCAATCTATCAACTAGCATTTTATCCAGTCCTACACCATAAAACCTCTTGGAACTTTGAGACCCCATTGGAGTCAACACATCATCAGCACAAAACCATACAACCATGCAATACATTAGCGAAGCTCGAGAGTAATTCAAAACCAATCAAACCAACTAATATGGGCACATATTCAAAATGCAAAATGTTGCTATCCCACATCAGCCACAAATGAGATCACATTAATTCCAGAGAATGCTATATAATTCATACATTATTATGATACAGACACGTCAATTAAAGTTATAGCTCGCAACACAAGGAAAATAAAATAGATTATAAAAAAAAAAGTATTTAAATTTAAAACTGATCTAACAGCAAAAAGTATTTTCCTGACCCAAATTTTTTTTCACATCAAGTTGAATTTGCAAGGGTTTATGGAGTTCTGATCAATACCCTCCTATTAGCAGGATGGCATTGTGCACATAGCAACACATATATTATGTAAAAAATAAGTTGCCTCTCCTTCCACTCACAACAGAAGACTCCAATAAATTAATGGACGAGAATATTGTCTGCGACTTACATAATATCTCATAAAATGAATGGTTAAGCTATGCTATCAAAAATCATTCATATAGTAGGAGATCTTATAACGTTATGGAATCTTCTAGTGTGATGGGAAATTATCTCATCCATGTCATCTGGAGCCCATCAGAAAAAGAAATTACAACAACCTCCAGCCATTTCACATTATTTATGTATATCAGATCAGTAGGCATGTTGACATACTGTGAAAGTTGAATTGCCCTCATGTATTTTATACAATTTTTACAAGAATGTTCATCATCATGGCAGGAACATCAAAACAAATGGTAGACCTGAACAAAGAAAAGGTGATATTTCTAAAACATGGCAGTTCAGGAAATCCTAAAACTGACTTTGCATCCCAAATTCAGATACTGTATCTGATCTTACTTAAGGATCACGTTTTAGAAGATGGATTTTTAAGTTCAAAAGCAGCATGTAACACAATGTAGTCATGAAATTCTCTGGGATGGTCCAAACATGCCTCTTGCTCCCTGTCATTCACATCCAAAGCCTTTTCCGGCCATAAGAAAAGCCACTAAACACATCAGCATGTCACAATCAACTTATGTACCTCACAAATTCCTTTCTATTAATATTTAGTGCTGCAAAGAAGTTAGTTACATTTTAATGCAAATCAAGCTTCAGCTAAACTTTTATTTAAATAACTTAATGAATTACTCTATTGCAGATATCCAGTTAAATGCAGCAGTCTTTTTCATCTTTCAAGAACGAAGCCAGTGGATATGCATTTTGGAATAGAAAACTAAAGTAGAAATGAAATCCAATTATATTCATGTCCAAAACATCTTTGCCCATCTACACTAATGGATCATTTCAGCACCAACAAAAAAAAAGGACATCTTTTGATAGGTAAGAAATGTTTTATTAAAAAAATTCTACTTTATGTATAAAGAAAACGAAGAAGCATATAGAATTACATCAAAAGGAATTATATACAAAAAGACAACTCTATGAACCATGCAATGGAATCACTATTTGTAAAGCCCCATGCTTGAGACCACTTATATATGGAATTAGTGAAGCTTGCTGCTAATAATTGGCTCCCCGTAAAGTAGGGATCATAGAACAGGGCATAATTATAAGTAATGCAAATAAGAAAAGGAAAACAAAAATCTCAGACTTGAACTCTAACCAGAAGAAGATGAAGAAGAGCCTCCAAACGCAGGAGCTGAAGAAGCACCCAAGGCACATGTTGAGCCTCCAGGACCAAAAGAGTGGGCTCCTTTCTGTGAAAAATAAAATTGAAGATTCCTGAGTTGCCCCAACAATTCCAGTTGAGGTTCCAATCAGTTATTTACACTCACAAGACTCCAGCAAGAGTATTTACTGCCTTTGCTTTCCCATTTACAAGAATATCATAAGTAATCTCATCAGGTACAAGACCTCTGTCAAGCATCTCATCATGTAGTCTAAAAGCTTCTTGCAGATTCCCATCCTTGAAGTGTCCAGCAATCAAGGTATTATATATAAGAACACTAGGAGTCATGCTCTTCCCATCCATGTCTTCCAAAATCTTACATGCATTTTCTAGCTGTCCTTTGTTACATAGACCATTTATTAGAACAGTATATGTAATGATGTCTGGCACAATACCCTTGGAAAGCATCTCCGAGTATAGATCTGATGCAAGTGGTAATTTCCCATCTTTTAACAATCCATCAATCAATGTAGTGTACGTTTGCAAATCACACGGAATTCCCTCATTTATCATTTTCTTGTGCAAGTCAAGGGCTGCTTCCATGTTATCTAGATTCCTAAAGCCACTAATCATGCTATTGTACACAACTGTATTTGGAGACAAACCGACTTCACGAAGTTCAGAAAAAAGTTCACATGCACTTTCCATGTCTCGCCTTTTGCAAAACCCATCAATTAGAGCGCAATATGCCATGACATCCAATTCAAGACCCTTGCTTTTCATCTCATTCAGCATTTTCAGAGCAAGATCAATATTATTGCTTTTGCAAAACCCATTAATCAAGCTGGTGTAAGTGACCACATTGGGGGAAATTCCACTTTCACACATCCCTCTATAAACAGACAATGCAGAATTGATGGCACCCTCCTTGACGAATCCATCTATAATGCTATTGTAAGTCAAACAGATGGGAATGAAACCCCTCTCAACAAAGTTCTTCAACATCTCCTTTGCCTCAGATGTGCGGCCAACTTTGCACAAACCATTGATAACAGTGTTAAATGTGAAGTCTGTGGGAACAATATTTACACCCACCATTTGGTCAAACACATCAAAGCCACGTTCAGAGTCACCTTTCTTAAAATATCCATCCATTAAAACAGAATACGTTATCACATTAGGTTTTAAGCCCTTTTCTATCATATCCAAAAATAAACTATTTGCAACATCCATATCCCCCTTTCTGCAGTGGCCAAGTATCATGTTGTTGTAAGACACTACATTAGGTTCCACACCCTTGCTAATCATTTTTTTCCATATACCTTGAGCCTCAATTACCTTACCTTTTTCAGAGAGCCATGACAAAAGCTTATTATATGTAAAAACATTCGCAATTCCACATTCGATTGCCTCATCAAACAGCTTGAATGCATTTTCCAGTGACCGAGATTTCAAGAACCCAAGTATTAAGGAATTCACATTGAAGACACTAGGCTGGATACCCTTTTCTTTCATTTGGGTGTAAAGCTCATAGGCCTTTTCCATGTTCCCATTCTTACTGCACCATTCAATCAAAACTGAGTAAGTAACCTTGTTCGGTGAAAGTCCATCCTCACCAATCTTATTGAACAAATCCAAAGCACTATCCAAATTCCCTTGCATGCAATGCCCCTTGATCAAATTCGTCGCCACAACCAAATTCATTGACTTCCCACAACTAACCATCTCATCCTTAAGCCTCAATGCCTCTATCATATTCCCATGCTTCACACAAGTTCCTATAACACAAGTATACGTACCCTCCGAAGGAACCCATCCCATTTCTTTCATCTCCTTCAATAACACAAAAGCCAAACTCAAATTGGGTTTCTTACAAACAGCCTGAATAACAATACTATACACTTGTGCATCAAGTTCTATCCCTTTAGCCTTGGCCTCTCTAAAATACTCCTCTGCCTTCTCAGGCTTCCCGTCCTTCAAGCACGCACGCATCATCACATGTACAGTATAGCAATCGCCACTAATTCCTCTACATACCATCTTATTGTGCAATTCATGTATTTCACCAAACATGTTTCTCCTAACCAATGCAGCCAAAAGAATATTGATATATGGTACCCAAGGAATTATATCACTCTCAAACTCAATCATTCTATTATAACAAAGCACAGCATCTTCAATTCTATTAGCTCTAACATAACTATTCAACAGATAATTAAAAACCCGCGAATCCAACAAGAAACCAAACCTGTTGGCGCATTGGACTAAGTGATCGAGAAAAACAGCCGGAGCCGGAGCTGAATCCCCAAAAACACACTCAGTAAGCAAGGTTCTAGCAAGTTTTTGAGTCTCCGGGAAGCCCACCAAAATGTGAAGCAAAACACAGAAAGCATCCACGGTTTTAACAAAGCCTCGCTTTCTCTCAACCTGTTTGAAGTGATTCAAAGCCGACCTTGGGTTGTTCTTGTGGGTGAGGAGGGTGTTTATGAGATGGGTTTGAGTCAAAACTGAGTTTTGAGAAATGGGTTCGGTGAAATCTGCGTTTTCGGATTCAGACTCGGATTCGAATTCGGAAGTGATTTTCTCGGGGTTGGGAAATTGAGGTGTATTGAGAAATAGTGGGTGTGAGCAGAGAGATTTAGGGTTTAATAAAGAGCGGAGAAGAAATGGAGAAGAAGTGATTGAAGATCTCATTATCATCATTATTCTGTGTTTTTAGAGAACGTTCTCTGATATGAAATGAGCAAAAACCCTACCTAAAACCCAACCCTCTTGTGTTGTGTGTCTTTGTGCATTATATTAGAGAGGACAGGTATGAAACGGTGAAAGCAGCGAGAGAGAGACCATATGAAACTAGTAAATTGATTCCGACATCTTTTTAAGTAAATATTTGATAGACTATGCAAATATCGTACTTCTCTGTATATTGTTATTCTGTAGTATGTTTAGAAATTTGATTGGGCCATAACTGTTCTATGGTTCCGTAATGGATTGTAGTTGTTTTCTCAACTATCTTCACAATATTTATTTAGTTTGGCTAATCTTTCTATATATTTTGTTTGTGTTCTTTGAAATTTGAATATAATGGAGTCATTCTGTATCTTGAAATATGAATGGAATTGGGGGCAGAAAGAGCAAGACACAGAGAGAGACACTCTGTGTGTGTGTGTGTTTTGTTTATTACATAGTGTCATTAATGTCCCTTGTCATATATGTTCAATTGGTTAGAGTCTGAACAGCTTTTTCTTTGGACACTGTGTACTTTTAACTTCTTTTATGATAGATTATTTCATGTCTCATAATGTCTTATATTTCATGTTATAACTTATAACTATGAGATTTACTCATAAGCAATTTAGTTATACTCCTGCCTAATCAGCCATCATTTCTTAATATCAAGTAACTAATAATGCTTGGTCAATGTAATTGCTAGTTTGCATCATTTACACTTCTAGGATTCTTTAGTTATAGTTGGGTGAGACGTATATCAAGTTCCTGCCATGGTATTTATATCTGAAAAAGAAATAAGAAATCACCTAAAAGAGGGGGCGCATCTGGTTTAGTGATGAGGGCCTTTAGTGGTTGATGTTTTGGTTTTAAAGAACTTCTTTTGCATCAAATACTTGAAATGGATGAGATTTTAAAAAATTTGTCAAATGTTTATATTATGTTATGAACAAATTGATGCAATGATATTTGTGAAAATGATTTGAGAAGTGAGTGTTCCTCCCTTTTTTTTTTTTTTGGATTCTGAAAAGCATGTTCTTTATATTCATCCTAGTTAGATTTTATCTTTTAGTTTGGCTGTTCCTAAGTTGTTTTTTTTTTTTTTGGTTTCTGGTCTTTGTGTTATAAAAGCTTACAGCTACATTTTGGCTGTTACTGAGTTCTTCCATTGTTTTCCTTGATACAATGAAACCCAATCAGGCACCTCATGCATTTTTAGAGCAATTTGGGTGGAAATGGCAGCAACTGGAGCTTCATTTGTCAAAGTAAAGAGGCATGTACTCGGGTTTACAACTGTCTTGAAGTCTGTAGCTTGTGAATTTTATTTTTCTGCTACTCGTGGATGCTGTATTATCAAATCTGCTGACAAAATTTGCTAGTTATTGTAAATTGCATCGCCTTGTATTTTGTGTTCCAGGCTAGATCATCTCTTGGGCCATGAGAAATTTGGTTAGTAATTTTAGTTTCAATTGGGCCAGGTTTATTTTGCTCCCTATTAGTTCTAAATTCTGTAATCGCCCTTATTTTTGTGAGCCAAAATGACTAATTGAAATGAGTAGAAGCAGCAAATAGCAATACAGAGAAAGCACAGGCTATAATGTCACTTAGAGCTTTTTAAAAAGCTAGCTTGTTGCACTCGATTATTACTTGTTAGTTTGCTACGATTTTAAATTAAAATGGTACATAAAAAACCATTAAAAAAAAAAAGGTTATTTCAATGGCATTTCAATGCCTATGGTATTATGTCAAAACCACATCTCAGATTGGTTTTTCACTTTTTCTAACAAATTAAAAAAAGAAAAATTAAGGAACAGACCAATCATCAAAAAGAGTGTAAAATAAGAAAATTTAAATCACTTTAAGATAGCTAGGTTGTGTTGACTTTACTAGCGTATTTTGTACGTCTTTGTTTGAAAAAAAAAATGTTCTTTGTTTTTGTTTTTACACCATGTTTAATTTTGGCCACCACATGTTATCCAACGTATTTTGGAGAGCAAAGTAGAGAAAAATATTGAATGAGATTGAGGAAGAAGACTAGTTCCCTTATTTAGGTTCTAAGGGTATATTAGTCATTTTCTAGGTTTTAAGGATATGTTGGTACTGCACAATGTGAGAATGGTATCATCAGATGTAAGAAAAAAAAAAGGAACCAACGAATGTGACAAAAGTACAGTCACATGTGATGTTGATACTGCACAATGTAAGGATGGTACTATCAAATGTGAGAAAAAAATAAGGGAACCATCGACCAAATGTGATAAAAGTACACTCATATATGATTTTGGTAATGCACAATATAAGGATGGTACCATCAAATGTGAGAAAAAATAAGAAAACTATCGAATGTGACAAAAGTATAGTCATATGTGATGTTGATACTGCACAATGTGAGGATGATACCATTAAATGTGAGAAAAAAATAAATGAACTACCGAATGTAACAAAAGTACAGTCACATGTGATGTTAGTACTGCGTAATATAAAGATGGTACCATCAAATTTGAGAAAAAATAAGGGAACAATCGAATGTGACAAAAGTACAATCACATGTGATGTTGGTATTGTGCAATGTGAAGATGGTACCATCAAATGTGAGAAAAAAAATAAAGGAACCACCAAATGTGACAAAAGTACAGTCACATGTGATATTGGTACTGCGCAATATAAGGATGGTACCATCAAATGTGAGAAAAAATAAGGGAACAACCGAATGTGACAAAAGTACAGTCACATGTGATGTTGGTATTGTGCAATGTGAGGATGGTACCATCAAATGTGATAAAAAATAAGGGAACCACAAAATGTGACAAAAGTACAGTCACATGTGATGTTGGTATCGCATAATATGATAATAGTATCATCAAATGTAAAAAAATAAAAGAACCACAAAATATGAAAAAAGTACAGTCACATGTGATGTTGGTAATGTACTATGTGAAAATTGTACCATCAAATATGAGAAAAAATAAGCGAACCATCGAATGTGACAAAAGTACAGTTACATGTGATATCAGTACTATACAATGTGAGGATGGTCTCATCAAATGTAATGTTTTGGTAATCTGGTATATTAGGTTGCCTACTAGTGGGTACCGTAAACCCCAAAAAAAGAGGGATACGGTAGAATTACCCATATATATATATATATATATATATATGAGATGGGTTCAAGTTACACCTGGTGTAACTCTTTAGAGTTACATCTTTTCTAAACCATTAGATTTAATTAGATCCAACGGTTAAAAAAAGACCCTCATTATTACAAATATTTTTATTAAAATCTCATTAATTATCCTCATTTATTACATTTTACACATATCTTTAAACCCAATAAAATTTGACGTCTGACTCTCTCTCTCTATCTCCTCCTCCTTCATTGCTCCTCCACCATTGTTCCACCTCCACAAGTTGCCGGCAAAAAAAAAAAAAAACCAAGCCAAACACTGTTTTTATTTCTGTGAGTACTCTGTTTAAGATTTAAATTATTATTATGACCATATTAGTCTAACCTTGCATAGACGCCGTTGTATTCATGTGCTCTTTTACCTAGTCTATTTGCAGTCTTTGATTCTAACTTAGTCGGATTCATTTCTGACCTGAACTCTGTCTTCTCTTTTACTAATGTCTCTGCAGACTTTGATTCTAACGTAGTATAGAGTCATAGACGTCTAGAATTCATGTCTGACTTGAACTTGCCCCCTTTTATAAGGGTATTAGTAGTTTTTGTTTGTTGAGGGCTATGGTTTCCCCCATGTTCATTCGCCTGTTGGCACTTGGCAACCAGAGAATCTGAATTTACCGAAATAATGAGTACTAGTCCGGAAAAATAATAATAATTAGAAGTAAGAAAAACCAGATTTATCCTATTTTCAGTTGGTTTTTTTTTTTTTTTTTAGAAATAAAAAATAGAAGTTCTCCTCGATTTGGATGCTTGATCCAAATTTAACAGATATGGATCGTTTTGTATGCAAAGAAACAGTGATCGGCTTGGTGTTTTTTTTTTTTTTTTTCCTGCCGGCAACATGTGGAGGTGGAACAATGGTGGATGAGCAATGATGGGTTGATTTGTCATTGGGAGGGTTGGGAATGAATGCAATGGCGAGACCTTTGAATTTCAAAGGACGAGAGGAGAGCGGTGAATGAGAAGTAGAGGAAATAGCAAATATTGGAGCTGGAGGTGTACTCTTTGAAGCTGTTGGATTTGGAGCTTGGGTTATGTTGCGCAGGCCCAAGCTCAAGCTTTCTTGATTCTCATCTTCTAATGTGAGCCTACAAGAAGTAATACCTTCCCATGCATTTAGTGCTTGAAATTTAGGGGATTTGATGTTAGAGCCCAATCAAGCCCACCAAAGAATTAATAGGCTTGCCCATATTAGTGGCTTTAGGAATTCCCTCATTTATCATTTTCTTGTGCAAGTCAAGGGCTGCTTCCATGTTATCTAGATTCCTAAAGCCACTAATCATGCTATTGTACACAACTGTATTTAGAGACAAACCGACTTCACGAAGTTCACATGCACTTTCTATGTCTCGCCTTTTGCAAAACCCATCAATTAGAGCGCAATATGCCATGACATCCAATTCAGACTCTTGCTTTTCATCTCATTTAGCATTTTCAGAGCAAGATCAATGTTATTGCTTTTGCAAAACCCATTAATCAAGCTGGTGTAAGTGACCACATTGGGGAAATTCCACTTTCACATATCCCTCTATAAACAAACAATGCAGAATTGATGGCACCCTTCTTGACGAATCCATCTATAATGCTATTCTAAGTCAAACAAGATCAATACTATTGTTAATATATATATATATGTGTGTGTGTGTGTGTGTGTGTGTGTGTGTGGTAGGTATAGAATAGTTAGTAATCTTTTATATAATAATAATAAAAAATAAAAATAAAAAGAAGAAAAGAAAATCATAGTTAGTAAAAAATTGTGCACATTAAAATATTTAAAAAATTCACTAAAAAAAATTTAAAAAAAAAAACCCACCTGTAGACACTCAATTTTGCACCCATAACTTAATCAAAGAGAATGACTTTAATGACCAATCCATGTACCCCAAAAATCATAATTGCATTACATGTGTGCGCACCCAAAACTGAAACCCGCTGGGCTGGGCCTCACTCGGACTCACAACTTACTTGTATTGTGGGTTTGGATTTCCTACACTGGGTCGTTCTTAACGCTGAGGCTTAATGTGATCACTTTCCTCTCCTCGGGGGTCCGGGCCACCTTCTTACTCTAATTTCTCTCTGTTTACACTCTACTTCCAGCCAATTTTTCCAACCCTTGTCTTCTCAAAACTTCTTGTATTTATAGTCCATAGTTTAGTGGAGAGGTCATAATTACTTGCTAGCGAGTGCAACCGGCGGTCCAGTATTATCGATCGTAAGTGGGTGGTTAGGTGGGAGTGGGAAGCGGTGAGGATGGCGTGGGAACTTGGTTCCCACCTCTACGAGGGTTCTCGGCAGCGGTACCTCTCCGAGGCACAGCCGGGTAGGTACAGGGCGGGGCTTCCCGAGAGTAGAACATTCATCACTGCTTGGGAAGGTGTTGCCGAGAAACGATGAAGAGGCAAGGCCTGGGCCTGCAGCACGCGTGGCCCGGGGGTGGGCCGCCAGGTAGAAGGAGATGGGCCTTATGGTCCTTATACCCAGGCCAGGGCCCAAAGCCCAATATAGGACTCGGTGCGGGGGCCGTACAACATGCATCAATTTGTTCTTGCATTACATGCATCATTTTGTCTTTGCATTACATGCATTAATTCATTCATTTCATATCATAAAAATGATCTTGAGATTCTAACAGTCGCACGGTCAACATGCATTGTGTCTAGGTAGAATCGACCACACATGATCAATTTAAATTAATTCTAATTGGTTAAACAATTAAAACTAATTAAATGATTTTGTGATTGGTTGATAATTAGTGTTTAAAATAGGGATGCATGCATGGGAATAAAAGGGATGATTGGATAACAATAAAATTGTGGATAATTTGAACTTTCTCTAGATTTATTTTAGGGTATTTATCATCAAGATAATTATTCTTAAATAGCCTGAATTATCCAAAAAAGAGATAAAAAATCATAGACGGAGGATGAAAACGCGTCTAGGTACAAGGATCGGCCAAAAAACCCTAGAAGAGGAGTCCAAATGGCACCCGAACACGAAAGTGCATTCAGAGTCATAGGGCCAATTCAACACTTTTGGAGTGTCGAACGACACTCTAAAAGGGCCGAATTTCCTTGATGTGGGCTTTGGCCCAACGGCCTTCGGGTGACGATTATGCATACCCTTTTCGATCTTTTCACAAAAGGATGCATCCAGGTTCAAACCGTAATTGTCCGTACCTATTTTTTAGAGTCTTCTGGCCTCTATAAATAGAGACTGAACCTCATAATTCAGCACTTTTTTTTTACGCCCTGAGAGACAAACGTTTTTGACTCTCAAACCACCCATATTTTCTGATCCCCTTTATGAGTGTTGTTGCAAAATTAGGGTTTTTAGGTTTCAAAGAAAATTGAACAAATTTTTTTGAACCCTAAAACATCCTCTCAAGAACAAAGTGCGTTCATGCAAGAGGTTGTTTCCTTCACCCTTTTTCTTGTGATGTGATGATGCATGTTATATCTCTTTCTTTTTCAAAATATCCATAACATGAATTGTAAATTGTTGTTTTGTTAAAGCATGATTGTTTTTTATGTGACTGTTATAATCTTTTGGGATAATTACACATAACCCACTTGTGGTTTAGGTGAAAATCACTTTGCCTACCCGTAGTTTGAAAGTATCACTTAACCCACCTGAGGTATGTTCCGTTTGTTTTCCATAACCCACCTCGGTTAAAATCAAGGGTAAATAGGTATTTTTGCTCAAATTTTATGTCTCTCTCCTCCCAAAACAAAAAATAGCACAAAAATGCAAGCGAATAATACACTATGACTTGTCTCAATCAAATATACTATATATACACGATTTTCTCATCTCATTTGTGGGTTTAGTGCAGCTTACATTGCTGAAGGAGATCCTGTATAGAAAATGGTGTTGATGAAATTCATAAATCAAATGGAAAGCTGTACCGAGCTCTATTGAACGAAGAAGCGCAGTATGTCGCAGTTTTGAATACATTGATGATGATGGAGGTGAGAAAAGGTAATCGAAAGCAACGGTGGTGATATTCTATTCACTCATCCCTTTCCCTGAGTCTCTCTCTTCCTCTTCTGGCTTTCTTTGATTCAGATTAAAAAAAAAAAAAAAAAAATGAAGAACACGACTTTGCTCAATGAAAAAAAAAAAAAAAACTTGAATGAAACCCAACGACAAACGATCACCGACGACTGACCATCAGTAAAATCCACGAACCCAAAACCATCGTCCACTGACCACTGACCATGGACCACCAACAAAAGCCATAAACCCATCAACAAAACAACGACATCGACATCAGTACACAAACCCAGAACTTTGTAACCATCCGCCACCAATAAACCCAGAATCAATGATTCAAACCAAAACCTAGAATCAATGATTCAAACCAAAACCAAAAACCAGTGATTCAAGCCAAAACCAAACCCTGAACTAGTGATTCAAAACAAAACCCATAGAACCAAAACCCATAAACCTCAAAAGCTGACCCATTCAACTTTACTGCGAATGTACCTCCATTAAACTAGCATTGCTGAGAGCATCAACGCCGTGGTGGTGATCTGTGAGCCTAAGTCTCTGAGAAATTGACGGCGTTTGTCTTCGACGACTTCCAGTTCCAGACCGATCCATTCTCTACAAAACGCAGTGTTTAATAACATAATTTTTCAAAAAGAAGCAAAAGAATCTACAGGAGAAGAAGATCGCGAACCTCAGAAACGGGACTGTGAGACAGATCAGACAAATGAGGCGGACCGAGCGATTCTCTCTCTTATATCGGAGTTCTCTCTGATCGCTTCCTTCTTTCAAAACCCTCCCTTTTGATCTTGATTCTCTTCTATTTTTGTGCTATTTTTTGTTTTGGGAGGAGAGAGACATAAAATTTGAGCAAAAATACCTATTTACCCCTGATTTTAACCGAGGTGGGTTACGGAAAACAAACGGAACATACCTCGGGTGGGTTAAGTGATACTTTTCAAACTATGGGTAGGCAAAATGATTTTCGCCCAAACTATAGGTGGGTTATGTGTAATTATCCCTAATCTTTTTTCTTGAATGTCAATAAATCTGCATGTGAACAATTATTTTTCTTAAAACAAAACAGATCTGCATCTTTATAAAATGTAGATCTGAATTTTTCTCAATACAAAAACATATCTGCATCTTTATAAGATATAGACCTGAATTTTTCTCAATACAAAAATAGATCTACATCTTCCTTAGATGTAGATCTAAGTTTTCTCAAACAAAAAAAGATTTGCATCTTTATGAGATGCAAATCTAAATTTTTCTCAAATCAAAACTGATTTGCATATTTCTTAAGATGCAAATTTGATTTTCTTAATACATGCAAATTGTTGAAATAAAGAAAGAAATTATGTATTACTGTGTTTGTGTTTATTTTAATTCATGATTGCATAAATTTAGATTATGAGTGGTGTGGGGCCTAAATAATCTGGTGACCCCAGCCCAACTTGTATTCGGCTTAGGGCCCATGCCGAGGATGAAGTAATGCCCGAGGAAGGGGTGTGAAGGTCTGAACGGCCAGAATCCCGCCGAGGACGATCCTGCCCCCGGCAACCCGAAGCCGACACGTCAGCCATAGTAGCATGGCTGGGGAACACGTCCAGGATAAGTTGTCACCTCCACACTGAATGCCTCCACCTAACTCCATGGCCGCATTAATGAAGATGCGACCTCTGACCAGGGCTGCCTCGGTTGCTGCGACTCACAGGAGTCTGATAAAGTGGCTGATGGGACAGGCGGTCAGAGGGGAGGGGCGTGGATGATCAACAAGTGGAGGAAAGAGGTTGTGAGAAAAAGGGACTATATATAGGAAGAAGAAGGAGATCAATGGGGGGATTCCCTCCCCGAAAAGAGCCCCCGGAAGCAAGGCCATTACCGAGCTCCTCGGGCCAGCGCCGAGGACAGATTTAGGAAGAAAGCCTTGGCCGGCCGGCCTTCAACGAACACCACACTGGACGTTGCCCGCTTGTTGGGGCCTAGCTCTTCAACCCACTCTCTACAAAATTCATTGCAGGGCTAGCTAGGCTTGGGTCCACTCTCTCAACCCATTAGAAGTGCCTAAAACCGGTCTCTACAATTGGCACCGTCTGTGGGAAGAGCCGGTGCACTAGCAGGCGCAACGGACAGTCGTTCCTAGATGGCTAGTTTGCGGAAAGTTAACAATGGCGCGCTTGCAAAAAAAGAAAAAGAAAAAAGAAAAAAAAGGGAATGATTGCAGAAAAGTGAAAGATTCAAAGACAGCGAAAAGAGAACAAATATTACAACGTTTTTATTACATGAAAAGGGAATATAAGATACAAACAGAGGCTCAGACAGGCTTGTTTTAAAGCTAACTATGCAAACAGAGGCCCAGACGGACTTGTCCTAAAGCTAACCCTAAAAGAAAAGGGGCTGAGGCAGGCTTGCTTCAAAACCACCGACAACCCCCGGGCCGGTATGGATGGTACCGGTGAGAAGAGAAGAGCAGATGCAAAGACGCCGGATGGCCCCACCCCATGTTATTCCCTTGGTGCTCCCCCAGCCTCACAATCCTTGAACATTGGAGACGGCAACGCTCGAGCACCAAGCATGACGTAATCTTGCAAGCCTCCATCGGCAGATAAGGTGGGAACGAGACACCACCGGCCTGAAGGGCAGGCATGGACGCGCACTGGAGAAAAACGTTATGAGCTTCATGGACCTCCCTCCCGACTGCCAGGCACGATACCACCAGTATTACGCCTAAACCTCGTCGCGCCGGAAGTCTGATGCGGACCACAACTGCAGCGGTTCCCAACCGGGGAACGAGGGCCCCTAATTCTCTTGCCTCCACCCTCACCCAAAGCGGTTCCATTCCACCAAACTCCGGTCACAATCCTGGCAAGGTTATTGAAGAGGCGTAGGGGGTGGGAGAGTCATGTCTCGTGTTTGACTGAAGGGTTTATGAGGTGTAGGAAGACGATTTCCCCAGAAAGCCTTTTATAGAGGGCGAAGGCTGGTGGAAATTGGTCCAACCAGAACTCGAAGGAAGAGTCATCAACGACTTTAATCCTGGCCAAATTCCAAGGAGGCCTACAGCCACTGGATCTGCATTAATCCACGAGGATATTAATGAGGGCGCGCCTCGCGCACCGAAGCGTCAAGCGCAAAACACGAACAGTCAGGGGACGCCTCGTAATCGAAGAAGGCGGAAGGTTGGAGCGAAGAAGGGGCTGCTGCCACGCGTGAGGACAGAAACCCGAGCCACCCCTGCCCGGGGCAGCTCGGGGTCAAGAGCCCAGTCCGACGAATAGCCCATCCTCGGTGAAGCAAGGCCGAGGCTGCCACCACGCAAAAAACAAACCCCCCGACGATGAGGGCAAATCCCTTCACTCCAAGCAAGGAATACCTGGGTACTAGACAGAACCAAGGTCTTGCATGGTCCAAGGACTCAAACCTATGGGGAAACTAGCTACTTATAGAAGAAAACAAGCGTTAGACAGAACCAAGGCCTTGCATGGTCCTCGGACTCAAGCCTCTAGGGAAACTAACCGCTCAATTACACCTGGGTACTAGACAGAACCAAGGTCTTGCATGGTCCAAGGACTCAAACCTATGGGGAAACTAGCTACTTACAGAAGAAAACAAGCGTTAGACAGAACCAAGGCCTTGCATGGTCCTCGGACTCAAGCCTCTGGGGAAACTAACCACTCAATTATACCTAGGTACTAGACAGAACCAAGGTCTTGCATGGTCCAAGGACTCAAACCTATGGGGAAACTAACCACTCAACTATACCTGGGTACTAGACAGAACCAAGGTCTTGCTTGGTCCAAGGACTCAAATCTATGGGGAAACTAGCTACTTACAGAAGAAAACAAGCGTTAGACAGAACCAAGGTCTTGCATGGTCCTCGGACTCAAACCTCTGGGGAAACTAACCACTCAACTATACCTGGGTACTAGACAGAACCAAGGTCTTGCATGGTCCAAGGACTCAAACCTATGGGGAAACTAGCTACTTACAGAAGAAAACAAGCGTTAGACAGAACCAAGGTCTTGCATGGTCCTCAGACTCAAACTTATGGGGAAACTAACCACTCAACTACGCCTGGGTACTAGACAGAACCAAGGTCTTACATGGTCCAAGCACTCAAACCTATGAGGAAACTAGCTACTTACAGAAGAAAACAAGCGTTAGACAGAACCAAGGTCTTGCATGGTCCAAGGACTCAAACCTATGGGAAAACTAGCTACTTACAGAAGAAAACAAGCGTTAGACAGAACCAAGGTCTTGCATGGTCCTCGGACTCAAGCCTCTGGGGAAACTAACCACTCAACTATACCTGGGTACTAGACAGAACCAAGGTCTTGAAGAACCAAGGTCTTGCATGGTTCTCGGACTCAAACCTATGGGAAAGCTAGCTATTTGCAGAAGAATAAAAGCGTTAGATAGAGCCGAGTTGTGGTACAGATATCAGATGCAAACTTGAAGGACCATTGATTGCCTTATGAGACTAAGTCCAGGACAAAACCAAGGTATCGAGCAAAACATTAAAGTATGACAAGTAAAAGGAAGCATCAAACAGAGAACCAAAAGCAAACTGTTGAATATATATTTCAAATAGAAAGTATGTAGTTTCGTTACAATGTCGCCAAGGCAAAAAGCAAAATGAAATGAAAAAGAAAACAAATAAGGGTGTCCCATGTCATCAAAATGGGGCGGTCCAACGAGATGGCTTACTCCCCCAACTCGGCAGGAAGCTTGTCTTGAGGAGCCTGTTAAGGGGCTTCGACTAACTCCTGGGGACCCTGACTCGGAGGGGCTACTTCAGAGGACCCTCCCACGGTAAGAGGGATCTGAGGAACAGTGAGGGTGGCTTGGGAGTCAGTAGGGAGCCTCACTACATAATGGGGCGCTTCTTGACTGTCGGTCCCAGCCCCCTCCAACGCCCCACGGGGCTCAACCTCCTCAAAAGGTCTGACAGCTGAAGATGTGTCCTCAGCAGTCTTAGTCTGACTTTCACTTGCCGCTGGTAATACAGACTCCTCCTCGGAAGTAAGGGGGATAACCTCGCGAATTGCGAGGGGATAATATACTCTCGCTGCCCTCCTAAGGTCAGACGAGGCATCAACTCCCGCTTGGTTGAGGGCTTCATTCCAGGTCTGGGAACAAAAGCGCCTGCACACTTCAGGGACTTGAGCCTTGAAGGTAACTTCAGTCTTAGCCACCCCCTCAGCAAAGGCCTCCTCCTCCGCCTGTTCTACAGAACGCTCAGCATCTATTTTCGCAAACACAGCCAATTCTTTGGCCCTCATGGCCTCGTCCCTAGCATACTCGGCAATACCCTTCGCCCTGACCTCCTCGGCCAACTTTTTCTTCAGGTCGGCGATGTCCTCCCTGGCAGCTCGCAGTTGGCCCTCGACATCCTGCAAGCGCTTTGTCTGATCCTCGGCCTGCTTCGTAGCCGCCGCTAGGTCACAGGCCGCACTATCTCTAGCCTTTGTCATCTCCTCCAGATTTTCAGTCGCCTTCTTGAGATCCGCCTCAGATCTCTTAAGGGTACTTGCAGCCTTCAAGAACTTGTCGCGCTCCTGCGCCAAAGCGTCTGGCTGTCGACCTCCTCATCCAGCCTAAAACCAGCCTGGATAGCCTGCCAATCGAAACAAATGCACCGTAAAGGGGAGGGGAGGTGCTAAGCAATAAAATTCAAGAGAAATAGACAAGTGCCGCTGTGAGAGATCGCGCCCCCGGCCCGTTTTAGGATGTGTTGAGCCAAACTCACGTGAATGGGTGGAGTCGTGTTATTGCCTCTTAAAATAGAGGTTCGACTAGTTATATTTTCCTCTTTAGATTAAGGGTTTTACAATGGAGTGCCACTTATTTAATTATTGGAAAAATAAGAAAACCATAATTGAAAAATTCATCATTTTATTAATTTGAAATTGAATTTACATTGAACATAGGAAATTACATGGCTTTGGTCCTAGATACAATCTAAGATAAAGTACATGGCTTTGTTTCCTAGTTACAATCTAGAAATTGAAAATTACAAGGATAAGCATTTGATCTACTAACCCTTGATCTAAGTTCGGAGGCTATGTTACAAGGTGGGAAGGTGTTAGGCACCCACCTTGCCCGGTGAAACCGGTCTTCTAGACTATGGTGGCCAACATTCATATCACATCATCCAATATGTTATCAATCAATTTGCATGTTGAATTTGAAGTGTGTGCCTGTGATAAACCCTAATTCAATTTATTAAGCACTTCATTTGGATTGAAAAATAAATTCTAGTGAATGTGTGTGAATGGTGACATCCTAGATTCAAGGACTTGAAAGAATTATGAAACAAACATGTTTTTCATATTTTTGATGTGAATTTAAGATCAAAACTAGTGTTTATGCATGAACATGTGATGAACAACTAAGAACATATGAAGAACATATAAGAACATTTAAGAACATTTAAACATATTCAAGAGAATTTAAATAATCACTATCATGTTTTAATCCTAAATTCTCATCATGAAAACACAAGAAACAAGTTAGGGAAAGGGATTATACCTTCATGCAAGATCCATACGGTGGAGGAGGAGACTCTTGGTGGAGGTTCTAAGGGTGGAGGAAAAAGAAGAGCTAGGAGAGGAAGAATGAGTCTCACTCAATACCTTGAGTCTCAGGAAGACCAAGATATGACAAGACTACTCTACTTCACTAGAATTCAATAGAGGAGAAGAGATGGGGATTTTTTGTGTCCTTTAGAATGAAGGAGAGGGAGGGTTTATATAGTAGTGGTGGAGGGAATATGAATGGAAGGCCATTTAATGAGGGTTGACAAGGATTATGAACCTAGACCTCATTTTAGCCTTGGGGAAAATCTGGTGCATTAAATGGAGAGATTGGTGGGAGTGGGGAGCAAGCCAAAATTCGATTTTCCCGTAGCTGCTGTAACAGCTTGTAGAGCCAATTTCGAAAAATCATATCTGACTCAATTCTGATTGGAATTGTCTCGTTCTTGTGCTCAAATTGAAGCCCCGGATGTCTAGTTTCTGAGAAAATTAACCTCATTCACAGATTCAAAATATTCTGAGAGATATTGATGAAATGGTGAGCAGAGGTCATTTGTTAGAAAATGGTTTCAGCACAATTAACATTAATAGGTCCCAAATTAGCTCCCAATTAACATTAAATGGCTCCAATCACTCCCATTTCAGACTTAATTGGTTCCAAATTTACTCTAATTAAAATATAATTACACAAATTACTCATTGAATAATTAATGTTTAACTATCTAATTAATTAGGTGTATGCAACCTCACCATAAAATGTAGTCCTAACCAATCAAATTATGACACATCATTGATCTCAAATTGATTACACCTATAACCAATTGAAATCAATTGTTCATAATCACATATAGTCGGACTCAATTTGTGATAGTACATCTTAGCCATTAAAACTTGATTTGATGATAACTTTCAATCTGGTGGTCCGATTAGGGCTTATGACCAGTCGATTTGATCGTTACAACATCAAGATCATTTTGGTGAAATGAGTCCAAGGATCTAATGGCTAGAATCAAGATGCATATTTCCAAGGCAAAATTACCCTTTTACCCTCCATGCGTGGTTAAATACGGGTTGCAAAATAGGGTGTCAACAGAATGCCCCTCATTGGCAGAGCTTGAAAAGCGAATGTCAATGTATGAAAGAGACACCTAACTTTGCAATCAGTATTTAACCGTGGTGAATGTATGATTCATGTGGATAAAAATGTAGATGGTCATGTTATGGATCAAAATGTGGACCGAATCTTGAGGGAGATTGCCTACGTACCTCTTACTGGGAGGATCAGGTCCAAACGTAGTTCATGCATGCAATTTTTTTTTTTTTTTTTGTGTAAAAAAAAAATGAGTATAAGACATGCTCACCAGTGGTTATGACGAAATGAGGATTTTGGGCATGCTTCCTTCGATGGTTTTGAAGTTTGGACGTGCTTCTCAGAGGTCCGATGGATTTGAATTTGGACGTGCTTCTCAAAGGTCCGATGGTTTGAATTTTGGACGTGCTTCCCAGAGGTCCGATGGTTTGAAGTTTGGACGTGCTTCTCAGAGGTCCGATGGAATTGGATTTTGGACGTGCTTTCCAGAGGTTCGATGGTATTAGATTTTGGACGTGCTTCCCAGAGGTCCGATGGATTTGAATTTGGACGTGCTTCCCAGAGGTCCGTGGATTTGAATTTGGACGTACTTCCCAGAGGTCCGTGGACGTGGATTTGAATTTGGACGTGCTTCCCAGAGGTCCGTGGAGTTGAATTTGGACGTGCTTCCCAGAGGTCCGATGGTTTGAAGTTTGGACGTGCTTCCCAGAGGTCCGATGGATTGAATTTTGGACGTGCTTCCCAGAGGTCCGTGGATTGATTTGAATTTTGGACGTGCTTCCTAGAGGTCCGTGGATTTGAATTTGGACGTGCTTCCCAGAGGTCCGATGGAATTGGATTTTAGACGTGCTTCCCAGAGGTCCGATGGATTTGAATTTGAACGTGCTTCCCAGAGGTCCGTGGATTGAATTTGGACGTGCTTCCCAGAGGTCCGATGGATTTGAATTTGGATGTGCATCCTAGAGGTCCATTGAATTTGGATGTGTTTCCCAGAGGTCCATTGAATTTTGGACGTGCTTCTCAGAGGTCCGATGGTTTGAATTTTGGACGTATGGTTTGAAGTTTTGGACGTGCTTCCCAGAGGTCCGATGGAATTGGATTTTGGACGTGCTTCCCAGAGGTCCGATGGTTTGAAGTTTGGACATGCTTCCCAGAGGTCCGATGGATTGAATTTTGGACGTGCTTCCCAGAGGTCCGTGGATTTGAATTTGGACGTGCTTCCCAGAGGTCCGTGGATTTGAATTTGGACGTGCTTCCCGGAGGTCCGATGGAGTTGGATTTTGGACGTGCTTCCCAGAGGTCCAATGGATTTGAAATTTGGACGTGCTTCCCAGAGGTCCGTGGATTGAATTTGGACGTGCTTCCCAGAGGTCCGATGGAATTGAATTTGGACGTGCTTCCCAGAGGTCCGATAGATTGAATTTTGGATGTGCTTTCCAGGTCCGATTGATTGAAGTTTTGGACATGCTTCCCAGAGGTCCGATGATTTGGAATTTTGGACGTGCTTGCCAGAGGTCCGATGATTTGGAATTTTGGACGTGCTTCCCAGAGGTCCATTGAAATTGAGAGGCATTATTCATGCCGATGTTTGTGGGCCTTTTACCCTAGTACCTGCAAAATAAATATTTTCAATTAGTAACAGAGTTATTCATTGAAAAGACTTTGGCATACCTGGCAAATGCCCCTAGTTTGGGACATCTTCCATGCTTTGATGAATACTGAGGGTGGACAATTGACTTGATGTTGCACCACTGGAGAATATGGAAGAGGATGATATCTTTCTGTTCCTGAAGAAGAATTTAACGAAGATCTTTTTTTTTTTCTTTTTTTGAAGAATTTGGAAATCTTGAATTTTTTGAAGGAATTTGAAATTTTTTTTCCCTTTTAAATAACCTAAGAAGTACGAGCCCAATGCCCCTAGTCTGGGTCATATTCCATGCTTAGATTGAAGCTGAATTTATTTGATGTTGTGACCATTGGGGAACATGAAAGAAGATCACGGTCTGTCATCATTGGTTTCTGCAAAATGGCTTTTTTTCTCTAGCTTGTTAGAAACCAGTTATCATGAAAACATTTTTGGCCATTGCCATTAGTGTAGACATGCTTGCAAAAAATGGATTGATGCCTCAAATGAAAACATGCTTTCATGCAAAAAGGACATATCTGCACACAACATAAATAAGCCAATGCTCCAAGTTTAAGCATGCTTGATGCAAAACAAATGAGCTTAGCCTAACATGCACCCAAACAATTTTGTCACATTGTTTTGAATTTGTTCTCCAAGGTTATTTGGGTGATCGGGACCAGGCCTCTGCAAGGCTGCTTACGTACCTTTCTCATAGAGGATCAGGTCAAGACGTAGTTCAAGTGAACTAGATTTTGAAAAAGAATGATTTTTTTTTTTTTTTTTTTTTTAACAAGAGGTGATCCTTTGAACAACCATTTTAGCAAATCAAAGTGTCTAAGAATCAAACAAATCTCTTTGATTAGGAAGGATCAAGATCATTAAAGTCATGTAATCAAATTTGCTTCATCCTTTTGAACATCGTCAGATTAAATCTTCGAAGGCAATTAATAAATGAAATGTGATAATGTTTATGAATCACATTGTTGGGTGCAAACAAGGAGAGTGCTCCAAGTTTGGAAGTTCTTTTCAGTCATTTTGAGGATTTGAGAGTTTGAGAAATTTTGTCCTCGAACATATCATCCTGTGGGGTTTAACAATTTTAAGCACTTTTCCTTTTTAATTCAAGTGAAAAATATTATTAGAGTTTAAGATGTGCCTACAACTAGCAACACTTCAAGGAGGTCTTTACTCATGGGTTGTAATGTAGGCCGGGTTTGGGTTATGAAATGAAAGATATAAAAGACTCAAAATTCCCTATAATGTTCCCCCAAGTATGCATTACTCAAAAATCAAGTATTAGAGGAGTTTTCTCATTTCTTCTTTGTCATCTTCTCACTAGTCTTCATTGGTCACTTGTATCAACATTTGTTTTTATGCTCATCCCCTTGAATCATACCTCTAGACTTTCATCTTGTAAAATCCTTTTTTTTCTAGGTTACATCTTCAAGTTTTCAATTTGCTAGGGTTTTTTTTTTTTTTTTGGTATTTCATCTCTTGATTGAATGAACTTTTTCCCTCCTTGTATTTCTCAGCTTAATGATTTTCGGTCATTTTGATGCACTCTCTAGACTTCTTTCTTGCCTCAATGCACTCGTACCTTTCTATGCTTAATGAATCTTTCCCTTTTTTGATGAACTTTCTTTTGGATGAACCTTCTACTCTTCTTGGCATGATAAATTTTAGGTTCTTCAAACTTGATGCACATTTTTTTCTCTCACATTGATGGAATTTCATTTCTCTTTCCTTGTTTGAGTGAAAACTCCTTTTACTTTGATGATTTCTTATCTTTAGCTTAATGAATTCTCTACTTGTCTTTCATGTCTTCTAGGAGAGCTTTATCAATTAGCATGACTCCTCTCCAACATGAGATTTAAGTATGCATACTTTGAACTTTCCCACCCTAGGTTTAGATTTTAGTTGGTTTATGCGAAAAAGAGGCTAAGTGTTTAAAGACTCAAATGGGCTAGCAATGGCTAATGATTGTTCTAGGTATTAGGGAATAATATTGTTTAACCAAAGATGGCCTCCTATCCCTAGTAATGTTTGCTTGTAGGCATAGTGACTTAAGCTCTTTTAATAAATTCATCTTGAAAGAAAAAGTATGAATGCTCTAATGTTGTGAAACAAAAGATCTTTGAAATTGGTTCGAGTGCATGGATTCTTGGGATTTTTTGACGGATGGATTCTTTTTTATTGCCTTTTAAGACCATTTCTTCTTTTATTCAAAGTAATTTAGCAAAAGTGTTTACACGGATCAAATGAAATCAATCATTTCTCAGTACAAGTTGATTGTTCAAGCCTTTAAACATCTTAATTTAGAAAAAGTTTTGTCCAAGGGATCCTCATGTACCTTTTTGAAAAGAGGACTTTAAAGAATCTTGAAATCTTTGAAAGAAAAAAAATGGGTCTTTTTGAAAAAAAATCACTAGGAAGTCCAATGCCCCTAGTTCAAAGAATATATTTTTTTTAAATGACTTAAGGGCTCAATGCCCCTAGTCCAAGGACTTTTTTCATTTGAAAATTTTTCTCTTTTTTTGGGAAAGATTTGGAAATCTTGAATTTTTTTTTTTTTTTGTTTTTTTCTTAATATATATACATGAACAAAGCTCATTAAATGCTACATGAAAATTTTGAATTCAAAGAAACATAGAAACATGGGATAAAGAAACAAATTTTAAGCTTAACCATGATGTTGCAAACCCTTGCTTCTTCTTGGTCTATTTAGGATGCTTGAGGCTTGGTGTGCTTGAACCTTGATTATGATGAAATGGCTTGAGCTTGCATTTGGAAGACTTGAACCTTGATTATTATCTTTTGGTATTTGCTTGAAATGGCTTGGGCTTGCACTTGAAAGACATGCATCTTGTGAGTTTTTGGCCTTTGATGTTGATCATGTCTATACACCTTTAATGGGCTTAAGTGTTGGGCTTAGACTCATTCAAGAAACAATTTTGGGCTTCCATACCAAGTAGAGTTCAATCATAGGCTTTTGGGCTTGAGTTCATTCACATCATACAAGGTTCAAATAATCATGATGGGCTCAAGCATTGGACTTGAGTCATCATGGTTCAAACAACGGCCAAACAAATGCATAATGAAATGCAATTTACATGGACCGACCTAAAGGTAGGTTCTATGGGTCATTACAACATGAGTAGAAGGTAGGTTAAAGGTCCCCACAAGCTAGGACGTCGTACCTCCCAACTTGTGACGCCAGGAGCGCCGCGTTGGTCCGAACGGTACAGTTTGTCCCTATGAACCACCACGGCATAACCATAATGATCCTTGTCGCGGTGGGTGGTAGGTTCACCGCTGGGTATGTGAGTCTCAGGAAGACCACAATCCACGGTTAATACTACCGGGCTTCCGGGCTAGCACACAAACAAAATAAATTTCATTCAAGCAAATGATGCATGACATGCAAATATAATGACATATTAGACATATTATATACAAAAAGCAATAAACAAACAATGACATGGTTGGCCACCATAATCTAATTGAACCTTAGCCCTCAATATCCCCAGTGGAGTCGCCACTGTGAGAGACCGCGCCCCTGGCCCGTTTTAGGATGTTGGGCCAAACCCACGTGAATGGGTGGAGTCGTGTTATTGCCTCTCAAAATGGAGGTTCGACTAATTATATTTTCCCCTTTAGATTAAGGGTTTTACAATGGAGTCGCCACTTATTTAATTGTTGGAATAAATAAGAAAACCATAATTGAAAAATTCATCATTTTATTAATTTGAAATTGAATTTACATTGAACATAGGAAATTACATGGCTTTGGTCCTAGATACAATCTAAGATAAAGTACATGGCTTTGTTTCCTAGTTACAATCTCGAAATTGAAAATTACAAGGATAAGCATTTGATCTACTAACCCTTGATCTAAATTCGGAGGCTATGTTACAAGGTGGGAAGGTGTTAGACACCCACCTTGCCCGGTGAAACCGGTCTTCTAGACTATGGTGGCCAACATTCATATCATATCATCCAATATGTCAATCAATCAATTTGCATGTAGAATTTGAAGTGTGTGCATGTGATAAACCCTAATTCAATTTATTAAGCACTTCATTTGGATTGAAAAATAAAATTCTAGTGAATGTGTGTGTATGGTGACATCCTAGATTCAAGGACTTGAAAGAATTATGAAACAAACATGTTTTTCATATTTTTGATATGGATTTAAGATCAAAACTAGTGTTTATGCATGAACATGTGATGAACAACCAAGAACATGTAAAGAACACATAAGAACATTTAAGAACATTCAAACATATTCAAGAGAACTTAAATAATCACTATCATGCTTTAATCCTAAATTCTCATCATGGCAACACAATAAACAAGTTAGGGAAAGGGATTATACCTTCATGCAAGATCCATACGGTGGAGGAGGAAACTCTTGGTGGAGGTCCTAAGGGTGAAGAAAAGAAGAACTAGGAGAGGGAGAGTGAGTCTCACTCAATACCTTGAGTCTCAGGAAGACCAAGATATGACAAGACTACTCAACTTCACTAGAACTCAAAAGGGGAGAAGAGGGGGGTTTTTCCGTCCCTTAGAATGAAGGAGAGGGAGGGTTTATATAGTAGTGGTGGAGGGAATATGAATGGAAGGCCATTTAATGAGGGTTGACAAGGATCATGAACCTAGACTTCATTTTAGCCTTGGGGAAAATCTGGTGCATTAAATGGAGAGATTGGTGGGAGTGGGGAGCAAGCCAAAATTCGGTTTTCCCGTAGCTGCTGTAACAGCCTGTAGGGCCAACTTCGAAAAATCATATCTGACTCAATTCTGATCGGAATTGTCTCATCCTTGTACTCAAATTGAAGCCCCAGATTTCTAGTTTCTGGAAAAATTAACCTCATTCACAGATTCAAAATATTCTGAGAGATATTGATGAAATGGTGAGCAGAGGTCATTTGTTAGAAAATGGTTTCAGCACAATTAACATTAATAGGTCCCAAATTAGCTCCCAATTAACATTAAATGGCTCCAATCACTCCCATTTCAGACTTAATTGGTTCCAAATTTACTCTAATTAAAAGATAATTACACAAATTACTCATTGAATAATTAATGTTTAACTATCTAATTAATTAGGTGTATGCAACCTCACCATAAAATGTAGTCCTAACCAATCAAATTATGACACATCATTGATCTCAAATTGATTACACCTATAACCAATTGAAATCAATTGTTCATAATCATATATAGTCGGACTCAATTTGTGATAGTACATCTTAGCCATTAAAACTTGATTTGATGATAACTTTCAATCTGGTTGTCCGATTAGGGCTTATGACCAGTCGATTTGATCGTTACAACATCAAGATCATTTTGGTGAAATGAGTCCAAGGATCTAATGGCTAGAATCAAGATGCATATTTTCAAGGCAAAATTACCCTTTTACCCTCCATGCGTGGTTAAATACGGGTTGCAAAATAGGGTGTCAACAGCCGCAGGTCTTACCATGCCCAGGTATCTCTTGAGGTTGCCAGCAACCTCTGGCCCCCTCATGCTCCCAAGCTCAGCCATGTCAGCGGGGAGGAGAAGAGACCTTTCCAGGGCGTCGGCTACGCGAGCCCCTTCGCCTCCTCGGAAATCCTGGATAGTAGCGTCATCCATCAAAGGTTCTCCGTGGAGCATGGCAGCGGGCAGCCAAGCCTGGGGCTTGGACTGTTGAACGATTTCTTTTCCTTTTCACTGACCACCCAACCTCAGTTGTTTCGAAGGTCGTCTGGCTTCGTCTTCCTCCGAAGAAGGGTGGGATTTGCTCCCATCCACCGGGTCTTTGCCCTGGGAAGGCCTCTTCCTTTTCGGATCAGAGGACTTAAGCTGAAAGTCCAAGATTGAGGGGATGGAGGAAGACCTGGTCTGCGCAGGCGTAGGCTTAGATCCGGTAGAGGGTGCTTGGGCTGTGACTCCCTCGGCACACCCTCCCTAAACTTGCCCTCAAGCAAATCAAGAAGGCTGGTTTGGGGCCGTCTCTTAAGACCCATCTCTACTTGGGTACGAACCCTCGGGGGCTGAAGATCGGCTTCAGACGAGTGAGGATCCCGTAGATCACCGGAGGGATCCTCGGGTTGATTAGCTCGGTCAAATGCACTGTATTCATCCTCGGATGAGCTTAGTTCAACCACTTCGTCTCCTCTCTCCGGACTCCCTTCCTCGGTCTCTGCCGCTGATAACGCCTTAAAATGTGTACTTGTTATATATTTATGTGGGCGTTATCTCCTTATTACTATGCTTAATTTGTATAATTAAGCCATGATTTGCATTAGTCCCTATTATTTATCTTTACATAATTTCTTGAATAAGATGTTATTCATTGTGTGTAATTTTCTACTTTCAGGAAATCATGTGAGAAAGATGAGTTTACAAGAATTTGTGAGAGAATGGAGGCCAAACTAGAATTAAAGTGGAGCTAAAGGACCATGCTTAAATGTCTAAGGAGGTGCAGCTGGAGTGCTTGGATCGTCTACCATGATTGGAAGCTTCAAATAAGGAAAGAAATCAAAGAGGCAGAATCTGAAAAGGAAAAATCTGATTTGAGCACTGATCAGTATTTTGGGCGTATCTCTCTCCTCAAAAATTCAATTGACACAAGGCCAGATGGGTTGGAACTGTGACTTAAATATCTACAACTTTCCAGTTTTGAGTTTTTCCAAATTCTCAACTTTGGAAGGCCGAAATTAACTCACAAGTTACTGCTGTAAACCTGGACGGAAATTAAAATAGTAAAAGTTTTATTTTCTTGGGACACTTAGACATTAGGGTTTTAAAAGGGAGGCTGTGAGAACGAGTTTTGGAGAGAAAAACTTGTATTTTACTTTCTCTAATGGCAGCCTAAACTTTTTGCTAGGGCTAGGGATATGTTTCTTCTATGCGGTATGAATATTCAATGTGATTCTTTTTAAGATTTTATCAATAACATATTTGATTGTTCAATTAGATTTCTTTTGATGTATTAGTTCTTCCATGCTTTCAATAAGTTCAATCATGTTTTTCTTATTGTTTAGAGGAATTTCTAATAGTTTCAAATAGAAATCAGGTTTTAAAGTGAATGGGTTTTTCTGAAAACTTTTCTAACCGCATTATTAATCGAGGTTATCATGCGTTCTTGAATTGTCTCAGTTCAACTGAATCATAAGTTTTTAATTGTATAAGAACAATCAATTATGAAATAGATATTTTCTTAGATCACAAAGAATTTCATATCGATATAGGGAAACACCCCGATGCCCTAGTATTTACATTATTGATTTAAATCAGTTATTATTATTATTCTTGTTAACAATCACCAAGCAAAAGTATTTTTCTTCTTCACCCAAATTGTTCTTTAATTATATTGTCTTTGAATTTACCCTGCTCCTTGTGGTTCGACCTCGGTACTCCGAGAATTATATTGCTACGATCTCCTGCACTTGGGAGTGAGCAAGCAGCCGCTTTATGGGACGAGGAAGAACCTGCCAACGGAATGCCTTCTGGAATAGAGGATCCTTCGGGAAATGCAAAACCGTCCTCTACCACCATGATTTGCCTGAGCCGAGGATCACGAGGCCTGATAACATGCTTTGGGACCGGGAACAACTTCTGGGCTGGATCGCATCTGAGGATCTTGTGAGCAGCCCTGACTTGATTGTCACCCTCGTTCACGAAAGCGTCCGACCTAAGTACGAATTGCAGATCCTCCTTGTTGACCAGGCTAAAATGACGCGCGAAGGCGTGCGGATCTATAAAGAGAAAACAAACTCCTATCATCAGCTGAACAAAACAGGTTTACAACAAAGCAAAAAAAAAAAAAAAAAAAAAAACTGGACCCTCTCCTACTCCAAGTACCCTACCTGGCTCTCCCTCTGTTGTCAAACAATGGAGACCATCGTGCCATTCCCCTGACACGATGAGAAAATCAAGGTTCAGCCCCTTGCTAGAATCGGGGAGACACTGGATTAGACGGACCCTATCGTCCCTCGTCTTCATATAGTACGTCTTGCCCTTCAGGTGTTGGAGGTTATAGCACCAGTTTACATCATGGTGGGTTAACCCCAACCCCAACTTCTCATTCAAGGTGTCTACGCACCCTAGTATCCTAAACATATTGACAGCGCATTGGGTGGGAGCTAAACGGAAGTGCCTAAGGTAGCTGCTCGTCACCGGCCTCATTGGGATTCTCATGCCTCCCTCTAAAAAGGCTATTATGGGGATAACCACTTCACCCTCGTTCCTCCTAATGTACCACTCCCCTTCCTCACAGTACCTCAAGCCTACATTGCGGGGTATCCCGTGATCAGCGATGAATTTCTCCATCGCCTCCTCAGACTCGACTAGCTTCTTAAATTTACCCATCCCCAACAACGACTAAGGGACTCAAGAAAGAATGAAGGGAAGAAAGGAAGCAGAGAAGAATTTGTGCTAGAGAGAGAAGAAGACTTACAGGAATGAGGAAAACCTCCTCGGACAGGCTTTTTATGCTGGAAAGGAGCGCTCATTGGTATGGAGATTTGACCGGATTCAAAGTATGTGCACCAGGGTCCTCGAGTGCACAAATGAGGAGGCAAATCGGTTCAGACAAGTATTTATATCCTCAATTAAGGATAAACTAGGTGGAGTTTCCCGCCCATAAAGGCAGGAAATCCCCACCGACCGATTATCATCACACCGTTGAACGTGGGGAGTATGGAGCCGTCAGAATTTAATGCGGGCATTTAATACGGGTGCGCACCGTATATCGAGGTGCCAGAAACGTGCACTGGGCAGACGAAAAGACCCCGACGCTGACATAGGCCACTGATTGGGCGAGTTGTGACTAAGGCCCGAGGGCATCAAAATCCTCCTCCTCGTTCGAGGATCTGGACAGCAGCATTTTGAGGGGCTATTGTGAGGCCTAAATAATCTGGTGACCCCGGCCCAACTTGTATTCGGCCCAGGGCCTATGCCGAGGATGAAGTAAATCCCGAGGAAGGAGTGTGAAGGTCTGAACGGCCAGGAATCCCGCCGAGGACGATCCTGCCCTCGGCAACCCGAAGCCGACACGTCAGCCATAGCAGCATGGCTGGGGAACACGTCCAGGATAAGCTGTCACCTCCACACTGAATGCCCCCACCTAACTCCACGGCCACATTAATGAAGATGCGACCTCTGGCCAGGGCTGCCTTGGTTGCTGCGACTCACAGGAGTCTGATAAAGTGGCTGATGGGACAGGCGGTCAGAGGGGAGGGGCGTGGATGATCAACAAGTGGAGGAAAGAGGTTGTGAGAAAAAGGGACTATATATAGGAAGAAGAAGGAGATCAATGGGGGGATTTCCTCCCCGAAAGGAGCCCCCGGAAGCAAGGCCATTACCGAGCTCCTCGGACCGGCGCCGAGGACAGATTTAGGAAGAAAGCCTTGGCCGGCCGGCCTTCAACGAACACTACACTGGACGTCGCCTGCTTGCTGGGGCCAAGCTCTTCAACCCACTCTCTACAAATTCATTGTAATGGGCTAAATGGGTTTGGGTCCACTCTCTCAATAACAGCAGTGCTTAATACTGGTCCCTACAAGTGAAATTCTCTTCTTAGAAAATCTTTTTTTAAAATACATAGTAAAACAAATCTGAATTTTTGTTATCAAAAATCATTCTTTTAAATATAACAAAACAGATCTGAGTTTTTATCATCAAAAACCACCTTTTCTTTTAATACTACAAAACAAATATGATATTTTGACAAATCAAAATCATTTTTTTTAATCAATAAAAACATATATGATTTTTTTAAAACAAAAGAAGAGACTTCATTCATAAATACAAAGAAGAGACTTCATTCAAAAATAACATATTAGCTTGAGCTTTAAATTAATGTTAATATAAAACAATATAATACCCTCTCGCTGATAAATTTGGAAATATATATATATTTTTGTAATTTTTAATTAAATAGTATTTTTTCATTCAACCCAACTCAACCCCATCCCCGTACCTTTTTCTTCCTCCGATCACTCAACGCAGGCCTAAGATCTCCTCCAATGTGAGAAAGCTAGTCACGTCAGGGCATGCTGAAAGGGAAATAGATGTTGAAGAGGTTGAAAGAAAATTGAGGAGCTAGAAACAACCATTATTTTTGTGTTGTCATCTCAATCCTTATTCTGCATTTTTTTTCCCTATCATTATTAAATGAAAAGTAGACACATGTATTTTCTATATAATTATTCTCGTGTATGAGAAACTTAAAAACACTTCTTTTTTTTTTTTTTTGAAAGGAAAGACCTTTTTTGGGTGCCAAAATCCAAAAAATAAAATGCAATTACTTTTCTTAACGAGTTTTTTTTTTTTTTTTTTCAAAAGTTGTGTTGGGTGGGTGGGGGAAGACGCCCCTATTACTCTCATTTCTTGAAAGTTTGAAGAAGAGGATGGTAGAGGAATGAGAGGGAGGGAGAGGAGATGTGAATGATTATCATTTTCTCTTATTAAGATTTTTTAAAATGGACAAAGTTTTGTTACAAATTTGGTTGACTACAACTTATCTATATATCTATATATCTATATATATAATAATAGGTGAAGCAGAGAGAGTGTGAAATTGAATTCCAAATTAGAACTCTAATTGTGTGCCACGTGTACACACCAAATTAGAATTCTAATTTTGTGCCATGTGTCTAGAATCTGAAATTGAAGTTGAATTTTGCATCATGTGGCTAAATGTATGTGGGCTCATTCTTTTTAAAACCACTTCTATGTATCGGGTCAAGTGAGTTACTATACTAATTAAGTTTTTTTTCTTGATTTTGCAGTCAAACGTGAAAACCAAAGAGATTAATATCAGTGATAAGAACTTGGTTTGGGTACATTAAAACCACTTCTATATATCGGGTCAAGTGAGTTACTGTGCTAATTAAGTTTTTTCTTGATTTTGCAGTCAAACGTGAAAACCAAAGAGATTAATATCGGTAATAAGAACTTGGTTTGGGTACATTGCATAATTTCCAAAAAAATAGCAAAGCCAAAGTTTGTATCTTTGTTATAAATTGCTTACAAAGTTTGCATCTTTACATTTGCACCGAGTTTCGGATTAAAGTGCTTTCTTCTTGATTTTGACACTGGGTTTTGTTTACTATTCACTTACAAAGTTTGCATCTTTACATTTGTTATAAATTGCTAATATGTGATTAGATGCACATTATGCCTAAAATTCACTATCCTTATATTTGGCTTTTTGTTCAGGTTTGACACCTATAACAATGAAGAAAGCACTGCTGTGGACCAATGGATGATACTTTTTGCAGGCTGCAAAGAAACTTAATGATCAATGGAATCTCACGCGAATTGGAGATGACTTGGCTGTAGATGTCTGGATGGTAGATGTGAGTCACTTTATTTTTAAAATTTTCAGTGAAGGTAAAGGTTATGAACAATGTAAATTTTTCGGAGAGAGATTTATTATTCTATATTTACGCAAGTTTGGTCGCCTTCTTGGAGTGGATCACTCCACCCTGTCTTTCTACTGGAATTTTTTATTCAGATTGTTACAATTTAATCCGAAATTTTATTTGAATTTTCCTATTGTTGTTACTATCATATATTATCATTCCAATTGTTCAATTAGAATCTGAAATTGGAGTCTAATTTTACTATACATGTGTACAATCTAATTATTTTTAATTTTGCTGTCATATGCAGAAGCCAATGGGATGAAATTAATAACACATTAAACACTCATGTTTTGGGAATCGGTAGTACCAATCTAAATCCATTGGACCTGCTTCGTGATAATACAACTATGAAGGATGTATAAAAACACGCACAAACCCATCTCTCTATAAAAAGAGATTGGAGAGAATTTCTTTTATCAGTCATGGAACTTCAAAGGTTTTTTCTTCACACAAATGCCCATCATGTTACAAAATGACCCATCGTAAAACTACAAAATGAGTACAACTCTGAAGGGTTTTTTATTTTATTTTATTTTATTTTTTTTAATTTTAAAATTTTTAAGCTACGAAAATTTCAATCACCAATAGAGATTGAAGGTTCAAAAGCATGAATGGATCTTTTGGATAAACATTGTCACTAAGGTTCATCTTTCTGTGTAAAATATATATACTGCTATGTTTTGTTAATGAAATTTTCTGGTTAATAATATGAATTTAGACTTAACTGAGCCTTTTAAACATGAATAAACTCATGTTTAATAATATATCCATTCCTGTGCGGTAGCACGGGGCTACATACTAGTATATAATAACAGGTGAAGCTGAAAGAAACTTAAATTAGAATTACAAATATGAGACCACATTTCTTAATTTTAAAATCAAATGTGGGACCACATTATAAATATTTATTTAAATGAGTCATTAAGTACAAAAACCAAATGTGGGACCATTTGAGTTAGTGGAGCTCAAATACGTCTATACGTCATTGTCCAAATAGGTTAGAAATCAATTGAGTAAGCACGTTAGTTTAATTTTTTTTAGGGTAAACCACGTTCTTAGAAAAGAAATAATAAAATGAGAACAAGTTGGCCTTCAAGAATAGAAAAAGGTTATATATATAAGAAAAACACCGACGAAATTTTTGACCATAATCAGTAAAATACACGCATGAGATGCTTTTTGTTTTGTTTTTGTTTTTGGCAAAGAATAGACTGTAGCTTTACAGAGGAGAAAATCAAGAACAAAACAGCTCAAAGTGGGCCACATCATTGAATACGTCAAGACTCAAGAGAGAGAAGTGATGGTTGAGAAATTGGAAGATTACAGATTACTCATGTGAGTCATGTCAAATGGTCTGGATTCTGGAACACAGGATAGGTCATTGGCTAACCAGAAAATACAGAACTTTATTGAACGTCAATATTTTTTTCTCAAAAAAGTTATATGGGCCTTATACAAGAAATTTTTTTTTGAGAAGCCCTTATACTAGAATTTAACTCAACTGATACCCGCAATATTTCTAATGAATGCATTCAGGATTTTAATCATCCACCTCAATTAATGATGTATAAAAAATAATATTTAAGAGTTTTCATGCATGTGATTCCCATGAAATATATTGTAAAACATAACTGATAGACTCATTATAAAAGCAAAATTGTTCTTTTCGATCTTCTTGATGTATTGTTAATTGGTTTGTAAAAAAGTTGACTTCATAGAAATATAATTGGCCTCCATCTATCAATCTTAAAACAGTAGATTCCTACAATCAAAAACAAGTATATGATCCTAGAATAGGGTTATTTATCTCATTGTGAGATAATAATAGACTAAAGAGAGAGTCCAGCTCAAAGATAACATCTTAACATCCTTTGTTTCATGTGTGTGTTTATCTTGCTCATGTTAGCAAGATTATTTGACAAAGAAGCCTCTTAATTTAAATTAAATGTATTTAGCTTGAAGAGGTTTCAAAATTTTGGAAACTTTCGAATACATATGATGTATTGCAAATTTTTATAAATATGATGTTGTACAATGTTAATCAAATAAATTTTATACCCTTTATTTTCTTAAAATAAAAAACTCTAAGGCTAGTAAAATTAATGTGTTTTTATCATATAATTTATTAATTAATAAAATAATTAATCTATTTTATTATAACTTAAAAGTGCCTCACTAATTAATAACATTATATATATATATATATATATATGTGGTAGGTATAGAATAGTTAGTAATGGTCTTTTATCAAAAAAAGAAAAGAAAAGAACAGTTAGTAAAAATTTGTGCACATTAAAATATTAAAAAAAAAAAATAGAAAAAACCCACCTGTCCTTTTCATTTCCTCCACACTCACATTGATTCAGAAAACCAGTGGATAAAGATAAAGCGAAAAATACCCAACTCTCTCTCTCTCTCTCTCCCTTTCTCTCTCCTCCTCCTCCTCGCGATCCAATACCCTCAAAACAATTTTTATATATTAAATTTTCCAATTTGGGTTTCCTCAAAAATTAAATAATATATAAAAAAAAAATTAAAGCTTTTGTTATAATATATATACATAATAAATTAATCTTGCTGACGAGGATGCTTTTCATTTTGTGAGAGTTTGGGATTTCCAGATCCATATAGCTTTCTCTAACCCTCAATCTCAAAAAGGTATTTTTCGTTTCTTTCATTTTTTATTTTATTTTAAATATAAATTTTTGTTTTTTTAGGATCATGGGGTTTTGTTGTTTGATCTCTGTTGATCTTATTTGATTCTGTTTATGAAGATTGATTTTTGCACTGTTTTCTGAATCCTGGGTTTGCGTCTGTTTTTAATGTAAATTTTTTTCTTTGATTTGCTATATTCATTGTGCCTTATTTGATTCTGAGTTTTTTTTTTTTTTAAATTTATTTTAATATCTAATTAAATTAGGGTTTGGTTGATTTGGTAATTAAAAGTTGGGATTAAGTTGTTTGCATGTGGGATATGCAATTTTCAGAAAGTGAAGAATTTTGTTTGTTGAGCTATGGTTAATTCATGTTCTCAAATTTTGGTTTATGCCCAGATAGTCATTTTCAGTTTATGTTAGCTATTTTTGTTTGTTGAAGGTGGAAAGGCCATTGCCCAGTGGTACTCATGCCAAAGCATGCTTTTTTGTGTGTGTATATATATATATATATTTATTTATTTGTATACTGAAAGTATAGCAGAAGAGTTAATCTTTTATCTCTCGTGAATGATTATATAATTATATAATAAAAAAAACCCTGAATGATTATATCATAATTGGATTAGCAATAACATGAGAAATGATTAGGATATAGAAGATAATGTTGGTGCAAGCTCCTATGTTAATATGAATTGTATATATGAATATTAATGTTAGAGGTGTTTATACTCTTGTGGATTGCTGTTTGTATTGTGACAATGGTTTGCTATGACTTTAACCCTTGCAAAGCTTGAGAAGCATGGCCAAATGTTCGATGGTTTCAGTTAATTGCATTTTGCCAATAATGTTGACTCATTATTTTTTTGATTAGTATGTAATGTAATTTTATTAAAAATAAAATATGCTTTATGTTCACGATGATGAACACAAAGTGTCAACAAAGTACAAAAAACTTAAAAAGGAAAATCTAAGAGAAACTTGAAACTCTAAAATAGAAGAGCAATGTGTGAAACCCCAAGTCCGGGACCAATCAAAAAGAGTACAAGAAAACAAAGTTTTCAATTGATCCAAGTAGCTCTCCAACTCTTCAAAAGTATGTCTATTCTGCTCCTTCCAAACAAGCCACATCAAACAAGCCGGAACCATGTTCCAAATATCCGAGCCATGTTTACCAAAGTAATTTCATCAGCTAAATGGCATAACCTACCGAATCCCAAAACATCTGAAGCACATCTCCCCACTAAGCAGAAGCAGTATCAGTGGATTAAAAGGTGATCCATCGTTTCCCCATTGCTTTAGCATAGACAACACCAATTAACCAATGACAAACCCCTCTTTTTGAGGTTATCCAAAGTAAGAATCTTTCCCAATGCTGCTGTCCACAAAAAGAACGACACCTTCTTGGGAACCTTGATGAACCAAATACCTTTGCTAGGGAAAGGAACAATAGTAGCACCATGAATCTCCCTGTAAAAAGACTGGGTATAAAAAATGCCATTCCCCTTAAGACACCATCTCATCTTATTCACCCCTCCCCCCTAGGAACCCAAGAATAAATGAAATCAAAGAAAGAGAAAACAACATCCATCTCCCAATCATGAAAGGCCTTGTGAAACCTCAGGTTCCAATTTCTTGCCTCCCCATCTGGTTGAGAGTCCAACACATCAGAAATAAAAACATCCTTCTCCGCTGAACACTCAAACAGATTAGGGAATGGTAATTTTAGTGGGAGGTCCCCAGCCCAATGAACCCGCCAAAACTGTATATGGTTGCCCTCTCCAACATTGAAAAAGCCACATGCAAAGAGAATATGTTCCAACCTTCCCATACACTCCGCCATAAGCTACACCCATGAGTTCCCCTGCCAACTTTAGTACACCAATCCCCCCTATCCTCCCCATATTTAGAGACGTTCACTTGCCGCCACAAATGGGAAACTTCATGCCCAAACCGACATAGCCACTTACCAAGCAAAACTTGGTTAAAATGCACAAATTTCCTAATCCCCAAACCCCTTGTCTCAATATGTAAACAAACCTTATCCCAAGCCAACAAGGAATATTTGAACTCCTCCTCTGACTCCTTTCCAATTTATCAGCCAGAGACTTAGGAATGGTGAATGAGGATAAAAAGTATGCAGGAAGGTTTGAGAGAGTGGACTCTAATAATATAAGTCTACCCCCCTTAGACAGATAAAGTCTCTTCCAGCCCGACAATTTCCGGTCCACCTCCTCCAAATTAGGATTCCAAATCAAGATTGCCTTATAGTGTGCACCTAAAGGCATTCCCTAATATGTCATTAGAAAACTACCAATTTTGCAGCAGGGAATATTAGCTAGTGCAACCAAATTACTTGCTTCCCCAACCAGAACTAATTCACTTTTTCCTACATTAACTTTCAAACCAATAAGAGCTTTAAAACAGATTAAAACCAGTCTGATATATAACAAATGTTCACTAGGGGCATCACAGAATAGAATGGTGTCATCTGCTATGTGAAATACTCACCCCCTCAGAATTATTAAGCCCCACATGAAAGCCACGAATGAAACCTTTCTCAGTTTTCTTCAATAGTCTACTACACTTCCATGACCAACAGAAATAAGAGAGGCAACAAAGGATCTCCGTGTCTCAAACCATGAGTGCTACCAAAAGAGTTAGCAGGAGAACCATTAACCAGAACAGAAAATTTAGCAGTGGATTTTCTGTGTGGAGAAACCATCCTTTTTCTTCTATTTTGGATTTTCTTGATTTTTGTAATGTTCGTTTTTGATTTGTTCACCCCTGTATATTCCCTGTGTACTTGGGTGTTTCTCACTTTTTGATATCAATGAATCTTTATTACTTATCAAAAAAAAAAAAAAATCTAGCAGTGGATACACAAAAATTCATCAAGCTCCTCCATCTCTCCCCGAAACCCATCATTTCCAACAGATAAAAACAACGTATGTTAACTCACATGATCACAAGCCTTTTATCTATCCAGTTTACAGATCATGCCCGGAATACAACTTTTCAATTTGCTACCTAAGCACTCGTTAGCAATAAGAACTGAATCCAAAATCCGCCGTCCAGCAACAAAAGAATTTTGAGATTCAAAATTGAGATTGTCCAAGACCGCCCACAATCTATTAGCCAACAACTTATACACACTTCCTACTAGGCTAATAGGCCAGAAGTCCTTGATATTCACAGCATTATGCTTCTTTGGAATCATTGCAAGGAAAGAGGCATTAAGCGATTTATTAAAAACACAGTGTCTGTGGAAGTCAGCAAAGAAAGCCAAAACATCCCATTCCACCACCCTCCAGCACTTTTGAATAAATGCCATAGTGAAACCATCTGGGCCTAGTGCTTTATCACCCTTCATCTCGTTCAATACCATAATGATCTCCTCCATAGAAAACTCTCTCTCTCTCTCTCTCTCTCCAGAATTTGCTTCTCATGAATACAATCAAAATCCAACCCGACAATTCTCATTATTATATCACTATTTACATAAATCACCCAAGTTAACAATTGAAGAAGTTTTTAATACGTTGCAAATTTTTATCATCAATGACGTGAATAATTTGTTTATGGAATAAGTGACTTTATATGAATATCCATTGTGATGGTCTGATCTTGATACTTGTGACATGTAAATATAACAGAAAAAGTTATAGATGAGTTCACCTGAATAGTGGTGGCACTCCAAAATATTGCAGTCCTGCAATCCTTATATGATCCATATTAGTTAATAAATAGATGATAAGTGCAATACTTAAAACCCTTTTGCAAATACAGTGGTTTAGCTTGTAATTAGATTTCACTGTCTATTGCTACACATTTTGGGCTGAAGTGTGATCTTCTTGTCTTTGCTGATGATTTACTATTGGAGTAGGTGTGAGATTGTTAGAAAGAACATGTCCCAATACCAAGGGGATGATGCTGAATACATGGCTGATGAATATGAAATGGAAGATGTAGATGATGAGATGGATGATGAGTTTCGTGGTAGAGACATGGCTGGCTCAGAGTCTGATGTTGATGAATACGACCACGCGGTTTGTGTTTCTACTCATATCCCTTGTGAGATCACATATATGTATAGCTTAAATGAATTTAAGCATGGTCATGTTGCCATATGTTAGTGTAGAATATATATTTCTTTTTAATTATTTTGGTTTTTGTTGGGTAAAAGTATATTATGAAAGTGAAGTAGCCTTTTCTTAGGCTAATGAGTACATGGAATAACTTTCTGTCTCTGGTGCAGAATAGCAAAGCAGCTGATACTACTGCTGCTCAAGCTAGAAGTGGAAAAGATATCCAGGGAATCCCTTGGGATAGGCTTAGCATCACTAGGGAGAAATACCGGCAAACTAGGCTTGAACAATACAAGAACTATGAAAACATCCCTCAGTCTGGAGAGGGGTCTGGGAAGGTAAATTTTTTGGGGTGATTTTCATTTTTATAGATCAACTTATTATATGACTGGGTTGATAATTGTAATTAAACCGAGTAAATTGATTTATACAAAAAAAAAAAGAAAAAAAAAGAGTAAATTGACAAAATTATCCTTTTTCTTTATTTATTTTATATTCTTTTTCCCTATTGTTTAAAATCCATTTTAAACAGGATTGCAAAGTTACAAAGAAAGGGGGTTCATATTATGAGTTCAGGCGGAATTCAAGATCTGTGAAATCAACCATTCTTCATTTTCAGGTCAGGTGAATGAAAGTTATTGTAATAACCTGTAGGCTATTTTTTCCCTTGTCGTTGTGAGTTCAGTGATTCTTTTTTGCGATTCTGGCTGTCATAAAACTGTTTTGCCTCACCTTATTGATCCTCTTATTACCGTAATTTGTTTGAATGAATTAATCTCATCTCTTTGAGTAACAATTCTTTGTCACACATTTGATAAAACGGGTTACTTGAATTGATGTGCTGACATGGACACCAGAGACGGATTAAACACACACAGACACATAGGCATAACACTTTCTGGAAAATACGACTTTTGGTATGATTGGCCAACCTACATTTTTATTGTTTGGTGATGCAGTTGAGGAACTTGGTTTGGGCTACCTCAAAGCATGATGTCTACCTTATGTCTCATTTTTCTGTCGTCCATTGGTCCTCCTTAAATTGCAGCAGGCAAGAAGTTCTCAATGTCTCAGGGCATGTTGCGCCATCGGAGGTGGGTGTTTGGGATATGATATTTGGTTTGAAAAACAACCTTGGTTTTGTATATATTTAATGTACTTAATGTTCTTCTTTTGATCTTGAATTATGCTCTTCCATGAAATCTATCTAATCTATTTTCTCCCACAGAAACATCCTGGAAGTTTGTTGGAGGGATTTACCCAGACTCAAGTGAGTACTCTCTCTGTAAAAGATAAGCTACTAGTTGCTGGAGGATTCCAAGGAGAACTTATTTGTAAGGTAAGTTTCATAGTATTCTGTGTGTGTGTGTGTATAGATAGATAAGTTGAGTTTTTGGCTCCAAGGGGAGGGGGAACGGGAGATTTGAACTAGTGACCCTTCGCTTCATGAGGCATGGTCCTCAGCAATTGTGCTATCCTTGACTTAAAAGGCAGTCAGAGATATTACAGACTGAATAAGCATTGCCGCTGCAGTTGCAGTCAACCAATGTACATGGTGACTGCACATACTTGGCTTTGGATAGTTACTTGTGCAGTAACAATTTTTTTTTATTGGCATTCCTTGGAGTGACCTAGTAATCAAGCCATCCTTAAATAGAATACTGATACAATACGAAGAAAACTTCTAAATTTTGAGAATGGACTAAGGTTTTCCATTAGGCTTTTGATAACTGCTATCATCCAGCCACTCTATCCCTTTTAAGAGTTATTACGTTGCAATATGAACATATCATAAAACTTTGGGCTAAATGTAATTCTCTTTTATTTTCTTTTTCACTGGCTTACAGCATCTGGATCGGCCTGGAGTTAGTTTTTGTTCCAGGACAACTTATGATGACAATGCTATCACCAATGCTGTCGAGATTTATATCAGCGCCAGGTATTTATTTGCCCCTTGTCTTGGGGGTGGAACTGTGAACTTCCAAAATAAACCTAATTGAACTTGTCTTCTTCAATTTCAGTGGTGCAGTTCACTTTACAGCTTCAAATAATGATTGTGGAGTTAGAGACTTTGATATGGAGAAATTTCAACTTACTAAGCACTTCCGGTATCCTTGGCCAGTGAATGTGAGCCCCCTATATTGTATTTTCTGGCTATTTATATCAATAGTTGGACATTTTGTAAATCTTGGTTGTAAATGTATTGATGACATGGGTACCAAGTTTTACATGCTTCACATCATATCTCATGACATGCATGCAGATCATGTTTACCTACAACGTGGAGCCATGGATTGAGATATGTACTTCGAATATAAGTATATCGTTTACTTATTAAGAAAAAAAATAAGTACTTTTATGTCATGACTTGTCCAATCAATGGAATATTGAAACAAAAAATAGTGGATGGAGGGAATGTATTGGGATATCTGTCTTGGTAACAATGGTTTGACTTGTAATGATGAGAATATTTTGCCAAGGCTCAATTGATAGAATCATATCACATCATTTTGTTTGCCTGGCCATTTCATGCATTTTTGTTTAATACATAATCCTTTGGTAGTTATTTGGCTATGTTGCCAATAGTTTTATAACTTAATTGGCACCTCCTTGTGTTTCTAATGGGTGACATCTAGGTTTAAATCCCTGACCCCCAACCATTAAATTATAAAATTTAAAAAAAAAAGAGGTATTTGGCCATGTTCCTATACTTCTTGTAATTCCGCTGGACAAGATGATAATTGTGTAAAATGATGACTAACTCTTTGGGGCATGGTTGAGATGGTTGTGGTTAAGACGCATTATATCTCCTTTTCTGTTTACCAGTATTAGTAGTTTGGATTGCATGCAGAGGTTTATGATATGAGACATGGCAAATTATATTATTATTAGTCTTGGCTCCATTGGGCCACATTTGACTGGGAGAGCCAAACACCTTGATGTTGCTAGATCATGGCTGAATTGCAAACTATTGCCACTTCATGTCACTAAGTAAAAAAGTGAATGCTCCAGATTGTTTTTACATGCTTTTGTCTGCTACTTGCAGCATACTTCTCTGAGTCCTGATGGTAAACTTCTTACAATTGTGGGAGACAACCCAGACGGTATGCTGGTGGATTCCCAAACTGGAAAGGTACTCTTTGTTTTTGATTTTTTGTCCGCTAGACTTGTTACTATCCATCTGTCGCTGCTTTGATGTTAAGCATGTGTAATTTGAATTTTGATTCTTGTAGACGGTCACGTCCTTGTGTGGGCACTTGGATTTCTCGTTTGCATCAGCATGGCACCCTAGTGGTGTCACTTTTGCAACTGGAAACCAGGACAAAACCTGCCGGGTTTGGGATGTCCGAAATTTATCCAAGTCAGTCGCTGTTCTGAAGGGCAACCTTGGAGCCATTCGATCAATACGCTATACTTCTGATGGTCAGTATATGGCAATGGCAGAGCCTGCTGACTTTGTACATGTCTATGATGCAAAAAATGGATATGAGAAGGAACAGGAGATTGATTTCTTTGGCGAAATATCTGGCGTATCATTCAGTCCAGACACAGAGTCTCTTTTTATCGGAGTGTGGGATCGTACGTATGGTAGCCTCCTTGAGTATGGTAGATGCCGGAACTACTCATACCTTGATTCTCTAATTTGAGTAGAATGTGAAACCTGCAAATAAGTGTGTTGGTGTTGCTGATTACTTTTCAGCAAAATTGAAAAACCTAGTATCATATCATGCAGTTGGAAAAGGGGGTAGTTGTATATTTTTTATGTTGTGCAATGTAGCAAAGTTGTTCTCTTTTGGTGTAAGTCTGGATTTTCATCATAAAGTGTGTAAAAGGGAGGGAATGTACAGAAGGCTAGAAGGCAACGATTGTGGCAACAAGGGAAAAGAAAACCAGTGGGTCTTAGGGTAGATGGCTGGATACTATCCTTCATGTATGTTAGAAATTTACTTTATGAGAACCGAGCTTTGTGGTGCTTACCAATGATGTGGGCTGTTTTCTTTCTCATCATCCCAAATGTTGGTTCTTTCATCTCCCAATTCTGACTTCAATATAGCCGAGTGTGTCCCCAATCTTGTGGTGCCTACCAAAGATGTGGGCTGTTTTCTTTCTCATCATCCCAAATGTTGGTCCTTCATCTCCCAATTCTGACTTTCAATATAATAGCTCAGAGTGTTCCCCATCTTGAAGTAGGTTCGCTTAGACCAGCTGAATTCCTTTTGAAGGAGCTCAGCTTTACTTACCTATTTTATTTTATTTCCTTTTCTCTATAATAAAAATGTAAGCATTGGTTTGAATCATCCAGCTGCATTATGATGCTACATGATCGTTCTTCTTATGTTCTCAAGTGTACATGTGAACTTTTTGGTAAAAATGTATTTGTTAAAGCAAATGGAGCATGAATATCTTCGATTCTGTGCATATATATACATTGAATGGAACCATTTTCACAATGTCAATGAAAATAAGTTATTCCAAAAGTGGAGACAATGCATTTACATTCACTGAATAGAACTTTTAGAGTTTAAAAGTGAAGTATAATTAGAGTCGTGAATACAAGCTTGTGAATTGTGAACTGCTTAAAAAGGTTACTATTTTGTTTTATAGTGAAAGAACGATTGGAATTAGTAAACAATAGCAATGTAGGGAAAGTCATAAAAGATTTATGGCAAAATGTTTGGTGATAAATTTAGAGGACTAAAGTGAAGTGGTTGAAATAGTATAATCAAAGTCACAAGAAAGGCGGTTTGCATGATGAATTGATAAAAGAGTGTTTTGGTCTTAGTCTAGTTTATTAGGTGCACCCTGAGTTGTTGTTAGTGCTAATAAGTAATAATAAATAATAATGCATTGTTTGTGTGAAAGCAAGATTGGTATACCACATCTGGTGGGCCATGATTTAGCTATGCATTTATTTATTTATTTAGCAAATAGCGGTGCATCAAATGGTGTAGATGCAGAGATAATCGAAAATAAAAAAGAACTCAACAATACAAATAGAATTAGAAGATGCACACTGGATTAGATAAATGTGAGCAGCAAATTAAGCATCACATAGCAGGAGAGACACAATTGACTATATGCATTAAGAAATCCAAGAATCTGGACATCTAATCAGCAAACACAAATAGAATTAATGACAATGGAGAATTAATGACACGTGTTACGTAACGCCACTACCCTCAAATCTAATTAACTTGAAAATAATTTTAGTAATTTTTTTTTTTAGAAAGAACATCATGAGATTTCGTTAAGGAAATTAGCCGTAATCGGTTGAAAGTACAGATTGAAGGTGTGAAGGAATATCCTCCATCCACACCATAAAACCTCTAACATGTCTAGCATGTTTAGTTAGGTTGTGAGCAACAGAATTACCAAGCCTAATAACATGAGAAAAGGAAATACAGCAGCTGGTTTATATGGTGGCTTTAGCCGAGGCAAGAATATGACCAAAAGGGGAGAAAGAAACATCCTCGCTTATGAGGCTCTTAATCAGAGTCTCAGAATCGCCTTCTAGGATAAAAGATGACAAGCCAAGTTCAAAAGCAAAAGAGATAGCTCTTGCCGCTGCCAAGGCTTCAAAAATATCCAAAGAATATGGGAGATGCACCAATTCAGAGAGGGAAGCTATGGCCTGTCTCAGCGAGTTGCGAATCACAATGCCCAGGCCAGCTTTTCCGATATCCTTAAAAGTTGCTCCGTCGAAGTTTACTTTGAGTTTATCTGCAGGTGGGGGACTCCATCTGACCCGAGGTTGAACACGAGTCGAGGACTGAGGAGTTGAAACATGATTTGCTCGGTGAAACTCCATTAGTGCTTGCTGGGCATTCTAAGCGACTTGGTTGGCGGGGTAGTCCTTGTTGGTGGTTCTGAGCTGGTTCCGACAATACCATACAGACCAGAGGATCATTGCCAGCAAGTTTACATTCTTCCCTTCTTCATGAGCAAATATGATGAGGTCCGAAACTGTTTGGAAGCTTCGGTCATGGTGAAACTGTAATTCAGGAATAGAATCCCAAACTGTCAAGATTGCCGAGCACTCCCAAGAGCATGCAGTACACTCTCCACACTCAAATTACAATGGTCGCAGGTATCATCATGGAGGATTTTCCTTCTCATCATATTTTTCTTTACCGGGATTGCCTCTCTACAAGATCCCATAGGAAATTCTTGACCTTATTTGGGACTGACAAACCCCAAATAATTTTCCAAACTCCTCCATCTTAAGTCGGGTTGGCAGTGATGGGCTGGACTGCGTTTTCGTTGGTAAGTAAATCATAGCCAGATTTCACTGAATAAAAACTAGAAGATGTGTATGGCCAAACTAGCTTGTCCTCAATATAGATGCGACATAAAGGAATACTCGTTATTAATTCGACCTCTTGAGAGCTAAATAAACCTTGTAGCAAATCTGAATCCCATTGTTTAGAGACCGGGTCTATGAGATCATATACTTTTATTTCCTCAAACCCAGTCACAGGAGAGGATAATATTCTTGGTTGCTCCAAGGATGGAAGCCAGGCATCATTCCAAACCCCGATAGACTCCCCACTACCCACTCTCCATCTCGCATCGTTCAAAAGGACATCACAGCCCTTTGAAACAACACTGTCCATAAACCACAGTTTTGATAAGCACTTCTCTCCCTACATAAACCACAGCTTTTCAATCTCCATGCATAAACCCACCGGCAGTTTGAAACAACTCATGGTATATGTTGGGATGACTTAGACCACAACTTTGATAAGCACTTCTCCCCCTGCTTGGGCAATAGTTTTTCTTTCCACCCCTGTATTTTCTTCCACATCCTCTCTTTTATATTATTAAAACTGGGTTTCTTGTTTATCCCTACAAGAGATGGCAGCCCCAAATATTGTTCATACTGCTTAATCTCCGGAACCCTCAAAGCAAGCTTTACATGATCTCTTATTGCTTCAAAGGTGCACTTGCTGAAGAAGATAGTAGTTTTGCTTTTGTTGATTTGTTGACCCGAGCTTTGAGCATAAGTATCCAGGATGTCTAGGATTTTTTGGCACTTCTGTGTGGTAGCCCTACAAAACAAAAGACTATCATTTGCAAAAAAATAGGTGTCAAGCGAAGGCTATTTCTACAGAGAGAATAACCCCTAATGTCACCATTGGCTACTGCATTGCTGATGAGACCATGCAAACCTTCTGTGCATAGTAGGAAGAGAAATGGAGACAAAGGGTCACCTTATCTAATGCCTCTAGATGGATGTATCATGCCTTTTGGTTCTCCATTGACAAGAACTGAGTAAGAAACAATTGTCACACACAGCATGATAAGTTTTATCCATTGGACATTGAATCCCAATTTTGCCATGACCGCTTTGAGATATGGCCACTCAACCCTATCATAGACTTTACTCATGTCGAGTTTTATAGCCATGAAGTCATCTTTTCCTTTGTGTTTCTGCATACTGTGGAGAGATTCAAAAGTTACCAAAATATTATCAGAAATAATGCGACTTCTAGTGAAAGCACTTTGGTGTTATATGATAATTTTTGGTAGGATTCTTTTTAACCTATTTGCCAAGACTTTAGAAAAAATCTTATACAAAACATTACACAGGCTTATGGGTATTCAGGGTTTTTATTTTTTGGGATAAGGGTAATGAAAGTGTGATTTAGGTGTTCAGGTAAAGAGGCATAATTTAGGAATTTTAGAACTGACCAGTTACATCATTACTAGTTACATTATTACCAGTTAAATTCCAAAAATTTTGATAGAAAAGAAGGGACATACCATCCGGGCCTGAGGCTTTTAGAAGGGCCATCTATTTTAGGGCAGCTTGAACTTCCCAAGCCATGAAATCTGCCGAGAGCTGAGAATTCATTTCTGCACTGATGACGGGGTTGGTAGAATTGATTGTTGCATTTGGGTTTTGGTTGTGGGTCGAAGTAAAGAGCTCTTGAAAATAATCTATTAAGCACTTGTCCACATCCTTAGGATTTGATCTTTACTAAATAGATGTGTCTTAGATTTTTAGGATTGAATTTTTTTTCATTTTCGTTGCGTGGCTTTGCTGTGAAAAAAATTTCGAATTCTTGTCCCCATTTGTTGCCCATAGGACCTTAGCCCACTAGAACCACAACCGGTTCTCTTTATCAATCAAGTCATTGATCTCCTATTTCAAAGCCCGTATTCTGAAATTGATCCCAGTTCTCATTGCTTCTTCCTCAGCTTTCTTCAAGGAAGCTCTTTTTTATTTTTTTTTTCTAACTCCTTTCGAACATTCCCAAAGTGATCCCGATTCCATTTGCTCAAATCCTTACCTGACTTGAAAATTTTCTTCATTACCTCCATAGATGGATCATCAGTGCACCTTGAGGACCACACGGCTTCAATAATTTCAGTAAAACCCTGATCAAATAGCCACATCTCTTTGAATCAGAATGACTTTACAGTATAAGGGAGCTCCAAACCATCTAGTACAATCCAAAGTGGACTGTGATTAGATGTGTCTAAAGATAGATGGTGAACTTTTGTACCTGCAAATTTCATCAGTGAATCATTGTTAGCAAAACCACGATCAAGTCTCTCCTAAATTGAATGTCCATTTGCAAAGTGTTTTTGCCAGGTGTATTGTGGCCCAACGAACCTGAGATAGCTGCATCTGAGTTTGACTTCTATTGTCGCCTCTTAATTTTTCAGAGCTTTTCAATAATTCTTTAAAGTCTCCTGCACAAAGCCATGGTAAGCTAAATCTATTGTTCAACTGGCAGAGCATATTCCAAGATTCTAACCACTTGTGTGTCATTGGTTCACCGTAAAAGCCCATCAATCTCCATGTATCTTCCTTTCCTTTGTTGATTATGGCATCAATATGGTTTTTGGAGAAAGTTTCTACAGTCAAATCAATCGAGTTTTGCCTATATAAGGCCAACCCTCCCCCCTATTATTTCTCTCCACAAAAAATAAATTTTTGAAGTACAAGTTGCGTTTGATTTCCTTTAACCTAGCTTCATCCGCCCAAGTTTCAGCTAAAAACACAGCGGAGGGATCTTTTTCTTGAATCACTACTTCAAGCTCCTTCTTTGTATTCAAGCTCCTTCTTTGTACATTGGTTCCTAAGCCCACGACAGTTCCAAAAAAAAAAACTCATTGATGTTGGCGGGGCTGCATCGCAGCCTTCACCATTGAATTTTCCTGGCCATTCCCTGCAAAGACCTAACACCTTTTGTTTGGTAATTCGGGTTGAGTCTCCTCTTCATATCTAGTTCTTTTCCTCGAAAAAATGGTTTGCATATGGGACTCACTAGGGTTGAGATCACGTGCAATTTTTTTCCACTTACGTGGGGCTTGAGGATCCGTGAGTGAGCAATCTTGAAAGTTGTCAAGATTTTCACCTAAAATTTCTCCATTAAGCTCCATAGTAATTGGTCGTGTATCAGTTACTGATTTGGAGATATTATTGGTGTCAAACCCCTTAATGGCCGAATCAATAGCATTTAATTGTGATTCAAAATCTTAAAACCTATTATGGGAAGTTTGGAAATTTGTGATTGCATCTGTTACCTCATTAATATAGGTAATGTCTTCAGCCACAGTCTGCACAATAATTGCCAAGAAATCCGGGGTTGTAGAGTTTGAAACGGCTGAGTTAGCAGCAGTAACGTCTTCAATTTAAGGATGGACTGGAAACTCATCGGAAGCTTGAAATTGTTGCGCATCGGCGTGAACATGAGGATTATTTGAGGCTGAGTTCACCGGTTGAGAGCGGCCATAACCATCTCTTGTACTTGAGACAGTGATGAAGGAGACCTTCCCAGGGTTGTAGGGTAGGGCTCGAAGCCAAGCACCGTATTCCTGTTGTTCTAGGTTAAGAGTTCCTTTGCTGGCTAGCTAAGTATCACACTCTTTATTTGCAAGGGAGACCTTACCACACCAGTAGCAGAAGTTTGGAAGTTTTTCGTAATTAAAGGAGATCCAAATGACTTCATTGGCGTTGATAGCAATCTTTCTGCCCCTACACAGAGGTTTTGAAACATCTACCTCCATTCTGACTTGGAGAAAATCTCCCCGACCATCTCCTTTAGGTGTTCAGATAGAGATACAGTACCTATGGTTTCCCCAATTTCAATCGCTGTCTCAGGATCAAGCATACTCATAGGCAATTCATGCAATTGTACCCAAAAAGTTATATTTGTAAACCTCAAATTTCTCGTAGGAATCGAGAAATCATATTGTTGAAAAATGACACGTGCTTATCAAAAGACCTTGGCTCTGTTGCTAGGACCTGTTTTGCAGCAGTTTCAAGCTCGAACACAAAGAGGAGAATGTGATCACTAGCCTCTCTGATTTTGAAATCTTTTCGAGCCCTCCAAAGTGGTTTGAAAATTCTACCAATAGCTTTTGCATTGAGGGCTCTTCTTGTCATAAATTTTGCTGCAAGTACATGTTCTCGGCTAATCAGATTCTTGGATTTCTTTAGATTGATCTTGGCTCCTTCTATATTAGCGAGGGAGAGTTTTTTCCAATCTTTTAGTACGTCTTCCATGGTGCAGAGGTAGAAGACACATGACACTTGATTGGAAAAGAAAAGACAGATTGACAAAGAAAATTGATGACTAAATTGATAGTGTTTCCCACCCCAATAAGGAAAAAAACCAACAAGCCCTACCAATAACCTTGTTATTAGAGGGAGCAAATTATCATTCCGAAGAAGATAACACATGTTCTACTTTCTAGTTTCTTAGTGGAGAGACCATAGAGAGAGAGAAAAAAAAGGGGGATTAGTTAAATCCTAATCTTCATGCATGTTTTCTCACATTTGATTTGAGAGCATTTTAGTGACTTGAGCCCAAAAAATTGTAGTACCCTAATTTTATTTTGTGTACTTTTCTCCGTTATGCAATTAAAGTTATTTCCTTAATGCATTGCTTAGTGAAATTTTGAGAAGAATGGACATGGATGCGTCAAGGACACTTCTACATATGTATATCCCCATTTTGTTAGGAATTATTTTTAATTGATTTTTTTTTATAAATATTTTTAAAATTTTTGATAGCCGTTAGGTTTGACTTAATTTTTCAAGAATCGAGATGTCTAGTGTTGTTCGTGTTAATGTCTGTATCCATGCTTAGAGCATTTGCATTAGCTAGGGCAAAATTTTTTGTCTATTTTAATTAGCATAATTAGCACTTGCACTAGACTGATGCAAATCCTCTCCACATCAGATTATCTATTTTACATTACATTTCATTAAAATATTAATTTTTTAAATTGGTTCTCTTTCTTCACATACAACAAGTCAACAACCATCATCCACTTTTTTTTCTATCATCCTCGTGATATGTAAAGAAATAATAAAAAACTAAATGCAAAAAGAATAGTGTCAATGTAAATTTACAAGCTTGCTACAGTAACCATGTAAATTTACAGTAACCTTGTAAATTTACACAATTATATATTCACTAAGAGCATCCACACCAGTGCTTTTAAAATGCAAAAAGTGACAAAATTTACACAATTTTCCTCTAAAACTACCCACATCAGTGGGTGTAAAAATGTGTATATTTGCGCATTTGCTACAATAACTGTGTATATTTGCACGGTTACTGTAGCTATGTATAATAGTTCTTTATTATTATTTTTATCTCTCCTCTGTCAAACTACTTCATCCCCAACGTTCACAACAACCCAGTAAAACATAAGAGGAAGAAGGAAGAAACCGAGGATAACCACCCAACCACCAATGCAACACCACCACCACCACCGCCACACCTACCACCAACACAAATCATTTGAACAGTTGATAATCCACCACAAAGTTGACTCAAAATCAACGAAAAATTAAACCAAAATCAACACAAGCAATTAGAAAACCCAACTAAAAATCAAGCCAAACCCACTGGAAAACCCAACTCAAAATCAATCAAAACTCACCGGAAAACCCAACTAAAAAACAGTCCAAACCCACTGGGAAACCCAACTCAAAATCAATTCAAACCCACTGAAAAACCATCCCAAACCAAAATCAAAACCAAACCTAACAGAAAACCCACGTGAAAAACCCAATGAGGCCACTACTGCTGCCGATTTGCTGCCACCGATCTGCTACCGCTTTGCTGCTGGATATGTTGCTGTGTGTGAGTGTTTGAGAGAGGAAGATAGTTGAGGGAGGATTGAGAGAGATACTTTTGGAATTGATATTTGAAAGTGAGAGATACGGTTCAGATGAAAAGAGAAAAATAAATGAAATAGAGATGTTAATAAATAATAATAATAAAAAAGAATAAATAATATTATTTAAATAAAGTAGATTGTAAAATAGATAAATTGATGTGTGTGTTTTGGGAAAATGGTATTGTAAAATAGAAAAAGTAGGTTCTTAGTGTAAAATAGACGAAAAATTAGCACTAGCACCAAACTGATGTGAATGCTCCTCACATCATATTACCTATTTTACATTACATTTCATTAAAATATTAATTTTTTAAATTGTTTTTCTTTCTTCACATACAACAAGTCAACAACCATCATCCACTATTTTCCATCATTCTTATGATATGTAAAGAAATAATAAAAAAACTAAATGCAAAATGAATAGTGTCAATGTAAATTTACAAGTTTATTACAGTAATTGTGTAAATTTACATAATTATACACTCACTAATATAGATCATTTTTAGGTTAAATGAATAGTGTCTATTATGCACGTGTGAGCGCTTAAATATTCAAAGAACAGTGGCACATCCAATAAAGAACCGCTACAAGTAATAATGCTACGGAAAAAAGAAAAAGTTAAAGTAATAATGCTAATGCTACGAAAAAAAAAAAAAATCCGTTCAAATGGAGGGGATTGAACCCGACGTGAATCGAACACGCAACCTTCTGATCTGGAGTCAGACGCGCTACCATTGCGCCACGGATCCTATGTTATCATATCTTTGCAATAAATATTTAAGAGGCTTGCATTTGGTTTACTCTGCCAAAAGTTCTACAATACCAATTGAAAGAAAGAAAAAATCTCTGATCCATAAGTAACCAATCAATGAAGTCCAACTCACCTTCCAAAATCCTCCCTCTCTTGATTCCCATCCTCACAATCTCTCCCACTTCCTCATGTCCACCACAATTGAACTACATGATCCTAATTCTTAAACCACACTTGACACTACTACTACTGCTACTAGTCTAGCACAAAATCTCATCTTCAATTTCTCATAATAATCTTAGCATATCTAGACCTCCCCAAATTAAACACACAAATGGCAGCCTCTTCCTCCACCTTGTTCTCCACCCCAACCTTCTCACCTACCCTCCAAAGGCACCACAATTCCCACCTCTCTCCATCCAACATATCCTTCCAAGGCCTCAAGCCCCTCATCACAAGGCTCCCAAAAACCAAGTCAAGCACAAAAGTCATTACCACCACACCCAAAAGAAATGTTGTGAAGGCAGAGCTGAGTGCACCCCTTGTGATAAGCTTGAGCACAGGGCTATCACTCTTCTTAGGAAGGTTTGTGTTCTTCAACTTCCAAAGAGAGAACGTGGCCAAACAAGTGCCTGAGCAAAACGGTATGACCCACTTCGAAGCTGGTGACACTCGTGCTAAAGAGTACGTTAGCCTCCTCAAATCCAATGACCCAGTTGGGTTTAACATCGTGGATGTCTTGGCTTGGGGTTCTATTGGTCACATAGTTGCTTATTATATCTTGGCCACCACTAGCAACGGCTATGATCCCAAGTTCTTTGACTGAAGAATTTTGTCATTTTTCTATCTCTAGCTATGTGCCTGTGCCTGTGCCAGTGCCATCCCTTTGTTGATTTCTGTTTTAATCGCTCTGTAACTTTGGAATTTGTATAGTGTATGTTTTTTAGTTGGGGAGGTTATTTAATTTCTTTGTTATGTTGTTTTTAGTTTTATTTTCATGTATGCTAGCTTTTATATTTTGGTTTGCATGGAGGAGATAATTGGATAAGGGTTGTGCTTTCTCTTTACTGATATTTTATGTCATCTTTTACCTACTTGCTATATATACAGTTGATCTCTAATTATCAAGAATAAAATTTCAAAATGTAGAGCATCATCTATGGTTTATCTGTACTTTAGATCATAAATTCACAAGAGAGGAACGCAATCTTCCCTTTGAAGAAAATGACACAGGGCAGAGAGGCTCTCCCTCACCTTGTACCTTGTGTGGCTTTAAAATATACTATTTCTTAATTTTGATATTGTACCTAAAAAATATACATAAGATTTTGATAGATGTCTAGTATTGCCTGATTCTTTATTTTTATCTGTGCCCGTATCCTAATTACATTAGGGAGTCTCACTCAGTCTCCTAGCTTGCCCTCTTGACTTCGAACAGCTTTGGTTTCAAACATCAAATTGCTTATTTACACTTGAAATGGATTAATGCAGTGAAAGGGAATTTCTCAAATTTTCATATAATGATATGCCAAGTAACATATAAGAAAACTCTTGTGAGCAACCCACGATTAAAATGCAATTTCTTTTTGCTTCTGGGAATATATATATATAACCTATTTAAAATGTAATATATTAAATATACAAAACATTTGTTTATTATTATTATTATTATTATCATTTTTTGAACAAGTTTGGTAATGCCTCAATTAATAGAATATTATCAAACAAATCCTGCCAAACAAATAGGTAAATATCTTAAACAACAAAAAGAATGAGAGATTTACTTACTTCTAAATGATTCAATTTGAGAGCGAACAATTTAGACCTGGTTTAATAGCTTATGTCAATTTTAATTTAATTCTAGAAATTAAGCCTAGTTATTAATGTGATTAACCGATTGACATATACATTGATATATAAACATAACAATCCCAATTTTGTGCCTATAAGAATACCGAAGTGTTTATGGAGAGAAAAACTTGAGAATGGGGGGGAAAAAATCTACAAGGTCTATAGCACCAAACAATCCACTAGTCAAGAATAGTTGTAATGCATCATTTACAAAACTCTCCAAGTTAAGTAATGACTTTGTACTTGAGTCTATAGCTCCTGCTAGCAACCAATATATTCCTCAAATCATTTCTTCTCAATTATCACAGGATCTGCAAGTTGAGCTATCAACCACATGATCAAGTCTTCTTGATTGTTTATAAAAAAAATAAAAAAAGTCTTCTTGATCACTTCAAGGTCTCTTGAAGATTTGAGATTGTTTTCCAATGATTCTCAAGCACCAAACAATACAAAGAACTCTGAAGGTTTCTTTGTGTGTGATTGTTTTAATCTCCTCTCCTCTCAAAGTAATTGACAATTAGAGAGGTAGAAGATAGAGAGAATGAGAAGGTTTTAGTTCTAGGACTTAAGGTCAATCTCTCACTCTTCAATATGGGAATTAGGATTTTGAATTTTGTGAGAAATGAGAGATATATAAGGTTAAGGGTTGGTATGGTAGAGAAATTCATAACTGAATTCTCTCAGGTCATTTTCACCACAAAATTTCAAACGTCTAATTTTGTCTCTTACTTCGCTTGACATAATGAATTTACGTTGAGCAAAATTTTGTAGCCTGCAACTTTAGCTGTACTTGACCTCTTCATCCCATTAAAAATTAAAACCCACAGCAGTACAAAATTACAATGTAGAATTGAAATCCAAATTACATTTTTAATTGGCACTGAAAATGCCGAAATACTAAGGGTCCTAACAAATTACAAAATTACTACAATGGGAATATGTTAACATTCCCAATTGAACTCTAAGTAAATATTAGAGAAATAACCACTAAAATTCCTTATTTATTCTGTTAAGTCTACACCTAGACCCTAGAAATAAAAATAACCGAAGTTGATTTGTCCGAGAGATCGAATCCCTTTTAATCCCATTCTCTCAATTTTTAGTAAGGTTCTTTATATATAAATTCTTTGGTATGGTTATTTCTACTAAGTGTGTGTTTGAATACCAACGAAAAATTAAAATTATTTTACTATTTAATTTATTTTTGCTACTATTTATGGGTCCCACTACATTTTTTGGTATTATTCATGAATCCTGTTGTACTATTTCAACTAATTTTTACATTTATTTACAGTACTTTCAGTAATAAGTTTTCAGTTTCAGCAAAATAAATGGTATCCAAACAGACCCTAAACTTGCTCTTAAAGTTGTGGAACTTTTCCTACCATTTTAATTTTTAAAAAAAATTTCAAAAAAATATTAATTAATTTTTTTTTTAACAGGTTGAAGATATCTTCCTTACCACTTGCACAAATTCTTAAAAAAATATCTTTTTTTCCTATCTAGCTCGTTTTTATCAAGCCACTCCATTGCCAATTTTTATTTTGTAAAAGTTTGTACATGTATCGTTTTTTTTTTTTTTTTTTTTTGGGAGGTAAACACAAAGCCTTATAGAAACAAAACAAGTTAAGTATGATACAACCAAGGCCGAGAAATGCTTATGACAATGACAGTTATGACAATATGACCTACCTACTAATGAACCTCAGTGGCATGGGTGAGACATGGAAAAAAATATATAAATAAAAACCAAATTATACCATGATACAATGTGTACTAAATTCTTTGCTCAAACAATTTTACCATGATACAATGTGTTTTTTCAACCTTTTAAAGCAACCAAATTAAAAATAAAAAATAAATAAACCAAACAAAACTAACAAACGGCATATTAAAACAATTTCATTCTCAAAGATAGACACTTCAAACATAAAACAATGTCGATGCCACTTAACTAAACGATGTCGTAATACATAAAAAGTTGCATAATTTTGGAGATATTTGATACATAAATGATGGTATTCCTCATTAACACAAAATGCACTGATTCACACAATAGAATTTGTTAGCCTTATGCAACGGCTTTGTACACATGTTGACAGCTTATTTAACAGATATATTAGTTGTTAGTTTATTAGAGTTTGCCGCCTAATTATGATTATCAGACTTTGTTATGTAAAATAGAGAGTAGATCTCATTAGTTAAGTAAGATTTGTAAAATCTCATTTTCACTTTTCAAGTAAGAAAAGAGGCTGTTTGGTACATGTGTTTTTTTTTTTTTTTTGAAGCAGTTTGGTACATGTGTTTAAATACATGTTTTTCAGTTTTTAACCAACATTACACGTATTTCCACATACTTTTTCACCCACACGTATTTCTAAAAAAATAAAAACTGTTGTTTAAACGCATGTACCAAATGAGCCCTTCTCCAAAAATTAGATTTTCTTTTTAGACTATTCCAATACCATTAAGTTATCAATTGAAACCTAATATATCTTCTCTCTTGATTTTTGTGATAAAGTTTCTCAAAAAAAAAAAAAAAAAATTGTGATAAAAAGTGAAATAGAGTTTTTAATGTATCTTAACTTAAAATTAAAAATTAAATCTTGATCTTAAAACCTTTTCTTTTCTTTGCTTGAATTGATCTTAAAACTTAAAAGTACTTCAAATGTCCTTAGTGGAGTTTGGATAGCATTTCCCTGCCTGCATTTGTGTTTATGTTGATTTTCAGTGGATCTCGTACATTGTTTACAGGACTCGTAAATATTTTTTTCAATAAAAACAATTTTTTAAATTGGGTCTTACGATACTATTCACATATATAAAAATTATTTTATTACAATATTTTTAATTTTTAATTTTTAATTTTCAATAATAAACAATATTCAAACAGACTCTCAATCAAATTTATCCAGTAAAACCCCCCTCCATAGTTGTCAAAATGTGAATCGTATCGTGAATCGATTTTTGATTTTTTTGTATCGTGTATTGTAAGATACACAAACACTTAATAAAATCTATAAAAAATTATAGATATACATATATAAAAAGGTATATTCATTATAAATTTTGAATATATTCAGCTAATGAGTAATTTATTTATCACTTATGTAATAATATTTAACAAGCTAACTAAATAAATCAAACTAGCACGTGTTTATAACATACACATTCAAATTGTTTAAGTTCAAAAGTTATAATATATTACAAATGACCCAAAAATTAATTTATTTATCATATTTATCATATTGGCTAATCAACCCCGTCTAAGTCAATGCTATCACCACGTTTATTATTTTGCAGATTTATTTCTTCATTAACATTTTCTTCATCGTCATGAACATTTACTTTCTTTTCTTGTTCTTTTTAATTTAATAATTAAAAAAAAAAAAAATTCTTTTTGGCATTCTAGTTTCTTGAACTTATAACAATAATGAAAAAAAAAAAATTTATATTTTCAATTAATATCTTATTCATAGTATAGTGTAAGTGTATATTGTGTAGTCCAAATTTTGTAAAAGAAAGAGAGGAAAAAAAACTTATGAATACGTTACTTTATTAGGTTAAATTAAGTACCCTAATGATTTTATGTTTAAAACAAGTCTAACAACTTGTTAGATTCAAATAAAAGTATAAAATTTAACAAAAAAATCTCATTTTAAAGCATTTGTCTATGTATCGTATGATACGTATGATTTTACAATACGATACGATTCATATAATACACACACTGTATTGTATGATTTATGAGCACTTACGATATGCCGATACAATACAAAACTTTTTACATACAATACGTATCGCATATCGTACAATACTGATAACTATATTCCCTCTAACACGGTGGTCCCTAATTCACAAATCCAAAAAAGAAAAAGAATAAAAAAAGAGAGAGCAAATAATTCAAACAGAGAGAAGAGTTCTTTTTATCTGTCAGACCAAGCAATTAATTGATCCATACGTGTCATTTATGTCAAGGATCAGGATCTTGCTAATCTTCTTACTGTCATTTCACTTTTATGCTTATTCTACTTGAAATCTAACACGTCTTTCTATTTTTTTGTCGAGCCCAAAATTCTTGGTTTCTCAAAAAAAAAAAAAAAAAAATCCAGAATTCTTTATTCTCTTTATTTTGGCAACCATAAAAATATAATAATAATTTTTTTGATAGAATAATAATAATAATTAGCTCAATATAAAAAAGTCACCATCTTTACTTACTTTACCCTTCTTAAGCCAATCTGGTCTTCCTTATTTTACACCCAACATCAACAAGACAACAACAATTAAAAAAAATAAGACTTTGGTTTTATCATCATAGTATATATATATACATAGTCGTATAATAATCTAATATTGTTATCTATTTTTGATAAGCTGGTAATTGGTATGTTCAGGTAGGAGTAGAAAATCCATCTTTTGATTCTTTTACCTATATCTCTGTGACCAAAAATGTCGACCCATATTCACCATGTGTCCGAGGACCCAACTACACCAACACCAACAACAAGTACTGAGAACCCTTCAGTTATTTCAGCTCAGCTTCAACAACAACAACGACAACCTCTCACTGAGAGTTCAAATGGGCAATTATCAGTCACCACAACCACAAAGTCTTATCCTTTAGCCACGGTTTCCTATGAGGAAGTGGCTCAAAGTTTGGACCTTTTCTGGGAAAAGCTCCAAGCTTTTCACCAATCCTTTGGAACCAAATTCGTGTAAGTTTGTTTCTCTGTATACCCTTTTAACTGATTTGTGTCCTGCTTTTGTTTATTTTCTCAGATGGGTTCTTGTTTTTTTGTTTTCTGGTTCAGTTAATGAACTGGGTTCTTGCGCTTTTGCTATGTAGTTTCAATTTTTAATGACGTATGTTTTAAGCTCATTGTGCCCTCTTATCATGTTGCCATGATCTATTTGTATATGTTGGATTCTCATTCCTATTTTAAAAAAATGTCCCTTGATGTTGAAGTACAGTATATATAAGATCTAACTGTACTAAAATTTTCAAGGTGTTTAGTGACTATAAGTATGTTGCCCTTTCCTGTGTCTAATATTTTCAAGATCTGTGTTTGAACAAGCACCATTTTCTGTTAGGCCATGTAATAATGATCTTTTATTGTATTAAAATTTTGCAGTTCTTTAGTGACCAAAATATGTTGCCCTTTCCTCTTATCTCCAACTTTTGAAGATTTGTGATTGGACAAGCATCACAATTAAGATATATTTTATTTTTGAAATTACTGGGAATTAACTCAAGGGACTAGTTAAGATTTAATATATATATATATGTTGTACCAGCATCTTGGATATGGCAAATGTAATTTTGATATTGCATAGGAAATTAGGACCAATGGCTCTCTCTCTCTCTCTTCCATATGTTTGAAATTTTTGTAAAAATACTACTCTTGAAAAATATTCATGCCATGTTGTGCCAATCTTTACATTGCTCTGAGTTATCATCATAGTTACAGATGAGCAAATTCAGAAATCAATATAAAGTTCTGAATTAGTTCTATATGGAATCCTATATCTTCTTTGTGGATTGTGTTAAAGACCTCTCTAGTTTAGTAATTGCTGAATAATTTGGTCCTTTAAAATTCTTTTCTTTTTTCTGCCATTCAGGAAGTGTGACCTGCTCTTACCTTAAATATCTGAATGCACCCCACAACCCCCCCCCCCAACACCAAAAAATATATAAACTAGTTTTCTTTTTCTGAAAAGAGAAAAAACCAGTTTTATTGGAGTGGTTGATGCTGCTTGCAGTGGGACTGCCCTTTGATGAGTGGTTTACTCTTTTTTGTTGATATTTTTTTCCCTGCCCTTTTATAGCACAAGTTCTGGAACATTGTTAGAGATTGATGATTTCACAACACGGCGAAGAAATGGTTAATTCTTTTGTTGTATCTCTTACTACAGCTTCTTGGTGTTATTCTCTGGGCATAAACCACCAAAAGCTATGTACAACTGTTAGTGAAATGGTGGAAAATGGTCTTGTAATTTTCCATTGAAGAAAGATATATAAAAGAAGAAGTGTTTTTCATGAGCTTTAATATGTGAATCGACAATAGGTTACAAATTATGGGATACTAAATATTTGCTTCTATAAGAACGTGATTAGATGAATGATATTTCTACCTTCATTCTTTAAATAAAGTAAAGGACCTACCACTATTGGCTATTAGATATAATCATATAACGCTAGTTGAGTTTGTAAAACTCTTACTGTTCCAAGATTGTTTGGTCTACTGATGAACATAATTAAATATGTATTGGTTTTATTATACTCTTCTGTGATGATTCTATTATGTATTGTAAACCTCTCCCCACCTGCTAGCGGCATATCCTGTTTCCTTTCTGTATGCTTGCCTAACCTTCTAGGAACACATTGTAGAGTGTAGGAAATACAGAAAATGGATTGGGAAGTGATTGATGTTCTTCTATGCCTTTTGCTTGTATAGGGTTCCTACCGTAGGAGGAAAGGGGTTAGATCTATATCGCCTCTTTGTTGAAGTCACATCTCGTGGTGGCCTTGAAAAGGTATATTTCCTTTTTTCCTGTGTTGTAATTAGATTCTGTTTGCAGTATTAAATTTGAGACAAAACTGGTGTCAAAAAAATGTTCAGTGTTCAAAACCTTATATTTCATTGATTTGATCAAAGTATGCTGTCAATTGTGGTTTTCTTCTGATAATACCTGCACTGACTTCCTTTTTGTGTTTCTCAAAAAAAAAAAAAAAAAAACTTCCTTTTTGTTATTTTTATATTTTCCTTTCAAAAGAAATTTAAATGTGATGAAGGGGGCTATGCTTACTGCTGACTGTGATGCTGGGATGACTTGAAACTTTAACTTGTCCCAATCACAGTCCTAAGTTAGTATACAGATTTTTGGATGGGTGCAACTTGATCCATATCATAGTTTATTAATCTTGAGGATATTTTACATTCATATTTTCTTATTTCTGAGATTTAAAAAAAAAAAAAAATACTCTTGAACTTGTTGCAGGTAATTAGAGATCGTAAATGGAAAGAAGTAATTGTCGCATTCAATTTCCCATCTACAATCACCAGTGCATCATTTGTCTTACGCAAGTACTATCTATCGTTGCTTTATCACTTCGAGCAGGTCTACTACTTCCACAAGAAAGTCCCTCCAAACTCAGTGTCTGGTAATAGGCATGATTCCTGATTTATCAAATTAAGTTGCTTCAAGTTTTTCATATGGGTTAGGTAATTATTTTCATTATTTTATGCTTTCAGATCCTGTAAGCAGAAACCTGGTCAATGGCTCAGCTACACTTGAGGAAGGTACTGCTAGGAACGAGTTGCCAGGTCAGGACAAGTACACCTTCCAATTTCTGGTGTTTGGCTCTATTGTGTTGGTTATGATTATATCACTAATATTCATATTTGTCTTTGTTAAGGTTCTCTTCTAAATAGCATATTTAATTTCTTACTTCTGACACTAGTTATAGAGGATTAAATTAGTACAGTTTGTTCTTTTGCCTTCTCTAGGAGCTTGTTGATGCCATATTTGTTGGTGGTTATATTCAATCTTATTCAGATATGTTGCAACAAATAATTGTGACATTAAATTTAGCAGGTCTCACAATGCTGAAATTTTTTTAATGATTGATTTTGAATCATGAGATCTGACAATGCTATTTCTAAGTGTTGTACAACTTTTGCATTGAAAAAATTATGATGAATTTAATTAGATGGCCTGATATATTTGATGAAATGGCCTTTGGCATTGATTTTAGTGTGTGCGGCACTGCTGGCCATGTTTCATGGTCAAGTTACAATGCTCAAATTCAAATCACTCCTTTTCTGTAATTTTCCTCCCATGTCTGCAGGTCCAGATTGCACTTTGAAGTGTAATAGTTTTTTAGATTACCTTTTATTTGCAAAGTTTAGAATTTCTTTGGAGAACCTTTTAAGCTTTGAAGTAGAATTTCTTTTTTTCATCATTTCAAGTTAAATAGTTGAGTACAGAAATTCATTATTAGTGATTGAGCTTGTACAATGCCCCTTTGCATTAGCTTCATCAAATTGTAATTAAGAAAGTCAATCAGCTATAGAAATTTTAATAGGAAAGCTGTCTGTGAAATTTGTAAACTTGCTCTGAGAAGTTTTTACATTTGTTAACACCCTGCATCACGATTCCCATTTTGAGTATTATGCCTATGTGATATAGTTTTTCAAGTGGTTGGTTATATGTTAGCATGTGTTGCTGCAATAAAGATCTATGCTGTTTATCTTATATGCAGCTTCTCCAATACTATCACCTGGCTGTTCGGTGACTGGAACAATTGATGGGAAATTTGACAGTGGATATCTGGTTACTGTAAACCTGGGTGCTGATCAACTGAAAGGTGTCTTGTACCATATTCCTCTTAATGTTTCTAAGAGTTCTTATTCTTTGACCAAGCCTACTCGCCGGAGCCGAAAGAGATCCAGGTTGGCATTACGTGATCCCTCTCGGCCCAAATCAAACAGGAGTGGGTACAATTTCTTTTTTGCTGAGCATTATGCCAGGCTAAAGCCTTTATACTACGGGCAAGAGAAAGCCATTAGCAAGAAGATTGGGCTCCTTTGGACCAATCTCACAGAAGCTGAAAAACAGGTACATATCGTTTTTTCGTCTCTCTCTCTCTTTTGACTATACTGATGTCTGACTTGCTGGATGGATTTGTTAATAATTAGGGACATGTCTATAGGTTAGTATACAACATTGGTAAAAGTTTTACACGCTTGCTGCATGCTCTCGTTTTAGCATGTCATTCCATGATAATTTTTGATAAAATGTATGTTTTGTGGCTTGAGAATTTTTATCTCTCTCGATATGTCTACTAAAACATTTTAGTTGCTACCATGCAGGTTTATCAGGAGAAAGGGTTGAGAGACAAGGAGAGATACAGGACAGAAATGTTGGAGTATAAATCTTCCTACGATTCAACACCTCATTAGTCTCCATCTTAGGTCATATTACCACCCATTTTTTAGGACTGCATTCTCCTCTCAGCTTGTGTTGTTGTAGTTGTTTGTTCATCTTTTCCAATTTCCCTCTATATTTCTTTACAAAGACTACCCCACAGTATACACCTTTCAAAACCGTGGGAGATCAAAGAGGGCAGCTCTGTAACATAACTAGCAATATTTATCATAAATTTTGATTTGGTGGAACACAATTTTCATCACCCTACTTGGTTTGGAATTGCTACTAGTAAAAGAATTGTGTTAAACGTTTAAAGATTGGAACTTTAGATCTGTAGTTCCACAACACTTAACTCGAACCCATCTAGACCCCTTCACATCTTTCTCACTGCAATCTTTGCTTCTCTTTTGTACCTAATTCTCCAATTCAATCACGGAAGGAAGTCAATCTAATAACAGTTGTACTTAGTCACTACTTACTAGTGTAATAATCCAAGGAGAAAGTATCTCTTATAACAGTCATACTACCAAGCCACTCATGCAACAACCCAATGAGTGGTTCAATTTTATACTCCTGTCATAATTGAGTCCACCAACTTCTGATAGGGTATTCGCTCGTTAAAATGTTACATGGATGACTGGGTACAATTGATACAAGAGATATATTCTCCAAGCAGACCCTTAACCCTTCTTTTTCTTGAAATCATTGTGGTTTGGCAGCCAGCTACAGCTTCATAAAGATAGTACCTTGCTGCATCAACCAAATATGTTGTGTTTCCTTGGGCTTTTTTGTTCTCAAATTGTGATTTTTATTAACACAAGAGTGGAGGTGGAGCTTTCTGTATGATTACCCAAATGTCTGTCTGTCTTCTAAAGGTGTCGTCTCATCACTCTTTATGGCTCGTAGTCTTCGGAGTTTTGGACCCAAAAAGGCAGCTCTTAACTGTTTTTGTTGCCTTTTGGGAAGGTGTCATTTTGTCTGCAAAATTCACAACATCCCGATTGTCTTTGTTCAGAGTGTTTTGGACCTATTGTACCAATAAACCATTTTTATATGGTAACTGGACCGTCCGTTAGCAATTATAAAATGCTTTATACGACCAATGTTATTATAATAAGATGCCAATGGCTCTGTGGTATTGCCTGATTTTCCGAGAAACAGAATATGGGTTTAAATTTTCTATCTTCACTTTATCAAAGTGGGTAGTCGTACCCAGTGTCTAATTTTTGCGCAATTTTAAAGAGATGATTGGTTGGTAATTTTATTTACAATCTTTTTTAAGAATTTGATTATCACTTATTGTATTATTTTTTAACTTAATAATTCTTATTATAATAAGATGGAAGCTTCTACAAAAATGAGGTAAATTTTGGAATATATTTTTTAATCAAATCAATCAATTAATAATAACACAAATGGTCATGTATTTACTATTTACAATGACAACATATGAGATATACAAAATAAGCATGTACATTTTGTACAATATTGTAATCTAGGAATTCACAACTGTATCCCATTAGAATTAAATGTCCACTTCTATTATGGAAAAGATGACCAAGTAAAGATCTCTGATCTTGACATTTTATTTATGTAGCTAAACACTTCAATTTTGAAAAATTCTTAATGTTCTTACTTTCTTTGAAATTACGCTGACATCTTTTTTTTTTTTTTTTTTTATATACCGTGATGGAGGAGTAATTTTGGGACCATACCAAATTAGTCGGCCAAAAATTGATCAGTATAAGTAAGAATCCAGATACAGATCCTTACGTTCCCTCTGATGTAATTAGTAGTTCTACGAAATGGAACCTTTTTATTTTGTACATGGATCGGTTGGACTGAGTATTGAATTAAACTTCTCTAATTTCATAAATTTCTTCAATTTAATATTATGAAAAGAAAATGTAATGCAAAACAAATGCTTTCTACAAAAGTATTATACAAACATGGCGTGAGCGTGAATATATTATTTATGCTTTGAGTAATATATCACCCCACCTCATGTAATTGATTTACCAACAAAATGTTTTTTAAGACTCGTTTTCTATTCTTTTTTGCTTACTTATTACAACAAGCGGGAGATTGGTACACAAGCTTTTCATAATATCCTCATTGAGTTTGACAAATTGGTATTTTACATTGCATCGCTATATTTTCTCTTTCTTGGTTTTTTTTTTTTTAATATATTTTAACGAACTTTGATCATATGGTAAAGTTTTCAAAAAAATAGAAGAACAAGAAGATTATATGGCCAAGGTAATTGAATTGTCCGGTGAAATTGTGAAGAGACATGGAATATAGTGCGTTGTTTACAGTAGTTATGGCCATAAAATTGTAACTTATGTTGTGATGTTTTTAACGGAAACGTATACGTTTAATTCTCATTCTTCCCTCTGTATTGTTGTAACCAAATCGTTAAAAAAAAAAAAAAAAAAAAGAAGAAGAAGAAGACTATTTTTGGACTTATCACGTATGTTTGTGAATATTACTATAACAAATTTCATTTGTAGCATACGAGTAACTTACTTTGTGGGGACAAAAAAAAAAAAAAAACGTTTGGTAAGGTTGTACGAGTAAATCCATTTCACTTATCTCCTTTACATAAAATAAAACCAAGCTGCAGTGCTGTTTCATAAGAATTAAAGGCCATCAAAATTTCGGTGGGCATATAAACCAAAAAAGAAAGAAATAGGGTTCTTACATATATAAGAACTTCTTTTTGTTGGGGGCAAAAAGGAAAAAAAAAAAAAAAGGGGGGGGGGGGGGGGTGGTGGTGTTGTACTACCCTACCGTCAATCACTCCCTAATTTTATAAAAGTTGTATAATAATGGGGTAAAATGTCCAAACTCAGTTGTTAGCCATCTAATCGCCTCCATCCATGTTAATATTAAGTGCCCGTTTGGGAAGTGCGTTTTGCGCATTTCTCAACGGTGCGTTTTTGAGTGGTGAGTTTCATGCACTATTCACGGGACCTGTAAATACTTTTTTCAGCAAAATTTTTATTAAAACTGGGTCTCATGGCACTATTCACATATTTAAAAATTATTTTGCTATAGTGTTTTCAGTTTTCAATAATAAGCGGTATTTGAACATACCCTAAAATGAAGATAAAAATATGTCAACGTTGAAGGTTGTAGACTAGACACTTTTAGTGAGGGCTCGCGGCGTTTGGGTTTAGTGGCATTTTTCCATGAATTAAACTAAGCGGTTGTGTTGATCAATACAACAAGCAATGATATCTCTTTTCTAAATAGATTAAATTGAACTAAGAGTCTTATAACTCTTTTTTGAGAGAAAAACACATGCAAGTGAGAGGTAAAGAGTTTCTAACATAAAGGCACACCACAAACTTTATTTAAAAGTCATGATAACTTTTAAAGAATGATGGAATCATAATTTTGAAAGCCAGAATAGTAAAAGAATCGAAATTAGGTCCAGTCCGATTCCTGATTTTTACTAGGTTATTACTGGACCAGACTAGGGTCCAGTTCTCATTTAATCCAGCCAATCCAGTTTTTAAAACTATAGGTGGAGCAAGTTATATTACACATAATACACTCTTTTAAGAAATGTATGACCACCGCACACCCTTGGTGCGATGGTCACTCCACAAGTATAAATGCTTATGGGGTGTGGGGGGCAAGGGCCGGGGTTTAAGTCTCCAGGAGGGAGCTTCACACACATATACACTTAGATTAGGCTAGAGTAGAATTCTATCTTGTATCCAAAAAAAAAAAAAGAAAAAAAAAGAAATGTATGACAATTACCCATTCCTTTTTTTTTTTTTTTTTATCATTTAGAAACTCAATTGGTACGTTTTTATGTTTCTAATGGAGATGTGGGAGGGGAGGAACCGAGTATGGAATAGGAACTATGGGCCCAGCCCAAGGAGGAAAAAAGGGCCATAAGCACATTTGATCCTGGCCTGACTTGCAGGCTTGAGCCCGAGGAGGAAAGATAAAGAGGCCAACCCCCCGAGGATCCCAAGGAGCTAGCATCCCTCGATAATTCTCAAGCAAGCCGATGGTGCTACAAGACAAAAAACTGAGGGAGGAGGAAGAGACAAGTGAGCAAAGAACAGAAGAAATATATAGATAAAGTAGCCATCACCTCCGCATTTAATGCACCGTACCAACTCAGGTGGCCGCATTAATGAAGGAGTGACCCTTGAATAGTGGTCTCACAGCTTGCAGTATAGTTTACCACCTCCAGCACAGCCCTAATGGGACAAGCATTCAAAGCAAGGACCCTGGCTGTACAAGTGGAGGGTTAGGATGCAATCCTAAGGACTATATAAAGGAAAGGAATACCTCCAAGAAAGGGGATGAAACCTAAAAGAAAAGGATAGAAACTAAAGAACAGGACTTTGTATTAAACACTTAAACATTTTTTATGCACATCACCTCCTCAGCCAGACCTGAGGAAGTGTTATTTCTCTACTGTTGTGTTTCTTTCGCTATCTTTAAAGCACTAACTCCATTGACCCTATAGCTGAATCATAATTACACACGAAAGTTGACCTTACAAGCCCATACTCTAACAAAGTAATTGCACTAGGCCTAAAGAATTTGATTCCACTACTCTAAGTGGGCTTTGCATTTTTGTGGCTCCTACAGAGATGTAATTCAATGCTCAATGTAATGATATAGTTGAATTTAATTGGAGAATCTTAGATATTGCTTTCTTAATAATGAGAACCAGTGTTCAAATCATCTGCTCCTTTTAAGGGGATAAAAAATTAAAGGGGTAATTGCACTTTATCATCCTAAACTATGCCACAAATTACATTTTACACCATAAACTTTTAGAATGCACAGTTAACACCCTAAACTATAACTCGTGTTATATTTTGCCTGCCATCAATTTTGCCATTATCTTGGATAGATAACCAAAGTTTAAGGGTGTAAAGTGTAATCAAGAGTATAGTTTACATTTTATAGTGATAAAATATAATTTCTCATTTGTTTTGAAGAGATTGCGAAGAGAGCTAGTTGGGTCCTTTTACGTGGTGTGTCGTCCAAAATAATCGCAAAATTAACGGCAGTGTGCAAAGTGTAACACATGTTATAGTTTAGGGTGTTAATCATGCATTTTGAAAAATTAAAATGTAAAATGTATTTGAGGTATAGTTTAGGGTGGTAAAGTGTAATTTTTCAAAAATTAAAAATCCTTATGGAGAGAGAGAGAGAGAGAGCCTAACGTTTAAGAGCAATGTCTTAAATTCTTAATAATGTTGTTCTTGAATATTGGCATGCATTTAACTAATTCTGTAGCATGAGTATACGTTAGCAATTGTTGTGATGAGTGTTAGGACTTTATAATGCTTTCAACATTGGATTGATATAAACATTTTTCGCAATTAATCTACATTGTGAAATTCGATTATTTACAAAAAGAAAATTAATCTTTTTCTACAGTCTAATACTTTAAGACTAATTGAGTAAGGTCCGACTTGTAATGTAAATGGACAATTGAGTCTTTGTCTTCATTTTTATTTCTTGGTTGTCCAATCTTATTAATTCGATTGGAATTATAAGTGGTGAAAGGTGTTTAATAACTTGATTGAGCCGGCAAAGAATGATGACATCATAAACTAGTTTGATTTTCCTTCTCAATTTTATTTTCATTCTTATCAACAGTTTCATGGACAACAACTCATAATTTGATATGAAATTTCTTCTTATCCTATAATCTGATATGTAACTTCTTATCTAATAAAAATGTATTTGAATATATGCAACTTTCACAAAGAAAGATAATTATTACTTATCCAATAACAATATGTAGCAACATCTGTAAGGGTTTTTAGTTGTCTTTCTCTCTTATTTAAAATAGATAATTTGCTTATTAATAGAGAATATTATTTAATGGCAGCATGCCAAAGTTCAGAATATAATAAAGGATTATAAAAGCTCTATGACAATATCCTTATTTTTGTTGTAATTGAAAAAAAGAAAAGAAAAAAAAAAGCATGGTTTGACAAATAAGTAGCATGCTTATAAACACATATCTCAAAAAAAAAAAAAAAAAAAAAAAAAGGTAAGAAGGTCTTATTATGACAAAATAGAAACTAAATTTAATATATTTCATTCAATCAGAATCTAAAAGGTAGAAACGTGATGAAGTCATCTTAATAAATAGATGGCATGATAAGCTAAGATGGATTTCATCTGGTACCATTCTCATTTTTTTGTTTTGTCAATGACCTGTCTTTTTTATGAGTCATGAAATTTTAAACTCAGACATTACATGAAATTAAAAAAAATGGTACTATTTATTATCCCAAACCAATAATAAATATTTACATGATGGTGTCACTGTCAATAAATATAATTTCATGCATATATATGACCAAATAAGGGTTTGCCAAGATTTTTTTTTTTTCCTTTGTGATATTTGCAAAGTCTTTCTTTTAGACTATGAGTTTGGATAATGTTTAACTAATTGTTAAGTGTTGAACTTGTTAATATCTAGGATAGGAAAATGCACAACACAATGTTGCCAAAATAAAACAAAAATGCAGTTAGACTCTTGGGGGCAAAATTGGAAAAAGAAGAATGATAGAGAGAGAGGTTGAAAAGGTTAAGAAATAGTAGCGTGTGAATCAAGTAGCATACATAATAAAGATAAAGATTAAAGAGGCTGTGGAAATTTCCTACCTTTGTACAGTTGTTTGCTAGTGTTTGTTAATAGCGAAATTAGAGGGGAATTAAAATGGATAGTAATGAATAGAGATACCGATAAGCACGGGTGTTATTAAAACACCAATCGCCTTTTTATAGAATACAATTCCGACTCCTTATTTTTCTCCTCCAAATTTCAATCCCAACACTATATGGCTATATAACCTAACAAAATAAACCTTCAGAAAAAAGAAATATAATTAAGTTTTTTTTTCCTTCTTCAGAAAATCTGGGGTATTTAATGCGTATATTTGCAGATGAAGATTCTAGGTACTTGCCGTAGTTCTCAAGTAAAATAAAAATAAAAATAAAAGGTAAAATAAATGTTTTTTTCATAATTTTCACAATCACTTTTTATGGTTTATTACCCATCACAAAAAGTTCTGTCATAGACCTATTGAAAAAAAATAAACAAACTCTTTTTCTTAACAAAATATATTTTATGCACTAATCATATATAACTAAATATTTGATAATAAAAAATGAAGAAAAAGATATTCTCCATACATATTGAAAAAAGAAATAAGGAGTAAGGAGGTAGGAGCCAAGTAATAGGAGAAAGTGGCAGCACTAATAGGAGAGTGAAGGGGTGGACTGGTGGGTGATGGTGGAGGTGCGAATAAGTGTGACTCATAATAATAATCATATAAGAGGCAAAAGTCGAGAGAGGGTTTTGGTTTGGGGGTATATAGGAGTATTTATTTGTGGGAGGTGGGGGGAGATTCTGAAAGAACGGAATAAGAGGCAAAGCGACGAGGAACGTGCTGCTGAGTCTGCTGACATTCACTCACACTCACACTCAACACTCACAATACAAAACAATACTGTCTCTCACTCTATTTTTCCATCTTCAATACTTTTACCCAAACCCTTCCCTTCCCTTCCCTTCCCGTCTTTCTCTCTTCTTCTTTCTGTGTTTTCTCTTTTTCTTTTTTTCTTTTTTTTTTCGATAATTCTCCTACCAATACCAAATTGATATTTTGAGCTGAATTTCTTATTTTTCTGATTTGTGAGCTCGATTTCCTTAGGTGGGTCCTCGGATCCTTCTTGGAAAAACAAAACCCTTTAACCAAAAAAGAAAAAAAGAAAGTCGGTTTTCTTTTGGGGTTACTTAAGCTATCCCAATCCTTTTTCATCTGAATTGTTTTTGTTTTTCTACTTCTTCTTGGAGTCGTACCCTGAGAGTACCCTTTTTTCAATAGTTCCTTCCCTTTTTTTATGTTTTGTTATCACACAATCACCATCACTATCCCAACACCGCTCAGAGAGAGAGAGAGAGAGCTCAGCTGGGTCTTGTGCATATCATTCTTTTGTTGAGCTAATGGATAATAATAATCAAGAAAGTCAGATTCACGGTGATGATCTGGAGAAAGACGACGTGGGCACAGCAAGGGTTTTGAAGGAGGAAGAGGAGGAGAAGAACGATAATAAGGTTTCGGCTGAGAAAAACGGGAGGCTTTGCTTCAAGCTCCTCAAGCTCAACCATCCAAATACCGAGTCTTTTTTACAACAACATCCTCCTCCTCCTCCTCCAAAAGAAGAGTCGTCTCCTACTACTCGCATCTGCAATATTTGTAACAGAGGCTTTGGCTCTGGTAAAGCCCTTGGTGGTCACATGAGAATGCATGTTCAAGCCAGAAACAAAGAGCTCCTTGAAAAGTTGAATAATGCAACCCCCACTAGTACTAATACTACTCGTGATATTATTGCCAAGACCAATGAAAGCTTTTCTATTACGGAAGAAGGTGAACCCACTTGCTACGTTTGTAAGAAGACCTTCTTGTCCATGAAATCCTTGTTTGGCCACATGAGATCTCACCCTGAAAGGGATTGGAGGGGAATTCAACCACCAACTACTCCAACTGACCACAAATATTACAACAATTGCAGCTCCTCATCTACACTATCTGATGAAAAGCTTGATACTTTCCCTGCAATCACTGCAACGTCCGAGGTTTTTCTTGATTTATCAGAGTCTTTATCCAGTTGGAGGGTGACCGGTAAGAGAGGCCGTAAAAGCACTGATTCACCTAATGATTCTGGTCTTCCGCTTGATGTAGATGTGGATGCTGTGTTTGGTCTTATGACGCTGGCTAATGTTGATCCTAGGCAAGCATCTAATATGTCTGAGTCCACTTACTACTGCAATTCAATGATGGACGCAAGGAAGAAGCTAAGGATTGATGAAGGTCGAAGCAGCAGCCGTGAAGTTCTACCCAATAAGATTGAGGCCAAAGGGAAAGGAAAGCCTGTGGTAGAAGAAACTGCTCTAGAGGTACCACTGAATATGAGATGGAATTTATTTGGGTATGAAGAAGAATCGCCTAGAGAATACTATGGACACAACTCTAATGACAGTAGTGAGCTCGATTCTGCTGATAAAACTGTGGGGGAGACGATGATGATGAGCAATAAGAGGAAAACAAGGAAGGTTAAATTAGTAGAGTTGGAAGCACTTGGTGGTGATCAAAGTCATAAACAAGTTGATTCTGTGACACCCAATCGATACATATGCAGTCTTTGTAATAGATCATTCCCAACCCACCAAGCTTTGGGTGGTCATAGGTCCAGCCACAACAAGGTGAAGTACATACAACAACAGACTTTGGATGAATCTGTGTCAGCAGATGGCTCAACTGCTGAGAATTATGGACATTATGCCAACCCCACTACTACTACTACTCAAATGGATGAAGAAGCTGTACTAGGACCAACCACACACCAATGCAAGATTTGTGACAGAACCTTCCCAACTGGTCAGGCGCTAGGGGGTCACAAGAGGTGTCATTGGAATGGCACTGTGGAAGTGCAATCCAGTCAAGTCACATCCCCAGAAGGAGAAGCCAAAGCTCAATCCAGTCAAGCAACATCTCCAGGAGAAGCTAGTCAGACTGGTAGAAGGAATTTGGAATTTGATCTCAATGAGCTACCAGCTATGGAGGTTGAAGAAGGTATCGTTGAGTCAATCTATATGGCTGCAGCCTGAACATGCAACAGCAGCAGCTTCTGGTTATGATTCTTCCTCTAACAATTCATTTAGCTAGTCAAAACAATTTCAGTCAATGATCATTTTAGGAACCTAGTTGCGGATATGTATCAGAAGCTCAATTTTTTGGCTTTCTGGTAGTTCTGTTAATTTTTTTAGACCGTTCCTTGTTAGGCTCTAGTTAACTTTCATTAATGAAAACAGTTGCAGAGGAACCCTCTTGGTTCTTTCATGTTTTCTCTAGTGGGGTCTTTAAGAGTTTGTCATTTTGTGCTTATTTTCTTCGTGTAACAGCAGGCTTGCTCATAGGAAAGATCCAAAAGTGCTTTGTGTCTCTCTTTCGGGTGGTGAAAATGTAAAGAATATGCATGACATTAGTTAATTTGGTTATTTTTGGTTATTTCTCTCCAATTTTTTACTCATTATTATTTATCTCTTGGTATTCAACTATTCATCACTTTGTTCTATTTAATTCTTTGATTATCAATTGGGTCGAATGCTAGCTTGAATATGGATTTTTGAGTGCCAAAAGGCATTCTAACTTCTATAGAAATTTGTCTTCTAAAATATATTTGCGTGTGTTACTGTGATGACTTGTTTATTGGAAGATGTGAGGCCAAGAAAATAGCACTAAAAGTAGTGGAGGTCCAGAACAGAAAGCGCCCTTTTGCTGGATTGAGAAAAAGAGACAAGTTTAAAAAGTCAAGAGACTTCTCTACCGCCAGAGAAACCTCACCCTGTGACTTAACTTGCAAGAATAAACACCTTTTTCTTTATGAATTTCAGCTTATATGAGGAAAACATGGGAGTTTCTCAAAGCAACTTGTTTGGGAGTTTGGAACTTTTGGGCCTTCATCTTCCACAAAGACCACTTGTGGGGTCATTTGAAAGGGTCCTGCTAGACTGATAAAGATGTATAGGATCATCTTCCATATATTATTATTTGTTATGATACTTAATGAATAAGAAGAAACTATGGCCTACACTAGATAATTACTTAGAAAAACACAACTGCTTAATTAAGTATATCCTTATCACCCTTTAGCATTTTGGTTCCTCTTCACCTCAAGCTAGCTTGGTCTCTCTCTGCTCAAGTCTGTCATTTATGACTGGGTCAGCAAATCAAAAACATAGAGATCAGTATTGGGGTCACAAGGCGGCTAGATTCAGATTCAATGATTAAGTTCCCAAAGGGAGTGGTACATTGACTTGTATACACCGAAATCATCAATTGAATGGTAGGAGACTAGGAGTAATTGTTGTATGACTAAATACATATGCACATACATACATAAAAATGAAATGTCGTATTAAGCTCTTTTTTTCATTTGTTCTTTTTAACAACAGAGGTCATTTTGAGGGGAAGAATTAGTTTTTTATAATTAGTTATTAAGATATTTTTTTCCTTTTTAAAAAAAAAATAGAGATATACATGGGATTAATTTTTTGGGTACATTGTATTAATTTTAAATGATATTGTATCACATCATATACTATATAATGAAAGTTGAGTTTAAAAACTCTAATTGCATTGCATCAAGTGGATATCATATTTAATTGTCAAATGGTTGCACCATATATTAGAGTTGAAACACAATCTGAATTCAAATTAATTTTTAATTGTTGTCTAATTTTGCACCATGTTCCCTTTAAAAAAAATTTGATGCCAAGTGGCCCATTCATAATACTCAAAGCAAAAGCCAGGATAACAACCTCATTAATTATCACTATTGTTGTATATTTTCATGCTTACAACCTAATAATATATTAAAGTCGAAGTATAATCAGAATCCAAATTAACTTTTAGTTGTAATATAATTTTGTGCTAAGTGTCCATTTTTAATTTTATTAATTAATTTTGATGCAACTCAAGGCGAAAGCCAACATGACCACCTCCCTCACTTAGATAAGACCACCTTATTATCACTACTTTTTAATATTTTCATGTGCAAACACAAGGTATAACCTTTCTAAAAAAAATACACACACAAAAGTTGTAACTTTTTTTTTTTTTGGATAATTAGATAATACAAAGGGGGATTTAAACCTTGGATATCTTGGAAACACAAGGCGCCTCAGTTCAACTACAAAACTCTTGACAACCTAATTTATTTAATGTGCCAGTTCATTGCTGCTAAAGTCCAAGTTTCCATCCATTTTCGTTGTCCTTACTTCTTTTAGGAATATTAAAAAACAAACAAACAATCATCAAGTCCCATTTATCGCATGAATTCAAATTTTGCAAACATGGCATCATAAATTTTGCCTCCTTTTCTTCATTCTTATTGTGTGGGTGAAAATACGAAATATTTTCCCAAATTTCCTATAAAGCTCCACTTCCCAAGAAAATCCTAGAACGAAGAATCTTTAGGTGTGGTGTGCAAGTCCCTCTACGTGTAAATGTGAGATGGGCATGTATTATCCTGTGGTTGTTTGTTTATCTCTAAGGGTGTGTTTAGTAGAGTGGATTTTAGGGAAGATTAAAAATAAAAAATAAAAAGGAGAGAAAATGAAGAGAGAATTTTTTGGAGAGTGTTTGGTTAGGAAGGAGAGAGGGGAAAATAATGGCGAGGCTCATATTTTTTTTTTCCTTGTGCCAACTAAAAAGTTTTCTCCCCAAAATGGATATGGGCTTCGTACGTTGCTCTTTTTTTTTTTTTTCTTTTTCCTGGACATTACCTCCTCTTCTTCTTCTTCTTCTTCTTCTTCTTCTTCTTCTTTTCCTAGACACTGCCTTTTTTTTTTTTTTTTTTCTTTTTTCTTTTGATTTCTTAAGCAGGCTTCGTCCAGTACGACGAGTACGTTGCTCCATGATCTTCTTTCTTTTTCTTTCTTTTTTTATTTTGCTTTCGTTTGTGTTTTTTTGTTTTTGTTTAGACGTGATTTTTATTTTCTGGACATGATTTTTATTTTTAATAAATTATGGTGATCTTTTTTTTGTGACTTTTTAGTTTTAATTGGACATCATTTTTTAATAAAGGTATATGAGTAAATTTATACAAACTTATTTTTTTCATCCCTCCACTTTTTCACTCCCAACCAAACAAAAATTAGAGAAGTTAAATTTTTTTCTATTTTCCTATTTTTCCACCTCTCCAACCAAACGGATCTTAAGATCGGACAACTGGTGCTGGATGGGTAGTACATAGTTGGATGTGTGCTGATTAATTAGTCGTTTGGTCAACCTTGTTGAAAGACTAGATTCTGCCAATCATCTTGCTTTGTAGAAATATTAACTATCATGAAACAACATCAAACACCATTACCCTTCTTTTTGCATATAAAAAATGGTGGAGATAACGAGCAGAGGAGATAATACAAGACAAAGAATAGCAAAGACACCATGTACATCTAAACCCTTCTTTTCTTTTTACATATATTATCATTTTTTTTTCTTTGCACAGAGGGACAAACACCTTATGTCTCACACAATTCACTCGCAATAAAAATGCTCAAAGATCCACACACTTCACAAAAAATTACAATTAACTTTTATCCCTTATTCTAATTTGTTTTTAGGTGTTTTGTTTAACGCAATTCTGTGATTTCTTTTTTAGGAATTATTAGATTATTTTTTTAAAATATATTTCTCTTGGAATTGGAGGACTTGGGAAGATGTTTCAATTTGTTTTTCTTTTGATAACAAGAAACAGTGTAACATTTTTGTGACACCAACAAGACTTGGAAATTCAAATGAGACTAACAGCCACAAGGATGACAAGTCTTTAAATTCGTAAAAAAAATAAATATTTACAATGAATTGAACCCTCCTCATTTAGTATTACTGTGTTTATAGATTTGTAAATAACATGTGTGGGAAAAATAAATAGGTAAACTAATATTATATTAAGGTAGTACTAGTACATAGTCTCAAGTCTCAACTTATAGAAGAAAATGATAGCTCACCTGTTTTCTTGATACATTCCCGTGATAAAGTGAAAGCAGCACTTTCTATACAATCATTTTTGACTTTATTATTATGTACATTACCACCTCTCTCACGCCATATTCTTAACTCCCAGATAGTACTGTGCTTCATGCTCATTCAAGTTTTTGTCTTCATGGCTTCATGCCTTTATGGGCTTTGTACGTAATAGGAAATCCTTCTTGATTATTTAATAGTAAGATTATACTATATATTTAATGCAAAAATTCTGCTTCATGATCATGGAATTCATTTTATGTACAGTGTGATATTAATGTAATATTGCAGGAGGTACTTTTTTTTTTTTTTTTTTACATTGTATCATTGAAGCTTGATCTTCTTGGGGCTGATTCAATTCTTTTGAAAAGCAATGAGTACAGTTTCCATGTGCACATTAATTTACATATTTGAAACAATTTATATTATTCACATTTAACAAAACTAATTATTAATATTTAAAATAAAAATAAAAATAAAAAACTGTAGAAATGAAAAAGACATGCTGGTCAAGCGGTCCATATTGATAAGTCAAATTTATATCATTTGCACAATTGATTGGCATCACCATAAAATGTAAAGCATGATCAAATTGTATTTATTATTTCCATTATAATTCTTGAATTAGGGTAGAGGGCAAAACAAAAGCATCGATCCCTCTCAATGAGATTATCTACTCTTGTATACTTTTCCATCTATCACTTATCTTCTGGCATGTAATACATTAACCTTGACACACCTGATGAAAAAAATTGGTGTATTGGAGATGTCAATAATTTGGCTATGACTTAAATTACAATTAATTAAGAATCATAACAAAAATTGGACATGTCATTTTTTTTTTTTTTTTGGAGAAGAATTGGACATGTCATATATATTATGGCTTTCAAATAATTAAATTTGAATATATGATTATTTGGTAACACAAATATATGTTATTGTTTATAATATGGTAAAAGTAATTTCATATTTTCTTTCAACGAATTTCCCTTTTACCAAAAAAAAGACTAATTTCATATATACACACTCAAACAGCTATTTTCCTTTAAACTAAAATATAGTATTACTATTTCCAGATGTACACACTAATTAAGCTGTCACGAATTCATGACGAATCACAAGTTCCCTCTGAGATGGAATCAAATTCCTTAACCTATAATAAGTAATAACCTAGCTATATAGCTTCAGCTAGCTGTTAAAAGAAATTTTAACACGGCAGTAAATGGTTAATTAGAAGGTGGCAGACTGGCAGTCATGGCTGAGATTGTGACATGAGATAGCCAAAGGTAATATGACAAACTCTTATTTCTATGTAGTGATTTGTCCAAATTTTGTATTTTATGTGGCATTTGGAATTGTTAAGGCTTTTTTTTTTTTTTTTTTTCATTTTTTCATTTGATTTGGCTTAGAGTCTAATTAAACTGATAGTCTGAAACATGTGTGATGTTTATTTGGATTTTCTGAAATTTCATGGCTTGAGTTTTTACTTTTTACTATAAGTTATGGTGAATGATTATTTTCTTATTATGGGTCTCTAATAAATAACCACTAGGTTGTAACATGTATTTACACATGAAAATATTTAACAATAGTGATGATGATGATGTGTTCTTATCACGAGTGACATGTTAAAAGTCTTATAATTCAACTAACACCTTCTAGTATTTTCAATTGAGATATCTAAGATTTTTTGGGTTCTAGTTGGGATATTTAAGTAAAATCTCTGATAGTTAAATAAGTGATCTAGGGTTCAATCACTGCCTACACCAAAAATCGATTAGTGTCTTGATTTCATGATAAAGAACTATCATCAAGAGCGGACGTCATAAGTTGAAACTTAAAAAAAAAAAAAAAACAAATTCGCCTCGCACCATTATAATTTATAACTATCGAATTTATAAATTAACATTACAAGGTGTGAGCATGAATAATAATAATAATAAGGGAAAAACCAATTGCACACGGTGTATGTGCAAACACACTGCCCTAATAATAATAATAAATAATAAAAAGACTCCACGTACAATTTTTTGTGTGTGTCCATTGAGATATTGACGTGTTGGGCAGGCAAAGGTAATGGGAAATGGTCAATCCTAACTACCATGTCAGTTGCAAATCTTTCAGTTGGTGGGCTTAGTGATGCAACATTGGGGGCCCACCTTTGGGTCTTCATTCTTTTATGTGGTTGACTCTCAGGAATCAGGACCATCTTGATCACTATTTCGATAATTCTAATAGAATAGTATTGGGCCTTAGACCAAACCAAAATTTAAAGATTCAGATCCCATTACTTCTCAGACTTAAAAAAAACATAGGCAAATAATGAGACTTTTCATTTTTAACCACCCACCCCCCAAAAAAAAAAAAAAATCATTTCAAGTTGAGAATTTTTTCAATGAGAAAAAAAGCATGTATTAAGAACTAAGAAGTAAGGCTTACAGTAACCGTACAAGAAAAAACATAGCGTGTGAAAAGTGAAAAACCCAGAAATATAATACCTTTAAATGGGCAGAAGCATTTGCAATCCTAAAGACCTAATCAAACTCTAAAATGCTTCTTTGTTTTTGGCTAGGAATACAAAGTGTTTCTTAAGTAAAATATCATCAATGATGATGGGTCTTAGCTTTTTGCTAGAATACTGGCTATATATCCGTTTTAATGGCATCTAATGCACATCTTAGAATCACCTTCAACAAACAATCAATCTGCTCACAACCAACTATTTTTCCTTCAACAAAGCTCAAATAATAATAACAACTTTTGACTATAGCTCTGCAGGGTTGAATTTTGGAATGATTTCTACTAGTCCCAAGACAACTTACCCTTGCCACTCTCTTAAAGTTACTTAAAACTATTAACCCATTGGCACTGCTGTTTAGGTGAGTCATCTTTGCTATCATTCTGCATGATTGACATATGAGGTTTTTACAAGTAAAGAGTTCCTAACTAAAAACTTGATTATTTCTTGGTTTTGGTTTAAAAACTTCAGATCCAAGGAATCCAATGATCTAAAACATCAATCTCATTTCCTGTCCACAAAAAAAAAAAAAAAAAAAAAAAAAAAAAAAAAAAAAAGGAAGGAAGAAGAAGAAGAAGAAGAAGCAACCTTATTAGTTATTACTCCCAGATTTGTGCTATGTCTAAAGAATGATTATTAGGTCCACCGGGAGAATAGTTGAAATGGTTTTCCTAACCAATAAAATGATGTTATTTATGCAAATGTGTGAGTCAACTTTCTACTCAGCACAATAAATAAAAAATAAAAAATCACTAAATGATGTTACATTTGCATAAATAACAGCGCTTTATTGATTAAGAGAACCACTTCAGCAATCCTCTAATGGGCTTAATAATTTGTCCATGGGAGGAGCTTCCATGGCTCGACATGTGATTAAATATTGTATTTGTTGATAATGATTTGGATAATTGATTATAACTTGCATATCTCATTAGTTTGAGGAAAATATAATGTAATAATATTTTAGTTTGTAAAAACTTGGATACAATTTCATGACATCTTTTATATATAGAGATATATATATATATATATATATCATCGTACATTTTTTATGCAATGGTCACTTTGAGTATGAAGGGTAAATGCCGAGATTCAAGTCTCTAGAGAGAATTTTAAACATATATACATAGATTAGGATCGATTAGAATTTCTAATTAAATAAAAAAAAAAAAAACTTAATTTTAGTAAAATATGGCAGTACCTTGAAAAAAAAAAAAAAAAGGAGAAATTTCACAAACACACCCTGAGATTTTGGTTAATACCAATCAAGTCCATAACTTTTAAAATTTGACCATCCCAATCCATAAACTTAGACGGCGTTGCAAGCCGTTAGTTCCTTTTTTACATTTCTTCTCTATCGCACCTCTAATTTCTATTTTCTTTGTTTCTTCTTCACGGTGGCGCTTGGTGTGGGTATCCTAAGAGGTTTGCAGTGGTGCTGTCGTGGTGGGTTCACTTTGCAGATTTCTCTTCTCTCTTCGCCTTTGTTGTGATGCTGTAGCGATGGGTTCGCAGTGGTTTGTGGGTTTTAGTTAGAGGATTTCGGCTTTGGAGGTTTATGGGTTTTGGTTCTGTGGGTTTCATTTTGAATCACTGGTTCTGGGTTTGGTTTGAATCACTAATTCTGGGTTTTGGTTTGAATCACTGATTCTGGGTTTATTGGTGGCGGATGGTTACAAAGTTCTGGGTTTGTGTACTGAGATGCCGATGCCGTTGTGCTAAGTATGCATGTTGAGGCATAGACTAAATTTCATGATGAATATACGTTGCTTTCAAAGGAGCTTCTCTGCTGCTTCTCTGGCCCCAGTACAGCTTCCATCTCCAATGTATGACACACTTTATGCCCTTTACTTTTATACACTATGTATTCTATGGGGCTTGATTGAGTCTGTTATGCATATGTTCTATTGTTTGGATATGTCTTTCTAAACTTTATTGTCTACATCAATAATGTGAAAACATTTTGTTTTTTTTTTTTTGGGTTTCTAGGGAAACCCATTTATGGTATATATTACCTAATGAGGTGAAGAATGCAAGCCTTCTTAATCAATATTTGGAAATTCTATCACCATGTGAGAAAGAAAATGTTTTCCGTATGCGTGGAGATCAGCTCCAAAGAAGAGCCCTGCTTGCCCGTGCATTGGTTCGCACTACCATTGCAAGATGTAGGTCCTTTTTTGCTTAATACTTTTATCATTCGTTCTTCTTGTTAAATTTCATTTAATAATTCTTACATTTAGGTTGTCGCCATTGAGGTCAAATATGGTGAAGTGTTTCTTACATGTAAATTGTAGAGTCCATGGTTTTGTTGTATTTGTTGTGGTACACAACAAATTTTTTATTTCAACCCTGGTCTAGATTAGTTGTACTGACAGGCATTTTTTTTAGTCTGAATGTGGCACAAAGTGGATGGCAACCTAGGCTTTGCTTTATAAAGATTTTGAGCTATAGACATGTGTGTACAAAGCTTTTTTAGTTATTTAAATGCTATCCACGTCCTTTTTTTTGATTACTTGACTATCTACTCTTTTGACATAAGAAGCATTCTTATTTCCAATTTTGTAGAATATGTTGCATAGAGAGGTTGGTGTATATTTAAACAAATTTTGTTTGTTACTAGATCAGACAAATAGTCAAGTTGAACCAAGATCCTTGAAGTTTAAGAAGAATATATATGGGAAGCCTGAGGTGAGTTTGTTTTCTGACCATTGATGTACAATAAGACTTTGTTCTCTACTTTTTTTTGTACCTTCCTTGCTTTTCCTTATTAGCATATCTCTTTAAAGTTCATTTGTTTTCTCATATTTGTTTCTGATAGCATATGTGAATAGGTAGAGTGGCAAGATGTTGATGGCTCACACCTACCACCATTGCATTTCAACATTTCACACACTTCTTCTATAATAGCTTGTGGAGTGACCGTGAATTCAGCAGTAAGTTTTCTGTATATTCATGGGCCACTTATAACTTCTGCATGTGTGATCGTTATATTCTGTTCTGATTTTGTTTGATGTATTTATTGAATTATCTATTGTGTTGAAGAAATGGCAAATTTAAGCTGACATGATTTGCTTTTCCTATTGTAGATTGGTATTGATGTGGAAGAGAAGCAACGGAAGTTGAAGAATAATATTTTAGCATTTGCTCGAAGGTACTTTTCTCCTTATGAAGTGGGACTTTTAACTGCCATTTCAGACCCTGAATTTCAGCGTCAGGAGTTTATAAAATTATGGACTCTCAAGGTGAGTTAGGTTGTGTGAATATTGATATACATCAAGTACCTTCAGTTCATTGTTATAGATGGATGAAAATCTAATAAATCCTTATAATGAGTTGCATGGTAGCTTCTGCAGCAAATGCATGGTATGTTATAAAGTTTGGTAGCAGTCAATTTTGTTTACATTGCTAGAAGACCATTCCATCTTCAAGCAGTAATTCTAGTGATATGTCTTTTCATTAAGGAAAAAAAACAGTAGATCTAGTAGAAAAATTAATGTGTTCTTAACTTGTTAGGAAGTTTTACTCTATTATAGACAGTTCAATGTAGGGCAGCAGAAGTTTCATCTTTAAAGGAACTAGGATTGAGTACCTATATTCTTTATAAAAATAAAAAGTAGAAACAACACTCTTGAGTTGTGACACGCTTGAAATATATTTCAAATTTCTTTGGATTTCGTAAAGATGCATGTGGATAAATTCTTCTTGGAATTTTGTCTATTATCATTATCATCATTTATGATCATCATCTTCTTCTTCTTCTTCTTCTTTCACAAGCATATGCCTGTGTTTCATTATGTTGGGCTCAGATATGTTGGCCTGTCCAGCTTGATTACCAGGTTTTCTTTGTATGTGACTAAACTATATGAATTATTCTTTCTATGTATTTAGTATCCGTTTGGATACTGCTGAAACTGAATGCGTCTGCATTTTTTTTTTTTTTTTTTTTTGAGAAGCGCGTTTCGGTGGCAGCAATGCTTTTCCAATGGGTCCCGTGCACTGTTCATGGGATCCACAAACCTCTTTTTTCAGCAAAACTTTCATTAAAAGTGAGTCCCACGGCACTATTCACACATTTAAAAATTATTTTGCAACAGTATTTTCAGTTTTCAACAAAATAAGCCGTATCCAAACACACCCATAGTTAAAAAATAAAACCAATAGATATTAGACAAAAGAAAGAAGAGTCTAAAAGATTGTCCTAGAATTTACATGCTTTATAGGAAATAATGCAAAGCAGTATGGATTTGAACAGTTGGATATACTGGAGTATGCATACACTTCTACATGAACTCAAGAAATCAAAACAATAGGATGATTGAGCTTTGCAGCCAATGAGCACTGGCTCAAAGGGCATCTCCTCATAGGTTAAAGACTGATTGGGTGTGTGTAAAATACCACCAAAAAAGAAAAAAGAATGATTGAGCTTTGAGAGTTGAATGTAATGTTTCTCTTCATGAAGCTGTTTTATTAATGTTATGGATCACACTTTCAGGAGGCATATGTGAAAGCATTGGGGAGGGGCTTCTCAGCTGCACCTTTTAAAACCTTTACCATTCGATTTAGGACTGCTACACAAGGACATCTTTCTGAGCATAGAGATTCTGAGGTATCTGACTGAACTTAAGACAAGCTTAATTGAAAGTTTTCAAAGCATTCAAAGATAGTATTCTACTCAATAGGAAATTCAATCATAAGACATGGTGGTGGCTTTGAGATTGTTTAGGTAGATGTTGGGATATTATTGTAGGATATGTCATTCCTTTCATCCTTATCGATTGAGTGCTTCATACAATTATTAATTTTCTTCTCCCCCCCACCCCCCTACTCCTCCAAACACATACATTTTTAGATATTGGGAAGTAAATTCTCATAAAATGATGTATGAAACACAAATTGCATAAACATTTTTTCCTCAAAGAAGTTTCTGAAATCTCTTGCGGTTTTTATTATGCTGTCAGGCATTTGATGTAGTTGTTGATTCTTTTGATGATCCCAAGAACCTGACAAGCAATTGGCAATTTGCTCTCATAGAATTGGCTGGTTCTCATTATGCTGCCGTTTGCATTGAAGGGGATAGAACCACTGAAGGTAAGAATCTGAGTTTTCTGAGTAATATAAAATAACTTGCAAGTGTGGGTACATTTTTATATCTTGCTATTTGCAGGCAATGGGACCCGCCCAATGAAATTGACAGTGCGGAGAACCATTCCATTTGTTGAAGATGAATGTGTTTCTGGAACTGATGCTGTGGTAGCAATAGTTGGCTTAACTTAAGAATCATAAATGATTAATGGTTTTCATTGTGAACTCAGCTCTCCGACCTTTCTAAATTGTGTTTTTAAAGCAACTGGAAATTATAAATTAACAGTATTATTATTTACTATCAGCAATGCACCTCTGCTTTGCCTGTAGAATGGATATCAGATTTTGCAAAAAAAAAAATTGTCTATTGTATATTCATTTTAAATTTAAAGACCAATTCCTTGCATCAACTCTGAAATTTTTGTCTATGCAGAAATAAAATATTTTTATGTTGGTACCTTTTAATTATCAGTTATCCATGCCTATTAACTATTTTAATTGAAAAAAAAAAGGATTGCAGCATGAGCTGACTTCTCTATATGCCATCATAGTTTTTTTTTGATAAGTCTATATGCCATCATAGTTAACCATCTCTCATAGAGCACGGAGGATTGGGAAACATCAAACATGGTAAAATAAGGTGCTTCATTGATGATTACAACACCTGAATCTTTCCCACATAACATTTAAAGAACATTAGGGGACTTGACTTCTAGTACGAAATGAACCAATGGCATACGTGATGTGCGGTATTATGCAGCTTGAGCTAACGTCATTATACAAGTTAGGATAGCCACTTTGAGGCTCTTGCAACCCCTGAAGCCATGCTTTGCCTCATGTTGCAGGAATTTTTATTTATTTATTTATTATTATTGTTTATTTTCAATTAAAAAAAGAAAAGAAAAGAAAAGAGGATTCTGTTAGAGATTGGAGAGGATATGGTTTACCTATTGTATTTATACAAATAACAAGTAGTGTGTTTCTTGAAACGTTTGGAAAACTTTAAGAGATTGGTATAATTTGTACTATTATAATTAGGGTCCGGTTAACGTGTTAAGCTCTCCATTTTTGGAAACATTTTTTCGAGAATTGAAAAAGTATTGACAGTTTTTTCAATTCTCAAGAAATTTTTTTTTTAAAAAAATGATTAATTATTGTGTGCCTTAAGGCAAACATTAGCAAAATTCTTCTAATTAACACATAAAAAGCCAAGAAAGATAAAGAGGAGTATCATTTTATTTATTACCGACTTCAAGTTCCATCACTGCGTGCACGAGAAGAAAGACGTGGACCCAACATTTCATTCCCTTGCAGCACGGGAAAATATATCGCCACAAATAATCACCAACCAACTCAACATAACTTCACTTTGTACTTTCCTTCTATTTCTGCAACACACGCATCTCTCCACACACAAACATGCAAGCACACATGATGCCCTGCCTCCCATTAATACAGACACATATTTACAAACAGAGATCCATTCCAGCCAGCTGAATATTAGTATTGAATTTGTATGGAATTTGTAATTTTGTGATGCTCTACTCAACAAAAAAATTAGTACAATAAAGAGTTACAAAATGTGCATAATTTGACATTAAACCATTCGTACAACCGCACCTACCCCAACTCAACAGAGGATGAAAAAGTTTGCACAACAACAATGAACCTTAACATTCAAATATTTGCTCTAGTGATTTTCAGATTACACAAAAAGGAAAAAGAAAAAAGACCTACTGTTCAGACTTATGTGGGTACAACCACCCCAGAACGAGGCGAAAACTGCAATATAAAAAGCCAAAACATCGTAACAAGCAATATCAACTGTACGAAAAAACACGATGTAACCTTATACATCCTCCCCTGCATCTTCAAAACCTCTTCAGCTCCTATGATATCTCCACAACATCCCTCTAACGCCACTGCTTGTTTATGAAGCATTGTGGCCTTGCTTTCTGCTTCTCCAAGCTTGTTCAGAACCTGTGCTTGCTCCCCAGCCAGAGCTTTTTGTTCTTCTATGATTGTCAACTGATCACTAGCAGCCGCCTTCATTTTCTGTATTGTCTTTGATATTGCCAGATACTCAACCTCAGCTTCAATCTTTTGCTTGAAGAGACCCTCAAGCGCAGTCTGTGTCTCTCTACATTTTTCCTCCGGGGTGCTTCCTGATTCCTCCTTTGGTGACTTGCTATTGTTTATAGTGGCTTCGAGTTCAGCTATCCTGGAGTCCTTTGCCTCAAGCATAGTCCTTGCCTCCTCCAATTTGCTTTCAAAAAGTTTTACATTCTTTGTCAAGCTTAATACTTGGGCTTCCAAGGAAGTCAAAGCAGTTTGTCTAGTCTTTTCAGATCCCAGCTGGTTGGATGAGTTTGGTATGTAGTTCTCTGGATCAGTAATAGTGAAATCTGCTGGTATGCTACTTCCCTTGTTTGAAACGTCAGTGGGTGATGTAGGTATGTTTCCAATCTCCCTGAAATTCTGAACTTCTGCAAGAGTACAACACAAATGCATTTAAACTTAAAATCTTCAATTTGCAACAGAACTGCCATTGCCTAAATTTTCATTAAGAACCATTTCACAGATAACAGGCACGAGGAACTTCGGCAGAAAACATTATGTGATTTCAAAAAAATAATGAGGCACAAATTACAAAGTTTTTAAAAATTTATTCCCAGGTCATGGCCTCTACAAATTAAATCCTATGCCCTTCATTCACTTCATACCAGCAATGTATTGATGGCTAAAGATTTGGGCTTAGCAGAAAGAAATGGTGAACCCCATAGCAAATGAGGTGCAGGACCTTTCTCTCAATAGTGCTCTTGAGGGCCCACTATTCCCTAACCCTTCTCCCCATGGATAAGCAAGGCCCCAGTAGCATGGATCCACCACTTGAAAGATTAATTAGTAGATCGGCTAGAAAAATCCATGGTCAATACTCATGGGATGGGATCAGAACCCCAGTAAAAGCTAGTATATCAAGTATGTGAAAGAAATATGACCTTTCCTTCTCTAAATATCATGCAGTATTAGTATATCTAATTATTCTAACCTTCAAAAAATTTATTTGCTTCTTCTAATCTTCCCCTTTCTCTTCTTTCCTTACCCAAATTCCTGCAATATTCTCCTCCACTCCTCCACTCATCCATTTCCTCTTGCATCTATCTCCTCCTTGTGCACTAAGCACAAAACTTAAATTCCTTGCAATGGCCATATGCCTATGATTGGAGCCCCAATGCAAATCACTTATACCAGAGCCGCAACTTACGTCAACTTAGTAAAAAAAAAGTCCAAATATCATATCAAGCCACCAATTTATACTCTTCACAAAACCCTTTAAAAATTCCCTCTTGCTCAAGGATGTCTTCCCTATTTTCTCCCCCAATTTCTCCCAGCAAAACCAAGAGTCAGCCTAAACCACAATCCAGCCAATCACCACCACCTAATATATCTAATCCCTTTTATCACTGGGCCCACATACATCAAATAACAACCTGAGCCCGAAATATACACCAAATTCTTAGTAACCTGAATTTAACACAAATTTGAAGTCTTTCACAAATCATTGCCACCTTCTCAATAAAACCAGAATCTTTCAGCCAAAGCAAATCTTGACAAGCCCCCCATATCTAGCTCTGACATCCAACATCCGCTACAACTTCCAAATGCCCATTTCTGTCATTCGTAAATCAAACACCCTCTTTTGTAGTTTCCAGGAGGGACTAAACAAAAGGTCTCTATTAGAGGGCAAATAGTGATCACAAATTCCATTGTAAAAATTTTACTATGGTTTAACCATGAAGTCTACCATCCATCCAAGTTCACTCTCTGCCCTTCCTAACAATTTAATGCAATTTGCCTAACTATATATGTAGTCCAAAGACATTTTTGCCTCCCATCCAACTGATCACCACCTGTCAATCTACTCTAATCCTCCCTCAGATTTAGTCGCAAACAACTAAATCCCTTCTCATGCAACAAAAAGGACTTGGGCATATGTTCAATTGAATTCCCCAAACATATGAGTTCTACACTAAATTGATCCCACAGAATTTGTTATACAGACAAACCAAACAAGGTGGATAGGATAAACTTTTTGCAGATTTGAAAAGAGATGCAGCTGTGATCACATATAATACATACTCTAGCATGATCTGTTACGAAATGATAACAATTTTTTTCCCTGTATCAAATTTTTCATAGCTCACTTCTATTCCAAACCACAGTAAATGAGTAGAAAAGAAACTTTGTAAAAAAAAATAAAAAAACCTGTGGTACAATATATGTTAGGCAACTTCAGCTGGGATCATCAAAACTAAGAGTGACCAAACCAATATAAACATTAACTCATAGGACACTGTATATGATTGCAAAGGGCAAGGTAATTATTGTACATTAGTAAGGTATACAAAGCATTGTAATACTGCTTATCAAAGTTGTCAACTTGTCATAAGAAGAGAAAACAAACCTTTTTCCAGAGCTTCTTGCACAGACTGGAGGCTAAAGATAGACTCAACAAAAGCATCTTGATCTGTGAAGGACCGATGGTTCTCACTTTTTTCTTCCTTAGCCTCCCAAGATGAGTGTGCAGCTAAATCATCTTGTTGAATTTCCTGATTAAACTGTTGCTCACTTGGGAGAGCTTCATCACTATTTTCCCCATCATAATTCATTGACCTTCCACTTTGTTTTCCGTTACTAGTCACACCCTGCACAAAGACAAAATTGGAGCTTCTTGAGTCAGATTCCATGCTGGAATGAGAGTTTTCCTTCTCAATTTTGACCCTTTCTCCTCGAGCCTTCTTACTGCCTTCAATCCGTCCCTTTCCTTGCTGACTCTTTTGAGGTGAATTACCTGAACTCTTCCCGCTAATATTCTTCATCCTATTCTTCTCCCGTGGATGTCCCAACACTGCAGGCAGATCATACTTCATCTTCGGAACACTAGCTGCTGTGGAAGACTTGCTACTCCGATCCTCACTGTTCTCCGAATCTGTACCTGCAGCAAAAGCAGCCCCAGCTGCAAACCTAGAATCCGAAGTAGAACCATGGGTTGCAAACCCGTCAGTTCTAAATACATTTGCAGATCCTACTGAACCCTCACTATTTTGCTTGATCTCAATAGGGATATGCTGAGCTTTAGTAGGATTCGCAGCACCAGACAAACCCCGCTTCAAAATTTTACCAGTATCTATACTTGGACTTACATCCTTAGCAAACTCTCTCCTAATTCTCCTCCATTTCTTCAAGCCATATCCTTTTGTTGTGGGAGGTGACCCCCCACCAGGAGATTTAGCATCTAGTGGAGGTGAATTCGCAGGTTGTTCACTTTCAAAATATTTCCCTCCTGTATCTATTACCAATGTATTATTAGCACTAGAATTTTCACCAGAAACCAACTTATCAATCTCATTAGGACAAGACCCATTATTATTTATCTCATTGTCATCATCATGGGGCATTATTTCTCGGGTTACTTCATTATCTTCCACAGATTCAAGAACTGAACTTTCACTCTCCAAATCCATAACAAATAATCAACCCACCAAAATTCAGTCAGATCAAGATCAAGAAGAACAACTTTCATTCCATCTCATGGTCCAAATCTAGAAAAGTTTAACCGAAAAAGAAAAAAAGAAAGATCAACTTCTATTATAACCAAATTTGAGATGAAAAATAATAAAATTCCAATCCAAAATTAACTGGGTATACGTTAATTTATTAATTTAAGCACAATCAAAAGTGGAAAAAGGAATAATTGGATTCAAAGCTAACAACTTTATAATGAAACTCTGAAACTGTACACTCAATTGACATGAATGAAATGGATAATTGAATTGAATTGAAATGAAAGAATCTACGAGAGAGAGAGAGAGAATAATGAGAAGGTACGTACCATAATATTATGACTGTCCCCCATAAATGAAGGGTTCGTAAGAAAGAGGATAGAGAGAAATCCGAGGACATGGATTGGAAACCCTAAAATTTGGTTGGATTTGCAGTTTTATAGCCTTTGAAGTTATTGACAATATTCTAACATTTATTACAACAAAAGAGTAATTATTACTATTTTTTTTGTTGTTGTTGTAGAAAAAAATAAAAAACGTGGTCGAGATGGGCCACATGTAGTGGGCCACAGTAACGTCCTCGTATGTGTATGTGGGGACAATACCGACCATTCCACCTGGAACACAACCACATATGACAAGCTCAGATCCAACTACTTCTCAATTTTACCAAATCACCCTCCATCTCCATCTCCATCTCTATTACATTTATAACTATATATACGAGACTTTTTATTAAAAAATAAATATATATGTATAAATAGGAATGGAAAGAATAAAAAACAGAATTGGGTTGACAAATAGTCTCTTTGTTCCTTGTGTTGGTAGAAAAGGGGGTCTAGCTATGTTGTGGACCAGAGATATTAACCTAGAAATCAAGAGCTACACTCCTAACCACATAGATGCGGTAATCAATGACACGGAGAACAGTTACAAATGGAGATTGACGGGTTTTTACGGCCATCCAGAGACTCACAGAAGGTATGAATCCTAGCATCTATTAGCTTTCCTAAACAATCAATTGCATCTTCCTTGGTTATGCTTAGGAGATTTCAATGAAATTTTATCAAATTCTGAAAAACAAGGGGGAGTCATCCGGTCTCAACAACAAATGGATGGGTTTAGGAAGGTAGTAGATTATTGTGCTTTTCAAGATTTGGGCTACTGTGGTTCTGATTTTACTTGGTGTAACATGCAAGATGGGGAGAACATAATATATCTAAGGTTAGATAGAGCATTGGCCAACTTAGAATGGATAGAAAAATTTGGGGGAATGAAAGCCCATCACCTGGTCAATTCAACATCCGACCATTGTGCATTACTTATCTCTAATTCAACAACTCAGCGCCAAGCTCGTGCTAAACGTTTTCACTTCGAAGCAATGTGGGCTAAGAATGCAGAATGTAAGACTATTATTGAAAATTCATGGGGGATGGACCTTGACCTCAGTACTTCGGAGGGAGTTATGTCTAATCTCAGTGGCTGTGCTATGGAGTTAATGAAATGGAGTTCCAAAGTATTTGGCCAGATTCCAAAAAAGATTCAGGAAAAAAGGAATGCCCTGAACTCTTTAACCTTACAAGACAATGATGGATCTTTAAGCACTGAAATTAATTGTCTAAGGCGGGAAATCAATGATCTCCTTGATGATGAGGAGATTTATTGGGGCCAAAGAGCCAAAGCGCATTGGCTTAGAGAAGGTGACAAAAACACTAACTTCTTTCATGCCCAAGCTTCTGAGCGCCGCAATCAGAACACTATTTTGGGAATTTGGGATAGTCGAGGCCGATGGTGTGATGGAAATGACAGTATTGCACAGGCTGCCATAGACTATTTTGGCAACATTTATGCATCAGCTTCCCCATCGAGGATTGATGAGGTTATTGATGCTATTCCCACTCGGGTGACTGTAGAAATGAATGAAAGCCTAAATAAAATCTTCACTAGGGAGGAGGTGGCCATTGCTCTCAAACAGATCCATCCTACTAAAGCTCCCGGCCCTGATGGTATGTCTGCTATCTTTTATTAAAAGTATTGGAGCATTGTGGGTTGTAGCATTACTAATATGGTCTTAAATGTCCTTAATAATAATATGTCTATGGCATGTCTAAACAAAACAAACATTGCCCTCATTCCCAAAGTAAATAACCCCAAAAGAATGACGGATTTCCGACCCATAAGTCTATGCAATGTTATTTATAAACTCATATCTAAGCCCATTGCTAATAGATTCAAAGTCATTCTCCCTCATATCATTTCAGAGAATCAAAGTGCTTTTATTCCTGACAGGTTAATTACTGATAATGTTCTTGTGGCTTTTGAGTTGATGCACTTCCTAAACCAAAAAAATGCAGGGAAGATGGCTATATGGCAGCAAAACTAGATATGAGTAAAGCTTTTGACAGAGTCGAATGGTGCTTCATAAAAGGGGTCATGGAGAAATTGGGATTTAGTTCGAAATGGATTGATCTTATTATGAGGTACATTTCCTCGGTCTCATATTCAGTCCTTATAAATAGGGTTGCTTGTGGAAACATCGTTCCTACTCGGGGGCTTTGGCAAGGGGATCCCTCTCTCCAACCCTCTTTCTCATTTGTACTGAGGGGCTATTTGTACTTATTAATAAGGTTGTTCAGAACCAGCTCTTAATAGGCATATCCATATGTAGGGGCTACCCAAGAGTCACTCACCTTCTCTTTGCGGATGACAGTATTCTTTTCTGCAAAGCTAGTGTGGAGGAAAGCCAGGTGCTAAAGCATATCTTTCAGAAATATGAGGATGCCTCGGGGCAAAAAATCAACACAGACAAGTCCTCAATATTCTTTAGCCCCAATACATCTCAAGAAGCTAAGGAAGAGATTTTGGCTAACCTTGGCCCAATGCAAGATACTAGGCATACAAAGTATTTGGGCCTTCCATCCTTTATTGGGAGATCAAAGACGCAGGTGTTTGCTATTATGAAGGAGAAAATTGGTCAGAAACTTGCTGGATGGAAATGCAAACTCCTATCTATGGGTGGAAAAGAAATCCTCATTAAGGCGGTTGCCCAAGCAATTCCTACATACACTATGAGGTGCTTCCTTCTCCCCCAAAGCCTATGTGAAGAAATTGAAAGTATGATGAGGAACTTCTGGTGGGGCCAATGGCAGCAAGAAACTAAAATGTGTTGGGTTAGTTGGAAAACCATGTGCAAACAAAAGGCTAGTGGTGGCATGGGCTTCAGGAATTTGCAAGCTTTCAACAAAGCATTGCTAGCAAAGCAACTTTGGCATATTCTCCAAAATCCTAACACCCTTGTAGCAAGCATTCTCAAGGCTAGGTACTTTCCCACCGGGGACATTCTAAATGCAAACATTGGAAACTCCCCATCATACTCTTGGAAGAGCATCCACAGCGGTCTTGAAGTTATAAGGAAGGGAACATGGTGGAGAGTGGGGAATGGGAAGCTAATCCATATATGGGATGACAAATGGTTGCCAACACCATCTACTTACAAGGTCATCTCACCTCCAAACAATAACCCTTGATTCCCAATGGTCTCCTCTCTAATTGATCCAATGACAAAGTGGTGGAGAGTGAACACAATAAGGGCTACATTCCTTCCTTTTGAAGTGAAGACAATTCTAAAAATTCCCTTAAGTCATGACCTTCCCGAAGATAAAATAATTTGGATTAGGAATAGCCGTGGGGACTTCACTGTAAAAAGCACTTACCATCTAGCTTATAACTTACTGGAATCAAATAGGAGTGAAGAATGCTTAACTGGAGACCCATGCAAGCTGATTTGGAGGAAGCTTTGGCGCCTAAATCTTCCTCCAAAAATTAAGATCTTTGCTAGGAGGGCTTGTATTAATGGTCTTCCCACAATGGAGGCCATAAACCATAGAGGGATTTCCCATTCTAAGACCTACCTAGTATGTAAAAATGAAGCTGAAAGTCTTGATCATGCCCTCCTTAGTTGTGCTTTCTCATCCTTGGTCTGGAATCTTTGGCCCAAGAATCCGCTGAGCAACCACGGTATTAAAAATTCTTTCCTTGACTCTACTATCTTTATTCTCTCCCATGCAACACTCCAAGACTCAGAGCTTTTCTTTACTATTGCTTGGGCCATTTGGTATAATAGAAAGAAGGTTGTTCATGAGAGTTGTGGGCTCCCTCCAAATCAAGTGTGGCAATTGGCGAAGAGAAGTGTTGAAGATTATGCAAGTTCGGCATTGTGGGATTTCAGTCAACCAAGGGCTCCCCCAACCTGCTGGGTTCCTCCTCCCCATGGTTTTCATAAAATAAATGTTGATGGGGCGTCTTTCGACTTGGATAACTCTTCTAGCATTGGTGTTGTCATTAGAGATAGCTCTAGCCAAGTTGTAGCTGCTCCTAGCAAGCCTCTTCAAGCTTGCTTTACTGCTGAACTTTCAGAAGTGACGGTGCTGAAGCATGGTGTTCTTTTGGCTCAGGAGCTTCAGCTATCTAGGATTATAATTGAATCAGATTCACTGAATGCCATCCAAGCAATCCACGATAAGGCCACCGGTAGCAGCTATGGGCACATTGTGCAGGGTATTCTTCAAGTTAGTAAGTCTTTTGAGACCTGTGTCTTCAAGCACTTAAGCAGAAATTTCAACTCCATTGCTCATGAGCTTGCTCAGCTTGCTAGAAGATCCATATCTCAGCACCTTTGGTTTAGAGTCACACCCCCTTGTGTAACTTCTCTTATTCAAGCTGATATGATGTAATTTGTTTTTCCTATCCTACTTTGCAGCCAGTTTCTGTATGACTCTTTGTTATGGTTTAATTCTATATCACTTCCATTTCAACAAAAAAAAAAAAAAAAAAGGACTTCCATTTTTTAATTTTAAAATGGGATAGGAGGCCCATCATTCATGGCTGTCTTCTAGTTTTTAACTACATGGGCCTGCTTCTGTGGTTTAGGTATTGTCACTTGGAAGAGGAACTCAATTTCATTTTCAATTTTGGACAATAGCTTAGAATGAGCACTGAATACTCCAATTGATTTTTGCTTTTCTAATTCTGTCTGCCCAACTTTTTTTTCTTTTTTCTTTTGATGAAATTTATGTGACCGACTTGATGATAAAGACATGTGGATGGATTATTTAATTAATTAAATACAACTTGGGAATAATGCTTGTCTTGATTCTTTTTTAATATGTAACTAGTCGTAGTGTCACACGATGCATAAGAATAAATATTATTTTGTATTGTAATATAGTGTATATTTTTTCTTTAAAATTTTTTTGAAGATAATTTTTTTTCTCTAAAAATTAAATAATTTCTATTTGGTCCAATTAGGTCTACTTCAGTCCAATTTTGTCCACTCAATCCAATTTCGTCCACTCGGTCAATTTCGGTCCCCCTTCAATCCATTTTAGACTAATTGGACTTTAAATTGATTTTTTTTGGTATGTTTTCTTTTCAAGTTTAGCTCTAAAATTCTTTTTTTTTTTCCCTTAATTTTTGGGTTAAAATGTATGAAATTTTATTATATCTGGGCTAAACTCTTTAGTTTTGAGTTAACAAATACAATGAAAATAATAAAATAGAGATTCAAAATTAGAAATATGAGCCCTAAAAATGCAATAAAAATGATAAATATTCAAAAGTTTAATTTGGTCCACATTGGTTCTATTCGGTCCATTATGTCCTCTTTGGTCCAATTTGGTCCTATTCGGTCCATTCTATCCACTAAAGTTCTATTCAGTTCGATTCAGTCCATTTAGTCTTATTCAATCCGCTTCGGTCCATTCAATCCACATTGGCCCTATTTGGTCCACATTGGTCATATTCGGTCCATTCTGTCTACTTTGGTTCTATTTGGTCTTATTCTGTCCAGCTTGTCCACTTTAATCCACTCCAGTCTTATTGGGGCCAATCGGTCGACTTTGGTCCTATTCAGTCCATTTTTTCATTTTGATTATATTCGGCCCATTCTGTCTACTTCGGTCCAATTCGGTACAACTTGTTCCTATTCGGTCATATTTTGTCAATTTGGTCCACTTTGTTCCATTTGGTCCATTCAAATCACTTTGATTCATTTTGGTCCACTTCGATCTATTTTTATGCACTTACATAATGAGAAAATACATGTTTGGGTTCAAAGCACCTAATCTAAATCCAAATTTATTATATATATATATATATATATATCTCAAACTCACAAGATCTAAAATTTTAAGTATAACATTTTTTATTGTTACGCTTTTATTAAGTTAATGTAGCATTTCAATCCACTTCGATACGGATAAATTTAAGTGAAAATCTTTCTAAACATAAAAACTATGAATATACAAATGTAATCTTTAGGGCAATTATTCATTGTTTTAACGTCGTTACTTATAAATGAATTGTATATGGCTGATTGCACATTGTAGTGGGCCTTTTTGTTATGTTGGGCTGGGCTGCCTCCTGCGATACTGGGCCCAAATATTCTAAGTAAGAAAGTTGAGACTGGTCCAATTGCAACTCAATTTGGTCCGGCTTGCGCACAAACTATGCCTTGTTTGCCAAGAGCACGCTTACGGCAGGCAAAGCTATTTTAGATGAGTCGTGATAGGTAGACATGATAATAATAAATCAAAAGAAAGTACTTCGGCTTCGTAATTAAAGTGAATAAATAACCCCTAATTGAGAAAGATGATCATAATAATAACAATCACTTTTATAAAGAAAGCAAAGGGAATAAGTGGGTAGTATATGGGTTAATTAAAAAAAAAAAAAATCAGATCAAATCTGATCTGCAGGACCAAAACCAGAGAGGGAAGAACGTTTCTTCTCAACGCGAATAATCTCTACGGGAAATCCTGCCGTGGAAATTAATCACTTTGAGAGAAATGGACCTGAATAATTGGTGCCCAAAAAAACCCTTTTGCTTTTGGCAGAGAGCAGGACTTTGAGAGGGAGAGAGGAAATCAACCTATTGGTGCATGCCTGCCGATCTAACTCTCTGTTTTTCTTTTCTTCCTTTTATAGTTTTCCTCTTATCTTTCTTTTTCCTTTCTTTCCTCAATACTTGTTTTCTATTTCGTGGTTTTCCTTAGAGGTTCTTGTTATCATGATTGTGGTGTCCCCTGTGCACGGCAAGGGCCTCCTTTTATAGTGTCTGTCGTGACCGAGTTTTACTATTTTAGCCCTTAACTACTTTTGTCTGGTCTGGGTGTACTTGCCGACCACCACTGGTCTGTCTATATGCCACTCCCCATCTCCAGACAAAGAAGACTATTTTCTTTATTTGTCTGTCGTGGCACCCTTTCCTGCTACGGTGTGGGTGCTCTCTCTCCCTATCCCCCATGGCATGCACCTAGTGGTTCCAACTCAGCCTTGCTTCTTTTGGGTGGTATGTCATCCCAATAGGACACTTCCCCAAAAGAACCTGAGCAGGAACCTCAGAATAGGTTTTTTCCCTCTCTCCACCGCCAAACCATGCCCTCTTGCCTCTAACCCATAACCTCACCATGTCCTGTATTGGCTGGTTATAGGTTGGTGATGTCTGGGCCTCGCGCGTACCTCTCTTCTATGTATATCCAAAATTTGCCTGTTGCTCATGCGTTCATCGTGGTTGGCCTGCACAGTCTACCATCCGTTTTTTACTTCTTATGTGAGCTGCTTTCAAATTTCCCTTTCTTTTATGGCTTACACCACTCAGGGGCTGGGCTTTACTTGATGGTGGGCTTTGCCTTCTTCAGCCCACTCTTTTTCTACTACCATCTTCTATCATACCATTCTGTCATTCCTGCTGTGACGTTGTTTGCCCCAATCTTGCTAGGCCTCTTTGGCCCTGCCGTTTATTCTTCTTCTAATGATTCAGTATAGTCATTGGTTCTTTTATTACATTACTGACGGGCTCCTGTGTCCTATTTGTTTTCTCTTAGGCGTCCTTGGCCCATTTACTTTCCTCCGGCTTCTTTGGCTCTTCTCCTAACTTTGCATTTACATGGGCTTTTACTAACTTCTTTGGGCTTCCCCAGCCCAATTACCTTATCCCTCATCCTTGGGGCTCATGGGCTTGCCATCAACCTCTTACTTTCTTTGCTTTCATTACTTCAGGCCTACTGTGGCCCATTCTCACTTTTTCACATCATATACTGCCCATGGGTTTGCTATTTCTCTCTTTCCGGGCTCCTTTAAGCCCATTTTCCTTCTTAAGGCCCATTTGTTTATTTCATGGACCTGTGATCCATTATTCCTGCCGCTTGAGCTTAATGGTTTTTTTATCTATTTACCAACTCCTTTCTGCCCATGTTGCTGGGCTTCTTCTTTCCTTTTGACTTCCAAAATGACCATCAACACACATTTAAACAAAATAAATAAATAAATATGGATGTATGTATGTATGTATGTATATTTAAATAAATTATTCAAATTATTCATTCTCTCAAAAGAGATTATCATGATAATCAAAACTCATATCAAATTTATACTGAATATGTATAATTTATCTCTAAATTTTATGAGAGAGAGAGAGAGAGAGAGAGAGAGAGACTACTTGTGTTTGGGAACTAAAAAATACAACACCAAAACATATGAACCCAAAATATAGTTTTAAAAATCACAATAATTAATCAATATAAAGTAGAGTTGCAAGAAAGAATAAAAAATCAAGAAAAATAAAATAACCACTTTTCAAAAGAGAATGTGAGAGAGAATAGTAAGAAATTTATAGAAAATAATATAAGAAGAAAAAAAGTAAAAATAAAAAATATAGTAATAAACACCAAATTATCCAAGTCATGTTATGTTATTTAATAAAATAACATTATATTCTTATACACTATCTTTATAATGCAATACGATAACATCTATGAAATAAAAAAGAATAAAAAAGATAACAACTTAAAAACACAAAACTTAATAAATCAACCCAAATTAAAGTTCCAAATAATACAAAAATTCATCAACCTAAAGTAGAGATGCAAGAAAAATATATATAAAAAAATCCACAAAAAATGAAGGAAAAAAAATGAGAGAGAGAAATAGCAATTTGTGTGTGGAAAATGAGAGAGTGAAATAACCTTTTGTATGTGAAAAAACTATGAATAAAATGGAAAAAAGAATTGTAAATTTATAGTAAGGGTGTGTTTGGATACCGCTTACTTCACTTCTTATAAATGAGAGACTCCAAAAATCTTATTGATTGATAGTGTAGTGGATGAAACTTAGAATTCTAGGATTACAACACATCCTTAAAATCTATTGAGTCCTCACTACTCACCAGCAACGAGTGAGTCTTACTAAATAAATTTATGACGAAGCCTATTGTTCATATGAGATGAAGAAGTATTATTTATGCAGTATTGAATAATTTAGGGTAAAATGCAAAACTGACCCCCTAAATCTCTTCAAATTTCGTTTCAGTCCTCTAACTTTGTTTTTGTTCATTTCAATCCTCTAACTTTCAAGTTTATTCAATTAAGAATTTTCCATCAACTTTTGTTATATGTTATGGTTAATTTTTCAATTTTATAAATTTTTCTTCAATTTTTTTAAATTAAAAAAATTCAATTAATGATTGAAAAATATTTTCCAGATTTTTTTTTTTTTTAAACAAAAGTTAACAGAAATGCCTTAATTGAATAAATCTGAAACTTAGAGGATTGAAATGAACGAAAGTAAAGTTAGAGGACTGAAATGAAATCTGAAGAAAGTTAGAGGATCAATTTTGCATTTTAGCCATAATTTTATTTTAGTATGCGTAAAAATGGTTCAAAGTTTATGCTATATTTTAGAATAGGTGTCAAGTTTTTAATTTTTTTATTAAAGTCTTAAACTAATGAAACCAGCTCAATTAGAAACCCTTGTTCATTTATGTTATTCTAGGAAGTAGCAGAACAAAAAAGGGGAAAGTGTAAATAAAATTGTCTGTTTTCACCGAGGTAAGCAATTTCAATTTTATAACAATCACTTTCTCATTTTTAGCGAAAACTTTCTCTCACACAATGGAGTTTTCTTTCTCTATCCACTCTGTTTTTCTTTGCTTGGTTACTGGCTTACTGCCCATAATAAAGTTAGTAAATAACAGAGATAGAGAGAAAGACTTCAAATTGAATGATTTCATAATTTTGGAACTACATTTGATAAAATAAAAATCCTAAGACCTAAATTGAAACAAGGGAGGTACTCTGAAGTCTGAACCCTTTTTTTTTTTTTAACGTAAACTCTCCTTTTTCTTTTTAACACGCCTGGGCCAAATCGAAAATCTTCTTTACATGACTGATTGGCAACAACAATATTGGGCATTCCAGAGGCACTCAATTCCAAGAAAACTCCGTAACCATGGCCTTTCATATGATGATATCATGATATGTTTCTTGTTGTTCTACTTATCAATATGCCACCAAATTAACAGGTGACACTTCTCACTAAAATTGTGACACTTACTAATAAGGGTCCCAAAGACTTTGCCTATATAGCTTAGAGTCGTTAGACAATAGATATGACATTGATTGTCAATTTGTACACAACAACAACGACGGGGCATGTGTTCCAAACCACCATAATGGCATTCATAAATTCACAGGAGCCTACCCTTGAGACTTGAGAGCCATTCTCATTACTCTTGAGTCAGGAGTCAGGTCACCATTCACCAAAATCACCCTCACTGAAGGGAAAGTTCATGTTGGACCTAAGAAGGATCGATTGGATTCCCAAAAATCCAATTAGAAGAGATAATACACCTCTCCGGCTTAATCCAAACTCAATGGTCATTAAGACTTTTTTTTTTTTTTTTTTTTTTTGTGCTGATAATAGGATAATTACAATGGGGGAGGGGGCATTTGAATTTGGATGTTTCTAAGGAAGTGTAAGTTTTTTTTTTGGTAATCAAGGAAGTGTGAGTTGTACTTAGGGATGACAATTTTTACCCGACCCGCGGGTACTCGGCCGGCCCGACCCTAATGGGCTGGGTTTTACCCGGTCCGATTAGGAATAGGGTCGGGTATGGGTTTAAAAAAAAAAACCCGAAGCGGGTCCGAATCGGGTCCGGGTTTTATCAAAAAAATTCGAGACCTGACCCGAAACCCTGCCCGGATAAAAATCCGGTACCCTGAAATTACAAAAATACCCTATATATATATATATATATATATATACCTATAATCTAACCCTAATCCCTCATTTCATTTCTTCAGCACTCACGCCTCCCTCGCTCAGTCCAATGCTCACTCTCCCTTAGCTCAGTCCCTCACCCTTACTCCCACACTCCAACGCTCCCTCACCCTCTCTCTCTTCGAATCCTTTCTCAATTTACACACTAAAAGATTAAACTCCAAAGACTCTCTCTCTCTCTCTCTCTCTCTCTCTCTCTCTCAAAAACTCTGAGAAATTCTGAGTCTTCTAGAAATCTCTGGGCCATTTAGCATGGTAGGCGATAAAGAGCCTTTCCACGGCGTCGTTTCGTCGTCTCAGCCTGTTACTCTCGCAATTTTTTTTGCTTAAAAAGCGTTTAGGGAAAACGATTAGGGTTCCAGAAAACTTGTTCTAAGGTAACAACGATACACAACAACAATAAGTTCTTTTATATGTATGTATATACATTTATGTAATGTATGGATGGATGTTTGTGCTCTGTTTGGTTGATATGAAAATGTGATGAAAGAGAGGGAAAATGAGCTGTTAAATATGAGTTTGACGTGATTTTTTTTTTTTTTTTTCAGTTTCTTTTTACTAGGCTAAGGTTTTGATTGTTGATGCATTGTTTGGTTGCTGAGAAAATGTAGGAGAATAAGAAAAGAAACGGAAACGCTTTGGATTATTACACAATTGCTCAGTTAGCATGTAGTTAAAATGTCCGGTTTTTGTTTTAAAATTTTGGATTTTTTTTTTCAGTGTTTCATTAAAATTTGTTTGGAGGTTTTGATTGTGTGGTGGTTCATTGAATTTGTTGTGATGATAATAATGTTTATTTGGGTTTTGGGTGGGTGAGGGTTTGGTTTATGGGTTAAGGTGTTTGTGGTGCTATTGGGTTTGTTTTGGTAATTAGGATTGGATTTGATGATAAGCAATACATTGGGGATGTTGAAATCAGTGAAACTAAGTGTGAAATATGGTAGTGAATTTTTGTACACATATCTTTTACCTGATTCAAGTCTCAAAGCATTCTGTTCCCCTGTTCTTTCCCTTCATATCTGCATAGTTTGTTTAATGGAAGAAATTGTTTATTGTTTTTTGTGTTTGTTGGGAATGCAGAGCCTAAAACGGAGATGGAAGACACAAACACAGACGCAAACAAATCTGGTTCTTCCTCGCCAAGCGGCTTTCCCTTGAGAACCGGACATTGTCCCTTGCCAACTATGTGGAAGATTAAACATTTTGTATTAATTTAGTAGCTTTTTTAATTTCTTAGCCTTGTTGGATTAATTTGTTGGTTTGTAATTATTCTAAACTTGTGGGATTTATTTTGTAGCTTTTTAATTTTTTGGACTCGTTGGACTTTTGATACTTATTTATTTCTTGGACTTGTTAGATTTATTTTATTTTTATGTTTAGCTGGTGATTTTAGTTATGATTTTCTTTAACAGGTGATTTATTCATTTATGATTAGTAGCTTATGATTTGGACTGATTTGGCATTTGAGCCACGTTATCTAGCCTTGAATGTAGGCAAAAATAAATTTGGGCTTCAATTCTTTTTTTTTTTTTTTTTTGGTTGGGCTTGGCATTTGGGCCACGTTATCTAGGCTTGAATTAGAATATGCAGGCTTGAATGTAAGCAAAAATAAATTTGGGCTTCAATTCTTCTTCTTTTTTTTTGTTGGGCCACGAATTGGGCCCAATCCCTTAATGGGGCCCGGCTGGGGCAAGTCCAGGCCTTGGAAAAAAAAATCACTTAGTAAACGGGCCGGGTCCGGGCTACAGGTCTTGGCCTGCGGGTCGGGTCCGGGTATGGAAAAACCCGGCCCGAACCCGACCCATTGCCATTCCTAGTTGTGTTATAAGACTCTTAGCGAATACTAGGTAATTATCATAATAATGTTATAAGCAAAATAGTAAATACAAATGAATATGGATTTATTTTTTATTTTTTATTTTATAGATGTTCGAAAATAGTATATGTATATACTTGTTTACCAAAAAGTGCATTCTTCCATTTAGAGAAAATATAAAACTGTGCATTTAGGATTTTCTAGAATTCTTAAGTTTTTTTTTTTTTTTTTTGATGAGGAATTCTTAAGGTTATTCCACTATCCTATACTTCCATTATAAATTGAAGTATATTAGATTTTATTTTGTCATCAATATTTAAATCAATTTCAATGGTCAATATTTTGGTGTCTGTGTATATATATGTATATATTATTGATGACAATTGATGCTAGGGATTTTACATATTTTATCATATAGGCTTTACAAATTGAGTACTTTTTTTTTTTTTGAGAAGAAATTGATTACTTTTAAACACTACAAAAAGACTAATTAAAAATTTTATTTATTATGTTATTGATGTGATACCAATCACATTCGTTATCATGTTAATTTTTAAGTTTATATAAAAATGTATATTACTTCTTGCATTTCTATCTATGACATAATAAAATTTAATTTGCTTATTTCAAAAGGATGGACATGCTTTTAGAAACTTCACAAATTCACAATGAAGGAAAAAGATGTTACAGTGATTGTAATATAAGATCTTAAACTAAAAGAGAAGAAGAGAAGAGGAAAACACCTGTTTAAGTTATGGATTGTGAGATGTGATGCACTCACGCACACATATGTTTATGTTATGGGTTTATATTTCGTTTTTGTATGTTACAGTGGAGGGGCATTTAAGGGTCCCATCCTCTCCCAGTGGCAGTGGCAGTCGCTGCGGCTGCAAAAAGCAACCAAATTATTTGTAATTCATCACAAGAAATCAACAATGAATTGGACATTAGGATCCCTCAACTCCCTTTAGTTGGTCTTGCACTTTCTCATAACCTATCCAAAAATCACTTTAAGTTTGAGCACCCGATTCTAAATTATCGTCCATTTTTTTCTTGGAAATCAACCAATACAGAAAAAAAAGCCCATCAAGCTTGTAAAACTTGTCTCGCAACATGCATGTACAAGTAGCAATCCGAAAGCAAAAGCCTTGCCCATGCATCCAATTAATTATAGTAGGCTTTGTTTGTTCATCCTTCAAGTATGTTTTTATACTTCTGAAAGAATGAAAGTGTGGTTATATTATAAACTCCTAAATTTCTATTTAAGAGAGAGAGACAGGGGTAAGTTTGAATATCCAGTTATTGATGATGTACCCCAATTAATTAATCCACCTATTTTTAAAATTATGTTACTGTATAATGGTGAGTCGCTTAGTGATATTGTCTAATTCTCAGAAAATTAGTGCTATGGGTCTACTGGCACAACATTTTTATAACAAAACTCAAATGGCAAGTCTATCAATAACAATTTGCTACTGAGACTTTGTTGTGAAAATATTGTCCCCACAGCTTTTTTTTTTTTTTTCTCCCAATAGAGATAATACATCTATGTCCCATGCCGCCACCTGCCAACCAAATTATTTGTTTGCCGGTACTCACTTCACTAGTAAGCTCATTAGAAAAATCAAAGAGCACATGCAAAAAGAATAATGTAATTATGTGGCAATTAAAGAAGCTGCAGACTCATCTGCCTATTTAAATTATGCATAATATGTAGTATATGGTTTCAACACAATGCTGGTGCTGGTGGGGCTATAAGAATTCTATCCGATTAATTGAATATTAGTTAAAAATGCAGTAGCTAGTTCATTTGCATTATGGCCTTTCCTAGGACTTTTCCCTGCCAATGATGTTACATTAAATTGGAGATTCCACAGTTACGTAATGTCACCTTTATTAAATTAGTGCTTGCCTCTTTATCTCTTTCTCCATCATTTTTCTCCCTGAAAGCATCAATATGATACTAGTTTGTAATACTGTAATAAGCAGTAGGGGATGATTGTATTGGTGGAGCAGACACTTTTGGTTATGATTGAAGCAGCTTTTGCTAGTTGAAGCTGTGTGAAGTTTAAAATCAATTGAAAGTTGCACAGATTGACAGATAAGTGTGCATATATTAATTATTTAATGTAATTGCAAAAGATAAGATAAACAAGAGAAAGAGGAAGAATTTTTTGAAGGAAAGGTAGTAATATGCTTTAAGGAGGAGGATGAGGGAAGACAGGGACATTGGCCCCAGGGTGATCATCGAGGATTGCCACATTATCTAACTCAACACTGCTTTCCAGATTAGCTTAACCATTACAAAACAAGCCAATAAGACATTTGTATTTCCTTAGTTTGCTGAGCTTATATAAAATAGTAAACTGGAAAAAAAAAAGTACAATTATATATATTTTCTTTTAAAAATAGTTTTTTATAATAAGCTGAATAAACTAAAAAAAGGAATCCCAAGCTATGTAAATAATTAACAGACAACCTGAAGCCATTTTAAAAATTTGAAGGAACCAAAAAAAGATGGGAAGAGGAAGAAGAACATCATGATGTGTTTGTAAATACTAAATAGAGGTGGTGGAATTCCATAAAAAGTATTTGGAATTGGATAGGGTAGATTTTGAGTTCAAGATGAGGCACATGGAGTGAGATAATATGGACAATAGAACTTGAAATGATGTCAGATTCAAACAAAACACGTGTAACAAACTCTATCACCTTCACTTAAACATGTCCCTAATTTTTCTCTCCATTTTTTTGACTTAAAATTTGTTTAAAACTTAACCATAAGATAAGAATACCCGCTAGCCCCAACAGCGGCTAGTCTCGTCAAAACTTTTAAAAATTTTAGTATTTAGTATTTGAAAAAGTAATTTTGTCAATTTTAACAACTCATTTTATAATACACTCAATATTAAAAGTTTTTTTTTTTACATTTTCGTTTAAAGTAATATAAACTACTTATTAAAATAATAATAAAACTACACAAACCACCTTTTTCACCACAAGCATTAAAATAATAATATTTTTTTTAAGATTGGAGCTTTTTACAAACTTGATGTTAAAATTTAGCATTTATAGCATTTAGTGTTCTTAATAAAAATGCTCTTGTAACTAAAAGTATAGCATAGTGAGTGAGTTCTACTAATTTACAAACTTAAAACAGAAAAAAAAAAAAATTGTAATTTGCTCAGTCTTTTTAGAATACTAAGGGGATGTTTGGTTTGTGTTTTCAAACAACTATTTTTAGTTTTTAAACAATATTTTACGCATTTTTATACACTTTTTCACTCACGTATTTTCACAAATATTTTTAAACAATAATTTTCATTTTTTAAACACATATTTTCAAATATTTTTTTACTCACACATATTTTAAAAAAATACAAATAACATTACTAAACCAACCTACCAAATGACTCCTAATATTCTCCTTGTTTATAATATCGATAGTAATTGTTCAGTCTTTATTCAGCCCAAAAAAAAAAAATTGTTCATTCAGTCTTCAGTTGGACTGGTCTTTGGCTCAATTTCCGGTGCAAATAGTTAAAATATGTCAGATGACTACACAATGTACAAATACAGAGCGAAAAACCTGACTTTGCACATTATATAATACAATATATAGATACATGATAGATCTTGTTTTTTTTAAATTTCTAATGCAATAATATGAAACTGAAACCTTTACTACTATAAAACACATTACCAACAAAGCTCTGACTTATGGTTCCTCTCCCAATGCCCTTTTCTCTGAGTTCTTTCTGACCAATCTTTGGCTTCTGTGTCAAGTGAGAACCCATGTTAGATTTAGATTTGAGAGAAATTAAAATGTACAACACATAAAACAAAAAGAAATTGCCCGAGCCCAAGACATTATTAAATTGATACTATTGAAATACTACATCATTATCACTTATCAACTCCTTTTTAAGCATTTCTTCAATATAGTATGTTCAAAAATCATCACTGATCCAACCCATACTTCAAATTCCCAGCCTCAGTACAGCTTTTTTTTAGAGAGAGAGAGAGAGATATGGGATCTCAGGAGTTGCAGCAAAGGAGGGCCTCCCTCTTAGCCTCAAGTGAAACAAAGAAAGGTAAATTCAATGACACCTCTATAGTTTCATGACGCTTTCTCTTTTGTTTTATTGTTTTATTTTGGTTTGTGACACTTATATTCATTTCATAATTATTGTAAAGATCAAAGAAAGAACTTATCTTGTTTTCCACATTCTTTGTATCTAATGCTCATATACGGCCTCCATTTGTCTCAGGGCCTCAACTTGAATGCTTCCTGTCTACACAAAGTGATTATTAGATGCCAATAGAAGATTATATGAATCTTAATGTTCTGTCCTACTGAGTTATTACTGTTCTTGGTCAAATCTACTCCAGCTGCAGAAGTAAAAAAAAAAAAAGCTCTAGTTCTGACCATAGAGAGGCCCACAAGAGGAAGTGATATACTCATATCACATGCAAATTTCTCCTGTTTGAGTTTTTATTTACTGTTGCATTCATCTTCTGGCAGAGACGCGTATAATTGTATCTGCCAGCATAATTTGGAGCAAAAGAGTCCACAGCGAATGGTCAGGTCTTTGGTTCTTTCTCAGCTGAAAATGGATCTTAATGAACAACCAGGGATGATATCATGCTAAAGTCTATGCCAATATTCAAGTACGGAGAAGAAAGTAGTGCAGTAGTACTAATGTGTAGCGGTGAAATCAAATAACATTGTGTGAAAGTTTGAAACTTTGTTCACCTCCCCAAAGTGAGATCCATCTACAACAGCAAAAACGTAAAAGAGTACAAATGGCATCAAAATCTACTAAACTTGCTCAACAAACCCCAGATGTCTCAATGACTATAGTCACAAGCACCACGATTTCCAGTGGCCTTACCATCAAAATAGCAAGTTGTTCAGGTAAAACAAGAGACGCTTTGACTACTACTCCCTCTCCCTCTGGCTCTAGTTCAGATTTGCCATCTCCAAATATAAAGAACTCAATAGAATCATCCCCATACAACTCTCCCTCTCTTATTTCCCCACCTTCATCAGCATTTGTTTCAGCCTTGCAATCACCTTATATATCTCCAAGGGCCATGATTATGAATCCAAAACCCCAAGAAAACCCAACTCTCCAAGACAACAACCCAACTCCCCTTACACTTTCATCACCACTAATCTCACAGTCAGATGACATTCCAAGCAGTTCCTACACACCCCCATCTGACCAATATGAATTTTCAGATGACCCAGCTGACTCAAAGCTCAAATTCTTGACCTGTGACCCTGCAGCTCCTCCACGCATCTCATTTTCTTTCCCAGTTCCTCGGATATCCTTTGCCAAAGGACAAGTCTCTCCTGCTTCCAATGCCAAACTCAGGAGCTGTGATGTTTATGTTGGTTTTCATGGTCAAAATCCAAACTTGGTGCGTTTCTCTAAGTGGGTTAAATCTGAGCTTGAGCTTCAGGGAATTGCTTGCTTTGTTGCAGACAGAGCAAAATACTCTGATACTCAAAGCCATGAGATTGCTGACCGAGTTATCTGCTCTGCCACTTATGGGGTTGTGATTGTTACTAATTCCAGCTTTCTTAACCATCTCAGTTTGGAAGAGATCAGGTTCTTTGCTCAGAAGAAGAACCTTATCCCACTCTTCTTTGACACTGGCCCTGCTGAGATTGTGGGCCTTCTCAACTGCAATTCCATTGATAAAGAATGTAAAGAGGCAATTGATGGACTTATCAAGTCCAATGAATTCAAGCTGGAAGCCAGTGAGGGTAACTGGAGAAGCTGTGTCTCTAAAGCTGCTGCTATTTTAAGAGCAAAGCTTGGTAGAAAGAGTGTGGCTGAGAGAGATGTAGTAGTAGAACGATTTGAAGAGCTACCCTTTTCAAGAAACAGGTTTTTTGTTGGAAGAGACAAGGAGATTTCAGAGATTGAAACTCTCTTATTTGGATGTGGGGAGTGTCTGGAGCAAGATTGTTCTTTGCAGGCCATCAAAGGAAGTGAAGCCAGTGGCCAATCTGAAGGCCTGGCAGATGAGGAAAGTGATGTGGTTATAAGTAGAGGAGGGAGGTATATTAGTTTGGAGATGGGAAAGAGCAAAGAACCAACTTTAGAGGCTTGGGTTGAACCGGTTTTAGGAAGGAATTCATTCAAGAGGTCTAATAATAAGTACAAAAAGTGCAAGAGTGGGAACTACAAGAGCTTAGGCAGCAATGTAATTTGCATAAATGGGGTTGCTGGCATTGGCAAAACTGAGCTTGCACTGGAATTTGCTTATAGGTATTCACAGAGGTATAAGATGGTTTTGTGGGTAGGTGGGGAAGCTAGATACTTTAGGCAAAACATATTGAATCTGTCTCTCAATCTAGGATTGGATGTAAGTGCTGATGTTGAAAAGGAAAGGGGGCGCATTAGGAGCTTTGAGGAACAAGAATTTGAAGCTTTTAAGAGAGTCAAGAGGGAGCTATTCCGGGACATGCCATACTTACTGATTATTGATAATCTTGAGACTGAGAAAGAGTGGTGGGAAGGGAAGGATTTGCATGATTTGATCCCAAGGAACACTGGAGGGTCCCATGTGATTATTACAACGAGGCTATCCAAGGTGATGAATTTTGATGCAATGCAGCTTTTACCATTGCCTTTGTCTGATGCAATGGTTTTGATAAGAGGAAGAAGGAAGAAAGACTATCCAGCTGATGAGGAGTTTCTGGGGAAATTTGATGAGAAGTTGGGAAGGTTGAGCTTTGGCTTGTGGTTGATTGGTTCACTACTGTCTGAGCTTGCAATTGGTCCTGCTGCTCTTTTTGAAGCTATAAACCAGGTGCAACTCAATGAAGGTTCTCCTTGCTCTAATATAAGCATCACTGAGGAACAGTATTGTAAGAACAATCCTTTCCTCATGAAGGTACTACACTTCTGCTTTGCAGTCTTACAGCAAACTAATGGTAGAAGGAACCTTCTTGCCTCAAGAATGCTTCTAGTTGGTGGTTGGTTTGCCCCAGCGCCCATTTCATCGAGTTTATTAGCAACTGCTGCTAAGAATATGCCTGCCTTAGGAAACCGGTTGAAGAAGTGGACCAGCTGTCTGGCTCTCACATTTGGTTGCTGCACTGGTTGTTTAGCATCACAAACTTGGAAGAGTGAAGAAGATTCAGCCCTCATTTTGGTTAAATTGGGACTAGCACGAAGAGCCAACAAACAGTCTGGATGTTGGATCCAAATCCATCCCATAACACAGGTATTTGCAAAAAGAAAAGAAGGTTTACAAGCTGCCAAGGCCACAGTTCAAAGTATGAGGAGAGCAGGCAATCCATTGATAAACTCGGACCATTTATGGGCTTCTGCATTCCTTGTCTTTGGATTCAAATCTGAACCACCACTGGTCCAATTAAAGGCAATAGACATGGTTTTCTACATCAAAAGAACAGCACTCCCTCTTGCAATTCACGCCTTCACAACTTTCTCAAGGTGTAACTCAGCATTGGAGCTATTAAAGGTGTGCACAAATGTACTTGAAGAAGTAGAGAAATCGTTTGTCTCTCAAATACAAGATTGGTGTCATGGCTCACTTTGTTGGAAGAACAAGTTGCAAGGTAGTCAAAGGGTGGATGAATATGTGTGGCAGGATGTGACATTGTTGAAGGCTACGTTACTTGAGACTAGAGCGAAGTTGCTGTTGAGAGGTGGACATTTTGACAGTGGTGAAGACCTATGCAGGACTTGTATTAGTATCAGAACAGTGATGCTTGGACATAACCATGCCCAAACCTTGGCTGCTCAAGACACTTTAGCCAAGTTAGTGAGGATGAGGAGCAAAATATGATGTACTCTTCCATCAAAACAATGAATTCTATGTTTTGGGAACTCAGTTTTGTTTACATTGTAATCATGTCTAAGTTAGATGTATAATTACCAAATTTCCTTATAAATTTCTTTTAGCATTGTCCATTCAAATGACCCTTGCAATGAAACTAGTAAAATCAAAGATTATGAATATGCTTATACTTTATAAATTATAATCATTCTCCTAAGTATCAATTAGAATGTATATTATGCCAATGCCTTGTAAGGAGGTGTTATAGTTGTAGAAATAATGAAAGGAAAAGAGAAAGAATAATGAATATTTTGAATGAAACCTTTGTAATTTTTTCAATTAACTTAGAAGGCCTTTGATTAATTAAGGATAAGTAGCCAAGTTCCCACACAATGTGCAATGTATTTTGTTAGTTTTCTCCAATATTTCAATAATTTTATTTCTAAAAAATTGTAATATTTAGTATTCTATTTTCTAAACAAAGCATAAAGACAATAAGAGAGGTATAATAATTTGATCATATTATATGTGCTTACAAATTTGAAAATTACATGATATTGTGACTGATAAAAATAAGCTAGTTTCATGCCTACTAAAAAAATGCAAATATCATTTTGATAAATAAAAATATCCTTCAATAATTAAAAAAAAAAACTAATGTGAACCACGTCACATCAACACTTTATAAAAAATTTGTAAAATTGTTTGTGTTTCTAACATTACTCTTCTTTTAAATATGGTAAGAGGAACTCATGGATTGAGAAAACATGAGTTTTTTTTTTAGTGGTTCAGCAAAAGGGAGAAAATACTAAAATAGAATAGAATTTCATAATTTATTGTAATAAATAAGAAAAAACACTAAAACATGCTATATTACTTAAGTAAGATGACCACGACACACCCTTGGCACGATGGTTACTCCATAAATATAAGTGCTTATAGGGTGTGGAGGGTAAGAACCGGAGTTCAAGTCTCCAGAAGTAAGTTTCACATACATATACACTTAGATTAGGCTAAAAAAAAAAAATTTATCTTGTATTAAAAAAAAATTAAAAATTTAACTAGGATGGTGTTTTTTGAACTGTTAAATTGCTTAGAGATCTACGGTAGATAACATGTGTAACTTTTGTAAAATTACACTAGGTATATTCTTGATTGTGTGTTATTATTATTATTATTATTTTTTTTCCTTTTGTTGGACCTTGTTTCTAAGGTAGCAAAAGTAACTGAATTTGTACAAGAATGTCATATTTGTAATCAATTTTTTATCATATAAATCTTTGAAAACTGATATCAAAATTTCGTTATACTCATAATTAATGAATCACTTAAAATAATTAATATAAAAAATATATTTTTTACCGTATAAACCTTAGAAAACTAATAACAAAATTTCATTATACTTAAATAATTAATGAACTACTTAAAATAATTAATATAAAAAAATATTTATTTATCATACTAATTATATTTATTGAATAAGGTTATAGTTTTAGACTACAACTAATTTTGTAGTTAAAATTTATAAAAAATAAAAAAGAAAAAAACAGCGGTCGTTTTGGGGTGTTTGTTTGTTTGTTTAAACTTTAAACTTTCAACCTTCAAGAATTAGAAAACACGCACGTGCAAATTATGAAGATAGAAAACGACTGCCGTTGACTACGACCAAGATGTTGGTAATGGACCCAATGGTATTGTAGTGGTTGTTGTGGTGGTCCATGAAAAATGTTTAGGCTTTTGACCCAGCAAAATTACCCACTACCAGAAGGACTGGTTGGTTTAGTTTTCTTCAATCTTTATGGTGCTAATTGGGCTCCGACTTTCTATTATTAGGGCCGTGGATGCTCTCCGATTAAAGTGTCTTTATCTTATGGGCTAGTTAGTACAAACTTTCAAATACAAATTGACTCTTGTTGGGACCCATAGCCTACAATTTAGAAGCTAGCTATACATGCAAATGCAATGAACGAACATGAACCTCTCCTTTCTTTTTCTTTATTCGAAATACATGCAATGAACCTACCTGGGTCCTGGGGATCAATCAGATTCAGAAGGAACATGAAAACCTGGCTAACAATCACAAAGTCAAAAACTACTAAATGTAGCTCATTGTTGATATATAGCACCACTCATCTTCTCTACAACAAATACAAAAACCACAATTGAGTTTTGAGTTAAGACTACTGCATGCTACTAAGATTTTTTTTTTTTTTTTATAAAAAAAAAATATATTCATTAATCATTATACTCCTTATGCACAACCAATACTTCATACCATTTGAAAGTTCCTGCTATTATAAGTATGGTTATAAAAAAAGACGAATCGAATTGAGCATTAAAAATTTAGACTTATCCATTCAATTTATAATAAATAAAAAATGAAAAAAAAAAAAATACTACATGTTAAAGAAAAAAAAATTATCCAAATTCATAGTCTTTAGGGATGTATTTAAATCCAACATTGTTCACTATTGATTACAATATACATGAGTGAGTCAGTGACTAATACAACTTAGTACCAAAGAAGTCATTATGCTACTATTAATTTTGCTTTAGGATCTTCTCAAGAAAAAAAAAAGAAAAAAAAAAAGAAAGACTTTGCTTTTGGTTTCTCCTAGAATATTAAAACTTCCCCAATGTTCAGAACATCTGCCTTGAATTCATATAGGTAAAATAATTTTCTTTTTCTACTCTAAAAAGTTTCAAATTCAGAGAATATTGGATGTTTAGTAACCAGTGGTACGTATTGTTGTGGACACGGAAATATGCCAAATAAAATGTAATTTGTACGCATAATCTTTCCTAGGGGCAGAAGGGAAGAAATGGGAGGGGAATTTGACTGTAAATGAACTGAGTTATTTATAAACAATTTGGACTCTACTATGAGAGAAACATGTTTATGTTTGTTTATTTAACAAATGAGCCAAATTAAAGTTTAAATTAGGCTAAATTATTAAACAAGCCTAGCTTGAACATAATAATGTGTTCGTGAACAAATTAGCGAGTATGGGGCTTGATTAAAGTTTGTATAATATTATATATTTATGTGTATAAATGTCTAAAATATACTTATATAGGCTTGAGATTAAATTCTGTAATTTTGTAAATGAGTTATAAGATATCAAATTATTATTTGTAATTTATTGATAATATAAATAGTCGATTTTGTAATAAAATTATATATAATTTTATCAATACATTTTATTAAGTTTATAAACAAAAATAATTCTATCTAATTAATTCAAAAATTATAATTTCAACTATAATTTAGCTATTAATTATTAACACATTTGTGAAAGGGTAAAAAAAATTAGTCTTTTATTATACACTAGTGTGTAGCCTCGTGTATATGTACATGTACAATTAAAAACAATCATAATTATACAATTCAAATTATACATTTTTTTTAGAAGAGATTCAAATTATACATGATATTAGCTCACACTTTTTATAAACCATACATTTATAAAATATGTAATGGTTTCTTATTTATATATATATATATATATATATAATTTAATTAGTTTTAGACTATTTGGTTTTTGCACACAATAATTCTCTAACCACAAAAATTAAAAACTTAGATGAACACGTAGCGGAAAATTGGACTCTAATTAAAATCCAATTTAGAATCAAATTGGATTTGGACTCTTTGATTTTTACACTCAAAAATTCATTTGGCACAAATTAAAAATTAAATGGGACATGTAGCGCAAAATTGAGAATCTAATTAAAATCTAATTGGATTTTCTCTGAGTTTTGGCTATATATATATGGAAAAAGTGTGGGTTAGCTCATGAACAATCATGAGCTTGTTCGATATGAAAATGAATAAAACTTAAACATTTAATCTAGTTTAATAATAAGCTCGAGCTCGACTCGTATTCGAAACAAAATTAAATGAACCATAATTAACTTTTAATAGTCACCTCAGTTATGGAAAAATTCACTTTGTAAGCAAAATTCACAATATTAGCTTTAGGACATGCATGACCAAATTAACATGGTTGAAAGAGGGTAGGGCTGAAATTTGAAAACTTTATTCTTAATGCTTGCTACAAAGTGCAAAACTTTTTCATAAATCATACATATTGAACCTCAAATTTTTTTTTTTTTTTAATGACAAAAGTGATATTAGGGATATTATTACAGTCTAATGTGTGAACTAGTTTAAAACACAAAATAAAAAATAAGTAATTTATTTATTATGTTGTTGACGTGCCACAAATTAAATTCATAGTCATATAATATTAGTTTATTACTATGTTGTAATATCTTTAGTGTTTTTGCTTTTGCTTTTGTTTTTGTTTTTTAGTGTTTTTTTTTTTTTTTTTTGGTATAACAACGTTAAGACTGCAATGGAAATCATATATGCATCCAATATCTCCAATTTTCTCATCATTTCTTCCTCTTTTAGACTATAATATCCCTTAATAATATTTGGCTACCGGAAGATATAAGTTTGACTCTTTGAGGCCCTTCAGTCCCAGTCTGATGCGAACTCAAGGCTGATGCCGAGTGTACAAGTTGTTCAAATTGAAACCATATTTATGTTCCAAACATTGGGTAAAAATGCATGGTTAAATAACCTTAATTTTTAAACTATGTAACCAAACAAACCTATTATCAAACTATAAGACAAAATACAACTTTTTTGGAACTTGACGTTGCTGATGTCGAGTTCCAGGCAAAATTCAATATCAGCATTATCGAGTTTCAAAATTAGGATATTAATTTACTACATAGTTTGAAAAGAGGGTTGTTTAGCGACATAGTTAAAAAAAAATTAAGGCTAAATAACTATTTCACCCCAAACATTGTCTAGTCTCATTAATCAACCTGCAATATGTACCTTTAAAAAAAAAAAACAATAATTTGCAATACGTACCAAACACACCACGATGGGGATGCTCGGATGAAAGTGATTGGCAGCAAGCCTTGAAGGGATAGTCTCTACTCGCTATCTTTAAAATAAGTAATCCTAGAGCTCGATAATCAAGCTCCCTTAGAAATCAATATAAATGCCTAAGAAAAGTTATTACCCATCAAGTTAGAATATATTAATCTGACCAACTATGACTCATTTTGCATTTAATGTTGAATGACAAAACTCCATTCACTCAACCTACCGAGAGAATGTTGTATTGTCAAGAATTCTCCACTTCCACAATTTAAAAAAAAAAAAAAAAAGTTATGTTCACAAATAAAAACATTTCACACATTTATATAACAACTAGCTGATGTCCCGTGCAATACACATGAACGATATAAATTTATTTTAAAATATTATATAAGAAATTATCTTTATGACCATGCAACATAAGCTCCTCCTTTATTGATTATTTCCTTACATGGTTAAGATAAATAAAAAGCTAATATGACACGTTGCAACATATTTTCAAAAGTAAAATAAATCCAATCAATGCTCTTATGTCTATCAAATATTGATATGCATGTCGAAAAAAAAAGTCATATAGTTGAGAGGGCTTCAAAATTGTGAATCCTAGTCATTTTGTTGAGTTTGCAAAAACCGTAAGTGTTAATGTAATTTTGACAAAACACCAAAAAGAAAAACACATATGGGTAATTTTAAGAATTTATTTTGATCAAAAATCTGTCAAAGAAAATATTTTTTTTTAATCACTATCATGTTTCATGAGTACATCACTATCATATTTTATGAGTACATCAAGGGTGACTATACTTTAGCCTAAGCGAAGATTCAATACACTTTTAGGCATGTCATGGCCATACATATAGATACTCTAACCAAGCTAATTGCTGAATTAGTACAATCATGAACAATTATTAAATTAGTACCTGTAAGCTCAGTTGTATGCTCATCCAAGGCACTGACATTTGTTGGGAAGATGTCTCCCAAATTCTTGCATAGTAGTTGTAGTAGCAACATCACCATTAGTTTAGCAAAAAGAAAAAACATCACCATTAAGCCCAACAACCAAGTGAGAAAAAAACATTTATAAGTGAAGGGGTTGATCACCGTAAACATTTATCATTTGAACTATTTTCCCGAGTACGGTTAAGGTTTAGTACCATTCACCTATAAAGTCTTGCTCTATTACAACTATCAGTATCATGAATTATTGCTATGTCATTAGGCTTTTTACTCCTATGACTTCCACCTCCAAATTTCTTTGACAACTCTATCTTTGTGTAATAAATCTATGCAATCTTTTTCTTGTACATGATCATAAGCCTTTTTTGGAAAAGGTATTTGAAAAATACTTCCCTTGTTTTGTTTTGTTTTTTTCTTATTATTTTTTTTTTCCTGTGGATTAACAACTGCTTTTTTATTTATTTATTTATAAATTTGTTCTTATTGAATTATAAACTAAATACGTCAAATGAATATAATATTTTGGGATTCAACAAACAAATCAATATTTTTTTTTTTCTGTGTGTTAACAATTATTATTTTTTAATTTCCTTTCTTATTGAATTACAAACAATTTATAGAGACAACTAAACTAAATACTTTAAACGAACATAATATTATGGGATTGAACAACAAATCAATATTTTTTTTGTAGGTTAACAATTGGCTTTTTTTATATTTAAGTATAAATAGTTTTTAGAGAGCTAAACTAAATACTTCAAATGAACATAATATTTTGGGATTCAACAATAAATAAATAAATAAACTATTTAAGAGGAACATGAAATTTTGAAAATGATCGTTTTTGAAATGAAATGTAAATATTGGGAGAGAAATTATAGAAGTATAACTTTTTGATTCCTAAGGAGATGGGGATATATAAAAGAATAGATTTTACAACATGCAAAGCCTTTTCCCTTCACATGAGGAGGGTCAAACCTAGGTCATAATATGTAAGGTAATAAATAGGATTGGGTTTTTCATAAGGTTTAGTCTATTTTTAAAAGGTAGTCCATTATTTAGAATAATTGTCAATAATAACTCATATTTTATGTAACAGTAAAAATAAGTTAGTGATGGTAATTAGGTGATCTGGAAAGGAAGAATCTTGAATTCTGGCTATGAATTAGCGTAAAAAGCACAGATCAATTGAGTATTGATGATAGGATTGATGATAAGACCCCAACAGCAACACATATATATTGTTTATCCAAATCTCCTTCTCTTTATTTATTCCCGGTTTTAGAAAAGTTGTACTAAAATGTTTAATTATATATATGTATGGAATGGTGGAGCAGTTTTTGCCATTGTGTTAAAAGGGACCAAGTTTTCATTCATGTGAGGGGATCGATGTTATAGCTATATATATAGTGACTAAAATTATATTATTATTATGGGGGGAGCTAGGTCTGTCTGTACACTGTAGTATTATAGCAAGTGTGTGTAACTAATTAAGGGACTGGTCAATGTAATCATAATTATTATAAGAGGCTTATTATGACATGAGAGAGAACAAATACTTCTTCCCCACTTTTTTCATTATAAGTTAAAAACTTTTGAAAGGGGCTAAAGAATAAAGTGAAGAAGAGAGAAGAAAGGACAAGAGGTGGCCCACATTTGCACAATTAATTAGAGAATTCGTTTTTGTAAAATTTAAATAAATAAATAAGTAAAAAAGAGTGTTTTGAATTTGAAGTGTCCAGCTTTCACCATGCAAAATGTACATCCCCCCACGTTCCATCCATTTTGCCTAATTGTTTATTTATTTATTTATTTATTAATTAACAAATAAATAATAAATAAAAAAATTTGCTTTAATTATGGTTATTAAGAAAGTTTCTTTTTATAATCAAGCAATAATTAGAGTAGAGAGCGCATGCAGCAAAATAGGGAGTGGCAGTAGTAGTATACTTCATCAAAAAGATATTGCCTTTGCCAACCTAACTGCCATTTTGTATTTCTTTTTGTTGTTTTTTCTATTTGTTTTATTTTGTTTTGTTTTGTACCTAAGCTTCTTTTTGAGTACTCTTTGTCTTTGACCATTCTTTATCTCTATCTCTCTCTCTCTCTTTCTATCTCTCATATCACTGCTTTCTTTAACGGCTATATAATATATATGATATCTCATGGTCAGCCAGACGTCCATGCATGCTACCTTCTGATGAGTTCTGAACGCACACACATATATATGTATATATATGGCTAGCCTTTCTTCTTCTTCTTCTTCTTCTTTGCATTCTAAGATCCAACCAAATCGATCATTCACAAATAAACGAGTACAAAAAGAAAAAGAAAAAAAAAAAAAAAAATCAAGTAGAAGTAAAAACTACAGAGAAACTCTTCAACGAGTTTTGGGTTCCTAATGGGGTCATTCTTCCCGATGCATTTGTCTTTGCAGACCCCACATTACACTCTCTCGGTCTGCACTATATATACACACACATATATATTATGGTGGAGCCTCTCATATATGATATTTCTCTCAGCACAAATAACGAGACACATAAAATATCAAAGAAAACTAACAAGAAGAAGAAGAAGAAGAAGAAGAAAAAAAGATCAATATGGACTATATATGGCAGTCCATTATGACTGTACGTGCATAATCTGCATGTATTTATATATATGGCTCACGAATTTATCTACTCCCTTCAAATGTGAACGTTGTACATAGTTTCTTCTTTCTTTCATTTTTCAATTTTCATTTTTCATTTTTCATTTTCTTTTCTTACAAAATATATATAGTTACATATTTTGTTTTGACTGCATGATGTTAATTATATATAGCATGATCTTATGTGTATAAAATAGCATGCCCAAAAGCTAATTATATAAACATATATAACATGATCTTATGTGTGTATCTAAACTAAATCACCAGCTGCTTGTACTAGAAATACAATCATCCTTGTCACTAATCAGTACTGTCGAGAACCATGCATGACACTGACCCTTGTTTGTGGAAGTGCTATATCATCACTGATCACTAGAGCCAGATCACTAGACCCATTAATCCATTTATTCTAGGAAACAGCTAGCTACCAAGGTGATTTCAACAAGACAACTAAAACACTGATACACCCCACTAACACAAGCTGAATTAAAACAACTGTAAATCTGACATGTTAAAGAACTAAAGATATCAGCATTCTTCTCATCAACTTGATATTAATTTAGGTTTACCAAGATGAGAGGTCAAAAGTAAATTCCACATTCAGAATCTTTCTAATGTGCTGTTAACCCCCATCATTCTAGTTGAATTTTACTGCTTTGTTATTTGAACAAATACAAAGAAAAAGAAGCACAAGATTTTATGGTCTGAATTGCCTCTAACATCCAAAGGTAAATATTTGTAGATGATGATTGATTTTGAAAACCAATTAATAAAAGTATTGCTATAAAATTAGAAGGTTAGAACACATCAAAGAGAAAGAAGCAGCTCTAACAAAATAAAATTAACAAAAAACAGACATAATACATTTCCTCAAAAGGAACGCTCAACTCCATTGACTTCAAGCTAAGGTTCCTTGTCAACTATTATTCATGGATTGCTTATACATTATCTAGTCTCTGGGTAGCTTTAAGATTTGCCTAAGCAAGAAGCCTCATAAGCTGTGTAATATTTGGACCTGACACACAGTACACTAAAATATATACGAACTCAAGCTGAGAGATTTCAACAGCTAAACTTGTGCAGGTACCATCTTTGATTTGATCAACCACCTTTATTTTTGTTATCCCCAAAAGTTTCAGCCAATCAGTAATCTATGAGCAGCCCAAGATTTCATTATAAGATTGAAGCAAAACCTGCTATCATGATCAGGTATGAAAATGCCCCACCACAAACAAAAAATCGCCAACTATGACAAGCTTGGAGAATTATATAGTGCAGACCTCAGATGGCCCGTTGAAGGAGATGCAGAAAAAAAAGGGCCTCGTTGCAGCACCCCAGAACCTTCTGAAGTACAACTCCACCTAGCAGGACTTGCATTAGCTCCTCTGGAGGGGATTGCATGAGAGGTGGCATTATGCACCACTGGTAATTCACTGAGAAGAGAAGGGTCCTGCGACTGATAATAAGAGAATGGATTCGGATGCCTTAAGTTATAGTTTGGAACCACTGGAATTGCAATGCCTGCAGATGAAGTAACCTGCCTTTCCCTCAACCCTCCAGGATACTTGGAGACATCAGTGGCCAAATCAGCTTCACTATCCGGAATGTCATCAAGGATGATAATTTCTTTATTGGCAGCAACAGAATGAGCAATCATCTGCTGGCAGTGATCAGGAGGAACTGTTATAAATTTCTCCATATTGTATGTGGATGCTCCAACTGGTCTGCTCTTCGATTTATTTTGTTGAGCTGCTGGCACGGTACTGTGATGACCTTTATACTCATGAGGCTCCATGGAAGCAATAAAACCACCATCCTTACAGTGGTCTGGAAACAAGCCTGCTGGTCCTCGTGCAAACGTTTGTGGTGTTTTCAGCGTAGTCTGGCTTCTAAAACTGTTTGGCAACCTTCCATCAAAACATTGCCCCACCAAATTATGTGGATCCTGACCTACTTGAGGGACCATATGATGATAGGAATGGTAGACCTGATTTTGCATATTTACAGGAGAGACATCAGAAAATGTTGGAAACCTTGAGGTTAGATGATTGATTTGGGAATGTGGTTGGGCCTGACCAAGTGGCAATGATGCATCTTCATCTTTGTTGACCACCATCAAATTCTTCCCCATGAGCCTGAGTACAGGATTAGAAGCAGATGTACACGGAGAATCACAACTTCCATGACCTGGAAACTTCACTCCCGCATCTGGGGAACCCTTCAAAGGAAGGGGACCTGCAGAGGACTTTGTGATGGGGGGAACAATCTTTTCAGATTTTGAACTTGCAGAACTGTTCAGAGAAAACATTTCAGACCTTGCATCTGAATTTCCAGGTCTTGTGTTCATATTGCAACCCATTTGCTTTCCCATGGTGGGTGTTGTCACGGAAACTATGGCCCTTCGTTTTAATAATTGTGAATCTTGAAAATTTAAAGCAATACCTTGAGAAGTTCTCTCCTTCCTTTGGCAACAGCATGGCTCATCACCTTTGATACTGAGAGGTCCCTTTTCAATAGAAATCTTATTAACTTTACAATTCTCCCCATCAAAAGTAACCCTTTCTACTCCTGCACTGTTTGTCCGTCGAACTACTGCAGCACTTTCTACTGAAGGCTCAATGCCAGCACCAGAGAAGCCTGACCTTATCTTGTCTTGAATTGATTGAGGTCCTACAGATGATAACTGTTCACAATACTTCTGATCATATTCAGCCATTGTGGGATTGGAGATGGTTGATGTTGCGGAAATAGGAGAATCTGATGAATCCCCATCGATGAAATCATGCTGATCTTGAGAAGATTGAACCCGGCTTGTGGTTAATGATGAGTTCCCTTGAAGATCTTCTGAGCCCATATCCCCCCCAGGACTTGGCAAAAATGATCCTGGCGGCCCTGGAATGGGAATTGGATCTACCTCTACGAAAAAGTTTGCCTGCCCAATTTCAGAATCCATTTCCCGCCCTATATGAACATTTTGCCCAATCAGGCCATTTCCCACTTCAGCACTGCAATATATCTCCTGTCCATCAATAAAATTTGGATCTGTTGGGCATGTTGATGCTTCAGCTGCACACAAGGGACCTTTATAATGATCAATAGATCGGACAGAGGACCGGCTCTCAGAACAATTTCCCAGCTTATGTTGTAGTTCAGAATCCACAGATTTACACAAACTTATAACATTCTCCCCAATGGTGTCATTGGTAGCTGGTTCCATGACAACATCCTGCCCATGGACCCAAACCTGCTTTCGAGCAAATTCTGAGCCATCATCATCTTTGTCCAGAAAATCATCCCCAGCTCTATCAGAAGAATCCATGTTTTCATCTTCATCATATCCATGACATTGAGGAGCTAACTGTGAACTCTTCAAAGCCATAGCTTCCTCCCTTTGAGATATACTTAGTGCTCTATCTTGTTTGATTTTTAGTACAGTGCTACTACCAGTAGACATTTTGTTAGATATCTCCTCTCTTCCAGACTGATTTTCAATTTGATTGTGCATCAAATCATATTGCTGATCGGCTTGATCAGAATACCAGGCCGCAAACTCTTCATCTATTTCTGCCATCAAATGCACTTGAGAATTCCTAAGGATGGAACACTTCTTGATCACATCTGGTCTGGATTCAGTCACAGATGATCCACTTCTGAAAGCCAACACAGTTTTCCTTAACGAAGAGACTTTCATGGCTTTTGATGATAGGGAATGAAAACTCCTAGATGAATTTGTGCTAGCATCAGGAGGAGCATCAGAGTTCTGATTTGGTCCTGCAGCAATATCATCCAACTTGCTGCTCAACAAACATACACAATTTCCTGTAGACTTTGGACGTGTCAACATACAACCTTCACAAACAGAATTGCTGTCTTTGCTCAACTGGTTGACATTTCTCTTCATTGGTGGAAGGGAACTCTCAAGATTGTCACTGCTCCTGGCTCCAAACAAGGGACTTCCCACTCTCTTTCTGCCAGGAGATCGCTCCTTGTCACTAACTCGGGCTTCACAAAATGGGTTCTTCATTCTCTCAGTGTTTTCAGGAGAAGAAATTGGATTTTGTGACACATTTGAAGGTTTAGAGACCTCACTTCTCGCCACAGGAGAATCGCGAAAACAAAATTGATCACTCTCAATTGGAGGTTGATGATCATCTTTTCTATTGATCTTTTTTGCAACTACAGTTCTTTTGGAGCACACCCATTGTCTTACATGTCCAGAATCATTGGGTTTAAATTGCTTCTGTATTTGATGCTCATTCTTCTCGCACCTTTCTTCCTCATCATGATAAACTCCTTGATCCCCATAAATCTGTTAAACAACAATTCAAAAACCGGATACAGCTGAATGCTAAGGCTTCAAATAATGCAACAAAAAGGTAACAACAACTTGTAATAGAAGTGGAAAATGAATTACAGGAATTATTTTCTAAAAAAGAGTGGCTTAAGGAGAAAAAAAAAAAAAGGTTCAAGTACTTTTTATTGCTATAGCATTTAGTTCACCTAAAAGAAAAGCACCAAGCATATTGATCCAAGCCTATAGAGAAGAATGTAATATAGTTTTTAGTCATGTAGCATGTGTAACCTTTTTTATGGCATCAAAACATAAAATACAAATCAGTTGGTGAGAAATACACTCAAACTTGTAATTTACATTCTGAGGCATACCACTGGGTGTAGATATTTCTTTTTGGTCTCTAAAGTGAATAAAAGCAGTCAATGAAGATATGCAAAAGTAACTCAGGAAGAAAGGGGAAAAATACTTATATACAGAAAGCAAAGAGTGGTGTACCTGAGTAGAATGGCTCTTGTGAGAGAAATTTTTTTTGCTTTGAGTAGCAAGTTTAAGATACTTGTGATGTTTGTTTCCCCGACGCTTTTTCTTTTTGGATGGAAGGAATTTGGTTCCTTTACCTCCTTTAGAAGGTTTCCTTGGTCCAAGATCCTCCACCACTTTAGACACAGATGGTGCATCATTAAACTTGGATAAAATCCTAAGTTTGGTGCCATTGGAATCAATATAGACTGCACCTACATCACCAGCATCTGGTGCATTAACCGGCAACATTCTTTGCTTTCTCCCTTCAGCAGGCATATCAGACTTGTCATTATCCCGAGTGGGCAAGGTTGCAACTGTGGCCCAGTTCGTACCATTTCTTCTATCAAGCTCTTCTAGCGTGCACCTTGCAGCCGTAGTGTAGATATCCACCATTAATTTTGTCTTTCTCGGCTTAATCCTATGCCTGGTTAGTTTAGAATCAGCCATCCACTTGGGAGTTGACTCCACAGAAAGGCATTGATCAATGTGAGCATTCAAGGTGGTGTTGGAAGATGATGAGAAAATTTTGCAAACAGGGCATATCTTTGAAGCCATTGTTAATTCTGACACAGTAGTACAATTTGAAGTGATGTCTTCAGTGGAGCTACGATCAGAGTTGGCACCAAATTTCACAACCAATCTGCACTTCTTACCAGAGGATCTAATCGTGCTTTCAGTCTTGTGGGGTGGAGGAACAAGACCTGCAGCTTCTTCAACTTCAACTGAGGCTTCAGGCAAAGTATGATCAGTTTCTAAGGATGAAATAGATGGCCTATTAGTGGGAAGTGACTCTATATCATCAGATTGAGAAACACTTGTAGTTGTGGATGGGAAATCATTTTCTCCTTCAAACCTACATGAAGTTGTCTCTATGCAATCTTCTTCTGCTGGCTTCTGGTTCAATTGGGTGTTTTTGGACAAGTCTAATAAAACTGCATCATCATCATCATCATTAGGCCCAGCTGGCTCTCCATCAAAATTGCTTAAGTTTTTATCTTTATTCTCAACTGTACAACTTTCAACCGTACATCTCTTAAAGGATTGATTCCTCACTTTATCAAGAGCCTGAAATGGTGGCAGCACATCCTTCACGCCATGTTTCAAGCAAAGTTGCAGGTTTTCAGAAGAAAAAGGCCAACTGGTCTCGATATCCTTGCTTCGAGCCTTAAAAACATAATCTCTGCATGTGTACAATACCATTATTTTTTGTTAATCGTTTAGTGACGTGTAATAAGTAATCAAGTTACCCTAAATATCTCAGAAGCTCAAAGAATCAATACCACAGGTATACGTGTCTAACTAGCTAGGGACAGAAACCAATAGAAAACGAAACACTTTTACACCCTTATGTTATATATTGTATGTTAACTCAAGAAAGAGAATCATGGACCATTATGAACAGTGAAATCTTGAAGAAACGGCCAAGAATTGCCCAAAGTGATGAAGGAGATTCCATGATCTAGTGAGCACAAGAAAACTCTCAAGCTTGCAGCTTGATATGCTTAGAAGGAACAAGTACAGATTGCAAGTGGGGTACCAAGTATCAACAAGATCTTAGGCAGGCAAAAGAGACATGAAATCACCAGCAACATCAAGCAAGAAAAGGGACTAAATATATAGTAAATAACTCAATTTAATTAGGCGGATAAAAGTTTAGGGATGAGCCATGAAGAGGCGTAAAAGTCTGGTGGTATTAAAAGTCTTTGAACAAGTTCATTAACCAAAGCAAAGCAAAATTGCCACCAAAGATCAAAAATAGAGACAAGATGGATATTATGAGTTAGGGCCCATGTTGGACTGAGCTAGAAGCAACTTGTAAACTCTGGATCTGACTCAACAAAGCTCTTTAGTCTTAAGATGGGAAAACTTTTGAGAGATCACCACTTAAAGATAGGAAACGAAGCAGTTGAGAGAGAGAGAGAGAGCAGTGACAAAAACAATCAAAGCAGAAAAAGAAGAGAGAGATTACCTTATGGAGAATTTGGGAAGTGGGGTTTCAGCTAGTAGGGCTGGCTTGGACAGATCTACCTCTGGCAAGGCAAGCTTATGAGAAGCCCTCTCATCATTACTAGTATTCAGTTGTGGAATATCACAAGAGCATGAGGGATCTGGTGGAAGTTTTGCAATGGATAACATCTGATGAAAAGCTTCTCTCTTCTTGTGCTGTTTCTCCAACAGTCACAAGCTCTACAATCTCTGCCTCTGGCCTTATCTTTAACTTAGACTTCAGCATATATAACAACAATAGCCCTTTATTTCTCCCTCTCTCTCTCTCTCTCTCTCTCTCCTTTTCTTTTTTTTTTTCACTTTCTCACTCTCTCCTTACACTCCAAACCCCACCACAAAGCTCCCAACACAAAGCAGCAGAAGCAGCAGCAACACCACCACCAAGTATAAGTGTTGAGATCAAACAACCCCACTTGAATCTTTTTCATCCATCTGAGCCTGCAAGAGAAATAATAGAGAAAGAGCATAAGTTTGAGTTTGAGGAAAGACCCAGAAGAACAAGGCAGACTGGGAGGTTCTAGACCCCTCCAGAACGTTATTTTATGTGATGGGAATGAGTGAATTTGAAGCATCCAAGTTGATTCACCAAAATTTGTGGAAACCCAAGTGATCAAGTAAAGAACAGAATATAAGACCACAAAGCAAAGATATGATGTTCAACTCCAAAGTCATCCAGTGTTATTTTATGTGGAAAAGACCCAGAAACAAAGTTTTCAAAATTGAATCTTTTAGACTCTACAATCTACTATAGCATACTTGAACAATCAAGTAAATCCTTTTAAGCAAGAGATCATATGATATAACATGAGAGATTTAAAAGTTTAATCAAAGAAGATATCCCACAAACACAGTGAGAAAAGTAAAAAGGAATATGGAACTCAAACTCAAAATCTGAAGTAGAAAGAGATTTATGAAGTATTAAATAAGAAATCCCAAATCTTTGGTCGTCTAAGCGTGTAAATGAACAGTGAAACTGACCCTATGCAAAGATATCCAGTGTAAAACCAAGACCGCAAAACCAGATTCATTTTCTCTTTTCTTCACAGTGACTACATGAGTCTGTCAAAGTAATGAAGCCACTTAGAAATCATAGACACAAAAAACAGATCACGAAATCACACAGAAACTATGGTATTCAAGCTGAAAAAAGAAGAACAAGGAAAACCCAGAAACCAAATCTAAAAGATAATAGCAAAGGAAACAACTTTAGTAACAAAAGAGAAGAAAAAACCCAGGAAATGAAAGAAAATCCAAAGCAGATTATATATATGTAAACAGACCTCGTGGTTTTGAAGCTGTTTTCTGAGATGGGATGTGGTTTTTGACAGAAAATGGGAGAGAAATGAAGTCCTAGAAGACTAATAAACAACCAAAAGAATAGGGAGAGAGAGAGCGAGAGAGAGAAACAGCACCACCCACTCACACATCAAAAGGGCATCAGGTTCTTTCTCACTCCACCAAAAAGCAAGTTTGTACCATTAATCACCACGATTCACCCCCCATCTGTGAATATGCGATGAGAGACTTGGAGAAAGAAAGAGAAAGTAAGAGAGAGAGAAAGAGACAAAGAGGAGAGAGAGAGAGAGAGTGTGTTTGTATTTGTGTTGTGTGTGTTTTTCTTTTTCTTATTTATTACAAAAATACATTAATACAAAAGCTGTCCTATCCTATACCTACCCTACAAGCCCATATTTTCTTCCATTCTTTATTCTTGATTTTTTTTCATGGGTAGTGATTGTGAGAGGCTGTGAGAGAGAGGGGGTGGCCTTTTGCCTTTGCCTTAAATGTCGGTTTTAGGTCCTTACTTTGTTATGAATTCCAAACTCTGTTGCCCATGTCATGTTGCTTACTACACGACAAAAACTCTCTCTCTCTCTGTTGACATTTATCACCACCAAGGAAAATCAGATTTACCATCCCAATTCCAATTCCAACCCCAACCTAAATACTTTTTTAATGTTAAGATTTGATTAATGTTAGAAAGAAAGTATTCTCTGATGCTTGTTGCATGATAAAAGCAACTGGAGCTACTGTGAGATTTTTTTCCTGAGATGAGTTGAATGATAATCCTTTCCCTGAGTTGAGTTGAGTTGAGTTGATTGATAAGCTTTTACCTGAGAGTTGTTGTTGATGAAAAAGCTACGTACATTACAGGCCACAACTTTTCTCTTCCTGGTGTGTTTATAATTATTATAGGTAATCTTTATTAGTTCTTGTAATTTAAATAATTATTCTTACTTATCTTTTATTAGTTCGATGCTATCAAATGTCTTTAACTATGAAGTGAAACTTATTAGTTATTTACTGCTCAAATGTTTCTGGTTTTTAGTTGAATGAAATCCTCTTTTGACCAAAAACTTATTAGTTGTATCATTTGGAATTCCAATCCCGGTTTGAGATCCTTTTTAACTCCCTTATATCATTTTACCAATAACCTAAGTAGATGGGAAAAAAAATGATAGTCGATAAGTTTTTCTTTTTTCTTTTTTTCGAGAGTATGTCAATTATGTTACTTAAATACTAATAACCAAGTTTTTTTCTGGTTAATGTTTTAAGGATTCCTTAACTAAATTAATTCCTTCTTCTTTTTCTTCTTCTTCTCCTTCTTTTTTCCTTTTTTTTTTCTTTTCTTTTTTTATAATTTTATAATTGGGAAGAAGAGATTTAAACTTTATCTGTGGAAAGCATCAAAAAGTATCAACTGATTTACAAGACTCTTGGCCTCAAGTTGACTTTAAAACTCTAGAAAATAAAAGTTCTTAATATATAATTTTATCTTAACGATTATGAAACTTGTTTTTTTTTTTTTTTTTTTGTATGTAGCATACCTATCTAATATTAATTGTTCATCTATTGTTTTGTATTTTTAGATAAGTAATTTGTGGAAGATGAGGAATGTGAGATTTAAACCATAAACATAAGACAGCACAAAAGATATCACTATCAATGACCCTATTTATTAGATAATTGTTAAAATTATCTATATATATATATAAAATAAAAAGGGTTTACCGTAAAATTATCCAAATATTATTAATTAGTTTCCTTTTATATATATATGAGCAAATTATACCAATGTCTTTTGAGGTTTAATGAAATGACACTTTCACCCTCCTTAAAATGTACGTTTAAGAAAATGACACTCTGTCTGTTGAGATTTATATAAATTTAATAGATAAATTCATACCTTCTCAAGTTGTTATTTTAAATAAAGGAATAATTCATTAGAAAGTAACCATGCGAGAGGTTATGAACTTATATATTACACACACACAAAAAAGTGTCACTTTTTGAAACATTTGTAGGAAATTTTTATTTTGTGAAAATTCAAGAGAGATGGATGCCATTCACCCTATATATTTAAAATATTAATTTGATTTATAGAATTACAAATAGCATTTAACTGGTTTAGTCTAAACTAAAAAAAAAAACTTTCCGTAGATAAATTTCAAAGACTGAAAAATTATGATTAAATAGGTTCTCTAAAAAAATATAATTAAATTAGGTAAATTCTTTTCTTTTTAAATATTAGTTTTTGTTGAAACTTTCAAGAATTACATGCTTTGCATGTAAAATTTATATATATATATTCAGAATTTGTTTTCAAGGAGGCCAAGCTAAGAATATCCATAATTTTTTAATATAAAAAATAAAATACATATATGTATAATATATAATTAAAGAATGTATTTAATAATATAACATGATTTATTATATGTATTATTTCCTGCATATAAGATAATTCCATCAAGTTGGTTTATATAATTGAAGACAAATATTTTCTTTGATTAAGTCATATGTTATTATTCTTTAAGTCATATAATCACAATTAATATTCTTTAAACATTTTTTTTTAAATAAGAAAGGATTTGAAATCTATCGCATTCACTTTAAATATTTTTTAAGGGTACTAAGCCCCCCCATGTATTGAAAGAACCCAAAAGTAAGAAAGAATTATGATTAACTAAAAATTTTCATTGAAAACTTTTTGATTTTGTGCTCTATAGAGAGATCAGGAATAAATTAAATGCTTCAAACCAAGGAACGGGAACAGCACGGGAGAAAATTTTGTAGTCATTGGGGCAAAAGTTTGCACAGAAACAAAATTTGAAGGCAAACTTTCTTCCAGCATTACCCCCTTTAAGCCCAAATTGCCCTTCCAAAATGATCCACTTAAGTTTATATACATATATATATATATATATATATATTTTTTTTTTACTTGTTTCTGTGTGAACATAAATAGTCTTTTCTCATCTTCACATTCTTATATCCAGCATTACCCCTTTAAACCCAAATTGCCCTTCCAAAATTATCCACTTAAGTTCATTAAGTTTATATATATATATATATATATATATATATATATATATTGTAAAGTCCATATTTTTAGATTGACAATCATGAACAAACATAACAGTTTAGAACTTAGTTTATTTAGTTAGATTTACATCGGACTATATTTAATAAGATAACTCAAGTACAAAATAGTGAAAGACTCAAGATTGCAAAAATTGGACTGAATTTCTACTGCATTTTGACTACAACTCAATAGGTCGAATTCCATTTATCTTGACCAATCGAACTACATGTTTCAACCGATCGATACACAAGCAGAAGTGATTCTCAACTTCTTTTCTCAATCATTCGATTTAGGATTTTGGTACAACTCAAGTAAAAAAAAAAAAAACTCTAGGGCACATTTTTACACACACAAGAGGGTAGTGTTTCTGTATATAAATCTAGAATTTTTCAAGCTCTCTTGAAACATAAACCGAAGACTACTTGCATACAAAAAATCTAGTGATAAAGTGAAGTTGTTGCAATCAGTTAACTACAGTTACTAGTTAAATCTTTGAGACTAGATCTCGAAGTCATGAATAGTGGAATTCGAGTGTAACAGTTTAGAATAGAAAAAGTCTGTGATCTCGAAGTTAGGTGAGGTCATGCCAATAGGTACTGAATAAGATAGCAGTAAACTTAGGGTTAAATTTATTGTACAAACTTCAATTATATTCTAGTAGATATGTTACCTTGAGGATTGTTTAGGTTAAATCCCCCAAGTTTTTTTTTACTGTGAAACAGTTGTTTCATTGATTTTCCTAGATCATTAATATGGTGTTATATGTGATTTATACTTATGTGATATTTTAATTAATTTGATCCAAAGCATAAATAATTAATTAATTGGTTAAAAGTTGATTAATTTTGTGACAACTAGGGCCTAAAACTCTAACACACAATATATGTGTTTGTATATATATGTATGTATATATTATATCTTCACATCTTATATATTTATTTAAAAACTTCTAAATTGTGACATAGGTCAATTTGGAAGTTTTAAATCATAATGGAATAACCATTGATTATAACACATAAATGAAGTAGACTACAATACTTGTCACTCACAATTATTCAACTTTCTTCTTCTTCTTTTTTTTTTTTTTTTTTATTTTTTTTTTTGGAGAGGGGTTGAAATATTCAACTTTATTCAAGGCCCGTGCTCCCCACAACCTTATTAATGTATATATTTTTAGTAGCATTTAAGTGTGTGTGTGTATATATATATATATATATATATATAAAAGTATAAGGGAAATGCTAACAAGTGCCCTTAGTGCACTAGTTAAAAATCCAGTTAAAGAAAGTTTTTATGGGAAAAGAAAAAAAAAATTAATGTTTTGACAGCTTTTTTCATTTCTCATAAAAGTGATGTTAAAACTTTCCTAAAATGGATTGTTAACGAGTGCCCTTAGGGCACTCGTTAGCATGACCCAAAGTATAAAACTGTTGTAGATTTCATTAAAAAGATTGGTCGGGATTACTATTTTTTTTTTTTTTTAAAAAAAAGCACACACATACAAGGGAGAGGAAATGAGGTTTTAATACGAAAGTATACTACAAACTCCACTCAAAAGTCATGATAACTCAAAAGATTGGTTGGCATTGGAGGTATCAAAGTTTAGTCATAATTAAAATGCAAGTTTATCGTATCTAATCATATTCAAGTTGTAAGAGCATTCATAATAGTGAAGCTAAAATTTTTAGCTTTTAGCATCTCAAAAAACTCACTTTATCTATTTTAACATACCATTTCATAGCTCACCTTACGTCAATTCTCATCTTCTTCTTCTTCTTTTTTACATCTAAGCCAAACACTATTCATTTTTTATTAATTTCTTTCTCACTTCCTCTCTCTTCCTCTCTGCCACAAAAAACCCAACAAACCCACACAATCGGCCACAAAAATCCAACACCACCAGCCACCACTACTACTAGGTACAAAACGACATTAAACCAAGCAACCCACAACTGGCCACAAAATCCATCACAACCATACCCACAACTAGCCACAAGACCCATCACCACTACACCCGCAACCTGCCACAAAGCCCAATCGGTGAAGGACTAGAGGAAGAAAGGAGGAAGATAGAAAAAAAGGAAAGGGAGAAGGATTGTGAAGGACACAATCAGCCAAGAGAGAGAGAGAGAGGGGGGGGGGGAGAACATAGTTTTTTAATTAAAATACGGAGGAAGGAGAATAAAATAATTAATATGTGTGTTTACCTTTGAGCTACAGTAGACTGCCATAGATGGCAATTTACTATAGTTCAATTGCTAAATATATTAGCAGCACTTCATTGCAGCTTCATTTTTGTTATGTGAGTTATTAAAAATGGCAATTTGACAACATCATTGTGAATGCTCTAAGTACAGTAATTCTACTTCTAATTGTGCAAGTATTGTAATACTTAGTCTCTATATAATTTAGGATTTAGTCTACTTTTACATATACACACACAATATAATTTTAAACCTATGGTATTCGCTTTATTATAAATGTTCTTTATTATTAAGCTGAGACATCAATAGGTTTCTTTATGATGTAAACAAGATTCGAACCCAAATATCTTATTTGACCACAAAAAAACACTTGATCAATTGAACTAACTAAAACCCACAAAATTTAGTCTACTATAATTATCATTCAATGTGTTCATTTTAATATATAGAAATTACCCTTTAAAAAAAAAATATATATATATATATATATATATATTGTGGGGCCAGAATAAGCCAAGCAACCCCGGCCCACTTTAGACTAGGCCCAGAGGCCCAAGCCGAGGACACGTCCAAGGTCCGAGGACGAAAGTGTAGAGCCCAGGGCCCAAGGAGCATTGCCGAGGATGGTTACATCCTCGGGAGACCGAGGTCAAAAAGTGGGCAAACAGCATGCCCTTAAGGGGAACCTCCCTAAGCATCCAAGGAGCAAATAGCAAGAACCAAGCACCGGACATTGAAGCATGGTGGAGGAGCAAGTCACAGGTGAACTGTCACCTCCACATTAAATGCCCTCAACTAACGCCCTGGCCGCATTAATGAGGATAGGACCTTTGAACAGTGCCGTCTTGGGCGCTGCAACCCACAAGAGGGATGGGAATGCGGCTGATGGGACAGGCTCTCAAGTGGAAGCCGGGTTGATCAACAAATGTAGGGCTAGGATCAACTAAGAGAGAAGTATATAATGTAAAAAGTCTCTCTTGAGAGGGGGGACGGACGGAAAACCAGAGAAAATGAAATACTGTAGCAGTGTATTCTCTCTCAACCATTGTAACCTTTCTTGAAAGAAATAAGAACAACTTCAACCTCTGTCAAACCCGTCCGAGGAGCCTTATTGTGTATTCCAACCCATACTTAGGTTACTAGCATTCACGTACAACCATGCATGGCCGTTGCATTCCTTATTAGGGCCTAGCTCTTGAACCCATACTCTATAAATTTATTGGAGGGTTAGCTGGGCTTGGGTCCACTCTCTCAATCTGCGGAAAGCGCTCGAAACCGGTCCCTACATATATATATATATATATATATATATATAGAAATTAATAGTAAAGATGTAGTTATCAAATGTTGTCCTTTATAAATAAGGTCTCTAACTTTCTCAAAAAAAAAAAATAAAAAAAAATAAGGTCTCTAAGATTGAATCCCCCCCCCCCCCCCCCCCACACACACACATATATATATATATATATATATATATATATCTATGATGATTTGGCTTTAAAAAAAAAAGTTATGTATGATGCTTCTAACATGATATCAAAACTATGTATAGAAAAAACTTATTCATGGTAATTTTTTTTATTACTAATAATAATATTATTGTCAAACTTATGTATGATACTTTTCTAATATGATATCAAAACGATATATATCTTAACCATTATATTCAACTAGCTTGTAATCTCATGCATATGCATGGATACAATACATAATATAATTCCTATATATATAATTTAAATACTATTGGTAGTCATTTTTATATTTTTTTTAACTCTTTAAAAAAATTTGTAAGGATATTATTAGGTATAAAATGTAAAATTTCTATGTTATTTATTTATTTATTATTATGAAGCACTTTTTTTTTTTTACGATTCATTTATTCTAGACTCTTTGATTTTTGTACATAATAACTCATTTAGATGAATCTTTATGATATGGTCCCACATTTGATTCTAAAATTAAGAAATAAAACTCCTTAGTAATAAACAATTTTGGACACAGCGCAAAATTGAAACTCTAATTTGGAATTCTAATTTGAGTTTCTCTCAGCTTTACCTATTATTATATATATAGACTAATGTGTAGCCTCGTGCATATGTACATGTACTATTAAAAAAAGTCACAATTATATGATTCAAATTTTTTTTTTTTTTTATAGAAAAAGTTCAAATTGTATATGATATTAGCTTACACTTTTTTTAAACCATATATTTGTAAAATATGAAATGGTTTCTCATTATATATATAATTTATAATTTAATTTTTCCTTAAAAAAAAAATATTTAGAATTTAATTAGTTTTAGACTCTTTGGTTTTTGCACTCAATAATTCACTTACCACAAAAATTAAAAACTTAGATGGACGTGTGGCAAAAAATTAGACTTCAGTTGAAATCCAATTTAGAATCTAATTGGACTTAGACTCTTTGATTTTTACACTCAATAATTCACTTGGCGCTAAATTAAAAATTAAATGGGACACATGGCGCAAAATTGAGAATCCAATTAAAATCTAATTGGATTTTTTCTGTGGCGAAAAATTAGATTTCAATTGAAATCCAATTTAGAAACTAATTGAATTTGAACTCTTCGATTTTTACACTCAATAATTCACTTGGCATTAAATTAAAAATTAAATGGGACACGTGGCGCAAAATTGAGAATTCAATTAAAATCTAATTGGATTTTTTCTGTGGCGAAAAATTAAATTTTAATTGAAATCAAATTTAGAATCTAATTGGATTTGGACTCTTCGATTTTTACACTCAATAATTCATTTGGCATTAAATTAACAATTAAATAGGACATGTGGCTCAAAATTGAGAATCCAATATATATATATATATATATATATATGAGAAATGATATGTCTACAACATTTTTACAACAAATCCTAAGTGGCAGGTTGTTACTGGTTGTTATTGTTGGGGCGAAAAAGTAATCTTAGTGTTAGTTTCAAATTTGAACCAATAACAACTAACTACCTGTGATTTGTTGTAAAAATGCTGTAAAATTGTTGTAGACGTAACATCTCTCTATATATATGGGTCATGCTAAAGAGTGCTCTTAGAGCACTCATTAATAATCCATTTTAGGAAAGTTTTTAAATCACTTTTATGGGAAATGAAAAAAGTTGTCAAAATATTAATTACTTTTTTTTTTTTCATTTCTCATAAAGGCTTTCTTTAAATGGATTATTAACCAGTGCTCTAAGAGCATTCGTTAGTATTTCCCTATATATATATATATATATATATATTGATTGGACTCTTCAATTTTTACACTCAATAATTCATTTGGCACTAAATTAAAAATTAAATAGGACACGTGACGCAAAATTGAGAATCCAATTAAAATCTAATTTTTTTGAGAAAATTAAAATCTAATTGGATTATCAATATATATATATATATATATATATATATTGGACTCTTCAATTTTTACACTTAATAATTCACTTGGCACTAAATTAAAAATTAAATAGGACACGTGGCGCAAAATTGAGAATCCAATTAAAATCTAATTTTTTTGAGAAAATTAAAATCTAATTGGATTATCAATTTTGTGCCACCTGTATATAGATTAACTAGGATAATTATCTTACAATTGTATCATATAAACATAAGTTCCTGCATGCGTTAGTTTTTTATTTTATGATAAATCAACATTAGAAATTTCCAAATGTTAAAAATAAAAGATGAAAGAAAGAAGAGAAAGGAAAAGTGATATTCTTAACAAATAGACAAACTGTCCATGAATATTGGTTTATTGAACAAAAAGTAGTATATGCAAGAGCTAGGTCGGGCACAAATAACATTGTATAAGTTGTTTTCTGGAATCGTTCATGCGTCATTTCAGAGAAATTGAAAAACAAAGAACACATAAACTGAATTTTTCATTCAGCAAAAAAAACTGAATTTTTCAATCAATTGCTACAATTAATGTCCACATTCCACAACCAATAATCTCTATATATTGTCTGGACTCTAGTCTACCAATAACGAAATATATAGTGATTATCAAAAAATAACGAAATATATAGTAACAAAACAAATATAAATGGAAAAGAAAACTCGTACACTCACTCGATCGTCTCATACAGTACCACCATATGTACTATCTCCTCTCGAAGCAAATCTAATTAACATTTTAGAACACAATTCTATGCCATGATTACTATAAGTAGAATAAACTGGAGTATTTTCCAAGGTCGAACTATGCGCTAATAGTGGAGCCTATATATTGCTTTAATTAACTTATTTATTCATTCAAAGTTCACACTTCAAACTTCAAACTTCAAAACACAATAAGCTATATGTAATTTTACATAGATGCCCTCCCTTTTCACGTATTTGCACAAGCTCGCATATATTTTGTAATTATGCATATTTCCACTGATTTCTATTCCTTTATCCTTATGTGTAAAAGGAAATTTTGAATTTTTTAGGTACATAACTTGATTTAACTACATTTTATAGCTGGATTGGGATCCGGTGTAATAGCTTTCACATTTTCAAAAATGTTAACTTTTTTTTGTTTAACTCTTAACTTTTTTTACTTTTTTAACTTCTTTGATCCAATGGTTAATATCAAAAGTTATCTTTTTAACTTTTGATCTAAACCATTGAGAAGGTATTGCATGGTGGAATAGTTCTAGGTATTGTATGGTGGAATAACCCTAGAGCTCAATCCTTTACAGCTAGTCTTAACTCCATGGTAATACATGGAAATGATGGTTTTAGAATAATTTTATTACGATCTTACGATAACAAAGAATGAAGGATTCATATCCAATGTGATTATCCCCATCAAATGTTATGTATTTGTTAGTTACGTCTTTAGACTCTAGTATGACTTGCTACTAAGTTTATCCAATTTTATGATTGATTAGTCAAGATTCAAATTCCTACGGGTATGTTTAGATGACATGATTTAAACATTTGGATTTGGGTGATTAAAATTCAAATAACTTTTTAATCAACATATGTACTAGTTCTTCATTTTTTTCAGAGTCAATAGTTTTCCGTGCATCGCACAGATTAACAACTAGTTCATGCATAATGACAAAACTATTATTTTTCTTTTTGAGTAAGGCAAAACTATTCTTAGTTTCTTACTATGAAATGACACTATTTCTTTCTCATTTAACTCTGGATTACACGATATTAGTATATTGAATTATTGATACAATTTTTTCAAATTACGATGTTAATAAATAAATAAAAAATAGTTTTGGGAGACATTAAAAATGAAACGAAAGTTTATGATGAAAAACAATTGAATTTACTGGACAAAAAATGACAAAATTCAAAATTTCAGGGCAGATGGCTTTTTTTATTTTTTTTTATTTTTTATATATATAAAATCAAAATCAAAATCAAAACTATACCCAACTTGATGTTGTGTAATGAAACCCTTCTTGGCCCCTACCCGACACGGACCCAAAGATTTTACCTAGAAATTATAAAAAATATGTAGCAAATTTATTTTAAAGCAGTTGTGTAGGTATAAAATAAAATAAAATAAAATGAAACTTGTATAATAATTGAAATTAAGCTAAAATTCTTGCCACTTGGCTGATCCCCCTGGAGAGATCTAGAGAGAGGGAGAGGAAAAAGAAATATTAGTACTGTTTAAAAGTAGTTCATCAACTTGATGAAGTTTTAAGAATTCCAAAGTATTATATATAAGTAAGTGAAGCAATGGTGTATAAAATCAACAAGCTATATAGCTAGGCAATAAGAAAAGGATGAAAAATTGAAAGCAAGTTATAACTAATATATATTGGGTAAAAAGGGGTAGGCTAGCTTTTAAATCCACTACGTGCTTTAAGCAAACTTGCTGAGTATTTTGAGTTAATAAAGTAGTTTAGATTTTAATTAATTAGTGTTATGGTAATGGTAGCCAGCCACTTTATTTTAATTATTAAGTTACAATTTGGCAGGAAGCCAAATATTGGCGGCCATTCCAAAATCCAAAGTCCAAACCCCTATAACATGCTCGAAAGTTGTGATCAAAATCAAATACATACATTCCTATCAAAAAAAAAAATCAAATACATACATGTGTTAACTTAATTAATTAAAAATATATAAATTAATATATTACACTTACAGTAGTAGCTAGAGCTAGGCTAGCTATCCAAATGTAGCAGACCCAATTAACCTGTCCCCAGATCATGATGATATACCATATATTGCATTTATTTTGCATATATATTACATAGAAATTAATGTTAGAAATTGTCGCATGCCCTCTAACATCAACTCTGAGAACGGGTTCATCAATTCTAAAAATTAAATTAGACAATATCAATCATCACTAGGTATTATTGCTGAAAAATAAGACTCTTCACATAATAATCTAATGCATATGTCAACGTCCTCTACTTTACTCCCCCCCTTCTTTTTTCTCCTTATATCATGTGATGTATTTAGAAATGCATTAAAATAATTAATTAACATTGTTACTCAAACACTATACTGTGATGTATTAGAAATGCATTAAAATAATTAATTAACATTGTTACTCAAACACTATACTCGGGAGTTTTTAAAAATAATGGTGTAGGGACTCAAAATGGATTGGACCCCGAATATGAATGAGTTTTCAGCCCAACAAGCCCAAACAATAAATTTTTAGAGTGTGGGTACAAGAACTATGTCTACTTGAAAGGAAAGGTTATAATTATACCGAAGTAAAAGACACTTTGAATTGTTTTTACGATTAGGGCTCTCCTCGGCCAGGTTTCAATGAACTTCTTTATGGGTTTTCTCTTTTTTTCTCTCTCCTTCTTTCTCCCCGCCCAAAAAGTCCCCTCTAATGTCATCTGATTCCATGTTATATACTACGTTCCTTACTCTTTACTCCATTTCCACCGTACACGTGTAGTTCTTATCCTGAGAATTCCTTTCTGTCCCATCTAGCACTTACCGGAACCTTTGCTCAATGGCCATAAAGCTGCTTGGTTACTGTTCAGGCATCACCTCCACATTAATGCGGCTAGAGAGTTAGTTGGAACGCATTTAATGCGGAGGTAGTGGCCTTGGAAGATATTTGTTATCTTTACCGACACCTCCTTAGGCCTATATTCATTCTCCAGTTCTGACACAACCTTGCAGATTACCCTGGACAAAAATGATAGTTACATTCACCTCGGACTGGAATATCCGAGGTGGGTTTCATCCTCGGACATGTGGCTATCCTCGGACTGGGCTACTGGACTCCAAGCCCAGTTTTGATGACTCCTGTATCTTTTTAGATAACAGGCCCCACAATAGCCCCTCAAAATCTCGCTTTTTGCCATCTCGGAAAAAGGGGGATTTTGACATTTTTGCCCCCACCTATTTCGTAAACATTCCTTGCCTTCAGAACGTCTTTCTATCTGCCCAAGGCACGCTCCTGACGTTTCGGCGTCGGGAACACGCCATTATTAAATGATGACGGCTTCCCTGTCCCCCACGTGCAACGACATGATGCGGATCCAACGGTGGAGGATCCTTCGCATTTATGGGCGGGATTTTTCCCGCTCCTAATTTCTGTGCCCTTATAAAGGGCCTTTCAAATCAAACCTCTCTTCAGTTACACAAATCACACCGTCTCAGCGCGTGTTCATTGAACCTGTCTCTCTCTCACCACTCCACGCTCTCATAAATACTAAGAGCCTGTCCGAGGAGCTCACTTTTCAAACCTGTAAGTTCCCTTAACCCTCCTTAGCTTTTCATCCTCTTTGCCAGTTTTTCTTTACAACTGTTAGGAAATGGGTAGATTCAAGTATATTTTTGATTCCAAGGAACAAATAGAAGCATTTAGAGCCAAGTATAAGATTCCTCCAACAGTGGGTATGAGATATGCCTCCACAAAAACGTGGTTACACGAGAGAAGAACAGGGGAAGTGGTCATCCCTATAATCACTTTTATAGAGGGAGGGATGACTATCCCAATGGGTAGTTTAACTAGAAGTTATCTCAGATTCTTTAGATTATCTCCCACACAGTGCGCCTCGAATATGTTCAGGGTGCTTGGGAGTATAGAGGCTCTAAACGCCAAGTATAATCTAGGTCTAACCCATCACGATGTAAATTAGGTGTATAACCTCAATCATTTGAAGGGCCAGGGATATTACCTTAAGTCCAGGTTCCCTGAAATAAGATTGATCCAGTGCCTCCCTACATCAAACAAAGGTTTGAAAGATGATTTCATTATTTTCTCCGGGGAATGGCACGATGGTTTACCCTGTCCGACTGAGGAGGGACGACCAGGTGGGGTTTCTAGGACATACGCCCTTATAAATTGGATTATACTTTTAATTCAAGTTACTTTTATCTCTAATAAAGTTTTCCTTCCATGTTTTAATGACTTTGCAGACAAGCGCGCTACTAAGCCTCATATCAGATTGATTAACAGGGAAAGCTTAGACAGAATCCTGCAATCCGAGGTGTATGTGAATCCATCTGACGGCCAATTGAGAGCAACACATATAATCCTCAAGTACAAACCAATCTCCACAGCCTTTCAAGCTCCTAAGTGCGTAATAAAGGCAAAAGATCCTCAGCTCCGTCGTATCAGTGTAGCCTTTGAGGGATTCATTGTTCCTGAAGGCGTTCCAATTCCTGAGGATGTTCCCTTCACTGATCCGTTGCCCCAAGCCATTCTCTCTACAGGAGTTTCCTCGTCACACTCCGTTCCTCAGGAAGTGAAGGAGGAAGACGAAGAAGAAGAAGAAGAGGAAGCAGAAGAAGAAGAAGAAGAAGAAGAAGAAGAAACTCAAAGAGGAGTTGTAGAATTGTCAGATTCTGCAGACGAGTTTGACGTTTTCAACCAGCCTCAATCTCCCGAGGTGACCTCTGAAGAAATGGGCATCCAAAGGAAAAGTCAGAGGAGCTTGAAGGATGTAATTGAAGGTCAGCCTGGCAAGGTGGTGGTGGAGAAGCCAGTTCAGCCCAACCTCCCACCTCCTCCTCCTTTTCATCCTCGGCCACCTCAGCCGCCTGTGACCGAACCCAGCAATCCGAAGAGGAGGAGAAAGCCAAAGGATAAAGAAGTGGTGGATGCTGGGAGATCCCGTATGATCCGTGAAAATAAGGATCAAAGAGCTGCAAAGCAGCAAAAAGGTAGCCATGGGTCCCAACGAGTGGCCGACAAGACAACCACTCAGTCCTCGGAACTTGAGGCCTGGCTTCTTGCTCCCATGCTTGGCGGGGAGCCCCTAAGGGAGGATGCCTCAATCAGGAACTTTAATGATGGACTTGGGTGCCGCGTCGCTTCGGCTTTAGAGGAAACCTTTCTTCTTCCCAGGGATATGGCCGAGCTGAGGACTATCAAGAGCAATGAGGTTTTCCAGAATGCCAAGAGATACTTGGGCATGGTATAACGCCCTTATTGTTCTATTATTATTGTTTCTCATCATAGATATTATGCACACAGTTTCCCGTGGTGTCTTTCTAACCTCTTTTCTTCCAGGCCGTTCAAGCCACTTTCAGGCTGGAGAAGATAACCAATTCCTACTACCAACAGATTGATGTTGAGAGAAAGAAGAAGACAGCAGCTGTGCAAACACTCAATGCTTCTGAACAAAACGTTGCGCAGCTGAAGAAAAAGTTATCCGACGAGGTAAACGCTCGGAAAAGCGCTAACTCAGCTTTGGAAGGAGTCCAAAGGCAAGCCGAGGACCAAAGGAAGCTCTTGCGCGATGCTAATGCCCAGCTGGCAACTTCCCAGGAGCAGATATTAGCTCTGCAGAAACAACTGGAGGAAACCCAGAGACTCAAAGATCAAGCTGAAAAGGCCAAGGCTGAGGTTGAAAAAGCAAAGGCCGAGGTTGAAAAAGAGAGAGACGCAGCCGAGCAACATGGCTATAACGTGGGCGTTGCTGAAACAGAGGATAATTTCCGGGCTGAGGTGCCTGCTGTGTGCCGAGAGTACTGCGCTCTGACCTGGCAAGAAGCTCTCAACCGAGCTGGGGTTGAACCTTCATCAGAGCTGAGAAGGCCTGAGAATGTTTATCTTCCCTCAGCCATTCGAGCCCCTAGTCCTCCTATTCAACAAGGAGAGGCATCCTCTACCGCTGCTGAATCAACCAAGGAAGCTCAAACCCAGGCTCCTCCCTCAGTCGATCAGCTGGAACAACCTGAAGTGCCTGGAGGGGCGAAGGACATGTCCTCGGATAAAGGAATAGAAGGGCCCAAGGATGGAGTAGCTTTTCAAAGTTTTGAACAAGTCTTGGCCTCAACTACCTTACCTGTTGGAGAAACTCCTGAAGTGCAGGAGAAAGAAGTTCCTCCTGAGGCAGCGGCAAAGCCCCTCAACATCAGCTCCAAATAAAGTTAAACAAGTAGTTGATTGTAATCAAATTCCCTTTCGTTTCCCTTTCCATTCATTTTTTTCTTTTTGAGCCTTTTTGAGGACATTTTTAGTTGCAATGTGTACTTCCTTCTTAAAATTTATAAGAAATATTAGGGTTTCGTCGTTCACTTGTATAATTTCTTGTGTGGATGTTCCTTATTATTATTTTTTTTCTTTTACATGATCTCGGACTATAAAAGAATGACAGTTGATATCATAAAGGAAAGACTTGACTTTATATGCACTCATTGGGAACCAAAACAGATTATGGCAGTGACATCCTTAGCCCTACTAAGGCTCACTGTAAATTCATTAAGAAATATCCATACCTAAGATAGCATTCTTACATTTCACCCAGAGAAGTACTGAAAACCTTGAAATGCTTTAAGTGATGCTCATGGCATTCACTTTGATATATATTTTTAGTTGCACGGATTCCCTTTAAAGGGCATTGATTTCGGTTAAGTTTGTTGTCTAAACAATTCGTTGACCTTAGCCCTTGCGTAATACTTTAATTGAAGCTATAGTGCATTAATTTCCACTAAGTTGTGGTCCGAGGACCTGACATGACTTAGTTTCTGTTTAACACTTCCATTGATAGTGCATTAATTTGTACTAAGTTGTGGTCCGAGGACCTGACATGACTTAGTTTCTGTTTAACACTTCCATTGATAGTGCATTAATTTCCACTAAGTTGTGGTCCGAGGACCTGACATGACTTAGTTTCTGTTTAACACTTCCATTGATAGTGCATTAATTTCCACTAAGTTGTGGTCCGAGGACCTGACATGACTTAGTTTCTGTTTAATACTTCCATTGATAATGCATTAATTTTCACTAAGTTGTGGTCCGAGGACCTGACATGACTTAGTTTCTGTTTAATACTTCCATTGACAGTGCATTAATTTCCACTAAGTTGTAGTCCGAGGACCTGACATGACTTAGTTTATGTTTAATACTTCCATTGATAGTGCATTAATGACTTAGTTGTGGTCTGAGGACCTGACATGACTTAGCTTCTGTTTAACACTTCCATTGATTTCAGAAGCATATATTGCAGAAGTAAGATAAACCATAAAGGAAAATGAAATATAACTTATTAATAATAATACCTCTTCAAATTGCTTACATTCCAGGGATGGGGTACAGTTTTTTCATCTAAATCTTCCAGGTAATAAGCCCTTGTCCCCGCTATGGATGTAATACGATATGGCCCCTCCCAATTAGGCCCCAACTTTCCCCAGGCTGGGTTTTTGGTATTGCCCAAGACCTTCCTCAGCACCAAATCTCCTGGAGCCAGTGGCCTTAGTTTAACATTCGCATCGTAACCCTGCTTCAGCTTATGCTGGTAGTATGCCAATTGGACCATCGCCTTCTCTCGCCGCTCGTCTATCAAATCTAGACTTTTCCTCAACAGCTCGTCATTCCCATCCGAGGTGAAAGTACCGGTTCTCAGCGTTGGAAAGCCCGCTTCAACAGGGATCACGGCCTCAGCTCCGTACGTCATTGAAAATGGGGTCTCCCCTGTTGATCGTCGGGGCGTTGTTCTATACGCCCAGAGGACATGTGGAAGTTCCTCCACCCATCTGCCCTTCGCATCATCCAGCCTTTTCTTAAGTCCACCCACTATGACCTTATTGATAGCCTCGGCCTGTCCGTTTCCTTGTGGATAGGCTAGAGTGGAATATCTGTTCTTTATCCCCAGGTCGGAACAGTACTTTCTAAAAGTTTTGCTGTCAAATTGTAGACCGTTGTCCGAGACGAGAGCTTGAGGAACCCCGAATCGAGTAATAATATTCCTTAAGATAAACCTCTTGACATCCACATCCCTGATATTAGCCAGAGGCTCAGCTTCAACCCACTTCGTGAAATAATCCGTGGCAACTAGTAGGTATTTCTTGTTTTCTACTGCCCTAGGGAAAGGGCCAACGATGTCCAAGCCCCACTGAGCGAAAGGCCAAGGGCTAGAGAGAGGATTGAGGACTCCTCATGGTTGATGAATGTTCGGCCCAAACCTTTGGCATTGGTCACATTTCCTCACGTACTCCTGGGCTTCCTTCTGCATGCCTGGCCACCAGTACCCCTGTGTAATCGCCCGGTGAGACAAAGACCTTCCTCCGGTATGACTACCACAGATTCCTTCATGTAGCTCTTCCAAAACATCCTCTGATGCTTCAAGGCGTACACAAAGCAAATATGGCCTAGAGTAAGAGCGTTTGTACAACTTCTTATCCTCAGACAGCCAAAAACGAGGAGCCTTTCTCCTTATCTTCTCTGCCTCTGATTTGTCTTCGGGCAGTATATCCTTCTCAAGGAATAATATTATAGGATCCATCCAGCTACGTGCCGAGCTGATTTGGTTAACCCGAAGCGCGTCCGTCGTTACTGAGGTAGGTGTGCTCAAATCTTCAACCATTATCATCCGGGGTAGGTTTTGAGCCAAGGACGTGGCAAGGGTGGCCAAAGAGTCCGCATGGGCATTTCCGCTCCTAAGGACATGGGTTATCTCAAAAAATTCAAAATTAACTTGCATACGCCTAACCTGGCTTAAGTATTCCTACATTTTTATGTCCCGAGCTTCCAGTTCCCCTCTGACCTGGCCCACGACTAGCCCCGAATCCGAGAAGACTTCCACTATCTTTGCACCAAGCTTCTGGACCATTATCATCCCCATTAACAAAGCTTCATACTCCGCCTCGTTATTAGTAGTCGAGAATCCCAGCCTTAGAGACTTCTCTATGATGATCTTCTCAGGGGATATCAGTACAATTCCTACTCCTGACCCCCGTTGATTTGCCGCCCCATCCACATACACCTTCCAGGATGAAACAGGTTGCGCGGAGATAAGGCCAACTGATTTTTCATCCATGCCACTTGGGCTTGCCTCTATTTCTTCAGGACCTTCGGCGAATTCGGCCACCAGATCGGCGAGCACTTGACCCTTCACGGAGGTACGGGGCATATATTTAACGTCAAAGGCCCCTAGAATTGTGCCCCACTTGGCAACCCTGCCAGTATAGTCTGCACTCTGAAGTGCTGCTTTGATCGGATACTGAGTTAAGACGACCACAGTATGCGCCTGAAAATAATGGGGAAGCTTCCTCGTAGCGTGCACCACCGCCAAAATAGCCTTTTCCAAAGGTAGGTAACGTACTTCGGCCTCGTGAAGCGACTTACTCACGTAGTAGACTGGCCGATGTACTCCATTGTCCACTCGTATCAGAACAAAACTGATCGCATAAGTGGTGATCGCCAAGTAGGAAAAAAGAACCTCATCCACCTCAGGGCTAGACATGATGGGTGGCCGAGACAAGTACTCCTTCAGCTGCTGAAATGCTAGGGCGCACTCCTCAGTCTATTCGAATCCCTTCCACTTGTGGAGTAGCAGGAAAAAAGGCTTGCACCTATCCGCCGACCTGGATATAAATCTGTTCAATGCGGCGGTCATCCCAGTCAACCTCTGGACCTCCTTGGGATTCCGAGGTGCTCGTAAGCTAGTTATGGCCCTAATTTGATCAGGGTTCACCTCAATTCCCCGATGAGTCACCATGTAACCCAAGAACTTCCCTGAACTTACCCCAAATGAGCACTTGCACGCGTTCAGGCGCAATTTATGCCTCCTTAAAATCTCAAAAATATTGGTAAGGTCTGTCACATGCTCGGCCACTACCTTGCTCTTCACGACCATATCGTCAATATAGACCTCAATGCTTCTGCCCAATTGCGGCTCAAACATCTTCGTCATCATTCTCTGGTAAGTAGACCCTGCGTTCTTTAAGCCAAAGGGCATTACCTTATAGTGATAATTTCCAGTGGGAGTGAGAAAAGCGGTCTTTTCTTGGTCGTCCAAAGCCAGTGGGATCTGATGATAGCCCTGAAAGGCATCCAGGAAACTCATCCGAGGATGGCCCACGGTCGCATCCACCAACTGATCTATACGGGGCATGGGAAAGGGGTCCTTTGGGCACGCTCTGTTAAGATCCGTATAGTCAACACACACACGCCATTTGCCATTTTTCTTCTTCACTACGACCGTATTGGCTAACCACTGAGGATAAAACACCTCCTTGATAGCCCCTGCCTGCTTGAGCTTATTCACTTCGTCTTTGATAGCCTCGGCATGTACCCTGGACGGACGCTGAGGTGACTGTTTCTTTGGAATAATAGAGGGGTTGACGTTCAAATGATGACAAATGAACTCCGGATCCACCCCTGGGGCTTCATAAGCACTCCATGCAAACACGTCAACGTTCTTCCTGAGAACCTCGACCAACTGCTCATTCTCCGACAAAGGTAACTGTGCCCCAACCTGAAAGTACTTTTCTGGATCATCGCCAACACTCACCCTCTCCAAATTCTCGCACTTCATTTCCTCGTCGGAAGTGCTAACTTGGGCTTCCTGATTCTTTGACCGCTATAAACCCTCCTCGGCTATGGTTGAAGTACTTGTCTCTGGCCGATGTTGAATGGCCATTATCAAGCATTGCCTAGCCATGGCCTGATTTCCCAAAATCTCTGAGACCTCGCCCCCTGAGGGATATTTCACCTTCTGGTGAAGAGTGGAAGAAACGGCGTCCATGGCATGCAACCAGGGTCTACCCAAAATAGCCATGTACAGAGAAAAAGCATCCACCACAATAAAATCCACCTCCACCACATCTGAACCAGTCTGCACAGGTAATCTAATCATCCCCACCGGAACGACCGATCTACCCTCGAAGCCCACCAGCGGGGAACTATAGGTTGTCAAATCCTCAGGTTTCAAATTCAGCCCCCTGAATAAATCAGGATACATTACCTCGGTTGCACTCCCCTCGTCAACCATCACCCTTCTCACGTCATACCCTCCAATCCTAATTGTAACCACCAAAGCATCCTCATGCGGTTGTATGGTTCCTCTTTTATCCTCTTCTGAAAAGCCTAGCACCAGTGAGGTGCCCAGTCTGGCTCTCTTTGGCCTTGAACTGGAGCCCTCATCCAAACACTGAGACACAGACATCACCCTGGAAGGGCAAGACCCAGTTCTCCCTGGGGCAGCAAATATAACGTTTATCGTTCCTAAAGGGGGTCCTGAAGAAGCATTCCCCCGAAATACTGAGCCTGCCTGGCCTCCTCGGCCGCTGGAATGATGTAGAAGCTGGGTCAACTTCCTTTCCTGGACTAGCTGTTCCAAATGGTCCCACAAGTTTTTACAGTCTTCAGTAATATGACTGTGATCCTGATGGTACTGGCAGTACAGATTTCAATTACGCCTCGCAGGATCCCCTGCCATCCTATTGGGCCATCTAAAGAATGGCTCGTCCTTTATCTTCTCCAGAACTCGCTGCACTGGTTCTCGGAACACGGCACTAACCGCCTAGGAGTTGGCAGATCCCGATTGCCCCCCAAAGTCCCTTCGAGGTCGGTTGTTATTGTATCGATCCGGCCTGAAATCCCTCCTCTCCTGAGGGCCTGCCTTAGACTTTCCTTTACCTTGTATCTGATCCTCCTCCACTCTTCTGTACTTGTCTATCCGATCCATAAGCTGACGCACGCTGGTAACAGGCTTACCAGTCAGAGATTTTCTCAGGCCATGCTCGGCTGGAAGGCCTTCCTTGAAGGTATTAATGGCCACATTGTCCTGAGCTCCGTCCACCTCACTGAACATTTCCCAATATCTGTCCGAGTAGGCTTTCAGGGTTTTCCCCTCCCGCATAGACATGGATAGCAACGATCCCAAGGGTTGAACAACCCTCCTACATGTGATAAAGCGGGCCCCAAAAGCCTGGGTGAGTTTCTCAAAAGAATCAATAGTATTAGCTTTTAGGCCGTTGAACCATCTCATCGCCACCGGGCCCAGGCTAGATGGGAAAACCTTGCACATTATGGTCTCGTCCCTAGCATAAATGGCCATTCTCTGACTGTAGTGGCTAACATGTTCTACGGGGTCTGTTCGGCCATTATAAATAGTGAACACGGGCTGATTGAACCGCCGAGGAAGATTAGCGTCCTCAATACGTCGCGTAAAGGGCGACTTAGAGACCTGACTCAGTGCTTTGTTCAAAGCGTCATTTCCCCGACCCTGGCGAGGCGGACTCTTATACCTTCGCTCATGGTGGTACTCTTCTTCATGCGAAAAAGACTCACTAGGTGGAGTTCTCGACCTCTGTCTGTAACTGGTGTCATCTGACTCCTCAGAGGAGTGCCCAGAGTTATGAGCTCTACGCCTTCGTTTCTCATGTCGCAACTCCCTCTTTAACTTGTTAATCTCACGCTGCATGTTCCCTTCGTTCTTTACGTGGGAAGCGTGGCCTTTCCCCCGAGAGTGACTTCTATCTGTGTGGGTTGTTCGTGCACTTCCCTCACGATCCCCCCTATGTCCGTGGACTACCAACGAATTACTGTGCTGAGAGCCCCTGGACTCTGCCTGGTGCTGATTAGAATCCACCTGTTGCGGGCCCACTAATGGTTGCTGCGGTGCTTCCCCCTCCATCGCGAACACTACTCTTGCCTTTCCTTGTGAATAGATCAATTTCTTCCCACAGACGGCGCCAATTGTAGGGACTCAAAATGGATTGGACCCCGAATATGAATGGGTTTTCAACCCAACAAGCCCAAACAATAAATTTTTAGAGTGTGGGTACAAGAACTATGTCTACTTGAAAGGAAAGGTTATAGTTATACCGAAGTAAAAGACACTTTGAATTGTTTTTACGATCAGGGCTCTCCTCGGCCAGGTTTCAATGAACTTCTTTATGGGTTTTCTCTTTTTTTCTCTCTCCTTCTTTCTCCCCGCCCAAAAAGTCCCCTCTAATGTCATCTGATTCCATGTTATATACTACGTTCCTTACTCTTTATTCCATTTCCACCGTATACGAGTAATTCTTATCCTGAGAATTCCTTTCTGTCCCATCTAGCACTTACCGGAACCTTTGCTCAATGGCCATAAAGCTGCTTGGTTACTGTTCAAGCATCACCTCCACATTAATGCAGCTAGAGAGTTAGTTGGAACGCATTTAATGCGGAGGTAGTGGCCTTGGAAGATATTTGTTATCTTTACCGACACCTCCTTAGGCCTATATTCATTCTCCAGTTCTAACACAACCTTGCGGATTACCCTGGACAAAAATGATAGTTACATTCACCTCGGACTGGAATATTCGAGGTAGGTTTCATCCTCGGACATGTGGCTGTCCTCGGACTGGGCTACTGGACTCCAAGCCCAGTTCTGATGACTCCTGTATCTTTTTAGATAACAGGCACCACAAATGGAATTAAATAAAATGAATAATTCATAAAGAAATGAATTAAATGGAAGGGAAATGGATAATTCATGGTGTATTTTCTACGGTGTTTGAGGGTTTATAATATGACAAATGGAAATGAAAAAAAAAAAATATATATATATATATATATATGTAATTTTACTATTATACCATTTATCTTTTATAGATTTTTTTTCCTCAAAATATGAATAAAATTTTCATTTTACCTTTACTTCATTAGGTAAATGAGTGTTCATCTCAATTTTGAAAGAAAGGCTTAGAAGGGAATGAAATAAAATGAGAATCTTCTCATAGTCATTCAATTCCTTTTTATTAAACTTCCAAACGAAAGAATAGATGAAATATTATTCAAAAATCTCTTTAATTTCAATCCTAAATAAAGTGTAAGTGAATCTCTATTATCAAAGTTTCAAAAAGTTAAAAAATACTATTCAGATGAAAACTCTATTTCCAAGAGTTTTAGAATATTTAAAAAAAAAAGACAATTGTATTATGTATTTTATATATTTTACTAATCTATTATACTCTTTTTTAATATATATATATATATATATATATATATATAAAAGTCAAGCCTTATGCATGTCAATATAAGTACTTGTATCAAATGATTTTGTCATGTACGTGACTCGTTATAAGTATATTAAAATCATTTACATAATTTACTTTCAGTGAAATTCTATTATCAAAGTTTATAAAAAAATTAAAATACTACTCTAATTATAACTCAATTATTAGAACGGTCAAGAAGTTTAAAAAGAGTTTTATTGTTTTAAATAATTTTATTTTTATTAATAGATCATAATTTTTAGTTTTTTAAATATTTATTTACTAAAAAAAACTTAGTCTTATACAATGTGCACTCGCCATATAATTTAAAGTAAATTTTGTGATTGCGTTCTAAATATTGTGATTACACCAAATAACTCAACGAAATTTGTTACACGTAGTATGACAAACTTTCAACTTGTAGTGCACCATGAATGCATTAAAAAAAAAATTCATAATTCACTCCAATGCGCAAATTAGTAACTTGACTAAGGAGGAAAGCAAGGAGCATGCATCAATAGCAATTGTTCCAGCCTCATTATGGTATAGAGATTGTGTATTTATAGGCTTGATGGTGGCACAAAGTTACACCGTAATTTTAGCAATTACCTTGATTGTGGTTTGAGTAAACGTTGAATTTTGCATTGCGAGGAAGATTAGGGTAATTGCCTTTGTTATGGAGAGAATACTAGCTTTTGGCTATTCTTTTCCTGTGGATATAACTAATGCGTCCTATATATCTTGTTTCCCTTTTGAGTATCATGCTCATCCAAATAGCTTGTTTGATCGCTAGGTTATCTCATCAGTTTAACCGTGCTTCCTTGTTTTGTGATCAGGGACGGAACTAGGATTCGAAGTCGAGGGGGGCAAATATAATTTTCTTGAGAGGGGCAAATATAATTTTTTATGGGCTTATTTTCTAAAATCTTAAATATATACCTATTATTTAATATTTTAAAAAAGTTTGGGGGGGGGCCACAGCCCCCCTCTTCTTATACATGGTTCCGTCCCTGTTTGTGATGATGAGGTTTTAGTTGACAATATGGTTGGATGATATGTTTTTCATCATATTATATATTTTAATAAAAAGTTGCACCTATATTATGTGATTTTTGGAAATGTAACTGAAGTAAAATTGTTGATTTGAGATATGAATATTTATTAATTGGTTAAGTGTAAATATTAGTTATTAATTGAAAGAGAATACATTCATTAAGTAATATTTGATTTGATTTTAAAAGAAAAAAAGAAAAGAAAAGAAAAGTAGAAAAAAGGAATGAAAAATAGCATCCAAAGCAGGGCAAATGAAAAGAAAAGAAAAGAAAAGAAAAGTAAGAAAATAGATGGAGTATATATGTAACAGTAATAATTGAAAGTTAGGTAGTAATTAGGGCATCTTAATCTTAATTAAATAATGGAGGTTGTCAAACAGAAACCAACAGACTCAAACGTGAATCATGAGGATTGATTGAGGAGCACAAAACCAATTTGGAGAAGAGAAGTGAAGTGAGAAGAGTAAAGAGAAGAGCTAATAAATAGTAAAGCAGTAAGTTAAACCATGAAAGCGATATGACAGTTAAATGTTGGAATGGGCGGGTCCTCCTGACACACTCATAGTCGTAGGCCTATGCTATGCTTAAAATTAAAAATAAAAAAAAATAAAAAAAACATTATACTTATTAATAATGTATAATATATATAGGAAATAATATATTGGACTCTCTCTCTCTCTCTCTCTCTCTCTCTAAATATAATTAATAATGTTGTTACGTAAGGAGGAGGAGGGGCCACGTGTACGGAGTTTAATGTTGTCTCACCTTTGCCTTTGCCTTTTCCTTTTTTTCCTTTCTCTATTTTCTAATTTCTCCTCCTCCTCCTCCTCCTTAGTATTAACTCACCACCACGTTTCGCAATCTTTGCAAAAAAGAAAAACACATCCTTTTATTTTGATGCTACTTTTCTACTATTTGCTATTTGCTATTGGATTTGATCTTTTTATTTTAGGCCCAAACAAAACAACACCAAACCAGACCTGTGTACTCTTTTCATTCATCATCATTATCAATGAATAAATGATCAAATCAATCTCTCTTTTTTCTTCTCCTCCTGTAATCGTCCTATATGTTTATAGATTTACTAATTACCAAAATCCATTATCACACTCACTATGTAAATCCATTTTATTCACTTGTTCCATCAATCATGACAGTATATACTTTTTACTACTAGCATCAACAACTCTGTCCCGTCCCAAATAGAGCCACCACTGAGCTACATACAATCACATTATTATTGGTTTATTACCAAAACTCACTAACAGATAAGTCCCCCACCAAACCCCAAGTCTAGTTACTCCACAGCAACTATTTCATTTTTAATCATATCAACATCTTTCTAGGTAACTTTGGTCAATTGTCACTTAGTTTTGACAAAGATTTATAACATCTTCTGCTGCACATGTATACGGCCCAAATGATGTGTTTCATATTGAGATTTGAAATGCAAACGAAATGTTTATTACAAGTACAGGGAAGGCAGTAGAAATGATATGAATGGATAGAATAGATGATGACGATGATGATGATGATGCAGGTCATTATCGAGGATGTTTTGCTTAACGTGATGGTGCAGTTTTTTTCCTGTACGAAACGTCAAACCACACCTAGCAATAGCAATAGCATTTGGGGCACCAGACAATGACAACTGTGTCGCTTCCTTCCTTCCCTGCCTCTTTATCTCCTATACCACATAACCATCTCTCTCTCTCTCTCTCTCTCAATTGAGATTAAAAAAAAAAAAAAAAAACACTTTTCTATAATTAAGTTACAAAGTAAAACCATATTGGAAAGAGTCATGGACCTTAAATGGCCAACTTCCCACTAAATAAAAATGATAATGCATACGTGAAACAACTTTGCAAGTTTGTAAATCTCAAAAAGAGAAATGATGTCTTTTTAAAAAAAAAAAAAATACTAAATATTTTTAACACACGCGAAAAAAAATGGAAGAAGATCTTAAAATGATGAATCCTTTTAATACATAGTTTAGCTGATCTGGGTAGCTATAAATATAATTATATCTTGTTTGAAGATTATAAAGATCCCATATATTTATATTATTCAATGAGTCTTTGTTTTGTTGATCCGCACATGGATCATGGATTATTATAATTTTATTATAAATATCACTCAACTTCACCTCCCCCTCAAACTTCAACCCAAGCTCTGCAGCTGCTTGACTATTAAATTAAAGCTAACTTCGAGTTTCCCGTGAGCCCAACAATTATTAACCTGGGCTTTTACTCATGATGATGATGAGCCTGAGCCTGCAAAGGGAGACTGGACCCAATACTTGCATTGCATTTGCATAATGAATGATCTGGCATTATTTTTTCAAAATCTTTACATTCTCCAATTGAATTCATTTACGTTGTTGTTGCATTGACCAATAATATATTGAATTTTATATCCTTAAAAAAAAGAAAAGACATTTTTTATATTATATTATATTAATTACGTGTTGACTTCACATTCAATACAAGTAAAAATATGTATAAATTTGCATCTAGCTCTCGTCGTCTATATTAACCCTATTCCCTACAGAAAGTGATATATATATATATATAGTATCTTACAAAGGTGTTGGCAGTGCCACTGGCAAAGGTTACTGTACTGTCAGACTCTCAATTCCTTCTATTCTATAGTTATACTTTTATCTATATATGTCCATATACTGACAAGTAACATTAACTATTTTCTCAGTCATTCAAGATTATCGTAGTGCAAATTCCCTCTTGAATTCTCGAAATAAATATAACGGACAAGTGAAGCAGAAGCAAGGTAGTCAGAAGTCAGAATTCCTAATGATTTAAAATAAAATACTACAAATGAAAATCATAAACGGAGTTCCCTTCCCTCCCTCTCCCTGTGCACTATAATGCTATTGCTATGGGGGAAAATTGGGGGTTTATAGATAAAAGGGATCTTTCCAACACAAGCTCATACTAAAACCTAAAACCACATATATATTCCCAAATTCTCAAACTGTCTGTGTGTTGGACAAACACACCGGATACACTCATGCATACGTGTCACTTCAATGAGTTAGGAAGAAACATTTTCTTTGATTTTAAATATGTTTTTAAAGATTTTTTTTTAATCAAAAGATATTAAAAAAAAAAAAAAACAAATACAAGATTTTGATAATTATTACGTATTTTGAAAACTTAAAAATAAATATAATATAAGGCTACAAATAAATAATATCCCCCAAAATACATAAAAATTAGTTATTACATCCCCACTGCGTTGTGTCATAAATTTTTAAGAATTTGTCATCTCCAGGGTCATCATATCTTCATGTCCATGCTTCTTAAACTAAAACCTTTAGGCCAAAAAATGAAATTATTAATTAAGATACACTAGTCACAAAGTTTTATATTAAGGGGAGAGAAGAGAGAGGTATTATAATTAATAATACAATTTCTTTATTATCAAATGAAAAACAAAATAAACTTTATTAAGAACTCAAAGGTAAAGTTGGAAAATATCCATTCCCATATAATATTTACTTACATAATTTTGTGCATAATCAAAGTATGCTAGAAATTAACAAATTTTTTCAAAATCCAAATTTTATCTCCCTAATATCATAAACACTTGAAACATATCTAAAATTTTTATAAATTAAGGAAAAAAAAATGAAACAAATACTTTCATGACCCAAAACCCAATGTAACCACAATTCAAACGAAAAAAAGGAAAAAAATAACATCAAAATCCAAACTTTATCTCCTTATTATATCAAAAACACAAAACATGTATCTAAAAATTTTATAAATTGAAGAGAAAAAAAAAGTGAAACAAAGACTTTCAGGACTCAAAACCCAACAAAATCACGATTCAAAAACAACATCAACAAAAAACCCAAATTCTTAACTTTTTCTCTCTAATATCTAAAACACAAAAAACTAAAACATGTATCTAAAAACGTATTGGAACACGGCCCTGCTTAACGGTTGAACCATAAAACAAACATGACATTTATGAAGTTACTAATGATTCAAGTATACCATTTTGTACTCAGCAACCCAAGAAAGAAGAAAAAATAGATTATGCCAGCATGCAAGAACAACTACAAAGATACTTATGTATTAGTAAGTGCAAGTTTAATTGCAAAATAATAACAACAACAACAACAATAATAATAAATCTTGTCAAATTATTATCTAGAAAATCGCAGCTAAATACATCATGAATTAATAATTAATGCTAACAAAAGCTACAGGTTGAGAATAAGTATTAGATCTCAAAACAATCCACCGCCCACCATAATATATAAAAAGTCTCTATAGGCTAGGAAAAAAGAGAATTTTAAAAAGTAGAGTCCATAATGACAGATATTCTGAGCACCACCTTAATCGGTCATGTAAATTATACAAAAAACCAAATATGAAATGATAATATTAGTAAAAAATAAACATAAAATAATTTCAATATGATGCTTTGGTAACATTATATTGTTAACATAGCAACTTTCAACAATAACAACACACACACACCAACAAAAAAAACCCAATTAAAAAAAAAGGAAAACATTAGTGAACAAAAAAATATAGAAAATTATACTTTACCACCCTAAACTATACCTCATATTACACTTTGCACCATAAACTTTTCGGATGCACGTTTTGCACCTTAAACTATGACATCTGTTACACTTTGCACCCCGGACTTAAATTTTCTGTTATATTGGACGGAAAGCTCAACCTCATGAGTTTGCATGTGACTCTTGCTTAAGTGAAACATGGTCCAAAGACCCAAATGCCCCTCTTCCAACCCAACAACAAGCCACTTTCTCTCTCTAAACTCTTCCACTGTTTTTGGCCACACACAGTCACAGCCACCAATTTACGGGCATGAGATCCGCACTCAAAACCCACACATTGTTGGCTGTCTCACAACCAAAAACCAGATAAAAAACACAAATTCATAGGGATACAAAATCATAAACACAAATTCGGACCAACCCACACAAGATCCACAAACACAAATCTCATTCAATCTATCACCAAGATCTGCCGTGAAAGTGAGAGAGAGAGAGAGAGGAGCTAAATCATACACAACCAAAACCCAAACCGAATCTGAATCAGGACCCAAAAAAAACCCAAATCGGAGAGAGAGAGAGAGAGAGAGGAGCTAATCATGCACAACCAAAACCCAACCTGGATTTGAATCAGGACCTAAACAAACCTAAATCAGCTATGAATTGCAACCAAAACAAAACCTAAATCGGAGCTAGCCACCATCACCCACTAACATCTGCGACCCAGCCACCATACCACCCTCAAAGTCCGCTGATCTGTGCATGCAAGAGACCCAAAACACCAAGTCATGTGTGAGAGAGAGGGACTGCCTGAGACCGTGATCTGTGTAAAAGACGTGAGGAGGTTCTTTTGACTTGGAAGAGGGCATTTAGGTCTTTTGACTTGCTATTACTTAAACAATAGTCATGTGCTAGTCACGTGATTGAGCTTTCCATCCAATATAACAGGAAATTTAAGTACGGGGTGCAAAGCGTAACAAATGTCATAGTTTAGGGTGCAAAGTGTAATCTAGGATATAGTTTAGGGTGGTAAAGTGTAATTTCCAAAAAAAAAAAGCTGATAGGAGCAATACAAAATCCATCAAAACAGAAACAAAATCGAAGAAATAGAGTGAGTATTGAACTTTTTTTGTGGGTTGTTGGCAATACATGGAATGAATAAGAGAGAGATGCAAAAAGGGTAATATTAAGAAATTTATATGGAAATTAAGATGGAAGAGGAAAAATTACAGGAAGAATAAAGTTAGTGATTAATAACCGGGGGGGGGGGGGGGGGGGGGGGGGGGTGGGGTGGGGAGAAGAAGAGTAAAAAATGAGGAAAGGAAAGGTTAAAGTTATGAAGAAGAAAACTGAATAAGGCATCAAGAGGGATAGAATTTAGAGAAGCCATATATTGCCACACAAAAAAAGGGGAAAATTGCTAGGAAAAAGTATTGATGATGTGGTGCAACGGGATTTTTGTAAAATTAAATGCAACACTTCTACAATTATATATAGTATAGATGTGTGCCCATCTTAAACACCATAAAAGGGTTGTATCTTTCCAAAGATATTTTAGAGTCTATCTAGGTATGTCAAGAGCTTGCAACTTAACTAGCACTTCCTACTGTTTTCAATGGAGATATCTAGGGTTCAATGCTCCCCTCCCCTTTGTATCTATTTGGGGGGGGGGGGGGGGGGGGGGGGGGGGGGGAAATTCTATCTAGACAAGTACTAAACAAGAAACACATCACCAAATGATTCTATGACTCCCAGATGTTTAAAATGGAAATGAAATCACCCAAGACATTAGCATATTGGAAACTCTAATGGAAATTAAATTGCAATCAAAGCTCTTGAAACCCTCACGCAAATTGTTCTCAAAAAAAATTTCACCTCATAAAACTTATCCAAAAAAAATTTCTCCTTATAGTAATTCAAAACATAATGACCAAATGCCATTCATTTTAAGGCCAATTTAATAATCACAGCCTATCATGGAATAATCAAGGAGTTGATATGATACATGTTCCATTACAACTCAATATAAGGAGTAAGATGTGTCAAAGCCCTACGGGATCCAAAAAATTTGCATAAAAATCAGCAAATTTAGTGTGAAAGGACTAATTATGTGACTTTTGAAGGGTCACAATCCCACAACTTAGAAAACGAAAAAGTTCTCTAATCATTGAAGCAATGTCCAATTGTCGCCTACACTAAGAGTAAAAGTAGATTATAATCTAATATGTTGTCTTAACATTACATCTATGATAATCTAATCTGTTCATGTTATATCTGAATGCGGGGTAAGTGAGGCAGACAAGTAAAAGATGTAGCTTTAACAACTTTTCTAAGAAACAAGATTTAACTTTTCTGATACACAATGAAGTACAACAGCCAAATTGAACACAAGCATTTGGCATCTGTAAAATCCCTATTAGAAGATGACATCTAATGGCAACTCTTAAATGAAGAAGAAGCAAACAGTTGCATTTTGATAGAGCTAATGATCCCAGCAATCAATACTAAGCGTACCAAGTCATATTTCCCAAGGAGATCTGAGTCAGCTGGATCAGAACGGCTTCTCATACCCCTGTTGTGGTGGCTGCTCCCAGGCTGGCAAAAAGCCTACAGTTAGACCATAAAGGGTTCAGAAGAAAGCAGAAAATTTCTTTCACCCCAAAAAAAAAAAAAAAATCATATTTACTGTTCATGTCTCAACAGCAAGTTACATGAATATAGTGAGAGCAAAATACAATTTAAATGGCTTACAACAATAAGAGTACAAGACTCCACAACCTGACAGTATATGATAAATGCAAATAAACTCACAGCAAGTCATATATCAGTACAGCTTTCCAAGTTACAAATATCCAAATTATTCAAAGTCTGCTACATCTGAAAATTGGAATCCACAAGGTGAAAGTAGTGTTCCCAACCTCTCTAACACCCCCAGCCATGCATTTTACCAGCTAAATTTTAAATAAGATAACTCAATGATTTAGCACTTCCATGGTACATTTAATTTAATGCCCCTCTCCCTATGAAAAAATTCTGGTAGCTACCAAAGACTAAAAATCCTTTCTATTAAGGCAGTTACTTACAAATTTTTACAGCCAATCAATTAGTTGACACTAGTACCCTTCAACTTGGAACTTTATGTTTTACGTGATGATTTTATGGGTCATTTCCGATCAATCTCTTTTGTAACATTTTCATGGAACTCAAATTAAATCATAGGTGCAATTGCAGATGCTTCATCCCATCCCACAAGAGAATTTTAGTAGAGATGAAGAACTAGACGCAAGATTTTACATTATGAAAAGATGTTTCCCAGCTAAATAAACCAAAATGTTTCCTCTTCCAAATTTACTTTTTCAAAGTCTTTCCCAGGATCCAGTAAAACTGAAGATAAGATATTTGACACAAACATATCTTTTTTGTTTTTTTTTTAGTTGATAAATTATGCATACACTTAATTTATCTTGAACCGAAGACCTCACCCTCCATCCCAGTGATATGCAAGGAGGAAATTCCATAATGGAGGAGAATTTATGTTACGTGCAAAGTCTCAGGTTTTCTATTTAACATGCTTTTGGTGAAAACATGGTTGACACAACCCTAAACACCATATATGCCCTCCTACTTAAGGCATGCAGCATATCAGAGATTGTGTGTGGCATGAAAGAAAAGGAACACATTTCCATGAAACCTATTGCATCCATTTGGATCTCAGAAAATACAAGGGATTGGAAAGAAAAATGATCAAAATGCCAGAGAAGGAAGCAAACTTTCAAGCATTTTCCTTTCCCTTTTGTTATTCCAAGATTCAACTAGGGCCATAGCTGTCAAAAGATAGGTACCACCTTTTGGCAGAATTTTGTTTTCTGCCCAAAAAGCACACAACTATAACAAACAAACCTCAATATTTGTTTAATGCATAAAATGCATTAACACAATTGCTAGCATGATATCCAAACATCACCTTAGGCAGATCAACCATAGAAACTCTAGATTTATAAGAAAACAAACCATGAAATTAAATATCTGGCATACTTAATGGTATTTCTCCCAGGGACATATATATGGAATCATCATCGGCAAGAGACCCCTGAAACAATCAGTAAAAGAATGTAAGTTTTTAATCAATATTATTAAGGCAGATGCATAACAATACATTAAAATCAAACCACATAACCTAAACCCACCAAATGGGGACAGGTAAACCATAAAGCTACCTGGTTTGTATACTACAAATAAATTTTAAATGTATAACCAATTATCATCAGTTAGTGGTAGTACCTCTTCATTAGGAAGGCCCATCTCATTGTGCATTGAACTAATGTCACCTGGTACTGAAGAACAATTTGGAAAATCACCTCCAAGCAACTCTGAGATCATAAGCCCATAACCATCCTGAACATCAGGAATATCATTGGTATTCTGTGCATTATTAGAAAAGCCCTCAAGGCTCGTATATGCAGTCTCAGTCCTGTACATTTCAAAAACCTTAAATCAATAAGAGCAATGTATAGAAGCAAATAAAGAATCTACAAAAACTATCAGCTCCGGTGTGCCTGCTAAAAAGAGCTTAAGAGCAGTAGGGAAGTAAGGCAAACTAGAAACGATGCAAGGGGCAAGTCTGTGCAATCACTTTTGATTATAAGTTGATGACTTCTATAATATCGTCATGAAAAGAGCATATTGAAACTTACTTTCTCTCTGCATTATGGAAGCTCTTATCGTCAGTGGTAGAATCATTTTCTAAATCAATGACTTCAATCTCTTTGCCATCAGTGACATGTCTACTATATCCACCAGACACCTTGGAATTACTCATTGATAAGTCAACATCAACCGGTGCCACTTCTTTTCTGTTTCTGGAAATAGGGTCGTAAATATGCATAGGATCATTATCATGATTCTCATTTGTGTCAGAAGCTCCCATGAGATTTAGATCACAGATTTTATATGAACTAGGAAAAAGCTGCTTCTCTTGTGCATAGTCAATACACTGTTCAGCCCCAGCATTAGGGAACTGAGAATCACTCTTCAAGCTCTCATGATCAATAACCACAATCATGCTCTCGCTACGTGTAGCCTCGTCTTCCGGCAAGCTCTCTTTCTTCACACTTGAATTAGAAAGGTGAAAATACTCATCACCCTTTGTTACAAGAGAGGGAATCCAATCTCTTGGTTTTTTCGTTTCCTCCCTCGTATCGCTATCTTCTAAAGCACGTTTTTCACCTCTTTCCTTAGTAATTGAACTACAACTTGCAAAACCAGCCAGTCCCTGACTCGATTCTTGCTCACTGTCATGCATAGAAGCTCCATTTGGGAAAGATTGATTTGCAAATTTACCTTGCTCAATATTATCTGCAGAATCTAATTCGACCAAATTTTCAGTAGACTGGAGGAACTGAGCTTTAGAAACTTCAGAGTCAAGACTCTTAGAATCATGAATTTTATTTGAAGATGCATCACCCAAGGAGGCATCTTCAACTAAGATTTCAGATCCTGTTGGAGGCTGCATATCAAAAGCAATAGACAACTCGGTCTTGGGAACTGCATCAACCCTTGGGACCCTATGTGTCAATGCAGAGCGAGTTCTTGTGGGCACCTTGGCAAATTTGCAAAGTGTTAGCAAATCAGTAGTGTTGTTCTTGTCTGAGGGATTGCCCTCCACAACATTATCCTGGATGATTAAATCTTGTTTGGCACTCTGTTTGTCAGCTTCATCAATACTATTGCCATCATTTTCCTCCCCAATTCCCGCACTAACATTCTTGGAATCATCAGAACTCCTGGAGAATTCCCCATTATTCTCATGCTGGAGATCTTTCCCAGCACCAGAAGAACTTGCTTTTGAGCTCGTATCATCTTGGAACTGGTATTTGTCAAACTCAGATTCTGAATCACCGGCATCCTCATTTTTGGGTGCTAAGTCACTTGGAGTTGACATCTGCACTCCATTAGTAACATCTTTACCAACTTGCTGCTCCTCTTGGTAGTGTCCAGAAGCAGTGTCATCATCACCATCAACATCAGCAGACGACTTTGTTCTACTATCAGACCAAGAGCCACTTCTCCTATACTCTCGGCTATAATCCGAGCCATAACCCCGAAAAGATGTTGCTCTTCTCCTGCCTTTGGGAGTAAAATCATCCCCAAATTTTCTCCTACCCATCCCAACGTCAGAAGCAGCACTCCCTAAACGAGAAAGGGCGGATGCTCGACCCTCCGGTGGAAGGGGAAATCCATCTCCCTCTTGAAACTCCCCCAACGGCTTCTTCAAAGTACCATTCTGCCACTTAACAGAAAGTGCGCTTGGAGGCAGCAATCCTTGAGTAACTAAATACTCGGCTGCAAGCCGCCCTGCTTCCATGAAAATGTCACCTCTGCGAGGCGGCAGTGGCGGTGGCGGCGGCGGCGGTGGTGGTTGTGCCTGTGTATGTGGTGATTGAAATGATTTTGGGTGGCCTTGGCCGCGGCCAAAACCTCGATTGAAGTTCCGGAATTCAGAGCCATAAAACCCATGTCCCCTAACTGAACCTTCAGGGGAGATCCGAGATGAAGCCATGCCCATTCCCATGGAATTGGACCTATACCCATTTCCAGGACTTCGATGCCGGGCATGCATTTTCTTTGATTCTATCTTATTTTCCTCAGAAACTGTATTCTCTAGAAAATAATTGAACCCCAGAAAGCCAAACCAAGAGAAAAACTGCCTTTCTCTAATAATCAGTTCACTATGGCATTAACTGGGTTCGGACACAACAAGAAAAAGAAATTGTATTGCAGTACATAAGATTTTCATTTTTTACCCCCACAATACAAAGTTGAAAAATCCTCTTAATTGAGCTCAGAAACAAAAACAAAAACAAAAAAACTGTGTCTTTCTTTGGAATAACAAAGATCCCCAACTTAGCCCAAAAAAAAAAAAAAAAAAAAAGGCAGAGAATGACAAAACCCCACCTCAAAGAGTAGAAGAATGTTGAGCTCAACGACTGTTACCTACCACCCCTCACTTAAAAACCAGAACTTTGAACCAGCAGTTGCAGTTACCTAATTATTCAATTTTTTTTAGATTTAATAGGAAGCTCCACAATCCAAATCCAATTCATCAATCAACATAAGAACATGTGAAGGAAAATTTGAGATCTTTAAGGTTAAAATCGAACCTTTTTTTTGGGGTTTCAATTTTGGGTGGGAAAGAGAGGGAAACTTTGTTTGTGTTGTCTGATGACGATGATGCCGTGTTTGATTGATGTCAGTCAGTCTGTCTCTTGAGATTGGGATTGAGATTGAAAAATCCGTCAAGGTTTTGAGATCCAATACAAAATATAATAGTAATACAGGCACAGGCACAGGCACGAGATTAGCAAATAGCAGTAGCCAGCCACAAACAACGCCCTTTACCTAATTCACCTTTTCCACTGGGGTTTTGTTTTGGTCAATTTTTGGCATTCACAGACTCTTTCTTTCCTTTTCTTTTTTTAGTTTCTTTTTCAAAGTTTTTTTTTTTTTTTTTTTTTTGCTGATATATTTAAAAATAAATAAATAAAAGAAAAAGATAGAAATGGATAAAAATAATGAATTTAAATACTTCTCCTGTCACCTATTCCCTATTCCTATGGGACTAGTAGTATAATAGTACTAATTCTCTCAAAAGGAGGTAGGAATCGCACGCGCCTTAATATGGACCCCCTTTTGTATTTTTTTTTTTTTTATAGAATAATTATTACATAAATCTACTAGTAGTGGACTTTTGTTGGGTGTTGAGGTGTTCCATATCTAGTAGTCAAAATACTCCTACATATTTCTTTTCTTTTTACTTTAAATTTGAAAAGAACAAAGGTGAAACAAGAAGCTACAACAAATGATTACTTAATCCATCTCTTTCTCGATTTTATACGCAAGCAAAAATCAGGAATAGAAGAGATTGAGATATTTCTCTCAATAATACAATACAAAAGAGGCCATCTTGCATTGCATGGACAACAAAATTAAATGTATGATTATTCACAAATTTTATTTCAATAACAATTTAGTTTTAGTAGTAATATTTTCAATAGCCCAAATAATGGGAAGAATTTTGAAGTGGTTGGATCACATCACATTTATGGCATAATACCCTTCAAACAACACAAATTAATACCCTAGACTAGAGTCTGACTTTTCCTACTGCAAATTATTAAGAAGGATGCTTTGGCTTTTCTTAATCAGAGGATCTATTAGCTTTAGCTGTGTCCTGTCCAAACAAAGATGATTTCTCCTTTGTGATTTGTTTCAACTGTTGTTGTATTATGTATAGTAATTGATGGTTGCATTAAAGTTAACTTTCAAAAAATGGGAAAGATGTGGATTCCATGCATAGACATCAAACCTACAAAATCCTATGAAGTTAAATGATCATCGTATATTTTATTCATTAATTTGCCTAATTAATTAAGAGTAAAACATCAGTTACTTCCCTTTTTGGTCGCCTCACGATGCAGTTTCTTGCCATTCACACTAAATCACAACATACTGTTGCGAATAATAAGAAGCTTTCTTATTTTTTGTTTTGGGAGCATCTAATTCTCTTCTGATTGATTGTATCACCAAACTTACCCAATCAGAGATGAAATTGAATTGCATATCAAATCATCTTAACTCTTAAGGGCCAGAGAGAGAGAGAGTTGGCCCAAGTAACTTTGCTACTAAGCAATCAATGGATAGATGCAGTTCTGGAGTTTCTTCCTCCACCTCAAAGAATATGCATTCCTTCTCACGTATAACGTAGTTGGGACTATTTGTTTTGCTATCTTTCACATGAATAGTTCAAGTGTCTCTTAAATTTTTTATTTCCATAATTTTTCCGTTCATTTATATTAAGTAAGGAGTTTTCTAGTCCTATTGCTTGTTGGGACACTTGATAAGCAAATTTTGTAGAAATCTTATCTAATGAAAGTTTTCTAGTCCATTTAAAGAAAGTTTTTATGGGAAATGAAAAAAAAGTAATTAATATTTTGACAGTTCTTTTTATTTCCCATAAAAATGGTATCAAAATTTTCCTAAAATGAATTATTAATCAGTTCTCTAAGGACACTCATTAACATTTCCCTATATATATTTATATATGTGTTTTTAAGAATAAATTTTTGTAAAGTCCATAAGCTAAAGCACAATGTGATCCCTCCTTCACTATCCACAGTTTCACTTTTGTGATCATGTAAATAAGAACACAAACACATACATATTCTATAACAACAAATATATCATTTAAACTAGAAGAAATATGTAAAATCAAGCTGGCTTGAGCTTGGGAGTGTGCATGATGGTAAAAAAAAGGTCATTCAAACACTTCAAACAACCCATTTTTCTAACAGATACCTCAAACACCCGAAGGGCTAAAAGTTAACAACCAAGGTTCAGTTTAACAAAACCTAGAGGAGGTGGTGTCCAGGAAATCAGTAGCATGTTTAAAGATATGCACAATAGTAGAAATCAGTAGCATGTTTAAAGATGAATTATTTGTCGTATTTGATGGAAATTGAACTTATTCTTGACTAGCCATATATTCCATATGATAAAAAATGAAAGGTGATGGCTATGGAAGTTTGAGTGAAAAAGAATTGGAATACAAGTTGTGGTGGCATCGATCAAATTAGATCATGATAAAAATAAATTATTTGAGTATAAGGGTTGTAACTTGTAATTGATGTCAGTCTTGATGCAACAACAAAAAAAATTAAATGGTATAAATGAAGCAAAAATAAGAGAAGGGAAGGGGAAAAAACATTTTTTTTCTTTTGTGTTTGACTTGAAGGTTATAATAGAATGAAAAATAGCTTTTTGTTTTTAGAATCGAATGAAAAATAGCTATACGTACGTGAGTTCCACCTTAAGAACTCATATCTCTCATTTTCCCCTTAAATTGGGAGAAAAATAAGATTGTTAGCTGAGAGAAAAACATCCTTCATCAAAATTTTATTTCCTAACCAAACAAAAAAAATTTACTAGCTCCGGCCCCCTTTTCACCTATTTCCTTTCCTTCCCTCTCATAGCAAACCATGTCATGAAGAGTTTAGACATGCAATTTTAGCTAGAGCATTAGCACTCGGTCTTCCATAAGCCATATGTTGGTATATTTTAGAATCAAGGCACAAAAACAACCCATTACCCGGATGTGTATTTGCTAAAACTTTTACAATACTGCTACAGTAGACTTCTACATATACATGTTACTATTCACCATTTGTAAACTTAAATTTCATTTTTTTTTTATTACTCACTCTCTCTTCTCTATCTTTCACTTACTCACTGACTCCCCTCTCTTCTCCTTCATTTCTCCCTCTTCTCTATCTGTGCTCTTCGTTTCTTCTCTATCGCTATCTCTCTCTACTTGTCACGGTGGTAGGTTTGCCTCTCTTCTCTGTCGCTATCTCTCTCTGGTTGCCGCCGTGGAAAATGGGTTTGTTGATCAACGTAATCGGTTTGCTGATCGGCGTGGTGACAATTATGTTCTACTGCTATTATAGAAGCCAACAAATTGTGCCAAAGTAGACTGAGGATGTAACTAAAGTTCTCACTAAATTCATTAGGAAACAAAGACAAATATGATTATTAAATTTTTTTATGAACTGAAAAATTTTATTCCAACAGTAGCAAAAAAATTAAGCAACTACAACAGAGCCAGCTTCTTCACTAACATTTTTCTTTTTCCTAATATGTTGTTTAGAGTCTTACTTATATCCATTAGAGCACTCACAGCAGTGGTGCTAAAAAGCTATATTGATATATTTTAGCTCCTCACACACACAAAAAAAGCTCCAGCAGTGGAGCTATAGTTATATTTTTTAGCTGATTTGCTACAGTGCATATCTATCTATAGATGTGCACTATAGTTGAGAGCAAAAAAAATAAAAAAATAAATAAAATTATTCTGCCATTGATTAAAATAATAAAAAGACTTTCTCTCTCTCAGACTCTCAGTCACTCCGTGCCTCTCTCTCTCTCTCAGTCACTCTCACCTCTCTGTCTCAATGTCTCCGACCCACGCCTCCGCCGGCCTCAACGTCACCAGCCCAAGCCGACCTAAGCCACCGATCACCAACGTCACAGACCCAGACGAGATCTGTGGGTTTCTGGTGGTCGTGGGCGATGCGATGGTGGCGGCATGGGGATTGTGGGTCGGATGGGCTGTGGGTTTTGGTGGATCTTGGTGGGCATGGGATGGGCTGTGGGTTGGTGTTTAGGTGGCCGAATTGGTGTTGGTATGGTGATTGGGTGGCCGGATTAGTGGTTTTGGTGTTTGGTGGGCATGGGATGGGCTGTGGATTGCTGGTTTGTTGGTGGTTTCTGCAATCGATGGTTTCAACAATTGGTGGTTTCTGCAATCGGTATTTGTTGGTGGTTTCTCCAATCGGTGTTGTGCTTGGTTTGGTGTTTGTTGGTGATCGGTGGGTTTTTTTTTTTTTTTTTTTTCCTGTTTTGTTGGTGGTTTCTGCCTTGTTGGGGTGTGTGTGATGGTGGGATGGTGGTGGTTGCTGCCTTGCTGGGGTGTGTGGTGGTGGTGGTTGCTACCTTGCTGGGTATGTGTGGTTGTGGCTGATGGTAGAGGTGGTTGTGGTTGGTGCTGTGAATTTTTTTTGGTAGTGGGATATATTATTTTATTGTAGTAGTTATATTATTTTATTGTGATGTTTAGATCCACTGCTGCAGCATGTGTGTAGGTAAAATAGATAAAGTGACTTTTTATGTAACTAAATAGCTAAAATTTTAGATTCACTGTTGTGAATGCTCTTATATTCTTATTCAAGTGGTTATATATTTTAATTTTTTTTTTTTAAATTTCCAATTCCTTCCATTCATAACATTACAAAGTACAAAAATAATGCACAATATTTTGATTAAAAAAAATCAAAATATATAACCACCTGAATAACAATATAATAGATTAACCTCATCACACATGCAAAGCACGTGCGATAAGGCTTTTTTTTTAGTCTAGAGTATGTGAGATTAGGAATTAAGCAAACCGGGAATTAAAAAAAAAAATAATAATAATAAAAGAAACCGGTGAGTCTTTGATAAAGTATTAAAAAAAAAAATTGGAACATGGTCTTAAGGGAAATATCAAAGTGGACTGAGATTTTTTTTTAGATAATTTTGTTTTGAAGACATGGATTAGTAGGAAAGTGTCATATTTTGTAAACATTTTACGTGGAGTTGGAGATATATTTTTACCAGGTTGTCTTCAAGTTTTGTCCTTATTAAACGTAAGGTAGGGGTATTTTTGAACCACATAAAAGTTCAATCCAAAGAGGAGAATCTTCTTCTATACTACTATTTAAGAGTTTTCTCTGTTTGGACTGGACATTTTTTTGATTGCAAAATACCCTTACAACCTACCTTTAAGTACGGAAAAACTTAAGGATAACATTAAAAAATTATATCTCTAACTCTCACCTAAAACATTTCCTACAAAATAGGATCACTCTCCTACTCAGCTATACATTTACTTTTTTTTTTTTAATAAATAGAAAACAAGTTAAACAACCCTATATTGCTATTGCGTTTTTTCCTTTTTTTTTTTAAATCATCCTCACGTTTGTCTTCCTATCAATTTTATTTATTTAAAAACATTCTCAAGTTTATCCCAAAAAAACCTAAATAGATATATACAAGTTTGTCTACAATTTAAAATGCTATTAACTTATATATATATATATATATAAAATAAAATAATAATAAAAAACTAACTGCTCTTCCAAATCGATTTGGAGCAAAACCATTTCCTAAAATTATACTTGGATAATTTTTCAATTGCCACATAGTGAGTTTGAGAAAAATTCTTCCAAATCAATTTGGAACAAAACCATTTCCTAAAATAATATCTGCATTAAGGAATAGATTTATTAAGGAAAAGTAACTTGTAGGGGCATGAATTGTAGCCCAAGCCCAAAAGAGTTGGGATGTGAGCCTAATGAGCCCAAATACAATAGATTTGTAGAGAATGGGTGTAAGAGTTGGGCTTTTTGTGAATTGAAAAAAGGCTAGTAAAGATTTGAAATATGAACAAGCAAGAAAATACACATAAAACTCGATGAAATGAATGTCTGAGGAGATGAATTATTGATTGAATCATTGTTCTTGAAAGCTAATATATATCTCAGTTGTACAATAATTTTTTTTTTTGTTTTTTTTCTCCCCCCCCCTCTTATGGGAGATCTTCTACATTATATAGTTTCCTTCCAGACCATCTTGATCGTACATTTGTCCATCATCTAAGCCTTCACTCGAGTATATGTCCCATCAGGCATCTTCTTTGGCTCTCTGCGAATGGTGGTGGTTGAAACTACACTGTTCAGGGGTCTTCTCCACATAAATGCGGCCAGAAAAGTTGCTGCAATGCATTTAATGTGGTGGTGGTAGCTTTTCTTTTAGATATTTCTGTATTCTTATCACCTTTGTACGTGCCTGAAGTTCATCCTTATCATTTGAATTTCCTGGAAGGTCACCAAAACCGGCCACAGAAATGAGGGCTAGAAATGTAAAAACACCTGAGTTTACACGTGTGAGAGCATAGTTTTAGGTGCTTCATCATTGCTACTGATGTTTCAGAATTCGAGAAGCATTATTAATTACTCCAGGCGGCGCTGTGTCTTTGACATCCAACGGTGAAACATTAATCCAACGGATGTCATTTTTCCTCAGGGTTTGGGCTGGATAACTCCCACTCATTTTCTGCCCCCTATATAAAGCTTCAAAGGAGATCATTTTTCCTTTACTTCACAATCTCTCAGACTCTCCAGCGAACTCAAGCATTCACACTCACAGAACCCATTGAATCATTGAAATTTTATTTCTTTAGAAATCTTTGAAAACCCTTTTGTAGATTTCAAGGATCACCTTCCACCGTAGTTCGTGTAAATTCTAACCTCTTCGAATCGTTCTTTTTCTCCTCGGCCTTCAAATTCTTATTTCCCAGTTGTCGTTCTCAGTATTTTCCATTTTTATTGATCCGAGATGGATAGATTTAGATATTTAGTGGACAGTCCTGCCATGATAGAGATGTTTAAAGAAACTTACCACATACCGTAGGAAGTAGCCCTGTGATACTGTTCCCCGAAAGGAATAGCAACTGACCGAGAAGTGGGAGAGGTCATAATCCCTATGATAGCTTTCATAGAAGGGGGAATGACTCTCCCCATGGGTCACATTACAAGAGACTACCTTCGTAACCATAGGATTTGTCCCCACCAATGCGCACCTAACCTCTTTAGGATCTTAGGCAACATTGATGCCCTGAACCAGCATTTGGGCTTGGGGCTCACTTGGCTTGATGTAGTCCATATGTATGAGTGTCATACACAAAAAGGGGTGGGATTTTACCTTAAATCCCGGTTCGACATCATCAGGCTCATCTCCTGTCTTCCTAGGTCTAACAAGGGGATGAAAGATGATTATCTGATCGTCTCGGAAGCGTGGCATGACGGTCTTCATTGCCCAACCCAACCAGGAGAACCAGGTGGGATACCCTAGATTTAGGCTCCCTAACAATAGATTTAAGTTCTTCATTACTGACTTTGTTCTTCTTCTCTTTGTATTAATGCTTCACTTTAAGCTTCTGACTATGCTTAGATCTGTTGTGGTATTAACAGATAGAAGGCACGTAGCTCCTCAACTCAGCTTGACCAACGTAGCTGCCCTCAACTTCCTGCTTAGATCCCAGATTTTTGTAAGTGAAGACGGACAACTTCGAGATGTCCATTTAATTTTGGATTTCAAACAACTTTCAAGAGGTCGGCAACGCTATAAGGGCGAACGACTATCGGTTGGCTCGGATAGACGTATCTCGGCCTAATTTCTTGGCACCATACGATCTTCCACCAGTACCCCATCCAGTCCCCCAGGGTGTTCCCTTGCACACCCCTCCAGTTCAGCAAGTTCCCTTTGAGGTAGTCGCGGTAGGAGAGGGAGTTACTTCCTCAACCTCTTCACTAGAGGAGCAAATTGACAATTTTCGCTTTGAAGAAGAGAAGCCTAGAGAGGCTCAGGTGATTCCCCTCTCAGACGCCGAGGAAGAGACCGATAGGCAATCCAGCGTCTACACCCCCATTTTAATAACTGCCCTTCCGAACGACTCTTCGGAAAAGGAAGAAGGAATGGCTTTGAATACGGGCAACAAGAGTCTAAGGGACCTTATGAAGGCAAGGAACGAAGTTTTCGAACCAAAAGAAACCAATAAGTCCCAGCCTAAAGTCAATCTTCCCCCACCCCCTCCTTAGCTTCCTGCTGACCTCGGCCTAAAGCCACTCCCTGAGCCGAAGAAGAAAAGGCCAAATGCAGCCCTTAAGGAAGGGGCCTCTCAAAGGGAAACAAGCAGCAGAAAGTAGTGCATCGAGGGGATCAGCGAGGAAAACGATCCTCCTCTGTTGAGAGCCGAGAGGATATTCTCGCGGCTGATGTGCGCCGGCCACCGCACATATGGGCTCCCAAGCTGGAAATAGATGGTGCTCCCCTCGCTTGGAGCAGCCCCTTCTCTTGTCAATCCGCTTTTCTAAGTATACATTCGATCGTTTTTACTCATTCTTTCCTTTTTTTTGTTTTTTTATACTGAGTTGTTCCGTTTCTGTTATGCAGATTACCCAACAGGTTTATGTGGCCGAAGAATGGGTTAAGGATGCCCGCAACACAACCAAGGCGGAGGCCCATTCTCGGTCCGAGATTGAAAAAGCCTTGGGTAATCTTAAGCAGGACCAGGCTAGGCTGTCCGAGCAGCTGAAAGAAGCAATTAAAGAAAAGGACAGTGCTGACGCTGGTCTCAAGACTGCGGAGAGGTAGGCCGAAGATCAACCCAGGCAGCTGCACTTAACCGAGATTAACCTTGCTACTGAGAGACAGATGGTGACAGATCTTCGTGCCGAGCTTCAAAGGGTTAGGGAGGCTGCCCAACTGGCCAAAGTGGTAGCCGAGGCTGAGAAGCACGCGGCATATAAACTTGGGGTGGAGGAGACTCAAGTCAGACTCACAGAGGAGCTCTCTGTGGTATGCAGGGACTATTGCGATATCTCTTGGGGTAAAGCCATGGATGTTGCTGGAGTCCCTGCAGATTCTGACTTGAGGCGGCCTAAGAGTGTGTATTACGATCCTGACATTCGCGAACTCCCAGGTCCTGATTCCTCTCACTCTGAACAAGCTCCGGAGGCATCAGAGCAACCATTGGTTGACCAAGCCCCTATTGCTCTCCTTGAAGTTCCCAAGGAGTCTGTCCCAACTGGTGACCAGGGTCAGAGAATCAATGATTCTCAGGGCAAGGGTAAGGGCCCGGATAAGAATAAGGCTCCTTCTGACTCCAAGGACCAAGCTCAAGATGCTGCAGCCTCTTAGCCGAGTTAGGCAACTGACTTTCTTGTCCCCAAAGTGAAGACTTAGCTATTAGGAACTTTATTATTATTGTTGTTGTCATTTTTTTTTTTTTTAAATTGGCGAATGTAAAATACTCTTTTTCCGATCAATGAATGTATTCTTCTTTTATCTCCTATGTCTTTATATAACTACTAGGTTTATCATTATTATAGATAATCTTGAATTGTTGCTACTTTAATTTGAACAGAATCTAACAACATTCTAATCACCACACTCTGCTAGTAGTGATGCGGGCAACTTAACCAAGTACTAGGAAAACTGGTTTACATAAGAATTAATAATAGACTTGGTAAATAATTAAGCACTTTATCTGAATTGGGTTCTGTCGAACACTGTGTTAATTTAATACAAGTATGGGGTCCGAAGGGCTTAACATGGTTCAGGATCTGTTTAAACACTTATAAAAATTATAATAGAATGTTAACCGACCTATATTATCTGGTACGAAGATTTCAGGCATGATTGAATTTAAATTTAAATACTTATGAGAATTGTAAGGGAGTGTTAACCAATCCATATCATCTGGTCTGAGGACTTCAGACATGATTGAATTTAAGTTTAAACACTTATGAGAATTGTAAGGGAGTGTTAACTAACCCATATCATCTGGTCCGAGGACTTCAGGCATGATTGAATTTAAGTTTAAACACAAGAATTGTAAAGGAGTGTTAACTAACCCATATCATCTGGTCCGAGAACTTCAGGCATGATTGAATTTAAGTTTAAACACAAGAATTGTAAGGGAGTGTTAACCAATCCATATCATTAGGTCCGAGGATTTTAGGCATGATTGAATTTAAGTTTAAACACAAGAATTGTAAGGGAGTGTTAACCAATCCATATCATCTGGTCCGAGGACTTCAAGCATGATTGAATTTAAGTTTAAACACAAGAATTGTAATGACAACAGAAGATACAAAAACCTTTATATAACAGATAAGCATATTGATGAAGGAAAATTCGTTTAATAATAATACCTCTTAAGGTTGTTTACATTCCATGGGCGAGGTATTATATGACCATCTAAGTCTTCTAAGAAATATGCCCTGATTCCAGCCCCTGAGGTAATATGGTATGGTCCTTCCCAATTAGGTCCTAACTTTCCCCAAACTGGGTTCTTTGTAGTGCTCACAACTTTCCTTAACACTAGATCACCAAGTGATAATATGCCCTGATTCCAGCCCCTGAGGTAATATGGTATGGTCCTTCCCAATTAGGTCCTAACTTTCCCCAAACTGGGTTCTTTGTAGTGCTCACAACTTTCCTTAACACTAGATCACCAAGTGATAAAGGCCTTAGCTTTACGTTGGCATCATAACTTTGTTTGAGATTTTGTTGGTAATATGCCAATTGGACCACTGCATTTTCCCTCCTTTCTTCAATCAGGTCCAAATTCTTCTCTAGCTGCTCATTATTGCTACTTGGACTGAATGAACTAGTTCTTAACATTGGGAAACCAGTCTCCAGAGGGATAATAGCCTCAGCCCTATAAGTCACTGAAAATGAGGTCTCCCCAGTAGACCTACGAGGCGTAGTTCTATATGTCTAGAGGACATGTGGCAGTTCTTCCACCTATTGGCCCTTCGCATCATCTAGCCTTTTCTTTAATCCATTAACTATGACCTTGTTAACAGCTTCCGCTTGCCCATTCCCCTGGGGATAAGCAAGGGTAGAGTATCTATTCGTGATCCCCAATTCACAACAATAACTTCTGAACGCTTTGCTGTCAAACTGAAGGCCATTGTTCGAGATGAGAGTATGAGGAATCCCAAACTGAGTGACAATATTTTTCCAGACAAATCTCTTTGCATCCACGTCTTTGATGTTAGTTAGAGGTTTAGCTTCAACCCATTTGGTAAAATAATCTGTGCTGATTAGCAGATACTTCTTGTTTCCTACTGCTTTAGGGAATGGATCCACAATATCCAAGCCCCATTGAGCGAATAGCCATGGGCTGGATAATGGATTAAGGATTCCCCCTGGTTGATGTATATTTGGTGCAAACCGTTGACATTGATCGCACTTTTTAACATATTCGTGGGCCTCCCTTTGCATATTTGGGCACCAATAGCCTTGGGTAATGGCTCTATGTGCCAAGGATCTGCCTCCCGTATGACTTCCACAAATTCCTTCATGTAACTCCTCGAGGAGTGATTCAGCTGTCTTAGGATGTATACACAACAAATATGGCCCTGAAAAAGAACGCCTGTATAATTTATGGTTCTCAGACAGCCAGAACCTAGTAGCCTTCCTCCGTACGTTGTCAGCTTCTGACTTTTCTTCAGGCAAAGTATCTTCCTTCAAGAATCGAACTATAGGGTCCATCCAACTAGGTCCTGCTTTGATCTGATGAACTAGGACTGTCTCAATTCTTATCTTCGTGGGTCTGAACAAATCTGAATGTTCAATATGTGTCTAAAACACCCTTGAACGTTTAGACCCCAAATTACAAAATATCAATTCAAGCTTATTATCAAACAATTAATGTGCGGAACATGAACATAAGCCAAACACAGAATTGATAAACAATCTAAGCCAAATATAAACACATCCACAACAGAAAATAAATGGCAAAGATAAAGGAAGAGAGATGCAAACACAAAGACAACACGCGATGTGTTATCGAAGAGGAAACCAAAGCCTTCGGCGTAAACCTCTCTGCCGCCCTCCAAGCGGTCAATAATCCACTAGAAAATGTAGTTGGGATACATGAACAGCAATAGACCCTCCAAGCCTAATCTACCCAGGTACCTAAGCTTTCCAAGCTTCCTGCTCCAACGAGGTTGCGCCGAACCTTTTTCTTTTCTAGCTTACCGGATTCCGCTATAACCCATAGCATCAACCAATGGATATTAGTTCTTTCCAAACTGCTTCCCTTAGCACCAAATGAACCTTCTCACATATGTGGGTGTGATGAGAAAAGGATTTGGTCAATGACCTCTCAAGGATGTATCAATGGAGAGGAAGAGAGAGTAGAGGAATTTGAAGAGTCTCTTAGATGAAGATTGGGGATGAGGCAATCTTGTTTTTCTCTAGGGTTTCTCTCTTAAAATTCTCTCTGGAAGCTCTCTACATTTCGTGGGAATGAGGGGTATTTATACTAGGATGAGAATGGAATGTGAAACGTCAGTTTTTCCCAAATAGAGCATTCTGGCGACTTGACCTCGCGACTGGGTTGAGTCACGAGTTCAAGCCGCGAGCTAACGGCCTGGCCAGCCTGGGACTTTTGTCCTGTAGTGTAACAGCTGGCGCGACTCTTCAGCTTTTGACATACTTGGCACGTGTGCAACTTCTGGCGACTTCCAAGCCGCGAATCACCTGCGAGATCCAGTCGCGAGTCTCTGTTTCTTTGCACAATCTTGAGCATTTCTTCACACTCTCTCACTCACTACCCTTACAAGTTTCCCACATAAATACAGGGTTATTAAGTGCTAAATTACAAGCAAATTGGCACGGAATAAAGCCAACAAGATGGTTGATAAATTTCAACCTTACAATCTCCCCCTTTGGCTATTCCATGACAAAACCCTAAAACAAACTCTAGACTTAACGCGTGAGTTGGGAACAGTTAGAAAACTCAGTCACACCTAACTCTAGAATCTATGAAGCTTTCGAACCATAAGAACAAGTACTCCTGAAACACAACAACACAATAAGTTCATTGTATGCAGAAAACTTGAAATGCATATGGAGCAAGCACAATGCGATCAAGCACAATGGAATAAAGCAATAAACCATGGCAAGACCAAAACAGGTAATCACTATAACCAAGTGATCACAATGCTCATTCACACTTGGAATGAACATCCGAACATTCAAGTTGACAAACACAAGGCAAATCACTTGAATGACCAACACTCAACCAATGCGCAGTACATGAAGTATGTGCATTTATGAAAAATCCTACAAGGGCACAAGAGTGATAGTACTTAAGAGAAAATGCATAACATTTAGATATAAGTACTGATTTAGCAAAGCACACAGGCTGTATAAAGCAAAGTACAAACCATAAAGCCTACAAAATGCATATAAACAAACCCTAAAAGCTTACAAAAGCAATATGGGTACAAAAGCAAAAACAGAAACCTTAAAAACCTACAAAGGTACCAGGTACAAACTATAAAGTACTTCCCTTATTATATCACTCCCCCTATCATGAATCATAAGAGCTGTGATGGGAGAGGTTTAAAACAAGTTTCCCACGAAAAAACTCTTTAAAAAGCTGATTCTGGGTATTTGGCGACTGGGCGAGTTGCGAACGAGTCGCCAGTGAGCTGCGAAACCATTCTGTGTGAACTTACGACTGGGCAAGTCGCCAAAACGAGTTGCCAAAACTCGTAGCTTGGTTTGGCTGGTTGTAAGTTGCCAAAATGAGTTGCCAAAAATTTTGACACTTGTTTTTCAACCCAGAACATGTTTAAACGCTGAAAAACAATGTAAGCACTAAACATGAACACAAAGAGTGATAAAAATCACTTCCAAAAACATATAAAATGATCAAAAATTCTTTTGGATTGATCCATATAAAGATGAGCACACACACATCACATTTAAACAAGTACAATCGAACAAATGAATAAGGCATTCATCGAACATTAGGCATGTGTGTTGTGTGTGTGTGTATCAAGTGTGGAATAGTCCTTAGTCTAGAATGAAGCTTCAATGATCAATTCAATCAAGTCATACACAACTAGTACTAAGACAAGTGATCTATCTCACTTATAGAAATATGCATATATGACTTCCCACAAGAAAATCATTACACAACTTTGAAACTTTTCATTTGGCTTCTTTACAATACATAACATTTGATCATTTTGAATCAATATATCTAATTTTGAGATCGATGCCTGAAATTTTTTGATATTTCAATTTGATGAACAAGCCTTTGGCTTTTGGGCACCATACATTTTCATAAAAGTCGCTTTCCCTTTTTCCTAGTCAAATACTAGTATGTGCGACGGTTTTTGCAGCTCATTATCTTTTTTCATTTTGAGATTTACATTTGTTGAGCTCTTTAAGTAATAAAAATAAAAGAGTGGGAAGATATATAGGCACAAGTCTACGCATGTATCAAAACCAACATTACTATTGACTAATCATTCATGACAAGCTTGAAGATCGATTTACAACAATCATACAAAGATGTCAAGATTTTTCCCACAAAGATATAAGTGCATAAAGAACAAACTAAGCTCGTAAATGCATAAAGCCATTTGTACGAAGGTACAAGGCAAAACTCACATGTGATATGTGCTCAAACATATACGATCAAACTTTTTGAATTTTTTACTTTTTATGTGGTTTTGGATTTTTACTCACACAAAATAAAGACATAAAAGTAAGATAAAAAAACAAAAACAAACCAATGCAAAAAAATGCATGATGTACAAATGCATGACAATGAAGCTTCTAATGCATGAAGGGTCCTACAAAGATCGAAAGAATTAGATCAAGGACCAAAAGAGCAAAAGCTCAACCATAGGAACCCTTTCTCATCCAAACGGAACGATTGTTTGGAATGAGTGTCTCAAGAGAAGTGAGACGAGGGTTGGAAGAATGAGAACCGGAGATGCACATAGTCAAGGAGTTAAGAGCATTAAACATTTTCTTTAACAACATGCTATTATCACTCAAATCCGGTTTACCCTTTTTAGCACAACTTCCAAGAAGCTTAAGTTTCTCTTTTCTTTTGATTCTTTTAAAAGCATGAAACTTAGAGCATTGAGGTCTTAGATGACCAAAGGCACCACAATGGTGACAAACAATGCGTTTAGGTCTACTAGGCTTTTTGGGAAGGGATCTAGCAACATGGCTTTGTTCTCTCTTCAACTTATGACATTGAGGTCTTATATGACCAATCACACCACAATGGTGGCAAGTTGGAACAAACTTAGATCCATCCGAAGCCTTAGGTTGAGACCTGAACGGAGGCTTTGATTTAACAGCCTTTCTCTCCACCTTTTGATTTCTTTTATGTGAAGGAATGTACACCGATTTGTCCTTTGAGGTAGAGCACACAATAGGCACACAATCGGGTACCACAACATGATTGCAACAAATATTTTCATCCTTTTTAACAATAGGTTCAGCAATCAAACACTTGGCATGCATCTTGAGAGATTCATTTTCACATTTTAGCTCATCAACAAGTTTGTTAGACAAAACAAGTTTAGCATCCAAGTCCATATTCAAACATTCAAACTCTTTCAGCTTTTGAAGAGAAATTTCAGCAAGTTTCTTATATTTTTCAACCAATTTGTTGGATTCTTTGAGTTTAGCAATCAAATCATCTTTTTCACAAAATAACTTGCTCAAATTCTTTTGAAACTTCTTAGCATTTTTCTTCAAGAGTTTGATGTTAGGAATATCAACAACATCTAAAGGTTCATGTAACATAGCGTCACGGTCACGATGATTATCACTCATAGAGGCATTTTCACAAACACATGGCATGTTACATTCATCACCAACCAAATCATACAAAGAGGCATACAAAGCACAATCCATGGCAAATAACACAAGGGGTCAAGGATCACACTTAGGTATTTAAACCACAACAAGTGTACCCGCCCTGATACCAATTGAATGTTCAATATGTGTCTAAAACACCCTTGAACGTTTAGACCCCAAATTATAAAATATCAATTCAAGCTTATTATCAAACAATTAATGTGCGGAACATGAACATAAGCCAAACACAGAATTGATAAACAATCTAAGCCAAATATAAACACATCCACAACAGAAAATAAATGGCAAAGATAAAGGAAGAGAGATGCAAACACAAGGACAACACGCGATGTGTTATCGAAGAGGAAACCGAAGCCCTCGGCGTAAAACCTCTCCGCCACCCTCCAAGTGGTCAATAATCCACTAGAAAATGTAGTTGGGATACATGAACAGCAATAGACCCTCCAAGCCTAATCTACCCAGGTACCTAAACCCTCCAAGCTTCCTGCTCCAACGAGGTTGCGCCAAACTTTTTTCTTTTCTAGCTTACCGGATTTCGCTATAACCCATAACATCAACCAATGGATATTGGTTCCTTCCAAACTACTTCCCTTAGCACCAAATGAACATTCTCACATACGTGGGTGTGATGAGAAAAGGATTTGGTCAATGACCTTTCAAGGATGTATCAATGGAGAGGAAGAGAGAGTAGAGGAATTTGAAAAGTCTCTTAGATGAAGATTGGGGATGAGGCAATCTTGTTTTTCTCTAGGGTTTCTTTCTTAAAATTCTCTCTAGAAGCTCTCTACATTTCGTGGGAATGAGGGGTATTTATACTAGGATGAGAATGAAATGTGAAACGTCAGTTTTTCCCAAACAGGGCATTCTGGCGACTTGATCTCGCGACTGGGTTGAGTCGCGAGTTCAAGCCGCGAGCTAACGGCCTGGCCAGCCTGGGACTTTTGTCCTATAGTGCAATAGCTAGCGCGACTCTTCAGCTTCTGACATGCTTGGCACGTGTGCAACTTCTGGCGACTTACATGCCGCAAGTCACCCGCGAGATCCAGTCGCAAGTCTCTGTTTCTTTGCACAATCTTGAGCATTTCTTCACACTCTCTCACTCACTACCCTTACAAGTTTCCCACCTAAATACAGGGTTACTAAGTGCTAAATTACAAGCAAATTGGCACGGAATAAAGCCAACAAGATGGTTGATAAATTTCAACCTTATAAAATCCTCAACGAGGATAACCCGAGGCAGATTCTGTGCTGAAAAGGTTGCAAGCGTGGCTAGAGAATCAGCATGTGCGTTACCACTTCTGGGGATGTGCAGCAGGTTGAAAGATTTGAACTCTGATTGCAGACATCTAACTTGATTCAAGTACCCCTGCATTCTTTCATCTTTTGCCTCGAATTCTCGTTTTACTTGGCCGACGACTAGCCTCGAGTCCGAGAACACTTCCATTAACTTTCCTCCCATTATTTGAACCATTGCCATTCCCATCAGTAAAGCTTCATATTCAGCCTCATTATTTGTGGTCGTGAAGTTTAGCCTCAATGACTTTTTAATAACGATTTTCTCAGGGGATATCAGCACTAACCCCACTACGGAACCTTTCTAATTTGAGGCACCGTTGACATACACTTCCCAGAGTGAGGGGTCTCGTTGAGAGGTCATGCCAACCGATTTTTCATCCATGTTCTGTACTGATTTCAATTCTTCTAATGGGGGTTCAGTGAACTCGGCCACCAGATCCGCGAGAACTTGTCCCTTTATGGAAGTACGAGGCATGTACTTGATGTCAAAAGCCCCTAAAAGTGTACCCTATTTAGCTATCCTCCCTGTATAGTTAACACTTTGGAGTATAGCTTTAAGTGGAAGCTGGGTAAGGACAATAACCGTATGTGCTTGGAAATAATAAGGCAACTTCCGTGTACCAAGCACTATTGCTAGGATGGCTTTCTCTAGTGGTAGATAACGAATCTCAGCTTCATGCAGTGACTTACTCACGTAATAAACTGGCTTTCGTACATCGAGATCAACTCGTATCAACACCAAACTTACAGCATAAGGGGCCACAACAATGTAGGCAAACAAGACTTCATCTGGCTCAAGACTGGACATGATTGGTGACCGAGCAAGATAGTTTTTAAGTTGCTGGAAAGCTAAGGCACATTCGTCGGTCCATTCAAAGCAGTAGCCATTCCAGTCAATTTATGGACCTCTTTGAGATTCCGAGGTGGTTGCAAATTGTTAATAGCCTTTATCTGGTCTGGGTTGACCTTAATTCCCCTGTGAGTTACCATATAATCCAAGAATTCCCCTGATCCCCATATAACCCAAGAATTCGCCTGATCCTACGCCAAATGAACACTTGGATGCGTTTAAACGCAACTTATGTTTTCTAAGCACTTCGAAAACATTTCCCAGATCTCCCACATGCTCAGAAACTACCCTGCTTTTCACCACCATGTCATCTATGTAGACCTCAATATTTTTACCCAGCTACGGCTCAAACATCCTCATCATCATTCTTTGGTATGTAGATCCTATGTTTTTCAGGCCAAATGGCATCACCTTGTAGTGGTAGTTCCCAATGGGGGTAACAAAAGCAGTTTTCTCCTGATCATCCAAGGCTAAGGGTATTTGGTGATACCCTTGAAAAGCGTCCAGGATGCTCATCCGAGGATGGCCTACAGTTGCATCCACTAGTTGGTCTATTTTAGGCATGGGGAATGGATCCTTAGGGCAAGCTTTATTCAAGTCCGTGAAATCTATGCACACTCGCCATTTCCCATTCTTTTTTTTTCACCACTACAGTATTCGCTAACCATTCAGGATAAAACACTTCTTTAATAGCTCCAGCTTGCTTGAGCTTCGTTACTTCTTCTTGTACTGCATCAGCGTGTTTCTTGGATGGACGCCGAAGAGGCTGTTTCTTAGGGATGACCAATGGGTTGACATTCAGGTGATGACAAATGAATTTTGGATCCACTCCTGGGGCTTCATAGGCACTCTAAGCAAATACATCTATGTTTCTTTTGAGGAATTCTATCAGTTCTTCCTTCTCTTGAGGAGGCAACTGAGATCCAACTTGAAAGAACTTTTCCGGATCGTCCCCGATAGAAATTTTTACCAAATCTTCACACCTCGCTTCCTCGGCCGTATCACTGATGGGCAATGCCGAAGGTTTTAATTGCTATAAATCCTTTCTAGCATGGGCCGAGGATTCAGCCTCAGGCTTATGTTGAATGGCAACTACCAAGCATTGTCTGGCCACAGATTGATCTCCTAAAATTTCCTTAACCTGGCCTTTTGACGGATACTTAACTTTCTGGTGCAGAGTAGAGGAAACATCCCCTAGTGTATGAAGCCAGGGTCTGGCCACGATTGTAGTACAGGGTGAATACACATCTACAACAATGAAGTTAACCTCTACTACCTCCAGACCAGTTTGCACAGGTAGTCGTATTTGGCCCCTCAGGACAACGACCTTTCCATCAAAACTCACCAAAGGGGAACTGTAGGGTGTTAAGTCCTCGGATTTTAAGTTCAGCCCCTTATAAAGGTCAGGGTACATTATCTCAGCTCCACTGCCTTGGTCCACCATCACCCTCTTCACATCATACCCTTCAATTCTAAGGGTGATTACCAAAGCATCGTCATGGGGTTGGATGGTTCCAATCTTATCCTCATCCGAGAAGCCCAGGATTGGTGGAATTTCCATTTTAGCCTTCTTCGGATCCTGATTGACGTCCCCTGCGGATAGACAAGCCACAGACATTACCCTGGACGGGCAAGATCCTGTTCTCCCTGGTGCAGCGAAGATGACATTGATAGTTCCCAAGGGGGGTCTTGAAGAATTATCTCTTCGAGACTCTGAACTTGCCTGGCTCTCCTAACCACTGGAATGATGCAAGAGTTGTTTTAATTTGCCCTCGCGGACGAGTTGGTCCAAATGATCCCAAAGACTCCTACAATCTTCTGTGGTATGTCCATGATTCTGATGGTATTGGCAATAAAGGTTATGGTTACGTCTCTCAGGGTTTCCCATCATTCGGTTGTTTGAAGAATGGCTCATTCTTAATCTTCTCTAAGACTTGATGAACTGGCTCTCGGAATACAGCGTTGACTGCTTGAAGATTTGCTAATCCTGATTGCCCAGCAAAATCCCTACGCTGTTTGTTATTGCTGTACCGATCCGACCTGAAATCCCTCCTCTCCTAAGGGATAACCTTGTCCTTTCCCTTCCCTTGCTACTGGTCCTCTTCAACTCTTTTATACTTATCAATCTGATCCATGAGCTGACGCATGCTAGTAACGAGCTTACCAGTCAAAGACTTTCTTAAACCGTGCTCGAATGGAAGGCCGAGCTTAAAAGTACTGATGGCCACGTCGTCGAAATCACCTTCAATCTCATTGAACAGCTCCCGATATCTGTCAGAGTACGTTTTAAGATTCTTGCCCTCTTGCATACTCAAGGACAGGAAGGAAGCTAATAACCTAGGAACTCTCCTGTAGGTCACAAACTGGGAGCCAAATGCTTGAGTGAGCTCGTGGAAGGAGTTTATGGACTCTGCCTTTAGGCCATCAAACCACCTCATTGCGATGGGCCCGAGACTGGATGGAAAGACTTTACACATCAAGGCCTCGTTCTTGAAATAAAAAGTCATTCTCTGGTTGAAATGGCTCACATGCTCAACAGGATCTGTGCGTCTGTTGTAAATGGTGAATGTTGGCTGATGAAAATGCCGGGGAAGCCTTGCCCCCTCAATCTTACACATGAATGGGGACTTGGAGATTTGGTTTAAGGCTCTGCTCATAGCATCATTCCCCACGCCCTTGTGTAGCGAGTTTTTAAATCGCTGCTCGTTATGAAGCTCTACTTCGTAAGAAAAAGATTCATTGGGCAGGGTTCGGGACCTCCACCTATAACTAGTGTCTCTTCCATCATCAGAAGAAACATCATTGTCAGAGGAAGCTCGCTTTCTCTTTGCATGGCGTAATTTCCGGCAAAATTTGCCAAACAGTACATTTTCCAAAAAAAATTAGGCGCGGGGCATGCGTTCAAAGTTATTTAGTAAGTTAGACTGTTTTTGAAAATCGAGTTTGGCAAAATCTACTTTGGGCTGGAAAACGAACACTATAGTGGCATTTTTTTTTAATGACGTTTGTAAAAACGCCACTATAGGTACCCTATAGTGGCGTTTTCTATAAACGCTGCTATAGGCACTAAAAAAACACCAGCGTTTATAGAAAACGCCATTAAAAAAAACGCCACTATAGTGTTCGTTTTCCAACCCAAAGTCGAGTTTGCCAAACTCGACTTTAAAAAACAGTCTAACTTACTAAATAACTTTGAACGCATGCCACACGCCTAATTTTTTTTGGGAAATATATTGTTTGGCAAATTTTGCCCGTAATTTCCTCTTCAACTGGTCAATCTCCAACTGCATGCCTTTGTTGCTCTTCGCATGGGAGATATGGCTTCTACTTCGAGGTTGACTCCCCTCAGTATGTGTGGTGTGTGCACTTCCTTCACGATCACCTCTCCGTTCAAGGTTGAGGAAAGGATCACCATGTTGGGATGCCCTCAACTCTGCTTGTTGTGGACCTGGTTCTGCCATAGTTGACCATTGCCTTCACTATAACACAAGCTCTTCCCACAGACGGTGCCAATTGTAGGGATGTGAATTGTAACCTAAGCCCAAAAGAGTTGGGATGTGAGCCTAACGAGCCTAAATACAATAGATTTGTAGAGAATGGGTGTAAGAGCTGGGCTTTTTGCGAATTGAACAACGACTAGTAAAGATTTGAAATATGAACAAGCAAGAAAATACACATAAAACTCAATGAAATGAATGTCCGAGGAGATGAATTATTGATTGAATCACTGTTCTTGAAAGCTAATATATATCTCAGTGGACAAGTTTACTACATTTTTCAATCACAAAAAAACCTAAGGGTGTGATGCAAAAATTATTTCATCAAAAGCACATAACACTCATCAAACCCCTAGGTATTTTTGTAATTGGAAAATTTAGTAATCCCTAATTATAATGGATACTAATTATTAACTTTTCCCAAAAAAAAAGAAAAAAATAGTCTCGAAGGCTAGTATAGATAGATAGATAGATACAAGACTCTAAACAACATATTAGATAAAAGGAAAAAAAAAAAAGGAAAAAGAAAAAAGAAAAGAAAAGAAAAAGTCATTTAGGCTATAATGCAAAACTGACCATCTAAGTTTCACAGAATTCATTTCAGTCTTCTAACTTTGCATTTAGTCAATTCAGTCCTATAAGTAATAAGTTTGACAAATGTTCAATAAGTTAGCAACGTTTCCAAACTATTTAAGAAACTAACATCTCGAGTCTTTTAGACTCAAGTTCACTGTAGTAACTCGAGTCTTAGAAACTTGAGTTCTATGGAACTTGAGTCTTTACGCACCTAAGCAACCCAGCAACATAAACGCAACCCAGAGAAGCAACAAAATGAAAACAACAATGCAACAAAATGAAAACAATGATGCAAAAAAAAACAACCAATCAAGAGAAGCAACAATGGAGCAACGAAGCAACCCCCACGGTTCGGACTGAACCCAGGCGGCAAAGGCTCCAAGCGAGGGAAATCAGCTCGAACTAAACTTGTCCACTTTGGATTCTCACACACACACACACACACACACTCTCTCTCTCTCTCTCTCTAAACCAGATTTGTAGAAACCCTAGCCTTTGGGTTTTAGGTATTTTTTGAATTTTGAATTTGGGTTTTAAGAAATAAAATCGAATTCTCACTCTCTTTCCCTCTCTCTAAACCATATTTGCAGAACCAGCGCCTTTGGGTTTTGGGTATTTTCTAAATTTTTGATTTGTTACCGTGAACTCGAGTTTAAAAGACTCGAGAAGTTAGTTTCCTAAATAGTTTAGAATTATTGCTAACTAACGAAATTGTTTGAAAGTGAGCATTATTTTGAAAAAAAAAAAATACAGTTTTTTCATTTGATTTCATCAAATGCACTGTTAGTTTCATTTTTTAATTTCTCCATTTAAAAAATCCATAAGAATTAGCATAAAAATTATATTTTGAAGAATTAAAAGTTATAAAAATAGAAATCCTAATCTCTCTCAATTCTCTTCTTCTCTATCTATAATCTGAATCTCTCTCTCTCTCTCTCTAGGCTGGACCCAAGGAGCTCCATTCCAAGCTTTGTTCATGGCTGACCACCAAGCTCAGCCGCTCACCGCTTCTCACTGGTCACTGTCCGACTAATGTTGCTTGGCGGTAGTCAAGTTTACTGTCCGACTATTGTTTGTGTTCAGCTATAATTCCACGACTGGGCTGTTGTGTTTGGTTGGTTTCAGAGTTTTTTGGATTTGGTGAACAACCCGGCACAAGGTGAGGTGAGCTCTCTCTCCTATCTTATCTGGGTCTCTAGATTCTTTCTCTTCAATCTAATCTGGGTCTCCTTGGATTCTTTCTCTCTCTTATCTGATTTGGGTTTTCAAGTTCAGTTTTTAGTCAAAATAGAAAAACCTAGAAAAATTGTTTCATTATTGAATAAATGGTGAATGTGTTTCATTGTGCTGGGATTGTTGTGTTCCTGGCATTTCTTAAATTTTTTTTTTTATATAATTAAATTAGTTTTTTGCATTTTTCAATTTAAAAAAAAAAAGAAAAAAAAATCATTTAACGGTAGACCATAACGGAAGTTAGTGGAAGGCCTGAATTATAGAGTTTTGAAACTTACGTTAATTTTTAGAAATACGTGTGGTTAAAAAAAATGTGTGAAAAAATGTGTAATGTTGTTTAAACACTGAAACTGTTGTTCTAGTGACACGGCCAAAATTGGAAATTAACACCGTTTGCCAAACAATATAATTAGTAGGCACTGTTTTCAAACTATATTTTTTACTAACATCTCGAGTTTAAAAGACTCGATTTAGGGCCTATAAATCGAGTCTTTGAGACTCGATTTCCATGGTCTGATCACGTCTGATGTGTCATCTTTTCCACGTGGTGACCACCTAGAAATCGAGTCTCTAAGACTCGATTTATAAGCCCACCCTTTAACCCTACATATTCAGCCTCCTTACACTACAAACCATTCACCTCACCCCACCCCACCCCACCCCATCCCATCTTCTCATCAGACCAGAAACCAAAGAACCCACAACCGCCTGATCCAACCAAACCACGCCACCATCGCACCATTGCGCCAGACCCACGCCACACGAACCAGGCGACCCAGGCAGTAACCCAGCGAGGTGAGGTGAGCTCTCTCTCCTCGGATTCTTTCTCTCTCTGATCTGATTTGGGTTTTCAAGTTTAGTTTTTAGTCAAAATAGAAAAACCCAGAAAAATTGTTTCATTGTTGAATAAATAGCGAATGTGTTTCATTGTGCTGGGATTGTTGTGTTTCTGGGATTTCTTAAATTTTTTTTTGGGTATTTCTAGGAATGGCTTGTACATGAGAGACTTGAGACTTAAAATTTTTTTGGTTTATAAATTGAGTCTTAGAGACTCGATTTCTAGGTGGACGCTACGTGAACAAAACGTCACATCGGACGTGATTAGACCATAGTAACTGAGTTTTTGAGACTTGATTTATAGGCTAAAATTGAGTCTTTGAGACTTGAGATCTTAGTAAAATATATTTTTTTTAAACGGTGTCTACTAACTATATTGATAGAAAAATGGGCTTAATTTCCAATTTTGGCCTAGCGATGCTATCCAACAGCCCTGGGTTGTTGTTTTTGAGATTAAAGAAAGTGGGTCTATCTCTATTCTCTATCACTCTTATCAGACTCAGATAAAAGAAAATCTTCTCTCACAGTTTCTCTGAAATGGGTTTCTATTCCCCAACCATGTAAGCCCTCTCTCTCTCTCTCTCTGCGTCCCTTCTATGTTTTTGTCAAGGTGCAATTTTTAACAAAGTAATTTGGTTTTCTTGCAGTGTGGTTTGCCCTTCAAGCTTCTTCACACACTTGACTTCGAATTCTAGCTTTCCCACCAGACCTTTCTTTCCTCCTAAAACAAAATGCTTCTCAAAAAAGTTCTACGTGGCGTGCTCTACTTCTACTTCTCCTTCTGGTATGTTTTCTTTGCTTTTCTTTCTCTACTATATGTATTTGTGTGTATACTTTAGGTTATGGTACTCTGCCTGATAATGGGTAATTCTGCATTTTTGTTTGTTTCAATTGGTGAACATGTTATAGGTTGCAATGGGTTTTGATGGGCACACAGAAATTAAATTAATAATGCCCACAATCCTAAGTTACAGTTTTCTATTTACTTGTTTGGAAATGTATATTATATATGAGGCTTTTTGTGCTTTGTCATTTAAAATTGATAAACTACTATTTATTTCAAAAGCTTAAGCTATTAGGAAAATGTAAATTTAATCACTATATAAACACAATAACACTCTCCTCAGGTGTGGGGAATACGTGGGATTAAAGTATTATTATTATTTTTATAATTGGAGGTGGAGTGGAGATAGGATTCAAATTTCAGGATGACTTTTAGGGTCACATGTATTCTATGCTTAGGCTGACTGCTCAAGATAAAATACTTCATATGACTTTGGTGGAATTAGATGTACCTAATCAATGTTCTTAAACCATAAGTTTTTGTTAAGTTCTCTGTAATCATAGCAATGATGGCTGTTATGAAAATATGCATTCTTTTATGTGGAATATGTATTCCTTTCATTTATTAGGCTACCTGACATAAGGGATTTCTTGTATTACACTTATATTCTTTTATGCTATATAATAAATGAAGATCATTCATAAAGTTGCCTTGGAGCCTGTTTTAATATGACATTTGCTGGTTTTACTTGTACCTGCAAATATTCTTATGTTGTCAACCTTGCTCTTGTAGTCTTATGGAATTCTTGGTACATCCACTACTATGGAGCCCATGACAAAGGATTTGCCATCTGTTAATTTAACCTTCTTTTCCTTTCTTCCCCCTCATTTGAAAATTTCATATATCTGTTGTATTATTATGATATTTTCCCAATGTTTTGGACTCCATGTTTGAAGATAAATAGATCATCTTTTTTCATCTGTTTCTTAACCTTGATGTTTTGGGGACGTGTAAATTTTTTCCTTTGAGAATCAAGTATGCTATTGTACCATTGAATATTACTTGATGTTTGGACTCCATGATTTGAGATATGCGGAGGTCTTCATTTGACCCTCTTATCTTTTATTTATATTTCCAGATCCTCTTTTGGTTAAGGCTGCAAGAGGAGATCCTGTAAGTCGACCTCCAGCATGGATGATGCGCCAGGCAGGAAGGTATATGGCTGTTTATAGAAAGCTTGCAGAGAGATATCCATCCTTTAGAGAGAGGTCAGAAACAACTGATCTCATTGTAGAAATCTCTTTGCAGCCTTGGGAAGCTTTCCATCCTGATGGAGTTATTATTTTCTCTGACATACTTACCCCTCTACCTGCCTTTGGTGTCCCATTTGACATAGAAGAAGTAAGGGGTCCTGTTATCCAGTCACCAATTTATTCTGAAGAGGGACTGAAGTCTCTGCATCCCATTGACTTAGAAAAACTTCATTTTGTGGGGGAATCCCTTAGGATATTGCGCCGGGAGGTACTTTCTATAGTCATTCATGCCTAGAAAGAATAACAATTGTGCCGTTTGGCATTTGTTTTACATGTAAATTATGATAGAAGTGTAGTATCTCTCTTTAGTCTTGCTTCTCTAAGTTATTTAATTATTTATTCTTTTGTGTAGGTTGGTGGGAACACTGCTGTTTTAGGTTTTGTAGGAGCACCTTGGACGATAGCTACATATATAGTGGAAGGGGGTACAACGCGCACATATACAACCATAAAGACCATGTGCCATACTGCACCACATGTATTGAGGGCTCTTCTTTCTCATTTGACACAGGCAATATCAGACTACATTGTATTCCAAGTGGAATCTGGGGCTCATTGCATACAAATTTTCGACTCATGGGGTGGACAACTACCGCCTGATATGTGGGAACGCTGGTCAAGGCCTTATATTGAAGAGGTAAATTGGAATGAATGGTTTCACCATTCACTGCTGTAGTTGTGGATGACATTGATTATTTTAATCTGGGCACTATAAAACTTTTCTTAAACTGTGCACTATGATATTGGGACTTCCTGTTAACAATTTGCTTCACAGTGCACTATGCATAGTTTTATCCCCCCCACCCTTTCTCTTTTTATTGTATTGATCTACTTCTACTTGACCTACTGTCTTACCCTAAAAATTTAAAAATATTATTTTTCTACTTGGTTTGCCACAATATGCAAAGGTGTGAATTTTCAAGTCTCAAGTTTCTTGCATATTTAGTGTGTCATGTATAGAATTTTAGTTACTGTGAAAATTGCAGAGCACAATTTTGTAACATGCGAAGAGTGACTCATAGACCAAGAACATCATTTTCACCTATCTGTCATTGCCTTTTGACTTATCATTTTGATGAAATATTGCTGTACACGTTATGTCTACATGCTATATTCTTGACAAAATTGCAGGATTTCTACTGTTTTAGGGTTTTGTTTTTTGTTTATTTTCTTTTTGTGTGTGTGTGTGTTCTGGTGAGCAGAGCATGATTTGTGTAAGTTTTCACATTCTCTTATTTTTCCTTGGTATTAATTATTTTTATGAAAGTGCAGATTGTAAGTATAGTGAAGAACAAATGTCCTCGAACACCACTTGTTCTATACATTAATGGAAATGGTGGCCTTCTTGAGCGTATGAAAGGAACTGGCGTTGATGTGATTGGGCTTGACTGGACAGTGGACATGGAAGATGGAAGGAAACGATTGGGTAAGGAGGTCAGTGTACAAGGCAACGTCGACCCTGCTTGCTTATTTTCTCCTCTTCCTGCCCTGACAAAAGAAATTGAAAGGTTTGTGACAAAAGTTTCTAATAAAAATTTCTGTCACCTGCAATTCATACCCTCACCTTTGCTAAATCTTGTCAAATTAGATAAAAATTGAGAGTTTTAATTAAGTTTAATAGACGTGTGACCAAAAATCTGACTGTTTACTTGAAATGATTCATGTCCTAATACATAGAAAATTTAGGTCCTTTAAATGACAAGTGGATCACTAGAATTGGACTTAAAAACAAACAAGATATCACAAAAATGAGAAAACTCTTCAAAATTAAAACCCTAACCCTAGCCAAATTTGGGGTTTAAGCGAAACTTGACCAAACGACCTCTAAAGGGCGGGAGCCACATATCATTCAAAAGCTTCTATGTGCTTGCCATGGAGACTTTCCTCTTTGTTGTTTATTGCCTAAGATTATATAGATTTGTAATTTTTCTATTCAATCAAGAAGTAAGAGTTGGATAGATATATGTTGTCAGGGAAATTGGTTAGGAATGGAGTTATTATTCTACAGAGATGATAAAGATTTCCAATGGCTTGAAAATATCCTAATTGGAACATCTAAATGACACTTACCTGAGTCTCTGCATGAGCTGGTTGAGTCTTTCTTCTTATAGTCAAAATTACTTGTGTAACAAGAAGAACATGGATATCATTTTCTAACAAAATTACCAGGTGTGACTCTGAAACTTAAAGAATTTTGATTTAATTTATGTATCTATTAATGCATATGGCTTTGGTGGCAATTGACATTTACGAGGTGTCTGGCATGACATGAAGTGAATCATGCACTTTTGGTTCTTGTTGAAATTAAACTTAAAATTGACTTTGGAACTTTCATAATAGTATTTAACTGATAGATTTTGATTTTGATTTTGATTTTTTGGGGTCAGGGTTGTGAAGTGTGCAGGTCAAAGGGGACACATTCTAAATTTAGGACATGGCGTTCTTGTTGGGACGCCTGAAGAAGCTGTTGCGCATTTTTTTGAAGTTGCAAGAAGCTTGAAGTTTGATACACTTTATCAAAATCAAACAGTAGACTCTAAATTGGTAGTTTGAGGACAATATTCATTAAGCACAAGCAAGCTATTTTGTTTTCAACTGCCATATTCCTGTAAACGTGCATGCTTAATCTCAATTTAGCTTTGTTTTGTAGTAGAGGAGGGGCTTTCCTAAAAGCTTTGAGATTGTGTACAATTTTTTTTTTTTTTTTTTTTTGTTTTGTTTTGTGGGTGAGCTAACTAGTTAAAATCAGTTGTATCTGTAATTTATGATTAATTTATTCAATGAATTAATAAATTATTAATTTTTGGTCAGTGTACCTGTACATTTACCATTTTCTTCGAGCATCACAAATTTAATACTCAGTACTCAATGCGGGCTGCTTTGGCATCTGCAATCAGAGGATATATTGTAAGTTAATCCCTTTTCTAAATATTATAATGGAATTCAAGAAATAGTTGTGATCAAATTTATTTATTTTTTAAAAAAGGCTACATATTTGATATGATATAATGAAAGTGCAATTGTGGCGACATTATGTGTAGGGAGGGAGTAATAGTGTGAACGAAGTAAATCATGTTGGATTACACGTGTGAGTGAAGTCCCACATTGAATAAAGATGAGAAGAATAAGTAGTTGATATAACATAACTGAGCACATACCCATTGGGCTTAGGCCTTTTGGGTTAAAGTGTGTTTCTATATGTTATATTAATTACTCAAGGAAGCTCCCTAAGGTGTTTAGCTCCCCCAACAAATCAAACATATGAAAAGGAAATACAACAAAGTAACTTGCCCAATTTTTAATTTGCAAGAAGAAGTGAGGAAACGCAAAGTTGAGATCATAATATGTCATCATGAACGAACCTCTTTAAAAACAAAAAAATCTGAGCATAAGGGTAAAATGATGGTTATTACAAAGTGTTTGCTGCAGGGTTGGTTGCGTAAAATGCAGTTTGATTTCCTTCTTTCCAAGTTCCAACCACTTCGATAAATGTCAATGGCGACGCGCATTGCAGTTGTATCGCAAAGTCGCAGCCACGTCATATTTTATTTTTACTGTTCAACGTAGGGAATAATTTACCCACAATAATAATAATTAATTAATAAAAAGTAAAGCCCAATATACTTACTTGCACAGTAACAATACAACGACGCATAGAGGTGCAAGTTAGTATATAATAATAAGGATTTTTATTCTCTAGGTTTTATTTTATATTTTTTATATGTGCCCGCCCACGAATATATATATATATATATATATATGTCTCTAATTAGTAATTTCATTACAGGGAGTTGCTTCCCTTCCAAGAGAAAAAGAGATTGTTAGTATTGTGGAGTGAGTCGAGGTCATATATGTTTGTTTGGACAAAAAAGAAAAGAAAAAAAGAAGCAAACTTTTGTGCAAACCAATAATGCCCGGAACGGAGGAATTACTAACAATTAAGAATAATAATTTTGTTCCTATAAGAGTATTCACATCAAAGATATGGAAAATGCTAAATCCTAATTTTAGCTTTCATCCCCTTAAAATATCATCCACATCAAACATGTTATTCTTAAAATTTTTGACATCTTCGTTACAGTGGAGTGTCATCTTTGACACCCTACTGCAGCAAGTTGTTAGATTTTTTTTATTAGTTTTTTCTTTTTCTTTTTCTCTCTCACTCTCTCTTGTGCTGTGCCTCTCTCCACTGCTTTTCTCTCTCTTTCTCTTTCTCCTTCTCTATGCCTCTCCATCTCTTTTTTACTCTTGTTCTCCACTTCAACAACGATAAGTGACATGACAACAAGGATGGCGCCACTATCACCGTTTTTTCGAGGACATCGTCAAAGGTGTCGTGGACGTGTTCCTTGTTCGTGGCTTCCACCGCTAGTGCCACGCTGGACATGAGACGCTCTAGGTGTGGCTGGGTTTTGCTGGTTGTGGGTGTGAGTTGATTTGGTGGCTTTGGGTTGTGGGTGTGGGTTGATTGATTTGGTGGTTGGTTGTGGGTTTGGCTTGGGCGGTGATATTGAGTGGGTGGTGGTTGGCGGTGGCCATGAGGGATGAGTTGATTGTTTTTGCTTGGAGAAGAGAGACACACACACAGAAAAAGAGAGAAAGAGATGTCTCACAGAGAAAAAAAAAAAATTATAAATAATAAATAAATAATATTTTAATAAAATGATAAAAAAATAAAATATTTGATATTAAATGTATTATAAAATGAAGTGTTAAAATAAATAAAATAATATTTTGACATGTTTTACGAGAATGCACTAATATCAATAAATAAATGCATCTCCTTCTTCTCCTATTTTTTGTTTGGTCCACTAATTAACAAAAAAGTAAAAAATGGAAAACAGGTGGGGGGAAGAAAACGAGGCAAAGAAAGAGTACGATTTAGTTTTAGTAAATATAAATATTGGGGAGTAATGACAATGATCTCGTCTCTTTTTGTCTCAGCAAACTCCTCAATTTTTGTTCATTGAAAAGCAGAAATTCCTCCCAATGACGACTTAGAAAGAAAGAAAATGTCAGGAGTTGTAGAAGAAGAAGAGTACAGTGATGATACTCATCTTCTCCGATCAACCAACGACCATCATCATCATGATCACGAAGGCGTCGTAGTCGTCCTCGACATCGAACAACAACAACCGTACGCCGCCTCCTCCTCTTCTTCTTCCAAACCTCGTCGCCACAGTTTCAAGCGCCTCCTCGACAGAACCATTTCTTCTTCTTCTTCTTCTGTTAGAGACAGAGACAGAGACAGAGATCCTGTTGTTGTTGTTGATGCGGATCCTAGCGATGATGATGCCGTTCTAACCGACGCTGGTGCACCTCCCGAATGGGTTTTGCTCCTCTTGGGTTGCCTCCTCGGCCTCGCCACGGGTCTCTTCGTCGCCGCTTTCAACAAAGGTGTCCACGTCATCCACGAATGGGCCTGGGCCGGTACTCCCAGCGAAGGTGCCGCTTGGCTCCGATTGCAGCGCCTCGCCGACACCTGGCATCGGATTCTCTTGATTCCTGTCACCGGTGGTGTTATCGTCGGGATGATGCATGGTTTGCTTGAGATTTTGGACCAAATCAGACAATCTCTTTCCAAATCCCAATCCCAATCCCAAAGGCAAGGTTTTGATTTCGTTGCTGCTGTTTTCCCCACTATTAAGGCGATTCAAGCTGCTGTCACTTTAGGTACTGGTTGTTCTTTGGGTCCTGAGGGTCCAAGTGTCGATATTGGCACATCCTGCGCTAAGGGTTTCTCTGTTATGATGGATAATAGCAGTGATAGGGAATTGGCTCTTCTTGCTGCTGGTGCTGCTGCTGGCATTGCTTCTGGTATTCTTCATTCCTTTTCCATTTCTTTTTTATTATTATTATTATGAATGGATATGCCCACACCCTTGCTGTTTCCAACTTCAAATCCTATTATGAGTGGATACAATTTAGGGCAATTGCAATTCAATCACTTTATTATGAATAGGATCATCAAATATAGAGCAATCATGAATTTAGTCACTTTATTATGAATGGATACAATTTAGGGCACGCTATGATTTTAAATTTTTAATCCCTTAAATCTGCTAGGTTTCTTCAATTTTGTTTGTGAACTATTGATTGTGTCAGTTCAATCCTTGGAAGTCTTCAAAGGGGTTTCATTCTTACTCCTGCTGACATTGCTTTTAAAAATCAAGTAAACCTATAGTTAACTTTGATCTTTACTAACATGAGAAGCAAAGAGTTCAAAGAAGGCAAGGTTTGTATGATTATTGCTCTAGGAAAATAGAGCTGTGGAGCTTTTGCATTAAAACTTTTGTGATATAGAGCTTTGACTAAGAATCTCTTTACCGTTCTGAGTGTTTGGAAAAATTATAGTGAATAGTGCTCTAAAGATCTGAATTTCTAAAGCATGTACACTAGTTCAATTTTCCTAAAAGCTCTAAATTCAGCTTTTCTGTCTAAAATTTTAACAGTATAAAGCTCTTTTAGTGGTTTACCATACGCTTCAGTAATTGGGGAGGTGCGTAACATTCAGTATCTGGCTAATATCCTTCAGTGCAGGGTGGGCAGTTTGCCTATGATTTACTTGGGTATGCCATTGGATACTTTGTTTAAAACAGCCTCTATTTGGAATCCGATCCTTGAGAGGATGGAAAAGAAGCTTTCAGGCTGGAAGCAGCTCTATTTGTCTAAGGGTGGTAGACTCACCTTGCTGAAAAGTACCCTTTCAAGCCTTCCGACGTATTACCTTTCCCTTTTTACCATCCCTAAAGCTGTGGCGACTAGATTGGAATGCATCCAAAGGAACTTTTTGTGGGGTTCATTAGTTGAGTGTTTCAAATATCCTTTGGTGGCTTGGGAAAAGGTTTGCTTACCACGTGAGTTGGGTGGGTTAGGAATTCGGAAGTTGGTGCCTTTTAATTAGGCCCAATTAGGGAAATGGCTTTGGAGGTATGGCCATGAAACCCCGCATCTATGGCGAAGGGTCATTGCCATGAAATATGGGGAAAGAAAAGGGGGTTGGTGCACTAGAGCTTGTAGTAGGGCTCATGGTTGTGGGTTATGGCGGAGTATTAGTGAAGGGTGGGAAACTTTCGCTAAGCATTTCTCTTTTGTGGTGGGGGATGGTTCTCGTATTCTTTTTTGGCATGATAAGTGGACGGGGGATGTTCCTCTCAAAATCCTTTATCCTCAGTTATTTTTGTGTTAAGCTAATAAGGAGGCTTGTATTTCTGAGGTGTTAAGCCCTCCTGTGGGTGATAATGACAGAGTATGGAGTTTAAGTTTTCACAGGGACTTCAATGATTGGGAGTTGGCGGCTTCCTACTCCTTTCTTCATTTCATCCAAACCCGAATTCCTAGGGAAGGAGGGTGTGACAGACTTTGTTGGGATCTTAATGGCAGTGGGAAGTTTGATACTCGGTCCTTTTATCATAAGATTCGAAATGCAGCTCCTTCCACTTTCCCTTGGAAAGGAATTTGGAAAGTTAAGGTTCCTAAAAGGGTGGCTTTTTTTATGTGGACAGTAGCCCATGGTCAGATTCTAACTTTGGATAACCTTATGCTTCGTGGTCACCCTTTGGTGAATCGTTGTTGTTTGTGCTGTTGTAATGCGGAATCTGTGGATCACCTATTACTTTTTTGTCCGATAGCTCATTCTTTGTGGATGTATATGCTTCGGTTGTTTGGGATGGAATGGGTCATGCCAGGCTCAGTTGTGGACTTATTATTTTGTTGGTATCATTGGCTTGGGAAGCATAGCTCAGATATTTGGGATTTGGTTCCAGGATGTTTAATGTGGACTATTTGGACTGAACGGAATCGACGGTCTTTTGAGGATGAGGAGAAATCTGTGGTTCAGTTATTAGAGTTTTGCCAGCGGACCCTCTTCGATTGGTCTTGTTGTTGGGGCTATTCGGATTGTTCTACCCTGTTGGATTTTCTTTCATCTATTAGTATAGATTAGGGGTTGCTTATGTCTTTTTTGTTTCTTTTTTCCTTTGTTCACTACCGTGAACTTTGTGTGCTTTTCTTACTATTCTTTTATTAATAATATTCTCTTCTTACTTATCAAAAAAAAAAAAAAAAAACCATACGCTTCATTTTTAGCTCTAAAATTTCTGTAAGGCTCTACTCAACACAGAGCTAGACAGAGCCTTTGGCAATTAGCTTTGCCAACAAGTTAGGAGGAAGTGTAACTTTGAATCTTTTTGGAGGCTTTAGGGATTAAATTGAGACATTTGGTAGTTAAAGGACAAACGTAAACTCAGACTGACACATGATTCAAGGACCAACTAGTAGTTTGGCCTACAATTTATCTACTAGAAATTTATGCAATTAGGGGTGCAATCAGTGTAATCTTGGTACATGCAAGTTTAGTGCAACAAATTTTTATTTTTTGAGTAGATACCATATAAGGTTTCTGCATATAATTCTACGTTTTTATGTTATAAAGGTTTCTGCATATAATTCCATGTTTTCATGTTATAACTTAAATGGTTAATACTCTTTTAAAATTCTTTCTGCCAGGTTTTAATGCAGCAGTTGCTGGTTGTTTCTTTGCGATTGAAACTGTGTTAAGGTCTAACAAAGCAGAGAACTCTCCTCCATTTACAACTGCAATGATAATATTGGCCTCTGTCATCTCATCAACTGTATCAAATGTTTCACTTGGGACGCAATCAGCTTTCACAGTGCCTACATATGATTTGAAATCTGCTGCTGGTTAGATAATCATACCCTCATTTTTGACCCTCCTCTTAGTATACACTTGCTTATATGTGCATGTGAGTTTTCTACAGGTGTTTTTCTGAAAGGAGAAGCATAAGTATTTGCTTTGTGTTTTCATTTTTTTTATTAGGATGAATACACGGTTATTCTTATCCGGAGAAAAGAAACGGTGTTTTGGGGGGGGGGGGGGGGTGACCTAGCTTGACTTGAACAATAAACCTTGTTTTCAGGAGTCACCAGAGATTCAGTCAAAGAACTTAAGGTTCTTCCCAAAAAGAAAGCATTAGAAGTTACTCAAGATTCCATTCCTTTTAATATGATATTTATACATGTAGGCTATTCCTGTTTGTGTACCCGTATTCTACTTTTTGCTTCTTGCATTATCCCTTTATGAATTGTTACTGATATGGATATCTTCATATAAAATTGGGTGTGGTGCAAATACCGCTGCCTCAAGATGTCACGTAGGTGTAGTTGAAACCTTATATAGTCTCTTTCAAATTTTGTTCTATGCTAAGAAGCATTTTGGTCACTTTTGTTTCGTTATTTTAGAACTTCTGATATTTCTTTAGAGCAATGCTTCTAACTTTACATGAAGCAACATGCTGCCTTTGCATTTGTATATTATCGTGTTTAAGTGTAAGTGTATGTGTGCATGGATGTCATTGTTATGCGAATCAAAAAATTCTGATAGTTCCAGGCAGTTTGTCGTTTAGGGTGCTAGGTACTATAAAGTAACTATTCTTATAAAAATCCAATATGAATAGTTAAATAAAAATAAATAAAAATCCAATAAAGTAACATGGGTACTAGGAAAGATAAAACAATGAGTGAACACATCAACTTGAAGGTGGTGGGGGTGTACCTACCGAGAAAAAGATGTACTGAAGTTGCTTCATATGGTTTTATGATGCGTAACAGAGATCAATATATGCACAAAAAAGAAAAAGTGATTTGATTCAATTTGAAGTTGTTAAATTATTGATTGTTCCAAAAGCTTAAGCTATTAAGAAATGTTGAATTTAATCATTTAACCATAGTTCTAACACTCCACCCTGTGTGGGCCTAAACTTCCCCTTGATAAATGGGGCCCAACACGTGGGATTTTTAATATTTTAAATGGGAGGTAGAGTAAATACTGGGATTGAACTCAGGATCTTCTGCTCTGATACCATGATAAATTATCGATTGTCCGAAACGCTTAAGTTATTAGGAAATGATGAATTTAATCATTTAACCATAGTTCTAACAGAAGTAAAGGGTAGGGAGGCAATAATGACAAAAAAAGGCCTGAGTAGTAAAGAAGCACGAGATAAATAGACATGTGATAGAGAATATTAACTTCACTAGAATAGATTGGCTGAAAGAGGATACATCATGTAGCTTTTCCCAATCACTCCTGTCCTATTTTGTTTGTCCACCTTTCCCTTTTGAGATGTCCCATAATATATACTACTTTCCAAAATCCATGCACACAATTATATGATATTGCACACATGTAACTTTTGTATTGCCGTGCAGAACTACCTTTGTACCTGATATTGGGCATGCTATGCGGTGTTGTCAGTGTAGCCTTCACTCGCTTGGTTACTTGGTTCACAAATTTCTTTGACTTCATCAAAGAAAAATTTGGCCTTCCTGCTGTTGTGTGCCCTGCTTTAGGTGGTTTAGGAGCTGGAATAATAGCTCTTAAGTATCCTGGAATACTGTACTGGGGTTTCACAAATGTTGAGGAGATTCTACGTACTGGGAATTCTGCTTCAGCTCCTGGAATCTGGCTGTTAACTCAATTATCAGCGGCCAAAGTTGTGGCCACAGCTCTGTGCAAGGGGTCTGGACTTGTAGGTGGACTTTATGCACCAAGTTTGATGATTGGTGCTGCTGTTGGTGCTGTATTTGGTGGCTTAGCTGCGGAACTTATCAATTCGGCAATTCCAGGAAATGCTGCTGTTGCCCAGCCACAGGCATATGCTCTGGTAAAATTTCCTTCATAACTGGCTCATCTTAATTCGGCAAGTATTAACTGCAGTTTTTCTCACTCCCTCTTACAATTTTTTTATTTGATTCTGTGAAAATTGATTTAATACTTTCTAACATGTATTGCAGGTAGGAATGGCTGCTACATTAGCTTCTGTTTGTTCAGTACCCTTGACATCAGTCCTTCTCCTGTTTGAGTTGACAAAAGATTACAGGATATTGCTGCCTCTCATGGTAATTCTTGCTTGGTAGTTACTGCATATATAATAGGTCTAAAAGGCAGCATAGTATTAACCATATCACCTCAAGGAAATGTTAGCTGCTTTTGCTTTCTCAACTAGATTGTAATTCTCAGAATTTGGTGGTTACATACCTTGGCTTTAGTTAATTACAGTCCATCACACATTTCTTCAGTATGCTGCATTCTGAAAAAGCATTACTGTTTTTTTCTCCAATGTTGTCAGACAGCGTATCACCCTACATTTATCTTGACAATTTTGGCCTGAGAAAAATGCATTGCTCTTTCAAAGCAGAGTATAATAAATTCTCCAAAAGTACTCCTTTAATTCTTGCAGCTGCTCCAGTTTCTGAAACAGTAAGGGATGGCATAACAGCCATATGAAGATAATATTATGCAAAGCTCTGGTAGCTTGAAATGGAATCTTCTTCTCCTTCTTATATGAAGATATAGAATTCTCCATATCTCTCTGCAATATTGGGATTAGGCTCTATTGTTGCTTTATTGTTGTTGATGAGTAGATTTTCATTACTTTGGGTATTATTGTAATATGGATGTCTACAATTTTATAATGCTTGATTTTACCCTCTGTTCCTGTGAATTTTGTAATTAGGGTGCTGTTGGATTAGCAATATGGGTTCCCTCTGTGACAAACCAGGCCAAGGACAGTAAAGCATCTGATGCACGGAGTTCAGTGAGAGGTTATGCTTCTCTTTCACTTGCTGATGACAAAGATGATGGAGGTGATTTAGAACTTTCTGTTATAGAAAATGGTGCAGATATTGAGGCATTGGATAAGCTTCTGGAAAAACTGGAGGTTTAATTATTTTTCCTTCCTCGACTGATATTTGTATTTGCTATTTTATCTATTTATTTCTTCAATGCTGTTTCTTATTGTAATGTTACACCTTGAGCATATTATTCGATATTTTATATATATATTGCTTTTTATTTTTAACCTAACAGCATTAGTTTTACATCCCTAATTGTCAGGTTTCTCAGGCCATGTCAAAGAGTTGTGTCAAGGTTTCCTTGGAAATAACCTTGAAGGAGGCAAGAGATCGTATGGATGATAACCAGCAAACTTGTGTACTGGTGGTTGATGAGGAAGGCCTTCTAGAGGGAATACTAACATGTGGTGACATTAGGCGGTATCTTTCTAAGAAGTCTAGTGATGACGCCAAAAGTGATTCAAGACATTTGGATGTATGTAATATGAAACTGTCTTTGTTGTTCTAAATTGTCATTTTAATTTATTTAATTGGCTCATATGCATCTCTCTCTCTCTCTCACTCATGCACACACACAGGCGTACTCAGAATCGTTTTCTGTTTGTGCTAAATGGTCAAAGTTCAATTCCTATTGAAGCATTTGTTGTTATTATTATTTTTTCCTTCAAAATTTCTCATCATGGCTATATTTTGTGATGTATATATATTTTTTCTTTCTACTTTTAAGATAAATTTCTAGTTTTAATTAATTAATTTTTTTACAATTTCTTTTTGATGCGCATTGCCAAATTCTTTGTAGGTGGGTGCATGTCTTGTTTCCTCTGTTTGTACTCGAGGTTTAAGCTATCGCGGGCGAGAGCGTGGACTTTTAACCTGTTATCCGGACACCAATTTGGCAGTTGCCAAGGAGCTAATGGAGGCCAAGGGCATCAAGCAGCTGCCTGTGGTTAAGCGCAGTGTGGAATCCAACAAAGAAAGGAAGCGAAGGATTATTGCTCTTCTTCATTATGATTCAATCTGGAACTGTCTCAGGTTCTCATTGATTTCATAGTCTTGTCTTCTATGATTATATCCTTTTTTCCTATACTACATTTGATGCCTGATCCTGGTTTTAAATTATGATAAACTAACAATGTTGCATTTATCTCATTCTTGTGGGGATTTTTTATTTTGTTTCTCAAAAGGGAGGGAAAAAAATGAAGTTTCTGGTGCTTTCCTAGCTCTTAGAGGTAACAATCTTTTGTCAAGAAACAGTGAAAGTAGATGATTGAGTGTATTAAAGTCATATAACTAAAAACATATATAAGAAATTGTCCCCTTCTTTTTTCCTCCGTTCTGATCAAACAATAGTAACCAACCAAACAGTTTCGACCAAACGATAGTAACTAGAAACCCAATTAACTGTTGGCATAGCCTGACCTTTCAAACTAATGTGTCTTACATAGCCCATACTATTGGACCAATGGGTTCATTTTCAGTTCAATCATTCAGTTTTGACATATAACAATACAATGGCAACAATAACAACAAACCCTTTTTCCTATCTCTTTTGGTTCTCTCGACTTGAATGAAATCACTGATTCTTACCTATCAAAAAAAAAAAATCAAATCACTCATTCTCACTAGTGAATTAATTGCTCTCCTTTGCATATGGCCAAACCATCACAAATGATTCTCTCTTATTTTTTCATCAATAGGAGCCACCCTCATCTTTATGCTGATTTATTCATTTAGTATTCTATATTTCTTTGTATTCCTCTTATTAACCTTAACTTCCTCCTTTCAGCTGTGCTTGTTTTATGAACGTATTGCTTGATTTGTGGGGTTTTCATGGGTTTTAAGACCCTTGAATTTTTTTTAAATGCCACGTGTCTCACATTTGGCTTAAAATTGGAGAGTGGGAGGATTTCGTTTCTTTTTTTTTTTTTTCTGTTTGGGGGTGGGGGGGAGGGCAATCACATCCTCTTCAATCTTTGATCTTAGATATTGAAAGTAACTTTTGGTATCTCTAGACCACAAGTTTTACAATTCCTTCATCTTCGTTTCTATTTATACTAAACTTGAACTGCATGTACTCTATTTTAGTCTTGATTAACTTGGAGTCTTTAGATTCTAAAGCATCCCTCCAAATCTCCAACTATCAATGTCTTGTTTCATCTACTAAAACTTTATTTTCTACAACAACAAAAAAATACCAAGAAACTTCTTGAATTGATAAACTCATCCATAACCAATGCAAAATGCAAACAAATATGGACTTAATGCTAATCCTTAATACAAACCTATTGTGATATAAAATTCACTTGTGATGCCTCCACCTGTTCTCACCCTAGTCATAGAACTGTCTTACATATCCTAAATCAGCTTAATATCTTTTAGAGGGACTCTTGTTTTCTAGAACCTACAGCCTCTCTACCCTATCATATCCTTTGTTTAAATCAAAACAAAAATATTTTTATGGGCTTCTCTTTATTCCTTCATTAGATGTTTTAGTATGAAAATAGCTTCTGTTGCCAGTTTGTCTGGCATAAAACCAAATTGATTAACCAATATTGTTGCTTGTGTCTTAACCTATGTTCTATAACCCTCCTAAATTTTCTTAGTGTTACTCATAAACTTAATTTCATGGTAATTTGTGTATTTTTGAATATCTCCTTTGTTTTTGTATATAAGTATTGAAGTGCTTTTCTTCCATTTATTAGGTGTTTTGTTATTATAGATCGTATAGAAAAGGTTTGTCAACCATCCTACAATTGCATTACCTAAAGCACTTCCAAATGTCAATGGGAATTTCATTATGCCTTGTGGCTTTTCCCATTTTCATCCTCAAAGCATTATTTACCATAGTTGTAATAAAACCTCGATTAAACTTACAATTTCTAACCTCCTTTAGATTATTCAGTTCGCTTAAATTTTTTATATAGCTTCCATTTAAAAGTTTATCAAAATAAATCTTCCATCTATCTTTAATCTCCATCTTTATTGCATTTTGCACCATTCAAGTCTCTTGTTTTTCTTTCGGTTGTCCTAGCTTGTTTTATAGTTATAGATATATCTCTCTTGTTAATTTATCTTTTGCATGAATGTACTTATTCCACCCCCAAGTGGTCCAAGTCTCCTTAGTTGACTCTACGTCCTTCAGATTCTCTTAAGTACTTTTTTTTTTATAACTCTTCTAATACAACTAGCCATTTCATTGATGCTACTTTTTAGATTGCAACCTCATGTGATTTTCTTTGATGCGAATTATGTTGATAAATTCTCTATAATGCCCATTTGCTAAAAATTACACAGGTCATTTGATGATAGATCATTGATGCTTGGAACTGAAATCATCCAAATTATATATTCCAAATATTTTAAATAATGTTTCCTTGTTCTCTAGTATAATGGTCACTTCTTTTGGGCCCCATGCATGATGGGTCCAATATGAGGTGAATATTTTTTGTAGGACCTATTGGCCGCCTCCAGCCTGTTGTTCACATTAGTTGGTTTCTTGTGTATATAAACTTTGATGGGTTCATCTAGAGCTGGGATCTGGGAATGAAATGAGCATGTGTGCATTATATCCTCCCACGACGTTAAAATGGAAAATTTTGGGGAGCAATAGATTCCAAATGGTCTTTCATTGATACTTAGTTATATCTCTATTTAGGGCGCTGTTAGGCTGAGTGAAGATTCTAATTCTTTTCTTTCTTATTGTGGTTTGAAATTTTCTAATGTTGTTCTTTATTCCATGATTCATGATTTTTGCATCTAGGTTAACTCAGATTATTTGCTTTACTTGAGGTTGATATCTTTTGCGTGTGCAGAGAGGAGATTAATCGCAGAAATTCCATATATCAGCATAGAAAAGAGAACAATCAAGAGGTGCTGGTTACTAATGGTCATTGATGGGGTCATACAATTGATTGTCAGAGTTCCTTCAACTGCCCCTGCAAAAGAAAAGTTAATAGTTGAAAGTGGACCATGGCCATCATTTTTGTTTTTCTGGTTTTGGGCCTCCTAAGTCAGTGATAACCAAATATATATTCGCGAGTCTCTAACTTTGGGGGTTGAGATCTATTTTACGACAACTTTTTGCTGATATCCAAGATTCCTCAGTGTAATATAGAATTAGCGCTTTGTACATGCAAATTTCTATTACAATTCATATCTCAATGAAAAAAAAAAGAAAAAAAAATCTATTACAATTCGTGTCAGAAATTTAACTTGAGTGAAAAGAATATGAAGCACAGTTTGAGTCGAATTTAAAAGTATTGATGTAAGCGAAATTGGCCGACTTAAAGGCTGCTGTCGAAGACATTACAACTATAATTTAGGCTTATATATTGGACTAGAGAATTGTGGACTGCCCATGCTCATTACAAGGCGTTTTCAATTAGTTTTGAGGTTCATGATGTATGATTTTCATTCATAGTAGAATATAATTATATATCATAGTTGTGTATGTTCGTTCTTTGTTACTCATTTAGGATCTGAGACTTTTCTGCTGTCTGCAAACTGCAATAAAAAGACTTTTCTTTCCTCTCTTTTCAAGTTCTCCCTCCTTTTTCTTTATTTTTCGTTTTTAGTCTCGAGCACAGTCGGGAAGTCTTGTAAAATGTTTACTAAAATGCAAATGAGAGATAAAGCCATGCAAGTGTTTTTGTGTGACAATAACAAGAAACTAAAGTAAGAAACAATCGCATTTGTAGAAATCTTCGTGACAAAATTGTTGATAAAAAGTACTTTGTTAGTGTCTATTTGAAAACAACTTATTTAGCTAAAATTGAAAACTTTTTACTGAAAGTACTGTAGATAAAACTAAAAAGGTAGCTAAAATAATACAGTGAGACTCATGAATACTATCAAAAAGTGCAATGAGACTTATAAATAGTAGCAAAAATAAGCTAAATAGTAAAAAAAACTGATTTAAAAGCTTTTTAAGTCAATGTCAAACACTTAGTTTGTGGAAGCTTGCTCATTAACTCTTAAGACAAATTAACTGGTTTGGGTATTCTTCGTCATTGATGGCTCTATATTAACATGGTTGATCCCTTGTATTTGTGTGGTTGTGCAGGCACTGGTATGTGTCTCTCTCACTAAACAAAATCAGCCATAGCAATTGGGACGTCTAAAGTCAGTAGAAGAGAAGAAGCGGCCTATAGATTAGAGCTCCATCCGTAGTCTACAAATTTTTTCTTTATATATTATCACTTGTTTCAAAATTTTAAATTGAAAGGAAACAGTAAATCTAATAATTTGCTTATTATTCTAACACTTTACCATGCAACAAGCAATATATACTGATGCAACAAAAAGTAAATAGATGATGAGATATTAAACCACCATTACTTCCAGCTTCCACTTCAATGGAGTGGGAGATGCAAGGTTCCAAAGGAAAAATCTAGTACTTGTGATTTTAAAAGCCTGTGATAAGTGTTAATCAACCAACATATATAGTTTCAGGTTTTGATTGTACAGTATTCTTGGTTGCTGTAAGTCTGTAACACGCAATAGCAGTTGTTTCAGCCTTGGTTCGCGTTGTCAAGGACTTGGGACTTCCAATGTAAAAAGTACTACTTCTAATTACACAATCTTTATAGGAACATGCTCCTGCTCCATTTTCTATCATGCACAAGTTCACGCAAGATACTTACAGATATGATAATCAATTTGCATGTCCCATTTGGCATTAGCATTGCCTATAAGGCCAACAATGATGAAGTGGAGGAAAATGTGGTAAAAAAAGATACCGATATATATATATTTAGCAAGGTTTGGATGACAATGTCACTGATAAAAATTAAAGAATCAAGATGTAAATGGATCACTAATTGTAAATGACCATATATGCATATATATAGAAAAGTAAACGTTCCTACTTTCCCATAGAAAAATAGAAAGGAGAAATTTACATCTGAGGCCCAAGTGGCAGCCTACTCATAATTTGTTGGTATACTGATGAACCATTAGACAGGTTCAGACCAGGCTCAGACATAGGCTCCACCTTGGGTTCTCCTTTTGGCAACATGAAACCCATTTCATTCACCTGGCGTTGTTGCTGTGCCAAGTATGGATGAACAGGCATTACAGGGAGCTTGGCTTGGCCAGGACCCAACCCAGCCATTGCTAGATTGGCCAGGCCTGGTTGACTCATTCCAAACGAGAAGCCATGGGAAGGCCCCATCTGCTGCCTTCCAGGTAGGCTGAACGATCCGAGTGAAGCAGGCCTTTCAAACCTTGCCATGCCTGGGTGAACTTGTGATGGCTCGGGCCTGTGAACATGAGCTTGAACTGCGGCAGCAGCAGAAGCTTGGGCAGGTACTGCACTAGAGGCGCCAGAGTTTACATGACTGCTATTGCGAGCTGCAGGAACATCATGATTGTGCTTTCCCTCATAAGTGGTGATCACTGACTTAAGATCATGTGATGCCCTCTCCACATGCTTCCTTACTGTGCAACCTGCACTAGTGCACTTGTAGTAACTCCTGCATAAACAAAATGTCTCCATCTTTTCAGTTTTGCAATGAGGGTAACTGAGAGGACAAAGAAGAAAATAAATAAGCTAAGCTTGCAGTGATTATTATTAACAACCTTGGATTTGGATTTCCTTTCACAACTTTCTGACCATACTTGCGCCAACGATATCCATCATCAAGGATGTCTACCTCACTGGTTGTCTGGACCACAACTCTAGGTTCACGAATAGCTCTAGTGGCTCCACTCATTTCTGTTGCATAAGCTTCAATTTTCCTGGAACATATAAACAAGATTTGTATTCGTTTCATGGTGATCTCAATATTTGAAACAAGATATCATTCAGAAAACAATAGAAATATGTAGCAACCTTCTCTTGGACTCAGATTCATCTCCTTCACCATCATAACCTAATGACACACTGCCATGAGTCCCCCGGTCATCTTCATCTTCATCATTGGAAAAAGTAGATGATGCATCCACTGCATCACTTGATTCAAAGTGAGTACCATTCTGAGCCTGCACAGAGGCAGATTGGTACTCAGGGCCCACAGATGCTGATGATGTCACCTCAAGGTTGTCATGCCTCCAATCAGAAGCCCCAGCAACAACTCCCTTTTGTGTACTTGCCCAAACTGGTTCACCATCAGCACCACTCTGCGGCACAGCTTGTTCAGGGATATCTAGTTGCATGTCCACAAGTAGGTTACCAGAACCAATGGCTGATCGCCGATTTGGAGGAGGTTTAGGGTGGTTATGGGCCCCCTTGTAGATGATCTCTGTTATGTGGCCCTCATGAGATCGTTCTACTTTCTTTTTAACCGGACAATTTGAATGCGTGCACTTGTAATAACTGCGTGGATATTCACTCCCTTTTACTTGTTTTTGTCCATATTTTCTCCAATTATATCCATCCTCAGATGGTGCACCACCACCACCTGCAGCCATGGGATCTCCATTGCCTCTTTGATCTGCTTCTTCATCTGGTTGCTCATCAAGTGGTGGAGAATGTTCGACAATACCACCAACAGCATCAAAGGCTCTTTGATCTACTGAGATAGTATTAGCCCCATTATCCTTTTCAGTAGATGATCGAGAGAAGTCTGCCTGAGGATGGAGGTTGCTTCTATTCTGTGTTTGAACTTTGGTAGGTTCTGCACTTTGAAGAGAATTCTCTGACTGAACAGAAACCTCAATTCTTGGAAAGGATTGTTGAGGAAGAGTGGCTGGTGTCATCTGTACAAGATGAGTGTTATTAGCAAGATGAGAATTAATTACCACTCACTCCCCATACATCATCAAGTGCAGAGGACTACTCCTGAGTGGTGAGCACTAATATGAATCATATCTGACATGTGTGCATGCATTAAAATTGAATGTTCCAGTAAGTACAATTTGTATAGTATAATTACTTTGCTTGAAGTGCCGAAAAAGAAAGAGGTGCCCGGTTCTGGCATAGGCTTGAAAGCAAATGATGAGGTATTGATATCTTCAAAAAGACTATCTTTACTTTTATCAGGTGCCTCTGGCATCAATGTCAAGCTCCTACCGTCAACATTTGAAACAAATGGGAATTTTCCAGTTGTTGGAGATGGCTGTGCCTGTAGTTTGACAGGTTCAGAAGGACACATCAGGCAGAGCAACATCAACAGAACTAGTATTCTACCTTCAATGTAATGATTTGGCAATCACCAGACTCTCAATCTTAATCAAAATTCATGTTAACCCATTTTCTAATGATGGAAGCCTTAGCTTTTTCAAATATCTTCTCTCTCTTAATCTGCTATAACTATTTAACTGTCAGTAGAAATTGGTCATAAAAATCTTTTTTCAGCAATGAACTGTTTATCATAGCTTAGCATGTAAGAAAGCGTATATGACCAATATATTTCTAACTCAGTCTACAGTAGAGTTGAAAACAGCATTGATGACTTCCACTCCTAGGCCCCTAACGCATAATAAGCAATTTAGCATATACCATTATAGCCTGATACGATGTCATAATATTCTATACATATTACCAAGAAAATGAACCAAACAGTATTTAAAAACCAAAAAGGTAAAAAAATCTTAAGCTTACCAGAGAATTGGAAAGGAAAACAGGAGAATCTAGCAGTGTAGTGGGACTGAGACCAGGAGGTATTGTTAAGTAAGGAGAACGATTGTCAGAACTCAAAGACAGGTCAGCTGATCTAATGCTTTCTGTATTCAACCTGGGAGCATTAAATCCAGCTCTGGCTGCCATCCTTTCAACAAGGCCACCACGTGAGCTGGATTTTTGCTCAGAAAATGAACCAAATTCAGTGAGTTTGTCACTAGAAAGACATCCTTGTAGTGTACCATTGTTGTTTACAGCTCTATTTCCTGACACCATTTGGTCTGGAGGTCGTCCCAGAAAGAGTCCTTCACTTCTATTACTGCTGGGAGGTTCTGAGACCAATGGTCTGGACCCAATATCCTCACCTAACATTGCAGAGAAAAATGTTCTTGGGCTTGGACTTGGAGGCACCCAATCTCCAATTATAGCAACATTGTCATCAATCCCAGCCATGCAGAAGCTCAAAACCAGGACTACCAACAACAAAAATCGAGGTCTGCGGTTGCACCCAGATGGAATTCCTGAGTTCACAATTGGGGTCTAAAAAAATTTAGCCCAATTATTCTGAAATGGCATATAAAGCTATATTAACAAACAATTCAGTCAAAGAAGAAATGGGCTTCCTTTACGTTAATTGATGAGAAAATGAACAAAAAGAAAGAAAGGAAAAAAAGAAAAAGAAAAAAGAATATCTGGTTTACACATTATATGCAATCTAAGAGAGCAAAAAACGACCACTTCCAGAAAGTTAAGAATCAAGAAGAAAGACAAAAACTTGTTCTTTGTCTGAAAACTGGGGATTTTAAAATAACATTCTAAGACAACATTCATTAACAAAATCATAGGTATCATTACCCACAAACGAAAATGGATTGCAGACGATAAAATTTTCCATCTGTGTCCAGCTTTTCAGTTTGCGCAAGGTTAAAAAAAATAAACAAAATTTGAAGAAGATCCATAAGAGAAACATAATTTGATAAATTAAACAAAACCCAAATATATTAGATCCTAAAAGCACACTAAGATCTAATAAGATAAGCAAACTCCACAATCAAAACCCAACAATTGCACAGACTGCAATAGTTAACATTTATTAAAAAAAAAAAAAAAAAAAAAAAAAAAAGACAAGATAAGATAAGATATTGATTGCAAAAGATCAGATAAAAATTTCCCAAATTTGAAAATTAAGAGACACATACATAAACCCCAAAAAAAAAAAAAAAAAGTAAAAGAGAGAGAGATAGGATATAATGATGAAATGAATAAAAATGATTACCTGAATGATTATAGACTCAAATTAAGTATGTAATATATGTATTTATGTGAAGGAAGACTCAGCCACCTTCACCGCTACTACACAACGCAGACTCAACCCACCCTTTAGTCCCTAACTGTCTTGACCTGACCAATTGTCCAAACCCAGACCCAGAAGCAGAAGCAGACCCCCTCTAATTTCTCTTTTCCATTTTGTTTATTTTTCTCTCTCTTTCTTTCTCTCAAATCTTCTAGCTTTCAGTCTCTATATGTTTCTGTTTCAGTTTGATTTTTAGCCCAATTTGATAATGATGATGTTCTTCCAGAATAATTACAAAAAGAGAGATATAATATTATATTGATTAGTATTTTATTATTATTATTATAATAATAAAGAAAAAGAGGGGGGGGGGGGGGGTGTTGGGAGGGAAAGGAAAAAAAGAAAGCAGAGGAAATTAAAAAAAGAAAAGGGAGGGTGATTGTGTAATGTGCTGTGTGCAGTGGTGGTGGACCGGAAATTTGATGGAATCTTTGAAAGACAAAAAGAGAGAGAACAAAAAAGAAAAGGAAAAAACAAAAGCTTTAAACAAAGCTTTTTTTTTACACAAGGATTCTAATTTTTCTTCACCTCTGCTTTGCCTCTTTCTCTTTGATTGATTTCCATCTCCTAATTATTATTCCCTCTCTTTTGAACTCAACCCTTACCTTACCTTTCCATTCCTTTTCTTTTTAACTCCACCCCAATCACATCTCCTCCAACTACTAGTTTATGTAACTGCTTCATCTTTATTTTACGGCTAGGATTTTATTTTCTTCCTTTGACAGTGTGTACTCAATTACATCATCACACTATAACCTCTAGATTTTTAATATTTAATCTAAATTATAAAATAGATCAATTTCAAAAAAAAAAAAATCTTCTAGGTAGTTCATACAATTTCTAAAACTAATGACGTGTTTGATTGTGCTAGAAAATGCATTTTAACTTTGAATTAATTTTTTTTTTTTTGGGTGGGGAAATTGGAAAATAGTTGTACAGCTGGGGTGTCAAGAGTCTAGGAGAGTATAATAGGTGCTAACACCTGTACCCTTCAAATGTGAAGGATGTTATAACCACCACCTATTTGCTTCTCTGCCTTGTTTTACCATTTTGGGTTGTGCCCAAGCTACTACCTATTATTATATATTGTTCTTCCAATTTTGGCATTCACAAATTGACACATTCAGTTTAGTTGTACACTACACTATTTTTACGCAACAATAACCAGTTAATGACTTCAGAAGTGTCTATCTATGACTTCAGTTATATCTTTCATCAATGAATTTGTATCACTTTCAATCTAATAAGTTAATGACGGTTTAGTAGAGTTTGTGGTGTATATTTGTGTTAGAATCTCATTCCTTTTTTTGTGTGTGTATGTTTGTTTCTATATATATAAAAAGTTAATAGTAACAGTTTGGACTGGATGGTAATCCATAAATTGTAAGTGTTTTGGACCGGAAACCATTTCGTTATCAATAGTATGAAGTTCATCCAACAAACATGAAAATGAAATTAAATGCAATTGTTATTATGTAGTCTTTTTCATTTTTATCTAATGTCAAAAATTGTGTAAAAGGAAAACTATGTTTGTATTCATGGAGGTTTCTTAGATCTGTATCTTAGGATTTAAAATTAAATTCAATTATGTATCTGCATTGACCAATAATGCACAATATTTTTCAAGGAAAATTAAGTGTAAGGGTCATGATAATAGTTGCCTTAGTGCAAGCATTAAAGATAAAATTTTATAATGATTTTATCTCGTACCTTTATAGAGAGTTGAACCACTTTTCAAAAGAGTTGAGTTTTATTATTATTATTATTATTATTATTTACTTTTGTTATTTTTCAATATTGGAGAAACTCCTTCTAAGCATCCTGAGCGGTTGGCAAAGATGCCCGATAAAAAAGCCTAAATTCAATCATGTGGTTCATTTGGTCAATGCAACAACGTTACTAAATTTACAGTTTTTGTCAATTTTATAAATTAAGTTGCATTAAATACTCCATTAAACAATATTATTCTTATTATTTTTAAATCAAATTATTTATATATATCAAGAAAAGCGGACACAAGCACAACAAATTTATACTACTGGCCAAAGAAATTATTTACACATGTATTTTTTTTTTTTTTTTTATCGAAAGTGTGCTTTACAACTCACAATTAAATATTAAGAATTTCTTTAAGTTATGCCCCTAGGGGCATTTGTGGATGGAACTCTAAATTTAATTTAGTTGAAATATGTTATCATGTGAAAAAAAAAAAGCATCTTCTAGCACTGTAGGTTCACAAAGAGTCCACAATTCACATTTAGTTTAAAGAATTTTGGGGTGAGGACAGAGCATGAAGACAGTTTACATAGTGGATGATCGGAGCCCCCAAATATCAAAGAATGGTACTGACCCACCACAAGTCTAGACGCTTAAGTCTCACCACTTTATCAATTAGTCTTTAGCCTTTACACTTGAGTCTTGAGAGAGGGAATCAAGCAATTACAAAAGACCGTCATGTGAAGCTTCCAAATATGGTGAGGTTATTATTATTTTGCTACTCTGAAACCTATCACTTTAGTTACATGGTTGAAACTTGATTGGATCCAATATAGCATAAGCTAGCTATATAGCTCCAACATATATATTGATGATGCCGAGAATCGTCATTAAACCACACGATACTCATGTGCTCGAAACAAGGCTTGCAAAACAACAATAAAGAAAACCCTAAGAGAGTACCGGTGTAGTACCAGCCAAAGACCCTCCGAAGGTTAAGTCAAAAAACCTTTCTACAACTCTAGAGTGCCAGAGTTGGGAAGAATTATGCGTACCTCGCTTTGTGAGAGCTTTTGGGTTTTTATTGTAGTGTAGAATCAACCCATTTTCTTGCGTAGGAAGATCTTTCCTTATAGGGAAGATCATCATTAATGAACGTATATTATGGAATCCTCCTTACATTAGAATTCCATTTATGTTGAGACTTGAGACTCTATGAACTAGGGTTAACCGTGAGACGCAAGTCATGCTTATTTAGATGTATCCATCATCCATTCTTTTACCCTCTTCATATATACATATGTTGTGACTTTTACACGAATTTTACTTTCTCTGAAAGGATATGAAAAGAGCTTTGAATAATTGTTTCATTATTAACAAGATTGTTGGTGATGGGATTATAGATTCGAAATTGACATGAATGCTTATTTCTACTACATCTTGACAAAAAGGAATGCTTTAATGCAAATGCAAAATAATAATAATAATAATAATAATTAACTTAGGAAATTACGTATGTATATAGAAAGCTTTGGAGACAGATGTTTGCTTTCATCACTTCGCTTCTTATACGAAACTTATATGTACAAATTTAACAAGAGACCATTATGTTTTTTAGCTGGTTATAGGTCTGAAAACAGGTGGTGTGACAGTGTGAGGTTTACCCTTGCTAGGCTTTTTGTACATTGTTTTCTCTTTGATTTGTGTAATAAATTCATTTTCATACATTAAAGAGAGAGAGAGAGAGAGAGTCTAACCTAAGTAATATGTTAAATTGAAAAGGACAAAATATGAAGTATATTTTCCAAAACTATGAATTTATTTGTATTTTGTTGAACTTTGGAATAATGTTGGATTGAGGGATCATTTGCTTCTACTTTATATAATATATGATTATAATAATGATAATGAATACAGTGTAGAAACAACTGGTTGATCATAATGAATTGTTATCTTATCTTTAAATATCTATCCTTTATTATTATATATAAAGAGGATCTAATTCTACCCTAATAAAATCGTGCGACGTGGACCTTCCTGAATATATATTCTAGCTAGTCCATTCCTCCGTTGCCTTCTATTTGTTGTACGTCTGGTTGTGAGCTTCCCGGCCACTTCTTTTCTAGTCTAGATCTTTTATTATTCCTAGTATTCTATATGATGGATGATAATGATTTAATCAATCGAATCTATTACTATACAAGTTCAAACTTAAAATCCAAGTTTGATTAGCCATTAGCCTATGTATTGTCAATTGTGGCCTTCAGGCAGATGAGTTTGAGGCATACGTACATGAGTGTCAAATGCACTTACCGTTGGCTAAAAAGAAATAAGTATAGCAGGCTAAAATACACTTGCGGTTGGCTAGAATTTTGAAGCATCCTGTGAATTTCTCTCATTATCTTATCAAAATCTATGTATAGGTGCTTTTTGACCTGTACAAAAATTTGTCATCATCCTTCAATGGATACTTATACGCTAGAAAAGTTATGTAGGCTCTCTAAAATGTTGCCTCGGTTCTCCTTGTCATTTCCGCTTGTTTTTGCTGCAAAATTTTTATAGAAAACAATCTTTACAAATGTCTCTCACTTGAGCAAGCTTAGGATCCGTTTGGGAACAGTTTAGTTAGCTGAAACTGAAAACTTTTTGCCGAAAGTACTGTAAATAAAGTTAAAAAGGTAGTTAAAATAGTATAGTGAGACCCATGAATAATACCAAAAAGTGAAATGGGACTCATGAATAATAGCAAAAATTGTTGTATATATAGGTATATACATGAATAAGTTGTAATAATGATGTTTGAGTTTGGAGAGTATTGTTTCATTAAGTGAAAATTCAAATTCTAGAATTTTCTAAGTGAAATTCAAACTAAAGGATTTTCAATCGGTCCAAACTTTTGCTCAATCGATCGAAATGATGAAGAAAATAATCCTAGAGTTTCTGGATGATTCGATCGCTATTCGATTCATGTTCGATCGATCGAAAAGAGCATTCGATCAATTGAAAGGAACTCTTGACCGATCGAAACATGTTTTCTGCAGAATTTCTGGTAACTGTTCTAAATGTTTGAAGAGGTTTTAAGCCTTGTGAACGTTTTTATGAAATATTTTGACTCTCTATATGTGCCTTTTAATGAAATATATCCCTATGGGTATAAATAGAGGCTTATGTTCACTTCACAAAATAGAAAGTTGGAGAGAAATACAAGAAATCTTGTGGTTATTCTCTAGAATTGCTATCTGTAGAACCCAACAACTTAGTTGTATCATGGGGAAAATTTTGCAATAACCCTTTAACAGCAAGAGTGTGGGGGCAAATATTGTCTAAGGATAACAATTTGTGCCTCCAAGTTATCTATTTCTGTTTGTCTTTTGTGTTATCCTTGTTTTTCCTTTATTATTTTGTGTATTATTCCCAATAAAAATAAGTTAAATAATTAAAAAAAAAAAACTAGCTTTTTAAGCCAATGCCAAACGTACACTTAGTATCTTGCGCGAGCTCACCCTATCATTCACTCGAGCGGACTTCACTTAAATGCCGTTTTGAGAACTTTATTAATTTCCTGATTGGCACTTGACTTCATAATGGATTTGCTTGAGCAGGCCTAGGGCTTGCTTGAGTCTGAGTGAGTCACTAAAATTTATTTATTTTTATTTGTTCTTTTTTTTTTTTTGAATTTTTTTTTTTTTTGCTAAACTATTCTTTTTTGATTTACCTCCAAAGTAAGATGATCACTAACATATTACAAATTACGTGTATGTTCACAAATATACAAACATAAATACCTATTGCTATGGGTGAAAAAAAGTTCAGTTTTGGTAAGAGGAGGGGGTAAAAATAAAATCCTCACTGACCCTATATATCAGGGTGAATGTCGAGTGTTGGCATTAGGCGACAAAGCTCACTGTGCGCCATGGAGAAGATTGCTATGATTGGTCTCTAGAGCTTGCCAGTCAACAAGAATAAGTCGGAGCATTTGCAGCAGTGGTGGTATAAAGCAATAATGCTATATTTTAGCTCCACTTTCATTAAAATGGTGCTCCAGCAGTGGAGCTAAAGCAAAAAAATATAGATGATTCGCTACAGTGCACATCTAAAAATAGATGTGCACTGTAGCTCACATCTAAAAAAAAAAATGTTATTTTATTTTGCGTTCACATTGGGATTAGAATATTTTATTTATTTTTTCTTTCTTCTCCTTCCCCATTTCAACCCGATGCTCCTCTCCTCCTTCGCCATTTTTTTTTCTTTTTCCTCCTTCCTCCACTCAACCCGATGCTCCTCTCCTCCTTCGCCATTTTTTTTTCTTTTTCCTCCTTCCTCCACTCGCCGCCGACCCAAGCGCCTGCCCAGCGCCGATCGCCTCAAACCCACGCCGCCGATCGCCTCCGGCCTCGTGGATCGAAGTGGCTTCCCTCACCTCCACTCCACTGCTGGGTCGTGGTTGTGCTCCGGTGTGCGTTGGCTGTGGCTGATGGTAGAGTGGGTTTGTTTTGTGGTGCTGTGAGTTTTTTTTTTTTTTTTTTTTCCTGCTGTGGACTGGTGGTGGTGGTTGTGGGTGTGGCTGATGGTAGAGTGGGTTTGTTTTGTGGTGCTGTGTTGGCGGTGGTTGTGCCGTGTTTTGTGGTGCTGTGGGTTTTTTTTTTTTTTTTTTTTTCCTGCTGTGGTGGTGGTGGTGGTGGTGGGTGTGGCTGTGACTGATGGTAGAGCGATTGTGGTTGGTCGTGTGGTTGTTTTTTTTGGGTAAGAGGATATATTATTTTATTGGAGTAGTTATATTATTTTATTGTGATGTATATATTATTTTATTGTGTTGAAAGTTAAAATAGATCCACTGCTGCAGCATGTGTGTAGCTAAAATAGATAAAGTGACTTTTTGTGTAGCTAAATAGCTAAAATTTTGCCTTCACTGCTGTGAATGCTCTAAGAGCATCTCCAATAGATGCTCTATATCTATATTTTAGAGCAAAAATACCACTGTTCACACTCCAACATATTCTCATCTCCATTTTTTAGATTAGCTTTGCTATAGTGCTTCTCTACAAATAGTGCTTCTCTACAAATAGAGAACACTGTAGCTTTTACTATTCATTTTTCAAATGTTTTTTTTTTAATTATAATAATCAGGTATTGAATAAAAAAATGTTGGAAAACGTGTAGATGTTAAAAAGAGAATAAATAATGAATAAAAAATGAATGAAAAAATAATATTTAAATGAGATGGAGAAAATGATAGAGAATATGTTGGAAAGTGTATTTGAAAAAGTAGGTAGGTAAAATCTAAATGTCACTGTTCATTATCTAAACAGTACAAAAATTTGGCTAATCTGCTGAAGATGCTCTAAATTGGAATAGTTGGCTTTGGCGTACAAAATCTTGACACCAATCTCGAACAATATCCCCAATTTTTTTTTTTTTTTTTTTTTTTTTTTTTAAGATTTAAAACCAGGAAAACCACCAATTTTGGTTAGTGTCAGTTGAACAAAAGCTTGTTAATAGTTTTTTCTTGCATTCTTGGGTCTGTTTGGATACTACTTATTATTGAAAATTGAAAATTTATTATTGAAAACATTATAGCAAAATAATTTTTAAACAATAAATAGTGCCCATGGGACCCAGTTTGGATGTTACATTTGCTTTATTAAAAAACTTGCAGGTCCTGTAAACAATACACGGGATCCAAGAAAAAACGCAAACGCCAGCCGCGTGGCGTTTGCTATCCAAACTCACAATGTGTATCACTTTTAAGACTTTCAAAATTTACAATTGACACCCTTGACTTTTATAATGATGTTAATGTGTTCTTTTCATTGACCTATGGTCAATTACATTTTCGTTGTTAACCCACCTAAAAACACTTCTGTTTTTTTTTGTATCCAAAATGATGTTGTTTATGAGTGAATTAATGACAAGATTCTAATGACGTTGATAGAAGGGACAAATTGATATTATATATTGTAATATTTGAGAGTGTAATTTTCACAATTAAGGGACCGAATTAAAAGCAAACCTAAACATAAGAGGAGTAAATTGCAATTTAACCTAAATATTAATATCTTTTTACAATCCACTTTACTTTACTTTGTGATGTAATGTGATGTGGGACAATTATGGTTGCAATTTGCCAATTGTTTTTAAATGAATGAGAAAATTTCATTAAAGCAAAATACTAACACAACATAATTGATATCGAAACCAGTTATCAAAAATAGAGTTAGGTACTCCATAAGCTACAAAGAGATAAGGCTTCTGTTCAGTGCATTGGAGCACAAGACAAAACATAAGACCGAAAATGTGTTATGTCTAGTGCTTTAAAACATTGGACACAAGCTAAACCCATTACAAAAAACTATTATTGATAGATTTTTTAACATTCTTATTCCAAATAAACCTATATCTAACATCAACAAGAACACATAGCACCAAATCAACTTCAGACTTAACTTCTTCCGATGTGAATCCTAGCTTTCTTATCAAATATCAAGTAAAACATGGTGGATGACAATGCTCCAAGGCAATTTGCCAATTTTCGTCTTTAGGATTTGCTCTTGTTTTTGTTTTTTTAACTACATTAAGGAGAGAGAGATGTAACCGCTACCGCTAGTAATTGAACCAGAGTCCTAAAAAGTGCCAATGAGCTATGAAGCTCTTGGTGCCCTTAGGAATTTTCAACTCAATAATAGATGGAGACTTGTGCTTCATAGTTCATATGATCTAGTTTGTTTATAAGACATGTACGAAGTCAAATCCCATGCCTTTGTTTTGTGAAGTTTTTCTTTTGGATATTGCTATATAAACCTTGGAAGAGAACTTTCTATTTTTTTGCTGAAAACCTAGGCAGAGAACTTGGCGTATGTAATCGGTATATAATATATATTTGTCCAAATCCAATCTTAGTATTGAATTTGGAGCCGTTTGAAAGTAGTAATTATTTTACAAGACATATTTACGAGACTTTCCTCTCATAACACTTAAGAGCCCACAAATATGTAGATCCCGAGGACTTTTTTTTTTTTTTTTTTTTTAAGGAAGATATTACCAAGGACTTCGGCATGTAGAAGTAGAAGACTTCTTAAACTTAATTCTTATATTTATTAGTGTCCGTTTGGCCAGCGCATTTGCATCTGGCGTTACGTTTTCAGCCCCTTTTTTTTTTTTTTTTTTTTTCACACGCGTTTCAAGCTTTTCCCAGCCGAATTTTCACTGTTCATTACTGTTGCGGCTACTGTTCATTGAACAGTAACCGCAACATGTGACTTTTCAACCCAAATTTCACTGTTCACGGACCCACGATTTTCACTTTTCAGCAACTTTTTCATTAAAAATGGGTCCCACGGTACTATTCACACATTTAAAAATTATTTTGCTACAGTGTTTTTAATTTTCAGTTTTCAGCTTTCAGCTGTATCCAAACGGACCCTTTTAGTTACTTTAAATTGACATGTTATCTTTTTCTTTTTCTTTTTTTAATGTTTTCCTTATTTTTTTATAGCATGTATTTACTACGTAGAGATTGATAGATTGATTTTCGCCATGTATTTTGTGTATCCAACTACTGTGCTGATAGGCTTACCGAATCCGAACATATATATATATATATATATATATATATATTGTAAGGACGCAGTTTAAGTCCCTAGCCCAAAGGATAAATGAACGTAGACCCAAAAAAACCAATATAATAAATTTGTAGAGAGTGAATTAGAAAATTGGGCTTAAATGAGTTGGACAACAAGTAAAGTGGGTTCAGATGACAAGAAATGGAAGATAGATTGATTTAAATTAAAGAAAATCGTCATCGGCACAATCCGAAGAGATCAGTTCTTATATATTTCTCTCAAGTTTGATTACAAATTCAGTTCTTGATTGCTACAGTATTTTTCTCTTAATTTCTTGATCCCTTCTTCTCAGAGTATCCCTTCCATTTTATACTATCTTTTCCTTTCATCTTCATCTTCCACGTGCAGATCAGATTGTTGGTGTTGATCCTTGTCTCATCAACACCTTCCTAAAGTCTTTAGGTAGTAGCTGTAAGGCTGAAAGTTACTATTCAAGTATCGCTTCCTCATCAATGCGGCCAGAGAGTTAGCTGTAGAGCATTTAATGCGGTGGTAGCAGCTTTCCCCTGAGATATTTCATGACTTTCTTCTGTCATGTTCCTTCCTAATACTTATCATCATTCATGGAATGATCCAGAACGTTACTCTTGATGGCAGACCATATCCTCTGACCTTGGCTTTGCTCAACCGAGGAGGGATTCTTTCTCGAACCACCCTTCTGAAAGACTTTAATCAGATTTCACTTCTTCACTTACTAACACGGATTCTTATAAAAGAGTTTACCCGTCCTCGGATTGTTTAACGTTCTCGGATTAGGCCCCTAGCCCAACATACACATAAATATGGGCTCTTGGGCCTATCACGTGCATCTTCTTCTTTTTTTACTTGTCTGTCTACGTGAATTAAAAAAAAAAAAAAAAAAAAAAAAAAAAAAAAAAAAAAAAAAACTTCCTGTTCACTTCATTAAAATAAAAATAAAAAATAAAGAAAATTCCTGTTGAGGAATAGAACTATGCAAAAATCTGTATTAGATATAGGACGGATAGGCGGAATTAATTAATCAGTTCTAGGGCTGAAGAGGAACTCCAACATGTCCCATCAGAAAAAAAGAAAAAAGAAAAAAAGGAACTACAACATGTACATATGGAGCATGGAGGACATTTAAATAGGATGTGTCTCTCTCATCAACTACAACAATGTCCTCATCTATTAAATTCTCCACCATCTCTGGATTTCCAAACTTTTTTTCATTAAATTTTTTCTTGGAACGCAGCATAGGCAGCTGAGTCCATTAAATCAAAAGGCCTGCAGTGTAGTGAATTATTGTGAGTGTTAGAGCATTCACATCAGCCTAGGAGCATTTTAGTCAAATTTGATTTATAAAACTATTTTAATTTACTCATTTGTAGATACACTTACATCAGACTCAATATTCTAACTTTAATTTAATTTAAAATATTTATTTTATTCATTATTAATTATTTCTCTCTCTCTCTCTCTCTTCTAATCTTCCTTAAGGCCTCATTTGGGAAGAGGGAATAGAATAGAATGGAAATGAATGAAAAGAATAATTTTGGAATATTCTTCATTTCCTTTGTTTGAGAGTTTTAATGGAGGGAATGGAAAATCCATTCCATTGTTTGGGAGTTTAAGGTCTTGTTTGGGAGGAGAGAATAGAATGGAATGGAAAGGAATAAAAAGAATAATTTTTTAATATTCTTCCCTTCCCTTATTTAGGAGTTTTAATAGAGGGAATGAAAAGTCTATTCCCTTGTTTGGGAGTTTAAATGGGAGAAAATGAAATGGGTAGGAGGGAACACTCACTCCTCTCTATTCCCTTAAAATCTCAAATTTTCATTCCCTCCGAAATGGGGAGGAATGAAAGGGAATTGAATTAGATTTAATAAATTTTTTACTAAAACTCTCAAAATACCCCTATATATTCAACTCTTTATTTTAAAATAAGGGTCTAATAGTAATATTGTCATAAAATAATTTCATTCCATTCCTCCCATGTTACTCCCAAACAAGATTACTTACATTCCTTTCATTTTCATTCATTTCCATCCCTTTATTTTAAAACATCCAATCAAGGTTAGTTAATTCTATTTCATTCCATTCATTTCCCTTACTTAAATACATTCTATTAAATTACATTCATTTCCATTCCCTTATGATCATTCTATTCCACTCCCTTATGAACTCCCAAATGAAGCCTAAGTGGGAGTAAATTGAATGGGTAGGAGGGAACATTCATTCCTCTCTATTCCCTTAAAACCTCAAATTTTCATTCCTCCTGAAATTGAGAGGAATGAGAGAGAGTGAAATTAGATTTAATAAAATTTTTATTAGAACTCCCAAAATACCCTTATATATTCAACTCTTTATTTTAAAATAGGGTTCTAATAGTAATATTGTCATAAAATGATTCCATTCAATTCTCTCCATGTTACTCCCAAACAAGATTACTTACATTCCATTCATTTTCATTCTTTTCTATTCCTTTATTTTAAAATATCCAATCAAGGTTACTTAATTCTATTCCATTCTTTTCCCTTACTTAAATACATTCCATTTCATTCCATTCCTTTATAATCATTCCATTCAATTCCATTTCATTCCCTTATGAACTCCCAAACAAAGCCTAAGGAACCCTCTGTGTCTCTCTCTTTGTTTCTCACTATCTCTTCCACTAACCACCGAACCTTTCTCTCTTCCTCTCAATTTCTCTATTCCTCCCTGGCCATTGAACCCATCATCGATCTTTCTATGGATGGATTGGCTAGGGTGTGTACTAGTAATAATGGTGGTGATAGACGGCTTGTGGGGTTGGGTTTGCTATTCACTGGGTCTTTGAGTTGAGGCTTTTGGTGGCTATTTGTTGTGATTCTGAAAGTTTGAGGTTGATTTTGGGTGAAGGGTTTGGTGTTGCAATATTTGAAGTTGATTTTTTTTTTGGTTGTTTGATTTGAATTGGGTGGAGTGGATCAAATGGCGGGTTGATGGTGGCAGATTTGAGGTGGATTGCTGCCTTTGTGGTGGATTCGGTGAGAGTGTTGGAGTGAGAGAGAAAAGGTTGGAGAGAGAGAGAAAAAAAACTTTTTTTTAACATTGGCAATGAACAGTACCTCACCACAAAGTAGTGTTACTATTCATCTCTAGTTTTTTGGGTTATTTTGAGGAGATTGATGCGTGATTAAATTGTGGGTGCTTGACTTTTTTTTTTAACATCAAGCTAGTTTGACTAGCCTGATGTGAATGCTCTTAAAAACCCCTTATTAATCAAATTAAACTGAAAGTTGAAACATTCAAATAGATTATTTTAATAGTTACGATATAAGTAATATTTTTATAATCACAATATAATTTGAATATATGACGTTGATTATATGATGATTGCTTTTCATTATTAGATTGATTTTTATTTTTTGGGTTATGTAAGTGGAAGCCTTTTATTTGATCACAAAAAAAAAAAAAAAAAATCAAACGAACCAATTGAAAATACTCAAGAGTGGCTATAAGCCTTGTAACTCAATTAATACCTCTGAATATTTTCAACCAAAAAGTCTAGCGTTCAAATCTTTTTTTCCTATTATAAGTATTAAGTGTGAGTTTGGATAGTGCGTTTGCGTGTTTCCAGTGCGTCTGCATTTTTTTTCCTGTGGGTCTCGTGCACTGTTCATGGGACCCGCAAGTACAGTTTCAGCAAATCTAACTTTAAAACTGGGTCCCACGGCACTATTCACACATTTAAAAATTATTTCACTATAGTGTTTTCAGTTTTCAGCAATAAGCGGTATCCAAACAGACCATAAATTATCAAAAAACAAATACTTGGGTAGATTTTATTATTATTATTATTATTCAATAATTGATGGCCTCAAACATTTTTGTTAGAAATAAATACTCAAATAGACCTAGTAAAAGAAAGAGAGGTGGGAATATGATAAATCAATATCATAATGAAATGAAAAAACTTGGGAGGAATGAGCCAAAAACTGGCATAAAGACGGAAATTTTGTTTGGAAGTGATAAAATAAGGAGCCAAAATGGAAGGATGACGCATTGACGGACCCCAAACCCAAGCCCCACCCCCACGGCATGGCACAGCACAAGCCTCAACTCAAGCCACACCAAGAAAGGAGTCCAAATTTGAATACAGATCGTAGTCATTGTGAGCGGTAACATTAACAAACACTACATCAGTCTACCTCTCTACCATTCCATTCATGATTCATGTGACACGACTCTGACTTTTATATCCATTTCTTTAACCCAACTCCCAAACACCAAGTCAAAAAGATACTTTGACTAAGTCTTTGTCTCTTTCCCACTCTCTCCTCACTCTCCTGTTACCAATGTTGGATCAGAACCAAACACCTAAGGGCTAAGGCCATGTAGATTTTGGACATCTGTTGTAGTTAGAGGTACCCATCCAACGCAACTCAATTTTGCGCTGTGTATTGATTTTTGTGGATTAGCGAGTTGAGTTGGGTTATAATTTTTGTGAATTTAGGCCTATTATATGAATTTTAATAATTTATTATAAAACAAATGCTTAAATAGTTTATGAAAGCCTAATTATTTTTACAAATTATGAAGTATGTACGTAGAACCATCAATCCAACTCAAACCATATGGATTGAATTTTGTTAGTTTTTACATGTGTAATAGGTTGGGTTGGTTTGAAAATTTCTCAATTTAACAAAGTCAAGTTAGGTTGAATATGCTCTCGAATTAGATTCAATTCAACTCATGCACACTCCTAGTTAAAGCTATATTTAATATTCTACTAAATAAAATGTGTGTATATAACAAAAAAAAAATTGTGCATTAGCTCATAATTTTTTTAATATTATTTCTTAACTTCTACTTTAAGGACACTCTTGGACAAGACTCCTACAAATAACATAATCCAATTATAACTTAAATGAAAAGTAAAAAATCCCAATTCAATTGGCTTAAATTTTTAAATAACAAAAAATTAGTTTGGTTTTAATCCCAAAGTAAGGCATTTTTATCCACTTAATCCAGACTTTGCTTTATGTTGAGAATTAAATAATGAGTATAATGTTGAGAGTATTAGAGGATGGGGGATTTTAGTTAATTCAACCAGTAAAGATTTTGTTTTTGTTAAATAAAGACTTGAGATTGAATTATGTCTATACTAAAATGAAATTTTATCAATGTTTTAACAAGCTTTTATCATGAAGCACATCATTATTACATTAAAATTTTCATAGTTTATAAATTCAAATCCTATTATATGTATCAATTTTCGTTCCTTTATGAACTTTGAAACATTTCATAGCAAAAAAAAAAAAAAAAAAAGGGTCTGAAACGATGTGTAAACTGTAAAGTGGGAAAGAAAATGTGGAGATTGTTAAAAAGGGCAGGGTTGATTAAAGGAGGTTGTGTATACAAAGCAGAGGTAGAAAAAAACAAAGAATGGAATCAAAAGCTGTTGAATCCTGAAAAGACGGAGAGACAAACAGATGGAGCTGAATCTTATCTTTCAGTCTTCTCTTACTTACTATTAATATATATATATATATATCCCATCAAAAAAAAAAAAAAAAAAAAAAACGACTTTTGTCAGCTCTGCAGTCAGTGTGGATCAATCTTTTTTTTTTTTTTTTTTTTTTTGATAAATGGAGTTTGGGACTTTGAATAAGAAAGAATGTGTAAATATATTTTTGGTTCTTATATTTTATATATTTTTTATTTTGATCCCTATATTTTATTTTTATCACTTTTATTCTCTAAATTAATTAACGCGTGATATTTAAGTCATTACCGTCAGCCAACTAACGAGAAAAGCTGAGGTGGCAGACGGAACACCCTATTAGCTGACGTGGCATTGATGTGGCGATTAAAATATTATTTGGCATTTTTATATGCCACGTCAGCATTTTAATTTTTTTTAGAAGAAGCCATGTCAGACAATTTAAACCAAAAAAATAAAAAATAAATAAACTTTTTATTTTATTTTATTTTTACTTTCATTTTTTTTTCGTAAGAACTGAAGTTGTTCTTCGTGTTTACAGGATATACTTTGCCTTCTCACATTGTGGTTCAACCATGGATCTACTGCAATGCAGAAGTTCAAATGGCTCTACAGAATTTCATTTTTATTTTCTGAATACTATTATTTTGGTTTCTTGCAATTTCTTGCTAACCAAACAGAATTTCATTCTAATTCTTTTCTTGCAATTTCTAGATAATCAAACACTAATATAGTCCGACAATTTCAAATCAACACAGATCACATTGTTTCTAAATTCTAACCTTCTATTTGGCTTTCAATCATAGTGAATTTTATACCATCAATCAAGAAAGATCAAATAAATTCCATAAATTTTAGCCAAAATCTCCAAATTCAAACTAAAACCCAAACCCAGATTTACTAAACCCATATTCAGTGTTCACCACAACCCAACCGGCAACCGCCCAACACCACAGATCCACCACGGGGCCCGGACCATGGCCACAGATCAACCGCAAATCCTTTAATCCGAATTTCCTCGTCTCAAGCTTGACCCATAAGGATCTAGCCTCGCATCGTCGCTGCATTGCATATAAACTCGTTCTAGATGTTGTAATTGGCGAGAGTACATTCCGATTGCTTTCCGGTAAAGATTAAATGATGTTGATTGGGGGATGACTCCTTCATCTTGGATCTTGGCCTTCACGTTGTCGATCGTATTGGAGCTTTCCACCTCCAAATGGATGGTATTTGCCGGTTAGGACTTTTACAAAGATCATCTTTAACAGAAAAGGGATGGATCTTTGTAAGAGAAAAAGTGAGAGATTTTGATCAGAGAACGGTGGAAGAAGACGTAGTTGATTCAATGGAGATGAAGGGGAGTGGGTTGGTGGATCTAGGTTTAGAACAAAAGATTAACCACTAGACTTTAGAGAGATGAAAAAAACAAAACAAAACAAAAGATTCATACGTGTTTTTCAATTTTTGTGAGGCTATGGGTTTCCAAAAGAAAAAGAAAAAATAAAGAAAAGGAAAAAAATTGGTAAAAATATATAGGAAGAACATGAAGAACTTCAATTCATACGAAAAAATAATGAAAGTAATATATATATATATATATATATATAAGTTTTGTTTTTTAATTTATTTTCTTTTTTGGTTTAAATTGTCTGACATAGCTTTTTATAAAAAATTAAAATGCTAACGTGGCATATAAAAATGCCAAATAATATTTTTTAATAATATTTTAATTGTCACATTAGCGTCACGTCAGCTAATAGGGTGTTCCATTTGCCACCTCAGCTTTTCCCGTTAGTTGGCTGGCGGTAAGGACTTAAATGTCACGCGTTAGTTGATTTAGGGACTAAAAGTGGTAAAAATAAAATGTAGGGATCAAAATGAAAAAAAGTGTAAAATGTAGGGACCAAAAGTGTATTTACGCCAAGAAAAAAAGAAAGAATTCCCATGACTGACTCATATTGGGATAATGGGCCCCACTATCTCTATTTGTTCTTTTCTTTGTTGTTGAGGCCCTGGCCCTGTGCTCTGTGTCTGACAGCTTGGGCCAACAAATATGGGTTTAACCTCTCACCAGTCACCAGCTCATGCAGACTCTCCAAAGTCTAGAAATTTGCACTTTATTTGGGCTTGGGAGGCCCATATATGGAACCTCTTTACCTATTAACTTTTGTTGGAAAACATAGGAAGGAATGCGAATTTGCCACTTATTAGGTCTCATCCTTCTACTTCTAGCCGAGGGATGAGCTTGTGATCAAAGTTTATGATTTTTCTTATGTGAAGAATTTTGAATAGTTACAAGACTTTTGGTATTGTTATAAAATCCATACAAATAATTTGCGGCATATCTATGATTTCTAAAATTTTACAAGATTGATCGTTTTTATGATCTCCAAAAAAAAAAAAAAAAAAAAAATAGTGTATCAGAAAGAAAGAAGTTTGTTGAATTCAATATGTAAGTTTTGTAAAATATTTCCCCCCCTAGCAATAAGGTGAGGGATTTTTTTTTTAAAGGGTACTCTTCAAACTTGAGCTAACCCATGGGAGAACCTGCAGGCTCTTTATTACTTACATATTATTTTCAACTCAAACTGTATAAATAAATGTTGGGAGTTTGGCAACTGGAAACCACTTGGGGATGCCAAAGTGAGTCATGGAAAATTAATTAATATATTATTATTATTATTATAGCAAGTGAGTAGAAAATCCATTCAGGAAAGTAGAAATAAATATCTTTTATGGGGATACCGACCAGAAAATCTAATTGGAAAAAGAAAATCTCTATCACACCACGGGAAAATAGAAATTGCATACGATGCGCCTTTAAAAGGGTTACTTAGGTCTACTCTCCTAATAAGTAACAACAGAAAGTTGCTTTCCATTAAGATATTATATATATATATATATTCAGCTCTAAATTAAAGCCTCAATAATGATATAGGGAGTCATTTACAGACAAAACACACACATATATATATATATATATATATAAAAGGAAGGATTTTTAAAATACGAAAAGTCACATGATTTATCATCATTCTCAAGGGCAATTAAATAATTGGCATAAGTTTTTGAAAACCATGCTTTTATATATATGTGTGTGTGGAACAGGAACACCGACTTACATTCAAAAGTCCCATAACAATGATGGTTAGCTTTAGCTAAAACCTCCCAACTTCAAACTTCAAACAGCTTTCTCTTTTTCATTATTTGCCATCACTGCCTCTCAAATACGTTTTTGACCATAACAGCAACCCCAAACTCACCCACTAGAATTCAGCTTTAAGTTTACTTTACGTAACAAATGTTACATTTTATTTTATTTCTTTTATTATCAAGTTCTTCTTTCTTTTTTTCTTTTTTTGAGATAGATTGTGGTTGACAAGATATACAATAAAAATGATGTTAGTGACTCGTATATATAAAAATGATGTTTATACTAACAGTAATTTTTCCCCTCAATAAATTATGAAAAAAAAAGTTGTAAAATTGGTCGCGTCTCTAGCACTACTCTTGAACTTTAGGTTTCTGATATACATTTGCAATGTTCAGTTCACATAGTTGAACATTGGACCATTTTTATATACTAAGAATTCAATATCTTTAAGTCTTTCAGAAGCTGGAACTTCAGACATCTAAAAAGGAAATACAACATGGTCGCGCATGAGCTTGCTTGCTTTGCTAGATGTAATGAGACTTATTAGATATGGAAATTGGAAATGAGTGTCTCCTCCTATGGTGAGACACCTTATCCACCTGGATGGTTTATAATGCTGCATACATTCTCTTAATCTTGTTGTACTCCAATTTCAGCTAATATATATCAAGCTTCTCATCAAAAAAACAAATAATCATGGGGTAGGCCTAAGACTTGGAAGTTGGAATCACCCTCTAAATCCACGAATGAAGATTTTGACGAATCCCAATTACCCACCCCCTCCAAACAAAAGCTAGGCCAAATTACGATTTTGGTTGCGATACATTTGTCACAGTTTCAATTTCGTCTCCTATATACTTTAATATGTCAATTTTGTTTATCTTTTAATATTCAAAATGAAGACCCCAAACTATTAATTGTGTTAATTTCATCTAATAACTCACAAAATTAAGTTAATTTCATCTCTTAATATTCAAAATCAAATCAATTTAATCATTATAAATTGATGGATGAAATTGATTCAAATAAACATATAGGTCCTATAAAAAAAAAACATATAGGGATGAAATTGAAATGACCTCCAATAGAGAACAAAAAGTGTAATTTGGCCAAAAGGGTATTAGGATTTAGGGTTGAAATTTTACTGTAGAAAATATGTTCATTTTCTTTCTGTCTGTGTCTGAGTCTGATTTAAATATAAAATATTGAACCTGTAATTGGTTTTGGTATGGATTAATTATAGACATTTGGTCCATAGGAATAAGCAAAAACCAAAATGGATTTTCAAGAGCTAACAACAAGAATGATTTTTCTCCAGTAGATATGAAAATCTAATTTGAACTTTTTGCTTCAATTTGGTCTCAACATCAACAGAACAGATAAAATTAGATTGTTGAAAATCATCAAATATTCCACAGGACATAGATTGTATAACCTAGATACTGCGGGATCTGCTCCTAAAAAGTAAAGAGGAATCCAAAAATATCCCGAAGTTGTACAGGAAATAACTAAACGGACAAAACTTCAAATCCAAAATGAGTCTAACATAATGCATGAACGTGCAAATGATGACATATTCTATATTGAAGATTTGACTAAATGCCTAGAGCCTAAAATTCTAGGACATAATGAGAAAACAAGCAAAATTTGACTTCAGAAAAGCATATTTAGATCATGATATTCTTAACATGCAGCAAGATATATTCCAATAGCACCACTGATGTTGCTTTATCTATGAGATAAGCACAAGAATCTAAAATCTAAAGTACAAAATATAAACAAATAGCATAATTTTGTTTTAGGACAACCAGAGCTCTTGAGAAGAAATTCCTATGAGGAAATTAAAATAATTGCAACAATTAATTATATGTTGGGTATACATGCATGAGTCAAACCCTACATTGAATAATAATAAGAAGAATAAGTGATTGATATAATATATTTGAACCCAAATTTATAGGCTTAAGTTTTTTAAGTTTATGAGAAAGTTATATTTACTACTCAACTGGAGCCTCTCAAAGTATTCTCTCTGTTTCTGTTGTCCCAACATTTATAGCATGAGAAAGGTTTAAGTTGAACATCTAGATGAACTTAAGCTGGGGCAAAAATTACTTACACGCACGAATAGGTCAGGTAGCTTAAGAATTTCACTGAAGAATCAAATCCATTTGTGTCGATTCAATCAAATTCCCATTGTGATTCCACCAAACTCATAATTTCGCTATTAGCTCGATAATTTGTAGTATAGATTTCACATTTTAATAGATGCTTATGTTTTACCAGCACTCGCCCTCATGTGTGAATCCAAACTCCATCTCAATAAATGGGACAAAACACTGGAATTTCAACTTTAAATGGGACGTTGTTAGAATAATGTTATCAGCTTAATTGATAAACCAAGACTTCAAGTCATCATTGAAAACCAAAGCTGAAAAGATCGCATAAAGGGACTGGTTGTTGCACTTCCAAACCTCAAGCACCATCAGAGAATTAAAAGAACACTCAATTTGTCAAGGTTATCAAATATGAACAAGTTCCATACAAAGCCGACCTGTGATTTGGGTTGAACAAATCCCAAAAAAAGCTATGGAACAAGAGAATCATGTACTCATGTGATATGCATTAGTGTCAAATGAGAAACAACAATCATTGAAGGAAATAATTTAGGTTGTTTCTTTACACAAAATCAAATTAAGGCTGTAGCAGAAGAAGAAAGGTGTCCAGACACACACACACACACACACAAAGAAATATGTATGCACACATTGAGAGCAATTTTAATCTACATTCAATCTCTACATGTTTAATCTTCCTTTTCCACAAAGATGCCTGTTGATGGGCTTTACAAAACCCTTAATAATAAGTCATTCCTTTGAGAAATCATAAACCTAAAAAAAGAGTAGCATATTAGTAATAATAATTGTTAACCGAGAACTAATGATACTTCTAGAAATTTTAAAAAGACTACTAATATGACCTCATATTACCAATAATGGTCTAAGTGTCATGCCATCTACTAGCAGTATGACAGCCACATTAGCTTTTAATTAATTGGTTTTGGTGGAGGTTGCATAGTTGATCTTTTTTCCCACTGTACTCCCTCTCTTCATCTTCTTCTTAAATTACCAGTTTAACAAAAACGACTGCAAACTTTGTCTCTCTGTCCTCAATTCCAACTCCTGCTACAGTTATGCTCTAGCTTTGTGTGGTTGCCAAGAAACAAAATAATAGAAAGGGAAAATACAGTCTTCCAATGACAATTTTAAGCCGAAATGGACCCCCCCCCCACCCCCCAAAAAAAAATCCTTCTAAATGAAACTGAGCATTAATTAGCACATTTTGGCTATTGTATCATCCATTTCAAAATTTTAAAGTAAAATGCATTATATAAAAGATAATTACTGCATTCATGCAAGGAACAAGATATGACTGACCATTCATGAATATCTTAACACAATTTCTGGTCCTGAATGCACAAGTAGCAGAATTCACTAAAATCCAATTTAAATTTGCCAAGAAACTAACATGACCACAAACTGGTTACAACTAGATACTGTAGAAATCAACTTTATATTATTTCTAGAATTCTCATGTCTTTCTAAATGACAAATCTGGAATAAAGTACAAGTACAGGAACTAGCACTACGTTAATGGGACTTAAGAAAACAATGCCTTATGTTAAAGAGTAGCTTAATTTAATCATTCCATCTTATGTGGCAGTCAACAAAATTTTATAACTAAATGAGAACATGTACTAATGCTTGATACAATCCTACCAGACCCTTCTTTTCTCTTTGAAACATAGAAATTGGTGCAAGGAATGCATAACTGCATACGCTTAAATTGGATGAAGTTCATTAAAACAGCAATGCCGATAACCTTGCATTGGAAGCTTCCTTAGACTAGAAACTTGTAAGAGAAAACAGATAGGATAACCAAACCAACATGTGAATGTAAGAACACTCATTTGCAATCACAAACAGATTAAAGCAATTTTATGCAGAGAAGATGAATTTAAAATCTAGTAAGCAATCAACCGAATGTCATTCTTGAAAACCGTTGTTATATGCCAAACAACCCCCTTCTCTCTCATGACAAATAAAATTTTCATATTTCGTTAGTTTTGTGAAAATTTAGTAATTAGATAAATACAATAGCCATGCTAAATTAACATAGTTATTTATTGTCAGTTACATGTGATACAAATTTGCACATTTATTCATACACAAAGATATAATATAAATGGAAACAACAATCAAGAAACTATGTTATCTGCCATTATGAGGCTATAGCTTACTAGTGTTACCTTGTTTCCAGCAGTAAGAGCACAATAAAATGAACTACATAATCAACAAACAGATGCCGCAACTCATTACCAAGGAAAAATATGCCAAAATTTGACTCACTTAGGTATTTCAGATAAAGGTGGCCAATTGTGCAGGTCCTAAAGATAAAAGAAACCATGAAGTGCAGAGTGAGGGAGGTGACATTGCAAGGCCTGAACTCTCTTAAAACCCACCACTTTTCTTCTGCCATGTAACTCCTTTTCCTTTGGGATTCCAACGCTAACGTTGAAATTCATAAACATTCCCAGTTTCTGTTACACACACAAGGACACAGTCACACAAAAGCAGTAGTTTCAGTTAATTCATGTCCCAACTAACCCATAGCTTGATGTACGAAATCCATCCCAAAGGCCTCACAAGCAAGATCAGAAATTTAATTCAATGCTTTGGAGTGCTTGAAAGTTTCATGTTGGTTTCGGAAAAGAAAAGATTAAACAGCAAGTAGTTAGAGAGGAGGTTACAATTGCCAATTAAAAAGGATACAAACTTGTGAATCAAATCCAGAGACAATTGCGAAAACCTTTTTGTCAAATTCAATAATTACCAGAATTACACAATCGTAAGATAAACAAAATACAAATGGCTCAAATACAATTTCAATTTCCCAATAATGCTAATGCTAAAACTTTACAGAACTTTTTTCTAAAATTCCAGCTTTCTATAAACAACAATAATTGGAAATTAAGACAAACTGCAGCACATCAGATACCAAAACTGTGACAGGGAGGAGAAAGCAAAGGCGAAGGAACAAAGTTTTGAAGTCTTTAGCAACAGATGTGATGACGAAAGGGAACAAAAAATAAGCTACCATGAAGGACTCCATTACTTTGTTCTCCCTAAGTTTTCTTCCACTCTATCTCATTCAGTGTTCTATTATATACAGTGGACAAGAATTAAATTCAACTCCAATTTCAGAGGTTTACATCATTGTTACCACATCTGCGTAGCCGTGGCCCAGCCAGATTCAGGCTTGCAAGAAACGTCTTTTAAGTCCAATTAGGGATGAGCGCTATGAACTAAGGTTCTTTTTCTCGTGATTCATCAATAGCAGTGTCTTTCAATGAGAAGTCATCGATACTATCATTTTCTGTATCAACCTGAAGCTCTTTAAACATTGTCATCACCTGAATCATGGTTGGCCGCCGGAATGGCCTATCATCTAGGCATTCAAAGGCAATCCTCAGATACTGGAATAATTCAGCCTCACCAGATTTCTCTGTCATCAACTCCAGGTCAAGTATCTCATTGCTTCTCTTCTCCCTCTGAAGCTGCTTTGCCCATCCAACAAGGTTGTTGTCATCACCAAACTCGGAAGGGTCTATTGGCTTCTTGCCTGATATAAGCTCTAGCAGTATGACACCATAACTGTAGACATCTCCTTTTGCTGTGCACCTGAAACTTTGGTAGTACTCGGGGGGCACATAACCTGGAGTTCCTGCAAGGGTGCTCACACTGAGATGAGTGTCAAGGGCATTCACCAGCCTTGCCATGCCAAAATCAGAAACCCTGGCTTCAAAATTCTCATCTAGAAGAACATTACTAGACTTCATGTCCCGGTGTATAATGTGAGGTATGCAGCTATGGTGAAGGAATGCTAGACCTCTTGCAGCCCCTACAGCAATCTTCTTTCTAGCTGTCCAATCAAGCTTTGAGCCCCCGCCTTTATTCCTGTCATGAAGAACAGCCTCCAGACTCCCCCATTTCATGTACTCATACACAAGAAGCCTCTCCTCTCCAATCTTACAGTAACCCATCAACGGAACAAGGTTTCGGTGCTTGATCTTCCCAATAGTTTCCATCTCTGCCATAAACTCCCTATCTCCCTGACCAGTGACATGAATAAGCTTCTTAATTGCAACAACACAGCCATCTCCCAATTGAGCTTTGTAGACCTCACCAAAACCTCCAGAACCAATTAAGCTGTCAGCACTGAAACCATTTGTAGCTTCGAGTAGATGAGCAAAGGTCAATTTCCGCAGAGGTTTTTCAAATGTAGCAACATTGATACTAAGGGGTTCAGGAACGCTGGAAAGTTTCCAGCTGCTACTACCTGAAGTTGGAAGACTTTCAATGTATTTCTCTCTTTGTTCTTCCTTGCGCTGGTATTTCTTCACCCGATAAAGAGCAAAAGTAAGTCCGAGGATACAAGAGAGGAAGAATGTGATGCCAATGATCATCCCAGCTTCCATTGACTGCTTCTTCCCCTGAGTGGAGTAAGCTGCAGAGTGGCTTTGAGAGACACAAGGGGGCAAGGGTACCCCACAAAGGCCGGAATTGTTCTCATATCTGGACGCTGGGAAAGTGGTCAGCTGCCCTCCAGAAGGGATGAGGCCAGTGAGGTTGTTATTAGACACATCAAGGTCACTAAGAAAAGAGAGTGTCCCTAAGGACCCTGGAATGTATCCTTGAAGATAATTGTGTGAGACATCCAGAACTCCAATCAACTTAAGACCTCCAAAGCTGTCAGGAATGTTTCCACTTAGACTGTTATGTCCCAAATTCAGGACTTGCAAGAAGTTCATTGAACCTAAGTCTTGGGGAATGGTTCCAGACAAGGAATTGTAAGCTAGATCAAGATAGATCATACTGCCATTGTTGGGGAATGTATAAACTGTCCTGCCAGAGTAGATTCTGGTTGATGGGCAAGAGTGAACCATAGGAAAACTTTCCAGCCTCCCTTCTCTGATTCCCTCAAATTCAACTAGTCCTCCAGCACCCCTGCAAGCTGTTCCACCCTCATTTCTCACAAATACAAACTGCTTCCCAGAGACCTTTCCAGCAATGACAAGGCCAGCTTGATTGGCAAGCTCAGATGGGATAGCACCATATAAGTCATTGCTGTTTAAATCAAGCCAAATGAGGCTCTCGCACTTGCCAAGCTCTGGTGGGATCTGTCCGGTTAGTGAATTGTTACCCAATTGGAGGATAGCAAGGTTCAGGAGATTCCCAATACCAGCAGGGATATTTCCCGTGAGCTTGTTGCTAGCAAGTGACACCCATATCATGTTAGTGCACTTGCCAATTGACTGTGGAATAGTTCCAGTAATAAAATTGTTGTTGAGGATCAGTGACTCTAAGTTTCCTCCATCTACACAAATGCCTTCTGGTATTTCCCCAGTAAGGTTGTTTGCCCACATAACCATGTCAGAGAGATTTGGTAACTTCCAAATTTCCAAGGGAATTGTGCCAATCAGGTTGTTGAAACTAAGATCAATTGTCCTCAGGCTCTTGCAGTTGGCAAGCTCCGAAGGCACTGTCCCAGACAGATAATTGTCAGCTAGAAGTAGCCTTTCCAGAGCTAATGAGGCTTTGGAGGAGCAGAACTCAGCTGGAACCTTCCCTGTAAAGGAATTAGAACTGAGATCCAGGACTCTTAGTTGAGTACAATTGGTCAGAGAGAGAGGCACAGGACCAGTTATGTTGTTGAATGGTACAAAGAGATATCTCAGGTTTTGGAGAGTACTCACAACTGTAGTGAGGAAATCTCCAGAAAGTTGATTGTTGCCAAGATGGAGAGAACTCAAAGAGGAGCACTTTGCAAAAGTCGAAGGCAACCCACCAGAGAGTTTGTTTACAGAAAGATCAAGCTCCCGGATCCCCCCACATAACTGTCCCAATTCAGATGGTATCTCGCCAGAAAACTGATTATTGGCCAAAGCTAGTAACTTTAAATTCTTCAAACTTCCCAGCAAGACACCCGGAATTTTAGACTGCAACATATTGTGAGAAAGGTCAAGTGTCTCCAGAAGCTGACAGTGTCCTAGGCTCATTGGGAAGTCACTGCCAGAGAGGATGTTGTGAACTAGAAAGAGTGAAGCTAAATTGGGACACATCCCAAAATCAAGGCTGGACAAGTTGCCAGAGAAGTTGTTGTAGGAGAGATCTACATGGTAAAGAGATGCAGGGGAGTCAGCTAGAAAACTAGAGGGGATAGACCCAGATAAGAGATTGTTGGAAAGGTCAATAAAAGAGAGATTTTTGCAAGTCTTGAGGGTGGAGCTGAGTGATCCAGTGAGCTTGTTGTCAGAGAAGTTGAGTGAAACCAAGTTTTGGCAGGAGGAGAGAGAGTAGGAAAGGAGGGAAGAATCAGAAATGCGATTGCGAGAAAGATCGAGGTGCAGAAGAGAAGAAGGGACATGGAGAGTGCCACCAGGGATTGAGTTGCGAGAGAGATTGAGGTAAGAAAGATGATTACAAGAGAGAAGGAAAGAGGGTCCTGGAAGAGGGTCTGAGATGTTGTTGGAAGACAAGTCTAGAGTTTGAAGGCTGGAACAGGAGCTTGTGGTGAGATTGGCAGCTGAGAATGAGTTGCCTTGCAAATATAGGCGTTGTAGAGTGGACACGGCTGTGAGAAATTGAAGGTTTAAGCCACCAATAAGACCTGCATAACTTAGATTCAAGGCTACTACTTGGCCATCAAGAGAGCAAGAGATAACTTTCCATGAGCATGGACTTGAAGAATCATCAAGCCAATCTGCTAAGAATCCCTTGGGATCAGAATCAACTGATTGCTTGAAGGCCATCAACAACCCCACCACATCATTGCTTTGTTGTTTTTGAGCTAATTCTCTGGCGCCTGAACCTGAAGTCATTATTACAAGGTGAAAGAGAAGCAACAACAACCACCCCATGATGCCTTGTCCTGATGATATTGACACCCTCCAATTCCATTCTCTCTTCATTTTGCTCAGCTTTTCATCACCAAACTGATCAGCTGACAATTAAAACAAAAAAAGAGTTTCTGTCTATTATTTAGCATATATTTTTCTTTGGGAGAAGAATCTTTTTGCAAAAGGAGGTGTTTAGTCTCTACGACTCTCTCTTTCTACATTTACAATTAAATGAGAAAGCTGCATCCTTTGACACCTCTCTATGCTCTAGTCTCTTCAAGGACCAATCTTTCTTTACTTCATTTCAGATCCGGGCTAACTAATTAAACTTACTCTTTGCTAGCTGCCTCTTGATGCTTCTTTAATTTCTTATAAGACTCCACAGGAAAGCTGAAATATTTAGAAGAGGGATAATAGTTAGCAAGAGAGGAGAGTGAAAAAATCACAAGCAAAAGCTGGTAATGATGAATTACAAAGCAAAACACAGAAGTGCTTGTATGTAATTACTGACAATAATAATAATTGCAATAAGAACAAAAAGATAAGGAAATGATTTTGAAAGAAAAATAAAGTAGGCAGACGACACTAGTAGCTGTTTTGTTTTGCAAAAAGGTCCAAAATCAGTGTTGGTTTAAGGAAAGAAGGGAGGGAAGGAAGATACCTTGGACTTGTTGGAGTGACAGACTTGAAAGAAGTACGATGTTCAGAAATGTCGGCCGTGACACAAACTTGTCATATCTGGATCCTATAGTAGGACTCCAGAAAATAGATAGATATTATAACACATGAAAAGAAAAGCTCTTTTTTTTTTTTTTTCTCCTTACAGTTGTAGTACTAAAAATTTACTGGCTGGTGGTACTACTTCAGGGGAAGGCAGAACCCAACCAACCCAGTACCCAGATATCAGACCCGCAACTATATATATATATATATTATAGGATTTATTGCTTCACGCTGCACAAATAATATTACACAGGACAGGACCACCACAGGGCCAAAAAGTAGAAAAATGGTTATAGAAGAAGGAGGAGGAGAAGAAGGAAGTGGATGTTGCAGAGGAAGTAAAGTGACATACCAGAACAAGAATAGAATGGAGTACAAGACAAGTTGGTGACTTGGGGGCAAGAGAGAGAGTGAGAGTGAGAGAGAGGAAAAAAGTAAAATTGTGGGAGTGGCGCTCCCAAAATTTCGTTCTCATTTTTCGGGTCCAGTCAAACTTTGGATTTGATTCCCTCTCTTTCTCTCTCTCTCCCCAAACTCTGCCTTTTTGGGAGGGATAGTGTTCCTTGTTGGATGAGTTACTCAGCGTGTACGTAATAGTGTTCCCTGATGGCCATTCATACGGATTTTAACTTCTTCTTTTTTTTAGGTGAGTTTTCTACTTTTCTACAGTTTTAGACGTGAGTAGTTGGGCTTTTCTTTCAAATCTTCAATTTTCAGTTAGACTATATATATATTAACTCGTCCATTTTTTATTGAATTAAACCCTTCCATTAATTGCTTATCCAATCAAATTTGAAGCCTTTTAATAGACATAAGTAAAAATCTAGTTTATAATGAAAAACAAAAAGAAAGAAATCGAATTTGAAGCAAACTTTCGAAAAACTTACTTTGTTTATCAGTTCAAAATTCAAACACTGACTAGGGCCTCGGATGATTATGAGTCATGAGTTATGACACAACAAAGCAATATGACCAAAAGTGTAGGACCAAAAGCAATGAAAATGTGACCCACTGAGAGTCAGTGACCAACAACTTCGAGTGTCCAGCATTTTTTACCCACGTCTACACCTCAATTTTACCCCATACAATATCCATCTCCACAGAATATAAGTATATAATATAACCGTATGTTAAAAGCAAAACTTTGATCAATCCTGGTTTAAGTGATAATATAGTGGTAATGGTATTTTCTATTATATCTCTAAACTTATTAGTTGAACAATTAAAATAGCATGTCATGTTTTACAAGATTAAAAAAAAAAAAAAAAAAGGTTTAGCTTACCTCTAGTATTGTGTATTTAAAACAAAAAGAGATCTCCAATTAAAAAGGTATTGGAGGTAAGCCAAACCCAAAAAGGCGAATCTCAGTTATCATATGTATCAAACATGAACAAGAAAACATATCCTTCAATCTTAGATCATGTAGAATGCTACAAACATGACAAATTATTTTATGATTGTTTTCACAATTTGTTGAGGTAGTGATTGTTATTAGTTTAACATTATTTTTATTTTTAGTTGAGATTACTACCATGGACACTGATTTATTGTACAAAGAATCATAGTCCGTTAGTGGTAAAAAAAAAGAAAAAGAAGAAAATAATGAAATTTGTTGTGAGATGAATGTAGATGATGATATGGAAAGAATAATTAAAGGAGAGAAAGGAGGGGAAAGTCGATCTCCTAAGTCCAAGAGCAAGAAAAAAGCAAACACTTTTTTTACAATGTGGGATAAAAATGGATTGTATTGGGAGGAGCAATATTTGTCTTGAGGTGGTAGGGAAAAGCGGTGGGTAAGCTTAACATATTTAAATAATAGTGGGCATAGCATACGTGGAGTGTGGCATACAAATAAATAAATATTGAATATTAGGAGGATGGCATTAGGGCGCGGGGCGCGGGACTTGAGGCTCTGTAGACTTTTCGTAGTAGAGTTGTGTGAGAAATGTGATTGAATGACAAAAATGATAAATAATAATGATAATGTGGGGTTGGGGTTGGGGTTTGCATTTTTGTCAGTATGCTTTACACACGAGCGCATCCTATTCTCATATCTCAAGATAATATATGTCTCTCACACACACACCTTCCTTTTCATTCGCATTTTGTCCCCTTTACTTTTAAATACAAAAATAAATACAAAATCCTTTTCCTACTTCCTACAGGCTACAACAAACATATGTACTCACTCTATTCTTTTTTAGTATTCTACTATTCCTGTTACCATTGTCCACTTTATCGTTTTGCATTAATTAATTATAATTGGTATTAATTTTTTTTTTTTTTTTTTTAAAAGCTAATAACTCACCAAGTTTAGCTAGAAAACAGCGGAATCCTCGCAAAGAAACCGGGCTGATTTCTCAACCGTTCCTTTTATTTATTTTATTTATTTGTTGAAAATTATTTTGTTGTTGATGAATTTAAGTGTTAGCCACTCTTTGCCTAGCTGTCCCCACCTTACACTTACACATACAAATATTTTGATTTTTAAAATTACTACTGGCACTAGACACACATTATCAGTAAAAGTCTTCTTCTACCCATCAGATGGGACCCATTTCTTTTTGGCGCACGAGCGTCCGCAATCTATTCTTTTCTTTGTGCGATTGAAATCAAAAATGAAAATTATTTCATTGTTTAGTTTATTTTTGTTATTATTTATAAGTTTATTGTATTTTTGGGTCTTATTTATGGGTCTTACTATACTATTTCAACTAATTTTTACCTTTATTTACAGTACCTTCAGTAATAATTTTTCAATTTCAACAAAATAAACAGTATTTAAACACATCATTTCTTACCGATTCTATCTTATTTCTTTCTATTCTCTTCTTCTTCTTCTTCTTCTTTCCCCCTAATCATAAATTTATATATATATATGTGTGTGTGTGGGGGGCGAAAAGCCCAACCTAACGTATTGGGCCCAAGACCCTATTTGAAGACCACTGTTTGTCCGAAGAGATGAAAACACTCGAGAAGAAGCCCATGTAAAAGAAGCATGTCTGGAGAGGAGCATGATCATAATCTGAGGAGACATCCAGTTTTCCGAGGAGGCCATTATCCTCGGATCCGAAGAAGCTTGGTCCGACAGGCGTCTGGGAAGCCTAAATGATCCTCCTGACAGGTGTAATGATAGAGATGAACCTCAGGCACGCATGAAGATAGCAGGAACGGAGAAATATCTAGAAGACAAGCTTCAACCACCACATTAAATGCACTGCACCTACTTTCCTGGCCGCATTAATGTGGAGAAGACCCCTGAACAGTGCACTCTCAGCTACCGCCACTCACACAAGGCTAAAAAGGATACATGATGGGACATGCACTCAAGTGGGCGTCTAGATGATGAACAAGTGGACGATGAAGATGAAGGGAATGGGTACTATATAAGAGAGAGAGGCCTCTGATAGAGGGGGATCGGAAAAAAGAAAGTTAGAAAGGAGAAAACTCCATTACTGTAACTCTAAGAATTGTAACCTACGTTCATTCAATACAAATTCCTCTTCGGACGTCTATGTTTGTATTCGTCCGAGCACGATTGAATGCTAATTTATTCACAAGCACTGCAGCCCAATACTGTTTAATTCATTACTAGCCTAGCTCTTTCACCCACTCTCTACAAATTTATTGTCTTGGGTTCATTGGGCTCACAATCCATACCTTTTGGGCTTGGGCTACGAAAATTGACCCTACAATATATAGTCCGGAATTATTATTTTTCATTCTAATATAGTTGACTCTGCATTGCCTCATGATATATTGTATTTATCTTTTTCTTAATAAAATTACAATATACTTTTATATATATATATATATATATATATATATTAACTATAACTTGAGAAGTGTGTAATATAGAATTTCACCATGTGAATAATATTTTGTATATTCTTTTATACAATTCATTATTATTTTATACAAAATATCAAGGTTGACAAAATCGATATTTTACAGAGGATTGGATCGTGAATTGTAAGATCCTACATATTTTCAGATTTAAAGCAAAAAACGCATTGATAATAACTTTGTATGTTGAATAATCACGTAAATTATAAATTTATCCATAAAAAAAACTAAGATTTTCATCATATGAAATAATTTGCATGTAATACATCGGTAAGTTTATACTAACAAAACAAATATATTTAAGTTTTGACCCAATGTATCTAAAAAGTTCAATAAATTTTTAATTAGCAACTAAATACCAAAATATTTATCAAAACATATGGAAAATATTTTCCAAGTTCTAAGTTCCAAGTTTGAAATCCAAAATAAGCTAGTAAATGGAAACTAGCTAACTACAACATGAAATCCAAAAGCAAGATGAATATTAAGGTGAAGTGAACATTTAATTATTCATATTCTAAGGTTCTTATAACCACCGTCCTAAATTCTTAATCATTATCATACATTTCATCATCTATGTAGACATTATATATTTGTATACTAGAGCTGCAAAAGACATCAAAATACAATTTCACACTCAACTATTCAAGTTATACCACTCAGCAACAATTAAAAAGCATGCTCAAAAAAATCAATTAATCAATATACAAATACAAGCATAGCTGATAAAATTATACATAAAAAAATATTTTAGTAATATTAGAACACAAATTAGTATATTGATCAAACAAATTTAACAACATTATAGCTTAAAAGGTAACAAAGCCAACATCAAATTCTTCATTTAGAAATGACGAAGCATTTCTTTATTTTAATTACAAGTGAGCTAGAAACTAGAAAACATTTGCTTAGGTTAACATAATTTTAAAAAAATAAAATAAAAGTCATACCATCACAACATAAAAAAATAAAAACACTCAAAGTTTCATCAAAACCAAAATATTATCCCATAAAAAAAAATCAAAAATTTATGTTTTTGGTAGGATCGGTAGGATCTCATATGATCCTATGTACAATTCTACCATTTTTACAATCTTAGTGTGATTCTAAACGTTTTGGTGAGAAGAGATCGTAAAATCGTGCGATTCTACGATCTAAATTACGATTTTGACAACCATGCAAAATATTAAAAATAGTCATCTAATTTATCTCTAAATAGAAAAATAAATCCATTTAATTTGTTATTTTATAAAGGCATCTCTGTTCTAGTTTTTTTTTTTTTTTTTTTTTTTGGTTCAGAATAATGACACAAGTGTAAGGCTTTTGTTGAAATATTTATGTTTAATATGTACGGATAAAGTTCTTTTAATAGTTTTACTAAATATATATATATATATATTTTAAAAGATAACATTTTCCACCTTATTTTATGCCACAATTTTTATTTTTGTTATAATAAATAACCTAAACTTTCTTTTATAAAAAAGGGGACAAAATGCTTTAACTTCTGATCGAGCAAAAATTAGTTAGGTGGGAGGAGGCAATTAGGTGCATCAAGTAATGTTATTAATATGCATATGCCTTGCCGAAATATTTGACGGGGTAGCACACTAAACGTGTTCTATTATTCTACTAGTTTTTTAGGTGAGTTTGGTCTTTGGTTAGCTTTGAATAGACGTCTTGCTCTGTTTCCTCCACACTGGACTGCACTGCACAAGCACGGCACTTTGTCACTTTCGCTTTCACCCCTTTGGTTGTCGCAAATTGCAAACAGTATTTCACTCACGTGTCTTTTAATTTCTGGCTACTTTCAACTCTCAAAGTTATATTAATCCATGGTAAATAAATATAGAGAGGGAGGAGGTAGGGGTTGGAACCACTTACTTGAAACATTATTGTAATGAGCTCATCACTATTGAGCTATCACTTGAACACAATTCTGTTATATGTAGATGGGTTGAGGATTAATTTATTACTTTTAAAATTATAGCATTTAACTTGCTATACTTCTAAACTATAGGGTTCAAAAATTATTACTCTACAAGATTATAAATACCACTATTTTTCCATGAAGGAAAAAAAAATTAATAGCATTATAAATTTTCTTCCATCCAATATCAAAATAAGATTAGCCTAAAAAAAATCAAAATAAGATTTTGCATGTAGCATACCAAAAAAATTAAAATAGAGATTATGCTAACTCGTGTGCAAGTTGGCATGCTAATTTTAGGAATATCGTGAAATTGTTGTAACATTTTGTTGTATCTCTAGCATTACTCTTATTTTTGTTGAATCTAAATTCTTGAATTTTCAAGTCAAGGTGTTCAATTTTTTTTTAGAAGAGACAAAACAAATTAATTTAAAAATAATTAAGTATATACATTTTTTTGCGAGCATAATTTTTTTTTTTTGGGAAGTTAGGGTATTCATATATATATCAACACCCTCACTTATATGTAGAGTTGCCACCAGGGGCCTACTAAAAGAGAATGAACGTACCAAAGAGAGCAAACTAGAGTAAGGTGTGCCGCCAACCCGCCAAAATTGACTCAATCCAACTAACCTGCCGAGTTGGGTTGGGTTATGAAATTTATTTTTACAGTGTGTTGGGTTGGGTTGGGTTCGGATTATAAGTTCACAAATCCGCCTAACCCGACTTGACCCACCTATATTTAATATATATTTAAATTTATAATGTATTATACAATTTTGTTATTTACTTTTTTGCCCATCTTCCTAAATAAAACACAAACTCTAAGTTCTCTACAATTCACTATCTTTCTTATCTCATGTTACACACACACACTCTCTCTCCCTCTCTCTCTCTCAGCAGCCACTCCCACTTCTACTCTGAGCGCTAAATAAAATCCAAACCCTAATTTCTCCTCATATAATTTGTCTTTGTTTGATGTTATGCTATGGATTATTTGGATATAAATTTGTTCTTATATGTGGTGGTATTATTCTAATACTCAATTTTATAATAATAATAGCAATTAAAAAAAAAAATTGTCCAACTCATGGGTCCAACTCGATCCACGTGGGTTGGGTTGGATCCCTGTGATGAGTTGGGTTGGATTAAATTTTTTTTAACCCACCATGGTAAGTTGGGTTGAAAAAACCACTCAACTCGACCCATGCACACCCCTAAACTAAAATACCAAAAAACCATAGATCTAATTTGGTCGGACATGGAGAAATGGTCATCAACCCTAGTTTGAAGAGAGGAGCCAAATTCCCCAATAGTTTGGTGTGGCCACCCAATGGGACTCTCTTCAAACTCCAATCTACAAATTGAATTTTGGGCAAATTACAACTTATCCACCTGTGGTTTGGTTGAAATTTAAGTTACCTATTTGTGGTTTGAAATTTGACACTTTATCCACATGAAATTAGCTTAGTTAGAGTTTTGTAACCCAACTTTGTTAAAAACATTGCTAAATATGTAATTTTGCTTCACTTTGTCTCTCTCCTCCAAAAACACAGAAAACATAAAAATTCAAGATCAAATAAGATAAAAAAGAATTCAGCAGAACACTTACACATCATGAGATTTTAAACTACAGGTAGGTAACTTAAATTTCAGTTAAACCATATGTTGGTAAGTTATAATTTGCCCTTGGCTTTTTTAGTACTTCAGTTTGCTCTTTCTTCGGTATGCTTTCTTCCTTTCCGATTGAATCGGGTGTCTGTGGGTCCATCTATTTTATTTTGTTTTGTTTTTAATAATAAATATAACGTTTAAGAGGAATGTTGATTTATGAGTGAGAGGATTTTGATATTTGAAGAGTGATGACATGACAAATGTGTTATGGAGGGTGTAAAAAAATGAGGTTTTACACCACTGTTATTGAATTTATTCTCAAATAGTATATAGGCAATTTGAAAACAAAATTTTGATGTTAATATATAGGTAAAAACTATCTCACCGACCATGTATTAGCTCTATTTTGTAATAATGGAAGGAAAATAATGTTATTGTGGATAAGACAAATCATAGGGGCCACATCTTGGAAACCAAGTTCCACGGCTCGATCTTTTTTCTTCCCTAATCTACCAACCCATGTATGACTTAGAGATTTTTTCTTTTCCCCACCTTGATTGCGCTTCTTTGCTTTGACATTTCAAGCGATCCAAACTATTATTGAGTGATAACAATAGCTATGAAAACTCTAGTCTCTAATAAATATCCATCCGTGTGTCTGTGTCATGTCATATATAGTGTCCAACCCAGATCTTGCACAAAAAAAGGGAGAGAAACAGAGAACACTAATATCTAAACTGCAAGTTGGTCCCCTAGAATTTACAACATTTATCTATCCCTCTTTTTAATTTTATAAATTTAATACCTTATTTTTGCAAACGTTTTATTCATTAACATAAAAAAAAAAATTTGAATTATTAAAACGAAATTCTTATTCACTCACAATAGAACGACCATTGTTAGTTTCAAAATTTTGATTTTTAATAATATCCAAAATATTAAAATGATTCACATATAGGCCGGTAAAAAATTCCTGACATAATATCATGAAGCCCTAAACTCAGTGCTAAAAGTCGACCAAAGACTTAAACTCAAGCTCCAAAAATTAAATCTAAACCTGCTAACCACAACCAAAGTGGGCCGACTTCCTTAGTGGTGTATGAAATTGTCTTTAGCGAGAAATACTAAATGGGCTTCACCACCGGGTTGTTGGTCTAGTGGTCACAGGCTCACTTTTAGGGATTTGGGAGGTGGAGGTCTTAGTTCGAATCTCGCAATGGAAAGCATTTGTAAAATAACTTCATACTTTCAACACATACTTACTAGCATATTCGATGGGGTTGAGTGCACAGTTATGGCTCATCCGGATCCCTTACTCTCGCAAGCTTGGGTCTAGTGGGTAGGGTGTCACTATATTCACACCCCGGTAGAAGACGCTAACTTAAATTGCCCCCTACCCATTTTTTGTTATCAAAAAAAAAAAAAATAAAGGGCTTCACATGGTGTTAAGACTTAAGACTTAAAAATCCTCTTTTTTTTTTTTTTTTTTTTTTTTTCAAAACCAACCAAAGAACAAATCTAGAATTCAAATTCATAGAATAAAAAGATTGCATCAATGTACAAAATTTTTACTTTTGTAAAGTTAGAAAGAGATGGTTATAACTTTTAACTTATAACTGGTCGCAAATCCACTCGAAGCGTGGGAATAGATAATCATTTTGTAATTGTAATAAATGTATAATTTGTTTTCTAAAATTTGTTGTGTGTGGGGGGGGTCAAGGACCGAGGGGTCCAATCCGAGGGTAGATTTTCCCAATCCAAGCAAGGAAAGGTAGGCCAACTCCAAGGACCGCGCCTACCCGAGGAGAGCAAGAGAGCCAAAGGACAACTGGCATCCCTGAAAAGCCTAAGGATAAGGGAAGGGATGGCAGCGGGAGGGTACAAGACCTGCAAGGGTGGTGGGAGGAAGTTTCTTGAAGAAGACACCTCCCACATTCGCATTCAATGCTCTGCATCAACCTAACTAGCTGCATTAATGAAGAAATGACCCATGAACAACAACTTCACAGCTAACAACTCTCTCTACCACCTCTAGAAGAGTCTTGATGGGAAAAATATCCTAAGGGATCCCCATGGAGGGCTGGGATGCAAGGGGAGGGGCTATATAAGGAAAGGAACCCCTTAGAAAAAGGGGATGAACGTTTTTCAAGAAAAAAGGAACAAGTGAAAGAACAAGGAACTGCCATGTTAAGCAATATTATCCTAATTTATCAATACAAGATCTATCCTTGGATTCGCCCGAGAAGGCTTTCCATCCCTGAGTTGTTGGTCCATCTACTCCTATTTGTCATTTAGGTTCTATTAGTTTTAGACTTGGGTTGATTTAAGTGTTGCACTTGACTTAGAATCCCGCTTTATTAAAAATTCATTATTAGGGCTTGGTTTGAAGATTCGGGCATCACAATTCTAAGTAGGCTTGGGCTTTTACTCTTTTAGTTCTTACATGTTGAAAATAATTTTGTTCTCCCTAAAAATTAAACAATTTCTAAAATTATTTTTCATCTTTCTATCCCGACCAATATATCATTCTATTATTTTTGGTGTGTTTGATTGATACTATTCCTGTATAAGGTCCATATTCTTCGAGATTACCATGATAATCAAACTCATAACAAACTTATATCAAATGTGTATATTTTATTTTCTAAATTTTATTGTAGATAATTTGTTCTTCCTAAAAATTAAATATTTTCAAAAAGTAATTTCCATCACTCTATTTTTATAAATATATAATTTTTAAAGTTTTTTTTTATTGACATTATTATTCTTTTTTGAAATGGTTCATGTGGGGACAATTTTTTCTTCAAAGGCCAAGGGCTAGACCATGGTTGGAACCTTAGGCAATTTTTGTTGTCCCACATAGGAAAGAAAGCCTCCCTCTTTGCACCTTATAAGGCATGAACCAATGGTTGAAGAGTACCACCTTAGGTACTCTTCAACCATTGGTTCATGCCTTATAAGGTGCAAAGAGGGAGGCTTTCTTTCCTATGTGGGACAACAAAAATTGCCTAAGGTTCCAAGACCATGGTCTAGCCCTTGGCCTTTGAAGCAAAAATTGTCCCCACAGTTCATATTCTTTTAACTATTGTTATTATGCGTTATATTTTTTGAATTTCTTTTGGTACAACTAAAATTTTTAAGTTTTATAGTTATTATTCAAATTCTCATTCTCTTTAGGAGATTATTATAATAAGTTAATAACCAAAACTTATCTTATAATTACAATTGATATTACTCAAATAATTGATGGTACTCTCAACCAAAACTTGTCTTTTTCCATTCTTAAGTACACCTAATTGGACTGAATGGACCCAATTAGACCGAATTGGACAGATATGGACCAAATGGGCTGAATAGACCGAAATGGACTGAATTCAACTGGAATGGACTGAAGTGGACCAAAGTAGAATGAATGGACCGAATTGGACTGAAATGGACCGAAATAGACCGGATGGACTGAAGTGGACCGAACAGAACTAATTTGATATGTTTCCTATTTTTTTTTCTTTACAACTAAGTTTTTTAAGTTTCAAATATATTATTCAAATTTCTCACTCTCTTAAAGAAGATTATCATGATAATTAAAACTCATTACAAAATTACACTTGATATTACTTAAATAATTGATAGGCACATTCAAATACATTGCCAAGATTATGTTGTGATATATATTCAAATTATCACTTCCAAAATGACTAAGTATTAACTCAAACAAAAACTAAACCAAAGCTAAGAGAGAGAGAGAGAGAGAGAGAGAGAGAGAAGTTATGATAGGAAACTCAAAAAACACAAAACCAAAAAGTATTAACCCAAAATAGAGTTATAAGAAACACAATGATTCGTCGACCTAAAGTGGGGTTGCAAGAAAGAATGAAAAACAAAACAATATTAATCAAGATTTAAGAACTTAAAAGAAGAAGCATAAAAATATCATTTCCCTTGTAATATTTATTGACATAATTTTGTATATAAGCTATGTTAGAAATTTGACAAATTTTCTCAATATCCAAACTTTCTCTCCCTAATATCAAAAGCATAGAAAACATATATAAAAAATATATAAGCCAAGGGAAAAAAATAAACTACTTTTTGGACCTAAAATACAAGAAATCCATATTTTTGGAGAAAAAAATGTTACATTTAATACGTTCAACATTTTCTAAAACTATTTCATCTTTTTATCTCTACCAATGTATTGTACTATTATTTTGAGAGTGTTTAATTGATATTATTCCCTTTATAAGGTGGTACATATTCTTCAAGATTATTTTATATTTTTTACATTTCAAATAAATTATTCAAATTCCTCGTTCTCTTAAAGGAAATTATCATGATAATAAAAAATCATAACAAAATTGCACTTAATATTACACAAATATAGACACACTCAAATGTATAATTAATGTTGTGTTTTGATATAAATTCAATTATCACTTCCAAAATAACTAAGTGTGCGTTTGGCAACACTTATTTTTGTTAACTTATTTTACTATTCAGCTTATTTTTGCTATTATTCATAGGCTCCATTGCACTTTTTGGTACTATTCATGGGTCCCACTGTACTATTCACGGGTCCCACTATACTATTTTAGCTAACTTTTACCTTTATCTACAGTACTTTCAGCAAAAAGTTTTCAATTTCAGCAAAATAAGCGGATCCTAAACAGACCCTAAATATTAACTCAAACAAAATCAAACCAAAGCTATAATAGAGAGAGAGAGAGAGAGAGAGAGAGAGAGATTAATTGTGATGGGAAACTCAAAAATACAACACCAATATGTATTAACCTAAAATAGAGTTTTAAAAAGTACAATGATTCATCAATCTAAAGTAGAGTTGCAAGGAAGAATATAAAATCAAGAGAGGGAGAATAATTACTTTTTCAAGAGAGAATATGAGAGAGAATGACAAATTTATAGAAAATAAGATGAGAAGAAAAAGAGTAAAAATAAAAGATATATTAATAAACACTAAATTATTCAAGTCATGCTATGTAATAGAATACCATTATATTTCTTATATATTATCTTTATAATCTAATAAAATAACATCTATGAAATCAAAGAAAAGAAAAAAGATAACAACTTAAAAATACAAAACTAAATCACATCAACCTAAAGTAGAGATGCAAGAAAAATAATAAAATCCACAAAAAATGAAAAAAAAAAACAAAAAAGGAGAGAGAGAGGGAGAGAGAAATAACCTTTTGTGTGTGGGAAAACTACGCATATAATGAGAGAGTGAATTGCAAATTTATAGTAAGAGGATAGGAATAAGAAAAGAAAAAAATAAAAGGAAGATAAAAGGATAGAGGAAGAGTGATATTAAGGGTCAGTTTGGTTGGAGGAGTGGAAAATGGTGAAGATAGAAAACGGGGAGGGAATATAAAAGTGGGAGGATATAAGAGATATAATTTTCTCTCATTTGTGTTTGGTTGGGAGGATGGAAAAGTGGAGAGATAGAAAACTTATCTATTTGGTTTAGAAGAAAAATGAGAGGATGGAAAATAAAGTTGACATAAATTTACAATTATGTCCCCATTAAATATAACAAAAAAATAAAACATTTTTTTATTAAAAAAATTGTGTAAAGACACTTCAAATATATATATATATATATATATATTTTTAAATAGCACAAGCCAAAGAAAGATGAGCAAAAAAAAAAAAAAAAAAAAAAAACTACTAAGAAGTACAAGCCAGGAAAAAAAACAAAGAAGTAGAAAAAAAGAATAAAGGAACAAAAAATAAAAAGCAAAACAAAAAAACGGAAATGCAACTGGACGAAACAAAAATCAAAGAAAAAAAAAAGAGCAATTGGACAAAGTCCATGTGCAAGTGCACACGGGCATTTTCGTCATTTTCTCCCATTAAGCTTCCCCCCCTAGTTTCTCCCCATTTTGGGAAGAAAACATTTTGGTGGGTTCGGGGAGAAAACACCCGAGCTCCACCATCTTTTTTTTTTTTCCCTTTCTCCCTCTCAACCAAACACCCACTAAAAAAGTTTTCTTTCCTCAATTTTCCATCATTCCTAAAATCTCTCCAAACAAATAAAGATACATAGTAGTGGAGATACAAAAAGATCAAAGGGAGAGGAAATGTTAGAGAATGTATAAAAATAAGTTGGAAAATTAATGATGGGAAATTAAAGTTAAGAGATTAACAAATTAGTGGGTGTTTGGTTGTTAATCTCTTAACTTTTACTTCAATTGTTAAATTAGTCATTAAAGTTTAATTTTTGTAATTTAGGTTGCGTTTGGGATAGCTTATAATGGGCAGCTTCTTTTACTATTTAGCTTATTTTTGTTACTATTCATGGGTTACATCACACTTTTTGGTATTATTCATGAGTTCCATTGTATTATTTTAGCTAACTTTTAGCTTTATCTACAGTACTTTTAGGAAAAAAGTTTTTAGTTTCAGCTAAATAAACTGTTCTTGAATGGACTCACAGTCTTCCCATCTCATAAAAATGAGTTAAGTTTAAGACTGTCCATGGGTGGGGTCGGATTGGGTTTTGAGTTGACCCGCACTCGACCTGATTGGATCGGGTGAACAAAAAATGGACTTGAGACCAACCAACTTTCAAGTTGGACTCGGTGACTCGGGTCGTCCGTTGAGCGGGTCGAAACTATCGTGTAATTTGGGTCTGAAGCATAATAAGAAGGAGAAAGAGAAATCCTAGACTTAAAGAACAGAAAAATCAATACCGACCATGAGAAATCCAAACCAACCCAAACACATGAGAAAAGAACACAAATAAATCAAAACCCAAAACACAAACCTAAACAACAGACGAACCACAATCCAAACCTACAAAAATCAAATAGCACAAATAAGTCCACAAACCCTAGATTTATGAGACGAAAAGAGAGAGCACTAAACCGGCACCACCACTTCATCTCCCACCATCACCACATCCATCATAAGATCAGTACGAAATTAAAAAAAAAAATACTGACCCACCATTAAATGCATAAGATCAAAGCCTTAGATGGCAAATCAGAGGAGGCTTTAAGAGAGAGGGGTTTGGGTGAGAGAGAGACTACAAGCCAATGACGGCGAGTGCAATGAGGATGGTGAGCTAATGATGGCGGCGGTAAGAAGGGGGCTAGGGTTAGAGAGAGAGAGAGAGAGGATCGTGAAACTGAGAGTCTGAAATAGTAAAAAGTTTGAAACTATTTTGGTTTGATATTGAGGAGTTCTGAATTGATTCAGGAATTGCGTGTATGTTGAGTTAGTGTGTAAGTCTTAATTAGTCAGAACTTAGACAATAGTGAACAAAATATTGTCTTATCACTTCACAGATGAAATTTTTTTTTAAAAAAAATCTTCAACCTTTGGTCGGGTTGGGTTATACGGATTTTTCAATCCCTTAACCCGCTACCTAAACCGAATATTTGGTTTTTGTTAGAGAAGGACTCGAATCTTACTGACCATGGGCTTCGGGTCCACCCGTTGGGCTTTGGTCGGTCGAATCCGGTCGGTTTGTTCAGGTTTATGAACCATTGGACAGCCCTAGTTAAGTTGGTCATTTCCTTCAAATCTATTAACAAGCGGGGTTGTTAATAGATCTGGACAAAATATTAAATTAACACATTTTAACCAAAAAAAAAAAAAAGGACAAAAATTAAAATTTCAGAATTAATTCAACAATTGAAGGAAAAGTCCAGCTGATTGATGATTAAAAAAAAAAAAAAAAAACAACAACAACAACATATGATAACAAGTTAATAAATCATTCATCTCAAGGAAGGATAGCTTAAGGAATTCACTTTCATGTGAAAGACTATTACACAAGATAATAAATGGACACGTTTGGAGTTTACCTATAAAAAAGAAGAAGAATATGCGTGCGTTTGGAAACAATTTATTTCTATAGTATTTATATATATATATATATATATAATTTTTTCGTAACTTTTATATTAAATATGTGATAAAAAGCTAAAAATTAAATTATTTGTAAAAATATTGAGATATAAAGCAAAAAGTAAAAAACAGAAAAAAGCTTTTTCCAAATACAGTTTTTTGGAGGAGGATGAAAAAGGGGAGGGGAAAATAGGGGGAAGATGTTTTTTTGGATTGCTTGGTTGAGAGGAGAAAAATGGGAATGCCTAGGTGTTTTCTCTCCAATTCCACCAAAAACTAATCCCCCAATTCAGGGGATATGGAGAGAAAATAGGAGAATGATTTAAGGCAAAGAGGTAGGTAGGAAATGACTCATCTACCCCTTTATACACACCGTTGTACACATTGGTTTTGTTTGTTTGTCCTTTTTTTTAATATCAAACGTGCAGGTTTTTTGTTTTTGTTCTATTTTTTTTCCCTATAGGTGCTATGTATGTTGACGTTATTTTTTTTGTTTTGTTTTGTTATAGCTTTTCTTTTACCATATGTTTTATTAGTTGTGTTAGTTTAGAATAATTAAAAAATTTTGTTTTCTATGTAATATGGCTATAAAATTAAATTTATATGAACTACATTTTTTATTTTCTTATTTTTATTCTCAACTAAATAAAGAATTTTAAATTCTTCTACTTTTCTATCTCCAATCAAACACGCATAAAAGAAAAACTTTTTTTTTTTTTATCTCTAACCATTTTCTATCTTCCAACTTATTCATCCACCATCTAAACTCCTAAATCTAAGGATAAGATTTGAGTGATAGTCCAACCTTTTCATCCCCTCTTGTCTAGGCATTCCCAATATCAACATCCACCTAAAAAAAAACACACACACAAAATTGGTTATAGCTAAAATTTATCCGAAAAAAAAATAAAAAAAAAATTAAATTCTAGGGTCATGAAAGTCAAGATGAGAAAATAAATAAAAGAAGCCATGGAAGTGGACGTGATGAGTCATGACCACTCAAACATTAATCAGGAGAAAGGATTGAGGATAGGAAGAAGCCTGGAACTGGAATCTCAGACACTGCAAATTTCAGGCTACTTTTTTGCAACCAAATTTACGAGGATGGATATTCCGCAAGTAAATAACACCGACCTTAGCTAGCAGCTAGCTCTATATATATGAATTGAGTTTTTGATGAAGGGTTATGTTAACGGGTTAACAACAAATTTTTTACTTTCTTTTTTCAGTTTTTTGGTTTTTTTTTTTCAGCTTTATGTTTTGTTTATGTCCTACTCTTATATAGAAAAAAAATAAAATAACAGGTGGGACTATGATTTTCTTTTATTTATCTCATTTTTTTAATAAATTGGACCAACCTCCGGTGGGCTGTTTGTCAACATGGATAAGTTTATTACCACAATTACTTTTATAATTTTGCCATAATTTTGTTACGTTGCGATTCGTGAGCGGTGGAATCGTGGATCCAGAAGGAATCACCATTTCAACCATATTTCAGACTCGGTCAGAGGTCACAGATACCAATAAGATAGTGTAATATTTTGATCTATATATACATATATATATTCCAATCCATATCATCTTTTTCCTCTTTCTACATTCTGCACACCTACCTGCAGACCCTTCAATTTCCATATTAACCAAAGCCTCTCCATCCAAATAACAAGCTTTGTTTCTCCTTCTCATCTGGGTAAGCTTCATTATTTCTCTTTCTTGTGTGTTTTTGTATACTATACGTTCTTTTTTACATATCTATTTGCATTCTCGTCAGTTAGTGTTTTTTCGCGGGTCCTCTTAATTAAACACACACCAATATCATACTGAGGAGTAGGGTGTGGGGGTTACAATCTTGTCCGCTCTTATTAAATTATCTGTTATCTCTAATGGATTAGAGATGTTAGTAGTTGGCTTTTTTCTTAATTTGTCCCCTCATTACTTTACTTTAAAGTTAAACGACCTTCTAAACAATACATATTGTTTTTACCAACTCCTCTAATTTTATATGCAATAATAACTTATATCTCCAACTATTTCAACGTCATATATATATGCTGTATTTGTCCATGTTTTAGCCCCAACCAGTCATCCGGGGTTCAAAGAAGTTATTTTTAATCTTCTGCAGTTCCTCTCATTTTACGAAGATATGGTTTGGCTTAACTAAGATAGCACTTTGACTTAGAATTGAATGAAGTACCCACTTAGAACTCTAGCTAGAACATACTAATGGGTGTGGCGTACGCTTCTCACACACTCTCTCTGTTCAATCCATATTCCTAATATAATTTATGAGTCCATGTTTATTACTATTACTATTTTTAAGAGAATGATTCTAACATCTATATGCATGAATTTGAATTCCATCTGAAAAGCTAACCAATTGTTAGTTAACTGCCAATGGCCTGAGCAAATGTAGATGGTGCTAGCAAAAAAGAAGATTTTAAAAATAGCAAATTTTGTAATATTTGGGGCAATGTCTTCTTGTAATTGAACTTTATGCAATATCTAGTAATTAGAAAACATTGTTTGGTGCTGAAATGCAGAAAGTAACTCTTGTTATAGCACCTACATATATTGCCAAAAGAAAGCATGGATATTATATATAAAGACCATCCGTGCTAGATACTGTAGCCCCATTCATCTTAATTTAGAGTAGAGATTTAAGCTTTCAAGTTTATTAACCCTGATGATGATTGATAGTCAATCAATTTCGTTTTCACTCAAATTATGTTTCAAACTTAGACTGCCACATTTTTAAGAATTTGAAGCAAGAAGTCCATATAGAGTTTTGTCCTTTATGCACTCGATATGTGATCTAAGATAGGAAAATAAGTATAAACTGCAGGTCACCATCCATTGAAGTGTCTTGGATAAAATTTTCTGCCATCATTTTTAATTTTTTTAATTCTTCCTTATGATCACATACACTGGATTGGAAATAGTAGTGTTTTGGCGTAACTCTTGATTCATATTTTAATGAAGTTTGGAAATTCTTATGTCCAGTCAATCTTTGTGAAAACTTTATTATGTCCACAGATTTCAGTGGCAAATTTAACCTCTAGTTAGGTACAATATTGATCTAAAGAGCTACTTAGTTTATTGCAACTCCTATGCAAGTTAGTTGAGTCCCCTAGATAAGGCTTGATTATGTTCTCATGTACTTGAGTACTGGGATTTTATGTCCTTTCTGATAGTACTCATAAAAATTTGGGCATAGTTGACTCCCTTTCCTACAAAATTATGGGAGCAGGAGCAATCACGTTATTTATCTGTTTATTTTTTGGGTGCTTTAATGACGTCCAGCATAATGATTGCAATTGTTTTAATTTGGATAAATTCAAAAATTGGACTAAGCCATCCATTTTTGTTTATTTTCCTGGAGTTTTTAAGCTAGTTTATCATCTTGCTTATGTTGGAATATTATACATTTACATCTTCAATAAAGCCATTCATATGCGCTATATGTTGTTGTTTAGGCACATATGTTGATGCATATGGGATCAGCATCCACATATTTGCATTTCTTTATTGTTTCTTTTTACTGAATACATGCTTTGGTAGCCAGAGGCATGGAGTATACATGCTGTTGCATTTTAGTAAATATTTAGACAGCTGTGAATGCAGAAAGAATATGGCTGCCTTAGCAACTGCAGAAGCTTGTGATACAAATGCAGCGCTACTGGCAAGTGGTGATTTGCGTGTTCTTCAACCTAATTTCCAGATATATGGCCAGTGTCGTGCATTCTCAGGCTCAATTGTCACTCTTAAGGTTTTTGAGGACAATGTATTGGTTAGGGAGCTTCTCGAAATCAGAGGTGAAGGTAGAGTTTTGGTTATAGATGGCGGAGGGAGCATGAGATGTGCTTTGGTTGGAGGGAATTTGGGACAATTGGCTCAAAATATGGGGTGGGCTGGTATTGTACTAAATGGCTGCATTAGAGATGTTGATGAAATCAATGCATGTGATATTGGGGTGAGAGCTTTGGCATCTAATCCCTTGAAATCGAACAAAAAAGGCATTGGTGAAAAGCATGTCCCTGTATACATTGCAGGAACCTGGATTCGTGATGGGGAATGGTTGTATGCAGATAGTGATGGAATCCTTGTCTCAAAATCTGAGCTGTCCATCTGAACCATCATTCAAGGAGTTGCATGTCAAATTACGACATGAATAAGAGGACTGAGTCATGAAGTAGTCAGTTGTGTTTTTCTAAATTTATTGGTTGTCTCTGGGACTGAGTTCTTAAGTGTATTTATTTTTGGATGAATAAACATTTCTTCAAAAGTTCTGAAGTGTATTAGACTTAAAAATTTACAACAGATATTTTCTTGTTCCATATATAAATAAATATTGAAATTTTGCTCTCTCAATCATATTTAAAACAAACTGTTTACCCTGTTATGATACTAGTCGTGCAGAAGCAAGGCCCAAGAGTTTAATACTAATACAACAACAACAACTAATTTGGGGTCAGCTATGGACCCTCGACAAATTAGATTGGGTTGGCTACATGAATTCTTTTTATCTAGTCTATTTCATTTGAGTCATGCTCTCTATTGCTTTTCTAATTGACATGTCTTTATTTTTTTTTTTTGTTAATTACTTCTACTAATATTATTTTTGGCTTTCCTTCACATTTTTTCATTCCATCAACTTGGATTAATTCACTTGGTTCATTGCTCGCTCTCCTTTGAACATGATTAAATCATCTCAAGCGATTCACTCTCATCTTTTCATCAATTAGGGCTATCCCTATTCCCTACCTTTGAAATGATTTCCTTATTTCGAATCTTATCTTTCTATGTGTTCTCATTTATTTATCTTAACATTTTTCATTTTCTCTATACTCATTTTATGGATAAGTTGCTTCTTAACTGCCCAACATTCGGTACCATAGAGCATAACTAGTCATATAGTCATCTTATAAAATCTTACTGCCCTTTCATCTCTATTTTTATTTTTACTAAACTTACATTTCATGCGCTTCGTTTTAGTCCTACTTAAATGAAAGGTTTTAGATTCTAGAGTGTCTCACATAGGGGTGTTTGTGGTGCAGTACAATGAGGTTTTGGGCTATTTTTAACACTGCACTTTGTGGTGCGGTTTGGCCAAAACCATAACCGCAGCACACCTCAGTTTTGTGGTCATAGGTGCGGTTTGAATGGTTTTGGACTGTTATATTTTTAAAAATTTTGGGCTTCTCTTGCCCAGCAAAAAACTGATTTTTCCCTTGTTTTAGGCCAAGTTTTAAACTGTTGAGTTAATTTTTCTTTATTTTGGGCTGACTTTTTTAATCAACACTTGTAAATATTGATAATTATTCATTTACACCAATAGACATTTGATAAAACCCATATACAAGGCTCATTTGTCTTCTTTTCTCTCCGATCCTCTTCTATTTGTGGTGTAGGTTTAATATTGTGGTTAATTTTGCTTGAATAGAATGCATTTGATTGCGTTTTATTGATTTTTGCTGGTAGGCTTTGTCTTTGAGAAATTTTTTTCCTATTATTAAAACAACAGGAACATACTCAGAAGTGGTTGGTTGGTAAGTAGTAATATTTTATTTTTATTTCTGCTCATTACTTTTCTGTAAATTTTGTTGATTGAATTGTAGTACCTCACTGCAACAAAATATATTTTCAGTGACGCATTTTAGTGAGGAAAATTTTTTCGTCACAAAAAGATACCATATAGTGATGAAATATTTACAAAAAAATTAGTAACTTTTAGTGACGAAAATTAAATTTCGTCACTATAGGTTGTGTTGAACTAAAGGCGCCAAACAAAAACTAAGCGCCAAACTAAATTCATCTACGGTGACGAAAATTTTCGTCACTAAAGATGTTGCTAAGAGCACTATTAGTGACGAAACTCATTTCGTCACTGAATGTGACAAATAGTGACGAAAATAAGTCGTCACTAAAAAAGAACATAAATCAGATGTGAGTATCAGCGACGAATCCAAATTTTCGTAGCTAAAAGTAGCCTATAGTGACGACATACAAGTCGTCACTAAAAGTTTAATACTTAAAACACTTCAGCCCCTTTATTTTTTTCACTTTTCCCACTTTATTTTCCTTCCCTTACCTAATTCTCTCTTTCCCTCACTCAATACCTCACAGCCGCTTCACCTGATCTCAGCCGTCGCCGCAGATAAAGCTTGCCGTGCCGCCGTTGGCACTGTTGTGACGCTTAAGCGTCGTCGTTGGCGCCGATCGCGACCCTTAAGCGTCGCCGATGGCGCCGATCGCGACGCTTCAGCTCGCCGAACGTTCGCGACGCTTCAGCTCGCACCATCTGGCGACGCTTCCGGCGACCCTTCGCCTCCCACCACAACCGGCGACGCATCAGTTTGTGTAATGGGTATTTTTTCTTAATTTTTGTTTAATTTTTTTGTTAATTTTTGTTTAATGATCACTTCTCTGGCTTTCATTGAAATTTGAAATTAAGCAAACTGAAGGATGGAGTTACACTTGAGTCTGCCTCAAATGTCATAGAGTGACCATAGCTTGTCATTGTGCAATGCTGAATGGTTGTCATTGCTTGGGTTTGCACTGTGAAATTTCCAAAATACAAGTCATTAGTGTCCCCCGATTAGGAACTCGAGAGTCCAGGGTATAGGTTAAAACCTTTGTGAGGATTGGGGTCGTTAAGGATGCTAGAGTGTGCACTCGAGATAGTCTCAATTGTTTGGAGTTTATGCATTTCACTACCCCTGTGACAGAACATAGCAAAATTTAGTATTAAGTGACCATCTAAGGTTAATTAAACTTTTTATGTTATCTAAACATCTGTTTGGGATGCTCTAGTTGATGGTGTTTTCATAGGTTGTCAGTGTCAATCTAAGCTCTTCACAATTCATTGGTGCCACTAGTGCTACAGGTGGTTTTAGTGTGTGAGCTCCATTTGGGTATAGATATAAGTTTCATAGGTACAATCAAACTCTCTAGGCTAGAAGTTTCATATGTACAATTGCTAGTTCTTACTATCATGCTCTAAGGATTTCCTTTAGTTGGATGTTTTTGTAGCTGAAGTGGTGCAATCATTTTAAGAAGCTACTGAAGAATTATTTTTGTTAATTTTTGTTTAATTTGAGTTTGTTTTTCCATGTTGGAAATACATAATTTGTTTTTGTTTTTGTTTTTTTAATTTTTTATTGAAATTCTGAGAATTGATAATTTTATTGTTGTTGTTGTGGTTTTAGGTATTAGTTTATGTAGGGGTTGGCGCGTGTTATGTGAAAGTGGAGGATGATGGTAAGTACTAAACTCCTTCAGTGGTTTTAGGTATTAGTTTATGTAGGGGTTGGCATGTTCAGTTTCAATATTATTTGATGTACTTGCAGGATCCGGTATTACTCGGGATGGATTGGTTTTGTTGGGAGAAAGATATGGTAACTAAGTTATTAGATATTTTCTTTTGCCTGGATTCTGTCTAGTTGATGCTTGTAATGGTTTTCAATTGCTTATGTGAGTAGTCATTTGTTTTAACTTTGATGGAATCAGGAATGTATTACTGAATCACATAGAGAAACTATGCATGGGGCCTGTATATAAAAGGGAAGTTAGCCTAGCAATACAACAATGTAGTACCTGACAGTGTTACAATAGTATGGAAGTAAATATACAACACTTAGTTTTTGAAACAACAATGGGTGATTACTTATGTGTTTGCTCCAAAATAAGGGAAATATTACTTGTTTGTTGTATTGTGTTGTTTGATTGATTTAATTGAAAATGTTAAACAAATGTGGGATTTTTGGTGAAAGCTTTTGTATTAATAGTTGGTATGTTGATAATGGTTGTTGGACAGGGGGAAATCTCTAGTTAAACAGTGTTAGTTGCACCATCTTTATGTTGGTGTTGAATTGGGTGAATCTTCACAATTAGGTGAATGGTTGGTGTTGTTTCTCTAAAGAGTTGTTCAGTTGAATGGTTGATTTTTGAATCTGATTTTTCCATTATAGTACAAGTAGTGTTGTTTCTGGATTGTGGCTTTTGTTTGCTAGTTTTCATGTGGGGTAGTGATTTTGAAGAATTAGATATTTGTGTTGACATTTGGTTGTTTACAAGCTTTTCATTCCCCTGTAAATATCTTTCTTCATTGGCGGTTCTAATTATTGTCTTATCTGCTTGTTTAACTTTTCTTTAACTTTTGTACTTATAAATTTAACTTTTCTTTTGCAGACTAAATACATATTGTTTGCAGCAACTTTGGATTTTTTCTGAAAGTTGTAAACTTAGCTTGAGCAAAGTAAGTAAATTCTAGTTAAAAACTTATAAAACTCTATACTTATGATGTTGAAAATTGGATTTGTGGTGGTATGTTGTGTTGGAGCAAGTGGGTGGCTTGCATGATGTTGTAAGGTGGTTTAAATTTATATTGGGAGTGTTTTTAATTTTTGTTGATTAGATGTGATGAATAATACTTTAATTGATTTCAATACTTGTAAACACTCTATATTTTTGATGTTTGTGATTGGTTTTGTGGTGGGTTATTGTGTTGGAGCAAGTAGGTGGCTTGCATGGTGTTATAAGGTGGGTTGTGTTGGATTTTTGAGATTGGTGAAAATTGTATGAATTTTTTGAGGAGGGTTAAAGTGTGATGAGTAGATTAGGTACTACTTCATTCATTTCAATTAGTTTGTAGATATATGATATGGGAAGTGGATTTTTGAGATTGGTGAAAATTGTATGAACTTTTTGAGAAGGGTTAAAGTGTGATGAGTAGATTTTCACAAATGGGGTATTGGGTTTTACTTAGACTTTGATGTTTTGGCATTTGGGTGTTTGTTTCAAAGTGTGGTTCAATATTTACTTATAATTGTTTGGTTGTTGCTTTCCAGAATTAAGGTTCAAAGATTAATTAGTTGTTTATGGGGGATTCTTTGGTTTCACATTATTTCAAGGTGATCTAATGTAAGGGCTATATGCATAAAACTTGGATAGAAAAGGGTAAAATGAGTAGGTAAAGAGGCGTGTTCTTGTTAAGTAATTTTTTTTTCCAGGAAAAGGGTCCTCTTCATTTGTCTTTGAAATGGAAAATGTCCATTTAATGGTGTGCATGGTGTCTTGCCCTCTAAAATAAGTATTCATTCCTTGGTGTAGTAAGAATAGAATATTAAATGATGTGCCACCATGTACACCTTTACATCCGAACACTGAAATGGAAAGTATAAGGGAGTCCTATAATTTGAATGTATATGTCACCAAGGTAGTACTAAGATCATCCTCCTAATTAAGATAAGATGCATTTGAAATAGATTATAAGTGTCAACGCATTACAATAGTGTGTGTCTGTGCACATCAACTTACTCATACACGGATAGTTTGATGCAGTGAATCAGTGATACTTGAGAGGCGGCTTAGCTAGGCTATTTGACTATTTGTATTTGATATTATAAATTTATAATATATATTTAATATAAAATAAATAAATATTAAATATTAATATATATAGGGTGCGGTTTGTTTGGTTTTCTAATTATAAAACGGCTCGCCACATTGCACCATGCAGTGTGGTTCACTACTACTTGCTGTGCGGTACGGTTACGCCATTTTACGAGCGGTGCGATTTGTGTGGTTCGTGTGGTTTGGTGAACACTCTACCTTACTCTCATCAAATTTCTAACTTGGCATTAACTCTACTTCTAGTTTCATTCACTAAAACTTTATCATCTGCAAAAAGCATATACTAGGACACTTCTTGAATCGATTTAGTGACCTCATCCATCACTTGTACAAAGAGATATGGGCTTAATGGTTTAATGATTTCAATTTTATTTTATTTTATATATTTACCTTTTGTAATCGTACTTATTTGTTGTTGAGGATCAATAGCCGAACCTAAAAATTTGGGACTAATGGTTTGTAGATGTTGTTGTAATTATACCTATCTGCCTTTGAACATCATGTCTCAGTTTCAAATTGGGGTGGATGCAGTGTGTTAAAGTTTTAAGCTAACCAAATGCTTGTCTCTTTGTAACGACTAGCCAGGCTAATGGATTGTAGACCTTGTGGCATTGGAGGTCGTATAGCTGGATGTTAGTGTTGAACCCTAAAGTCGAATGATGAGCAATGACAACATAATTTTTATCTGTTTCTATAATATCAAAGATAATAATATATATATATATATATATATATATATATAAAGGCAGCCAGAAAATGATGCACAATAAAAGTGATTTTATGGTTATCAAGAAAAAAAGATGTTGCATTAATTAGAATGTGTTACTTTAATATGTTATGCAAAAAAGGTTGTGAAATTTGTTGTATTTATGGTATTCTTGGCTTAAGAAAACAAAATTGAGATGCAGTGCAATTGGTTTTAAGTGTTTGAAATTAAAAGTTAAACCTCTTTCTTTAGCCTTTAAAAATTAGAAAAGTGAAAAAATTTAAAGTTTAATAAGGTATTTATTAATCTGAGTTGTGAAAATCAAAGTGTAGACGGTAGGCCGCTGATGAAGTCCATGGCAGTGAAACTGAAGACAGCTTGTAATGTAGTAATTGAAAAGTTGGGAGAAGTCATACATGGTCCGTAGCTGAAGAATGAATAAAATGGGCCTCACAGTCACAGTGAAACAGAAGGGCCTAAAGTATAATATCAAGAGCCATAAGCTAAAAAATAAAAAATAAAGGCTAAAATGCAATACTGGCCCTCTAACTTTCTTTAGATTTCATTTCAGTTCTCTAACTTTGCGTTCATTCATTTCAGTTTTCTAAATTTCAAATTTATTCAATTAAGGCCTTTTCGTTAGCTTTTGTTAATATTTTTTGAAAAAAAAAATCTGGAAAATATTTTTCAATCATTAATTGAATTTTTTTTAATTTAAAAAATTTGAAGAAAAATTTATAAAATTGAAAAATTAACCACAACATATAACAAAAATTAATGGAAATGCCTTAATTGAATAAACTTGAAAGTTAGAGGACTGAAATGAAAAAATGTAAAGTTAGAGGACTGAAATGAAATCTGAAGAAACTTAAAAGGTTAATTTTGCATTTTACCCAAAAATAAATAAAGCAGAAGAGGAAGAGGAAGAGGGAAGATTAGATGGGGTTGGAGGGAGTAGCAAGCGGTGTGATGATAAAGGAGGTTCTCTTGAAGTTAGATGCGGAGACGCTTTGCTCTCTTGCATGTGTCTGCAGATCTCTCCGCTTCTACTTGTTTGGTCACTGAATATGATGCAGAGATTAGTTCTTTAGGACTATATGATTCCGAGGATTTTAGATTAATATGCATCATTTGGTTTTTCCAACAAATACATTCATAATTTAAATTCCTACTATTGTTGTAACTATCGAAATATCAACAACAACAACAAAAATGTAACTAAGCATGGTATCTGTTTCCTCCAAAACTTGATATTTAATCACAATACTTATTTAAATACCAAGTATTTACAATGCAATACGTCAATCCCATGCTTTTCTTTTCAGTTGCTTGGCTCATATGAGCTCAATAACTTACACCACAAGCAAAACAATGTAGCAAAAGCATCAATATCATTAAAATTATAATTACTTAACGACACGCGTTTAATGGAAGTTGATGTGAAAGTTTTAATTGAATAAACTCGAAATTTTGAAAACTCAATTAAATAAAAGTGAAGTTAGAAACTTAAAATGAATTTAGGTCAAACTTAAAAACCATTCTTATTATTTTGTGGGGTGTAAAATTATTACTTAAGTTTTGGTATTTAGGTTTATTAACATCTCTTTTACCATTGGTAATAAATACTCTAATTAGTCAGTACGCTCTTAACAATTTCCTTCCTGTAAAACAATTTACGGGTTACAAATGAGCTGGATTTCTACTGGCTGGACATTAAGACCACGAACCCAACTAAATCCGGCCCATGACACTATTTAAACTCCAAAAACCATTAAAATAACAAAGGGTCATAACTTAGGCGGGCCCCATTCAAAACCAAAAGATCCATTTCCATATCCAAGTCCCAAATTTAAGCCCAGCCGCGAAGGCGTGTTGCCTCTTTGTTCTCTACTGCTTAAACCCTCACACACACACACAGGTGTACAAAAAACCGAAGAATTGAAAAAACCACCAAAAACCGACAGAATCGTTGCCAAAATTTCGGTTTCAGTTTTGGTTTTATATTTTTAAAAACCGAAATTTTTGGTTTTGGTTTCGGTTTCGGTGCTGAATTTTTTCACTCCAAAACTGACCGAACCGACTGATATATATATATATATATATGGATAAATTACAAAATTGGTCCCTATCCTTTACATCATATTTCAATTTAGTCCATAACATTTCAATTGTGTCAAATTAGTCATTAACTTTTTTAGTGTTGTATCATTTTAGTCCTTACCGTTATCCTTTGGATGAAAAAAGTTGATGTAGCAAACATAATTGATGAAGCGTAAGTTCGTCAGTAGAGTTATACTGATGAAGCGTAAGCTCGTCAGTCGAGTTGGTCAGATGGAAGCAATCCTCGGTCTGTATGAACGTACTCTCAAAGGTGGTCACCGGTGTGGTGCCTGCCACAATGCCTCCGATGCCAAAGTCAGTATAAGAAGCTCTCTTGGGAATAAACAATGTAATTGAACAAAATGAAAGAGATCTCTTAGTGTCTATGTGTGTATGTACCTTGTACTTGGCAATGTGTGGGTTTTATATATACTTTTCATAGCTTCTAGCCGTTGGGTAGTTATGGAGGTCTTAATGCTCCTATTGGTAACGTTTGGTGCTGTGTAATGTGGCTTTAATGTGCTCCAACGGTTCATACAGTTGGCTTTGTAACCGTTCTGGGTGTAATTGTGCTGCATTGAATGGCCTTCTTGCCTTCGTCAGTGACGTGGGTATTAGTATGCTTGTCCAGGGATATTTTCGTCGGTATCATGGTCGTCGTCTTCGGTAAATGAGTTCGTCAGTACCGTCAATAATAATAAAAAATTATTTTTTATGCCACATCAAGATTGCCATATCAGCATAACTTTAAAAAAAAAATTTGACTAACCTCACATCCAAAATAAAATGATAATTAAAAATTTATTTAACATTTTAACGTGCCACATCTGTATTTATATGAAAAAAAAAATCCAAAAAACATATCTACTGTTTACCAAAAAAAAAAATATGCCAAAATTTTTTATATTCTTTATTCTTTCTTTTAATTTTTTCTGCACTTTCTCGGTAATCAAACATATCTAAGTAGATTTTAAAAAATCTAGAGAGGAAAACTACTGTAGACAACTTAGGAGGAGCCCCATGTTAGAACCAAGGCAAACCTCCTGTAAGAAAACGTCTGCAAAAGATTGGGGGCCTAAACTTAAATCAAAGAAACAAAAAAACCTATTCTTCAAAGATCACCAAGCCAACGCCAACACATGAGGAGATTTATTAGCTTCCCTACTAACCCAATTGAAAATACATACACTGAAACCCTATGCTATGCTAGATTACAAACTATATAGCTCCAACTTGAACTCCTCCATGGACAACTCTGACCCAGCCCCTGAATAGCCTTTGTGCAAGCTTTAGAATTACTTTCGATAATTACTCTCTCTAAGTTCTGGGCTAGATCTCTCAAATTGACTCAAACCCAAATCACTCTCTCTTTCTCTTTCACTCTCAAATTGACCCAAACTTAGATCGGTTCCCACCACCTTCCGAGAAGTTTTTAGATCTCCCATGGCGGACTCGTTGGAGACTGACACATATGGAATGCTCGATTTCGGCCTGGACTATGATTGAATTGTAACTTGTTTGTTTTGGATTTTTTTTTAAGGAATCTTAAGCTTCCTTGAAACTTTATGGGTTTTGGGGTTTCAACCACCATGTGGGTTGTAGTTGGCTTGAGGAGACTAGTTGGCTATATGGATTTGATTGGGTTTCAACCACCTAAATTGGTATTTTCAGTTCAAATCAATCTACGATATTTGGTTTTTTTAGAGTTGTGGGTCTGGTTATGAATGTGAATGTTTGAATATGTTTTCATTTCAGTATGTGAAGGTCATATTTACATCAACTCATTCGAAATTTGAAATGGTTGATTTTTGTAGGATTTGATTTCGGAGTGTGTTTGGATGCCAAGAAATTGTAAGGAAAAAAAAAATGCAGATTAAATTTTTTTTTTCTTTTTCTTTAAAAATTAGGGAAGGAAGATTAATATTTTATTTAATTATGGTGCTGATGTGGCAATCCAAATGGAAGTCTATGTGGCAAAAAAATCATTTTTTTTTATTTTGGTTGTTAGCCACGTCAGTATTTTCCATCCATCACTTAACGGTAGGGATTGTTTTGACATTAGTATCCAAAGGTTAAGGATCAAATTGACACAATTAAAAAGTTTGAGACCAAATTAAAATCTAGCATAAAGGATAAAGATTAACTTTATAATTTACCCTCTCTCTCTCTATATATATATATATATATTTATGTAACTTTAATACTGGCGCAGTGGTATGCTCCTTGTGGTTTGGGCTAGCTGATCCCAGGCCATGAAATAAGTACGGAAATACCCCTATTTTATTCATCCCTTTTCTTTTCTTCAGCCGTCCCCTTCCCCAACTTTTTCTCTCAATTTTTTTCTGTCTCTTTCTCCAAGCTGTGAAAATCTTACACATTTGTACATTACAGAACGCCAAACCAACGAACATTGGTCGGTCTTTCCTTCCATTCCTCACATCCCATTTTCCCACAAAACATTCTCTGCAGTTTCTTGCCTCTGAGTTTTTTTTTTTCCCCGGAAAGTTTCAAACCGAACCGAGCACACCCCTGTCACACACCTTGCTCACCACCACCAAGCTGTTTCAGCGAAACCCAAATTGAACACACACACATAGCGAGAGAGTGAGAGAGAGAGAGAGAGATGGATAAAGTGAGGATAGAAGAGGTCCAGTCCACTACGAAGAAGCAGCGCATCGCTACTCACACTCACATCAAAGGTCTTGGCCTTGAGGTATTTAAATTTCACACTCTAATTTTCCACTTTTACACGCTTTAAGGGTTTTTTTTTTTTTTTTTTTCTTGGTGTTTTAAATTTCTATAATTTATTGCCGACTTACATTTTCTTTATATAAATGTATTTTCAAATAATTGTTTAAAAAAAAATGATATGGTAGTTGTTCTAACTGTGCTTAGGGCGTGTTTGTATAAGCTATTGGAAAATTGTTTTTTGAGTTTAAAATAAGTGTTTGTAAAAAAAAAGGGACGTACAAGGAGTTGTGGTTGCAAAACAGAGTTTTGGATTTTAAAAATACTCTTTTAATCTTCCAAAAGGCCTAACAAAATGCACCCTTAGTATCATATATTTTGTTCCAAGCCCGGAAATAGAGGAGGGTTGTGGCAGGTTGTCGGCGTTCGTGAAATTTAGTCACTTTATTGTGAATTATTATGTGATTGGTAGGAGTTATACTTGTTTGGTCACTGAATATGATGCTGAGATTAGTTCTTTAGGACTATATGATTCTGAGGATTTTAGATGGTTGTATGGATATATTGACCTATATCATAGGTTGACGTGTTTTTTCAAAAGTGGAAGACCCTTTGCTTTGTGTGCAAGAAAACAACATATGGAAAATAGAGCTTGTGAATGTCAATTATAAAGAAATGTTTATGGTCAGCAAAGGTGTGAAAAGGGGTCACTTACCATATATTTTGTTCATAGCATGGTTCCAAGCCTGGAAAAAGAGGAGGGTTGTGACAAGGTTGACAGCTCCCATAGAATTTAGTCACTATATTATGAATTATGTGGTTTGTAGTAGTTCTACTTGTTTGGTCACTGAATATGATGCAGAGATTAGTTCTTTAGGACTATATGATTCCGAGGATTTTAGATGGTTGTATGGATATATTGACCTATATGTTGATGTGTTTTTTTTTTTAAAGTGGAAAACCTTTGATTTGGGTGCAAGAAAACAACATATGAAAAATAGAGCTTGTGAATGTCAATTATAAAGAACTATTAATGGTCAGCAAAGGTGGGAAAAGGGGTCACTTATCATATATTTTTTCATAGTGGGTTCCAAGCCTGGAAATTTAGTCACTTTATTATGAATTATTTGGTTGATAGTTGTTCTACTTTTTTGGTCACTGAATATGATGTTGAGATTAGTTCTTTAGGACTATATGAATCTGAGGATTTTAGATGGTTGTATGGACATATTGATAGTGCATTGTCATGCTCTGCTTAATTTTCTTTGTACTGTCCTCTCTCGCCTATATGTTGATGTGTGTGTGTGTGTTTTATTATCATTATTATAAAGTGGCAGACCTTTGTTTTGTGGGCAAGAAAACAACATTTGAAATAGAGCTTGTGAATGTCAATTATATACACCTGTTTATGGGCACCAAAGGTGGGAGAAAAGGGGTCACTTGTCAGGAGACCAAATCCTAGAGGTCTAAATAGATCCTTGCTTGAATTGATATTGTAGGTCATGACTGGTTTTCTGGTTTGATCTTCATGTGAATAACTGGTAATTCTATGTTGGATTTTTGGTCATTAATTTCCAGGCCAGTGGAAGAGCATTGCCCTTGGCTGCTGGGTTTGTGGGTCAGGCAGAGGCAAGGGAAGCATCTGGTCTTGTAGTTGATATGATACGGCAGAAGAAAATGGCTGGGCGGGCACTTCTACTGGCTGGGCCTCCTGGTACTGGAAAGACAGCTCTGGCTCTTGGAATAGCACAGGAACTTGGGAGCAAGGTACTTCTCACATTTTATCTTGGTAACTTGTTTTGTTTTTTTATTTATCAACATTTTTTATGTTTCCTTGGTGAGAGTTCTTTGTTGATGTTTCATGTTTTTCCCCCATTATGATATTAGATGATTGATCGCCCTTCAGGCTTATTAAATAAAACTCTTCTTTGTTATTTTGCAGGTTCCATTCTGCCCAATGGTTGGGTCAGAAGTGTACTCATCAGAAGTAAAGAAAACTGAGGTTTTGATGGAAAACTTTCGACGGGCCATTGGTCTACGTATCAAGGAAAATAAAGAAGTCTATGAAGGAGAGGCAAGTTACTAATGCTTCTTTGATATTAGTCTGATGTGACCATAATCTCTTTGTGTTATTTTTATCTTTACTTCTTAATTCTTGATATGTTGCTGTTCTTATCACAGGTTACTGAACTTTCCCCGGAAGAAGCTGAGAGTGTGACAGGTGGCTATGGTAAAAGTATTAGCCATGTGATCATTGGATTAAAAACTGTGAAAGGAACCAAGCAACTGAAGTTGGACCCAACCATTTATGATGCCTTGATCAAGGAGAAGGTAGGTTCCTTTTATTTATTTGCTGTTATTTTTACAATGATAGAAATATATTTGCTTTTTTGATATATTCATTTACTTTGTATAATCTCTTTGCGAAGTATTTTAAATTTACTCATCCTTCTTATCCATGGAGTGTGTGTGAAGCTGTTATATGCAAAATTTTCAATGACTATGTTCATTTATTATTGTCACCTTGCAAAATGTTCTTCCATCAAAAGGAATACAATCCTTGTGGATTGGTGTTGTATGTGTAAAGCTAGTGGCAAATTAGTTGAATATCTAAGGCTTTATTGTTTTATTGCTAGAGATTTGTAGTCTTTTACCTTTTCTTTATTTTGAGTGGGTGATACCTTCAAAGGTTACTGATTTGTTCCTTATGTTTGGAGGGCAAAGTAACGGATCAATATGGAATGCTACTCTACGTATAACATGGGTGATTTGTAGAGAACAAAATGATAGCAGTATGAGTGAATGCTTGCTTGCTTGCTTTTGGCTGCATCCTCATTTTTTTGGTTCATAAATAGATTTTCTAGACAAGATGAATCTTAAATGTGGTCTTTAGGTGAACCTTTGTACACATCTTCTGTATACTTTACGTCCCTTTTTTTCCTAATAAAAAATTCAGTATTACTAGTGTTGCAACATGTGCTTGAGTATGCCAGGTCGTTTGTTTTTGGGGCTAATTTCTGTTTTATTTTTATTTTTTAAATTTTTTTTTTTAAAACTTAGGACAGGCAACTCAATCTGATGTCATGTCACTTTGATTCCTGTTCTTCATTTTCCTGCTGTTTTTATTTATTTATTTTAAAACTTTTAACCTGGGGTTTGGTGTGCTCAAAAGGTGAATCTAATTAAAAAATTGATTATAGTTTGATCCCTTTTTGGTTTACCTGATACAATGTTGCAGGTGGCTGTTGGTGATGTTATATATATTGAAGCAAATAGTGGAGCAGTAAAGAGGGTGGGCAGAAGTGACGCTTTCGCTACAGAATTTGACCTTGAAGCAGAAGAGTATGTTCCACTTCCTAAAGGAGAGGTTCACAAAAAGAAGGAGATAGTTCAGGTCTGTTTTCATTTAGCTACTAGTTTTTTTGTGTATGTTGCATATTCTTAAATTCATAAGTGACATACTAATTTATAATAATAGTGTTGGACATTTCCTGACTATTTGTGTTCCATCTGAGATCAGGATTCAAGATAGTTGCGCATTTCAATTTTTTGACTGTCAGTGTAGTTAGTAATTGCAGCATTTCTTTCATAAATGCCATATCGACATTGTGTGAAGCATATGCCATCAAAATATAAAGAATTTTGACTGTCAGTGTAGTTAGTAATTGCAGCATTTCTTTCATAAATGCCATATCGACATTGTGTGAAGCATATGCCATCAAAATATAAAGAATTTAAGCTGCATATTTGTTTGACCTGAGGGAAATGCGTTACAGAAATTATCTGACGAGACGTAACTGACTCTTGAAGTTGCTTGAATTTCTCTTATGACTGCAGCCGACCCAAGGATGATATAGCTAGAATTTAATGCCTCTTAAGTTGGTTGAACTTATCAGCTTGTGACTCTTGGTGGCTTAGTAAGTTGTTGAGCTTCTTATAGGATTTGTAACCATTAGGCCTGTTCTAAGTGGTAAAGTGGGGGGTGGAGTTGGGTGGTTCATACAATCATATTTTGCTCAGCCAAAGAAAAAAAGGGAAAGAAAAAGAGAACTAGGAGAGAGAAAGAGTGAGACTGAGCTTAATGTATATAAGCATTGCTTTCGGTTCATATATATATATATATATATTGTTGTGCTTCTGATAGAATTTTCTTTATGTTTTCTTAGATTATGTTGATGTTGACTATTGGTACTGGAAGTTTATACTTATCAGAAGACTCATAAACTGATATTTTTTGCGATGTAATGGGCTTCCTATTTTGATGTTCAGTTTTCTGTTTGCTTATCCAATCTCTAACAGGATGTAACACTACATGATCTGGATGCTGCAAATGCACGGCCTCAAGGTGGACAAGATATACTGTCACTAATGGGGCAGATGATGAAGCCTAGGAAAACAGAAATCACTGACAAGTTAAGACAAGAAATTAATAAGGTACTACATCATAATTTTTTTTGATAAGAATTAATAATAAAGTAAATAAATTAATCTACTTCATAAATTTATGTCAGATATCAATTTCAACGTATTATTTTCTTTTGATAGAAGCTCAAGTAGTGGTCAGCAAGTCATACGAAGTTTCTCAAAAATTTCTGCAATTATTTTGGGAAATCCTTTTCTTAAGTTGTTATTATTTTTCTTAACAGTTCTCTGATTAAGTTGAAAATTCCAAGACATTGACACGGTCCATTCTTCTTTTCACCAATAATACATAAAAAATCATTCTATACTTTGTCTTTATCCCACTATGATGCATTAAAGATGAGATGGTGTATGTTTGTTCCCAAAGTTATGTTTTTGTCTAGCTTTGGAGGTAACTTTTTTTTTTTTTTTTTTAATGACAGGTTGTTAACCGGTACATTGATGAAGGTGTAGCAGAACTTGTCCCTGGAGTTCTATTCATTGATGAGGTTCTTTTCTCTATTATGTCTGTCCATGTTTTAAATGTTTCATGGTTGCTCTTTACTATTTATTTATTTGTTTATCTATCATTATTTGCAGGTACATATGCTGGATATGGAATGCTTTTCATACTTGAATCGTGCTTTAGAGAGCTCACTATCTCCAATAGTAATCTTTGCCACAAACAGAGGGTTTTGCAATGTGAGGTATGAAATTCTTGTGCACCTTAAAAATTTTGGAGTGCTTCTTCCTTGACCATCTTTTTAACCTTAATAAGCAACTTGTTACATATGAAAGTCACTGTTGCTAGTTGACAAGTCATAAATCTTAAAGCAGAAATTGAATGCATTTGTAATTGATTAATAGATATGCATGATATACTTCTCTTAATGTGTTATTATTGTGGTCGGTGTTATCATCATTCAGGCCTTAACCAATAAATTTGCTATCTGTATTGCATTGTTAAGGCATCAGCCTTGATACTTAAGCCATACAAATGAGTGCATCACAAACTTCTTCTGAGCACTATTTTTCCTTTATGGCTTATAACTGGAGCAACTTGGAGATGTTTTCTTTGGCTTGCAAGGTGGTCAGGGGATAAGAAAGTGAAGCTGTGCTAATGCCTAAGTAACAAAGAGTTTAACAACTAGGTATTGTATGTGTTTTGTGGGACATGGGTTTGTGAAATATTTTAAACCATGCTGCCCGCTGCTAGAGGATCCATACCTAGGAACTTTGTTGATCTGATATGTAGAGCTTTTATATTGTTTATTCATTTTCATTTGATCTGCTAATGTAAACACAAAGTTAAAAAAATATGGTCTTCATGGCTTCTGTAGTCTGTCCATGATTAACTAGGCCTTTTCCTGGGATGATGCCATGGTGGTTCCACATTTCTCAATGTAGTAAAATGTCAAATGTTTGGATTGATTGATGATCTAAAAGCTGCATTTGGTGGGGTAGGATACGGTTTGCACCCCAATTGCTAATGGTGGATTGGGCGAAAAAAAGTTAGTGACCTTTAACGAGAACATTTTGGGTAAATGGTTATGGCATTTTGGGTTGAAGGAAATGCTTTTATGGAGACGTGGTAGCCGTGGAATATGGAGAGGAGTGGGGAGGTTGGTGCACAAAGTCTGTTCGAGGAACTCATGGTTGTGGCTTATGGAAAAGCATAAGCATGGGTGGGAAGGGTTTCTACAGTATATATACCTGCTTTGATATAGGGGAGGGTAGTTGTGTTTGGTTTTGACATTACAAGTGGTGTGGTGACCAACAATTGAGGATGATTTTTCCCGATTTATATGATTGTTCATTAGTTAGAGATGCCTTTATTGGCTCCTTGCCGGGGAGACAGAAGGGAACATAGGAATTGGGGTGTCAGATTTGAGCGTGACTATTCCAATATCTCTCATCGAGAGAGTAGAGATAGATTGATTTGGCAATTGAAAGGGAATGTAGATTTTGATGTGCGTTCTGTTTGTGATGCCTTAAGGGGTCCCTGTTCTAAGAGTTTTCCTGGGAAAAGTATTTCATGTGTCAAGGCCCTAGGAAAATTCCTTGCGATAATCTCATTAAGAGAGTATTCATGCTAGTAGGGTGGTTGTAAGCACCATAGTGGGGAGATTGTGGAGCATCTTTTGTTACATTGTAATGTTGCATTCAAGCTGTGGATTTTGTTTGGATGGTGGAATTGAATAGGCGAGCGTTTTTCACATATTTGTAATCTGACTCTATTATGTTTGATGTGGACTCTATTGTAGGAGCGTAACCATCATAAATTTGAGTATTTGGGAATTTCAAGGACACATTTGATAGAATTATTTTTTTATTTTATTTTATTGGTTTGATTGGTATTGGGCATGGGGTTTTACTAATTGTAACTCCATTCTTAAGTTTTTAGAATCATTATACTTCTGTACATAACATCTTGTAATTCTTTAGATTCCTTTGTGTACTTTTCCATGTGCATGAAGTAGTCTCGTTCAATAGAATTCTAATTTACTTATCAAAAAAATTATTGGGGTTTTTTAGCAATCTTATTGAGCAATTGTGTGCTGGGCTAAGTGGACAAGTTCTGTTGTATATGGGCTCAGTGGTGGGGGTTTACCTGCTTGGATGAAAATGGTGGTTAAATTGATTTTGTGCAAGTGATGGAGGTTGGTGGCATGTGTGACAGCGGTTGCTTATATTTATATATATATATATATATATATATTAATTCTTGTATGTGATGCTTTAATTACTTTGATCTTTTGTGTTTATAGTGGTCTACAAACAATAATGCTTTTGTCATCTGGGCCTTACCTCATAGTTGCCTAGGAACCTTGACTTAAGTTACTTTGATGATTTAAATTCTGAACATGAATCTTATAAAAATTTCTGAATATGAATCTGTTTTCATGCAGAGGGACTGATATGAACTGCCCTCATGGCATACCTGTCGACTTGTTGGACCGGTTGGTTATTATCCGAACACAGACTTATGATGTTGCTGACATGATAAAGGTTCAACCCAAATTTTGTGTTCTCTCACTGTCTACAATTTCTCTTCAATTCCTAACCATATTATCATTGTCCACATACTGATATTTGTGGTCTTTGTTACTGTCAGATTTTGGCTCTCCGTGCAAATGTGGAGGACCTAGTTATAGATGACGAAAGTTTGGCTTACCTGGGTGACATTGGTTTACAAGCATCCTTAAGGTTTGGCTTAATCTTTAGATTTTCTGTTTCTGAGTCCCATCCCTCAAAAGATATTTAGTGACGCTTCTGTCATCTCTTCAGGCATGCAGTTCAGCTGTTATCGCCCTCCAGTATTATGGCAAAAATGAATGGCCGCGACAATATCTGCAAGGTAATAATATGATTTGGATTAATCTGTAATCAATGTGATTGAAGATGATTTAAAATATTGCAGAATTCTTCTTCCATCAACTACATTAGTAATTTTGTTTCAATTTATACGATTTATAGGCGGATATTGAGGAAGTGAAAGCTCTCTATATGGATGCAAAGTCTTCAGCAAGACTTCTTCAAGCGCAGCAGGAAAAATACATTTCATGATAATTCTAAACAATTTTCCCTGAATGTCAAAGGTAGTCTGAATTTGGAAGTAGCATTATTTAGGTTCGGTTAGCTTCTCTGTCGTGGGTTTTGAAGAGCAGGAGGTTTTGGTCAAAGACTTTGGCTTCGTTGATAATTAATGTGTGTAAAGGCGAAATGTTTCAGAAGTGTTCCAAGCTACGGGAAATTTGTATTTGTCACATGAGTAGTGTCATGGTTATGCTGTCAGCAGCAATGCAAGAAAGTGGTGAAACTCTAGTTGTTGCACCATTCTGTTAATGAATGCATCAGTGTATGGAACTAAGCTTTCAAATACACTTCATATTTACCCTGGAAAATTACTAACCCAGTTATGTGATGATCACTAATTCTCAACTTTATTTAACAATTTTTATGCGAATCTGTGTGAGCTTTATTTACAGCATGGAAGTAGCCATTGCTTTATATTTTCTTCCTGACTCCTGTGCTTCACATGCTACTTGAAGAAATATTGATCAAGGGTAAATTGGAATATATATATATATATATATATATATTGCTCGAGTTGTTAAACCATTACTATATAAGTCCAATTTCAACATCAAATGTGGGTTTCTTGAAATTATGAAAGAAGGAAAAACTAATAATTTGGTTTTGATGGTGAATGAGATAGTATGTATCCTTTCATTCCTTTGCACAAAGACATTCTTAAGGGTTATGTGTGGAGAGTATTGCTGGACATAATCATCCGAACTCTTGTCTATAGAGTTGAAAGATTATTTCCTTATACGCAGGGAGATTAAGAAAAAAAAAAAAATGTTTGGCCAGGTCATTTCAATTACACAAACTTAAAAATGCTCACTCAATTTTTATTATGCAAATACCAAAACACAAAAAATTCTTTAATGTGTTTTCATTTTTTTTTTCTCGACCTCTTTCTTTCTCCTGCACTCTCACGCTCTCCCTCTTCTTCCTCATCACACTAACCGCATTGCTCTCCTCAACCCTCCTTGTCACTTACTTTCACCCCAGCCCTGCCACTATCAAAGCTTTGATCTGACAAACCATAAGTGGCTTCTATGGCGGCATCCACAACGGCTGCATCTCTTGGGGTGATGAAATGCTCGAAAACCCTCTCAACTTCAGCGGTGTGGCCAACCACACCCCTCTTGCCCCCAACCACTTTCAAGAATGTTGCACTTTTCTCCAAGAAGTCGCCATTGCCACCCAAAAGATTTTTTAATAATACATGTTAAGATATTTGCTCTTATTAATATATCATTGACATACCTAGTTGATTTGAATCCACAATTTCACCCTTTTTGTTAAAAAAAGAAAAAAAAAGAAAAAAAAAGAAAAGCCATTTAAAGTAGGGTTCATTAACAAAGTTTGTAATGACTTAGGAGTTATAAAACATTCCTTTGATGCAAAATCTAAGAAAATTATAAAAAATTGAAATTCGTGCCAAATAAAAAAATTTACAAGATTCCTTGTGAGATTAACTTAGTGGTAGAAAGTTCTTGTAACTCATCGTACTTGTAAGTTTGAGAGTTATAAATTCGAGTAGTGACAAGCCTCATTATTGTACGGATGGCCCAATACTATGATGAGTTGAGTTTAAGTAGGTCAGATGCAATAACCACACTTGCGATTGCTTTTTTTGACGATGAAATATTTTAAAAGAAAATTACAAGAGTTGGGAAAAAAGAAATCCATATCTTGTTTTTGCCCAGAATACAAGCTTGTTTCTTTGCCCGACTCGAGAACTCGGAACCAAACCACCTTCAAATAGAAACGTTATAGCAGACGAGGTGAGCTAGGGTTTTTGCATTCGTCGTCCACGACGAGAGCCAAGGCACCAGACCGATAAACCATGACTCGGTTGAGCTCAGAGTAGGTCTTGAAGGAAAGCAAAACCAGCGACCCCAACTCCGTCACATCTCTCAAGCTCAGTTGCAAAGCATTCTCCGATGTACCATTTCTCTCTCTCTCTCTCTCTCTCTCTCTCTCTCTAAAACCCTATCACAACGTCATTTTCACTATTTTGAATTATCAGGTCTCATGCTTGAGCTACTTCACCAACTACTTTTTGCCCATCTTTCTAAATAAAACACAAACTCTAAGTTCTCTACAATTCACTATCTTTCTTATCTCATGTTACACACACACACACACACTCTCTCTCTCTCTCTCACAGTAGCCACTCCCACTTCTACTCTGAGCCCTAAATAAAATTCAAACCCTAATTTCTCCTCATATAATTTGTCTTCGTTTGATGTTATGCTATGGATTATTGGATATAAATTTGTTCTTATTTGTGGTGGTATTATTCTAATACTCAATTTAATAATAATAATAGCAATTAAAAAAAAAATTGTCTAACCCATGGGTCCAACCCGATCCACATGGGTTAGGTTGGATCCCTATGATGGGTTGGGTTGGATTAAATTTTTTTTAACCCACCATGGTAAGTTGGGTTGAAAAAACCACTCAACTCAACCCATGCACACCCATAAACTAAAATACCAAAAAACCATAGATCTAATTTGGTTGGAGATGGAGAAATGGTCATCAACCCTAGTTTGAAGAGAGGATCCAAATTCCCCAATAGTTTGTTATGGCCACCCAATGGGACTCTCTCTTCAAACTCCGATCTACAAATTGGATTTTGGGCAAATTAGTAAATTACAACTTATCCACTTGTGGTTTGGCTGAAATTTAAGTTACCTACCTGTGGTATGAAATTTGACACTTTATCCACATGAAGTTAGCTCAGTTAGAGTTTTGTAACCCAACTTTGTTAAAAACATGGCTAAATATGTAATTTTGCTTCACTTTGTCTCTCTCCTCCAAAAACACAGAAAATATAAAAATACAAGATCAAATAAGATAAAAAAAAATCCAGCGGAACACTTACATCACGAGATTTTAAACCACAGATAGGCAACTTAAATTTCAATCAAACCTCAGGTGGGTAAAGTGTTAAGTTTCAAATTACAGGTAGGTAACTTAAATTTCAGTTAAATCATATATTGGTAAGTTATAATTTGTCCTTGGCTTTTTTAGTACTTCAGTAGTTCAGTTTGCCCTTTCTTCGGTATGCTTTCTTCCTTTCCAATTGAATCGGGTGTTTGTGGGTCCATCTATTTTGTTTTGTTTTTAATAATAAATATAACGTTTAAGAGGAATATTGATTTATGAGTGAGAGGATTTTGATATTTGAAGAGTGATGATATGACAAAAGTGTTATGGAGGGTGTAAAAAAATGAGGTTTTTTTTTTTTTTTTTTTTTTGAGGAAGAAAAAAAAAAAAAAAAAAAAAAAAAAAGAGGTTTTACACCACTGTTATTGAATTTATTCTCAAATAGTATATAGGTAATTTGAAAACAAAACTTTAATGTTAATATATAGGTAAAAACCTATCTCACCGACCATGTATTAGCTCTATTTTGTAATAATGGGAGGAAAATAATGTTATTGTGGATAAGACAAATCATAGGGGCTACATCTTGGAAACTAAGTTCCACGGCTCGATCTTTTTTCTTCCCTAATCTACCAACCCATGTATGACTTAGAGATTTTTTCTTTTCCCCACCTTGATTGCGCTTCTTTGCTTTGACATTTCAAGTGATCCAAACTATTATTGAGTGATAACAATAGCTATGAAAACTCTAGTCTCTAATAAATATCCATCCGTGTGTCTGTGTCATGTCATATATAGTGTCCAACCCAGATCTTGCACAAAAAAAAGGGAGAGAAACAGAGAACACTAATATCTAAACTGCAAGTTGGTCCCCTAGAATTTACAACATTTATCTATCCCTCTTTTTAATTTTATAAATTTAATACCTTATTTTTGCAAACGTTTTATTCATTAACATAAAAAAAAAATTTTGAATTATTAAAACGAAATTCTTATTCACTCACAATAGAACGACCATTGTTAGTTTCAAAATTTTGATTTTTAATAATATCCAAAATATTAAAATGATTCACATATAGGCCGGTAAAAAATTCCTGCCATAATATCATGAAGCCCTAAACTCAGTGCTAAAAGTCGACTAAAGACTAAAACTCAAGCTCCAAAAATTAAGTCTGATGATTCCAAGGAAATCAGTGGGCTGAAGATCTCCGGGTGTTGATCTTGAAGGATGAGTCCTGGAAAATAAAACAGAATTAGAGGAGACCGGTGGAGGCCGGTCCAGAATCCTTCGATGGTAAAGTCAGTGGATTTGTAAAACTGATGATTCCAAGGAAATCAGTGGGCTGAAGATCTCCGGGTGTTGATCTTGAAGGATGAGTCCTGGAAAATAAAACAGAATTAGAGGAGACCGGTGGAGGCCGGCCCAGAATCCTCCGATGGTAAAGTCAAGGGATTTGTAAATCACTGAAAGAGGGAAATTTTATTGAAAGTTCTAGAGAATGTTTTTCCTGTCTTACCCTTCCGCAAGTGAGTCCTTTATATAGTGCTTGCCTAAGGCAGTTACTTTGTAACTTCTCCTGTCATCGCGGAACTTTGAAGTAACCTCCATAACTGTCATGGAAGTTACAACATTTGGGGTTTCATCCTTAACCGTTTACTGTAGAACAGTTGGTAATGATAAAACATTGCATCTGTTGAGAGCAAATGCAATCCCGTTCGTCTCGTCCGTCCGTCCTTAAGAAGGATGAGACGCTGTTACAATGTCTTGTCCGTCCGTCCTCAAGGACGGACGAGACTGCTCTGGACGAGTTTGTTGATTTAGTTCTTTAATGGTCCCTTTCTTTTCTTGGACGAGGCATGTGGACGAGCTGGGAGTTTGCTTTTTCTCCAACACCATCAAAGTCTAAACCTACTAACCACAACCAAAACGGGCCGACTTCCTTAGTGGTGTATGAAATTGTCTTTAGCGAGTAATACTAAATGGGCTTCACCACTAGGGTTGTTGATCTAGTGGTCCTGGGCTCACTCTTAGGGGTTTGGGAGGTGGAGGTCTCAGGTTCGAATCTCGCAATGGAAAGCATCTATAAAATAACTCCATATTCTCGACACATACTTACTAGCATATTCGATGGGATTGAGTGCATAGCTATGGCTTATCTGGATCCCTTACTCTTGCAAGTTCGGGTCCAGTGGGTAGGGTGTCACTATATTCACACTCAGGTAGAAGACACCAACTTAAATCGACCCCTACCCATTTTTTGTTATCAAAAATAAAAAATAAAGGGCTTCACATGGCGTTAAGACTTAAAAATCCTTTTTTTTTTTCTTTTCAAAACCAACCAAAGAACAAATCTAGAATTCAAATTCATAGAATAAAAAGATTACATCAATGTACAAAATTTTTACTTTTGTAAAGTTAGAAAGAGATGGTTATAATTTTTAATTTATAACTGGTTGCAAATCCACTCGAAGCGTGGGAATAGATAATCATTTTGTAATTGTAATAAATGTATAATTTGTTTTCTAAAATTTGTTGTGTGGGGGAGCTGAGGACTGAGGGGTCCAATTCGAGGACAAATTTGCCCAATCCAAGCAAGGAAAGGTAGGCCAACTCCAAGGACTGCGCCTACCCAAGGAGAGCAAGAGAGCCAAAGGACGACTAGCATCCCTAAAAAGCCTAAGGATAAGGGATGGCAACGGGAGGGTACAAGACCTGCAAGGGTGGTGGGAGGAAGTTTCTTGAAGAAGACACCTCCCACTTCCGCATTCAATACTCTACACCAACCTAACCAGTTGCATTAATAAGGAAATGACCACTGAACAGCAACTTCACAGCTAACAACTCTCTCTACCACCTCCAGAAGGGTCTTGATGGGACAAATATCTTAAGTGATCCCCTAAAACGTATAGATGGAGGGCTGGAATGCAAGGAGAGGGGCCATATAAGGAAGGGAACCCCCCAGAAAAAGGGGATGAATGTTTTTCAATAAAAAAGGAACAAGTGAAAGATCAAGGAAATTCCTTGTCAAGCAATATTATCCTAACTTATCAATACAAGATCTATCCTTGGATTCGCTCGAGAAGGCTTTCCATCACTGAATTGTTGCCCCATCTACTCCTATTTGTCATTTAGGTTCTATTAGTTTTAGACTTGGGTTGATTTAAGTGTTGCACTTGACTTAGAATCCCGCTCTATTAAAAATTCATTGTTAGGGCTTGGTTTGAAGATCCAAGCATCACTATTATAAGTAGGCTTGAGCCTTTACTCTTTTAGTTCTTACATGTTGAAAATAATTTTGTTCTTCCTAATAATTAAACAATTTCTAAAATTATTTTTCATCTTTCTATCTCTACCAATATATCATTCTATTATTTTTGGTGTGTTCGATTAATATTATTCCTGTATAAGGTCCATATTCTTCGATATTACCATGATAATCAAACTCATAACAATCTTATACCAACTGTGTATTGTAAGGACTAGATTTGAATCCCTAGCCCAACAGGCGGATGGACTTAGGCCCAAAAAGCCCAAAACAATGAATTTGTAGAGAATGGGTTAGAAAACTGGGTTTTAATGAATCAGACAAACATTCACGTAGATTTAGACGACAAGAAAATGTAAATAGACAAGTTTATGCTGAAGAAAATCGTCCTCGGCAAAGTCAGAGGAGATCTGTTCTTATATATTTCTTTCAGATTTGATTACAAAGTTAGTTCTTGATGCTACAATATTTTTCTCTTAGTTTTTCTATCCCCATCTTTCATTACTTCCTCCTTCTTTTATACTCTCTTCCCCTTTCATCTCTTTGCTCTACATGCGTGCTAGATAGTTGGTGTTAATACTTGTCCCATCAGCACCTCTCATAAGTTTTCATGTAGTAGTTTTAAGGCTGAAATCTACTGTTTAGGTATCACCTCCATATTAATGCGGCCAGAGAGTTAGTTGCAGTGCATTTAATGCGGAGACAGCAGCTTTCTCTTTAGATATTTTAGGACTCCTCCTTGTCTGATGTCCTTGCAATGCTTATCCGCACCAACAGAACTTCTTGGAATGTTACTTTGGTCGACAGACTACCTCTTCGGGTCTCGGCTTTGGCTAGCCAAGGAGGCATTTATCCTCGGTACATCTTGTTGAGCCATTATGACCAAAACTAACCTATTTATTTACTAACGCAGTCTCTTCTGACAAAGATTCATCCTTCTTGGACAAACCCTTATTCTCGGCTTGGGCCACAGGCCCAATATACAAATAGATAATGAACTCATGGGCCCAATATCCCTACATGTATATTTTATTTTCTAAATTTTATTGTAGATAATTTGTTCTTTCTAAAAATTAAATATTTTCAAAAAGTAATTTCCATCACTCTATTTTATAAATATATAATTTTTAATGTTTTTTTATTGATATTATTATTCTTTTTTGAAATGGTTCATATTCTTTTAACTATTGTTATTATGCGTTACATTTTCTGAATTTCTTTTGGTACAACTAAAATTTTTAAGTTTTATAGTTATTATTTAATTCTCATTCTCTTTAGGAGATTATTATAATAAGTTAATAACCAAAACTTATCTTATAATTACAATTGATATTACTCAAATAATTGATAGTACTCTCAACCAAAACTTGTCTTTTTCCATTCTTAAGTACACCAAATTGGACTATATAGACCCAATTAGACCGAATGGGACAGATGTGGACCAAATGGGCTGAATAGACCGAAATGGACTGAATTTGACCGGAATGAACTGAAGTGGACCAAAGTAGTCGAATGGACCGAATGGGACTGAAATGGACCGAAGTAGACCGGATGGACTGAAGTGGACCGAACAGGACTGATTTGATATGTTTCCTATTTTTTTTTTTTTTTTCTTTACAACTAAAGTTTTTAAGTTTCAAATATATTATTCAAATTTCTCACTCTCTTAAAGAAGATTATCATGATAAGTAAAACTCATCACAAAATTTCACTTAATATTACTTAAATAATTGATAGGCACATTCAAATGCATTACCAAGATTGTGTTTTGATATATATTCAAATTCTCACTTCCAAAATGACTAAGTATTAACTCAAACAAAAACTAAACCAAAGCTATAAGAGGGAGAGAGAGAAGTTATGATAGGAAACTCAAAAAACACAAAACCAAAAAGTATTAACCCAAAATAGAGTTATAAGAAACACAATGATTCATCAACCTAAAGTGGGGTTGCAAGAAAGAATTAAAAACAAAACAATATTAATCAAGATTCAAGAACTTAAAAGGTGAAGCATAAAAATATCATTTCACTTGTAATATTTATTGACAGAATTTTGTATATAAGCTATGTTAGAAATTTTACAAATTTTCTCAATATCCAAACTTTCTCTCCCTAATATCAAAAGCATAGAAAACATATATAAAAAATGTATAAGCCAAAGAAAAAAAAATAAAACAACTACTTTTTGGACCTAAAATACAACAAATCCATATTATTGGAGAAAAAAATGTTACCTTTAATACGTTCAACATTTTCTAAAACTATTTCATCTTTTTATCTCTACTAATGTATCATACTATTATTTTGAGAGTGTTTGATTGATATTATTTCTTCATGAGGTGGTACATATTCTTCAAGATTATTTTATACTTTTTACATTTCAAATTCCTCATTCTCTTGAAGGAAATTATCATGATAATAAAAAATCATAACAAAATTGCACTTAATATTACACAAATATAGAAACACTCAAATGTATAATCAATGTTGTGTTTTGATATAAATTCAATTATCACTTCCAAAATAACTAAATGTACATCAACACTTATTTTTGTCAACTTATTTTACTATTCAGCTATTTTTGCTACTATTCATAGGACCCATTACACTTTTTGGTACTATTCATAGGTCCTACTATACTTTTTAGCTAATTTTTACCTTTATCTACAGTACTTTCAGTAAAAAGTTTTCAATTTAAGCAAAATAAGCAGATCCTAAACAGACCCTAAATATTAACTCAAACAAAAATAAAACCAAAGCTATAATAGAGAGAGAGATTAATTGTGATGGGAAACTCAAAAATACAACACCAATATGTATTAACCCAAAATAGAGTTTTAAAAAGCACAATGATTCATCAATCTAAAGTAGAGTTGCAAGGAAGAATATAAAATCAAGAGAGAGAGAATAATTACTTCTCCAAGAGAGAATATGAGAGAGAATGACATATTTATAGAAAATAAGATGACAAGAAAAAGGTAAAAATAAAAGATATATTAATTAACACTAAATTATCCAAGTCATGCTATGTAACAGAATACCATTATATTTCTTATATACTATCTTTATAATCTAATAAGATAAAATCTATGAAATCAAAGAAAAGAAAAATGATAACAACTTAAAAATACAAAACTAAATCACATCAGCCTAAAGTAGAGATGCAAGAAAAATAATAAATCCACTAAAAATGAAAAGACAAAAAAGGAGAGAGAGAGGGAGAGAGAAATAACCTTTTTTGTATGGGAAAACTATAGAATGAGAGAGTGAATTGCAAATTTATAGTAAGAGGATAGGAATAAGAAGAGCAAAAAATGAAAGGAAGATAAAAGGATAGAGGAAGAGTGATACTAAGGGTCAGTTTGGTTGGAGGAGTGGAAAAGTGTGAGGATAGAAAATGGGGAGGGGATATAAAAGTGGGAGGATAGAAGAGATTTAATTTTCTCTCATTTATGTTTGGCTGGGAGGATGGAAAAGTGGAGAGATAGAAAACTTATTTATTTGGTTTAGAAGAAAAATGAGAAGATGGAAAATGAAGTTGGCATAAATTTACAATTATGTCCCCATTAAATAAAACAAAAAAATAAAACATTTTTTTATTAAAAAAATTGTGTACGGACACTTCAAATATTTAAAAAAAAAAAAAATAGCACAAGCCAAAGAAAGATGAGCACAAAAAAAAAAAAAAAAAAAAACACTACTAAAAAGTACAAGCCAGGGAAAAAAAACAAAGAAGTAGAAAAAAAGAATAAAGGAACAAAATAAAAAGCAAAACAAAAAAACAGAAATGCAACTGGACGAAACAAAAATCAAAGAAAAGAAAAAAGAAGAAGAAGAGCAATTGGACAAAACCCGTGTGCAAGTGCACGTGGGCATTTTCGTCATTTTCTCCCATTGAGCTCCCCCCCTAGTTTCTTCCCATTTGGGGAGAAAACATTTTGTTGGGTTCAGGGAGAAAGCACCCGAGCTCCACCATCTTTTTTTTTTTTTTTTTTTCCTCTCCCCCTCCCAACCAAACACCCACTAAAACAGTTTTCTTTCCTCAATTTTCCATCCTTCCTAAAATCCCTTCAAACAAATAAAGATAAATAGTAGTGGAGATATAAAAAGGTAAAAGGGAGGGGAAATGTTGGAGAATGTATAAGAATAAGTTGGAAAATTAATGATGGGAAATTAAAAAACTAGTGGGTGTTTGGTTGTTAATCTCTTAACTTTTACTTCAATTGTTAAATTAGTCATTAAAGTTTAATTTTTGTAATTTAGGTTGCGTTTGGGATAGCTTATATTGGGTAGTTTTTTTTTTTACTATTTAGCTTATTTTTGTTACTATTCATGGGTCCCATCACACTTTTTGGTACTATTCATGAGTCCTATTGTATTATCTCAGCTAAATTTTAGCTTTATCTATAATACTTTTAGAAAAAGTTTTTAGTTTCAACTAAATAAACTGTTCTTGAACAGACCCATAGTCTTCCAATCTCATAAAAATGAGTTAAGTTTAAGGTTGTCCACGGGTTGGGTCGGATTGGGTTTTGGGTTGACCCGCATTCGACCTGATTGGATTGGGTGAACAAAAAATGGACCCGAGACCGACCAACTTTTAGGTTGGACCCGGTGACTCGGGTTGTCCATTGAGCGGGTCGAAATTGTTGGGTAATTTTGGTCTGAAGCACAACAACAAAGGGAAAAGAGAAATTCAAAACCTAGACTTAAAGAACAGAGAAATTAATACCTAAACCCATGAGAAATCCAAACCAACCCAAACCCATGAGAAATCAACCAAAGAACATAGAATAAAAACCAACCCAAAGAATAGAGAAATCAAAACCCAAACCCATGAAAAATCAACCCAAAGAACATGAATAAATCAAAACCCAAAAAACAAACCTAAACAACACACAAACCACAATCCAAACCTACATAAATCAAATAGCACAAATAAGTCCACAAACCCTAGATTTACGAGATGAAAAGAGAAAGCACTAAACCGGCACCACCACCACTTCATCTCCCACCATCACCACATCCATCATAAGATCAGTACGAAATTAAAAAAAAAAAAATACTGACTTACCATTAAATGCATAAGATCAAAGCCTTAGATGGCAAATCAGAGGAGGCTTTAAGAGAGAGGGGTTTGGGTGAGAGAGAGACTACAAGCCAACGACGACGAGTGCAATGAGGACGATGAGCCAATGATGGCGGTGGTAAGAAGGGGGCTAGGGTTACGGATTTGAGAGAGAGAGAGAGAGAGAGAGAGAGAGAGAGAGAGGAACGTGAAACTGAGAGTCTGAAATAGTGAAAAGTTTGAAACTATTTTGATTTGATATTGAGGAGTTTTGAATTGATTTAGGCTTTGCGTGTACGTTGAGTTAGTGTGTAAGTCTTAATTAGTTAGAACTTAGACAATAGTGAACAGGCTATCTGACTGACAACGGGCTTTGGGTCCACCTGTTGGGCTCAGGTCGGTCGAATCCGGTCGATTTGGTTGGGTTTATGAATCACTGGACAGCCTTAGTTAAGTTGGTCATTTCCTTCAAATCTATTAACAAACGAGGTTGTTAATAGATTTGGACAAAATATCAAATTAACACATTTTAACAAAAAAAAAAAAAAAATTAAGGATTATTTTAACAATTGAAGGAAAAGTCTAGTTGAATAAATTGATGATTTAAAAAAAAAACAACATATGATAACGAGTTAATAAATCACTCATCTCATGAAAGGATAGCTTAAGGAATTCACTTTCATGTGAAAGACTATTACACAAGATAATAAATGGACATGTTTGGAGTTTACCTATAAAAAAAATAAAGAACATGATTGAGTTTGGAAACAACTTATTTCAATAGTATATATATATATATATATATATATATATATATATATATATAGATGTGGGGGCATTTTTTGCTTCAAGGAAACTCATGTGTACTCTTAGGCAATTTTTGCTCTTGTCTCACATTGGAAGGAAATCCTTCCTCTTCATGCCATATAAGGGATGACCAATGAGAAAGAGTACCACTAGTTTGGTTATGTGATAAAAAGCTAAAAATTAAATTATTTGTAAAAATACTGAGATATAAAGCAAAAAGTAAAAAACAAAAAAAGATTTTTCCAAACACATTTTTTTGGAGAAGATGAAAAAGGAGAAGGGAAAATAGGGGGAGGATTTTTTTTAGAATGTTTGGTTGAGAGGAGAAAAATGGGGAGCCTAGGTGTTTTCTCTCCTATTCCACCAAAAACTAATCCCCCAATTCGGGGAATATGGAGAGAAAATAAGAGAAGGATTTAAGGGAAGGAGGTAGGCAGGAAATGACTCATCTACCCCTTTACACACCATTGTACACATTGGTTTTGTTTGTTTGTCCTTTTCTTTAATATCAAAAGTGCAGGTTTTTTGTTTTTGTTCTTTTTTTTTTTTTTGCCCTTTAGGTACTGTGTATGTTGACGTTATTATTATTTTTTTTGTTTTGTTTGCTTTTCTTTTGCTATAAGCTTTATTAGTTGTGTTAGTTTAGAATAATTTAAAATTTTTGTTTTCTATGTAATATGGCTATAAAATTAAATTTATACAAACTACATTTTTTATTTTCTTATTTTTATTCTCAACTAAATAAAGAATTTTAAATTCTTCTACTTTTCTATCTCCAATCAAACACATAAAAGAAAAACTAAAATCTTTTTTATCCCTAACCATTTTCTATCTTCCAACTTATTCATCTGCTATTTAAACTCCTAAATCTAAGGATAAGATTTGAGTGATAGTCCAACCCTTTCATCCCCTTTGTCTAGGCGTTCCCTTGATCTTAGCCAAAAGGACGAGAAAGGTATGTCTAGGCGTTCCCAATATCAACATCCACCTAAAAAAAAAAAAACACACACACACACACAAAATTGTTTATAGCTAAAATTTATCCGAAAATAAAATAAATTCTAGGGACATGAAAGTCAAGATGAGAAAATAAATAAAAGAAGCCATGGAAGTGGACGTGATGAGTCATGACCACTCAAACATTAATCGGTGGAAAGGATTGTGGATAGGAAGAAGCCTGGAACTGGAATCTCAGACATTGCAAAATTCATGCCACTTTTTTGCAACTGAATTTACGAGGATGGATATTCCGTAAGTAAATGACACCGACCTTAGCTAGCAGCTAGCTCTATATATATGATTAGGGGTGTCAATGTTCGACCCAACCCACGAACACGACACGAACCCGACATGGGTTTTTTTGAGTTAGGGTTGGGCCTTAATGGGTTTGGGTCATAAACGAGTCAACCCGAAAGCGACACGATAAGAAACGTGTCATAAGCAGGTCAACCCGCGTAACCCGCAATAGATACGTTTGACACGCCAATTTATTTGTGTCAACCCGAAATGACCTACTTAACACAACCCATTTAACTCGTATAACAAATAAATATTTATTTTATTTTAAATTTGTCAAATACCTTTTATATCCAACATATATTTTAAATTTAAAAAGAAAAGTGAGTAATTACAAAAATTTACAAGGATATAATTGGAAATTGAAACTTTACAAACCCTAGAACTATTAATATATATATATATTTTTTTTGGCATAGAACTTGCACAAATGAAATTGGATGAGCTTGTGGAAGATGTTATGAATTTGGACATCAACAAAGAATCTATGGATGTTAATCGTGATCATAGTCAGGATTAGTCTATTGTTTGCTCAAATTCTTTCAATATAGATACTTAGCATTTGGCGAGTTCCAATGATATTATATTTTTGTTGAACTATGTTATTTTATTTTTGTTAAACTATGTTATTTTGAATTTGGGTTGAAGTGTATGCACTTCTGTTGGAGTGATAAGAACTTATTTCTAGATGAATGTTATATTTTTGTTGAACTATATTATTTTGAATGTGGATTGAAGACTTGAAGTGTATGCACTGCTTTTTGGGATGTAAAAAAAATATTTCTAGATGGATGTTATATTTAATATTATGTAGGTTGAAATGGATTGTGTTACATTCGTGTCAACCCAACATGACTCGTTTATTAAACATGTCAAATGGGTTGGGTCAGGTCAACCCGCCTTATTAACAGGTCAGGTTAGGGTTGAAGGATCATGACACGATTATTAAATGGGTCGGGTTAGGGTTGAGTCATTTAGTCGAATACTCCTACCTCGACACGACACGAACCTGACACGCTAATATATGATTATGAATTGAGTTTTTGATGAAGGGTTGTGTTAACAGGTTAACAACAACTTTTTTAATTTCTTTTTTCAGTTTTTTGTTTTGTTTTGTTTTTTGTTTTTTGTTTTTTGTTTTTTGTTTTTTTCAGCTTTATGTTTTGTTTATGCCCTATATTGAGAGAGAAAAAAAAAAAAAAAAAAACAGGTGGGACTGTGATTTTTTTTTTTTATCTCATTTTTTTAATAATTTGGACAATTGGACCAACCTCTGGTAAGGTGCTTGTCAACATGGAAAAATTTAGTATCATAATTATTTTCGCAACTTTTTCATAACTTTGCTACGTGGCAATTGATGATTACGTAAACAACAAAAATAGTAAAAATTGTTGTGACACAGATCTTTTTTGAGGAATGGTTTTAACCATATGTCAGACTCGGTCAGAGGTCACAGATATCAATAAGATAGTGTTATGTTTTGATATATATATATTCCAATACGTATCATCTTTTTCCTCTTTCTACATTCTGCAAACCTACCTGCAGACCCTTCAATTTCCACATTAATCAAAGCCTCTCCATCCAAATAACAAGCTTTGTTTCTCCTTCTCATCTGGGTAAGCTTCATTATTTCTCTTTCTTGTGTGTTTTTGTATACTATTCGTTCTATTTTACATATCTATTTGCATTCTCGTCAGTTAGTCTTTTTTCGCGGGTCCTCTTAATTAAGCACACACCAATATCATACTGAGGAGTAGTGTGTGGGGGTTACAATCTTGTCCGTTCTTATTAAATTATCTGTTATCTCTAATGGATTAGAGATGTTAGTAGTTGGCTTTTTTCTTAATTTGTCCCCTCATTACTTTACTTTAAAGTTAAACGACCTTCTAAACAATACATATTGTTTTTACCAACTCATCTAATTTTATATGCAATAATAACTTATATCTCCAACTATTTCAATGTCATATATATATGCTGTATTTGTCCATGTTTTAGCCCCAACCAGTCATCCGGGGTTCAAAGAAGTTATTTTTAATCTTCTGCAGTTCCTCTCATTTTAGGAAGATATGGTTTGGCTTAACTAAGATAGCACTTTGACTTGGAATTGGATGAAGTACCCACTTAGAACTCTAGCTGGAGCATACTAATGGGTGTGGCGTATGCTTCTCACACACTCTCTCTGTTCAATGCATTTTCCTAATATAATTTATGAGTCCATGTTTATTACTATTAATATTTTTAAGAGAATGATTCTAATATCTATATGCATGAATTTGAATTCCATCTGAAAAGCTAACCAATTGTTAGTTAACTTCCAATGGCCTGAGCAAATGTAGATGGTGCTAGCAAAAAAGAAGATTTTAAAAATAGCAAATTTTGTAATATTTGGGGCAATGTCTTCTTGTAATTGAACTTTATGCAATATCTAGTAATTAGAAAACATTGTTTGGTGCTGAAATGCAGAAAGTAACTCTTGTTATAGCACCTACATATATTGCCAAAAGAAAGCATGGATATTATATATAAAGACCATCCGTGCTAGATACTGTAGCCCCATTCATCTTTAGAATAGAGATTTAAGCTTTCAAGTTTATTAACCCTGATGATGATTGATAGTCAATCAATTTCGTTTTCACTCAAAGCTCAAATTATGTTTTAAACTTGGACTGCCACATTTTTAAGAATTTGAAGCAAGTAGTCCATATAGAGTTTTGTCCTTTATGCACTCGATATGTGATCTAAGATAGGAAAATAAGTATAAACTGCAGGTCACCGACCATTGAAGTGTCTTGGATAAAATTTTCTGCCATCATTTTTAATTTTTTTTAATTTTTCCTTATGATCACATACACTTTGGATTGGAAATAGTAGTGTTTTTGCATAACTCTTAATTCATATTTTAATGAAGTTTGGAAATTCTTATGTCCAGTCAATCTCTATGAAAACTTTATTATGTCCACAGATTTCAGTGGCAAATTTAACCTATAGTTAGGTACAATATTGATCTAAAGAGCTACTTAGTTTATTGCAACTCCTATGCAAGTTAGTTGACTCCCTTTCCTACAAAATTATGGGAGCAATCACATTATTTATCTGTTTTTTTTTTTTTTTTTGGGGGTGCTTTAATGAGTTCCAGCATAACGATTGCAATTGTTTTAATTTGGATAAATTCAAAAATTGGACTAAGCCATCCATTTTTGTTTATTTTCCTGGAGTTTTTAAGTTCGTTTACCGTCTTGCTTATGTTGGAATATTATACATTTACATCTTCAATAAAGCCATTCATATGCGCTATATGTTGCTGTTTAGGCCCATATGTTGATGCATATGGGATCAGCATCCACATATTTGCATTTCTTTATTGTTTCTTTTTACTGAATACATGCTTTGGTAGCCAGAGGCATGGAGTATACATGCTGTTGCATTTTAGTAATATTTAGATAGCTGTGAATGCAGAAAGAATATGGCTGCCTTAGCAACTGCAGAAGCTTGTGATACAAATGCAGCGCTGCTGGCAAGTGGTGATTTGCGTGTTCTTCAACCTACTTTCCAGATATATGGCCAGGGTCGTGCATTCTCAGGCTCAATTGTCACTCTTAAGGTTTTTGAGGACAATGTATTGGTTAGGGAGCTTCTCGAAATCAGAGGTGAAGGTAGAGTTTTGGTTATAGATGGCGGAGGGAGCATGAGATGTGCTTTGGTGGGAGGGAATTTGGGACAATTGGCTCAAAATATGGGGTGGGCTGGTATTGTACTAAATGGCTGCATTAGAGATGTTGATGAAATCAATGCATGTGATATTGGGGTGAGAGCTTTGGCATCTAATCCCTTGAAATCGAACAAAAAAGGCATTGGTGAAAAGCATGTCCCTGTATACATTGCAGGAACCTGGATTCGTGATGGGGAATGGTTGTATGCAGATAGTGATGGAATCCTTGTCTCAAGATCTGAGCTGTCCATCTGAACCATCATTCAAAATCTGAGCTGTCAAATTACGACGTGAATAAGGGGACTGAGTCATGAAGTCAGTTGTGTTTTTCTAAATTTATTGGTTATCTCTGGGACTGAGTTCTTAAGTGTATTTATTTTTGGATGAATAAACATTTCTTCTAAAGTTCTGAAGTGTATTAGACTTCAAAATGTACAACAGATATTTTCTTGTTCCATATATAAATAAATATTGAAATTTTGCTCGCTCAATCATATTTAAAACAAACTGTTTACCCTGTTATGATACTAGTTGTGCAGAAGCAAGGCCTAATACTACTACTACAACAACAACAACAACTAATTTGGGGTTGGCTATGGACCCCTGACAAATTAGATTGGGTTGGCTACATGAATTCTTTTTATCTAGTCTATTTCATTTGAGTCATGCTCTCTGTTGCTTCTCTAATTGACATGTCTTTATTTTATTTTTTTTGTTAATTACTTCTACTAATGTTATTTTTGGCTTTCCTTCACATTTTTTCATTCCCTCAACTTGGATTAATTTACTTGGTTCATTGCTTGCTCTCCTCTGAACATGATTAAATCATCTCAAGCGATTCACTCTCATCTTTTCATCATTAGGGGCTATCCTATTCCCTACCTTTGAAAGGATTTTCTTATTTCGAATCTTATCTTTATGTGTGTTCTCATTTATTCTTCTTAACATTTTTCATTTTTGCTATACTCATTTTATGGATAAGTTGCTTCTTGACTGCCCAACATTCAGTACCATAAAGCATAGCTAGTCATATAGTCATCTTATAAAATCTTACTGCCCTTTCATTTCTATTTTTATTTTTACTAAACTTACATTTCATGCACTTCATTTTGGTCCTACTTAAATGAAAGGTTTTAGATTCTAAAGCGTCTCACATAGGGGTATTTGCGGTGTAGTTCAGTGAGGTTTTGGGCTATTTTTAGCTGTGCACTTTGCGGTGTGGTTTGGCCTGTTGGGTTTTGTGGAGCCTAGTTGTGTTTGATCCAGTTAACGACCTGACCCGACCCAGCCCGAAATAATGTTGTGTTTAGCCTGTTGGCCCGTTTTGTAGCCCATTGTGAATCCTGTGCGCAGGATATAGAAACTGTTTTTGGTGATTCGGGTTTTTTTTTTCCTTGTTGTTTTTTTGAGAGAGAAAAGCTGTAGCCGCACTTTATATTTTTCTCTGATAATAGTGAAATCCTTGCAACTCCGTGGACGTAGGCAAATTGTCGAACCACGTAAATATTGTCTTGTGCGTGTGATTGTTTTTTTTTCTTTGGCTTGTGTTTTCTCTATTTTTGTTTCTCACAGGTTGGGAATTTCGGGTTGAATTCCCTACATGGCCAAAACCATAACTGCACCACCCTCAGTTTTGTGGTCATAGGTGCCGTTTGAATGGTTTTGACTGTTATATTTTTCAAAATTTTGGGCTTTACTTGCCCAGCAAAAAACTGATTTTTCCCTTGTTTTAGGCCAAGTTTTAAATTGTTGAGTTAGTTTTTCTTTATTTTGGGCTGACTTTCCTAATCAACACCTGTAAACATTGATAATTATTCATTTACACCAATAGATATTTGATAAAACCCATATATAAGGCTCATTTATCTTCTTTTCTGTCCGATTCTCTTCTATTTGTGGTGTAGGTTTAATATTGTGGTTAATTATGCTTGAATAGAATGCATTTGATTGCGTTTTATTGATTTTTGCAGGTAGGTTTTGTCTTTGAGAATTTTTTTTCCTATTATTAAAACAGAAACTGATGATGCCGAGAAAATCACCAGTGAGCCACACGATACTCGCACACTCTGAACAGCACCTGCACAACGAAAAGGAGAAGACCTAACAGTGAGCACCGGTGTGGTGCCGGCCAAATACCCTCCGAAGGTCAAGTTAGAACTTCTTACAACTCTAGAGTGCTAGAGAGGGGTTAATTATGCGTACCTCGATTTCTGAGGGTATTGGGGCTTTTATAGTAGTAGAGAGTCGACCATCTCCTCCTTGGACTAGAAGTCCTTTCCTTATAGGAAATCTCATGAGCGTATATTACGGAATCCTTTCCTTATAGGAAATTAACATTGAGCATGGGATGCAAGTCATTTCCTTATATACTCAAGTGTGGAGGCCAAGCAAAGGTTTTATTTAGAACCGTCAGCATTAGGACCGTCATCTTATCTTATCCCCTTCAGCCATATTGGCGTCAACCTGTCAATGGTGTCAGCCCTTTGATGCTCTTCGCAGACTTCCTTCCACGATCCTATCACATCATTGTCCGTCAGCTTTAGGGTCTTCAGTTAACTTATCTCGTCAGCCTAAGTTGTAGACTCTGTTCCATGAGCAAGGCTGACGGGTTCAGCCTAGATATTGCTTGTTATAATTTTGCTCATCAGTTGCCCTCTACTCCATATCTCTGCCAGTTTAAACTGACGGGTTATGGAGTTATATTTTTCCGTTGCTAACTTTCACTTTGGCCAGGAGAGAGAAAACAATTCAAAGGTGATTCCTCGAGCAGCCATTATTAAATGCTCGAACACGTGGCGCACTTTGGTTGGTTCTGCTTTTGGACGAGGGCGTCGCTTTGTCTTTCGTGCCTTCCCCCTTTATATATAACCCACCTCTCCCCCTCATTTTTCCTATTTCATTTTTACTGATTCCTGGAGAGAAGATCCGTCGCCTTTTGTTCCGTCAATTCCCCAACATCGTCGCCTGTGTTGCTACCGTTGCTTCCAAAACCGTCACCCGTTTTAAGAAACTCGTAAGTCCCTTTTTTTTTTTCTTTGTACATGCTTTATTTTGATTGATTTCTCTATAGCGAGGTCGTCATCCTAGGTGCTTAGAATAAATTCGTCACTTGTAGGTAGTCAGATGTCAAGTGACGCGTCGAGTGATCAGTCGTCGGTTTGCGATGGAGCGGGCTACGACGAGGTATTTGGTTCAGGTGATGAGTCCGGGAGCTTTTCCTGGTCGTCAGAGAGAGAGACATCAGCCCAATCTCCTGACGAGGAGGTAGGGAGTTACAAAAACGAAGGTCAAGAGGAGGTAGTAGGTGAGGAGGGTGAAATTGAGGTGGAAGAAGAGAGGGAGAATGATGGAAGCGAGGGTGACGAGGAGTCTTGTGAGGGAACTTCAGGAAGTCTTGGAGGTAGCCGTCCTTTCATCCTTCTCGAGGAATGGGCCGTCAATAAGTTTTTACCTAAAATGAGTGATAAAGTCTTCAAAGAGTTGTGCATTCGTTTTCAAATCCCAGACCACATTCCTATCCGTCTCTCCAGGGAAAATGAAAAGTGCTATACGGGGAGAATCGCAGATGTTGGCATGTATGATGCCATGTTTGCTGCAGGGCTCAGATTGCTCTTGACGGCCTTACACCGTCATCTGGCTGATTTTTTGGGGTTGTCCATTAGCCAGATTGCTCCAGATTCATAGAGGATCTTTATAAGTGCTGAAGTCTTATGGTGTCATCTGAGTGGAGGACACCGTCAACTTTCTTTAGAGGAATTCTTCTACTGCTATAGACCCCAGCACCTTTCTTCCTCTAAGGGGATGTACCATTTTTTCGTCAGGGAGAGGGAGTTGAGATTAGTGTCTGAGATGCCAGATTCAAATAGAGATTGGAAGAGTAGGTATTTTTTTGTTAAATGGACGGACTGGGTGTGCCGACAGGAAGAATGGGAGACGATGCCCCGTGGTTATTTTGATAATACTTGGGCTTTCATCAGGGATTCAGGTTTTAGCCGACAGCTTTTTGCCCCGTCAGCTTTTACATGTTTATTTTATTTTTGATACTCGTGTCTTAACGTTGTCAGCTTATTTTTCTTTTCAGCCAACATTCGCCCTCTTATAACTGATGAGCAGAGGGATTTTATCCGTCGGGTTCTAGAGATTCCCTTGGAAGAGCGAAAGTGTCGAGATTTAATTACTCTTGACACTCTTCACGCGTACTGCGGGGGTCTGGAACTGACGCCTGAAGCTCGCAAGTTAGAAGAGTTTTTTCGCCGTTGTGAGTAGTTTGTTCATATGATCCCGTCACTTTTAGCTTTTGCCATTAAAAATTCTCATATGTGTCTGTTATCTTTGCAGAGATGGAGGCAGCTAGGCAACGGATACGGGTTGCCGCTGCCCGTCAAAAGGAGGAGAAGAGGGCAAAGGGGGAGTTGACATCCTCGTCAGCCCCCAAAACCATTACTAAGGGTTTGCTGAAGAGAAAACCCGACGGGAAGGATGCCCCTCCACTTAAGAAAGTTGCCGTTACTTCTGGATCTGAGCCACCAGAAAAGTCACCCCTCAAATTAGGCCACGGAGCTGGAAAAGGGGTGATGACTTCTTTCGGTCCCGTCCTGGAGGGGCCCCGTTGCCTACTGACGCACAAGGATTATGCTGTCGAAGAGGTAGAGTCGTTCATAAAATTGACGGACATAGATCCTTGTGCTTTGTTGGGGACGGAGGAATTAGGGGCGTCAGCCTTGTTTGACCTGACACGGGTAAGCCGTCTCCCTTATCTAGCTTTTCTCGTATCTTTTTCTTGTTTATTGACTGACGACCGTGTCCTTCTTAGGCGTTGGTACGTGTAAAAGCGCTCCAGGACTGGTGTATGGACAAGGAAGGAGTCGTCACCCGAGTTAGTAAACACAATACTAACTTGTTGAACCAGCAGGCACAGTACAAGGAGGCCGTTCGTCTTCTAAACGTTGAGCTGAAAGATACGAAGCAGAAGTTGGAAGAGGCGGGTTGTCAGAAGGAGGAGTTAGAACAAGAGCTGACGACCCTTCGCAAGCAAGTGGAGACAGCTGGGGCTGACGCGGTCCAGGAATTCAAGGTGTCAGATTCCTTCATTGATTCTTGTGGCGAATATTACGGCACTGGATTCGATGACTGCCTTAAGCAAGTTGCGTCAGCCTTTCCTGAGCTGGATCTATCTGGGATCACCTTGGATGACGCCCCGCCAATGACGCAAACTAATGACACCGTCGTTGTTGAAGGTGACGACTCCGAGGATGCCCCTCCACATGAAGATAATGGCGTTGTTTTAGCCCAGCTTGCTGCGAACCCTCCAGTTACTACTTCCAATCCTTCTGTGGAGGTTCTTAACGTAGAAGACCCTCTTTTTCAAAAAAGCAAAAAGACTTCAAGTGACGCCCTTTCTGCCCAGCCATAGTTTTGTTTTTTGTTTGTAACTGTTATATTTTGTTCCATTTGCAAACAATGTTTTTAAGTGCCCTTTGGTTTTCTGGGCTTTTATTTGTAGGCAATTTACTTTTGCTTGTAATACTTAACACTCGTTGCTTTTGTATGTATGGCTATTTGTTTGTGTGCTTCTTTTTCTTGCTTTATAAATTCTAAGGCTATTTCCTAGTCGTAGGCTGGGCTCGTTAGCCTAGTCGCGGCTTATAGTTTTAAAGGCACTGATTTGTTATGATTACGGACCCGTCTATTTTAATAACGCCGTCAGTTTTGACAATCATTTTTATGTGAAGTATTGTCTCAAACGATGGGTTTGTCTGTTTATGACGCTGTCAGCCATTTTTTCCTTTAAGGGATTTTTAATCACTCCTTCATTCTTGAAATTTGTCCATGTTAATGTCGGACTTGTTTTGTGTAAAGGATATGTTTTGTCCGTCGGCTTCTTGCCATGGACTTATCTCTTTATAATACCATCCTTTTGATGGGACCGTCAAATTGATGAACCCGTCACTTTTGATGAGTCCGTCACATGGACCGTTAATTTTATAGAATTGCCCATATTATGGACTTGGTGAGCTCTTTTTTTATAACTTCGTCACTTTGATGAGACCGTCACATTAATGAGCCCGTCATTTTTAATGAGTCCGTCACATGGTCCGTTAACTTTAGGACTTGGTGAGCTCATCTTTTTACAATCTTGTCACTTTGATTAGACCGTCAGCTTGGGTGGCCGATATTTTTTCATCCCTTTGGGATATGTAGTTTTTGAATAGTGGAGTTATCTGTTTCTTATGGATTTGTCCGTATCTGGACCTGGTTTCTAGCCCATTCAGGGGCTTCCACCATGCTTCATCCTCTTGGGATGGATCTGTCTGTCTTGAGGGCTTATAGTCGCCTACTTTTGTAGACTTAAGGTCGTCCTCTTTTTTAGGGACTTAGAATCTTTTCATTTCTTGTGGACTTGAGGTCGTCTACATTTTTGTGGACTTTGTAATAAAAAACATTTGCCATTCTGAATAAACTCCTCTTATTGCCATGCATTTATAAAAAAGTAGTTCTAAAGAAAAGAAAAGAAAACTTGCCCCTTGGGCTTATTGTAGCAAAAACTAAAGTAAAAACCTGCCCTTTGGGCTTATTGTAGCAAAAACTAAAATGATAAATTTGAGGAGCATAACAAAAATTTGCTGTGGTAAACTATAAATGAAAGGGGGCGTCGTTCTTCACGTCGCCATCTTTACTGGTAGTACTTCCGTAAGTGTTCAGCATTCCAAGGATGTGGCAGCTTCCGTCTGTCAAGCGTCTCCAGGTGGTAGGTACCCTTCCTCCGTCATGCTGTGACTCGGTAAGGTCCTTCCTAATTTGGGCCGAGCTTCCCTTAGGTTGGGTCTCTTGCTGCGCCTATGACTCTCCTTAGAACGAGGTCTCTAACCTGGAAGTCTCTATGTCTGACTCGGGAATTGTAGTGCTTGGCCATGCGGTCCTGGTACCGTGCGAGCCTTTGCTCCGCCGCTGCCCTGATTTCTTCTACTAAATCGAGCTGTAGATGTACGGCCTCGTCTTTCTTGCTTTCATCATGGTTGTGCACCCTGTAGCTTGTGAGTCCAACTTCGGCTGGGATGACTGCTTCGCTCTCGTATGTTAGTCAGAATGGTGTCTTTCCTGTTGGCGTTCTTGCTGTTGTCCTGTAGGCCCAAAGTATGCTCGGCAACTCTTCCGCCCATATACCCTTTACCCCCTCGAGCCGAGTCTTGATAATCTTTAGTTAGGATCGGTTCGTGACTTCGACCTGTCCATTAGCTTGAGGGTGGGCAGGGGAGGAGTAGTGGTATTTTATCCTCAATTGTGAACAAAAGTCCCGGAAGGAGTCGTTGTTGAACTGCCTCCCATTGTCTGAAACTAAGACTCTAGGTATACCAAATCTGCATACGATGCATCTCCAAACGAAACTCTGCACATTCTTCTCCGTAATGGCAGCCAAAGCTTTAGCTTCCACCCATTTTGTAAAGTAGTCAATGCCTACTACCAGGAATTTCAGCTGTCGTATCGCTATGGGGAATGGTCCTATGATGTCCAGTCCCCACTGAGCAAACGGCCATGGGGCCGTCATTGGGGTTAATTCTTCGGTTGGTTGTCTAATGATATTGCTGAACCTCTGGCACTTATCACAGTTCTTGACATAGGCCTCGGTATCCTTTTGCATGGTGGGCCAAAAGTACCCTGCTCGCACTAGCTTGTGCACTAATGATCTTGACCCTGAGTGGTTTCCACAGATTCCTTCGTGCACCTCTCTTATGACGTAGTCTGCTTCTTCAGGACTTAAGCATCTCAGGAATGGGCGGGAGAAACCTCTTTTGTACAGGACATCTCTTATCAAGATGAATCTCGCTGCTTGGACCTTTAGCTTCCTTCTCGTCCAGCAGTACGCCGTTCTTCAAGTAAGAGACTAACGACGTGGTCCAATTGTTTTTGGAGCCTATTTCCTGCATATCAATGGAATCTATTAGCGGAGAGAGCTGAAGGAAAGAGAGTACATTATCCATGGTGGTCATATGTTTGGCTGAGGCAGCCCTAGCCAAGCGGTTGGCTTGCTCGTTTTCTCCCCGGGGGATTTGTATGATTTTGACCTTCAGCTCATCTACCCTCTTCTTCGCCTGATCCAGATATCTCTTCATTCTTTCACCCCAACACTCGTAGTCCCAATTTATCTGGTTGGTAACGACCTGAGAATCGCAGTAAAGGACCACATTTGTGGCTCCTGCAGCTTTGGCGAGATCAAGCCCTGCTATTACAGCTTCGTACTCCGCTTCATTATTGGTAGTAGGAAAATCGAGGCGGACCATACATTTAACCGCGTCCCCTTCGGGTGACAGTAATATGATGCCGGCTCCCCTAGCCTGCTTGTTGGAGGATCCATCAACCTATATGCTCCACTGAGGAGACTCTTCTGCTCCCTGTCCTCGCCATTTGTGAACTCTGCTATGAAGTCCGTGATGATCTGTCCTTTAACGGCGGTTCGTGGGTGATATTGGATGTCGAATTCGCTCAACTCTATGGCCCATAGTGTTAATCGGCCAGCTGCTTCAAGGTTGCTCATTGCCCGCCGCAGGGGCTTGCCGGTTAGGACGATTACTGTGTGGGCTTGGAAATACGGCTTGAGTTTGCGTGTCTCCATGGGCTGGTATCTCTCTTCGGCACCGTGAAGCGCCCGACTGGCATAGTACATGGGCTTCTGCACTCTCTCTTCTTCTTTGACCAAGGCGGCGCTGATGGCGGTTGGGGAAACGGCTAGGTAGAGAAAAAGTTCCTCACTAGGCTGCGCGGGACTTAGCAACGGTGGGGAAGAGAGATAAATTTTTAACTCCTCAAATGCTTGCTGACACTCGGCAGTCCATTCGAAGGATTTCTTCAGCGTGCGAAAGAAGGGCAAGCATTTGTCCGTCGCTCTTGATACGAATTTATTCAGCGCCGCTATTTTGCCGTTGAGGCTTTGTACTTCCTTCACACTCTTCCGTGGCGTCATCTCCATTATGGCCTAGATTTTGTCCGGGTTGGCCTTGATGCTTCTCTGCGACACCATGAATCCTAGGAATTTTCCTGCTGTCACCCCGAAGGCGCACTTTCCTAGATTAAGCTTCATGTTGTAAGAGCGAAGAGTGTCGAACGTTTCCTTGAGGTCTTCCAAGTGATCTTCCTCCCTTCGGCTTTTCACCAGCATATCGTCAATGTAAACTTGGACATTTTTCCCAATCTGCTGTGCGAACATCTTGTTCATGAGCCTCTGATATGTCGCGCTTGCATTTTTCAGGCCGAAGGGCATCACCTTATAACAGAAGAGGCCTTAGCTGGTTACGAACGAAGTTTTTTCTTGATCTGCTTCATGCATTCGAATTTGATTGTAACCGGAGAAAGTGTCCATAAAGCTTAATAGCTTGTGCTGAGCCGTAGAGTCTACTAGAATGTCGACTCGTGGGAGGGGATAACTGTCTTTAGGGTATGCTTTGTTCAGGTTGGTAAAGTCCACGCACATCCTCCATTTTCCGCTGGCTTTCTTGACCATTACCACGTTTGCTAACCAGTCGGGGTAATACACCTCCCTAATGAAGCCTGCTTCTTGTAGCTTACTGACCTCTTCAACTATTGCGCGGTCTTGTTTTTGGGCAAAGACCCTCTTCTTCTGCCTGTCGAGTGGACAGGTTGGCGACACATTCAGCTTATGTACCATGACTGAAGGGTCAATCCCGGGCATATCTTCATGGCTCCAGGCAAACACGTCTTGATTTTCCTTAAGGAAAGCTACGAGTGCTGAGCGAACCGTCGTGCTGGCAAGAGTACCGATCCTAGTGGTTTTGTCTGTCCTGGAGTTATCGAGGGGTATCTCCTCGAGCCTCTCTACTGGTTCTGCCCTCGTCCGCTGTTCTTCTATGCTCATGGTTTGCAAATGGTCGTCCATTTCCAGCATCGAAACGTAGCATTTGCGCGCGGCTATTTGGTCCCCTCGCAATTCCCCTACTCCATATTTCGTGGGGAATTTGATCAACAGGTGGTAGGTCGAGGCTACGGCCTTCCAGGAGTTAAGGGTAGGTCGCCCTATGATGGCATTGTAGGCAGAGGAGCAATCGACCCCAAGGAACGTAACATCTCTAGTGATTTGTTGGGGGTAATCTCCAATGGTAATCGGTAATGTGACCGCGCCTAGGGGGTACACTTTAGTCCTTCTGAATCCGACGAGTGGAGCGTTGGCTGGGGTTAGTTGCTCTTTGCCAATTCGCATCTGTTGGAATGCTGGGTAGTAAAGAATATCCGCGGAGCTCCCGTTGTCAACTAAGACCCGGTACATGTTATAGTCTCCTATTTGGATGCTAACGACAAGCGCATCGTCATGCGGATGGTGGAGGCGTCGGGCATCTTCTTCCGAGAAGCTAACAAGGGGGTTGTTGATTCGCGGCATCTTTGGGATGAGCTGGACGTTCTGGACCATTCTAAGATAAGTCTTTCGAGCCCTTTTTGACAAGCCGTTGGTGGCCGTACCTTCTACAATCATCCTTATGTCTCCCAAAGGCTGTCTCGGACGCTCGTTGTCTCGTTTGGGGGCTTGCTCTTGAGGAAGTGGATATGCCCTTTCCTCGCTAACGAACTTCTGTAACTTCCCTTGCCTAATGAGGGCTTCAATTTGCTGTTTTAAATCATAGTAGTCAGCCGTGTCATGTCCGTGATCGCGGTGGAAGCGACAGTATTTGTCCCGGGACCGTTTGTTGGGATCTCCCTTCAGCTTTCCAAGGAAAGTCAATGCCCCCTCGTCCTTGATTTGCATTAGGACTTGGTCGATTGGGGTGGTTAATGGAGTGAAGCTTGTGAACCTCCCCATAGGGGGCTTAGAGCGTCTATCATCTCTCCGTTCTCCAGTTCTCGCCATCTTCCGCCCTCTTTCCTGTCGGGTATCTTCCTGCCTTTCTCTCTTCTTAGGTTTTTCATCGCTAGCTAGTAGAGCGTCTTCGGCATTCATGTATTTGGTGGCCCTGTACAGCACGTCTGACATAGTTTTTGGGTCATTCTTATATAATGAAAATAAGAACTTACCCTTCCTTAGGCCATTCGTAAATGCTGCTACGAGTATCTTGTCATCGGCTTCGTCAATTGAGAGTGCTTCCTTATTAAAGCGGGCTATGTAAGATCTCAACGTTTCATCCTTCCGTTGCTTGATACTCATCAAGCATGCAGTAGACTTCTTGTACCGATGCCTTCCAATAAAGTGTGAAGTGAATTGGGGGCTCAGTTCTTTAAAGGTGCTGATGGAGTTAGGTGTCAGGCAGCTGAACCAAATTCTCGCAGGGCCCTTTAGCATCATAGGGAAGGCCCTACACATGATCTCATCCGCTACTCTTTGAAGATGCATCAAGGTCTTGAAGGTCTCTAGATGATCAAGCGGGTCCTTGGCTCCATCGTAGCTCTCAATCCGCGGCATGCGAACTTTTGTGGTAGGGGGAAGGAGTTGACAAAGGTGGCGAATGGCGAGTCGGTTCGGTGGACCAAATCATCGAAGTCGCTAGACACCCGTCCTTTGAGGGCGTTCATCATAAGATCCATCCTTTCCTTCATTAATTGCATCTCCGCAACCATGTAAGGGGGGGCCATGTCACAACCAAAGGGACGACTGGTCTCCTGTTGTTCTTGCTGGTTTGGAGCGTTGCTACCTTCGGGTCCTTCTTGGTTCCTTCTTTCAGCACTGGTCCCTTCTTGGTCATCTCTTTGGTTATTTGGTATTGAATTCTTCTGACGCAACTGTTCTTCCAGGTCGTGGTTTTGTTTGGTGAGGCATTCCACGGCGGCGGCGAGAGTTTGAACTTGTCTTTTGAGAGCGGTCGTGGGTGGTTCCTCTTCCCGAACGTCGTTTGTGGTTGCCATCGAGCGAGTGAGCACCATGCAACTCTTTTATCCGGGAAACTTTTAGTATGGCTAATGTGCGTTTCCCACAGACGACGCCAACTGATGATGCCGAGAAAATCACTAGTGAGCCACACGATACTTGCACACTCTGAACAACACCTGCACAACGAAAAGGAGAAGACCTAACAGAGAGCACCGGTGTGGTGCCGGCCAAATACTCTCCGAAGGTCAAGTTAGAACTTCTTACAACTCTAAAGTGTGAGAGAGGGGTTAATTATGCGTACCTCAATTTTTGAGGGTATTGGGGCTTTTATAGTAGTAGAGAGTTGACCATCTCCTCCTTGGATTAGAAGTCTTTTCCTTATAAGAAACTTCATGAGCTTATATTATGGAATCCTTTCCTTATAGGAGACTAACATTGAGCGTGGGATGCAAGTCATTTCCTTATATATTCATGCGTGGAGGCCAAGCAAAGGTTTTATTTAGAACTGTCAACATTAGGACCGTCATCTTATCTTATTTCCTTCAACCATATTGGCATCAACCTGTCAATGGTGTCAGCCCCTTGATGCTCTCCGCAGACTTCCTTCCACGATCCTATCACATCACTGTCCGTCAGCTTTAGGGTCTTCAGTTAACTTATCCCGTCAGCCTAAGCTGTAAACTCTGTTCCATGAGCAAGGCTGACGGGTTCAGCCTGGATATTGCTTGTTATAATTTTGCTCATCAGAAACATACTCAGAAGTGGTTGGTTGGTAAGTAGTAATATTTTATTTTTATTTTTATTTCTGCTCATTACTTTTCTGTAAATTTTGTTGATTGAATTATAGAACCTGGTAGTACTAAGATCATCCTCCTAATTAAGATAAGATGCATTTGAAATAGATTATAAGTGTCAACGCATTACAATAGTGTGTGTCTGTGCACATCAACTTACCCATACACGGATAGTTTGATACAGTGAATCAGTGATACCTGAGAGGCATCTTAGCTAGGCTATTTGACTATTTGTATTTGATATTATAAATTTATAATATATATTTAATATAAAATAAATAAATAATAAATATTAATATATATAGGGTGCGGTTTGTTTGGTTTTCTAATTATAAAATTGCACGCCACATTGCACCATGCAGTGTAGTTCACTACTACTTGCTGTGCGGTACGGTCACGCCATTTTACGAGTGGTGCAATTTGTGTGGTTCGTATGGTTTGGTGAACACTCTACCCTACTCTCACCAAATTTCTAACTTGGCATTAACTCTACTTCTAGTTTCATTCACTAAAACTTTATCATCTGCAAAAAGCATAAACTAGGATACTTCTTCTTGAATCGATCTAGTGACCTCATCCATCACTTGTACAAAGAGATATGGGCTTAATAGTTTAATGATTTCAATTTTATTTTATTTGATATATTTACCTTTTGTAATCGTACTTATTTGTTGTTGAGGATCAATAGCCGAATCTAAAAATTTGGGACTAATGGTTTGTAGATGTTGTTGTAATTATACCTATCTGCTTTTGAACATCATGTCTCAGTTTCAAATAGGGGTGGATGCAGTGTGTTAAAGTTTTAAGCTAACCAAATGCTTGTCTCTTTGTAACGACTAGCCAGGCTAATGGATTGTAGACCTTGTGGCATTGGAGGTCGTATAGCTGTATGTTAGTGTTGAACCCTCAAGTCGAATGATGAGCAATGACAACGTAATTTTTAACTGTTTCTATAATATCAAAGATAAGAATATATATAAAGGCAGCCAGAAAATGATGCACAATAAAAGTGATTTTATGGTTGTCAAGAAAAAAAGATGTTGCATTAATTAGAATGTGTTACTTTAATATGTTATGCAAAAAAGGTTGTGAAATTTGTTGAGTATCTATGTTATTCTTGGCTTAAGAAAACAAAAATGAGATGCAGTGCAATTGGTTTTAAGTGTTTGAAATTAAAAGTTAAACCTCTTAATTTCTTCAGCCTTTAAAAATTAGAAAAGTGAAAAAATTCAAAGTTTAATAAGGTACTTATTAATCTGAGTTGTGAAAATCAAAGTGCAGACGGTAGGCCACTGATGAAGTCCATGGCAGTGAAAGTGAAACCAAAGACAGCTGCTTGTAATGTAGTAATTGAAAAGTTGGGAGAAGTCATACATATACTAGTCCATAGCTGAAGAACGAATAAAATGGGCCTCACAGTCACAGTCACATTGAAAAAAAAGGGCCTAAAGTATAATATTAAGAGCCATATATAAGCTAAAATAAAAAAAATAAAAAAGCAGAAGAGGAAGAGGAAGAGGAAGAGGGAAGATTTTAGATTAGATGGGGTTGGAGGGAGTAGCAAGCGGTGTGATGATAAAGGAGGTTCTCCTGAAGTTAGATGTGGAGACGCTTTGCTCTCTTGCATGTGTCAGCAGATCTCTCCGCTTCTCCGTCTCTCAAGCCCTTTCATTATTCTCTGCTCTCAATCTCTCAACGTTTTCTCCGGATGCCCAGACTGTTGCTCACATTCTGGGTAGGACCAGGACCAACGGCGGCGGCCTTCTTAAGAGCCTGACCATAAATTGCCTCCGCCTTGATGATTCCTGTGTGCCCTTATTTCTCAGCCCACATCTCCATGACCTCAATTTGCTCTCCTGCTCTTTGCTTTCATATCATCTTCTTCCTTCCATTGGGGAAACCTGCCTCAATCTAAGGTAACAACTCCATTCCAACCAACTTCACCTTTTCATAAATGCCCCATTTTTAAGCAATACCAATATTTGGCTGGCACCTAATTTACACTTTTATCCATGCCATGGCATTGGCCCTTTTTTTTAATCCATAAACCCTTTTTTGATTACCAAATTTAAAAGGTGCCATAACCCATATGTTAGAGATAAGATCACACTCCCCATCACCAATTATGTTAGAGATTGATTGATTGTGCCTTCTATTCTTAACTCTGGTTTCTACTTTAAATGTCTCATTCATGCATCGAGACACGGATCTTAGCGTATTCATTCTTAACACTCTGCTTGCTCCAAGTCCAACCACGCTGTAGTACAACTCTCTTTCTATTTTTCACTAACATTGCTCATATATGAAATCTTCAACACTTAAAATAAGTACACAAAGATTATTCATGTTCATAATTTGAAGCTGAGATGAAATTTTTGCCAAACTTCATTCCCCATGCAGGCAATTGCAATTCGTTTCTCCTAACTTTGACCTTCAACCTTAAACCATTATACTTATATTTTTTTTGAAACTAGTTATTTTATTAACAAGGGTAAATTACAACTTATCCACTGTGGATTGACAGAAATTTACGTTGCCTACCTGAGATTTGAAATGTGACACTTTATTCACAAGAGGTTTGACTTTTTTTTTACTTACTCTGGCCTAATTTAAAGTTAATATGTGTTTGAAGCTCCTTCCTAGAGATTTGAACCCCAGTTCTTGCCTCCACAACCCATAAGCACTTATACTTGTGGAGTGACCATCACGCCAAGGGTACGCGGTTGTGATTTGATTGAAATTTAAGTTGCCTACCTATGGTTTAAAATCACATGATGCAAGTGTTCTGCTGGATTCTTTTTGATCTTGTATTTATATGTTTTTTGTGTTTTTGGAGGAGAGAGACATGAAAGTGGAGCAAAATTACATATTTAGCTATATTTTTAATAGGAGTGGGTTATTGAACTCTAAATTGGCTAACCTTATGTGGATAAAGTGTCAAATTTCAAACTACAAGTAGGTAATTTAAATTTCAGTCAAATCACAGGTGGGTAAATTTTGGCCAAACCACATATAGATAAGTTGTAATTTGCCCTATTAACAATATAGCTGCTTTTAGGACACTTATTAGTTGAGGTTAAGGAGAATAGGCTTCCCTGGCAGATATTTAAAAAAAAAAAGAAAAAAAAAAGGCTATTTTCCATGTGCACATCTCATTCTGGACCTTTTCTAACTGCAAAGTGCAAACCATTCTGAAAATACTAAAATCTGAACCATTTTCCGTTTCCCCTTTTTCATGTCAGGGTGCTTACGCTTGAATTGGTAGAGCAGGACTCACCTGAAATTTTCAAATGTAACCTTGTCCGTATGCTCAAAGGATGCTTGAACCTGGAGGTAAGATAAAGGGATCAAACTCTTTTCTTTAAATTGATTATTTACTTCTCCGTAGATGCTCGTTCAATATATTTTGACTTATGTCGGACAAAGTATGTTTTTCAACTCAAGCATGTTTTACCAAAATAATTGAAGCCTGTTTCTTTTATAATACTTCAGTCATTTTGCCTAAAGATCCGAGGAACAGGTGATGTAAGCGCTTTGCAATCCATTGAATTCTTCCTGCCCAAAACTCTTAAAATCCTGAAATTGCAGCCACTGCTTGAGCAAGACGGGATCCACCTCATAAACCAACTTCAAGTTGATAGGACTTTTTCTGAGACAGCTGATTTTGGCATCATCTCTCCATTGGGCACCTGTATTCCATTGCAGTGCTTGTCACTGGTCCTAGATATTATATCCGATGATCTGATTATTTTGATCACCAACTCTCTTCCTCTTTTGATAGAGCTGGATCTTGAAGACAGACCACATCAGGAACCACTATTGCACAATGACTTGACCAACAACGGGCTCCAGTCCTTGGGCTCTTGTCATCATTTAACAAGTCTCTCACTTATTCGGAGTAGACGGAACCAGCAAGTGTCATTCAAAAGAATAAATGATATGGGCATGTTTCTGCTTTCTGAGGGCTGCAAGGGCCTAGAGTCGGTGAGACTATGTGGGTTTTCTAAAGTTAGTGATGCAGGCTTTGCATCAATTCTACACTCCTGCCAAAGGTTAAAAAAATTTGAAGTTCGTAATTCCCTATTATTGTCAGACTTGGCCTTTCATGATCTCACCGGGGTGCCTTGTTCCCTTGTTGAGGTGAGATTATTTTCATGCAGTCTTCTAACCTGTGAAACTGTGAAAAAACTGGCTTGTTCTAGCAGCCTGGAGGTCCTTGATCTATATGGTTGCAGGAGCATAGCAGATTCCTGCCTGAGGTCCATTTCGTGTCTTCATAGATTGACTTCTCTGAATCTCTCAGGAGCTGATGTTACAGACCATGGAATATCTATTCTTGGCCAGGGGAGTCCACCCATCACACATTTGTGTCTAAGAGGCTGTAAGAGGGTAACTGATGAAGGTTTATCTATTTTGCTTCATAGTGGTACAATTGGCAAATCATTGTCAGCCTTGGATTTAGGATACATGCCTCGAATATCAGATAAAGTAATACTTACAATTGCTAAGGTTGGTATAGGCATTACTGAGTTGAGTATTAGGTGTTGCTTCTATGTGACCGATTCATCCATGGAAGTATTGGCTATGAAGAGAAGGTTCCAAGATGGAAGTAAACCACTTCGAAGGCTTGATATTTATAAATGCAGTGGCTTGTCTGTTAATTCAATTAAATCACTTAAGAGGCCTTTGTTCCCTGGGTTACACTGGCTTGGTATTGGGCACACACGTTTGACCGGGAAAGGAAATGCTATTCTAACTGAAATTTTTGAGGAACGACCATGGCTGACTCTTTGTTTGGATGGCTGTGAAATGGGATGTCATGATGGATGGCAATTTCATATACCAGAATATCGCTGGTCTTGATTTTTGTGGATGTGTTTGGTTTTTACGCTCCGTTTATTTCGATGTAAAATATTTTATATGTAAAATATTTGCAGGAAAATATTTTTATTTTACAGTGTTTGGTAGTGTATATGAAAATGTTGTGTAAAATATTTTCCAGTGTTTGGCATAGCATAAAATGAAAATATAAAAAGCGGTACAATTTTGTAAAAATTTAAAATTGTACTGAGATATCACCAATGGCTAAAAAGGTTGAACTTACTCATACAATTCTCTGGTGAAGGCTCTAGGGATTGTTTGGTTTTTAGGAACAAAATTGAATTCTAATAAAGTAGTAGAAATCAAAAATCATGATTTACCCACTGGAAATAGATGGATTAGGTAAATTTTTTTGCTATCAAGATTAAATTCCTAGTTTTAAATTTATTTTATTTGAAGAGGTTTGTGTTACTATGAATACTCCTAAGATTAGGTAATTACTAATTAAGTTACTAGCAAAAATTTTAGTTGCTAATTTTACTAACAAAAGAATTTAGCTAATTACTAATTCTGTATTTTTTTAACACTTTCTACTATCATCGTGAACATAAAGTAAATTTGATTTAATGTATGGTAGAAATATGTTGATAGAAGATATTAGGCAGGGTATCAAATTTTGCTCAGGTAACAGTTAAATACTATATTGCATCCTGGCAGGGTAGTTTGCTTCTATATTTTTATCTTAGTATTTTTTTTTCTTTATAACATTGGTGGTGTCAAAAACTTAACAATTTGACACCACAAAAAACTACTTTATTTATTTTACTACTTCTCTTTACAAAACTCTCAACATCAATGGTTTTATTTTAGTATTCAACACGATAAAATAATATATTTACTACAATAAATAACAACCACTATCACCAACACAATAAAATAATATATAGATGGTTGTGCACTGTAGCTCAACAGTCCAAAAAACATAGCTTTGGATAAGAGTTTGGTTGTCTTCCCGTTAGCCTTTGCAATGTTTTTTATAAGATTATTGCTAAGGTGTTAGTTAATCGGTTGAAGATAGTACTGCCCCATGTTGTTTCTGACTCATAGAGTGCCTTCCTATCTGGGAGGCTAATCACTAATAATGTGCTGGTAGCATTTGAGACTCTACATTATTTAAAATGTAAGACACAAGGAAATTTGGGTTACATGGCTCTCAAACTTGACATGAGCAAAGCCTACGACAGAGTTGAATGACAATTTTTAGAGAAGGTGATGATTCATTTGGGTTTCTTTGGTAAAATTGTGTCTACTATCATGTCTTGCATCAAGTCAGTTTCTTATGTTGTGCTTCTCAATGGAAAACCTGTAGGGCATATCAAACCAGGTAAAGGGTTACATCAAGGTGATTTATTGTCTCTGTACATGTTCCTTTTGTGTGCTATTGGTCTTCAAGGGCTCCTCCATAAAGCTGAATCTGATGGCTCTATCAGAGGAGTTTCTATATGCAGAAATGGTCCATGAGTTTCTCACCTTTTCTTTTCGGATGATAGCGTTCTCTTTTGCCAAGCAAAGGAAATAGAATGCCAAGTTATCCTAGACATTTTGGCTACTTATGAAAAAGGCAGTGTGCAGAAAATCAACAAGGATAAGACCAATATTTTCTTTAGCTCTAACACTCTTCAGGATGTTTAGATTCGCATTCAACAGCTCCTTGGTGTCCCTTCAATCAGAAACTTTGAAAAATATTTGGGACTTCCGGCCCTTGTGGGAATAGCTAAAAAACAAAATTTTACTTATATCAAGGGTGGAAGAAGAAGTCACTGTCTCAAGCTAGTAGAGAGGTTCTGATTAAAGCAGTGATTTAAGCCATTCCAACTTATTTCATGAGTTGTTTCAGGCTTCCAAAGTGTTTGATTAAAGACTTGGAGACCATGATTTGAAAATTTTGGTGAGATTATAGCAACTAAGGTAGAAAAATTCATTGGGTCAAATAACTTAAATAAGAGCAATTGTATGAGGCCAAAGAAAATGGTGGGATGGGGTTCAAGGAACAACCATGGCTGACTCTTTGTTTGGATGGCCGTGAAATGGGATGTCATGATGGATGGCAATTTCATAGACCAGAATATCGTTGATCTTGATTTTAGTGGATGGGTTGGCTTTTGTTATGCGGATATGTTTGGTTTTTTTTTTTTTTTTGATAAGCATATTTGGTTTTTAATTAATAGACGTGCTTGTGTCAGCAACTGGACAAAATTTCAATTCTTTGGTGAAGGTTAAATGTTTGCATAAATGTTCAGACGCTGCATTCTAGTAAATTATACTAAAATTTGTAAGTTAATTATTTTATTCCTATCCTGTTAAAGATATCAATGGGAGGAGGATTTAGAAAGTTGGTGAGACAAAAATAGGAAAAATTTTGGTGCCACACCCAATTACACAACTTTGCCCACAACTCGCCTATGTAGGCGAGTTGTGGTTGGTGGAGGAGTGTCTCCACATGGACCTACCATCACCCCTCCACCAACCACAACACACCACATGGGCAAGTTGTGAACAAAGTTGTGTAATTGAGTGTGACACTAAAATTTTTCCAGAAATAGGGGTAAAAAACCTCCTACTTGTTCCTAGTCCCGTATAACAGGAAATAATTTATGGGTAAATTGCATTGACCTCTGATAATTTCCAATAATTTATCTAAGAGAGATATGCAAAAAGTTTAAACAAAGCTAGTATAAATTTTCCAAGGCATTAAAATAGCAAATATATTAGCGACATCTATTTCATTTATTTATATTTATATCAACACATTAACACGGTTAATTCAATCTCTGCAAGCATTTCATTCAATTATGCCAAGCCTTACCCATGAATAACTATTTTGGACTCCCATATTGATCTTTTGTAAATTACCTGTGTAGTACACATCCGTGTAATAAACACGCACATTTTATGGGAATGTGTAAAAAACAAAAAAATGGTTATGACTACTGATTATGCTTTCATCCAAAACAAACACAAAGGCACCAATTCACAAAGGACCACACTTAAATCATCTCTTTCCACTCATAAAATTACTTGGTATGGTACGCAAAGCCAAAAATATAAGGAAAAAAAGAAGAAATTCCTGATAGATTTCTCTTTCTGATTTGACCAGATCCTAGGCTCCTACCAATATGACTCCTATGTGCTATGCCCACAAAAAAAGAAACAGAAGTTAGCAAACTGCTAGATAACAGCAATCAGCTTTCACATAAAAGCAGTCCGCCCACCCCTTCGACTATGCCTGTCGTATGCAGTGTTGAATTTGTCAACTAGTTCATTCATTGTGCTGTGGGGAGTGTTAAAAAAAAAAAATTGGAAAGCATGTTAAAAAATGGATGGCAATAAAATTAAAACATCAGTCAAAAATAAATTTAAAAATAGCAGTGCCAGAAGCAAACATACCTCGAGCAGTTGGTGAACATGGCTAGGTAAGTGATCAATAATGTGTCATTGTATTCCTATAAAGGGTAAAAACCCACCAAAAGCAAAAATTAAATTGGATCAAGATGTCAACCTAATCATTATTGTATCTCCTGATTATATATTTTTCAAGGGTTTTCGAAGAAAAAATGTTTGAAACATGAAAAACAAGGCACTCTTTATGACTATATTATGATATTAGCCACATATTATAGGTATATGCATAATTAGGCATATATACATATGATATTTTGTAGACAATACACTTTGTGTGGATCTGCTTCTTCAATTATCACAATCACACGTATAGCTTATAGTGTGGATCTGCTTCTTCAATAACCACCATCACACAATTAGAAAAAATGACATCAACAAGCACAACCCCCTTCTTTATATGCAGACTCTTGTTTATAGGGGTACTTTGGGTAGAAATAATTGCATATTCGAGGATACAAATCACTCTCTTTCTGCTTTTGTCAAAGACTTAATAATTTTTATTTATCTTTCAATTTTTCTTTCAACGAGTCTATTTTTATAATTATGCATAAATTTGCTACATTCACTACTACAGGCATCACTGGTGCCAATCTTGATAACATCCAAAGAGGGAATAAATAGGAAGCACTCACCATCAAGAAATCATCTTGAAATTTCTCTGATTCAATAGCTGGCAATCTTCTCAGAAGACTTGATACTTGTCTTAGCAGGGCATTCTCGCAAGGGATATCACCTGTGTTCAGCAATATAAAAGCAAAACAATTAACCCTAGGTCATTAAACATGCACAGCCCAGGCAAGATATTGATTGTTATTATTGCCAACTAGTGATTCCATGCAGGGCATTCTTATCCCCATTTCTTTATTACACAAATAAAATATACAGGTCATAACAGTAAAAGTGTATATTTATTTCATTTCCTTCCCTTCCTTTATAAACTCCCAATCACACAAGAAAAAGAGTACCTTAATCTTTTCCATTCAATTCCTTTATGAACTCCCAAATGCAGTGTTAAAGATGTGATTTCATCATATTTTCTGGATTTTATTGTGACATTAGTTGTTTTCCTCATCTTCTTTTGCTTTAAGATTCCACTCATATTTATTTTCAAAGCTGATTGCTATTTTTATACAATAGATAGATTTATTTTTGGTGGTAAAAAGAGATAAATATACCTTTCTGCATTGCAAGAAGATAGTGATGAAGCACCCTGATTCTGCTATTGAGCATCTTGATGGCACTGTGAATGCCCGTAAGGTGAGCAGCCACTGCAATCAAACCCAAGTTACAGTAATGTGCATCACAACAGAACAAAACTTTTATATAACTAATTTCAACTTCCTCCTAAAAAGAGGTTTACTGATAGACATGTTGGAAAAGTAATAAATAGAAAGGAACGGGAGTGCTTACATTGAGTAGCTGCTGAACCTCCATCAGATGGTTTAAGATGTGCAACATGATCAACTGAGATACGTTCCGCTTCAACTGTCTTCACAGCGCACACAGAAAAAAGTGAATCTAGAACACTAGATGATATTACTTAGATCAAATTTGGTTTAGAAGAATGAGCAAGCCTAACCTCAATAGTGTAGCTTGAACGAACAAAAATTAGCTGTGGATTCCCATCTATGACATGCAGCTCTGAGTTGCAAGGATCAACACCCAACAGAACAGAGAAGTTATCACCTCAGTATACTTGGCAAGTGAAAAGCTAATAAGGAAATGATCCTAGTCTACCAGGAAATAGAATAGCATGTATAAGCCACATAATTTGGGAATTAACACACCAAAAAAAAAAAAAAAAAAAAAAAAAAAATACTAGAGAGCCTTTTTTGATAAGTAAAAAAAAAGAAAAAAAGATTCTAGAGAACTAAATGGTCAATAAAACTTAAGTTACTCATCAAATGAATATACAGTGATTCAGGTCTCTAGTAGGTCATTGAACCTTAAGATTCTAAACTATGATTGGCAATTCAGGTAGTAATAAATAAACTATAAGATGTGCCTGAGGAGGTCAGAAGTGAAGTGTATGATACATTTTGACCTTTGTATGGTAAAAAAAACCAGTCAATGGGTCACTCACTTCCCTCTACTTTGGCCACTTCAGATGGTGTAAAGTAGGTTTGATGAGAAATTTAGCCTCCCAATTCCATCCACTTCTTTTTAACTTCAACTTGGTAAAAGCGGCAAGTGCACTTCAGCGCCATAGGCCTCTTGGAGCCAAAGTGCAAAAACATGCCTAATTGAAGTAAAGCCCAAGACATAATAAAAAAATTTAATCAACACAAAATGGTAATATTTTTGCTTGCTATTTCAAATGGATAGTGCAACTACAAAAAGTTTGTAAGTTTAAATTTTAAATAAGTTATTTCAATTTCTTAAAATTTTTATATGGTAACTTTGGAAACAATTAGCAGATATCTTATGTTGTAGAATCGGTAGTTTGCTGATAACTTACTTAGGGATGCTGTTGGGAGCTCCGCTCAAGGTAGTTTCAGTGTGAAACCCTATTTTGGAGAAGATGGAACTGAAACTTTTAGGTTGGAAGCGGCTATGCTTATCTAAGGGTGGTAGTCATACTTTGCTGAGGTGCACCCTTTTGAGCTTACCAACATATTATCTTTCTCTTTTTACTATCCTTATGTTTGTGGCTGATAGGTTAGAAAGGATTTAGAAGAGTTTCTTGTAGGGGTTATGAAGGAAGAATTCAAATACCTGTTAGTGGCATGGGATAAGGTTTGTTCACGTATTGAGGTTGGAGGTTTAGGGATAAGATCAGGAATTTTAATCAAGCTCTGTTGGGGAAATGGTTATGACGTTTTGGGCATGAAGACACACACTTAAGGCATTGGGTGATAGCATCTGGGGAGGAAGGAGGTGGTTAGTATACAAACCTTGGTAGCAGATCACATGGTTGTAGTCTGTGGCAGAGTATCAGAGGGGTTAAGATAGTTTCTTCCAGCATATGGCTTTTGTGTTTGATGAAGGCAGTCGAGTTAGGGTTTGGTATGACCTTGGTATGATCATTGAAGTGCACATTGTCCTTTGAAGGATCTAACACTAATTTTTTGAGTGCTCAGTGGATTCTCTTTAGCTTCAAATGTGGAAGTCCATAACTCCATATCCATATGGACAGGGATGGTAGGAGTTGGAAGCAATGTTTTCTTTTCGATAAATAAGAAATTTTATTAAGAAAGACTGCTTCATGAGCAAGGGACATCAAGAAGCCAAATAATTACAAAAAAATTATGCACAAAAAGACAAGGACTCTAGAAACATTGCAATAGAATCACAATGAGTATAGCCACATGCACGAGACCAATCAAATAAATAACTAGCAAAAATTGCTAACAACTGACTCCACATCTTCAAATGTACGTTGATTATATTCCCTCCAAGTAGTCCACATCAAACACAAAGGAATCATGTTCCTAATAGCTGACACATGCTTACCCATCCAATTCCTCCAACTAAAAATGACATCCTTCACCTTCCCGATTTGACCAAATAAATTCCAAAGCACCTAAAAACAAAGCTCCACAAATAATGTGCAACCATACAATGAATTAAAAGGTGGTCTACTATCTCCCCACTATACTGGCACAAGCAACCTAGGAAGCACGGACACAGGTATGACACGAGCAATTTTCAAAAAATAATAACATGACATGGCGACAAGAGCAATTTCTGAAAACTTACAAAATAACATGGTGGGTACAACACGGGTACGGCACCCTAAAGTGTCTGTACTTTCTAGCAAGCAACGTCATCTTACTAAGGTGTGACCTCTCTTAACAAGATTATCACAGGTAGGAATATTCATGCTTTGTGGTGCTCTCACACTGCAAATGCACAAGGTTAGGAAACAATACTGGAGCCCCTCAAAGTATTATAGAAAGAACAAATATCAAAATCCCCATTCTTCTTAAGTTTCCACCTTTGTAGTCAAAGGCAAGTCGGGAGCTTGCCTAGGCGCCTTTAGTGAGGCGAGGCACCTTTTGAGCCTAGGCGAGCAAGGCGACCGCCTTAAGCCATCAAAAATGCACTAAGGTGAGAACCTTAGCTATTTATTTATTTTTAAATTTTAATATATTTTTTTTAATTATAGAAGTTTGTTGTGAAACCTATTATTAGATTATTAACTTAAAAGGTCATGTTATGAACCTATTGTTATTTAAATTAATTTACAAAAATTTGTTGTAAAACTTTTTTTTGTTAAGTTTGTTGTAAAAAGTATTGTTATATAGAAGCTTGTCGTAAAGCCTATTGTTAGAATAACTAATAGAGCCTAAACCATGTTAATCCTATTTTGAAATAATTTGATAGATCTAATTTCTTCATTCAACACATTGAAAACCACTTCATTATAATATTATAATACACTAGGCACATATGATTTAAGTTCTATATGTATAATAAATATATTAAGAATTTGGCACCTCACTTTACTCGGGGTGGCACCTTTTTGTTGCCTCATGCAATACAAGGCCTTGACGCCTTAAGGTCACTTTTTGCCTTTCCACCTTACCTGATCACCCTCTTCTCTAATGGGAATGTGAAAATCTAGAAGTTGGGGGAATGAGCCACTAAATCTAACTCGCAATCACCAAAGGACCGAATAAAACATACATCGCTGCTCCTCATTGCCCCTGTAGGGTGCCTCACCAATAAAACAAAATTTGATAAATCCCTTAATATTATTACCAATTGTTCTAAATGATTGGGAGTTAGAATTGATGGCAGATTTCCTTCATAGCTTGGAATCCAATACTCCTTTGGAAAGGGGATCATATGAGATGAAAGTTGAAGATGGATGGGGATTTTGACATTCATTCGTTTTATAATGAGTTGAGAGATTCTTTCTACGTCATCTTTCCTTGGAAAGATGTTTGGAAAGTTAAGGCTCCTCGAAGAGTTTCTTTTTTTGTTTTTTTGTTTGGATTGTAGCTTGAGATAAGATTCTCACGGGTGATAGTTAGAGGCGCAAGGATTTTTTTTTTGATAGGTAAGAAAATTTTGTATTAAAAAGAAGCTACTCCATCAAAGAGATGAAGTAAATATTTACAAGCAACAAAGGAAAAAAACAACTTATGTAGAAGAGGCGTAAGGATTTTAATTTTGTAGACTAGTGTGTTATGTGTCGTTGCTGTGGAGAGATTGTGGATCATTTGTTGCTTCATTATAAGAAGGCTCATTGGGTGTGGAGCTTTGTTTTCAGATTGTTTAGGGTGTCGTAGGTCTTACCACGAATGGTTTCAAATATCCTCTTTGGTTGGTGGACTTGGATGGAGAAGCACTAGTCAAGCATCTGGAATTTAGATCTGTTGTCCTTGATGTGGTGTATTTGGAAGGAATGTAATCGGGGACAATTAAGGATATGGATAGCTTGGGAAACCAGTTGCTTGCATCATTTAGTGGTTCTCTGTTTGACTGGTCTAGAGCTTGGAGACTCACATCTAGTGATTCCCTCCCTTTGTTCCTTAATTCTCTTCTTGTTTGTAATTAATTTTTTTAAAATTAAAATTATTATTATTACTATTACTATTACTATTATTTTGTCAGTTTTCTTGTATTTTTTCTGGTCTACTTTGTGTTATTTTTGATAGGTAATCAAAGATTTATTGCATAAAAGTACATCGTGTTCATGATGGTGAACACTCTTTTACTTAAAACGAATACAAGTAACTCAAGAAGAGATCCGAATAGAAAGAAGAAAATCAGAAATGGAAGTACATTGTGTAAAAACCCAAATTCTAACCCACTGAAACAAAGTCCCAACAAGCATACACTTCAAAAGATCTGAGATTATCTTCAAAAGTGTGAGTATTACGTTCCCGCCAAATTAACCACACAAGACAAGCTGGAACCATATTCCAAATATTAGAAGAATTCTTCCCCAATCAATTCCTCCATCCAAAAAGAAGGGAAGCTATTGTATTTGAAAAAATTTCCAATGACAGTATAATTTATTTATCAAATATTTGGTTTGTGTCATTGAATGCCAATTTTTAAATAAAAATTTGTTATCTATGTTATGGATTGTTTGTACATGTTAAATTAAGTGTGGAGCGGGTCTTTGCATGACAGAAATGGTGTGTAGGATGGGGTGAGGCCTTGCAGGGTAGGGACAGGGTGGGACAAAGATAGGGTGAGGTAAGGCAGGGACATGGCAGAATAGTTGACATGTGGGGTGATAGGGTGGGGACAAAGATGGGGTGAGGTAAGGCAGGTACAAGGTAATAGTTGACATGTGGGGCAATGGTGGCTAAGTTGCACGGACACGGACACGGGTACGGGTATAATACGGGTACAGGGGTATGGCAATTCTTGAAAAACAAGGGTACGACACATCAGGAGTACGTCAATTAAATAATTAAATAATAATATAATTAGGTATATTTTTAAATAAGTACAATAACACCCATAAAATGTTGTCTAAAGTACAATTTATATTTCATTACAAAACCCAAAAGACAGATAAAACCAAAAAAAAAAAAAAAAAAAAAAACTAAACCCAAAAGTACACGCACAAGGCAGATAAACATAAAACCAAAAAAAAAAAAAAAAAACTAAACCTATAAAATAAGTAAAACACACGTATGGATAAGTTAAGCCAAAAAAAAAAAAAAAAAAAAGAGAAAGGGAGAGAAAGGGAGCTTTGGGGTCACCGGAGGCCTGAGCAGGTTCGGTTGTCGTCGATCTACTCCGAGAAGGCACACCGCACAGATCAGATAAGAGATCTGGGAGGAAGAGAGAGGCGTGGTAGATTGGATGATTCAGATCAGAGAATTGAAAGGAAGAGAGAGGCGTTGGTCCTGTTCTTTTTATTTATTTATTATTATTATTATTTTTTAAAGCCTTGTCGTGTCTGGGACATACCACCGTGTTGCGACCGTGTCCAGGACATACCCAGATTAAAAAAAAGAAAAAAAAAGGGTACTTGTTGGGTGCGAATTTTAGGCTTCTTACCAGTACCCGTGTCGGACACGGGTACTTGGCCAAAATTGCCGTGTCTGTGCAACATTGGATGGTGGGGCACACATGATTTGACCTGACTTGTCCTGTTGCTATTCCTATCATCTATGCGTGCTTTTAAGTGCTTGAAATCTAATCAAGCAATTGCTTCACATCAATAAATGAAAGACAAATAGAACAAGCATTCACTATAATTTCTTCATAACTTTCAAAGTTTATTAACTATAAATACTTATGACAGCAGTGGAAAAATCCACCCACTAGTTGGTGAGGTTCTAAATGTCGAGACTTGCGCTGGTATCTTACGATGCAAAGTAGCCAAGTTACCCTTGACCTATTTGGGCTTCCATTAGGTGCTACTTTTAACGCGAAAGAAATTTATCAAAAAAAAATTGGGATTGGTGTATTGGAGAAAATGGAGAGGCAATTAGCTGGGTGGAAAAGATTATATCTTTCTACGAGGGGTCGAATCACTTTACTAAAGAGCACCTTATCCAGCCTGCCTACCTTCTACTTATCTCTGTTTTCTATTCCAGTGAAAATTGCTAGACGTATTGAAAAATTACAAAGGAATTTTTTGTGGGGAGGCTAAAGAGATGAGTGTAATTATCACTTGGTTAAGTGGAAGATTGTTTGAGCACCGGTTCAAAATGGGATTGGGTGTTCTAAATTTGGTTTTATTTAACAAGTCTTTATTGGGGAAATGGTTGTGGAGATATGCTATGGAAAGGAATGCCTTGTGGAGAAGGGTAATAGATACAAAATATGGTAGCTTGTGGGGGGTTGGTGTTCTCATAGTGTTCAGGGGCCTTATGGGGTTGGTCTGTGGGATAATTTCTATCCTTGTATCATCTTTAAGGTGGGAGATGGCTCCTCTATTAAATTTTGGCATGATCCTTGGTGTGAGGGACTTCTTTCAGAAAACAATTTCCCAGAACTTTACGATATTGCTAGTAACAAGGAAGCTTCAAGGGCTGAGATGATGTCGTCTTCAGGGGGCACTTTCCAATTGGAATATCAGATTTATCCGATTGTTTCAAGATTGAGAGGTAGAATCGTTTGACTCATTTATGGATCGTATTTATGCTGTTTCTTTGAGAAGAAATGGGACAGATAAAATGTATTGGAAATTTTCTCCTCAAGGTTTTTGATGTTCGCTCTTATTATTAGGCCTTAAAACCTTCAATCACCTTTCCTTTCCCATGGAAACCTTTGTGGAAACCAAAGGTGCCTACTAAGGTCAGCTTTTTTATTTGGACAGCAGAATTAAGGAAAATTTTAACTGCTGATAATTTAAGGAAACGAAAACTGGTGGTGGTGGATTGGTGTTGCATGTGTAAGAGGAACGGGGAGACTTTGGATCACTTACTTCTACATTGCCCAATATCTCAAGAGTTATGGAATATGGTGTGTTTCCTTTTTGGGGTTCATTGGGTCATGCCGCGTAGTCTAGTGGAACTTATAGCTAGTTGGTCACAGAAGTTTCACAAACCCAAAACTAAGGTGCTTTGGAGTATGATCCCTCATTGTCTTATGTGGGTCATATGGAGGGAAAGGAATACACGTACTTTTGAAGGGGATGAAAAGTCGATTCATGAGTTGAAGCTCTTCTTCTTTCAGACTTTGTTTGAATGGGCAAATGCTTCGGGTGTTGTTAATTTCATTTCTCTTCCTGACATGATGGATTTTTGTACTTTCATTTCTGTTTAGGTTTTTTTTTTTTTGGCCTTTTAGCACACTTCCTGTGTGCCTTGTTTTATTTTTTCCTAATATTTATTTATTACTTATCAAAAATATATAAATATACTTATGACGGCAACAGAGTGTATATTTGCAATATCATACCTCAAAACAAACAATGGGGCTAGTAGGAATGAATATCACATCGCATAGACAACTCACACAATTAGAACAGTGCATAAGCTAAAAATTGTGTAGCATTCCTCATGAGAATTTCACTTGCAATAAGAGGTAATGATGCAGGTTACATACCACTTTCATAAATAGTGACTGGAAGATCCTTTTGAGCATGATTAATTGAGGGATTGAGAAGAACATAAACAGGACTTTCATTGATATCCATCAACTGTTACAAAAGAAAGTTTGTCACAATTAACTAACATTTGAAAGAGCTTATATTACAGCATTACACTAAACAAAGAGTAATTTGAAATTTTGAATCCATAAAGTAGCATATCACATCCTACAACAAAGTTTTCGATGAACAATAATATATAAACCTAATCTAAGAAAACAACCTATACTGATAAAGAGCAGAATAACAAACTGACAAATTCAGGAGTCATGAAAATGTAGACAGAATTCTTAAAGCTTGGTAATCTACAATGGTGAAAGCTATCAGTCCACAAAATATTCCACATACAAAACCACAAATTAAAGCGAGATAGCAACACTAAGTGGTCAAATTGTCAATCTCTGATTACTTCTTTCTTGGAATTTTGGTGTTTCTTACAAAGGTGCTTGTTTGCAATGCATTAATGCAGGATTTAAATGTGAGTTTATCTTACTTAATTTGATAAGTGTTAACAATGGTTTATGCTGTCACAGATGGTACCAATTACCAGACCCACAGCTTTCTCAAGAAGTTTCTGAGCCTTAGGAGTAGTAAAATGTGAAGTGTTTGGATTTAATACGATATAATGCCAATACCCAGGACAAATTATGCGTCACCTTGTCCAGGGGTTCAGAAACCATGAGTATGTTGCCACTTCTGTATTTCAACCAAATATTAAAGTTGTACCAAGAGGCAGATATGGGGTCAACTGAAGAAGAAGAAGAAGAGTAAGTCTTTTTTAATAAAATGTTTATTAAAATAGAGAAGAAATCTCATGAAGACAAAACTCCCCTAAACATTAAAATATTAAAGAATTTTCAAATGAAAGAATGGGACCAATGAAATCTACAACAGAATGCACGGATTTTGATTCAATAAATAAAATTATGTTTAAATATTTTCCTCCAAAGTGTCCACATTAATCAAAAAAGAGCGGCAGCATTCCTAAAAGCACATCAATTAACCTTTTAGGGGATTGTCTGTTAAAATATTTATTATAAATTGCAAGGCAGTGCACAGTGAGTTAATCCAATCCCCGATTCCAAAAGCACATCAATTAATTACCCTTTTTTATAAATGCAACCCTAATCCCCCCATTGTTACACAAAAAGATGAAATTGATAGATAGATAGATAGATAGAAAAGAGAAGAGAGGAGAGGAGAGACTCACAGCTTTGTGAATAAGCATATCAGATTCGTGAGCATCAGTGCCAGTAGAATACCATCCGAGTATATAGAAGTGAGGGAAAACCTTTTTATAAAGCTCTTGCTTCTTTTCGAGGAAGGTACGGTCAAGGGAATGTGTAGACTCATCGTAGAGGAGTTCGAAGCTGTTAAAGATCTCGACGGTGCGTCCTCTCTGGACACCAATCACGCAACCGTAAACCCTATAATTACTATTACTATTACTATTACTATCACTATTACTACTGGGTTGCTGCATCTGAGACTTAACCCTAGTGTAGTGATCCGATATGTTAACTATCACCAGTGGATGCAATTTGAATGTCAATCCACTGCTCGAAGTCGACGACGATGCCATTCTCAATTCTCACTTTTGGGGCCACACCAACTTTGGGGTTTTGAAGAAGAAGAAGAAAGGGTTCTATTCTCAATCAATGTTCTAAGGGATTTTTTTTTTTTTTTTTTTTTGTGTGTGGCGTTTTTGTGTGTATATATAATATAATAAGCTTTGCTGCATTGGATAATTGGCTCCAATTGGGCTTGACCCGGATGAGCTCACTAGGAAGTTGGAGCCCAATATCGGTTAGATTGGCCCTGGCCCCTTCACTGTTTTGCTTTCTAAATTATTAAATTTTTGTCTCTTTTTTTTATATTCAAACTTTCTCTCTCTATTTTCTACTATAAAAAAAAAAAAAAGAGAATATAATTTATTATTTTTTTTTGATGAATAATTTAATTTGATAAATAAGTAATCTTCTTTTTTCAAGAAATACGAGATAAAGTATATTTAAATTTTGAAGGTTTCAAAATTTTTTTTTTTTTTGAAAAGTGGTGTAACTAAAATAAATAGAATATTTTAGTTTAAATTTTGGCTAAAATTTACAAAACCTAAGGTGAGAATACTCTTAATAATAAAAAAAAATCATAATGGTGTATTTTATTTCAAATTTTTTATTTATTTCATTTTTATGAATGAATGAAGATGATATTCTAAAAAAAGAAAAAAGAAAAAAGAAAAAGATAAGATGGGCTGGCTTATCCTAAAAATAAAAACAAAATTGGTTTGCGTTCCCATTATTTGGTCATTCCCAATTCATCGAATTAGAGATAATATATATATTAAAAAAAAAAAAGACTATGGGATCCTGCCTATCTTCTCATATAAAAAGCAGAGAAAACAAAGCAAATTAATTAAGGTGAACAGAATTGAGAAAGAAGAAGAAGAAGAAGAAGAAGAGTTGGTGGAGACTAATAATAATAATAATCGGAGAGAGTTGAGTTGAGTTGAGTTATGGATATGCGTGATCTTGTAACCGGTGGAGCTGCTTGTGCGGTTCCAGGCTCTTCTTCTTCGTCTTCTAATCCTCTTGCTGCTCTCGCCAACACTCTTATTGGCTCTTCTTCTAAGATTCAGGTCTTCTTTCTCTTTTTCTCTTCTTTTTTTATTTATTTATTTTTATAAAAACTCAAAATTTTTGTTTGTTTATTAATAGGAAAATAAGGAGATTCCTACATCCATAATCCCCAGTTCCGAGAGGCAAATTTACACAGAGACCAATGACCATCTGGGAGCCCTTGATCAGCCATTTGTGGACCCCAACGCCCCTCAACACTCCGACTTTCTTCGCGGCTTTCACGGTTCAGGAGGAGGAGGAGAACTTGACGCCGCCTGGAATGATATACACCCTCCTCCTCCTCCTCAATTGGACCATATCTATGATACTCATCCTCACCCTCAACAACAACAACAACCAATTCTCGATGGTAATTCTATTTCTTCCTCCTTCCCCTTTTTTCCTTACTTCTTCTTCTAATTGTTTTAGTTACTTTACTTACATGTTCAATTAAACACCATTTACTGATCACCAGATTAAGAATTCACAACTTACAAATGAAACTAATGCTTTTATTATTATTATAAAAAAAATGTTTAAAGACTGATGCCTGCAGTGCAGTGCATACGTCTTTACAAATTGCTGTGTTTCACCTTCTCCCAATAATCACAATTAAGTATATTTCAATTTCAAACACTCATTTATTAGAGGCGGCACCAATCCCACATCTGTTTGTCAGTAACACTTGTAATACCTTTAGCATTTTCCATGTTTAAATATTTAGTTCTGGTGCTTCTATCGAGGACTATTCTCAGCTGATGGTTAATTCGCTTATGCATGCCTCTTTTCGAAAGTAAGATGAGTTTCATGTTTATAGACCGAATGGAGAATTAATCAATAAGGATTGAGGGAGAGAGATTTGCCGTTATTGGAAGGTAGAAAAAGGAATTTTTAAATATGATGCATTTTCTTCTTTATTGAATTAAAATGGTTTGTCTTTCACCAAAGCACCTATAGTAGTGATGACCTCATCTCCTGCACTCACAAAATGGAGGAAATCTTCTACTTACTTTTATGAAATTGTTTTTCTCCTAACTCTATTGCAGGGCCACCCCAAAGAATGTTGTCAAGCCTTTTGCACTCCTTTGTTGATAGTAGCCGTGGTGGAGTTCCCTTTCGTGCTACTCCACTTCCAGTGTTAGGCTTGTCTGAAGGTGACAAACAATGTATACGTGATCGTAGCAGCGTAATGGCTCGCCACATTTTTGCAGATAAAAGTGAAGATTTTATTAATGCGCAGGTTTGGAACTTCACTTGATTTTTCTAATTCTATTACTACCTGAGTTTCAGATCTTCTTTGGTGATTTTCTCTACCCCTCCTTTGAATTTGCCTTTCATGGACTCAGCCAAGTACCAATGACTTTATGATGCTTCTCTAACCTTGTGGTATTGCGAGCCTGATTTCACTATATATCTATTAATTTTCTTGGGGAGGTATGGAGAGCTATTCCATTGTACTTAATATGGTGCATTTAGAGAGAAGAGAGGGAGATGTTTGCTGCTTCAAAGGGAAGGAGTGGAGTTCCATTTGATGAAGTTGAAGTACCTAGAGTTCTTGGATAATCTTAATTTTTAGATTATTTATTTCTTTTGTTTTGGCCCTTCCTTGTATATTTCCTGTGTACTAGGTTGTGCCTTTTTTTTTTTTTTTGTTGAAATGAAGCTATTACTTATTAAAAAAAGGGAAAAAGAATAGAATTTTTTCTTTTTAAAGTTTGAGAAGATCTTCCTGGTGAGTGGAATATAATAACTCTTGCTGCTGCTGTTGTTGTTTATTAATTAACTTGAAAAGGATTTCAAAGCAAATATGTCTTGGCCTCAGTCCTTATTGTAATTTTTTCACGAGAATATTGTGGGATCTGCATAAGGAATATATACTTGAACTTTCGCTGCTTATCATGACTTTCCTTGTTGTTCATTTGCCAGATACATACTTATTTGGTTGATTTTTATTTTTCCAGGTGAATGCTCTTTTGTGTTCTTTAGATATTGATGGTGATGCTCGCGCCAAGGGACCTCTGCCAGGGAGATTTAGGGAACTAGAGGATTATTGGAATGAGTCCCAAGGTACTCTGAAACCTGGTTTTCATGCTGCAGATGGATGGGTAGCTGAGTTTAACCAGCAGAGGATGGTACATGGTGCCAATGGCTGGGCCTCTGAATTTGAGCAACAACACGGCGCCAATGGCTGGGCCTCTGAATTTGAACAGGCAATTAATTGTTTTGCCTTTAAACCTAGTACCTATGCGATGTTTTTTCAAACCCTGAACACAGTAAAACTTCTGGTTAAGTAGCTATGCAACTAGTTAAAGCTCAGTAAGACCCCAGTCAAAGGTTTGCTAGGATCAATTGACCATATTTATAAAAGTTAAGTTGCCAAATATAATACTATAACTGGTATTATTATTGTGATGTCTAGACTACCCATAAGAATTTATTATTAAAAAAAATGAGGCTACCCATAAGAAATATTAAAAAAGTATCCATTTTGCCAAAGAATTTCAAACAAACTCTGATCACAGGCAAAGTATTCAATATCTTCAGATTGGAAATTTATTAAAAAATGCTTGGACAAAATTGGCTCTAGACTGGTGTGGAACTATCTTTTTCAACCCATTATGTGACGATTTATAAGACTATTCATGTGTATTATTTAAACAAGTCACATGACTCATTAAAAAATTCATGTGACTAAAACTACAATTGGATGGTCTCTTTAATTCTCACATCATGGGTTGGAGCAAGATAACTGCAAACTAGTTTGGAGCCAAACTTTTTCCTTTGCCATTCACTGTATGTATCATATGACAATGCATTACTACCTTTTTCTTGGAGCTGATGACAAAACGTAATCCTTTTCTACTTTGCCGTATGATATTATAAGACATTTCATTGATACCTTTTTTTGGGTGTTACTGGTACAGTCTCAGTTGACTTCAGTAGATCAAATGAGAGGTTCTAATATCTCAAGCTTAGCTGCAATGGAGCAGACTCGCATGCTTGCAAATACGTTAGCTCAAAATAATGACCCAAAGTTTCAGGTTAATATGCTCTATCATGATTTACGTTTCACATAAATTTCTTTCACATATATCTAAATATCTGTCGTTTTGTGACATGCAGAACTCAAAGTTTCTGCAGTTTGTATCAAAGATGAGTCGTGGTGAACTTATTATTGACGATAATCAAGTCAAGCAGACAGCATTACCTGCAGCTGGGGATTGGGCATCAGAATATCAACATCAGTACAACAGGAGTCCTGCATGGGCTGACGAATTTGTATGTGATTGGTCATGTATAGATTTGGTTAATGCAGTAAACTTATATATAACATGATTGATTTGCCCATGTTCGTTTACAAGTACGATTGTACATACATGTATGTGTGTGTAGATGTATGCATGCATACAAGGATATGTTTATATGCAAAAACATGCATATATATAACAACAAACACACAACACACACACACACACACACAACTTTTGTGTTTTATGATTATATAAAATGATCATAGAAGTAAAAATTCTTATTATTCTTCATCTTATATTTGCAAGTAATTTTTTTAATGGAATTTGTAATTTAGCTGAAGCATCAATGCAAAGAGATTTCGCCACTCTTTGTACACGTGTCTCAATTCGGGTAATATAGAGTTTCTATGTGAGAGAAATGCTAGGATCCTAGGACCTTTGAAGGATGCAAAAAATCCATTCAAGATGTTAAGCTTTTCTTACTCAAATCTTTATTTGAGTGGATGAGTGCTTCCTCTTTATTTTCTTTTGCTAATATGTTTGAGATGCTTGGAGTTGTTTGTGTTGTGCTTAATGTTGGTGTGCTTTTGTACACGTCCTGTGTACATGGGTTGCCCTTTGTGTTTTTTTAAATGAAATATTTATTTATAAAAAAAGAGTTTCTATGTAAATTTGCAATGTGTAGAATGCTCCTCCACTTCGAAAATTCTGTTGTTCCATTCTTGCCATATTTTCCACATGATAAACTGCGAAATAACATCCCAAACAGATGCCGACCTATGTTGCCCAACACCTCAATGCACATAGGTAGAGTTTTCAACTTTTGAGAGCCTCTAAACTTTTCCTCTCATTTTACAACCCTTGTACATACCCCTTCCTTCACAACCTAGAAACCCTAAAAGCCCCAAAATTATCCAAGCTTGTGCCATTTATTGTCCATACCAATTCAAAAAGCCCGACTAATCCATCAGACTGCAAGTTGTAAAAACCCTTCAAAAAGCCATTACTGGCAAACTCCTGCAACCTAACATTCTTTGTTTCTGCCCCCTCTTTGCCCTATAAACCATATTTTTTTCCAAACCAAATTCAAATTACAAAGCCTAAAGCCTTTCCCTTGCCATAACAAACCCTATAATCATACACTCCATTCCTAAAACCCACCACAAAATTCATAGACAGATTTACATAAGTATGTCCTTTGCCATTATTTTTGAAGAAGAATCTTATACAAAACAGTCAATTGGGGTACATGGTGAAAACCAAAATAACAAAGTGAAAAAGTGCAGTTCATGTTAGGAAACCAAAACATTTAAGAGTCATATTCTAAAATGAAAATGTCAAAGATGCATAAGATAACAATCATATTTTGATGTGCGGAGACAGGCAAATGATTTCATTCTCGATGAAGCTATATCTCAACCTCATTTCGAGTTCTTTTTTTTTAAGGAGGGGGTGGGGGGGAGGAGGAATTCATGCAATTAATATCAATTTTTTTTTTTTTTTTTCAAGTATAATGCCCTCTGTCCCAAAATGATAGTTCACTTTAAAAGGATACAATTAGGATGCCTGCCCTCCATAAAATTCCATTTGAGTCATGTCCTAAATTTTTATTCATTTGAAAGAAAGAAGAATGTCCTAACAGTATGGAAATCCGTCCTGCTCTGCTTGATGTGGTGCATTTAGAGGCAAAAATCTAGAATGTTTGAGGGGAAAATTTTCCCTTGCTTTAGTTGCAACCTCTATTCCTTAGATCCTTGTTTGATTGTGCAAGGGCCATTGGAGATCTCACTTTTTCCTTTGAGGAATTCATCTATTAGTAGTCATAGATCATAGTTTTTTGTTTTTGTTTTTCGTTTTCTTTCTAGGCATTTCTCCTGTGTACTTCAAGTGCACTGGATTTGGTTTTTTGTTGCAATAAATTTTTCTGTTCATTAAAAAATAGCATATCACGCAAAAGTATAGAAAAAAAAAAAAAGATGGTTGTTTTTTTGACTTTTGATCAAGCAAGATAAATTTGGGACATCCTAAGATGGAAACAAGGACTTATGGAGTCCAACTTATTGGTAGTTTTCATAGAGGACCCTACCTTAGGGGATGTATGCAAAACAAATACGTTTTGTTCACATGGGCTTCTAAATAAGCGTTTAATCTAAATGCTCAACTTATAATGAGTTTTAACAAAAACCTCACATGTTCTTACTTCAGATTATATTTATAAGTGATGAGTTTGTCTCCAGTCTCTGTTACCTGATTCTAAGCACTTTTCAGCTTTCTCATGGTCCTAATCAATGGGTGAATGAGTTTACTACTGAACGAGAGCAACATGGGCCAGTTGATGATCAGTGGGTGAATGAGTTCTCTAAGTTGCATGTTCATGACTGGGCGGATGAATTCGGGCGTCAGGTTGGTGAGGGGGCTTTGGGGGAGAATTCTACAGATAATTGGGCAAATGCATATGATGAGTAAGTCCAATTGACCTTCTAGAATAAATAGAAATGTTGAGCAATTATCAAATATCCCTTTGTAATTGGGGTAGCATTCTTTTGCAAGAACTGGTTGTAATGTTTTGTCTCAATTTTTTAGGTTGTTAGTGTAGGTCCTCCCTCATCTATTATTGTTTTTTTTTATAGGTAATAACAGATTTTATTGATAATAAAAGTACAATGAATTTATGATAGTAAACTCATTGCACTGAAAAGAATACAAACCAATCAAAAAGAAAGACTAACAGAATTAAGAAATTCAAACAAAGAATGACAATGCGTAAACCCCCAAATACGGGATCACTCAAACAAAGTCCTAAGTAGCAAAGACTTCACACAGTCTACAAGTCTCTCAGTTTCCTCAAAAGTTCGGGCATTGCGCTCCTTCCAAATTAACCACATAAGACACGCTGGAACCATATTCCACACATTTGAAATGTGACTTCCCAACCAATTCCACCATGCAGAGAGAAGAGAAACAACACTCTTCGGCATCACCCACTAAACCCCAAACAAACGAAGGACTTCACTCCATAAGGTATGAGCATACTTACAATGGATCAATAAGTGATCCACAGTTTCCTCTTCACATCGACAAAGGCAGCACCAATTAACAAGAGGTAAATTCTTCTTAACAAGGTTGTCTATAGTAAGAATCCCACCCCTAGCAGCTGTCCATAAGAAGAAAGCTACCATTTTAGGTACCTTAACACACCAAATACTCTTCCAAGGAAAAGACACCAACGGGGCTGCTAGCAATGAAAAATAGAAAGAACGCACATCAAAAACACCACTACGATTCAATTGCCATATCATGGTATCGTCACCCCCTCTAGGTAGCTTGGATGAAATATGTGCAAAAAAATCATAGAAGATCCCTGTCTCCCAATCTTGAAAAGCATGACGGAAACGTAAGTTCCAGGTTCTACCACTCCCATCCGGTGCACAGTCAACCATATCAGAAATCATAGCTGCCTTATCCACAGCAATAGCAAACATAGCCGGATATAAATCCTTCAAGGCAGTAGGGCTACTCCAAGGGTCATACCAGAATCTGATACAAAAACCCTCACCCGCTGCATACAACACATGACCAAAGAAGCTCTCAGCCCCCTTCCTAATGTTCTTCCACATACCACATCCATGTGTCCCTCTAACAACTCTAGTACACCATCCCCCACTGGCCTCCCCATATTTAGAAGCTATAACTTGCCTCCCTAAATGTGTGACCTCATTCCCAAATCGCCATAGCCACTTCCCAAGCAAAGCTTGGTTGAACAGCCCAATCTTCCGGATCCCCAAGCCACCTACCTCCACTGGCCACACAACTTTCTCCCAAGCAACAAGTGAGAATTTAAAAACATCATTAGATCTCCCCCAAAGGAAATTCCTCTGAATCCTCTCTAATCTGTCCGCCACATGTTGTGGAATAGTGAACAAGGATAAATAATATGTAGGGAGACTTGATAAGGTACTCTTCAATAAAGTAAGTCTACCCCCTTTTGATAAATATAATTGCTTCCAACCTGCAAGCCTTTTTTCCATTCGTTCAATGATAGGGTTCCATATTGAGGAATCCTTAAAATGTGCCCCCAAAGGCATACCCAAATAAGACATGGGTAAGCAGCCTACCTTACAACATAAAATACGAGCTAAGGCATCCAAATTCCCAACCCCACCAACCGGCACAATCTCACTCTTACCAACATTTACTTTCAGTCCTGTGATAGCTTCAAAGAAAATTAGAACCATACGGATATGTAATAATTGTTCCTCGGATGCATCACAAAAGAGAATAGTATCATCAGCAAATAAAAGGTGAGAGATATGCAAACCTCCACTTGTATTGGGACTTGCTTGGAATCCACTAAGAAAGCCTCCATCTTCTGTCCTTTTCAACAACCTACTCAACACCTCCATTACCAATAAGAATAGGAGTGAAAATAAAGGATCCCTTTGGCGAAGGCCACGAGAACTGCCAAAAAAACCAGTTGGAGTCCCATTAACAAGTACTGAAAAACGAGCGGTAGAAATACACATTTTCATCCATCTTCCCCACTTCTCCCCAAAACCCATCTTCTCCATAAGGTAAAATAAGGCACTCCAATTCACATGATCATAAGCCTTCTCAATATCCAATTTAACAATCACACCCGGAATACCACTCTTCAGTCTGCTATACAAGCATTCATTTGCGATTAGAACAGAGTCAAGAATCTGTCTTCCCCCAACAAAAGAATTCTAGGAATTGGAAATAAGTTTATCCAAAACACAACGAAGTCTATGTGCCAAGACCTTTGAAAGTAGCTTGTACAAACTACCCACAAGGCTGATAGGGCGAAAATCTTTAATATTGACTGCACTAAGCTTCTTGGGTATCAAACACAAAAATGTGGCATTGAGAGATTTTTCAAAGATACATTCTTTGTGGAAGTTTGCAAAAAAAGCCAAGATCTCCTTCTCAAGAACACACCAGCATTTTTGAAAGAAAGCCATAGTAAAGCCATCTGGACTGGGGGCCTTATCACCCTTAGCCTCCCGTAGGGCTGCAATGATCTCCTCCTTCTCAAACTCCTTTTCTAAAGTAACCCTATCGGTTTCATCCAAATTTGCAAACTTTAAACCGTCAATAGTGGGCCTCCAAGATTCGGTCTCCTGGTACAAAGACTTATAAAAACTCACCACTTGATCCTGAATGGCAGACTCATCCTCATACAAAATGCCCTCGACCTCCACAACTCTCATAGCATTTGTACGTCTATGAGAATTAGCAAGCCTATGAAAAAACCTAGTATTATTATCCCCTTCTTTTAAGTACAAAGCCTTCGATTTCTGCCTCCAAGAAATCTCCTCTAAAGAAGCTAAATACTCAATATCAGCCTTTATCTCAACTCTTCTTGCACTATCTGCCGGTGACAAAGATTGCAACCCTTCTCTCAAATCCAAGTCCAAAAGCTCAGCCAGCAAGCATTTTTTCCTAGAAGACACATCCCCAAAAACATGTTTATTCCAATGCTTCAAGTCTCCCTTAAGAGCCTTTAATTTGCAAGCTAGAACATAACTAGGAGACCCCACAAAATGGTATCCGTTCCACCAACCTCGCACAGGAGAGATGCCAGTCTATGTATAACTAATAATGAGTGTCTTTTTCTGTTATCTGATGCATGCTGAGTTGAGTTAGACTTTTTTCTTTTGATAAGTAGTGAACTTATTGATTTTATTTGTAAACTTATTCTTCTTTATATTTTTTATTTATATTTATATTTTTCCCTTTTTCCCTTGTGTTTTCATGGTTATCATAACCTACATAGGTGCTTAAGATACTGCATCTTGTGCATGCTTGTTGCTTTCGTTTTGTTTTCTTCTTTCCTTTGAACTTGACATAAATTTGTACTTATTCATCAGCAATCCTGTGATTGTTAAAAATGGTGCCAAATTGTGCCATGCCACGATATAAATTCATTGCTTCTGCCATTGAAATATAGGTTCTTAAATGAGCAAGTAGCTGCCAGGCAGCGGTCTGACACTTCAAGGGGAGTATATGTCTTTTCTGATATGAATCCTTATGTTGGTCACCCAAATCCCCTGAAAGAAGGCCAGGAGCTGTTCCGCAAAGGCCTACTGAGTGAAGCAGTGCTTGCATTAGAGGCTGAAGTTTTGAAAAACCCTGACAATGCTGAAGGTTGGAGGCTGCTTGGAATAGCACATGCAGAGAATGATGATGATCAACAGGTTATGCGACTTCTTGATGTTGAATCATTCAGTTATTTAGGTTCTGCATATTTGTATTACAATACAACAAGATTGGAGTCTATTGTTTTATTATACTGCCTAGCCTTCATGATCATCTCTTTCATTTCCCTTCCTAGCATGTATATTTGTACATTTATGATTTCTTTACCTAACTTTGTAATCTCCTTGTATGATGTTTGAGGGCCCAGGATGGCATTCCTTCAATGTTTTTTTTTGTAATTTTTCTATTTCTTTGTCTCTCTGATTTGTATTCTTTGTTTTAGGCAGCACACATCCTGTGTGTCATAGATCTGTCCTAGAGTGGTCATATGACTCGTTAAAAAGTTACATGACTTACCAGTGATGAAATGACTCATTTGAAAGTCACATGACTTATTACACAAAAACTAAAAAAAAGAAAAGAAAAAAAAAGGCAAACATATTAAGGTTTAAAACAAAAACCACCAAAAAGAATCCAGGATTGATCCCAAAAGCTAACTTATGGATGTCTAGGCTTCCTTTATCCTCTTTGTGTGCTCAAGTGTTAATAATAAGTCCTCTTCAACATGCTTTGGATAAGAATCTCCTCAACATTTTTTTTTCCCTATGAACTTAAAATTTGTATTTTTCCTTATATTGGTAGCTGAATGCTTGTCTAATTGGATTAATGACCATCTTTTGAATAAAATAAATTTCTGGTAATTATATGAAAATTTGTAATTGAGGATTTCTGGCTGAATTTGATTTTAATTTTCATAGTTTTTACCGAATTGGATTTTAGTTTTTGTAGTTTTTACCGAATTTGATTTTAGTTTTCTTAGTTTTCTACTTTCAGTGTTTTGCTCAATTATGTGCATAAAGCTGAACTTAAATTCATGCAGGCTATTGCAGCCATGTTGCGGGCACAGGAGGCAGATTCTACAAATCTGGAAGTGCTTCTAGCTCTTGGTGTGAGTCATACAAATGGTAAGTGGTTGTTTGCTGTACCTTACCATTGACAATTTTCTTGGAATAATTTAGTGTTAGAACCTTTTATTTTTAGTGTTATGGGGGAAAAATACTTGAAACTATCTAGTAATGATAGAAGACCAAAAAGCTTAATATTTATTTCACATATGCAGAACTTGAGCAGGCAGCTGCATTAAAATATTTATATGGATGGTTACGTCATCACCCAAAGTATGGAACACTTGCCCCTCCAGAGCTGTCTGATTCTTTATATTATGCTGATGTAAGTGTCATTTTTCGTAATTCTGTGTTTGTGTGTGTTTCCACTTAAAGCTTTTCTTACCCTCTTTAGTAAGTTATGCTTTAGAAGCTATTTTGTGTGGAACTCTGAACTTGTGTGTGTGTGTGAGTGTGTGTTTGTGTGCCCCTTTCAGCTGTTGTTTTGTGGGGGAATTTTGAGCTTGTTACATGGTAAAGTTCATAGGATGATGCAATGTATTTTTTAATATTTTGGCATCAGTGTTTGTATAAATTTTGGCACACCATAACATAAGAACAAATGAATTTCTTATATTCCATCCTATGATGATTCAATCATATCATTCTTTCTTCTCCTTTAATATTTTTAGTTAATAAAGCAGAGGTTGAATAAGAAATTTAAGTTTCAAATTTAATTAAGGAAACAATAATGACTTATATATTCAGCTCTTTATATAGTAACCTCAGATGTTAATACATACTGAGAGGGAGTGAGGCAGATGAGACAGATGGAGCATGTTGATGCAAGACAAAATAAGTACAAGAACAGTAAAGAAAATCTTAAGAATCAGCACTTGGGGGTCACTTGGAATCAGCACCAAGCAAAACTTAGGCTTCAGCACTTAAGGTGTCAGGAATTAGCACCCAACTATTAGAAAATCTCCAATCTGAATATCATCAATCAATCGTCTATTCTAAAATACAAATAAACCAGGCTCTTTAATAGAGCTAGAGCTTCCAGAAAATAAAGAGATAAAAAGATGACAACTAATGAAAACTAATCCTAACTGAACTCAAATACTAATAATCTTAGGAAATGGAAGATTTTGATTTTGGATTGGTGTTGTATGTCTAAAAGAAATGGGGAATCAGTAAACCACCTCCTTATCCATTGCTCTCTTGCTTTTGATTTGTGGTCTATGGTGTTTTCTTTGTTTGGCATTCACTGGGTTATGCCGAAAACGGTGGTGGAGTTGTTGGCTTGTTGGCAAGGAAAGTTTGGGAGGCATTGGAATGCTGCTATTTGGATGGTTGTGCCCCATTGTTTGACGTGGTAACCGGCATTTTGAGGATTTAGAGAGATCAGTTTCAGATCTTAAACTCTTCTTCTTTTAGAGTCTTCTGGATTGGGTTGCAGTGTTAGGCTTTCATTCTTTTTCTTCAGTCCATGGTTTCATGGACTTTTGTACTTTATGCATTTGATTTGTTTTTGTCCCTGATGTATACTTCTTGTATACTCAGGTGACACCCTTTTTTTTTTTTTTAATATATTTTTATTACTTATCAAAAAATAAAATAAAATAAAATACTAATCCCTATCCAAATAAAAGTCTACAATTATCCAATTTCCTATGAGATAAATACAAAAATCTGAAAATATAAAATCTAAAATAATTTTGGTTTTGTTCTTACATCACGTCCTGTGTTGGTAAACTCCACAATGTTCAATGGTAACCATTTTGGTGGCTCCATGACTCGATTTCTAAATTATCTTAGAAATGGGGCTGCATCCAATTAAGTTGGATGTTGCTGCCAGCTAGCCTATGAGAAATCAAAATTTGATCTATATGGGAGGAGTTCCTTTAGGTGATCATCACAACTAAATGAGTTTGTTGATGGTATTTAAGAACATGACGATAGGTAGGTAAACTTCCAGACAATACATTTGCTTCCTTTTTTTTTCACAAGGTGCAATTAACATGACTGACTATTTGTGGCTGCAGAAGATTCATTTATATGTAAAAAATGTATTATTTTTTGGTGGGCATACACATTAAATTATGTAATTAAATCCTCTGGGTTTTTATTTAGAGCTTCTCTTTTGGGGTGCAGATTAAAATTACTTTTGTGGCATGCAGGTTGCTAGATTATTCAATGAAGCTGCTCAAATGTCACCTGATGATGCTGATGTGCACATAGTGCTTGGTGTCCTATACAATTTGACCAGGGAGTATGATAAAGCCATTGAATCTTTTCAGACAGCTTTGAAACTCAAGCCACATGATTACTCTCTGTGGAACAAGCTTGGTGCAACACAAGCAAACAGTGTCCACAGTGCTGATGCAATATTTGCTTATCAACAGGTAATTTATATGTTATTATTCCATTTAGACACTTAGGGTTAATCTGGATGTCCTGTGAAGTTTGAATTATGTTGTTTTGCTGTATGTTGACTTTAAAGTTAACGGTTTTGACATCATGATTTAATGTTTGTCACTATGATTAATGAGGATCATTACTTAGTACTTGACTCGCTTAAATAGGGTTCTGGATGGGTGACTTGGCTATGGTCCACCCTTCAGCATTTTTGTTTTTTTGAATGGAGTGGCCCCTCTTAAAACTCAAAGATGTGCAGTTGTGCTTGACAGCCAGAGACTTTTACATATCATTATCACTAAATAGTAAATTTGTTGAGATATTAATCTTTTATTAACAGGTGCTAAGGAATTGAAATAGTCATTCAGATGCTATTTTAAAAAATAGGCCTTCCAATGTCTTGAAAAAATACATACAAATTTTCTTGATGCCCCCTCATAAGTCAATTCAACTGACAAGAAAATATTTATCAAGGCTTGATATTGTACTTAATTTGAATTGTTATAGATTATAGTAATGAATGGAGTAAATCCTCCTTCTTTATTGGAATTTGTAATACATATATGATCAGACATATATGCAGTTAATGAGCAAATTGGGAAAGAATTGATAAAACGATTGTACTTTTGAAGTTGTGGAGCATCTCTCCAGCAAGATTAGGACAATCGTTTTGTGCTCTATTTTCCTGGATTGCATTCTTATATATATAATGAACGTAAAATATGAATGATACAGGGGTGTGAGGCCTTGTGTTGTGCCTTTTAATTCCTTCTATTAGTTTTTTCTACCTGGTCAGTTCATGTATGGGGACTGTGGGATTGGTGGGCTGAAGTCACCAACAGCTAAGGGCCAGCTAGATTTCTTTCCTTATACCACATGCACCTTATTTTCTAGTGACAAAGACCCTCTAGATTTTACATTATACTGTCCATTATTGTACTTACAACAAGTTCAACTGCATGATTTCTGATTTCCTTTTCCCCCATGAAGAATATTGATGATAGGATGATTTAATTTGTTACCTGGTCAGTTCATGTATGGGGACTGTGGGATTGGTGGGCTGAAGTCACCAACAGCTAAGGGCCAGCTAGATTTCTTTCCTTATACCATATGCACCTTATTTTCTAGTGACAAAGACCCTCTAGATTTTACATTATACTGTCCATTATTGTACTTACAACAAGTTCAACTGCATGATTTCTGATTTCCTTTTCCCCCATGAAGAATATTGATGATAGGATGATTTAATTTGTAAAGACTTCTGCACTGTTTATGTCTTTGTTCTAAGTGTTACAAGAGGTGCCAGAGCATATTCGTGTCTTTGCATGTGCGTATGGGGTCATTTTTGATAACGTTTTAAGGAGCAGTGCCTCTCTATTACCTCTTGAATCTTGATAACGTTTTTAATGGTTGCAAGGTATGATTAGGAGGTTCAACAAGGATCTTTCTATATTGTTACAAATATTTGGGGCTGGTTATATGATATCAGGTAGAGATGGTGCATAGTTAGGCCTCAGAGCCGTTATTGGGGTCATTTTTCTACTGGTTACATGGACACCTTGTGGGTCTTAAAACCCACAATCTCATCCTCTACCCTATTCTTATGGGGGAAGTGTCATTTGAGCTATAGCTGATTGGCTTGAGGCCTTGGAGAGTTGTTGGACTACTATGCTTGTTTGGTGACTTATTATTATTGTGTGGTAGCTGTTGGTCCATAAGTAGTCTTTGACATGTGTCACTATGAATTATATCGCTATTGGTGGTGTTCCCTTCATTCTATGACTTATATAACTATGAATGTCGTGCTTCTGGCTTTAAATAGTTTTGTGTACTACTGTCACCTATCTTGCCTTTAAAATGTTATTGGAAATACTTATTGGAGTATGGAGGATGGGTGTTTCTTTTTTTTCTTTTCTTTTTTAATAATTTTTTTTAATACACTTTGGAATTGTGGTCACCTTACAGTTTATTGAATTTCATTCTGTCTTATATTTTTTCTTTCAAAATTTGTAAATTATTATGTTTGGTGATTCTCATGATTCCTTGTAAGTTATAATCAAAATCAAATGCAGGCCATCAGGAGGAGTTGATGGCTCAAAGTTTTTATATTCATCCTTCCACAAAGCAACCATAACTGATAAACTAGCCTGTCTTAGTTTAGTTCCTACTGTGATGTTATTTTCTGTCTCTTTTCTGGAACACTGGTTACTGAAAATAAAACTATCATCTTTTCATTGTCTCTGGTTTCCAGGCACTAGATCTAAAACCTAATTATGTTCGTGCATGGGCAAACATGGGTATCAGTTATGCCAACCAGGTTCGTTCTATGCTTGGTTGTTCCCTCTCATCATCATCTTTGGCATTTGTTAATGGGAAATGATTTTCTTTTCTAAATCTGTTTCTGGTTAGTAAAATGCTCATAAATAAAGCTATATGATTCATTTTAAAAGAATAAATAAGCCTGAGAACCTTTGGGAGCATATTGAACCAATAAATATTGAAGCGGTTTTTGTTTTTGTTTTTTGGTTTTAATTAAGCCAAACAAATAAATAATATCAAGTAACTTCTAACCTATCAAAAAAAAAAAAAAAAAAAAAATCAAGAAACTCCTAGGGTGGAGAAGCAATTACTATTAAGTCACTGGCTTTGTTTAATTTTCCTATTTGGTTACTTTGATGTTTTCCTCAAACTAGTTTCTTGCAATGTTGGTAAAGTGTCAAGTGCATGGGCCTCTTGGAGCCTAGGCACAAAGCGCAAAGTGCAAGCGCACTTGCTTGAAGTAAAGCGCACATTTCTCAAATATAATATCTAATAACTTTTAATAGAAATATTCATAACATATAATAAAAAATATATTTATAAACTCAAAATTTGTATATTTTACCTATTAGGTAAGTGTAGTTGTATAATGTTTGTAAGTTCAAATTTTATATAATTAATTGAAAACAATTATCAATGGACAATATCATAATAATCTAGTTGTAGAAAGTATAGATGTAGCGTTTTATAAAAAATACACAACCATGATAGTTATGATCAAATGATGTATATGGATCAGTCAACCTACATCTAACAATCAGAGGCCAAAAAGTACAAGAATAGTAAATGAATCTTGTTCATATCTGGAGACAAGTAAATAAAAAAATTGTTTGTGTAATAAACAACACCTTAAGAGTCATTGGTTTATGTCATTTCTTTCAAGATCAAACAATTGATTTTGGTATTCATATATTTTTTGGCAATAAAATTAAAAAGCGTGCCTAGGTGTACTTTGTGCTTCTTCAAAAAGTGCCAAAAAAGTGTGCCTAAAGCAAGCTAAATCAAATGAGCTTTTTTTGGTCATAAACATAAAACTGCTGTCTTTAACTTTACATGAACTATATTATCAAATCCTGCACACCGTATGACTTCAGTCCAGTGGACTGCTCTTTGTTGCTATTATTGTGGTATATATAAAGAATGTACTAAGAATACTTATAATTTATAACTAGTCCAAACAATGCTAGGAGAATTCAAGAACTATTTGTTCAGTAATTTGCCCCTATAGGAAAAACCCTCTACATTTCAAGTGCAAATTTTGTTTGCAAAATTTAAAATCTTGAAACTTATTGCTCTATGATTATTTACCCAAGGCATTTTGTATTGGGAAAAGGATTGAACAACTTGAATTTGTGGGGACGAGCTTTTGTTGAGTTGAGTAGGTTTAAGGGCACCATTTTTCCTGACCAATGAATTATCTACATTTTTTTGGGGTAATCTAGGGCATGTATGAGGACTCCATTCGCTACTATGTCCGGGCACTTGCTATGAATCCGAAGGCAGACAATGCATGGCAATATTTGCGAATTTCTCTGAGGTACTTCAAAGAAAAAAGGGCTCTTTTTATTGCCTGTTTGTGTTTTAACCACATCTTACACAAAGTTTTATCCTTTGCAGCTGTGCTTCTAGGGATGACATGCTGGAAGCTTGTGATTCTCGAAACCTAGATGTTCTCCAGAAGGAATTCCCACTGTAATATACATATAGTTGAATCAGTGGATGAATAATGGGGTCCAGCATTGAGATGTGGGCTGAAATATCAAGCATCCTCATGTATTTAGCTATTTGCTATCTCGAGATGATAAATCTAGGCTTTTTGGCCCCAAATTTTGCTGCAGTTGCATCCCAGAATAAAATGGTGTCCTGGTTTCGGCAGTAATTCTTAAGAGTTGGATATTGGAAGATTAACTGGGGCCATTGGGATTAACTGAAATTATTTTTGTTGAGCTTTGAAGGTCTGTTGTACTCGATCATGGGGAGGATTGTAGGTCTAGTTAATGCTTCTATTTGAAAGAGGAACATAAAAATAACACAGCCGGGCCAAGTTACTGCTGATGAATAAGGAATTTCATAAGGGAATTTTATGTTGTAATATTATTCATGTAAATACTTACAGATATAGGCACATATATTTCCTTATGTTTGGCCATCTTAGTTTAAGGTAAGTGGTGGCTGTGAAAAGCTTGTTCCTTTGTGATAATAATTATATTGCAGCTACTTCAGTCTACAATACACTACTTTAAAATTACTTGAGATTGTACAAGCAAAAGCTTGTATGCTCAATATTCGAACGTCCAGTTGGAAGTTAAAACATCAAAGTAATGTGTACATATTGACATTATAATCAAATTATTTCTAGAGGACACGACTTGTGTCCAGTGCATCAGTGCATTGGACACAAAGTAAGTTCTTAGTTGAACTTGGGGTTCAAATATGAAATTGAAATGGTCAATTTAATATATTCACATTTTAAAATAATTTGGTTTGTTAAGAACAAAAGAAATGGGGAAAGTTGGCTGGTTGGTTTCTCCGTTTAAAGGATGAAGAAGTCTAACAACTTGTGTAAATAAAATAACACCACAAATAATTGTGTTAAAAGAAAAAAACTAATTTTAAATCCACATGTCTATGTATCATATGATACATACAGTTCAACTATACGATACATACAATTCAACAATATGATATGTATTTATGTATTGTATAATTCATGATCACTTACGATACAAAACTTTTTGTACATGATGCGGTGTGTATAGTACGATACATACTGTGTATTGTATGACATCTTCTTCTTCTTCTTCTTCTGAGTTAGCATTTGCAGCTTCTTCTTCATCCTTCCATTTTTGTTTTAACAGCGCAATTATATCAGATCTACTGAGACCATCAAAAGCAGGGTTTTTCTTTTTGGTCATGGCAGAAGACTTAGCAGGTTTAGTAGCAAATGTGGTAGCAGGTGCAGTGGGTTGAGGCATGGGTGCCTACCCAAGGGGATAAGCTAGAGCTTGAGCTTTAACATGAGTAATAGTGTTAACAGTGCTTTGAGTAGCAATAGGGAACTCCCTGGTAACATTATCAATAAAATCTTGGGTGTGGGAAAACTTATCCCACCATTTAACAAACCATTGTTGAGTAAGAACATCACCATCCTTGACATATTACCTGTGGTGGACCTTTCTGAGATTGTGGGCTGGGCTGCCTCCTGCCACACTACGTTCCAAAGGTTCTAGGTAGGAGAGTTAGGACTGGTCCAATTGCAACTCACCTTAAGCCGGCTTGTGCACAAACTAAAACTCCTTTGTTGAAACTTTGGTCACATGCCCATGGTAGATGAAACTGTTACAAAAGAGTTATGGTAGGCAAGTATAATATAACAACGATAAAGGAAAAGCGCTTACTGTTAGTCAAAACAAGCAAAGAATTCCCAATTAAAGAAAAGAGCAGCGCATTATAAGAAGAAATGATAATAAAAGAAAAGGTAACACCGATAATTAATCAATAAGATTAAAGGAGAAAATGTTAGTCTGCCATGCTTAGTTGTATTACGGAACTAAGACCAAAGAGGGAACCCTTCCTCAATGTGGATAACCTCACAGGAAGGTCTTGCTATAGAAATTATCCACTTTGAGAAAGATGGGCCTAAATAGCTTATGCCTGGGAAATCCTTAATCCTTGATAGAGGGTAGACTTTTAGAGGGACAGAAGGGATTAACTTATTGGTGCATGCCTGCTATCACACTCTTGCCTACTCTCTGTTTTTCTTTCTCCCTGTTTTCCTTTTCTAGGTTACTCTGCTCTTCCCACTCTTTTTTTTTTTTTTTTTTTATTTTATTTTATTTTTTATAGTTCTTGTTCGTGCGGTGTTGTGGTGATGGTTGTGTTGTGGTACTGTGACTCTCTCGTTGTGATTGTTGCTTTATTGATGTCCTTACTGTGCACGGCGGAGGCTCCTTATATATTGCTTGCCGTGACTGGTTTTTTACCATTTCATCCTTTAACCACTTTTGTTTGGGTATGGGTGTCCTTCCAGACCACTCATTGGTTTGTCAGCTGCCACCACCACTTACCTGTGCTGGCTGTGCCACATCCCATTACTAGACAAAGAATTCTATTTTGTTTGCTTGTTCACCATGACATTCCCATCTGGATAAGAATGGGCATTCTCTCTCACTATCCCTCAAGGCATGCACCTAGTGGTTCCGACTCATCCTTCCCTCTTTTGGGTGGTATCTCATTCTAGCAGGACATTTCCCCCAAAAGAGTTTGAGTGGGAACCTCGGAATAGGTTCTCCCCTTCTCCCCATCGCCAGACCATATCATCTCTTACCTCTGACTCATGGCCCACCACTCCTATATTGGCTAGGTACAGGTTGGTGGTGCCTGAGCCTTGTGCATGCTCTACTTCCATGTATGTGCAAAGCTTGTCTGCTACTTATACGTTTGCTATGGCCTGGAGGCTTGTTGTGTGTTTTGTTGCTCATTCTTGACCTCTTTTGGCATGAACGGATTTCTGAGCCTTTATTCTTTATGGCTTACTTCCTTCAAGGGTTGGGCCTTGCTTGATCGTGGGATTTTCTCTCTTTAGCCCACTCTTTGCTCCTTCTGTAGACTTGCTAGCATTTTTGCCATACCATTCTGTCATTCCTGCCGTGGTATCTTTTGGTTCGTGCTTGCTAGGCCTCTTTCAAGCCTATTGTATGCTTTCCTTTTACTTAGTTACAGGGGCCCAGTATTATTATTGGGCTTGCATTCTTACAATTTCGGGCTTTCCCAACCCATTCCATTGCTCACGGGCTTCCTTGGCCCATTTCTTCCTTCTTGGGCATCCTCGGCCCATTTCCTTTCCTTGGGCATCTTCGGCCCATTCTAATTCTGCATCCCCATGGGTTTTTGCTAACTCTTTTGAGCTTTCCTAGCCCAATTACCATATCCTTTACTTTTGGGGTTCATGAGCTTTCCATCAACCCCTTACTCACTTACTTCATTACTTCAGGCCTTCTTTGGCCCATTCTTGCTTTCCATAATGTCCATGAGTTTACTACTTCTTTCTTTGGGCTCTTTTAGGCCCGCTTGCTTCCTTTGAGGCCCATTTATTATTTTCTAGGTTGGCAAGTCGGGTAAGGGCAAGAGCATGGCATTGAAGGCCAAGAGCAGTGATACTGATGAGTCTTCAGACAATGAAGATTCTAAGATGAAATCCTACATCACCAGGCAATTCAAGAAGTTTATAAAGAACGCAAATGGAAAGGGCTTCGACAAGGACTGTAGCCAATCCAGTTCTTCTCAGTTCAAGAAACAATACAAAGGGAAGAAGGATGCTAGGGACGGTAGTCAGTACATTGTTCCCGTAGGACCAAAGTGCTTTGGGTCTCAAGGCTTCGGTCACATGAAACAGGAGTGTCCTACATATCTCAAGAGCATTAGGAAGAGCAAGGCACTTGCTACTACTTTGAGTGACACCGAGCCTGAGGATGATTCCGACAATGAGGATGACGGAATCTTGAATGCCTTCATTGCCACTGTCAATCCTACTGAAGGGATTGTTAAAGATGTGGATGAAGAAGAGGAATTGGTGGAGTCCAAGTTTGAGAAGATGGATGAACAGGATGACATCCACACAACCTATGCAAAGTTGTAACCTATGCAAAGTTGTACAAGGTCTTAGAAAAACATGAGAAGTTGTATAGGTTGGCCACCAAGAAGCTTAATGATGTGGAGCTTGAGCACGAAGAGCTCTCCATAAAGTTTGATGAATCCAATCAAACTATTGGAGCACTGAGGTTTGAGAATAACTTCTTGGCTGAGAAGATCAAGAAGCTTGAGGCAGAACTGTTTCAAGTCAGAGCTCAATTGGAGAGGACCTCAAGTGCGAAGCTTGACGAGATGCTCAGCATTCAGAAATCTGCTTCTGATTGAACCGGGTTAGGGTATGACTTCTCTTCTTCTAATATTGCATCTACTAGTACTACTGTTTTTGTTCCTCCTAGTGATAATGTTGAAATTGAGAGCAATGATGTTAAAATTGATTTAACTAGTGAGAACATAGACAAGGGTAAATCTATCTTAGGAGCACCCTTAAGCAGGATAAGAAAGAAGTTAAAAACCTTAGGGCTAAGAAGGCTAACTCTCAAAAGCCTAAACAGAAGAAGCAGCATCTCTGTCATCATTGTGGAGTTGCCGGTCACACTCGACCAAATTGCTATAAGTGGTTAGCCACTCAACAGAGCAATGGCATGATAGCATCTGGAAGCCAGAATCAACTTCAATCCACTCTTGCTCCCCTTGGAGATCTTCTCAAAGCCCTCATGTTCCTTTCGAACTTGAACGGTTTCAATTCTTCTCCCTCACCATCGGATCAAGGATTTGCTAGACGGAAAGGTTCTTCCAAGGTGTGGAAGGAAAAGGGCTCCAAGTGATTCTATCACTTTCTTCTCTCTCTTAATGTTTTTGTTTTTGCATAACTTGTGTGGTTTGTTTTTATTTTGAGTCAGTCCAGTTTTATGCTTTGCTTTGTTTAACATGTTTTTGTTTGTTTGTTTTCAGTTTTGTTTATTTTGTTTTTGATATAAAAAAAATTGAAAAATAAAAAAAATACAAAAACAGTGTGTATTTTGTGTACATTGGTACTTGTGTACCTTAGATGGCCATTGAAACAAAGTTTTCTAAACTTAGTATCTTTTGTAGCTTAGATGAGCATCTCTATGCACAACTAAGCAAGTGAGCTTTGTGGCTCGTGTTTGTGATGAGTAAGATTAAGTAATTTCTTGTACTTAACAATCGTATCACTCTTTTTGATGGGAAGGACTAGAAAATCCTAAGAGAAAGGCATAAATAACTATCTCACCATTGTTGCCCACCAATTATGAAATGACATCTGTATGCTTCAGCATAGCAAAAGTGCAATGTCAATGACATTTGCGTGCTTCGGCACAACAAAAGTGGAATGTCAAAAGCTTAACATCATTGGGTATTTTTTTTTCTCTCTTATATGTCTATGCATGATTTGCTTAAAAAGAAAAATATGCAAAGAAAAATCAAAAGCAAAAAGATCAAAATACTTTTAAATATGATTGCAAGCGTGTATTCTAGGAGATGTGGGAGTTATAAGATGTACCTCAAAGGTGATAGTCCCCATCAAATAGTTATGATTGTGTGTGAGTTAAAGTGATTTTCTCATATCTCAAATCGTCATAACATGTATACACTTATGCAATTTTGCGATATTTTTCACACAAAACACGCAATATTCTTTGCTACTCTTGATACATGTGCAAGTACAATGTGATTTGGCCATCACAAGGTTTTACATGTGTTAATGTATGCTCACTAAAATGTCTTGACTTATTTTTGAAATATAAAATTTGTTAGACTTATTTAGTGTGTGTGTGTGTTTTTTTGGGATCTATGTGCTTAAAATTGTTGTTGAGAGATGATATTGAGAGCTTAAAATGTTTATTGGATCACTGGTTGAGTTGCATGCTTGATTGCATTCATGTCTGAGTTTTTCCCTTCTTGAAAAACTATTTTTAAGCAATCTCGACAGCTTCTCGACAGCTGGCTATCTATCGAGCTTTTCAACTTCTTCTTATCGCAATCTCGATAGCTTCTCGACAGCTAGGCGGATCGATCAAGAAAACTTTTGTCTCCTCGATAGCTTCTCGACAGCTGGTGGATCGATCGAGCTTTTTTTATCTGTTCAGTTGAATTATTCCTCGACAGATCCTCGACAGCTTCATCTGTCAACGCTTTTTTCTCAACACCTGTCTCGACACCTCTATCTGTCAAGATTTACTGGGTTCCTATTTAAGCGCAAATCGTGATTTCCTTCTCATTTTTCTCGATCTCTCTCTTGACAGACTTGTCTTTTCACCTCCCAAAACTCTCTCACTCACTCCAAACTTCACTCTCAAGCGTTTTTCAAGCTTTCTCAAGTTTTTTCTTCACTTGGTGAGTTTCTAATCTCTCATTTACATGCATTTCATGTTTTGAAATCTAGGTTTTAGGGTTTTTGAAAATTTTTGGGGTTTTTCAAAATTGGTGAGTTTTTGTTGAAATTTTGGGATGGGTTTTTACTTAAATGAGTTTAAATTCTCATACATTGTATCACATCAGCATTATAACAGTATTATCATGCATTTATATGTGTGCAAATTGATTGTGTGCTGGTAGGATTGGATTGGGCTGAGCCCATGATATTTTTTTATTGCATGTCATGTGTTTATGCATTTCCCATGCATACGTACTCTCTTTTCAATATACTTGTTATATTTGAAATGTGTTGGGACTTTTCTGATTGTCTCTCTCTCTCCCTCTCTTTTCCGTTTACGTTAGTCGTGTCTATGACACCTAAACGTAAGTCTGCTCCATCTTGGAACCCTCTTCATTCCGAGGCATCGTCTTCCTCTGATCCTACTCCATCACATATTTGGTTCCGTGATGAGGATGCCCGTAAGGCCTTTTCGAAGAACTTTTCTCGACGAGGCATTCATTTTGAACGCCGAGTCATTTTTGCGGACTTTGCCGACACTGACCTACCTACTGTCATTCACAGTCGAGGTTGGGAGTCACCGTGTGACGTCCCGATCACTTGTCCATCCGTGCTGATCTAGGAGTTTTACTCCAACATGCATGGGTTTGATTTTTCAGTACCTCTCTTTCATACTTGCGTTCGAGGTACGTGCATTGCTGTCACACTACAACTTGTTGTAGATGTGCTCCATGTCCTGAGGGTAGAGTTTCCTGACTACCTTGGTTGTGAGCGTCTGAGGACTGTGTCCAAAGATGAGCTCAAATCTACTTTCTGTGAGTGCCCTTCTGATTGGGGTGAGTGTCAGTTCACTTACTATTCGGACTTTGCAAAAGGTCCTCGGTTTTTTAACATGGTTATGACTTTTGTTCTTCACCCTCTTTCCCACTATAACTCTATCACAGAGTCTCGTGCTAGATTTTTGTTGTCCCTTCTTGAGCATCTTACCATAGATTTTCCTTCTCACTTTATTCTTTCTATCTTAGATGTTTATAGGGATACGACATCCCGTGATAAGCTCATTTTTCCTTCCGCTATCACGAGGATCTTACGCCATTTTTCTGTTCCCTTTCCAACGTTCGACCACTTTACTCATATTTGTGCCATAGACGCCGCTATCGTTAAACGTAGCGAGGCGCAGTTTAGGTCAAGGTAGTCTAGGTCAGCAGCTCCTCCTTCCCATTCGGATCCATCCTGATCTGCTCCATCCACATCAGCTCCCTCCTCTTCTATGGGCGATGTGACTCTAGGAGACATTATGATGCAGCTATGCTCGCCTTGATACACTCTTCACTGAGTTGTATCAGGTGAACGTTCGTGTTGGCCGTATTGCACAACGGCAGGCGGTTATGGGTGGCTTTGTTGATTCTCCTCCACGAACTCCAGAGGCTTCTGATGCTGAGGATGATAATGATGATGCTACTGCTTTTGAGGATGATGGTGATGGAGATGCTAGCTCTTTCGGTACAGATGAGATGTCTACTTGACACTCTTACCCTTTATCACTCGTGACAAAAATGGGGAGTAGTTTTGTATATGAGAGTAGTCATACTTAGGGGGAGAGTTAGTATAGGACCATTTTGTTAAGGGGAGTGTTGATATCTGAGGGATGTAGTGAGGATTATTTGTATCTTTTTCTTTTCTCTACTTTAGATACATTTATTCTTGTACCTTGGGTCTTGTGACCATTATTGACATACATTGTACTTATCTTCTTTATATGTTGATGTATGTTTCTTTCACATACAATTACATGTGTTGTTTCTTTTCTCTCTTTATGCACATGCTTCTTATTACGTGTATGTAATCTATTATTTTTGTTTCACACAAAGATGTCTTAATGAGTTTTGTTTAAAGTGTTTTAGAAATACAGGTTGTTAAAGTCTACTTGCCATAAACTCTCTTATTGCAAAGTTTTTCAAGAGTTTGTGTTAGGATAAATTTTATTTTATTTAACAAGTGAATATGAGTTGAGTGATTTATGACTTCTCTCATATCTCATTTGTTTGTTATGGTTTTGTCACGGATTGCCAAATGGGAAGATTGTTAGGACATATGTGATTCACTTATTAGGAACATATGTCACTATTTTATGTAATTGGCTAATCCTTTGACAAAACGCACTTTACTTGTATTTGGGTAGATCTAGGATGTGTTTAATACTTCAAGAAACTTTGTTTCAAGATTAAGTGTTGAAGTCATGCAAATCTGTCCAAGATTCAAGCTGAAAAGTGCAAAGTCATTAAAGCTCGACAGCTAGTATCTATCGAGCTTGAAGAGCTGTTCCAGCCCCGTGGCTCGACAGCTGCTCGACAGATGGCTATCTGTCGAGGTTTATGAAAAACAGAGTTTCAGTTCTGTTTTGACTCTAATCCGTGATTATGTGTTTGAGCTTTTTTTTCTCACAACTCTAGACATATAAAAGGATTATTTTAAGGGCCGTCAAAAAGGACACAAATTGCACAAATGTTGAGCAAAGTTTGTTCAAGCAAATTGTGACCGAAGATAGAGTTTTGCCTTAGTTCATCGTTCTTGTGTAGAAGTTGCTGTGTTTGTACACCGTAGGGTTTTGTGACCAAGCATCTTCTTGATCTTCATTGTCTGGATGAACTGAAAAACTTTGCAGCCAACAACCTTCTCTAGTTGGTGATTAAAGTCGTGTACCGGAATCCGCGCATTTGGTTAGTCACGTACTGGGAGCCATGCATTACAAGAAGAGATTGTCACTACAGAACAAGTTCAATTGGGTATTGGGGTAAGGGTTCAACTGTAGGTTGGTATAAGGTATTGGGATTCCTTTACTTGTAACCGTTTGTTGTGATAATAGTGGATTCTCGGGAGTGGTGACCTTAAAATCACCCGGTGGGGTTTTTGCCGTGTTGGTTTTCCCCATTCGTAAATAAATCATTGTGTCAGTTTAATTTCTGCTGCACTTAGTTTAATTGGTGATTTGTTTGTACTACCACGCGTTTGCATGTTAATTTGATTAATTAATTAAACTTGGCCAATTAATCAATTAATTCATCACAATGGGTTAATACGTTTTTGGCCTATCATACCTTAGGGCGTGTACACACCCAGGAAGATGCGTACACACTTCATGAGTGGTGTATGCACTCTTTGAACGATTAGGGTTTATCTTTTGGTATTTTCTAGGAATTTACCTTGAATCTCAAGTGCGTACGCACTTTTCTTACGGTGTCCACCAATTTGGGCTTCAATCAAATTTCTTGTCTTTTCTATTGTTGAAGTTGGACTAAAACAACAGTCAAAATTAGAGTTTTTAGGGAGCATGCGTACGCATGAATCAGGCATGCGTATGCATGCCCCGAACCTGCGTATGCAGGCACGTTCCCAGACCTCTAGAACTCGAGTTTTGGGCCCCTAAAACATCATTATTTGATGGTGGCCAACCCCTAGACCATTGGGAACATCTAAAGCCCCTAAAAAACCCTGAAAACCCTAATTTTAATGTATTAATATTCATCTTATGTCTCCAATAAAAAACCTAGCTAGAGTTTATTTTTTGCTACCATTTTCTCTAAAACCCTAGTTTATCTTTTCTAATCACCCACACAACACCTTTGCACGGTTTTTTACAGATTCAAAACCTCTCACTAGTTGTTTTATAAGGCAAAAACTAATGTTCTAATTTGATTTCTCAAAACATTTTTCAAGATATTTTGCTCTTGAGTTGTGATTACCTAAATTATTGTATTATTTTTTTATTATTCTTGCTCTCTCAATCTAATCTTTGTATTGCAGGCACTAAGAGTTCTGCTAAACAAACTACAAACTTATAATTTTAAGCAAGGTGAGTGTTCTTCCCATGAATTCCTCATTTGCTTAATTTAATTCACATGAGTTCTTGATATAGTTTCTCTGTTTGTTATATTTTATTTATTTGACGTTTTTTATTCTTTTTATATGTATTAATTTAATTTTAGGTTGTTTATAATCTGTTCTTTTTGTTCTTATATTGTTATTTCAATTCTTAGGATAGTCTAAGAGACTCGAGATGTTAAATTTTTTTAATAGTTTTATAAATATGCTAACTAACGAAAATGTTAGTAAATTGGTGTAAAATAACAAAAAATACCATGTAAAACTATTTAGAATTAGTGGCTTTACTTAGTTTCAAAATTGATGATGCACACGGGGACACGCGAAAACACAGGCACACTTAAATAATTTAGGTGGGCAAAGTGCAGTGGTTCTGACTCTGACGGGAGTAGTAGTACGGTCGACCAAAAATAAATACCACTCAACGTCCACGTCCACACCCCTTCTCTGTTTCTGTTTCTGCTTCTGCCCACCTGCTTTTCATTTGCCCTTTTCATTTTACTTGTTGGGCACGGCCCCATCCATTCATCCAACCCCTAAACTTCGCGACGACCCTACAAACCCCTCACCTATACCCATCACTGTTAATTCCTATGCCGCTATACTTTTCATATATATATATATATATATATATATATATATGCACTGCAAAAAAAATGCTTTCGGCAAAAAAATAATAATAATACTAGAAATACAAACTATTTTACAAATTGTTTATGTGGTGAGTGATTATTGGTAAATGAAAAAGTAATATTAATGGTGAGTCTAGATAAAAACCAATAAAAGATTGGTCACATCAACATTTTGTAAAAATGTGTAAAATAGTTTGTGTTTACAGCATTATTCAAAATAAAAAAACAAAAAAAATGTTAAAACTCTTACAAAAATTCTAAATTGATATTAATGCAATTGTTGTCATCAACAACATATTTAACAGCATAATTAATAAAGGATTATTTAAATTGCTTTTTATGATTAGTAATTCATCCATTTGTAGTGTTCATAATATCTACTGATGATGTCCTGTCCCTTAGAGTGTCCTATTCATTATTTAATTATGTAACTAGCTGAAATCTAGACTGTCCCTATCTTTCTAAAACTACCTTTTATTTTCAAATTTTATGTTTTGGGGCACATCATTTGTTGATGAAAAAATATTTTCTTATATGTCCATCGATGGATGCTGTATTTTCATTTGGTTCAAAGACACATTAATGGACAGGTATAGAAATAAAAATTCAATATTAAATGGAACAGTGAGTTTCAGTTAACTCAAACTAGTAAAGTTTTTGATAGTTGAATAAGAGATATCAAAACTATTATCAGAAGTGATCTCTATAAGTTGGATTTTGGTTCTTCACTTGGTTTCGCAGGGAGAGTTAGTTGATTGTCGGAGGACATGACCATAGGCCTGTATGAGATTTAAGGGCTGTAAATATTTTGTCTTCTTAACTTGGTTTGAAGAATTTGTGATGATACTTGTAGGTGAAGAATTTCACACAACATCTGATTGTATCCTACCGCGGTGCCTGGCGCGGTGCGGTTTTGTCCTCGTCCCCGAATATGGCCCTAGCATGCAAGCGCTTAGCTTGGACAAGTGGAATCCCACATCGGTTAGAGAGAGCGCCCCACTACCCTTTATAACACTTCAGGAGCTTGGGTAGTGTACATCAGTTTAGTCATTCGAATGACTATAAACTGATGGTTACACTACTCCCTTTGCTTCACAGCTTATAAGGCAGCAAGTGGGGGGGTTTTCCTTCGATGTGGGACTCCTAGGACCTCGTCCTAGGATGTTGAAGGACATGCCGAGGACGTTGCAAAGCATGCCGAGGACCCGAGGACGTTGCGGAAGCATGCCTAGGACGTTGCAAAGCATGCCTAGGACGTTGCCAAGCATGCCCGGGGATCCGAGGACGTTGCCAAGCATGCCTATGGTACCCACAATACTTATTGCTTAACTTATAATAATCTTTTTGTGGTAGAATAATATTGGAGGGTGCAAGCACATGATTTTACACCATATCTTTACTGAATTTAATCTTTTATATATATATATATATACACACACACCTCTCTCTCTCTCTCTCTCTCTGAATCAAGATTATATCCTCTTAGCTTTAACAGTTTTATATAATTATTGTACGGATTTGGTTGTGGTGAATATACAAGACCTATGAAAATTTGACCCGATCCCAAAGGAAAATAACTGACCCAACTCGTTTAATTTTGGGGACAAATTGGGTCAACCCACGAGTTAGATGGGGGTTGATCAGTTTTTAAATTTTTTTTTTTTTTTTTAATAAGAGCAAATGACAAAATGGGACATTCCCGTCACACTTATAGAGAGTGATTTCATTCACATGCTAACCTAATAGTTTAGTACGCCAAACCATTATTATTATTAAAAAAATTAATCCTAAACCTAAATCTTTGGAATGTCATTGTCTTTGATCTCTGCTTCTCAGTTTCAGTCTCAGATCTCAGTTCTCCCACATTGCTACTGCACACTTGATGTAACATTTAGTATTTATTATTTTGGTTTTTTAATTTTTTAATTTTTTTATGGTAATAATATAATTAGTAAAATTTAGACGGTGTAAAGTAAACTTAAGCATTTATGTATTATTTAAATTTTATTTTTGAGCATTTTGTTTGTTTTCTTATTTGTATTGACAAGAACAAGAAAACAATATGATCATATTTATTATTAATATATTTTTTCATGTGAAAAAATACATCAACCTGATCGATTCAACTTTAGAATGATCAATTTTCATGAGAATCCGATTAACAGGACCCAAACCCCATCAGACCTGATCCGGCCCATTTGCCAGGTCTAGACTTCTAGTCGATATTAAGCACCCTAATCCATTCAATATCAATTTCACAAGTTAATTAAGACCCACTCAACCAAAAAAAAAAAAAGACACCGTCCAAGACCGACAATATATAGGATATCTAATATGTCTCCAATGGCTCTTCCATCCTAATTCCTAATCCTATTGATATTATATAGTATCAGTGTCGTCATCAGTCTCCACGTACCCCACTTTCTGACCACACAAATAATCAAAACATAGCCTTCTAAAAAATAAGTACATTTTTCTTTTTTATAAGGTAGATGTATATATAAAAAGCTACCTTATCCAAATAGCACAAAGTAATCCAAAAATTACAAGGAAAAAAAAAAAAAAAATTAGTACAAATAGGGAGAAAACTAAGAAACAAAAGTAGTGAATCACTAGATGTGAGTTTCCAAATTTGAGATCAGTCAAATAAAGAATCACTAAAAAAAGCAAACAGGCAGTGAGTGTTTGGATCCGACTTATTTGCGCTTACATCACGTTTTGTTCCTTTTTTTTTTTTTTTTTAAGCCGCAACTTTTAACTTTTCTCCCGTGTATAGTGTACCCGTGCACTGTTCACAGGTCCCACAAATTTCGCTTTTCAACAACTTTTTCATTAAAAATGGGTCCCACAATACTATTCACACATTTAAAAATTATTTTGTTACAGTGTTTTCAGTTTTCAATTTTCAATTTTTAGCAAAAATAAGTTGTATCCAAATGAACCCTCAATCTCCCGATTTATACATGTCCTTAAATGTTCGCCATTCCATTCCATCTAAAATAATACTGTTACTTCCCTAATTGACACATTTCTTTTTTACTGTTCTATTAACGTATTTTGGGTCTTCCTTTATCTTAAAAAAAATAGAACATAGTAATATTACAATTAATACTTAACATAAATCTCAATTGAGTTAAAATCCTTCCACACCCCACACTAATAACAATTTGAATTTTGATTAACCTAGTCATTATGTAAAATTCCTTCTCATGTTATCCAGGCGTGCCTTAATCTTAATGATAACAAAAAGAAGCTGTATTCTTATACCATGGGATAAAAGTCGTAGTTCACCACAAACTATATAGGTACTTCGACTGTTGCTAAGATTATGGATGTTGATGTCCCACTGATTAACCGTACTTCTGACTTTAGTACTCATCATTGAGTTGAGTTTAATAAGTTTCAACTGCAGCATCTCTCTCTCCATCTCTCTCCGAAACACAGCACACACACATGCCACCAAAAGCAACTGTGAGGTATCATCATATATATACACTACAAATTGAGAATATCAAGCCAAAGAATCGAGTTGATGAAGAGAGGCATTAAATAGGTATGAATGATACGCACTAAGCGTGAAAATAGTATAATGTTTAAGGAATATACTTATTGTAGCAAATAAACGTCAGCCTACTTTTTCTTTACCATCATTGAATATTATAAAGAAAATGGCAAGACTAGACTAGTGAGTCCCTTCCTTCCTTCCACATATCAATTTATCATAATTATTGCAATGTGTAGGGGAGAGAGAGAGAGAGAGACAGAGAAGAGCATCAGTATTTATGAGTAACCAAAAGAAGTTGGGTTTCTTCCAAACAAACAAAATGGGGGCAAAAGGTTACGTCTGAATCAGATGGTGATCGAGATGGATGGATGGATGTCTGTCAAAGCCATGCGTGCACCAACTCTAGCCCTGATCAGTCATATTACAATCCCAACACGCAAGCTAAGCTAAGCTTTGTGACGCTCTGCCTTGTGACCATCTTATCCGTGTCAGCTACCAAAGTAGAACCTAAAAACTTAGTGGCATATGCACATCTCTACACTACCCCCTCTTACCACAATGCTCGCAATGTGTACGTGGGGTTACAGGGCTACCAATTTTTATGCGCTAGCTCCCTTGGAAGACAAGGGCCATTGGCCTTTTTTAATAATATATATGTAAATATATATAGAAGAATGCAACAACAAAGTTGAGGCTTCCTTCAACCTACTTTTATCAAAACCTAATTTATCCTACAAATGGAGAGAGAGAGAGAGAAGGGTTTTATTTTTATTTTTTTTAATGTTGAGGGGGCCCAAGAGGTTAGGACTTAGGGTGGGTTTAAGGGTTTAAGAAGGACATTTGGTTCAAGAGACAAGAGTAAGACATGCTTGAAAAAATACAGGACACAAGAGATCCCTAGCTAGCTAGCAGGAGGGTTATCAAATGCAAGGTCCAAGAGGAGGCAAGGGGAGCATGAAAAGCTCTACTTTGAGAATTTTGATGGTTTTGTTGAGGGGACATGAGGCAGAAATTAGGGAAATAAATGGTGTGTAATATTAAAAGACAGAAACAGGTATATACGGGTACTTACTTAGTGCTCTACTTGCTTGGTGCTAAAAACAAGAACCCTCATGCATCCCTTCTTGAAAGCACAACATTGAAGGAGACAAAGGAATTTTGGGGAACAAGAGTGGCTCATCGGCAAAGGCGGTTGATGGATGAGCTTACTTTTCATGTTGCCCTTATTTTATTGAGTGAGAGAGAGAGAGAGAGAGGAAGAGAGAGAAAATAAGATAAGTGCATGATTAATTAAACAATACCAGCTAGCTAGTACGAAGCATTATTAGAATATAAAAAGAAAATTAAATCTAAGAATCAAATTAGACCAGCACACACCAATAAAAAGAGACAAACAACCCTCTAGATAAATATGGGTGCTTCAAACTTTAAATGGAATATACTATAGGATTAATTATACACCACTAAGCAATAATTGTCTTCCAAAAGTCCAAAGAGGAATTGATCAGATAAGGAAAAAAAAAAAAGATAATATATAAAAAGGGAAAGAGATTTAAAGGCGACAAAGGCAAACAAAATATTTCAAAGGCAACTATAAAAATACAAGACTAATAAGCAGTTTCATTACCCAAGAAAGAACCAATCTTGGGTGCATGGTGAACTAAGGTGATGCGAGGCTGGTTTGTTATGAGCTATTTCTTTCAAGAATACTTTCACGCAAACTACTGATTCACAACGAGCTCAATTGCCCATGCAAGCATACTGAGCAAGGGTAACTACAAAGCGCGCGCACACACACAGAGAGGCATCTCTATGTAGGGAATAGGAAACTCAAATTTTAGGTGGGGTTACATATAGCAATATAGGAACCACTTTGCCTACATTTCTTGTTTGTTAATTAATAACAATATTATGAAGGAGAATACTTAATTAATATATGAAGCAAAAGAGAGAGATATATAGAGACCAGCCCTGGATCTTCTTACCACTATGTTATTGGGTTGGACTGTGAAGCATAGGGGATAGATGACGGATCAGGTAGAGCAAGTAGCTTCAGGTATTAATTAATTAATTAACAAATTTAGTGCCATGAAGATACAGAAAAAAGGGCTCGATTCTGCCAACCAAGGAACAAAGAATCGTTGCGAATCTGAAGCTTGTAACCCTCAGAAGGATAATGGAGCCTGAGAAGGAGTTTAGCCTGCGAAAGTGCAAAAGGGCTCAAGGAAACATTGGAAAACCCTGAGCTCCGAAGCATAACTTCCCAAGCCTCGTATCTCTGGTGCCTTTCTCTTCTATTGACTCCCTCAGCTGCCACAATGTCCACGATCTCTCTTCCAAACCACACTTGCTCCACAGCGAGTCTCTCTCTGCTATTAGGAGGCAAAGTGGCCTCCAGAGAATCAAAGACTGAGGTGTAATGGTCCAAAGCCTCCACAAGTCTCTGCAAGAAAACAGGGTGGTTGTGGTTAGCCTCTTGTTCTGCAATGGTAACCACTTTGGGATTCAAGGCCTTGATTTTGTGGAGAAAGAGTCGTAGCCCACGAGAGTCTTCTTTGAGGAGCTTGTGAAGATAAAGCACGCAGTTGATAGCAAGGGCTTCATCTGGGTGGAGAGCAAGCGCTAAGGGATCAATAATACAATTAATATCATTGCTGACGATGAGGAGTGGGTGGAACTGGAATCTGAGTCCCAGAGTCTGAGCAAACTTGGAGAGTCGGTCACCGGTTCTGTGTAGAATGTTGGGATCGTTCCCTGTGGCAGTGATTCGAAGCATTGGAGGAGGATAGGAACGCTCAGCAAGGGCTTGCATAAGAGGAGGCCATTGAAGGCCGTGCATGATGTCAAAGTCCAAGATGTGAATGGCTTGTTGGCCTTCGTCTATAGCTTCCAAGATGGCTTGGTTAGCTGTCAGATGGCTGAATCTTATGAATGGGGTTATTTGGTTTAAGGATAGATAGCAAGACTGAAGAGAATCATCAGACTCAGACATAATCTCTGTGTCGGCATTAATATCAATGTTGCTGCTAATACTAGTAGCTGCTCTAGTAACAACAGCTGATGTTGATGCTAATGAGGCACTAGTGTTTATAGCAACTGGACCAGCAATACTAGCACCAGATGATGATGAAAAATTATTGAGGCGGAGAGAGAGGGCTTTAGCGAACTGATGGACCAATCTCTCAGTGGAGTCACCATAAAGGGAGGAGTTAGTGGACAAAATGGAGATAAGGCGGTGAGCAGCGGAGAAGTCGGACCTAGAGATGAGCTCAGCGCAACGAATGAGTAATTGGGGCATATGGATTGCATTTGGAAGTGGTGGCTGAGATGGGTTTGCTGGGATAAATTGCAGATCTGAGCTGCTGATGGGGTCCTCTTGATCTTCAGCTTGTTGATCATGATGAGAGGAACTGAATGAGCCAATGAACATAGTATCTGATAACCGTTTTTATTTAATTAGAGCTAGCTCTCTAAAAACATATATACTATGTGCAGCAGTGGCAATACTACTCTACTCGAACCAGATACAACATGTATTTATATATATATATATATATATATATATATATAATATATACACACACACTGGGGGATTACCCTTATCAACGAGGAACAACTTGGACTAAGAATAGTAGGGTTGGAAAGAAAGAGACGTGTACTCTCTCTCTCTCTCTGTGTAAATGAAAATGAAAATAGGAATATGAATATCTGTGAAAAAGATAAAAGAAGAAGGACAGGAGATTTGGATTTGGGGCAAGTTTGCGTTTCTTTGGTTTAACGTAATATGTATGATCGAAGATGATGATGAAGGGGCTTTCTGTGACAGAACATTGTCTGCCAGGAACAGGGAAGAACTGAAATACTTGTAGTTGTTAGTAATAGTAGCACACCACTGTTCCTTCTCCCACAACGACAAAGATATATATATATATATATATATATATATTCTTATATGAAAAGCATTTAATTAGTAGCAAACCGATGTTATTGTAAATAGTCCTGCGAAGTCAACTGAACCACCCAACCGGGTCCAGCTACAATCTAGTAGTATATACTTTTGTTAGAGAAATTAATGTTAGGGCCATGACATATTTGAGAATCTTTTTTTTTTTTTTTTTGGGTAGAAATAGGAGCATATTTGAGAATCTTTTCAAGTTTTCATACCTTATTTTCTTGGTAAAATGTGATTGATGGAAACATGAGGCACCACTATCATTATTTTTTTCATTACTAACTACAACATCTTTTGAAAAATAATTATGAGAGAATGAATTATGTACATTGATTACTCATTTTGTAATATTATTTAATTATTACCAATGCTAGGGGTGTTCATGAGTCCAGTCAAGTTTGTGCGCAACCCAAACTTGATCTGATCCTATCGGGCGGTAAAATGAAGGACTCACTGTTGAACGAGAGCATCAACAAATTGGATCGAGATGGATTTTCCACAAGTAGAGTCGGATTTGGTTAAAACCGAGAGAAGCAGCAACAATTGAGATTCCAACGGATCTTCATTGGAGGTCTCATGATCTCCACTAGATCTAGCCAGAGATGGCAAGATCTCCACCAGATTTGGGCAGAGATTTGAACATGGATGACAATGATTTTGACCATAGATGACAAAGATTTGAACGGAGGTGGTAGGGTTAGTTAGATTCGTTCGATCGATTCTTGGAGGGTGAGACCCACCCGCCACTCGACGACATGTCATATTCAAGTTTTGAAGCTCTACACCCACTGTAGACCTTTGCTTTCATCGGATAGAGCGAGTTTTGGATCAAGCCACTATAGGTCGGACAGTTTGATTAAGTTGAGTGGGTATTGGATAGCCCTAACCAATACTATGGTTTAAACAACTATACCAAACAAAGACTAGGAAAAAAGATTTTTTCTCTCAATATTTTAGTTTGATTGGGGATGGATTGGTGACATCATAAATAATTATTTAACAATGTAAATGATGTAGGATAGAATACGTAGTTTAATTTTTGTTATTTATTAGTTTTGTTATTTTTATGTAATTTTCAGAATTTAGGTCTAGGGTTATTATTTCTTTGATTCTAAGTGCATTTAATGCTTTTGAAGTCAAATTAGAGTACTATTATGGCATGATATCAATTGGATATGTTTTAGAATATATTTTCTTGTTAGTAAAATTTTATGGAGCCTTTAAACTGGATCTAAAGTCCGTAAACAAAAATTAAGTTCAAATTTCAAATTTACAAACTTTTGTCTCTCTATTTTCTTGGTGGATTCTAGGCTATTTCTCATTCTAAATTTAAGGAACCCTCGTGGATTCGAGGTTATCTCTCAAAAGTAAATGTATTTTGCGTCTTGCAACTTTCCCCTTCCATTAGTTGATATTAGAGTCTTGTCCTTACCCTGGCCAGTCTGATGGCTAACGTACGTGACGACAATCACTCCAGTGATGATAAAGTTGAAGATGCAGTCACTACCCTTAGGGTGGAGTTCCTAAAATTTTGTAAAGAAAACCAACAATTTCATGAAGAAAACCAGTAAGTAATACATGAACTACAACAAGTAGTCACTACCCTTCTTGTTAGGAAATCCTCCCATAGTAACACTAGTCAATCTATTTATAGACGTACTTTTTAATACAAGAAAATTACATTCTTTAATGGAGAGATGTGTAAGTTTCAATTTATTGATTGGATTCTTGATTTCGAGGATTATTTTAATTATTATGAGATTTGTGATGAAGAAAAAGTCATATTTGTGTATAATAAAGTGGATGATGATGTGGTCGAATGGTAGGATGACATAAAAATTGACCAAAAGTATCGAGGTAAGTATAAAATTCGCTCCTGGCAAAGAATGAAAATTGTGTTGGTTGGTTTATGGTTTCCTCATGATTGTTATGATATATTACATTGCACAATTATTGATTATAGATTTGTAAATTCATACGAAGAGGATTGCATTCGAAAACTCATTAGCCAACTGAAAGCTCAAGATTTTCATCAAAGGAATTATTTTAATCGTACTCAAGTCCAAATATCAAGTGAAGAAATTGATTTGATGGTCAATAATTCAAAGAAAATTTTAAAGAAAATACTGAAGAAGTTGGAAAAGATCAAGTCTTACTATTGCAACTTGAGAAATTTTATGCAAAAGAAAATAATTTGCATGAATTTGAAGTCAAAAAGAAAAGATGGATGGTTTTTAGACAACTGATGAACACTATAGTGAAGCAAAAGATTACGAGTAAAGTAAATTGTCAAAGATCTAGATGTAATCAAATTAGACGGTTGCAAATCTTAAGATCCTATTATTTTCGTAAAAGGTGACACACTAAAGTTATTGATTTTATTGGAACTGAAAGATTTAATGCAATAATTGATTCTTATTTTTTGTTTACTCAATTCATGAGTTGCAAGTATGGAAAGAATACTAAGGGGTTGAAGTATCCAAAATATTTGTTTGCATGGCATGAAAGATATCAGATCTTGAATATTAACTTGAGGTCAAGTTTTGTGGAGGAGTCTAATGTAGGACAAAATATGCAGTTTAATTTGTGTTATTTATTAGTTTTGTTATTTTTATATAATTTTTATAATTTTATGTTTAGGGTTCTTATTTCCTTGATTCTATGTGCATTTAATACTTTTTAAATCAAATCACAGTCTTATAATGATAGGGTATCAATTTGGATCTGCTTTAAAATGTATATTTTTTTATCAGTCAAGTTTTACAGAGCCTTTAAATTGGCCCCAAAGTCTATAAATGAAAATTAGGTTTAGTTTTCAAATTAATAAAATTACAAAATTTTGTATCTATGTTTCTAATGGATTCCAAGCTATTTTTCATTGTGGATTCAAGGAACCCTAAATTTATAATTGTGGGGCCAGCAAGTCAGACAGCCCCGGCCCACTACGTACCCGGCCCAAAGGCCCGCGCCGAGGAGGTGTCCAAGGTCCGAGGATGAAAATAAGAAGCCCAGCTGCCCAATAAACAACGCCGAGGACGATTCTGTCCTCGGAAATCCGAGACCATAAAGTGAACAGGCAACACACCATCAATGGGAGTCTTCCTGAATATCCAAAGAGCAAAGAGCAAGTACCACGCGCCAGCAATGGAAGCATGGTGGAGGAGCAAGTCCTAGATGAACTGTCACCTCCACATTAAATGCCCTCAACTAACGTCCTGGTCGCATTAATGAGGAGAGGACTCCAGAACAATACTGTCTTGGTTGCCGCAACCCACAGGAAGAATGGGAAGGCGGCTGACGGGACAGACACTCAAGTAGTGGCCTGGTTGCTCAACAAATGTAGGGCTAGGATCGATTGGGGGAGGGGTATATAATGTAAGGAACCCCTCCTGAAAGAGGAGAAAAAATCTGAATGAGGGAGTACTGTAGCAACCTGTATTCTCTCAGAAAACCTTGTAATCAATTTTCAAAGAAATAATAAGAACTCCAAGTCCTGGAGAACAAGTCAGAGGAGCATTATTACGCATCCCAATTCACGTTTAGGTTATTAAACCCACATGCAACCATGCATGGTCGTTGCATTCCTCACTAGGGCCTAGTTCTTGAACCCACTCTCTATAAATTCATTGCAGGGCAAGCTGGGCTTGGGTCCACTCTCTCAACCCGTAGAAGTGCTTAAACCCGGTCCCTACAATTGGCGTTGCCTGTGGGGAGAACTCGTGCGTTAGTAAGGACAACAGCCAAGCATGGTAGGATCAGACCCTTACCAAGGAAGTCCCCATCAACCTGAACCGGCTAAATCCCGGCACTAGGGTAACTATGGCGACCCCGAGCGCGGTCAAAACGAGGAGAACAGACGATTTTGAGAGAGAAGCGTGCATACCTCAACAACTAGCAGAAGCCACACCCGTCGGGATGGGCACGTGCCCTAGAGGCACGACAATGGCCACGCCACGCGATCGGAAGAGGCCCATAGCCACGCATCCCAGAGACAGGATGATAAGGTGGCCATGCAACGCGAGATAAATGATTTGAAGAGAAAGCTGCGCCGTGCACGGCGAAGACGGTCCGAACCCAGCCCTGACCTGCCCTCTGACGACGAAAGTGATGACGAATACAGGCAAAAGTCAAGAACACCCCCGAGCGAGACTTTCTCTCACGAGGATGAGCACTATCAGAGGCGTAAACGTGATAGCCCAACTCCTAGGGGCTTAAGGAGTGACGCCATGAGCAGGGCACTGGATCGGCTCTCCAAGTCGCCCTTCACACATCGTATAGAGGGGGCGGTGCTCCCTCGGCGATTCCAGCAGCCAACCTTTGCCGTTTACAACGGCAAAATGGACCCCGTGGGGCATGTGAGCCAGTTCAACCAGAGGATGGCTGTCCACTCTAAGAACGAGGCATTGATGTGCAAAGTCTTCCCATCCAGCTTGGGACCTGTGGCAATGAGGTGGTTCAACGGCCTAAGTACGAATTCCATAGACTCGTACAGACAGCTGACCCAGGCTTTTGGTTCCCGTTTTGTCACGAATAGCAAACCTCCTCGGCCCATGAGCGCGTTACTGTCCCTATCCATGCGTGATGGGGAGACTCTCAAGGCTTACTCGGACAAGTATTGGGAGGTTTACAATGAGCTGAACGGCAAGTACGACGATGTTGCCATCAATACATTCAAGAACGGACTACCAATGGGGCACGGCCTGAGGAAGTCCTTAACTGGTAAGCCCGCTACCAGCGTGCGGCAGTTGATGGATCGGATCGATAAATACAAGCGGGTAGAGGAAGATATGCTACAAGGCAAAGGGAAGGAGAAGGTTATCCCTCAGGAGAGGAGGGATTTCAGGTCGGACCGGTATAACAACGCCCGCCCGAGGAGGGATTTCGGTGGACAATCTGGAGCGACCAATGCCCAGACTGTCAGCGCCGTGTTCCGAGAACCCGTACATAAGGTGCTGGAAAAGATAAGAAACGAACCATACTTCAGGTGGCCGAATAAGATGGCTGGGGATCCTGAGAGGCGTAATCAGAACTGCTACTGCCAATACCACCAGGACCACGGACATGCCACGGAAGACTGTAGGAACCTCTGGAACTACCTAGACCAGCTAGTCCGGGAGGGAAAGCTGAAGCACCTCCTGCACCATCCCAATAATCATCAGGGCCAAACGTACTAGGAGCCACGGAAGGATACCGCCATGGGGCAGCCCGCTTAACGTAATCCTGGCGGCACCGGGAAGAACGGGTACGCGCCCTTCGCGAGTGTTGTTTGTAGCCCAACTGCCTGCCGAGGAGTCCCAGACAGAGCCGAAGAGGGCTAGGAGGAGTTTCCGCCCACCCTTGAGCTTCTCAGAGGATGACAAGATTGGGACCACCCAACCCCACGATGACGCTCTGGTGGTCACCCTCAGAATTGGGGACTATGACGTGAAAAAAGTGATGGTGGATGGTGGCAGTGCGGTCGAGGTCATGTACCCAGACCTCTATAAGGGGCTGGGGCTAAAACCGGAGGACTTGACGCCTTATAGCTCCCCCCTAATGAGCTTCGATGGGAAGCTCGTCATCCCAAAGGGCATGATCAGGCTGCCCATACAAACCGGCCCAGAAGTGGTGGAGGCGAACTTTGTAGTGGTGGACACATACTCCCCCTACACAGCCATCGTAGGAAGGCCCTGGCTCCACACTTTGGGGGGCGTTGCTTCCTCCTTGCACCAGAAGGTGAAATTCCCATCAGGGGATCAGGTTCTAGAGATCCGCGGTTGCCAGCCCACAGCGAGGCAGTGCACGGTGGCTGCCATATCACGTCGGCTCGATGCATAGCCCTCGACTATTACTGAGGAGGGCTTATAGCAATCAAAGACCCCGGTAGCGTACCCTGATGCAGCTGCCGAGGAAGCGAAATGTGAGGACTTGGAAAAAGTGGTAATTGATGATGACCAGGAGAAGTTTTTTCCAGTCGGGGCTCAGCTGCCTCCCACGGAGCAGGAGGAGCTAGTTGAGTTCCTCAGAGGCAATATCGACGTGTTTGCATGGGATGCCTGTGACGCCCCAGGGATTGACCCATCCTTCATCTGTCACCATCTTAACGTCAATCCATCGATAGTGCCCAAGAAACAGCCGCCCCTACGCCCATCGAGGGAGCACGCTGATGCCATCAGGGAAGAGGTGAATAAACTTAAGCGTGCTGGGGCTATCAAAGAGGTTTTTTTTACCCCGAGTGGCTAGCCAACACTGTGGTGGTCAAGAAGAAGAGCGGAAAGTGGAGGGTCTGCGTGGACTTCACCGACCTAAATAAGGCGTGTCCAAAAGACCCGTTCCCTATGCCTCGGATCGACCAGCTGGTTGATGCAACCACGGGCCATCCTCGGATGAGCTTCCTAGACGCCTTTCAAGGCTATCATCAGATACCACTGGCCCTGGAAGATCAGGAAAAGATAGCCTTTGTGACGCCCGTCGGGAACTACCACTACAAAGTAATGCCGTTCGGTCTGAAGAACGCAGGGTCCACCTATAAAAGGATGATGACGAGAATGTTTGAGCCAATGCTGGGCAAGAGCATCGAGGTCTATGTTGACGATATGGTGGTGAAAAGTAAAGTGGTATCCGAACACTTGGGGGACCTCGGCCGCACATTTGACGTCCTGAGAAAGCATAAGCTGCCCCTAAATGCCTCAAAATGCTCGTTCGGCGTAGGCTTTGGCAAGTTTCTGGGATACATGATCACCCACAGGGGAATCGAAGTCGACCCTGACCAAATCAGGGCTATTCATAATTTGAAGCCTCCGCAGAACCCCAAAGAGGTCCAAAAGCTTACTGGGATGATCGCGGCTCTGAACCGATTCATTTCCAGGTCGGCTGACAGGTGCAGGCCCTTCTATCTCCTGATCAACAAGTGGAAAGGATTTGAGTGGTCCGAGGATTGTGTCGTAGCTTTCCAGCAACTCAAGGAGTATCTATCTCGGCCGCCTATCATGTCCAATCCCGAGGTCGACGAGGTCCTATACGCATACCTTGCTGTAGTGCCCCACGCAGTGAGCCTAGTACTGATACGGGATGACAATGGCGATCAAAAGCCAGTTTATTACGTCAGCAAGTCGCTGCATGAAGCGGAGGTCAAGTACCTACCCTTGGAGAAAGCCATACTGGCTGTGGTCCACGCCACGCGAAAGCTCCCCCATTACTTCCAAGCTCACACAGTGGTTGTCCTAACCCGACTGCCCTTGAAGTTTGTACTCCAGACCGCTGATTACACCGAAAGAATCGCGAAGTGGAACACAATTCTGGGGGCCTTCGACGTCAAATACATGCCTCGGACCTCCATAAAAGGCCAGGTTCTGGCGGATTTGACGGCCGAGTTCGTCGAACCAACTGTGGAAGTGGCAGCCGAGGAGAGGAGCGTTGATGAGAAGTCAGTTGGGGCAGTCTCCATCCTGGGGTCACCATGTTGGAAGGTATATGTTGATGGCGCGGCAAACCAGAGGGGGTCTGGAGTGGGGCTAGTCTTGGTATCCCCTGAAGATTATGTCATAGAGAAGTCCCTGAGGCTTGGATTCTCAGCCACAAACAACGAGGCCGAGTATGAGGCATTACTGCAAGGGATGGTCATGGTACAGAAGATGGGAGGAAAGTTGGTGGAGATGTTCTCAGACTTGAGATTGGTGGTAGGACAGGTAAAGGGAGAGATGGAGGCCAGAGATTCGAGAATGCAAGAATACCTGAGCCAGGTCAAGTGCTTGCAGTCAGAGTTCGGCCCCTTCAGCTTGTCTCATATTCCCAGGAGTAGGAACAGCCATGCCGATTCATTAGCCACACTCGCAACTTCCTCGGCAGGGGATCTACCTCGGATCATACTTGTGGAGCATCTGGAGAGAGCGAGTGAGGTGGCAAAGGGAGCGATCCCCATCCATCAGGTCGAGGTGGGTCCCAGCTGGATAGACCCCATAGTGAGATTCCTTAAAGATGATGTCCTGCCTGAGGAGAGGTCAGAGGCAGAAAAAATACGAAGGAATGCTTCTCAGTTCTGGTTGTCCGAGGACCGAAAGTTGTACAGGCGCTCCTACTCTGGACCATACCTGCTGTGCGTCCACCCCGAAGCAGCAGAATCACTGCTCGAGGAGCTGCATGAGGGAATCTATGGGAGCCACACAAGAGGGAGATCCCTGTCTCACCGAGCCGTCACACAAGGATACTGGTGGCCAGGAATGCAGCAGGAGGCCCAGGAGTATGTTAAGAAGTGTGACCAATGCCAAAGGTTCGCCCCAAATATCCATCAGCCAGGAGGGGTCCTCAATCCTTTGTCCAGTCTATGGCCGTTCGCCCAGTGGGGCTTGGACATTGTAGGACCTTTCCCCAAAGCGCCAGGGAATAAGAGGTATCTGTTGGTGGCCACGGACTACTTCACCAAGTGGGTCGAGGCCGAGCCACTGGCCAACATCAGGGACGTGGACGCAAAGAAATTCCTTTGGAGGAACATTGTCACACGATTCAGGGTCCCTCATACCCTCATCTCGGATAATGGGCTCCAATTCGACAGCAAGGCCTTCAGGAGGTACTGTTGTGAACTTGGGATCACAAACAGATACTCGACGCCCGCCTACCCTCAGGGAAACGGGCAGCCGAGGCTGTCAACAAGGTCATCGTCAATAGGCTTAAGAAGAGACTGGATGACGCCAAGGGAAGATGGGTAGATGAGCTGCCCCACGTTCTCTGGATGTACCGGACTACGCCCCGGCGGTCAACGGGGAAAACGCCTTTTGCCATAACTTATGGTGCCGAGGCGGTGATCCCCCTGGAGACAAATTTCCCAACGCTGAGGATGAGCTCTTTCACTCCAGACAGCAATGATGAACTGCTGGGGAGGAGCCTGGATCTGGTTGACGAACGAAGAGAACGAGCAATGATCCAGCTGGCCTATTACCAACAAAAGCTCAAGTAGGGATATGACGCCAACGTAAAGCTCAGACCACTAGCACTGGGGGACCTGGTGCTGAGAAAAGTCGTAGGGGCTGCCAAGAACCCTTCTTGGGGAAAGCTGGGACCAAACTGGGAGGGGCCCTACCGAATCACCTCAGTAGCAGGGATAGGTGCATATTATTTAGAAGATTTAGACGAAAGACCTGTACCTCGCCCATGGAATGTAAATAACCTGAAAAGGTATTATTATTAATGAAAAAGTTTCTTTTGATTCAGATTTTAAGCTTGCCATGATTATGTCTCTCACGTTTAGACGACCACTCCTAAGTGTTAGACAAAACCAAGGCATTGCATGGTCCTCGGACTCAAGCCTATGGGGAAACTAACTACTTCAAAAGATTCCAAGTGTTAGACAGAACCAAGGCCTTGCGTGGTCCTCGGACTCAAGCCTATGGGGAAACTAACTACTTCAAAAGATTCCAAGTGTTAGACAGAACCAAGGCCTTGCATGGTCCTCGGACTCAAGCCTATGGGGAAACTAACTACTTCAAAAAGAGTCTAAGTGTTAGACAGAACCAAGGCATTGCATGGTCCTCGGACTCAAGCCTATGGGGAAACTAACTACTTCAAAAGATTCTAAGTGTTAGACAGAACCAAGGCCTTGCATGGTCCTCGGACTGAAGCCTATGGGGAAACTAATTACTTCAAAAAGATCCTAACTGTTAGACAGAACCAAGGCCTTGCGTGGTCCTCGGACTCAAGCCTATGGGGAAACTAACTACTTCAAAAAGAGTCTAAGTGTTAGACAGAACCAAGGCATTGCATGGTCCTCGGACTCAAGCCTATGGGGAAACTAACTACTTCAAAAGATCCTAAGTGTTAGACAGAACCAAGGCCTTGCATGGTCCTCGGACTCAAGCCTATGGGGAAACTAACTACTTCAAAAAGAGCCTAAGTGTTAGACAGAACCAAGGCATTGCATAGTCCTCGGACTCAAGCCTATGGGGAAACTAACTACTTCAAAAGATTCTAAGTGTTAGAATGTTGGGAAGAGCCAGAGCCCTACCTAGTCCTTGGGACATAAAAGGTCTGCCTATGCATACACGCCTTCACGTTATTGCAATCACTACCGTGATTGGCCGAGATACAATTGATGTTAAAATTATACAAGTAAAAAAAGAAGAAGGGAGAGAATGGATAACGCGTAAGTGGATAAGTAGCCAGAAAAAATAAAAAGAGAAATAAGGCTCGCATTACATTAGGTCCATAGAGGTTACATGATAGGAGTCACATTACAATGTAAAAAAAAAAAGAAAAAGATGCAAAGACAAAAGAAACGGCAAAACAAGGCAGACAGAGGCACCAAGGGGCCTACTCCTTCCACTTAATTTCCCCCCCCCCCCAGTAGGTGGCTGGTCCATGGCAGCCTCAGGGTCCTCTAAGCTCTGGTTAAGAGGGATAGCCTGCAGAGGCACATCAAGGATAGCTGTCACCTCAGCGGAAGAAACCTGAGCTTCATAGGAGGGCTTCGCAACCTCTTGGGGCGCTTCCTCGTTGGGGCCTTCACCTGATTCAACCACCCCAGGAGGATCACCCCCTTTAACAGGTTCGCCAGCAGGCCTGGCAACCGAAGCTCCCTCACCGGGTGTAGCACCAACTCCCTCAACAGCTACCTCAGCCTCAGAGCTATCGGAAGCAGCCTTGCGGATGGCAGGGGGGTAGTACACACTCTCCTCCTTCCACAGATCGGACGAGGCCTCGACCCCGGCTTGTTTGAGAGCCTCCTTCCAAACCTGGGAGCAGTAGCACCTACATACCCCAGGGACTTGAGCCTTGAAGGCAACTTCCATCTCGGCCACCCCCGCAGCATAAGCTGCCTCCTCAGCTTCCTCCTTAGAAGCCTGACCTCCTCCCTACCAAAGTCTGCCTCAGCCTTGGCCCTCACAGCTTCATCTTTGGCCCAATCAGCCACTTTTTTGGCCTCCTCGGCAGAAGCCACCTTCTACAACAGATCAGCAATCAACTCCTTTGTGATCTTCAGCTGCTCCTCTGCCTTACCCAGACGCCTCGATTGCTATTGGGCCTGCTTCTGGGCACCATCTAGGCCTGACACTGCGCTGTCCCGAGCCCTAGTCATCGCCTTTAGCTCCTCCCGGGCCGTGGCAAGGTCAGCCTCGGAGTTCTTGAGGGTTTGAGTGGCCTCTAAGCGTCTCTCGCGCTTTGCATCCAAGGCCTTTCCTTGGTCGTTGGCCGCCCCCTTCAACCTAAAGGTGGCTTGGACAGCCTGCCGATCAAAACGGATGCATAATAAGCCAAGCTCAGAAAAAAGGAAGAAAAACTGAAGCCAGAAAAAATCATAAGTGTTGAGGGTCTTACCATTCCCAAATATCGCTTGAGGCTGAGGAAGACCTCCCTACTCCTCATAGTCTCCAGCTCCGCCATGTCCGCAGGAAGTAACAGGCACCTCTCCAGCGCGTCGGCCACATACGCACCTTCGCCCTCTCTAAAATCCCTGAGGGAGGAGTCATCCCTCAGAGGTCCCCCATGGAGCATTGGGGCGGGAAGCCAAGCCTGAACCTCGGGCCGGGCATCGACCTGTTTATCTTGGCCTTGGGAGCCTATCTTCAGCTGTTTCGAGGGCCGCCGAGTGTCGTTCCCTTCCTGCGTGGACCCAGACTTGTCCTCAATAGGCCTTTTACCCTTATCCTTTTTCTGCTTAGGATCAGTGGGCTCGTGCCTGGACGGCAGACTCGTCTGAGGTGGAGGAGGAGGAAGCCTAGATTGGGTAAAGGCTGACCTGGTCTGGGCAGGATGAGTCTTAGGAGGAGGAGGAGGAAGCTTTGGTTTGGATTTCCCCGGTTGGCCTTCGATTAGGTCGTACAGACTGGATTGGGATTTCTTCTTGTAACCCATCTCAAGCCGAGGAGAGGATTCTGACGTTAGGAAGTCCGCTTCGGTCAGGCGAGGGTCACCCAAGTCCCCAGGAGGGTCCTCGGACTGGTGGACTTGTTCAAACACGTCAAACTCGTCCTCGGCAGGGCCAAAATCAGCAACTTCCTCTTCCTTCTCTAGGTTTTCTTCTGCGGCCTCTGCAGATCTGTGGGAGGAAGAGGGGCCTGTTGATGTAACGCCTTCCGGGGTGGAGAGCTTCTCGGGGAACTGGAACCCGTCCTCGGTCACAGTTGTTTTCCGCAGCCGAGGGTCTTTTGCTCTGATCACGTACTTCGGTGCCGCAAACGATTTTTGAACCGGGGTGTATCCCAAGATCCTGTGAGCAGCTCTAACTTGATTGTCGGCTTTGTTCACAAAAATCTCCGCCCTTAGCACTTTCTGCAAGTCCTCCCTGTTGACCAGGCTGAAGTGACGCGTGTAGGCGTGCGGATCTGCAGAAAGAAGACACATTCATGTTAGTAACCAAACGGTGCAAAAAAAAATGAATGAAATAAAGAATAAAATAAACTAAAATCTTTGAACCCCCTCCTACTCCCACTGCCCCACCTGGTGTCCCCTCCGTCGTTGGGCAGTGAAGGCCATCGTGCCACTCTCCGGACACGATGAGAAAGTCCTTGTTCAGCCCCTTGCTGGACTCAGGGAGGCACTGGATAAGCCAGACCCAATCGTCCCTTGTCTTCATGTAGTACGACTTGCCCTTCAGGCACTGGAGGTTGTAACACCAGTTTACGTCGTGATGGGTCAACTTTAGCCCCATCTTCTCGTTCAAGGCGTCCACACAACCCAGAATTCTGAAGACGTTGGTGGCGCACTGGGTGGGGGCTAGCCGGAAGTACGTCAGGTAGCCCCTCATCACCGGCCCCATGGGGATTCTCATGCCACCTTCAAGGAAGGCAACGATGGGAATCACCACCTCGCCCTCCTGCCTCCGAAGGAGCCACTCCCCTTACTCACAATACCTCAAGCCCACGTTGCTAGGTATCTTATAGTCGGCGATGAATTTCTCCATCACCTCCTCAGTGTAGACATACTTCTTAAACCTACCCATCCCAAGTGATGCCTAAGAGAGCTAAGGAAGAGCAAATGAAAGAGAAGGAGGAGTAGAGAGGAAGAAAGCTCAGAGAGGGATAGAGCAACTTACAGAAATGAGGAAAAGCTCCTCGGACAGGCTTTTTGTGCTGGAGATGTAGGCGAAAATTTGGCTGGACTCAGGATGTATGCGCAAGAGCTCTTGATTGCGAGTAAAAAAGGGAAAAAGCAGTTCGAGTGGGTATTTATACCCCAAATCGAGGAACCGTACGGGTTTTCCCGCCCATAAATGCTAGGCGAATCCCCACCGTTAGATTGTCATCCTCCCATTGAACGTGGGGAGCACAGAGCCGTCTGAATTTAATGAAGGACACGTTACGTGCACCGAAGCGTCAGTAACGCGCCTTGGGCAGATGAAAAGACCTCAACACTGACGGGGGACGAGACTCGACTGGACACGGAATAGGCCCGAGGACGTCAAAATCCTCATCTCCGCCCGAGGATGCGGACAACAAGATTTTGAGGGGCTATTGTGGGGCCAGCAAGTCAGACAGCCCCGGCCCACTACGTACCCGGCCCGAAGGGCCGCACCGAGGAGGTGTCCAAGGTCCGAGGATGAAAGTAAGAAGCCTAGCTGCCCAATAAACAACGCCGAGGAAGATTCTGTCCTTGGAAATCCGAGACCATAAAGTGAACAGACAACACACCATCAAGGGGAGTCTTCCTGAATATCCAAAGAGCAAAGAGCAAGTACCACGCGCCAACAATGGAAGCATGGTGGAGGAGCAAGTCCCGGATGAACTGTCACCTCCACATTAAATGCCCTCAACTAACGTCCTGGCCGCATTAATGAGGAGAGGACTCCAGAACAGTGCTATCTTGGTTGCCGCAACCCACATGAAGAATGGGAAGGCGGCTGATGGGACAGACACTCAAGTAGTGGCCTGGTTGCTCAACAAATGTAGGGCTAGGATCGATTGAGGGAGGGGTATATAATGTAAGGAACCCCTCCTGAAAGAGGAGAAAAAATCTGAACGAGGGAGTACTGTAGCAACTTGTATTCTCTCAGAAAACCTTGTAATCAATCTTCAAAGAAATAATAAGAACTCCAAGCCCTGGAGAACAAGTCCGAAGAGCATTATTACGCATCCCAATTCACGTTTAGGTTATTAAACCCACATGCAACCATGCATGGTTGTTGCATTCCTCACTAGGGCTTAGTTCTTGAACCCACTCTCTATAAATTCATTGCAGGGCAAGCTGGGCTTGGGTCCACTCTCTCAACCCGTAGAAGTGCTCAAACCCGGTCCCTACAATAATTATTAATAATATTTCAAAAAATGTTTAAAATTTAAATAAATTTCAAAATGATTTTTAGATATTTAAAATTTCTACTCTTTAGTCTTAATCTTTATAATAAAATATGGTCGTATATTGTCTAAAAATTGGAATATATTTTGTTGAGAAATGCATACCTCATAGTCCAAATTATTATTATTTTTAAACTTCATATTCACCGAAATAATTAATTTCTCTCTTTCTCTCTCAACCACCCTAGAGCATACTAATGTTGATTAGCTAGAAAGTGGCTTCATCCACCACCACAATGAATGTTACCGCTATTGAGAATGAATGGCGCCTTCAATCGCCATATCGCAAAAATTCACCGTTGAATGATTTGGTTGAATTACGATTGATCCTCTCTACTTGTATGCTTATTCTTCTTCTCCAGTGGCAATTCCTTTAATTATTTTTATAGTGCAAAAATTATTCCAACCCGACTAGTTTACAGTTTACATGATTAAACTATCGATTCCCAACTTTTACCAGTATTTGTTGAATTTCTGTTTTTTCCTTAATTAGATCGATATCAGGTTCACGATCATGATTAGATTGATTGAATCAGTTTTTTGTCCAATTTTTAAAGAGAAATACTACATTCATAACACTTTCACAAAAAATCATAGATATCAAGTTGTTACTTGCTGTTACATTGGAAATATCAACTTATTTATTTCTACTTTTTAGTCTTACTCTTTACAATAAAATAATGGTTGTATATTTTCTAAAAATTGAAATGCATTTTGGTGAGAAATGCATACCTCATAGTCCAAATTATTATTATTTTTTAAATTTCATATTCATCAAAACAATGCAATTCTCTCTCTCTCTCAACCACCCTAGAGCACACTAAAGTCGATTAGCTGGAAAGTGGCTTCATCCGCCACCACAATGAATGTTGCCGCTATTGGGAATGAATGGCTTCAGTCGCCTTGTCGCAAAAGTTCACAGTTGAACAATTTGATTGAATTATGATTGATCCTCTTTAGTTGTACAATGATTCTTCTTCTTTGTTGTCGATTCCTTTACCCAAGTGATAGATTTCTTAACAAATTTAGTTCATTTGTTTTTCTATCATGCTATCCAAATAGCGGAAAGGATTTGATTTCTCTTCCTTTCCCTCATCTTCCTTTCAAACCAAACAAAATGTTAATTCTTTTCATAGTGCAAAAACTGTTCCAACCGGATTGGTTTGTGGGTTTGCATGATTAAACTATTGATTCCCAACTTTTACTGTTATTTGTTGAATTTCTATTTTTCCCCCCTAATTGGACCGATATTGAGTCCACTTTATGATTAGACTGATTGAATTAGTTTGTTGTCCAATTTTTAAAACCTTGGTCAATGCTTATGGAAACTATGATTTATTACTTGTTGTTTCCACAACTCCGGTTTGTTACTTAGACTTTTAGAATTTTAGTTAGAGCAATCAAGTGTGTCGGATCTTAATTCCATATATATGACTACAAAAGTTTTTTTTTTTTTTTTTTTTTTGAGAATCAGACTATAAAAGTTATACTAGTTAATTAATTTATACGTGTATAAAATATTGGTTGTAGAGAAAAACCTAACATTTTGGTAAGAAGTAAAATATCTGAAACTTTTTTTTTTTTTTAATAAGATATGAAACATACAAGTACAACCCTCCAGACTACCCCAAATTGACCCATGTTGATTGGGTTGGTTTCTACTTGTGTGATGGATTGGGTTAAGTTGAAAAGACTCTCGAGTAATACACACGGTACCCCTAATCACATTCTTAGCACCTTAACAGTTGTAAAAAATATTACAAAATTTGTTGCCATTAGACTTATTAAATTGGAAAACTGAGTGACTTTCCATGGCCAAATCCAAGATTATAACAAGTCTGCTCCCCTAGAGATGGGATTTTCTTATGAAATGAAGGAATATTGAAAAAAAAAACCTTGGTACGTCAGATATACAAAAACCTTATCTTGTTTGAGAAACCATACTTGATGATGGGATTTGTAATTCCCTATATAAAAAGGAAGACAAAAAAGGATTACCGAAATGGAAACGTGCAGAAAACAGCACCAACCATTCAAGTTAGCATGCTCAACTCCCATGCAGAGAATCTTTCTAGGAAAGGATATATCATGGTAGGAGCATGAATCCCCCAATTCCAATTTCCTCAACTCGCAATTGATTCTGGTGCTTCAGGTGGAAAGAGAAGTAGGACCAAGATAAACTAGTTATCCTAGTTCATAATAAGTATATAATTCCCAATTATATCAAATGTCCCTTTATGTATAGCTCAGTTTTTGTTTGGGTCATAAAGAAAATTTTTTTCTTTTGGTAAGAAAAAAAAAATTGTTATAAGTATTTTCAAAGTAGTTGTTTTTTTTTTTTTGGCAAATTTATATGGTTTAAATTAATAACCTCCTCTATCCCAAAAAGAAAAACCTCTTAATTAAGATGTTTTTCTCTACGAATGAAGATACCACTTTGTCGCTTTTCTCCTTTAGGAAATGGTATATTTAATTTGAATCCTAACAGGCATATTGAAAATTCTGAACCGTATAATATCTAATCTTTTTTTTTTTTTGAGAGATAATATAATATCTAATCTAGTTCCTAGTAAAGGACCCAAATTTCAACAAACTCTCCTTCTCACCAAAAAAAAAAAAAAAAAATCAACCAACTCCATGTAATTACTGAACCCACTAGATTGATGTCATTTTTTTGGGTAATAAATTGATGTTAATATTCAAGGAGTTTTTGATTTGTATTTAAGTGCTCGTAGGGCGTGGGAGAGAAAGACTGAGATTCAAGTCTCTAGGAAGAAATTTTATATACATATACACTTAAATTAGCTTAAAACAGAATTTCTATCTTGTATTAAAAAAAAAAAAAAATCTATTTATCAGAACAACTATTCCACACCATAAATAAATTTAGAATTCATTGGTCACGAAAGGACTAATGGAGAGCTACAAATATAAAGTTTACTGTCTTTTCTGTTAAAAAAGTATGGTGAGCTACAAAATGGACATTTACATTACCATGCATGGGCCCTTACGGCATGCATGATTGGGATCAACTATACCGAAAATTATATGTTGTACCCGGCATATATGCCGGGTCTCTCACACATAGGCAGGCCCCACAGTGTGTGGGACCCGCCAGTCTGTGAGTGACCTAGCATATATGTCAGATACACCATATACTAGCTCCAACTATACAAATTGAGACCTATACTTTTCTGTTATAACAATTAAGATACATAAAGTTTAGAAATATTACAAAATTTCATAATATTTTCGTAGTATTCTTCTTTTTGAGGGATGGATCCCAATAAAATATTATTTATTTTATTTTGAAATAAAAAACACATTTATTATGAAATATATATATACTGCACGTGTTCTACAATAAAAATCCATAATAAAAGATGGAAACTATTGTTTAATCAGTGTTTTTTTTTTTTTTTTTTTTTTTTTTTTTTTTTTTTTTTGGAGAAGAGTTTAATCAGGTTTCAAGTATATATGACATGATATGAAAGAATGAACATTTAAAAAAAAAAAAATTATATGGAAATGTGGACAATTTTTTGTACGTAAACAATCACTTGAAAGGATACGAGGGGGTTAGAAAGAGAAAGAAAACAAAGAGGAGAAAAAGAGAATGGTGTGGGGGCGTGGTGCAGTTTCTTACTCTCTTCTCTATTACAGCAAAAATTACACGCAAAGCCTTAAATGTGGAATTTCACTTTTACATGATATTCGCTTAACGCTGACACCCATTTTTCCTTGTTTGTCTGTCTTTGTTGGATTCGCTGGATCATTGGATTTTGGGCATGAGTGGCTTTTCATTTCAATTATCAGAAGATGGGAAATTGGAATAGGATAAGATTGGCAACAAACAAGGGAAATTATTAGGTTTGCTTTGCTTACCAAGTGGAGTAGGGCTAGGAGAGAACAACGGTTAGACATGGCAATACGTGTCAGAAAATGCAATACGGGTCAGAATTTTCTGACCCGACCCGATCCCGATTATTTGACCTGAAGGAAAAACGGGTTGACTTGTGACCCGACCCGATTTTTTCGCGGGTCATCCCGACGTAGATAACCTGTGACTTGACCCGTTAAAAAAAATTTGCTAAAAAAAATTTAAATTTCGTCATGATATTAGGTGCATAAAACACAAAGAATCAAAACTAATAGTCAATATATTATAGATATAAAGTTATAAACAAGTAAAACTGTTGTCAAGACATGACATGAGAGAATGACTATTTGTGTTTTTTTTTTTTTTTTTTGGCTAAAGACTATTTGAGCTTCATCACAACCAATAAGAGATAAGCTTCACAAATCACGGACATGACATGAGAGAATGAGACAAGACAATACAAGGCTATCAAGACAACCATTTTAAAAATAAAAAAAAAGTCTCATTCAATAGTAGTTGTAGTCCATTGTCCAAAGCCAAAGGCACAATGCACAAACCTGAAAGTTGAAACGTGACAAACCAAACCACAAAGGGCCCCAAAGCTTCCTCAGTTCAGTTCCTCTGCTCTTTCTCTTGCCGTCTTGTGCCTCTGCCCTTCTTCACATAGTCTACACTTTTTTAGTTTCACACAAAGCGGTCAAAGCTTGCGCCTCTGACGAAATTGGTTAGCTTGAGCTACAATTTGCAAGTATGAATATTTGCAGTGCTGAATCTACTACCAACATTGAGTAGATTGAGATTGAGGTGTAATTCTTATAAAATATTTACTTATTCTTCTTTACTTAATATGTTATGTTTATTTTTAAATCTTTTTTTGTTTAGTTTATCTTTCTAAGTAATCTAACTTTACTATTATTTTAAATGTAACGGGAACATGTGTACTTAAGAAGACCGATAACTTGCTACTTTGCTGGCTTACTTGTTTTGTTTGTTTTAAGATCTATCTCTTTTTGAAGATGTAAACTTGTAGCAGAGACATATGCTCTAGTTCATATTTCTCTTGAAGAAGCTGTTGTGTTTGTACACCGTAGGGTTTTATGACCAATGAGCTTCTTGATTTTCATTGTCTGTATGAACTGAAGAACTTTGCAGCCAACACCTTTCTCAAGTTGGTGATCAAGTTGCGTACTGGGATCCACGCATCTATTGGTTAGTCATGTACCGGGAGCCATGCATTAAAAAAGAGAGATTGTCACTACAGAACAAGTCCAATTGAGTATTGGGGTAAGGGTTTAACTGTAGATTGGTATAAGGTACTGGGATTCCTTTACTTGTAATCGCTTGTTTTGATAATAGTGGATTCTTGGGAGTGATGACCTTAAAATCACCCGATGAGGTTTTTGCTGTGTAGGTTTTCCCCATTCATAAACAAATCATCGTGTCAATTTATTTTCCGCTGCATACTTTAGATAATTGGTGATTTGTTTGTGTTACCACGCGCTTTGCATGTTAATTTGATTAATTAATAAACTTGGCTAATTAATCAGTTAATATATCACAAGGAATATTCTTTGCTACTTTTGATATATGTGCAGGTACAATGTGATTTGACCATCACAAGGAATACATGTGTTAATGTATGCTCACTAAACTGTCTTAACTTGTTTTTGAAATATAAAATTGGTTAGATTTGTGTAAGGTTGAATTTTATCAACCATCTTGTTGGCTTTATTCCGTGCCAATTTGCTTGTAATTTAGCACTTAGTAACCCTGTATTTAGGTGGGATTTATGTAAGGGTAGTGTGTGAAGAGAGTGTGAAGAAAAGCTCAAGTTTGTGCAAAGAAGCAGAGTTTCGCGGCTAGGACTCGCGGGTGACTCGCGACTGGCAAGCCGCCAACTGCAGGCATGTGAGAAGCACACAGGGGAGCTGAAGGGTCGCGCCAACTGTCGCACTACAGGACAAAAGTCCTAGGCTGGCTAGGCCGTTACGTCGCGACTTGAACTCGCGACTTGGACAAGCCACGAGACCAAGCTGCCAACCAGCCTTGTTTGGCAAAAACCGTCTCTTCGTATTCCAAACACACACCACTATATATAGACCCTTATACCCACTAAATTGAGAGAGCTTCCAGAGAGAATTTTTGAGAGAAACCCTAGAGAAAAACAAGATTGATTCATCCACAATCTTTACCTTAGAGTCTCTACAAATTCCTCTACTCTCTTCCTCTCCATTGTCATACCCTTGAGAAGTTCTTTGCCAAATCCTTATCTCACCATACCCACGTCTGTGAGAAGGTTTATTTGGTGTTTTTGGGAAGCAGTTAGAAAGGAACCAATATACATTGGTTGATGCTATGGTCTAGTAGCGGAATCCGGGAAGTTAAAGAAGAAATAGGTTCGGCGCAACCTCGTTGGAGCAAGAAGCTTGGAGGGCTTAGGTACTTGGGTAGATTAGGCTTGGAGGGTCTATTGCTGTTCATGTATCCCAACTACATTCTTTAGTGGATTATATCATCGCTTGGAGGGCGGCGGAGAGGTTTTACGCCGAGGACTTCGGTTTCCTCTTCAATAACACATCGTGTGTTGTCCGTGTGTTTGCATCTTCCTTCCTTTTATATTTACCTTATATTTACTGCTGTGGATGTGTTTATATTTGGCTTAGATTAGTTATTAATTCTGTGATTGGCTTATGTTCATGTTCTGCACATTAATTGTTTGATTATAAGCTTGAATTGATATTTTATAATTTGGGGTCTAAACGTTCAAGGGTGTTTCATACCCATTTTGAACTTTCAATTGGTATCAGAGTGGATACACTTGTTGTGGTTTTAATACCTGAGTGTGATCCTTGACCCCTTGTTGAGATGGATAGGTCTCAATCCCTTAATGTACCACCATTCTTTGATGGTAATAATTATACATTTTGGAAAGTCCGTATGAGGGCGTTTTTGTGTTCTATTGATGATGCTGTGTGGGATGCTGTTGAGGTTGGTTGGACAAGGCCGGAGGCTGCCAAATCCACTTGGGACAAGGCAGCTCTTGCGGCAGCTAATGCTAACAGTAAAGCATTAAATGCTATTTTCTGTGGTGTCTCTCTAGAAGAATTTCACAGGATTTCACATATCACCGTTGCTAAGGAAGCATGAGAGATTCTAGAGACAACTTATGAAGGAACCAAGAAGGTGAAAGACACCAAACTCCAGATATTGACCACTCGCTTTGAGGAGCTAAAGATGAGTGAGGATGAGTCCTTTGACTTTTTTTATAGCAAGCTGAACGAGATGGTCGTCGGCAAATTTAATTTGGGGGAAAAGACGGAGGATTCTAAAGTTGTCAGGAAGATCCTTCGGTCACTACCAGAAAGTTTCCGTGCCAAAGTAACGGCTATTGAGGAGAGCAAGGATCTTGACGACATTAAAATTCAAGAGCTGGTCGGTTCATTGCAGATGTACGAATTGTCACTGCCACTCAGAAGAAGAGCAAATCACTTGCTCTTAAAAAAATTGATGAGAGAGTGACATCTCATGACCCTTCGGAAGAGGATGCAGTAGATAAAGATGTGGCGTATCTTGTAAAGAACTTCCGAAAATTCTTGAAACTCAAGAATGGTGGGAAATTTGGTGACAAAGGAAAATTTCAGAATTCTGGGAGGGAGAAGAAAGAATTCCGAAGGAAAGATGATAGAGATTCTCAATCATCTCAAGGAATCACATGTTTTGAGTGTAATGGACATAGACACTTCAAAAAGGAATGTCCTAACTATTTGAAGTCAAAAGGAAAGGTCTATGCCACTACTTTAAGTGATTCAAACTCATCAAAATCTGACTCTGAAGAGAGCTGTGACGGAGAAGGAAATTACTCCGCATTCATGACCATTGCACATGTGGGATTTTTAGATGACTTGAGTACTCTTGTGAATGAGCTGGGTGAGTGTTCTGATTTGGAGTCTATTGGGATTGTTGAAGAATCAGAGGCTGAAGAAGAAGAAGATACATCCAGTCTTCAAAAGAATTACGCCTTACTTCTTGAGAAATCAGGTGAGTATACAAAGAAGGCAAAGGCAGCTGTGAAGAAAATGAAGAGAGCTGAGGAAGATTACAAAAGCCTGCTGGTTAGATACAAGAAGGCAAAGTGTGAGATTGAAGCACTTAATGGTGAGCTATCAGAAGCTTACACAAAAGTGAGATTTCTTGAGCAAGAGGTAGTGCAAGCTCATGCCAAGATAGATAGGGTCTCCTCCAAGAAGTTAGATGATGTTATTTCATCTCAAAAACATGCCTCAGACAAGTCCGGATTGGGATATACCGGAGGAAGTAGCTCATCAGCAAATGTCACCAAAGAAGTGAAGTTTGTAAAGGTAAAAAAGACGGCTGTTGATAAGCCTACTCCTGAGATAGTTGAGGCTGAGAAGAAGAAGAATGTGGCTAATCAATGGGTGTTTAACAAGTCCCGTAATCAATCAGAAGCCAAATTTGGAGCTAGAGGTAGATCACTCCCAAGACAGCAGCAGGGTCCTAGAACGGATTATGTTTGTCACTAATGCGGATTGCAAGGACATACCAGACCCAACTGTCAAAAGCTGAGAGCAGACAACAATGCAAGTGCACCTCGGTCACGAGGAAGAAGAAATGATATGAGATCTTGGGGTGGTGAGCAACCTAGAAGTCAAAACCGTGATCCAGGAATGATGGACGTGATGAAGATGATCGGTGCCTTTACCAATTGCCTGGAAAGCTTCACACGAAGGTTTGACAATCCAAACTCTAGTAACCGATCCGTCAAGGATATCACCCCAAACGCACGTGACGTGTGGGTGACAAAGGGTACTCATGCATAAGCATTACAACATGTCCATGCATTAATACTTCCCATGTTTGTGAATATGCTTGGTTGTGTGCTTCTTGCTAGTATGTAGGTTGTTCTTTTGTTTGTTTTTGGTTCAAATGTTTTTACATTGTTCTTTATGTTATGTTTTTGATCAATCTTTTACTGCTTTTGTGTCAAAAATCCAAAAACACATAAAAAGTAGAAAATCCAAAAAGTTTGATCACTTTGTTGAGTTTTGTCTCAAAGCATGTTTTGCCCTGTACCTTTATACTTATGGCTTTGTGCATTTAAGGAGCTTAGCTTGTCTCTTATGCACTCATATCATTGTGGAAGAAATTCTGAAATCTATGTGACTGTTGTAAATAGATCTTCAACCTTGTCATGAATGATTAGTGAATGGTTTTGTTGATCTTGAGACATGCATAGACTCATGCCTATATATCTTCCCACTTTTTATTTTTATGCTTAAAAGAGCTCTCTAAATGTAAATCTCCAAATGAAAAGAGATATAGAGCTGCAAAAGCCCGTCGCACATACTAGTATTCGACTAGGAAAAAGGGAAAGCGACTAAAATAAAATGTATGATGCCCAAAAAGCCAAAGGCTAATTCATCAATTGAAATATCAAAAATTTTAGGCATCTATCTCACAATGAGATTTTCTTTGCTCAAAAAGTGCAAATGATATGTTGAATATGGAGCCAAATGAAAAGCTTCAAAGAATTGTTATCAAATGCATGTGGGAGGTCATATATGCATGTTTCTATAATTGAGATAGGTCACATTATCTAGTACTAGTTGTGTATGCCTTGATTGAATTGATCATTGAAGCTTTACGTTGGACTAAGGACTATCTCATTTTTGATATCCACACACAACACACAAGTTTATGTTCAATGAATGCCATATTCATTTGTGTGATTGTACTTGTTTAAATGTGTTTTCACATGCTCAATCTTTTTTGATCAAACACATAAAGATTTTTTAGTGTTTTAGTTTGTTTTTGGCAAGTGTTTTGTTTTTACAAAATAGTCAATTTTTTTTTTCAAAAACAGTGTTGCCCTGTTTTGGCGACTAAGTCGCGGATAGGTCCAGTCGCATGCTCCAGTCGCAAAGCTCACTCCGAGATTTTCGCGGGTAACTGGCGAGTAAAGGTCTCAGTCGCGAAAAATACTTAGAAAATTTTTCAAAATTTGTGCTCTTATGATTTGAGTGTGGCGACTTGTTCGCGGGTGGAAGGTTCAGTCGCGAGAGTTACTCAGAGATTTTAGCGACTTATATCGCGACTATCTCGCGGGTAGACCTTCCAGTCGCGAAAAACACTTAGAGAAAATTTTTCAAATTTCTTACCTTCACAGTGTTTCGCGGCTTACCCTGGCGACTTACTGGCGACTTGATCCAGTCGCGAAAAACGCGTGTTTTGCATTTTAAAGACAATTTTTAAATGGTTTTTTCAGTTTTTCCCTCGAATTTCAGTGACTGTTCATTGTCTTCTTCATTTCTCTCTCTCAAACACTCCGAGTCTCACTGAAAAAGCTCTCATTTTTGCATCATGTCTTCATCAAACACCAAGAAAAAGGTATGGGTTTCCTTTCCCTTACTTCAGTCTTACTGTTTTGGTCTTTAGGTTATTGATTTGAATGTTGCATTTGTGTTCTTCGTAATAATGTGGTCTAACATGGGTTTGCCTGAAATGTTAGGTATGTTTGGTTGGGGTTGTTTCTCTTGTTCCTGAGTTGAAAGGGGGAGTGTTTTCATAGTTGCTTTACACTTATATACTTTGCTGTGTTCTTTAGTGTCCTTATCCTTTTATCCTTGTTGATATGGTTTTATACTTTTGAAAAAAAACTTGTGGTTCTCTGGTACTGTTAATGTTATGATGTTATTCAAAACCATATCGTTTAGTAGTTATTTAGTTTATTTAATATGATGTTATTCAGCATTAGTACTGTTATGCTTTTAGTTTGTACCCATGTTGCTTCTGTAAGCTTTAAGGGTTTGTTTCTATGCACATTTGTAGGCCTTTGTGGTTTGTGTCATGCTTTATGCAACCTTTATGCTTTGTTAAATCAGTACTTCTATCTAAATGTCATGCATTTCCATCTAAGTACTGTCACTCTTGTGCCCTTGTAGGATTTTTCCTAGATGCACATACTTCATGTACTGTGCATTGGTTGAGTGTTGGTCATTCAAATGATTTGCCTTGTGTTTGTCATCTTGAATGTCCGGATGTTCATTCCAAGTGTGAATGAGTATTGTGATCACTTGGTTATAGTGATTACCTGTTTTGGTCTTGCCATGATTTATTGCTTTATTCCATTGTGCTTGATCGCATTGTGTTTGCTCCATTTGCATTACAAGTTTTCTGCATACAATGAACTTATTGTGTTGTTGTGTTTCAGGAGTTACTTGTTCTTATGGTTCAAAAGCTTCACAGATTCTAGAGTTAGGTGGGAGTGAATTTTCCAACTATTCCCAACTCACGCGTTAAGTCTAGAGTTTGTTTTAGGATTTTGTCACGGAATAGCCAAATGGGGAGATTGTAAGGTTGAATTTTATCAACCATCTTGTTGGCTTTATTCCGTGCCAATTTGCTTGTAATTTAGCACTTAGTAACCCTGTATTTAGGTGGGATTTATGTAAGGGTAGTGTGTGAAGAGAGTGTGAAGAAAAGCTTAAGTTTGTGCAAAGAAGCAGAGTTTCGCGGCTAGGACTCGTGACTGGCAAGCCGCCAACTGCAGGCACGTGAGAAGCATACAGGGGAGCTGAAGGGTCGCGCCAGCTGTCGCACTACAGGACAAAAGTCCCAGGCTGGCCAGGCCGTTACGTCGCGACTTGAACTCGCGACTTGGACAAGCCGCGAGACCAAGCCGCCAACCAGCCCTGTTTGGCAAAAACTGTCTCTTCGTATTTCAAACACACACCACTATATATAGACCCTTATACCCACTAAATTAAGAGAGCTTCTAGAGAGAATTTTTTATAGAAACCCTAGAGAAAAACAAGATTGATTCATCCATAATCTTTACCTTAGAGTCTCTACAAATTCCTCTACTCTCTTCCTCTACATTGTCATACCCTTGAGAGCTTCTTTGCCAAATCCTTATCTCACCATACCCATGTCTGTGAGAAGGTTTATTTGGTGTTTTTGGGAAGCAGTTAGGAAGGAACCAATATACATTGGTTGATGCTATGGTCTAGTAGCGGAATCCGGGAAGCTAAAGAAGAAATAGGTTCGGCACAACCTCGTTAGAGCAAGAAGCTTGGAGGGCTTAGGTACTTGGGTAGATTAGGCTTGCAGGGTCTATTGTTGTTCATGTATCCCAACTACATTCTTTAGTGGATTATATCACCGCTTGGAGGGCGGCGGAGAGGTTTACGCCGAGGACTTCGGTTTCCTCTTCGATAACACATCGTGTGTTGTCCGTGTGTTTGCATCTTCCTTCCCTTTATCTTTGTCTTATATTTACTGTTGTGGATGTGTTTATATTTGGCTTAGATTAGTTACCAATTCTGTGATTGGCTTATGTTCATGTTCCGCACATTAATTGTTTGATTATAAGCTTGAATTGCTATTTTATAATTTGGGGTCTAAACGTTCAAGGGTGTTTCATACCCATTTTGAACTTTCAACTTGTTTAGTGTGTGTGTGTTTTGGGATCTATGTGCTTAACATTTTTCTTGTTGAGAGATGATTTTGAGAGCTTAAAATGTTGTTTGGATCTTTGTTTGAGTAGCATGCTTAATCGCATTCATATCTGTGTTTTTCTCTTCTTTAAAAAACTATTTTTAAGCAATCTCGATAGCTCTCGACAGATAAGTTATCTATCGAGACCCTTCAGCTGCTTTTTATCACATTCTCGATAGCTCTCGATAGCTAGTTCGATCCATCGAGAAACTTTCTGTCTCCTTGATAGCTGCTCGATAGCTACCTCGATCCATCAAGCTTCATTGTTGAGGAAACCTCTCGTTAGATCCTCAATAGCTGGTTCGATAGCTAAAACACGCCTTTTTAAAGCTCGACAGCTCTCAATCGATTGAGGTTTATGAAATTTCTATATATACGCGCCTCGTAATTTCAGTTCTATTCTTCTCGATCTTTCTCGACTGCTTTGAGTCTTTTCACCTCCCAAACACCTCTCACTCACTCCAAACTTCATTCCCAAGTGTTCTTCGACCTTAATCTTGCTTTTCTTCACTGGTAAGGTCTTTAATCCCTCTCTTCATCATGCATTTCATATGTTTGACCTAACTTTTGGGATTTTTGGAAAGTTTTGAGATTTTTCAAAATCAATAAAGTTTTTGCTCAATTTTTGGGATGGGTTTTGTCAAAATGATGTTTCAAACTTCAGCATTGCATCACATGTGCATTATAACAATGTTTCATGCATTTTAGATGTGTGTTTACTTTGTTGCTATGTTGTATGCTGGTAGGTTTGGATTGGGCTAAGCCCATGATGTACTTAAATTTGCATGTCACATGTTCATGCATTTTCATGCATACGTACCTTTAGGTTTCTATATTTGTTATATTGTATCTTGTTGGTGCTTTTCTGATTGTCTCTCTCTCTCTCCCTCTCTCTCTCTGTTTCTTACATTAGTTGCGTCATGGTACCTAAATGTAAATCCACTCCGTCCCGGAACCCTCTTCTCCTTCTGACCCCACTCCATCTCATGTCCGGTTCCGTGATGAGAAGGCCAAATCGGACTTCTTGGAAAACTTTTCATGACGAGGCATTCACTCGGAATGCCAAGTCGTTCTATCAGACTTTTTTGACACTAACCTGCCCACTGTCATCTACAGTAGGGGTTGGGAGTCACTGTGTGGCGCCCCGGTCTCGTGCCCTTCTGTGATCATACATGAGTTTTACTCCAATATGCATGGATTTGATTACTCTATACCCTAGTTTGTCACTCGTGTTCGGGGTATATGCATGGTAGTTACTTCGGGTATTGTATCCGAGGTACTACACGTCCCTAGGGTAGCGCATCCTAACTACCCTGACTGTGAGTGTCTGCGGATAATGTCCAAAGACGAACTCTCGTCTCTATTTTGTGAGACACCTTCTTCTTCGAGTGACCGTCAAAACACCTCATGCTCGGCCTTTGTTAAAGGTCCGAGAATCCTAAACATGGTGATGACATTTATTCTTCATCCATTATCTCACTATAACACTATCATAGAGCCTCGTGCTCGGTTTTTGTTATCCTTCATTGAGGATATCTCTATTGACTTCCCCTCTCACTTCATACTCTCCCTTATTGATGTCTATAAGGATATGACAACCCGTGATAAGCTCATATTTCCTTCTGCTATCACGCGGCTCCTTCGCCATTTTTCTGTCTCCTATCCTGTGTCTCCCCACTTCACTTTCATGTGTGCCATTGACGCCGCTACCGTTAAGTGGAGTATTGCACAGCTTCGCTCAAGGCAGCCCCGGATAGAGACTGCAGCTCCTTCAGCTTCTACCGCTCCATCCACCTCCGCTCCTTCATCTTCAGTAGGTGGAGTGACTTTTGAGGCCATCATGGCACAGCTTGTGCGCATGGATGCTCGCCTTGACACTCTCAGCGATGAGTTGTGTCAGGTGAATACCTGTATTGGTCGTATCGCACGACGATAGGCTGTCATGGGTGGTTTCACTGTCGCTTCCTCTCCATCTCCGCCAGCCTCTGAGGATGAGAGTGACGATGGCTCCGGCAGTGATGATGCTGATGAGGATGATGATAATGCCTCACCTAGTGATGATGAGATGTCTACTTGATTTACTTGCCCTTTGTCACTTGTGACCATAGTTTTGAGATGAAAGTAGTCATACTCATAAGGGGAGGGTTAGTTTAGGAGATAGGGGGAGTGTATATTGAGGGATGTAGTGAGGATTCTTGTATCTTTTCTTTTCTTTCTATTTTAGATACATTATTCTTTGTATATTGGTCTTGTGACCATTTGACATACATTGTACTTATATTTGGTTTATATATATATTGATGTATGTTATTTCACCTATCTCTCCATGTATTGTTTCTTTTCTCTCTTTATACACATGTTTCTTATATAATGTATGCAATCTATTATTTCTGTTTCACACTAAGATGCCTTGATGAGTTTTGTTTAAAATGTTTCAGAAATACAGGTTGTCAAAGTCTTCTTGCATAAACTCTCTTCTTGTAAAGTTTTTCAAGAGTTTGTGTTAGGATAGATTTTATTGTATTCAACAAGTGAGTATGAGTTGAGTGATTTATGACTTCTCACATATGTTCATTTGTTTGTTGTGGTTTTATCACAGATTGCCAAATGAGGAGATTGTTAGGACATATGTGATTCAATGTTAGGAACATATGTCAATATTTTATGTAATTGGCTAATCTTTTGACAAAACGCACTTTACTTGTATTTGGGTAGATTTAGTATGTGTTTAATGCTTTAAGAAACAAGGTTTCAAGTTCAAGTGTTAAAGCCATGCAAGTCTGTCCAAGAATCAAGTAATGAAGTGCTGGATTTTAAAACTCGACAGCTAGCATCTATCGAGGTTTAAAAGCTATTTCTGATGGATATAAAGATAAATGCAGCGGAAAATAAGTTTTAAACGGATCTACTTCATTCGATATTGATAACACGTACAAAGTAAATTTCAGAATTAGAGAATCAAGAGATCGTACCTTGAAGCGGCGAATTTCAAAACAAAGATTGAAGCACTAGGGACTACTTTTAATCTTCACTCCAATTCCACTAACGCCTAAGATGTGTGGTCTCTCGATTGGTAACAAAGGGATGACTTGTGAGTGACAAAAACTCACATGCACACCATTTTCATGATGTTTTTCTCACACATATATTTCTGTACGTTTTTCCCTTTGTATCTAACCAATTTATCTAATTGGGCTGGCCTTTTGGGCCTTACCAATTGGGCTTAAGTGTGTGGCTTGGAATGGGACCAAAAGGGACCAATAAGACACTAGCTCCAATGGGCATTGGGCTTTTCTGTCAACTCTTGACAAGTCCAAAGTTACCATTAACTATTTTTAATACCACTATATAAAAATAGTTGCACTCTAGGTCTTATCTATAAATTATATCCCAAGACTTTATTATACATGCAACCCCTTCATAAAATATTCGTAGTAATACAAAGTCATTAATGTAGACTGCCACTTTGTAAATTACTACATCTTAATCCTTGAGTACCCGGTTTAATCCTTTAATGTTATTCATTATATATTTATGAAATCCAATTCCATAAATATATACTTTAGTCTTACTAAAGTGGTTAGGCCTAATTCTCTGAATAACAAACCTATTAAACTTATCTCAAGGGAATATTTTATATCTCCGTTAAGAGACTATGAATTCCATCTTGAGAATACATGTTCCATCAACACTAAATGTGGCTGCCCAACATATTGAGGTTTTGACCATAACTATAGATCTCACTCCTGATATATCAAAGCAACCTACACCTCATGATCAGGTCCATTATTCTCTCAGGATTAAGAGTTCATGCAAATGTAAGTCATGAGATTTATTATTCATTTGACAGTCTTTAGGAGAATAATAAATCTCACAGCGGTCCAGTTCAATATGTCTTAACTCTTAAAACATATTAACACATCAACCAGAAGTCTCCACTTCCATGATCAAGACAAATCATCATGGTTGATATGTTATAGTCTTCACAGATGAAATGCTCAATTTCATCACTGACTACGAACTATAATTCTGAGTTTACAAAGAACTTGTGATTTATATCTTCTGTGACTCTTCACATAAATCACACACTATGCATCTCATGGACTATATGATAATGTCTGAATATTCATGTTACCATTATTTCAGATAATAATAAAACAAATTTATTAAACATAATATTAAGTCATACATAATGTCAAACACAATGTCACACTTAATATCATACATAGCATCTTACAATAGGATTTAAGGGCACCAATCCTAACAATCTCCCACTTGCCCTAAAGACTATTGTGCACTAATCTAACTCCCATTCTTTCCAAATGCGACTCAAAAATCCTTTGAGGCAAAGCTTTAGTAAATGGATCTGCCAGATTGTTTGCACTTTCAATCTTTGCTACCACCACATCGCCACGAGCAACAATATCTCGAATGATATGGTACTTCCTTTCAATGTGCTTTCCTTTCTTGTGATTCCTTGGATCTTTAGATTGTGCAACTGCTCCACTGTTATCACAAAACAATGTGATTGGAACTTGCTCCATTCTTATTACACCAAGGTCAGAAAGGAACTTCTTGAGCCATACAGCTTCCTTTGCTGCTTCACAAGCAGCAACATATTCTGCCTCCATGGTGGAGTCTGCAATACAAGATTGCTTAATACTCCGCCAACTAATGGCTCCACCTCCCAAGGTGAAAACACATCCTGAAGTGGATTTTCTGAAATCTAGATCCGATTGAAAATCTGAATCTGTATAGCCAATAGGAATCAAATCCTCACTATGGTAAACAAGCATATAATTTCTTGTTCTCCATAGATACTTGAGAATATGCTTTACAGCTTGCCAATGTTTTGGTCCTGGATTTGATTTATATCGGCTGACCATGCCAACTGAATAGCAGATATCGGGTCTAGTACAAAGCATGGCATACATGAGACTTTCTACTGCAGAAGCATAAGGAACTTGTCTCATCATTCCTTCTTCCTCTTGAGTCTTAGGCCTTTGGTCATCAGACAGAGGAACTCCATGTCTGAAAGGAAGTAATCCTTTCTTGGAGTTTTGCATGCTAAACCGTTCTAGAACCTTATCTATATATCCAGCTTGTGATAAGCCTAACATCTTATTCTTGCGATCTCGCCAAAGCTTGATCCCTAGAATAAAGTTAGCCTCACCCAAGTCCTTCATATCAAATTGGCTTGACAACCAAACTTTTACCGATGACATTACCCCTACCTCATTTCCAATGACTAGAATATCATCAACATAAAGCACTAGGAACATTACTACTTTATCTTGATGTCTTTTGTACACACATGGTTCATCAAGATTTTGTTCAAAACCAAATGTCTTGATTGCTTGATCAAATCTGATGTTCCATGACCTAGATGCTTGCTTAAGTCCATAAATGGACCTTTGCAACTTGCATACCATATGCTCTTGGTTCTTTGCTATGAAACCTTCCGGTTGCATCATATAGATTTCCTCTTCAAGATTGCCATTAAGAAATGCAGTCTTGACATCCATTTGCCAAATCTCATAATCAAAATGAGCAGCAATGGATAAGAGAATTCTGATAGATTTAAGCATTGCTACTGGAGAAAAGGTTTCATCATAATCAATACCTTCTTTTTGTGTATACCCTTTCGCCACTAGCCTTGCTTTAAAGGTTTCAACCTTTCCATCTATCCCTCTCTTCCTCTTGTAAACCCATTTGCAACCAACAGGTTTAATGCCGTTAGGCGCCTCTACAAGATCCCAAACTTGATTGGAATACATGGAATCTAATTCAGATTTCATAGCTTGGACCCAATGATGTGTATCTATATCATTCATTGCTTCATCATATGTGTAGGGATCCGATTCAACCTCTTCTGAGATAGCTTCATAAGTTTCTCCCAAACCTATGAATCTTATAGGAGGCAGAACAATTCTCCCACTACGACGAGGCACCTGAGTACTAGACATGTCATGAGTAGAATCTTGTGGTGTATCTAATACAGCCACGTCGTCCCTAGTTTCATCTATTGGTTGTTCATTTACAGGTTCATTTATTTCAGCCAACATAACTCTACTTCTAGGAGTATAATCATTCATATAGTCATTTTCCAAGAATTTGGCATTTGTGCTAACAAACACTTTATTATCTTTATGACTATAGAATAAACCTCCAACAGTTTCTTTTGGATACCCAACAAAGAAAACCACTTCTGTTTTAGACTGTAACTTGTCAGACTTTCCTTTTAACACATGTGCAGGACAACCCCAAATATGGAGATGTCTCATACTAGGCTTACGCCCATTCCACAACTCCACAGGTGTTTTAGGAACAGACTTCGAAGGTACTAAATTCAGAAGATACATTGCTGTGTTTAAAGCATATCCCCAAAAAGAAATAGGTAGAGTTGAATAACTCATCATGGACCTAACCATATCTAAAAGAGTCCTATTCCTTCTTTCTGCTACACCATTTTGTTGTGGAGTTCCAGGTGCAGTCAATTGGGATACAATCCCATTCTTAGTTAAGTAATCCTTAAAATCCCCAAGAAGGTATTCGCCACCACGATCAGATCGAATGGCCTTTATGCGTTTACCTAATTGATTCTCAACTTCAGCCCTAAACTCTTTGAACTTTTCAAAGGTTTCAGACTTCCGTTTCATTAGGTACACATAACCATATCTTGAGTAATCATCAGTGAAAGTAATGAAATACTCATAGCCACCTCTTGCTTGGATTGACATAGGACCACAAACATCAGAATGCACTAGCTCTAGCAAATCTTGGGCTCTTCTACATTTTGCATTAAAAGGTCGTTTGGTCATTTTACCTTCCAAACAAGATTCACAAACTGGAAATTCATCAAAGTCCATGGGCTCTAAGAGTCCATCTTTGATCAGTCTTTGAATCCTATTTGAATTAATATGACCCAAACGCAAGTGCCAAAGATATGCATCACTAGTAGAAGGAAATTTTCTCTTTAATGATTTTACATGAGAGTCATTATCTAATTCAGAATTATATAATTCATGCTTATCAGGAGTTAAAATATAAAGACCATCCACAATATTGCCAGAACAGATAAACACTTTATCCTTCTTTATTACAACATTGTCTTTCAGGATAACATAATATCCATGTTTACCTAAGTAAGTAGCTGAAATTAAATTCCTACGAACATTAGGTACATACAAACAGTCTTCTAATATTAGAACTCTAGATTCAAAACATAAATTACAAACACCAACAGCTACAACTGGAATCTTGCTCCCATCAGCCAAAGTAAGAAACAACTCTCATTCTTTAAGCTTTCTGGTCTCCTGGAACCCCTGCAAGGAATTGCAGATATGATTAGTACAACCTGAATCCACACACCAGGAATCCGTGGGATTTTGTACCAAACATATTTCAAGAAGGAATGTATTAATCATACCTTTGTTCTTGGCAGCCTTAAATATTGGACAATTTCTCTTCCAATGTCCTTTCTCACCACAATGGAAACACTTTCCTTTGATCTTCTTTCCTTTATCAGCAACCCCTAAGGCAATTTGTTTACCCTCTTGCTTGGTAAAGTCCTTCTTCTTCTTCTTCTTACCCTTACCTTTCGACTTAGGTTGAGAAGTAGAAGCTTCACCACATGGCTTCAACATGGGAAGTACCAAGAATGCCTTCTGCCGCTACCAATTCATTCATTAATTCAGACAAGGTATAAATCTTTTTATTCATATTATAGTTAAGTTTGAATTCTTGAATGATTCTGGTAGCGACTGGAGTATCATATCCACTTGGGATTCTCCATCTATATCGGCACCTAAAACTTCCAATGTATTCAGATTAGAGATCATTGTAAGACAATGCTCTCTCACTGAACTTCCTTCAGCCATTCTGGTATTATAAATTTGCCTCATGGTCTCTTGCCTTGCAGAACGGCCTTGCTCACCAAACATCTCCTTCAGACTTTGCATTATGTCTGAAGCTAGTTCTACATCCTGCATTTGATGCTGTAGAACATTTGAGATAGATGCTAGGATGTAGCACTTGGCCATCTCATTAGATTTCTGCCAACGATCATATCGTTGTTTTACCTCAGGAGGTGCATCTAATGAAGGAAAGCTAGGACATGGTTTAGTAAGAACATACTTATGCTCTTCAGCAGTAAGAACAATGTCCAGATTTCTTTTCCAGTCAACATAGTTGGATCCAGTCAGTTTGTTTTGATTAAGAATAGTTACAAGTGGGCTAAAAGATGCCATGTTCAAATCTGAAAACAATAAACATGAATATAATAAGTAAATTGGACATTATCAATTTAGCATATAAACATATAGTATGGAACCTTAATAAAACCATAATATAATATATGCAACGACAACCCAATCCCATATTCAATATCCCTCAGCATAGAGTGAATATAAAATACTATGATTGATTGAGAACTATTCTCATCATTAGTGCTATCATGATAACTCTTATCAAACACTAATAATATGCCGTTATGCATTTGGCCTCTAAATTATTATAATAAGAACTCAGCATAGAGGATACTATAATATTTAGTCTAGTGTATACCATTATCTAGAATCATGTGTAACCACATTTCATCCCCTTAACAGGCTTATTTTGTAGTACCATGATACAAAACACCCTCCGCATGGAATGCAAAGCTCAAGGCTAAGACAAGGTGTTTGATCAAACCACTATAACCAAGAAATTCAATCTTGTAGGACCATGAAATAAATACTCTCCGCATGGAATGCTAAGCTCAAGGCAAAGACAAAGTATTTATTCCATACTACTATGAACCGACAATGGAGGCCGTGAGACCCAACCCTTGTATCTCTCTCCCACTAGATGTTTTAAAGAAAAGGTTTTTAATTTTAAAACATGCATAATCTAATTACACATAGTCTTACTCTTTTTACATGTGAAAACACTTAGAAAAAATTCTGATTTTCTTTCTTTCGATCGATCGAAAGTGCCCCTCGATTGATCGAAAAAATTAAGAAATTCAAACTTGATCCTCTGACTCCTTCGATTGATACTCGATCGACTCTCGATCGATCGAAAAACAAATTCGATTGATCGACTAACAATCGAAAATCTATCGTTCTAAGACGTCTGATCACTGTCTCATTCGATCAATCGAAAATGATTTTCGATCGATCGAAAATCGCGAAACTTGAATTTCCAGAAATTTTTCTAAGACAGTTTTCTTCGTTTTTCATGAACAAACATCTTTCATACGAACATGATAGACAGAGTTTGATGTCAAAACTGAATTCTATTGATGCCATAGCCTTAAAACTCAATTTAACATACTTAAATTTAAATTTAAACAACATCATAACATCAATTCCAGTTTTCATCAAATCATAGTTCCAACAACATGCAGAAAATTAAAACTTAATCTTCTAACAATATGAAACTATCTTCTCCAATTCTAAAACTCACAAAACATGTTAAACAATACGAAATTGAAGACCGCTCTGATACCATTTGATGGATATAAAGATAAATGCAGCGGAAAATAAGTTTTAAACGGATCTACTTCATTCGATATTGATAACACGTACAAAGTAAATTTCAGAATTAGAGAATCAAGAGATCGTACCTTGAAGCGGCGAATTTCAAAACAAAGATTGAAGCACTAGGGACTACTTTTAATCTTCACTCCAATTCCACTAACGCCCAAGATGTGTGGTCTCTCGATTGGTAACAAAGGGATGACTTGTGAGTGACAAAAACTCACATGCACACCATTTTCATGATGTTTTTCTCACACATATATTTCTGTACGTTTTTCCCTTTGTATCTAACCAATTTATCTAATTGGGCTGGCCTTTTGGGCCTTACCAATTGGGCTTAAGTGTGTGGCTTGGAGTGGGACCAAAAGGGACCAATAAGACATTAGCTCCAATGGGCCTTGGGCTTTTCTGTCAACTCTTGACAAGTCCAAAGTTACCATTAACTATTTTTAATACCACTATATAAAAATAGTTGCACTCTAGGTCTTATCTATAAATTATATCCCAAGACTTTATTATACATGCAACCCCTTCATAAAATATTCGTAGTAATACAAAGTCATTAATGTAGACTGCCACTTTGTAAATTACTACATCTTAATCCTTGAGTACCCGGTTTAATCCTTTAATGTTATTCATTATATATTTATGAAATCCAATTCCATAAATATATACTTTAGTCTTACTAAAGTGGTTAGGCTTAACTCTCTGAATAACAAACCCATTAAACTTATCTCAAGGGAATATTTTATATCTCCGTTAAGAGACTATGAATTCCATCTTGAGAATAAATGTTCCATCAACACTAAATGTGGCTGCCCAACATACTGATGTTTTGACCATAACTATAGATCTCACTCCTGATATATCAAAGCAACCTACACCTCATGATCAGGTCCATTATTCTCTCAGGATTAAGAGTTCATGCAAATGTAAGTCATGAGATTTGTTATTCATTTGACAGTCTTTAGGAGAATAATAAATCTCACAGCGGTCCAGTTCAATATGTCTTAACTCTTAAAACATATTAACACATCAACCAGAAGTCTCCACTTCCATGATCAAGACAAATCATCATGGTTGATATGTTATAGTCTTCACAGATGAAATGCCCAATTTCATCACCGACTACGAACTATAATTCTGAGTTTACAAAGAACTTGTGATTTATATCTTCTGTGACTCTTCACATAAATCACACACTATGCATCTCATGGACTATATAATAATGTCTGAATATTCATGTTACCATTATTTCAGATAATAATAAAACAAATTTATTAAACATAATATTAAGTCATACATAATGTCAAACACAATGTCACACTTAATATCATACATAGCATCTTACAATAGGATTTAAGGGCACCAATCCTAACAATTTCAGCCCGTGGCTCGACAGCTAGCTCGATAGATGGCTATCTATCGAGGTTTATGAAACTCAATTTTTCAGAGCTGATTTTCACTCCAATCAATGAGTATGTGTTTAGGTTTTCTTTTCTCACAACCCTAAACATATATAAGGATTGTTTTAAGGGACGTCATAGCTGATGCAACTTAATGCAAAAGTTATCCACAAGCATATTGTGAACGGGAGACATATGTCTTAGTTCATCTTTCTCTTGAAGAAGCTGCTGTGTTTGTACATCGTAAGGTTTTGTGACCAAGGAGCTTCTTGATTTTCATCGTTTGGATGAACTGAAGAAATTTGCAGCCAACATCTTTCTCAAGGTGGTGATCAAGTCGTGTACTGGGATCTGCGCATCTATTGGTTAGTCATGTACTAGGAGTCGTGCATTGAAAAGGAGAGATTGTCACTACAGAGCAAGTCCGATTGGGTATTAGGGTAAGGGTTCAACTGTAGGTTGGTATAAGGTACAGAGATTCCTTTACTTGTAACTACTTGTTTTGATAATAGTGGATTCTCGGGAGTGGTGGCCTTAAAATCACCCGGTAGGGATTTTGCTGTGTAGGTTTTCCTCATTCGTAAACAAATTACCGAGTTAATTTATTTTCCGCTGCACACTTTAGATAATTGGTGATTTGCTTGTGCTACCACGCGCTTTGCATGTTAATTTGATTAATTAATAAACTTAGCTAATTAATCAATTAATATATCACAAGGGGTCAATACATTCTTGGCCTATCAACAATTATAAAAATCAAGAAAGAAAAATATTGTAAAATAATTCTTGGCCTACCAATTACAAAGAAATAATTCAAATTACCATTTATTATGTTGAAGTAGTACAAATTATTGTAAAATTTATAATACTTTTAGCGTTTTTCAATTTTTAGACTATAGAAAGAAAAATAAAGTGATAAAGAGTATAAGAGGAAAGAGAACAAACGCAAGGGCGTGGTTTAACCTAATGATTCATGTTCATGGGAGAAAGCCCTTTTTAGAGAGTGAAAACTTCCGACCAATAAAAAATTGCCACGTCATCCATCAAGTCCATGCAGTATGTTTAAAACAGCCAATTACAAAGTGCCACGTGTTACTTAGTGGGTCCCACTATCATTATTTAGAGACCAATGAAAATTTTCTAAGTGTTTCTACATAAAAAATTACAAAGAATACTCAAGGGCTAATCACACATTGACACATGTAGGTATTTTAATTTAAAATGACATAAGCATTCAAATTAAATGCTACCATGTGTTATTTTAAATTAATACACTTTGACTAATCAAATAATGTCTTGTGTCCCTTGGAGAGCATGACATAAAGTTCCACCATTCAAATCATGATATGTATCACCAATGAGAGTCAATCATGTGTCTTCAAGGCTCTTATAAATAAAGACTCTCCTTGAGTCTTGTGGGGGGAGTGAGATTGAAGCACATTCAAAAATCTCAAAGTTTGTTAGAATCAAGCTCAAAAGCCTCTAGAAGCTCTAAGAGACTACAAATTAGTGAAGTTCTACGGATTCAAGCTTCTAAAGCCTCGAAGAACTTCTACTACAAATCTTCGAAGACAAAGAACATTCATCAAAATCATTCTTCCAAGTCTCAAAGTTCTATTGGAATCAAGTTTCAAAGCCTCTAGAAACTTCAATGACTTCGATTCATTATAGCTTCATCGGATTCAAGCTCTAAAGCCTCGAAGAACTTCCACCATAAATCTTCAAAGATCAAGAACATTCGAAGAACATACGAAGAATGCTAAGAATAAGAAATCTCTAACAAGCACACAGCCAGAGATTCATCACAATTTCGTTCCAAAGACCTTTCAACCCACTTTCCAATCCAAGTGGAGGACATCTTGTGTTTGAGTCAAGACTTTTCCAAGGAGATTGAATTAGAGAATTAATATTTGTAATAGAATTTAAATACAAAGAATTGTATTCAAATATATTCATCAATACAAATTTACATTTGTGAAACATATTCAATTGTTTGATTTTCAAACTTGAGATTTTGTGTTTACACCCTTAACAACTACATCTTTACAATAATGAATTACATGTTCCAATGAACCCAATATGGGGTATTTAGAGGAGGCTAAACCCTAAACTAAACATACATTAAACCATGGTTAATGGACTTGTAGTATAAGTAGTATTCTTTACCTCTACACCAAGGATTGAGCTCGGGCCTTGAAGATGACTACGAATATGACTGAAATTGATGACGAATAGACTGTGAAGAATGAATGTGCAAATTGTTGATTTATGACAGCGGGAAACAACTATTGATGAATGTTGAAAGATAATAAGGGCCCAAGAAGGCTACATTAGTGACCAAGAAAGGATTGTTATGGCTTAAGGATAGCTACACTGAAGGCCCTGTGGACCATTGACAAAGAACAACGTTGTGATGGAGCACACAAATAAGTTGACAGATGTTGTGTAGATTGAACCCAAGGTGTCTCAAATGGAAAAAGATTCCAAAATTGGAAATTTATGTGAAAAAAAAATGCGATACACTTGATTAATTTGTGAAAAGTCAACAGTCAATAGTCAAATTGGTTAAATGTTTGGTTCAAGCAACCTAGGGAACAATCGAATCTTGTTTAAAGAATTGGATACTACTTAGTTCAATAGTCTAGCTAGCAAACTGATGCAAGTTCATACCATGTTGAGTATTTGTGTCAACCTAACCCGAGTAGGATTGATAGCTGGTGTGGCAGAGCAGTTGATGTGGCTTGCAAACATTGCAAAATAGGTTAACGTGGCAATTGGGGTTGCACACGGACCTGATGTGGCATTAGGCTAATGTGACTACTTGTGTTGATGTGGCGGTGCAGATATGGTTGACTTGACATGCTTTAGTATTGATAATTGGTAAAAAAGAGAAAAAGGGCTAGCACGTGGGGCACGTGGAGGCATGCTGCCAGGGGTGAGGGGTCATGGTGGTGTGGCAACACATGATATTGCTATTAGAATCTTTGGATGATGTGTGCGGCATGACAAGTTTGATGAGGTTGATTTTTCTTGCGTTGGTAGATTAGAGAAAGATCTTTCTGATGGTGATGGCCGTAGACATCTCATTTTGTACCCAGTTAATAAATTCTAGTCCCCGATCCCAATGAGCTTCACATGTCTATAATAGGTAAGTGAAGTTATTTTGATAGTTTGAAAGTAATTACAACTCAAAAGTGCTCAAATTGCTTTGAAAACGATGCTAAAAAGTGGCATTTGCTCACTGTTTTGACCATAACTTTTGATCCACAAAGAATTTTTGAGTGAGATTTGTTTCATTGGAAATTAGACATCTTGGACTTCAATTTGCTCATTGTTTAGGGTCCAAAGCCTCCCTCTTTGATGGGGCCCGGCCTTTAGACCTTTTGGAACATCCAAAACCCTTTAAATGAGCTTGAAACCCCTACTTTAAACATATAAATGCAACCTTATGCCTCCAAACTCAAACCCTAGCAAGAGAGAGTTGATTTTTCACCTAAACTCTTCCAAAACTCTTTTTCCTCTAAACTTTCCGTACACACATCTAGAAGCAAGTTTTTTAAAACCTCTCTCTAGTGTTTATTCAAGCAGAAACTAAGTTTTACAAATCATTGAATCAAAACCTTTTCAAGAATCATTTTTATTTTGATTTGTGATAACTAAGAACTATTGAAATCTTCTATTTACCTTTGAATCTCAATGAATCTTGTTGTGTAGGCACTGAGGGGCCGGTTAAATCTCTACCAAGTTGTGATCCATAAGCAAGGTGAATCTCTCCCCATGACTCTTCCTTAATTTAGGGTTTTTATAACTTGTGTTCTTATTGTTTTTTAATTTGATTTACATGTTATATATGCTTTGAAATATGTTTTTATTTATTTAATTTTGTTTGGTTGTGTCTTAACATGTTTTGATTGGAGAGTTGAATGATTAAATATATTGATGAACATGTTTTGATGTGTTAAGTGTTGTTTTGGTTTGTTGTTAGATCCAATGCATATTTAGGAATATATATATATATATATATATATTTTTTTTGATATCTTTGTTGTTAGTTTAGGTTGTTTATTTTTGTATTAGAAGCATGCTAGGTTTTGTTTGATTGTTATTTTTTTGCTATTTTAAAACTGAGTTTTGGGGCGTGTATGCGTGCGCATGCTTTAAGCATGCATACGCATACTCGAGGCATGCGTACGCATACTTCATGTATGCATACACATGCTTGTACCCAGAAACCCAAGTTTAGGGTTCTTACTATTCCAATTGTTTTGCTTAGTTTTAATCACACGTTTAGGTCTTGTTGAATCTAGTTTTCACATGTTTGGCATTAGGGTTAGTAGAATAACATGTTTCACATGCTTTATTTATTGATTTGATAATTAGAGTTTATATCTTGGTTGAATCACATGAACATTCATGAGAACTTGAACATGTATTGATACATAGGTGCTGAGGTGTTATGGTGTAGCAAGGTAAGTGAGGTAAGTCATGCATAATCACATGAACATGCATTTGATTTGGTTGATGAACATGGTAAACTTTCTTGGTTGATAAACATGATGAATATGCTTGATGATTAATGCCTTGTTGATGTTTTTGTATTATGATGTGTTTGCTGCCCTTAGATATATATTGCTAGATGAATGGTAGGGTTTTATGCTATGGATGAGTGTGAGACATATGCCATGTTTGGATGTTAGATGCATGTTTATGTGTGTGAGTTTAGAATAACATATTAGAGGACCCTTTGATGGGATTAGGATTTGGAACACAATGAGTGGGGACCGATCTACGAGTCGGGTGGGGTTGGGTGCCTAACACCTTCCCATCCCCATACTTAAACTCCAGACATGTGCTTTGGTAAAGATCAGTTCTTCCACAAGGGCGCTATATTTATGGTTCCTAGACCTAATCTAGGTGGCGATTCCATTTCTTCTCTCCCCCAGTCCACTCGGCCGAGGCGTACTCCCCGTAGCACCCACAATGGCAATGAGTTGAAAGGAGTCTTTCTAGAGAGTTTTGACAGCAATAAGGCTACACCGAAAAAGATGAAGGCAGCAAAGGAATGTTGAGAAAGATAAGAACAACTCTTGAACACACTATAAGGATAGAAACTATGGCTCTAATACCTTGTTATAATATATAGAGAAATAATGAGAGTAATAAAGAGTATGAGAGAAGAGAGAGGAGAGAACAAATGCATGGATTACATATTTCGGCCTACAACCTACGTCTATAGGAGAGAGCCCATAGCCGTTACATCTTTACAACATAACCATACACTAAACCATCATTAATAGATCTGTTGTACAAGTACTATTTATTGCTTGCACACTAAAAAATGGGCTTGGGCCTAGAATAAAATTGGATTTGATATTATGAGTGTAAATGCAACTTGGAAAGGACCAGACTGATATCACAATTTATTTTGTATGGGAACAAAGGAATAGCTCACAGTGGGAGGTCCAAAAGGAAAAGACATGGAAACGAGATGATAGAGGTGCTATAAGATCCTAAATGATGGTATCTAGAACTACTCTTCTCGTCTTTGTACACACACTAGTCACAATGAAGAGTTTAAGGCATGGTTTTAAAAACCGGTACGGTGAAAGAACCGGTGAAGAAACTAATTACCGGTTTTCTAGTCGGACCGAGGTCCAACCGATAGTCGAATTGGTGACGTCATAAATAATTTAATTATTATTTATTTAAATTATATAAATAATTAATAATTTTTTAATATACTAAAACTAACAAACCAATAGTAATAAATATGTTTCCTTAAAAAACATACAAGTATATAACATCTTTTTATAGAATTTAACATAATAACATTACAAAACAATCATCCTTAACATAATAAACTTTCAACAAAACCAAATAAATAAATTCATTATTCATTACATTTACATCCAAATGGCAAATAGCAAATAAGTTCATTACATCCAAATAGCAAATAAGTTTTAAACGAATAACTAAATAAATAAGTTCATTACATCCAAATAGTGGAGAACTAAATAAATAAGTTCGTTACATCCAAATAGCAAATAAGTTTCAAATAGAGAGCTAAATAAATAACTTCATTACATTCAAATAACAAAAAAATTTCAAACAAACAACTGAGATGAAGCCGAGAACATGAACTGAGAATCTGAGATGAAGCCGAGAGAAATGAAAAAAAAAAAAGAAAAAAAAGAAAAAAAGGACCCAGAATGATCAAAATCAAAATCATGTAATCAAAATCAAAAGAAAAGAATATTAATTATTACCTGATGAAGCCGAGAGAAATGAAAAAAAAAAAAGAAAAAAAGAAAGAACCAAGAAAATGAAAATGAAAATCAAGTAATCATAAAATTCATAATCAAAAGAAAAGAATATTACCTAGAGAACTTTAGACGCTGAGAAGTAGAGAGCAAAGCTCAGAGGGCAAGGAAAAAAAAAATACCCAGAACTTTAGACGTCGTGAGGATGAGAAGGAAAAAAAAATAATTGAGAGGTATGCGTCCATGAGGCTGTCTAGCAGAGAGAGGTGTGTGCGTGCTTGAGCTTAAGTTGAGTTCAGTTGAGTCTTGAGTGAGGTGAGTGAGAAAGTCACAGAGTGAGGCAAAGAGTGATCGTGAGATGAGAGTGAGGTAAGGACTTTGAGAAGAGGTGTGAGACTATGACTGTGAGAGTGTTAAGGTTTAGGGTTAGTTTTTAGGTTCTTGAAACAAAACAGCGTAGTTTTATTTCCTAGAAGAGTCAACAAACTCAACCGGTCATTAACCGATTCGACCATGCCGGTTCCCGGGTCTCCAATTTAGGGATGGCAATTTTGCCCCACCCTGCTTAACCCACCCCTCCCTCGCTTCGCCTCGCACGGGTTTTCCCCGCCCCGCAAAGGTGATGGGGCGGGGATAGGGTAAGATTTTAGCCCTGCACCACGGGGCGGGGATGGGTTTAGACTTTTTAGACCTGCCCCCGCCCCCGCACCCCCCCCCCCCCCGAGTTGCTAAGGGTTATAATTGTAATTTTTTCATACTCTAAAACCCTACTATTTAAATAACATATCAATATTAGCTTATTTTATTTTACCCAATGTAGTTCTCTGCTTTTATTTTGTTGTGTTATACTATGAGTTTTTTGTTTTTTTTTGTGATTGTCTTGTTAAATGCTTGGATATATTATTCAATTTTTTCTAAAAATTGATTTGATTTGATGGGATAAATTTAGTTGTAATTTCAAGTATATTTTTATTAATGAAATAGGTTTCATTAAAAAAAATTGTACTAATTGTAGGGAAAATAACAAAAAGTAGAGTTTTACGGGGTGGGGCGGGGCTTCGCGAGGCCCCAAGGGGCGGGGATGGGGTGAGAAAGTTTTCCCCATCATGCGGGGTGGGGATGAAGATCCCATCCTTCGACCCCGCCCCGCCCCATTGCCATCCTTGCTTCGGTTGAATCGGCCGGTTTTCTAATTTTTTCGGTTTTTAAGTTATTTTTGGTTTTTAACCATAACTAGACCGGGTTGTAGGTCGGTTCCCAATTGAATCAGTCGGACTGGCCGGTCCGGTTAGGTTTTTAAAACCATGGTTTAAGGTTTTCTCTTGTACACTTTTTTCTCTCTCTAAGTATCTCTTCCTAATTTTTCTCAACCACTTCTTTTGTTGTGTCTTTGTCTAATTATACTAATGAGGATAGTGGGCTCATAATGACGGGGGCCCTACTCTAACACGAGTACTATCACCTTTTTAGAATCATAGTTGAAATGTGTGTTGAGTTCACTGTTCAAACAGGTCAAATCCATAATTGGAATGTGGGCCCTTGTTGTTTACCGTTGACACTGCCACTCTAGTTATTCCTCGTGATTAGCGCCATACATTGAGAAATGTGTTCAGTTGGGGGTGCTTCCCTAGGCACTATGACTCCTCGGCAACACACCTTGGACTAATTATCCTTGACAGGCCAATTTGGGGTGACATTATCCTCGACGGATGCAATCGGGCTATCAAAAGCCTCTCAACATGATTCTTGACTTGGTGGGCTAGGCTTGAATGGGCCTCTTCTCTCTATTGGGCTTTTGCTATCGCTCTTTGGGCCTTAGGCCCTTGGCTAACGGCCCAACGTTGGTAAGAGTTTGTTATCCACCCACAGATATTTTAAAAATTAATTAATAAATAAATAAAGAAACTAATAGACGTTTATTTATTTATTTTGAATGGAAGCCACAAAATAAGGGTTGTCAATGGGCCGGGCCGAGTCAGGCCGGCTTAGCCCATTTTTACTTGGCCCATGGGCACAATGGGCTGGGCATAATGGGCTATTAACTAGTTAATGGGCCGGGTCGGGCTGGGCTGAAAGAGAAAACCTCAGCCCATGACCCTGCCCATGGGCAATGCCCATTTTGTCTTTACCGAGTTGGGCTATCGGGTTGGGCCTAATGGGCTACCCATGGGCTTGTATTAGCATATTATTTTATTATTTTTATAAGGAAAGAATCAATTTTTTATAAGGGAATAATCAATCTATTTTTTTAAAAGAAAGAATTAAAGAATTTAATACTTAATTACAAATTTTTTTACAGTCAAATCTATTTAATTTTTTGTTTTATTGATGGAAAACTATTTAATTTTTTTTTATTAAGGCTTTAAATAGTTTATTTATTTATTTTAATTTTTATCTTTAATAAAAAAAATGTCAAATGTTTAATTCAAATTTGCTAGACTACTAGAAAATATATATTTAGTAAACTAAGTTTAACATAATTACTTTGAGTATCTTAGTAGTTGAGGGAGTTCTCTTAAAAAATTCATCTATAATATCTCAAGATCAATCATTCGTACACTTCCTATATATTTTTGTTATGAATTATGAGTTATTGAGTTGGGCCAATGGGCTGGGCAACGGGTTGGTCTACTGGGCTAGCCCACCGGGTACTCATGGGCATAAAAACTAGCCTACGGCCTAACCCACTGGGCCAGTGGGCTACCCATGAACCTCAATAACAACGGGTCGGGCCGCCCATTCTACCGGTGGGCCGTCGGGTTTTTGGGTTGGGTCATAGGTCGTGAGTTATTTGATGACTTTTACCACAAAAAGAAAGCCCATTGAAAATCCTGTGCCTGACTGCTGGACATGAAGAGGGGGTAACAATAATGTTTCTGTCGTTAGGGGTTGTTTCCAGGGGTGATGCAATCACTGCTCAAACTTACTTGCAGAATACCCATCTTTCTCCCTCTTTTTCTGTCAGCACTCAGCACAGCAGTAAGTACGTAATGAAAGGCCATTGGCACAGAATAAAAACTGATGGATGATTAAACACAGGTAAAGGAAATCAAATCCTTGCACACACAACACAACTCTTTTTGTCCCCATGGATATATATGCTCCCACACGTGCGCGTAAATGGCTTCCCTTTTGTTTTTGTTTTTGCTTTTTGTTTTTTTTTTTGAGAAAAGAATTTAGAGCTCCATTTAGTTAATCATGCAAAGAGAAATATTACAAATTTTCCATGCATGGGGGACATTAAAAAAAAAAAAATCTAAATTCATTATTTATCTCTTAGGCTCCATTTGGTTGGAGGGGTGGAAAAGTGAGAGGATAGAAAATGGTGGGAGGATGAAAAAATGAAAAGATAGAAAATATTTTTAATTTCCCTCATTTTTGTTTGGTTGGGAGTGAAAAAGTGAAAGGACGGAAAAAGTGAGTTTGCATAAATTTATTAAAACAAAAAGTGACAAACAACCCCCCCCCCCCCAAAAAAAAAAAAAAAAGCAATCACCCAATTGTGTCCTCATTAAATAAAACAAAAAAGTAACACATTTATTTAGCAAGAAAATTGTGTATGTGCAAATGGATGAAGGAAAAAAAAAAGTAAACAAAGCAACTAGACGAAACGAAGAAGAAGAAAAAAAAAGTAATTTTTGTTTGTTAAGCAGCCCCATTTTCTCCCTTCAATTTTCTTTCTAATTTGGGTAGAAAACTTTTTGGTAGGTCCAGGGAGAAAACACCTGGACCCCACTATTTATTTTCTTTACTTCCCACCTAACTAAATAAACTTCAAAAAAGTTTTATTTCTTATTTTCTCTCCAAAATTTTCTATTAACCTTATTTCACCTTCAAACAATTACACCCTTAATTTTAGCATGCATTAGCTAAAACGCATTGTTGTACTGTAACAATAATTACACATAAATTAGGACAAGCTAGCAAAGAATTAGGCCAATTTACCCAAAAAAAAAAAAAAACAATTAGACCAAATCTGTTAGCCCGTGAGAGCTGGTTAATGATTATGGGAATATTTCAGGGTTTCTCTCTCCTTCCCCACCTCTTTTCCACTACCCAATCTGTGCAAATCTGTGAGTAGATCAATGAGAAGGCACGAAGATCCCTTGTCTGCTTGCACAAGACAACAGATATTTCGTATCTGCAGCTTTTTTCTCTCCAAACTTTCACTCCTAGATAGGGATATTTATGTAAAGCATAGTAACGTAGAAAGGCACCTTATCGCGCTGCTATAGTTCCCCTTGAATTTAATCATAGCTAGGTTTAAGAATTCATATAATTATATCTTGAATTTTGGAATAAGCGAGTATTTTAGTCAATTATGTCGTGACAAATTGCCAAAAAATGATTCAGCACAATATATATATATATATATATATATGCCTTTTATTTTCAATATAGTAAAGTTATTTATAGGATGTTTCTTTTACAAATCATCTAAAATGTAGTATTTACACTTTAATTTTGAAATTCAAGTGTACATTAAAAAATTGTAGAAGGTGTAAATAAGAAGTTATGAAGAGATTGTAAAAGAAAGTTTATAACAATAAAATCATTTTTTTTTTCTCTTAAATAGTTCCTCCAAAGGAATCTTCTCTTTAAACTCATTCCTACATGGTACTAAACAATGATAAAAAAAGGATAGAATGTGATGATGCACAAAAATCATCAGTGAGTTGATCGTTCTCGAACGCTCCAATGAATACTTGAAAAACAAAAAAATCAAGAACCAAATAAAGAGCACCAGTGGGGTGTCGGCCAAAGACCCTCCGAAAGTTAAGTCAGTAAATGAGAAATCTCCAAGAACTCCATAGTGAGATAGCTAGGGATTTTCTGTGTCCTTGGGAGAAGAGGAGGTCTGATGCTTATATAGTGGTGAAAAGTAAACCAAGATCCCTTTAATGTAGGGATCTTTCCTTGCAGAGGAGATTTGGAATTAAGGCTCTAAAATTTTAGGGGTTTCTTTCCATATAGGGAAGATATGGGCGTGTAGTAGGGTCTTTAGACGTGGTGCACAAGTTATTTCCATGATATATGCATGGAGACTATGTAGAGGATTAGGGGCCCCATCATGCCTACCCGTCAATATGGTCACCCGTTCGTTAGTATGCAAGTGTTGAGGTGAGGATCGACCGTTCATCGGTATCCATTTCTCACATATCCACTTGTCTGCACCTTGACAGGGCACTAATCATGACAGACTCATGGTTGGTAGGCCTTGTGGCTCATTCATTGGGATGGTGAGTATGGGGGCTATCAATCCCTGTGAGTACCTAGCCAGACGGAGAAAAGAGACCTTGTGCCCGACGGGGGCCCAAGGATGAATAAACAATGAAAATCCTTACCAAACAAAAATACCCTTATTAGCCGCCCCCTACTTTGTGACTTGTCGAGGTAATTGAGGGGTCGCAGAGTACATAGAATATTCCCACCATTTAATGTTTTTCATCTCGGCAATCTATGCCATAAATGAAAGGCAAAAAAGTCTTTGCAGCTCGTGGAATGACATTGGCATCCTCTGATTGGTTGATAAGAAGCGTCATGTTGCTTCATTTTTTGTGCTCCTTTATCTTATAAATATGCCTATGCCCTTCCAAGGTTTACTTTTTTATTTTACTCAAAAACTCATCCAAAGCTTTAGCCTTAGTCTTACCCGTCTGTCACTTGCTATTCATCCATACGTTCTGTTGCTTTGTTCAGCCAATTCTTCTACCGTCATCTTTCAAGGTAACCTCTTATTCCTCATGTACTTATTTTATTTTCTCTCTTCAATTGTCCTTCCTCGGTCGTCAGTCTAGTATTTAACTTGCGTGTGAGTGACCGCTTAGTTTTTATTCGTCACTTGTAGGTGATAGAATGTCAGGTGATAGTAAAGCGACAAGTGGTCATGTCCCATCATTTTGTCTAGATGACGAAGATGTTCATCTGTCCGGAAATGATCCTATGATGGAGAATTAGATAGGTTTTCCGGAGAGGGAGCCATTGGCTCACCTTTCAAAAAAAGAGATGAAGGGAGGCGAAGAGGAAGGAGAGGGAAAGGGAGAGGTGGACGACGAAGAGGAAGAAAACGGGGAAGAAGGGGACAAAGAAGAGGAAGAAGAAGTTGACAAGGGAGGAGAAAGGGAGGTTGTGGCCCCAGGTTCGTTGGGCAACCACTATAGGCCATTCATCCTCCCTAGTATTTAGTCGGTGAATGACTTCCTCTAAAAAATGTCAAAAAAAGGTGTTTGGCAATTTGCGTTCCCGTTTTCAAATTCCGGATGATGTACCTCTAAGGATGGTGGGGAAAAGGGAAAAGTGTATTCTGGATGGACCGCGGATGTCGGCTTTTATGAGACCGTCTTTATTGCAGGGCTGAGGTTGCCCTTTACAGAGTTGCATCGACGGTTGGCGAATCACTTAGGCATATCCATCTACCAAATTTATGCTAATGCCTGGAGGATTTTCCTTGGGGCAGAGGTGCTATGGGGGCAAATGAGTGGAGGTTGCCATCAACTTACCCTCGACAAATTCTTCTTCTATTATAAACCTCGGCAGATTGCGGGTTCAAAGGGTTTTTACAATTTTGTTGTTTGCAAACCAATGTTAAAATTGGTGACAGACGTTCCCGACTCCAACTGTGACTAGAAGATTCGGTATTTCTTTGTTCAAGGCTCGAATTGGGTGTGTAGGCCTAACAAGTGGGCTAGTATAGGAGAAGAGTATGACAATACGTGGAGTGTCTTCATACTAACCCGTTGTGTTTTCTTTTTTCAGCCCAGGTACGCCCGATGATTAGCGATGAGGAATTTGATTTTTTGCAATGCATCCTTGCTATCACTTTTGCTGAAAGGAGTTGGAAAAAGGTGGTCACGCTTGACAGCCTGCACGCTTTCTATGGCAGACCAATTCCGACAGACAAAGCAAGGAGATTAGATGCTCAATCCCATCAGTGTAAATGTTCTTCGTTTTTCTTTTTCTTCTTTCAATGGTCCTTCCCTTATTACTTGATTCATTGGTGTTGAATTGTTAATTGGCTTTGTTTTTACATAGATGGACTTGGGGAAAAAGAGAGCATTGGAGGTGAAGAAGGCAGTGGCCCTTCAACTCAAGGATGGCAATTCGTCACCCCCCTCCCCCTGCTAAGCAAAACCAAAAGAGGAAGAACCAAGGTGACGGGGAGAGTCCGTTGAAGAAGATTGTCAGTCAACCCATTGCCTCAGATCTGACGAGTCCTCAGGGCACTCCTAACCTTCCCTGTTATGGCATGGGCAAGGGTTTGATGATGGCTCGTGGCCCTGTCATCAATGAACTAAGATTGTCAGTCAACCCGTTGCCTCGGATCTAACGAGTCCTTAGGGCACTCCTAACCCTCCCCGTTATGGCGTGGGCAAGGGTTTGATGACGGCTCGTGGCCCTGTCATCAATGAACTAATTACCCTGCAGGTCCTCCTCCTAGTGAAGGACAAGTAGCACGCCGTTGAGATGACACATTCTATCGTCAAGGATGCGGACCTTGACGAGTGCTCTGAGCATAGGATGGAGACCCTGAGAGATTCTGGCCTTTTTGACTTGATGAGGGTGAGTTATTTTAAGTTATAATTTTACTCCGTCGTGTAGTGCAAGCATACTAATCGTCCATTTTTGTTAGGCTTTGGTGAGGATGCAAGCATTCCAGATCAAGTGTGCTACCAAGGAGGCCGTCATTAAGCGCCTGATAAGCCGTCTGGAGAAGGAGGTGGACCAGCTGAAGAAGTACAAGGAGGCGATACGCACCTTCAAAGGAGAAGTCACCACTCTATTGGATCAAGTGAAAAAACTCGACGGTCCTTCTCGTTAGGATAAGGAGCTAATGGAGGCCAATTCTATCCTGACGGCCAAGGTGGCTTCCTTGTGAGAGAGCATGGACAAGGCCAAAGTTGACGCCGTCAAGGAGTACAAGGACTCGCAGCCGTTCTTCAACCTGCTGGGGTTTTAGTACGGTGAAGGCATTGAAGACTTTAGAAATCAAGTTGTCGCCCTTTTTCCATGCTTGGACTTCTCCTCTGTCTAGATTGATACTACGATCCCAATGACCTTTAGAGGGGACAATGAGATTGTTGACATCAAGGATGGAGACGAGGATGTGTCAGAAAAGGCTGTAGCTCCCCAGATGGTCCAAGGTGACGGTCTATGTCAGCGTGAAGAGACGACGGAAGGTAGAGCTGAGCTTGTCCCCACCGCCTGAAGAAGCCTTATGTTTACTTTTACCCTTTTTTGTAATTTTAATTCTATTTAAAGAACATTCACCATTTTTTTTTATTACAGTTGCACGAATGCTTTTATTGCCACCATCGTTCTTGTGCAAGATTTTTCTTTCCATTATCATTCATCGAGGGTACTCGGGATATATATATTTTCTACCGTCTACCCTTAGGAGCTTTTTAGGAATAGACACCCTTCAGTACCCTAACCTGTCCACCTTGTAGGAGGGAGTACTTTTTGGACCAAGGCACATGTCAGTGTCTCTGGTGATCTGTCGACCCCATAGGTAGGTCTTAGGAATTTTTCGGACCAAGGTACCCGTCGATATCCTTAGGGATCCATCCATCCTGTAGGTAGGACTTAAAATGTTTTGGACCAAGGCACCCGTCAGTGTCCTTGGTGATCCGTCCATCCCTTAGGTAGGACTTAGTAATTTTTCATACTAAGGCACCCCCGTCGGTGTCTTTGGTGGCCTGTCCACCCCGTAGGTAGGACATAGTAATTTTTCGGACCAAGGCACCAGTTAGTGCCCCTGGTGGCCCGTCTAACTTGTAAGTAGGATTTAGTAATTTTTCGGACCTAGGTACCTGTCGGTATCTTTGGTAGGCCCGTCCACCCCGTAGGTAGGACTTAATGATTCTTTGGACCAAGGTACCCATCGGTATCCTTGGGGATCCGTGCACCCCGTAGGTAAGACTTAGGGATTTTCCTGAGGCTTTTATTGTTTGTAGACATAATTTCTTGTGAATAGTCCATTTATTAAAGATAACTTGAATAAAAAAATGTAGATAATTTCGCCCGTCCAACTTTAAGGCCTAAAAACTTGAAAACATAGTAGAATTTAAAGAAAAGAAACATAGTTTGCATTTCTGGTAGTGCTACTAGTAGTACTTCCTCAAGTGCTCGACATTCCAGAGGTGGTGTAGTATTTGTTTCTCGACGTGTCTCTAAGTGGTAGGTGTCTTTCCTATGGCAATCCATGATCTTGTAAGGTCCTTCCCAATTGGGACCCAACTTGCCCTAAGTGGGGTCCTTGGTAGTTGATGTTTCCTTCCTTAGGACAAGGTCTTTGATTTTGAGGTGTCAGGGCCTAACTTTGGTGTTGTAGTGCTTAGCCATAAGGTCCTGGTAGCGTGCAATCCGTTTTTCCGCTGTTGCCCTAACTTCATCCAGAAGGTTCAATTGTAGGCGCATACCTTCTTCATTCTTTCCTTCGTCGTGGTAGGCTAGCCTATAGCTGGTAAACCCGACTTCTGCTGGGATGATGGCTTCACTCCCAAATACGAGGCAGAAGGGTGTCTCACTTGTAGGCGTGTGGGTCGTCGTTCGGTATTGCCCATAACACATTGGTAATTCGTCCAACCATATCCCCTTTGTCCCTCGAGCCGAGTCTTGATTATCTTGAGCAATGATCGGTTTGTAACCTTAACTTGACCGTTGGTCTATGGGTGGGCAAGTGAGGAGTAGTGGTTTTTGATTCCCAGCTGTTGGCAGAAGTCCCTGAATGCGTTGTTCTCAAATTGCTTCCCATTATCAGAGACGAGGACTCTGGGATTCCGATGTGGCAAATGATACTTTTCTAAACGAAGCCTCGGACATTCTTCTCAGTGATGGTGGCCAAAGGTTCTGCCTTAACCCATTTAGTGAAATAGTCGATCCCTTCGATGAGGAACTTAAGCTGCCACATCACTATGGAGAAGGATCCCATTATGTCGAGCCCCCACTGAGCGAATGGCCAGAGAGTGTTCATTAGGGTGAGCTGCTCTGACAGTTGCCGAATAATGTTGCTCAAGCGTTGGCATTTGTTACATGCCTTCATGTAGGACTGGGTATCTTTTTGCATAGTGGGCTAATAGTACCCTGCTCGTATGAGTTTGTGAACCAGTGATCGCGCTCCAGAATGGTTTCCACATACTCCTTCGTGAACTTCCCTCGTGATGTAGTCTGCTTCGTCGGGGACCAAATATCTCAGGTATAGATGAGAGAAACCTTTTTTGTAAAGGGCATCTTCAATCAGTACGAAGCGTGATGACTGCACCTTCAGCCTTCGAGAAGCATTGTGGTATTCCGGAAGTGTCCCATTCCTAAGGTATGAGACGATTGGTGTTGTCCAGTCGGTCCCCGTGGGGATCACTTGTACATCTATTCTAGCAATGGCAGGTGAGTATTGGACAAAGGATAATACCTGACTACTGATGGCCATGTGCTCTGCGGATGTTGCTTTGGCTAGGCGGTTGCCTTGCTCATTCTCTTCCCTCGGGATCTGCACAAATTTTGCTGAGAATTTCTGGTTAACCCTTTCTTTGACCAAGCTTAGGTATTCCTTCATCCATCCCCCTTTGTCCTCATAGTCTCTATTGATATGTCTGATGATAACTTCAGAGTCGCTGTGTATGACCATCGACGAGGCCTTTGCTGCTTTGGCTAAGTTGAGACTTGTCAGGACTGTCTCATACTTGGCTTTGTTATTGGTCGTCGGGAATTGGAGATGGACTGCGCATTCTATCAAATCCCCCTCTAGCGACTGTAGGACGCCCCCAACTCCTCAAGTGCGTTGGTTGGACGAGTTGTCCGTCCGTATTGTTCATGGTGTTGGTCCCTTGTCTTCATCTTCCTTTGCTGTGAATTTAGCGACAAAGTCAGCCAAGGCCTTGGCCTTGATCGCAATTCTTGGGCGGTATAGTACGTCAAACTTGTCAAGCTCTATCGCCTATAAGACTAACCGTTCGGCTGACTCCGGATTGTTCATTGCCTTTCACAATGGGTTATTTGTTTGGACCACTATGGTGTGCGCCTAGAAGTATGGCCCGAGCTTGCAAGCGGCCGTGATTAGGGAAAAAGCTAGCTTTTCCATAGGGGGTACCTTTCTTCTATCCCTCGGAGTGCTCGACTAGTGTAGTAGACGGGTGACTATACGCGGTCCTCTTCCTAGATGAAGGTTGAGCTAACAGCCGTTGGAGATATGGCCAAGTAGAGGGAGAGTTCCTCATCGGGCTTAGATGGACTAAGTAGCGGTGGGGATGTAAGGTACGTCTTTAGCTCCTCGAAGGCCTTCTAGCATTCGTCAGTCCACTCGAAGGCTTTCTTCAGTGTTTTGAAGAATAGTAAGCATTTAATTTTTCCGTTGCTCTAGAGATGAATCTATTGAGAGTCGCAACTCTACCATTCAAGCTTTGTACCTCCTTGATGTTCTTTGGAGGTGTCATTTCCAATATGGCCTGAATTTTGTCGGGTTTGGCCTTCATGCCTCGCTGTGACACAATGAAACCCAAAAACAATCCTAATGACACTCCGAACACGCATTTGCTAGGATTAAGTTTCATGTCATAGAGACGGAGAGTCTTGAATGTTTCTCGTAGGTCGTCCAGGTGACAATCCTTCTTTTTGCACTTCACCAGCATGTCGTCCACGTACACTTCGACATTCCGTCCAATCTGCTTGATGAACATCCTATTCACAAGTCTTTGATACGTCGCTCCCGCATTCTTTAACTCGAAAGGCATGACCTTGCAGCAAAAGAGCCCTTGGCTTATGACGAATGAAGTTTTTTCTTGGTCAGCTTCATCCAGCCTGATTTGGTTGTAGCCAGAAAATGCGTCCATAAAGTTTAGTAGCTGATGTCCTGCTGCCGAATCCACGAGGAGGTCGATATGTGGGAGTGGGTAACTGTCCTTCAGGTAGTTTTTGTTTAAGTCAGTGAAGTCCACACATATTCTCCATTTGTTGTTTGCCTTTTTGACCATCACTACGTTGGCCAACCAATCAAGGTAATACACCTTTCTAATGAAATCTGCTTCTAGCAACTTGCGAACTTCTTCCGCTATGGCTTTGTCTCTCTCTTGAGCAAAGACTCTCTTCTTCTGTCAAACGTGAGGGATGGATGAAGGCACATTGAGTTTGTGAACCATGGCACTTGGATTAATCTCCAGCATGTCCTCATGGATCCAAGAAAAGACGTCCTAGTTGTTCTTCAGGAAAAGGATGAGTTCCTTACGGATTGAAGGGTCTGCTTGAGTGTCGATGTAGGTGATTCAACTTGGGCAATCATCATCTAGGGAGATTTCCTCTAGATCTTTTGTTGGTTCTATCGTAACCCGTCGTTCCTCGATGTTTAGTACTTGTAGATGATCGTCCATTTCCAACATGGCTATGTAGCATTCACGAGCGGCCATCTGGTCTCTGCACACTTCTCCTATCCCGTACTCCGTTGGGAACTTCACTAGTAAATGGTATGTAGACGTAGCTGCCTCCATGCATTGAGCGTAGGTCACCCAATGATGGTGTTGTAGGCGGAGGAGCAAATGAAGACTAAGAAGCTGATCTCCTTAGTGAGTTGTTGAGGGATGTGCCAATGGTCACCGGTAGGGTGTTGCTCCCAACGGGGAAGATTTTGGTACCGCTAAATCCTACTAGTGGTGTGTCTGAGGGCAAGAGCCGCTCCTTGTCGATCCTCATTTGCTGGAAAGCTGGTTAGTAGAGGATGTTAGCCGAACTCCCATTGTATTGAAATCGGCTATCGATAAGCTGATGACTAGAGCATCATCGTGAGGGTGGTGGAGTCGCCGGGCATCCTCTTCCGTGAAGTTGATGGTTGGGTTGTCGACCTTAGTCATTCTAGGCAATCGGCCGAAAATCTGGACGCTCTACACCATTTGTAAGTATATCTGTAGACACTCGATTTTGCACTTCTAATTTAATTTTGGAAGATGACTAAAATGACCATTTCAAGTACCCAAAAAATCATAGTTGCATTTCATGCATTAAATCATTCATCACATATCATAAAGATGATCTTGAGATTTTAACAGTTGCGACGATATGCCCGATTTCCAAATCGGACATTCGGATTGAAAGATATCACAAGATCAAGTTTTCACGATCTGCATACATTGTATGTAGGTGAAGCTGATCACATGTGATTAAATGAAATTAATTTTGATTGGGTAAACAATTAAAATTAATTGAATAATTTATGTGATTAACAAGGGAATTGTTGATAATTATGTATTTTTAGAATATTTATCTATCAGATAATTATTATCTTAAGGACCTGATTATCAAAATAAAAGGGATTTGTCTTCGACCAAGAGTTGAAAATACGTCTAGGTACAATTCTCGACTTGGAAAAGCCCTAAAAAGAGTCCAGATCGAACCAAAAGAGAGGATTGGACTCGGCACTTGAGATTGCCAATTGGCACTTCCCTAATGCTGATTGGCATAGCTTCGAGGCCTGGCCCAAAAATTATCAAATCAAGCCAAAACACATCCAATTCGATTTTTTAGGGATAAAAATTCGACCTAATTCGTATCTGATCAAACCTAATTTATTTTCTAAGCACCAAACCTCTATAAATAGGGAATTAAAATCAGAATCCAGGACCCTCTTTTCTGACTTCTCTCTCTCCCCTTACTTTAAAGAAATTCTGGAAGTTTTGCTTTAGGAATTTCTATTCTGTAAGTGGCCCTTACTTAGATCTTTAAAAATTCATTCTCTTTGATCTCTAAAATAAATCCCTCCTTGTGGAATACATTCATACAGGTATGTTCTAACTTCACTTTCCATTACATGATTTTTTTGTTTTATTTTAATTTCAAAAAAAATACTCTCACCTATGCTTTATTTTCTATAAATGTGACTTTGCTTCTTGTGTTTATATAACCATGTTTATAATATGTTATTGCATGCTCTCTTCTTGCTTTTAAAAAATTCACATGATTAGTTTAAGTTTTAATGTGTCGATTGGATCTGCAAAAGAATCCACTATAAAAGTTCCATGTTTTTTTCTTTTTTTTTTTCCAAAACTAAAATCAGATCTGCACTTTTCTTTCTCCATGTTTTTTAAAACTAAAATCAAATCTACATTTTTTTTACCTCCATGTTTTTCAAAACTAAAACCAGATATGCATTTTTCTCCATGATTTTCAAAAATAAAATCTGATATGTATTTTGTTTATAAAATTTGACCTGTATTTTGTTTATAAAATTTGATCTGTATTTTATTTATAAAATCTTATCTGTATTTTGTTTATAAAATTTGATTTGTATTTTTCTTATAAAATTTGATTTGTATTTTGTTTATAAAATCTGATATGAATTTTGTTCACAAAAACCTGATCTGTATTTTTTTTAAAAAAGTATAAAACTAGATATGTATTTTTCATAAGAGAACTTTATATTTTCATTAAAAAAAAAAAATCAAATTTTCCCCACATTTAAAAATCCAAACCAAATCTGAATTTTTATTAAAAATCCATTCTTTTTCTTCTGTGGAAACTCAGACCTAAATTCTTCATCAAGTATTCTCATCAAACTTTTTTTATACAAAATAAAGTTACAGATCTAAGGTGCTTAAATAGCATTTTAACCCTAGGTCTAGGATTTGACATGGCATTTGTTGTGCATCATTTGACATTTTGAATATGGGTACTTAATGTTCATTTAAAGTCTAGAAGACCAGACTCTACTTGGGCAGGGTGGGTGCCTAACACCTTCCCATTCTGTAACCTAGCCCCCAAACCTTAGAATTTTAGGTTGGTAGATTTAGTGTCTTATTTTATTTTGGGTAGATTATAACTAGAAAACAAAGCTTTGTATTTTTTTTTTTTTTTAGATTGTATCTAGGAATCAAAGCAATGTAAAATTCTTTCTACCAAGATGTAATTGTTTCCAATCAATAAGAATGCATACTATTCAAGATATATTATAGTTTGTAAAGTTTTCTTATTTTACTTATAAAATAAGTGGCGACTCCATATTCTCCTAAAAAGGCAAGGTGCCAATGCCTAAACCCTTTTTTGAGAGCACCCATGTTTCCCAGTCTCTCACAGTGGCAACTTTGCTGGGGATGTTGAGGGCTAAGCTTCATATTAGAGTTTAAATGACCAATTAAATACACTTGTTTTTGTATGATGTTTTTTTTTTGGCTGGTATTGCTTATGTCTTGTATTGTTTGTATAATATTTTATTTGAAATGCCATGTTGATTGTTAAAAGCTTTCCCTAACTATCATAGTGTGTGCCATTTGTTAGGACATATGTGATTTAATATTAGGAACATATGTCAATTTAAATTTTGGCTAATCCTTTGACAAAACGAACTTTACTTGTAATTGGGTAGATCTGGGATGTGTTTAATGCTTCAAGGAACAAGGTTTCAAGTTCTAGTGTTAAAGCCATGCAAATTTGTCCAAGAAACAAGTGAAGAAGTGTTGGATTTTAAAGTTCGACAGCTAGCTCGATAGCTAGTATCTATCGAGGTTTAAAAAGTTGCTGAAGCTCGATGCTTAACAACTATCTTGATAGATACCCTATCTGTTGAGGTTTATGAAATTCAGTTTTTCAGAGCTGATTTTCATCCAATCCGTGTGTATATGTTTGGGCTTTCTTTTCTCACAACCCTAAACATATATAAGGATTATTTTAAGTGCCATAAAAGGTTGCGCAAGTGTAAAGCAAAATTTTGTTCATGCAAATTGTGACCAAGGATTTACCCTAGTTCATCTTTCTCTTGAAGAAGTTGCTGTGTTTGTACATCGTAGGGTTTTGTAACCAAGAAGCTTCGTGATCTTCATCGTGTCATGAACTGAAGAACTTTGCAGCCAACATCCTTCTCAAGTAGGTGAGTAAGCCGTGTACTGGGATCTGTGCATCTATTGGTTAGTCATGTACTGGGAGCCATGCATTAAAAGGAGAGATTGTCACTATAGAACAAGTTCAATTGGGTATTGGGGTAAGGGTTCAATTGTAGGTTGGTATAAGGTACAGAGATTCCTTTACTTGTAACCGCTTGTTGTGATAATAGTGAATTCTCGGAAGTGACGACCTTAAAAGCACCCAGTGGGGTTTTGGCCGTGTAAACAAATCATCGTGTCAATTTAATTTCCACTGCATTTAGTTAATTGGTGATTTTTTTGTGCTACCACACGTTTTGCATGTTAATTGAATTAATTAATTAACTTGGCTAAATCAATTGGTTAATTTATCACAAGAGGTCAATACATTCTTGGCCTATCAAGTGGTATCAGAGCAGACACACTCTAATTAGGTTTTAATCTTTGCTGTGTGATCCATTGATCCCTGTTTGTCATGGATAAAGGATAGTGTCTTATTATACCTCCTTTATTTGATGACACTAACTATGCATACTGGAAAGTACGCATGAGAACTTTCTTTGCAGTCATTAGATGAAAAGGTGTGGCAAGCTGTGGAGATAGGCTGGACCAAGCCTACGAAAGCACCAACCGACTGGGATGATGCTAAAATCAAGGCGGCCAACTTTAATGGTAGGGCATTGAATGCTTTATTCAGTGCAGTCACGAATAAGGAATTCAAAAAGATATCCTCTACTGAAACTTCTAAGGAAGCATGGACCATTCTCTAGACAACTTATGAAGGAATTAAGGCTGTCAAGGATTCAAAACTTCAGAGGCTTACTACAAGCTTTGAAGAGATTATGATGGAGGAGGACGAGTCATTCGATGAGTTATATGCCAAGCTCAAGGACATAGTAAACTCAGCCTTTAATCTTGGGGAAACCATTCCTGAACCTAAGATTGTGAGAAAGGTGCTCAGATCTCTACCCGAGAGATTTCATGCCAAGATCACCGCGATTGAGGAATCAAAGGATATTGAAAAAATTCCTTTGACAGAGTTGGTTGGCAATCTGCAAACCTATGAGTCTGTTTATCATCCTTTAACAATCATAAAAGCTTCTAAACTTCAACATTCGGTTGCTCAAAATCTCGAGTATTTTCAATTGATCATCTCTATCATAAAATGTATACCCCAATGCTCACCTCTTTGGATGTTAAATAACATTTCAATGTTTAATCTGCATCAGATCTTGCATTCATTACAACATATGAACATCATCCTCTTCATTTTCAGATTATGTGCCATAAAATATTTCTTCATTATGTATTCATGGTTATACGTCTGTGGGGGCCTTTTCTATTGTGTTGGGTTGGGCTGCCCTTTTGTGATAGTAGGCCCAAGTGTTTTGGGTTGTGGGAGTCAAGACCGGTCCAACTGGAACTCAATTTGGCCGGCTTGTGCACAGACTATGCCTCGTCTGCCAAGAGAGTGCTTACCGCAGGCAGAGCTGAATCAGAGAAGCTTGTGACAGACAGATACAATAAATACAACAGAGCCGAGTATTCTGGAGTGACCAGATGACTTTCTAATAGAGAATGACCAAATAACCCATAATCACAGTAATATTAACGACTTTCACAAGTAAAATAAGAAGGGCAGATGGTAATAAGAATTAACTAAAAGATAAAGAAATTGAGTTAAGTTCAGTTCGCAGGAGCAAAACCAAAGAGGGAAGAACACCTTCTCTCAACACAATTAATCTCCAAGGAAGAATCCTGCTGTGGAAATTAATTGGTTTGAGGAAGGCGGACCTGAATGGTTGATGCCCAGGATGATCCTTCTATTCACGGAAGAGAGCAGGGATTTTTGAGGGAGAGAGGGGTCAACCTATTGGTGCATGCTTGCCAGATTAACTCTCTGATTTTTCTTTCTTTTTGTTTCTCTCTTATCTTTTCTTTCCTTCCTTTCCTTTTTTCCTTTTTCTCTCTTAGTCTTTCCTTCGTAGTTTCTTTTACCACCGTGATTTTCAGTGTTGCATTTTCTTTTTTCTCCCTGGGTCTGTATCAATGTCCTCCCTGTACACGGCAAAGGCCTCCTTTTATAGTGCCTGCCGTGACCAGATTTTACTATTCTACCCTTTAATGACCTTTGTCTGGTCTGAGTGTACTTGCTGACCATTACTGTTCTGTCTGCTAGCCATTACACATTACTAGACAAAGACAACCATTTTGTCTGTTAGTCTGCCGTGGCATCTCTTCCTGCCGCGGTGCTATTTCTCTCTCTCTCTATCCTTCATGGCATGCACCTAGTGGTTCCAACTCAGCTTTGCCTATTTTGGGAGGTATGTCATCCCAGCAGGACGTATCCCCCAAAAGAGCTTGAGCAGAAACCCCAAAACAGGTTTTCCCCTCTCCCCACCACCAAACCACGCCCTCTTACCCTTGACCCATGACCTCACCATGTCTTGTATTGGCTGGGTACAGGCTGGTGGTGCCTGGCCCTTGCGCGTGCCTTCTGTCTGTATGTGTTTGAAGTCTGCCTGCTGCTCATGCGTCCGCCGTGGTCTGGAGGCTTTGTCTGCACAGCCTGCCGTTCGTTCCTAGCCTTTTTATGAGCTGCTTCTTTGATTTCCCGCTCCCTTGGGGGGCTGGGCTTTACTTGGTACTGGGCCTTGCATTCTTTCCAGCCCACTTCTTAACTGCCTTGACTTCCTGCCACATTACTTGTCATTCCTACCGTAATGACTCACTCCTACTGGGCCTCTTTTAGGCCTGCCGTTCCATTCTTTTCCCCTAGTGGCCTAGCATGGCCACTGGTGTTCCTACTTATGGGCTCCAGTGTCCCTTTCGTTTTCCCTTGGGCCTCTCCGGCCCATTTACATTCTTTGGACTTCCTTGGCCCATTTACTAACTTTGCATTCCCATGGGCTTTTACTAACTTCATTGGGCTTCCTCGGCCCAATTTCCTTATTCTCATCCTTAGGGCTCATAGGCTTGCCATGAACCCCTTACTTTCTTTGTTTACATTGCTTTGGGCCTGCCGCGGCCCATTCTCACTTTTCTATACCACATACTGCCCATGGGTGCCATTTCTCTCTTTTCAAGCCATTCTAGACCCATTTGCTTCCTCAAGACCCATTTGTTTATATTATGGGCATGTGATCCATTATTCCTACCGCTTGGGTTTAATGGTTTTGTTCTATTCTTGTCATTTCTTTGCTGCCCGTGTTGCTGGGTTGGGCTTCCTTCTCTCTAATCGAATTCCAAAAAATGACCCTCAACAACGTCTAATCCATTACATATATATAGTAGAAAAATAATAACATTTTGACATCATCTTGAGTAACATGAAAGAAATTGTGACAATTAAGGCATGGACATCTCATTGTGCCCTCTACCCTGGTCCTTGTACATGTAAATGTAATATATAAGAGCTCATCAACACCTTTTTCATACTCTAATAATTGTTTAATAACAAGCTGAACCCAACTTAAATCAATTAACATATGCTTTCCACAAATAACATATTTTAATCACTCAAAAACTATAAGAATTTTTTTTCTTGATAAGTTTATTAAAAAATTTGAGAAAGGATCATGGTGGAATACTAAATACAAAAGTTTTAGTAAAAAATTATCAACCACTATTAGAAAACTAAAATATGTGAAAACATTATATAAGATTTACTGGGTATAAGGGCAGACAGGTGTAGTATTTAAGGGTTTACGGTCAGGGACGTAGCTATGCTTGGACCAGGGGAGGCAATGGTCCCCCCGGGACAATGAGAAAAAGCAAAATATAAAATATATAAAGCTTGGATTTGAATTTTCATGCTCCATTTTTGTTCAATACTTCCATACTTTCACAAAAAGTACACTTTCTTTATTCAAATTTTCATTAAATTTTGATTCTTTTTGTGAGTATCTATCTGGATTTCAAATGATTTATGAAATTTATCTTAAAGAATTAGCATAGGATAATTGTAGCTTGAGTGTTTGATGAAGTTCTCCAAAGAAGCTTAGGATTAAAAAAAAAAAAAAAAACACACACACACACATATTCTTTTATAAGTAGCTTGGATAAAAAAACATGGTTGTTTTTGGGTTAATCTAGAGCTACAATATACAGTTTTAGGCTATAACAAATTTTTTAAGCATTTGGGTTTGAGTGTATCTCGCCCCCCTCACTCAAAATCCTAGCTGCGTCCCTATTTAGGGTTTGGGGTTTTAGGGTTTAAAGAGTTTAGGGTTAAGAATGAGAAACCCTCCCCCCCCAACATTCTTTTCATAGAGTACGTGATCAAAGAAGTTTCATTATTTACTATGGTGATGAAATTAAGTAATAAGAGTTACTGAACTTGTCTTTAAAAAAAATTTAGCTTTATTTCTGTAACCAAAAAAAAAGAAGTAGTACATCTAGAGTGCTAATATTAATAAACAATCCTATCCAAAAATAATGATAATAATAATAATAAACAATACCTAACACTGCTATCACAAATAACAATGGAAGGTATTTTATGAGATCAACTCTTAAGATATTTTCTCCAATACCAACAAGGTATCTCAATAAGATATTTTCTCCAATACTGAAGAAGGTAAAATTAGGGATGACGGATCCATTTAAATAAACTTGACGGTGCTAGATCAGTGGGCTGATAGTGGACGGATCCAAAATGCACGAACACATAGTGGACGGATCTAAAGGCCACGTGGCATCCACCTGGTTTTAATGATCTTGAAGGAATCATAAATGGAAACAACTTGCGTCTCACGATTAACCCTAGCCTATAAAGTCCCAATACGAATAGAATCCTAACATAGGGAGGATCTCATAATATCCGCCCATTAATGATGATCTTCTCCATAAGGAAACGCCTTACTACACAAGAAACGGAGGTCGGTTCTACACTACTATAAAAACCCAAATGCCCTCAGAAAACAAGGTACGCACAATTTCTCTAAAGCTCATACTCTCTAGCATTGTTGGAGCTCTCTTCTAACTTAACCTTTGGAGGGTCTTTGGCCGGTACCCCACCGGTGCCCTTTGATTGGTTCTTCTCTTTTGTTCTTCAGGTGCACCCATTGACGCATGTGTGGACGATCAACTCACTGACGATTTTTGTGCATCATCAAATACCAACAAGGTATCTCAAGAAGGTCTCGTAAGACCTCTCATTCACAATATGTGGCATTAGTATTCCGTTTTATGTTTTATCAACCATAGTTTGCTACATATCTATATTATTCCTTATAAAGTAGTAATTAATGTTTAAAATTGAAAAAAAAAATTAAGCATTTGTTATACTACAATTGGTGGAAAATAAAGTGTAAACACTAGTCCACTCTTAGTGTTCTACTAATCGAAAAAATTATACGGGAGTGCAATAATGTCATACTCTCTACTCTCATCTAAATAGTATATCTCACCATGAAATTTAACTAGTGGGAGTGTGGGACTCACTATTTATGTGAAAAGAGGAAATACGACATTATTTATATTTATTAAAATTTTTATAAAGCAACCAAAGTTTGATATGGAGAAAAGACACTCAACAAATTATAATTTGTGCATCACAAACTGAAACACATAATACAAGTTTATATCCTTGATTCCATGAGTTCCTATTTTCCTTGATAAGCATGTTGACAGATAAATAAATAAATAAAAACTGGTAGTAACAACTAAAAATATAATTAAGTGGTTGGATATGTACTGTGTAACAAGAGAGTATTCATAAATATACATTGTTAATGTTTATGGTACATGAAGAAAATATAGAAGTTAATTAATAATTTGCAGAAAATCATAAGATCTTTAAATCCCACACTACATATTCCAAAAAGAGGAGAATTAAAAATATTCAGTTTTCCCTCCATTTTCATTTTATTTTTTCAATTTTAAAAAACCTGAAATAATGAAAATAAACTATAACTAAGCGTGAGTTTGGATAGGAACGCGTTTGTGTTGCGTCTGGCGTTTGCATTTTTTGGCTAGGTCCTGTGCACTATTTACGGGACCCGCAAGTACGGGAAAACATAAATCTAACTTTAAAATTGGGTCCCACAGCACTATTCACACTTTTAAAAATTATTTTGCTATAATGTTTTCAACAAAAAGTTTTCAGTTTTCAGCAATAAGCCGTATCCAAACATAGGTCCAAAAGTGCCCTTGTCCATAGCCATAGCCAGAGGGAAAGCTAGAAGGATTAGTTCTACTGGCATTAGGGGCAAAAGGGACAGTTCCTTGGGCAGAAATATTAGCAAGAAAGGTAGAAGAAGAAGAGGGTAACCCAGCTATAGTTTTCTCCTTCATACGAGCGCACAGAACTTTGTGGAACACCTTCAATGATTCATTCATTTGTTGTAACTCTTGAAAGTTAAGCTCCTCAGAAGGAACCTCCCACCAACCCCTGTTTTCTCTTGCCTTTTTCAGTTTCTGAAGTTCCTTTTCTCGCTCTTTCTTAGCCATGAGTTGCCTGAGAAGCTCATCGCATTGTTGGTTGAGCTCATTGATTCTCACCCTCCAATATTGAGCCTCTAAAGGATGGGTACTACTATCCTCTTGGGCTTGTGGAGGGTTTTGTTTTAGGAAGCGGTTGGCCACAAACTCAACTGAGGGATGACCAAATGAAAAGGACTTTCCAGCTGGTGAGAAAACTACCACACCAACCTCCGCACCACATAGAGTCACCAACTCACTAGCTTTTTTGTTGATACCAGTCCAGACCTACGTTTTGAGAAAGTAACAAGAAGATCAACTTCTTTGTGTATTTTCTTCATCTCAATCTTTTGTTTTCCCTTGGTCTTTTTGCTCTCCATGGCTAGAAAAATAGAGAAAAGAGATGATGGTCTTTTAATTTCTTGTTTGGCTTGAACAGATGGCTGTCTTGTTTTAGTAGTGATGCATATAAAGAAGTGGAAAGCTTAGGTAATTAAATTATTTAGATTATCATTATCAAAAAAAAAAAAAAAAGATTTGGATTATCCAAAAAAAAGGTAATTAAATGATTGTATGCCATATTATTTTCTCTTTGAGTTGTCTATTTCTATGGACTACCCTCTTAATTTTGAATAGTGAATTTCATTGGTTGGCACTATTAATTTTCTTTTTAACATGCCAGTTATTGATTGTGTTTCATCTATATTCCCCATAAAAAATAAAGCATTTTCATGTACTCACAGTTCAAGAAGTTATTATAGGTATCTAATTCCCTAATTAACAATTTATGTTTCATATTAATTATCTATAACCTTCTTATAGGTACTTTAAGATGCATCTCTACTAGTCAAGAGTTTTGTAACTTAATTGTCACATTTTCATGTACAAAGTGTTTGGAGATTTAGGAGGAAAAAATGTTCGAACTACAGGATTAGCAGCTGTGGGGCCTGAGAATTTGGCAACCCCAGCCCACTTTATGTCAGGCCCAAAGGCCCACGCCGAGGAGGTAGAAATGTCCGAGGATGAAAGCAGGAAGCCCAAGTTCCCAAGGAACGTCGCCGAGGACGATCCTGTCCTCGGCCAGCCAAGATCATAGATGGGAAAAGTAGCATGCCACCAAAGGCAACCCCCCAAAGCATCTCAAGAAAAAGACAAGTACAATGGGTCGGCCATGAGAGCATGGTGGAGGAGCAATTCAAGGAGAAACTATTACGTCCACATTAAATGCCCACAACTAACATTCTGGCTGTATTAATGAGGAAATGACCCCTGAACAATGCTACCTCGGTTACCGCAATTCACTAAGCGCCAGAGAGGGTGTCTGATGGGACAGGCACTCAAGTATAGGCTTGGATGATCAACAAGTGGAAGGCCAAGATCGTTTAAATATGACTATACAATAGGAGAAACCCACCATAGAAGGGGGAGAGCACTAGAACAATCTCCAGAACTCCTGTAACCATTCTCATTTACTAGAACGAAGCTCCTCGGATTGTGCCGAGAATACAACTTTCTTTGCTAAACTCAGTTCATCTCTATTTGATTGTCATGAACGCCATACTAACTATTGTCTACGCGCTAAAACCAAGCTCTTTGACCCATTCTCTACAAATTCATTGTATTGGGCCAGTTGGGCTTGAGTTCATTCGTCCAACAATAGAAGTACTCAAACCCAGTCCTTACAGTAGCATATTGTAATTATCTTTAAAAAAAATACTAAATCTATTATAAATTTTACTACAAAAAACTTACAAACTGATATGGAAGAGAATGTGATTGGTAGTACTTCAATAACTATAAGATAATAAACGAGTATTTGAAATTGCTTATTTTGATTCATGACACAATACTTTGTAAGATCTATTTAATAAAATTTGTAATATTTCTAACATCATTCAATTTTTTGAGCATTCTAAAAGTGGAAGGGAAAATATATAACTCATTTATAAAAATATTGCTTAGTTTCCCATTTGGGGGCCTTTATCCATTAGAGGCCCTAGGACATGGCCTAGGCCTAGGGTCAGCTCTAGATACAACTGTATCACGGTCGTTAATTAGGGTATTGGGCTTAAAGAGTTAGATATTAAGAGAGCTTTAGACTTGTTGGTAGGAAAAAAAAAAGTGTTGGGCTTGTTTTGCTACCACGTATACAATATACTTTATACTACCCTTTAATAACTACCAATATAATATTGGGACAATCAAAAACATTTATTAGTTAGCATAAAGTTCACACACACACACACACACACAAAATACTCATGAAAGCCCTTTTATGAGGGTGAAGTTCTTTCATAGTGAGGGAGGAGGAAGTAGGCCACCAACACAAGAAAATTATAAATTACTCTAGGAGTATAATAAATGTGTAATCTTTCATTCATTTGTGAATGTTGTAGACTTGTAGTTGCTGCTTCAGCCTCTTTAGATAGAGGAGGGTTTTCCCTATTCTTGAGGAGCTGTACACAAGAATCATTCCCTTCTAATGCTAATAAAGCCTCATTGTTAAAGAACTCAAATTCTTGTTTTATTCATGGCATTCGTTTTGGTTATAATTCTTCACCACAAAAGTAACTAGTACTTTTGGATCTTGTTTGTATTGATTTACCAATTGTAGTGAAAAGGCATGTGAAATTGTTAAGATTTTCCATGATCCTCATTGCCCTCAATTTGTCGGCATGGCAGCATTTGCAAAGGATGTAATTTCATAAATCTAGCCAAAGGCATGCTCGTGTTCTACCTAGATTCAGTTTTTGGTTGGTGTTGAAGACAAAAGCATCACAAACGGCAGAAGTATCAGCATTAAAAACGACAGAAGAAAAGGAAGGTTGAAGTGTGAAACGACAGAGGAAAGAAAAGACTTAAAACGAGGCGTTTTGATTAATGAAATCAAACAGGCAGCACGTGTGGAAGAGCACATAAATTAGTTGAAGTGAAAGCCAGCTGTCAAGTTGTAATTAGTGGATTAGTTATAAATCAGTTAGTTAGTTTTCAGCACCTGAAGTAATGCTCTGTTTTTGGAATTGTATATATATAGCTCAGTTGGTAATTATAACTTACTTGATTCATTTTTGTACCAATTTCTGGTTAATAAGAATTACAGTTTCTCTCTCCATTCTCTGTTATTTTACATGGTATCAGAGCTCGTTTTCCCTCATTTTCTTTCTTGCCAAATAGAAATTTACTCTTGATTTTTCGTCATTTTCTTGTTTTCTCATGGCTTCAGACTCATCAAGTGCACCTTCTTCTTCCTCTACACGAACTGGAAGTGCAGCTATGGCGGATGAGTATGCCAATAACCCCTTTTTCTTACCAGCGAATGAAAATCCTGGTTTGATTCTTACATCTCAGTCTCTCAATGGTCCTGAGAACTACATGACCTGGGCGAGATCTGTGTTTCTGGCTCTAAGCTCCAGAAATAAGTTTGGATTTGTCAATGGTTCAATTTCAGAACCAGATCCAACCTCGCCGTTGTTTAATTCTTGGAATAGGTGCAACACTACGATCCTATCATGGCTGACCAATTCACTCAGTCCTGATCTTAAGGCTAGTGTAATGTACATAAATTTAGCAAGGGATTTGTGGATTGATCTCAAGAATAGGTTATCTCAGGACAACACTCCAAGGTTGTTTGAGCTTCAAAAGGAAATCTCACATTTGGTTCAAGGATCGCTTTCAGTGAGCTCCTACTTCACCAAATTCAAGACTCTATGGGATGAGTTTGTGAATAATCAACCCTTCACAGTGTGCAATTGTGCTTGTGTTTGTGGTTCTAGGTCATCTCAGCTAAATGCACAGCATAAAGAGCATGTTTTCTGTTTTCTGATGGGCTTGAATGACTGCTATGGGACTTTGATTGGGAAAATCTTGCTTATTGAGCCTTTTCCCCCTCTCAGCAAGGTGTGCTCATTGGTTTTACAAGAAGAGAAAAGGAGAAACATAGGCAACACTGTTAATGTGGTTCAGCAATTGGATCCTATTGCTATGTATGTAAATGGTGATAAGTCATTTCAAGGTAATGCTCGGAACAATGGAGGCAAAGGAGGTAACTTCAAGAAGGAAAGACCAGTTTGCACCTACTGTGGCTTCACTGGTCACATAGCAGATAAATGCAACAAACTTCATGGATACCCTCCAGGGTATAAGCCAAAAGGTGGAAATAAGGCTATGGCTAATCAAATCACAGGAAGTTTTGGGTTTGATGGTCTTCCTAATGTTGAACCCTATAATACTAATCAGTTCAACATTGGTCTTCAACAGCCAACTTTGAACAAGACTTCCTTTGGTGTTCCACAGCCAAATTTTGGAGGTTTTCCTGGTAATTTTGGTCTTCAGAATTGCCAATAGACTACTCAGCCTCAATGTCCAATATCTCAAGTTCAATGTGAACAACTTCTCAATTTTCTAAAGGCTCATACTGCATCCGGTTCTAGTTTTGGTGCTCAAAATGGCATTGGTACTCAGATTGCTTCACAGGTTGCTTCAGTGATGGCACCTGCTCTTCCCCTTGCTACAGCCACTTCATCTCCTACAGCTGCTTCATCATCTTCTTCTAATTTCTCAGGTAATCCCTTTTGGATTGCCCCCAATTTGTCTCATTCTATCTTTTCAGCTCATGTTGTTGATAGACATTGTTTTAAGTCTAATTCTTAGATTCTTGACACTGGTGCTACTGATCACATGGTGCACTCAGTGTCACAATTAACCACAATTACTTCTATTGTCCATTCTTGTGTCTATTTGCCAAATGGGGATAAGGTTGTAGTTACACACATTGGCACTGTGCAAATTTCACCTACTCTCACACTCACAGATGTATTGTGTGTTCCATCTTTTAATTTCAACCTCATTTCAATTAGCAAACTCACTAAGCATAACTTTTGTTGTCTTATATTTTTTGGTAATTGGTGTTTCATCCAGGACCTTGCTCAATGGAGCATGATTGGTCTGGGTAAACAAAGCAATGGTCTATATTTGCTTCAAGCTTCTGTTCCATCATCAAGATCAGCAGCTCTTGCCAGTAATGTCAGTCACATTTCTTCTTCAGATTTGTGGCATTCTAGATTAGGACACCTTTCTTTGTCAAAACTTCAATTGTTGAAGCATTTTGTAGATATTGATGTTCAAAATAAGGCTACTTGCTGTGATGTATGCCATTTTTCAAAACAAAAGAAGCTCTCTTTCCCTTCCAGTTCTCATGTAACCACTAAGCCTTTTGAATTGATCCATTGTGACCTATGGGGTCTATTGTGGATGACTTTACTAGGTGCACATGGGTTTACTTACTTAAACATAAATCTGAAACTCAAATTTTGTTTCCTAAATTTGCATCATTGGTTTCAACTCAATTTGATAGCAAGATCAAAACCATTAGAAGTGACAATGGGACTGAGTTTTTCTTGAAAGACTTTTTCCATTCTAATGGCATTTTGCATCAACTTTCCTGTGTTGACACTCCTCAGCAGAATGGTATTGCTGAAAGGAAGCATCAGCACATCCTCAATGTTGCAAGAGCCTTGAAATTTCAGTCTCACATTCCTTTATGTTTTTGGGGTGACTGCATCTTGACTGCTACACATCTCATCAATAGAATTCCCTCAAAAGCTTTAGGTAATAAAAGTCCTTATGAAATGTTTTCAATTCTCCTCCATCTTATCTCAATTTAAGGAATTTTGGCTGCTTGTGTTTCATTTCTACCTTATCTCACAATAGGCACTAGTTTGCACCTAGGGCCAGAAAATGTGCGTTTCTTGGTTATCCTCATGGCATTAAGGGTTACAAGGTTCTTGATATTCAGTCCAATTCAGTTTATATTTCTAGAGATATTATCTTTTATGAAAACATCTTTCCCTATGCTGTTTGCTCTCAGCCTTCTGCTTCTTATTTGGATGATTTTGTTTTTCCTCACTCTACCATAGATTCTGCTAATTCTGTCCTTGTTCCCTGTTCTTCCTCCATTCCTCATTTTCCTTTACCTATCCCTGACTCTAATTCCACTTCTATTCCTATTTCTGTTTCTACTGAACATGTTTCTGCAGAACTTGCTTCTGCAGAACCTGCCATTCCTACCATTACCCAGTCTTGTGTTCCTTTTCCTTGCACTTCTGGTTCCATTGTTCCTCTTAGAAGGTCCATTAGGTCCCACAAACCTCCTTCATATCTGTCTGATTACTCTTGCAATTCTGTTAGTACCAAACCCAGTTCAGGTCTGCCTTATGCCCTTTCGGATCATGTGAGTTACTCACACCTTGGACCTACTTTCCATTCTTTTGTCATGGCTGCCTCTTCCACTCCATCAGAGCCTGTTTCATTTCAGCAGGCAGTGCAATTTCCTGAGTGGAGAGCTGCCATGGACAGAGAAATTGAGGCCTTAGAGGTGAATGATACTTGGACTTTAACCTCTTTGCCTCCTGGTAAGTCAGCCATTGGTTGCAAATGGGTTTTTAGAGTTAAATACTTGCCTGATGGTACTATTGAGAGGTATAAAGCTAGGCTTGTTGCCAAGGGCTTCACTCAAAAACTTGGGCTGGACTATTCAGAAACTTTCTCTCCAGTTGTAAAATCAGTCTCAGTCAGGATTGTTCTGTCATTGGCTGCTGTGAAAGGGTGGTTTCTTCATCAATTGGATGTAAATAATGCTTTTCTTCATGGGGAGTTGCTTGAGGATGTTTACATGTGCTTACCACCTAGATTTCACAGCAAGGGGGAGCATAATTTGGTTTGCAAACTGAATAAGAGTCTCTATGGTCTCAAACAAGCATCCAGACAATGGTTTGAGAAATTCTCTTCAACTATCCTACAAATGGGTTTTGTCCAATCCAAGTCTGACTACTCCTTATTCACTCACACACAAGGAGCTTCATTCACAGCTTTATTGGTATATGTTGATGATATAGTTTTGACAGGAAACAACATTGATTGTGTCAACAATTTGAAGAAAGTTCTTGATGCTAAGTTTGGCTTGAAGGATCTAGGCTCATTAAGGTATTTTCTGGGATTAGAAGTGGCTAGGACTGATGAAGGAATCAGTCTCAATCAGAGAAAGTATGCTTTGGAAATTCTCAAGGACACTGGTTTCATTGGCAGCAAACCTATCAAGTTTCCCATGGAACAAAACTTGAAGTTATCCAAGCCTTACCTTGACAAGACCTGACTTGACTTATGCAGTGCATAGGCTGAGTCAGTTTGTCTCTCAGCCAAGGGAACCGCACTTGAAGGCAGCTCACAGAGTGCTTCAATTCATTAAAGGGTCACCGGGAAAAGGCATATTCTTCCCAAGCAACACAGTATTACACATCAAGGCCTTCTGTGATGCGGATTGTGTTGGATGCCCAGATACAATAAGGTCCCTCACTGGTTATGCAGTGTATTTGGGAGATTCCTTAATTTCTTGGAGATCAAAGAAACAAGGAGTTGTGTCCAGGTCCTTGGCTGAAGCAGAGTATAGAGCTATGGCAAGTGTGGCCTGTGAAATTACTTGGGTTTTGCAACTGTTGAAGGACTTAAGAATTGAACATTCTAGACCAGCTATGATGTTTTGTGATAATCAAGCTGCACTGTACATAGCAGCGAATCCGATCTTCCACGAAAGAACCAAGCACATAGAAGTTGACTGCCATTTGGTGAGAGACAAAATTTTGGAGGGAATGATTAAGACTTTCCATGTTAATACAAGTTCACAGATTGCAGACATCTTCACTAAAGCTTTGGGTGTTTCATCTTTTGCGAGATTATCAGAGAAGCTAGGACTGAAAGACATCTTTCAACCTAAATTGTCAAAGGAGCCAATCTAAGCAATTACAAGTAGCTTCCTTAGTTCAAGTCTCAGAGCCTAATACTCTGGACTTGAGGGGGAGTGTTGAAGACAAAAGCATCACAAACGACAGAAGTATCAGCATTAAAAACGACAGAAGAAAAGGAAGGTTGAAGTGTGAAACGACAGACGAAAGAAAAGACTTAAAACGAGGCATTTTGATTAATGAAATCACATAGGCAGCACGTGTGGAAGAGCACAGAAATTAGTTGAAGTGAAAGCCAGCTGTCAAGTTGTAATTAGTGGATTAGTTATAAATCAGTTAGTTAGTTTTCAGCACCTGAAGTAATGCTCTGTTTTTGGAATTGTATATATATAGCTCAGTTGGTAATTATAACTTACTTGATTCATTTTTGTACCAATTTCTGGTTAATAAGAATTACAGTTTCTCTCTCCATTCTCTGTTATTTTACAGTTGGATTGTTCATAGAATGGCAGAAACAGATAGAAAGTTTTGGAATATGCATGTTAACATGCTTAAAGTTGGAAAATGTGGGATTTTATTTGGTATCTGGAAAGAGTTCAAAAGATTTTTTATTTTTTATTTTTATTTTTATTTTTTATAATTAAGAGTTTGTTTGGGATGTGATGAAAAGTTCAGCTTATTTTAGTTTTTAGCTTCTTTTTGGTACTATTTATGAGTCTCATTGCACTTTTTGATATTATATATGGGTTCCATTGTACTATTTAGCTAACTTTTAACTTTTTTTTTTTACACTTTCAGCAGAAAATTTTTTAAGTTTCAGCTAAATAAACTGTTCCCAAACGGACCCTAAGTTTAGAAAGAACATTTAGAATTAAATCTTTATACACATCAAAACAATAGAGAATGTAGAATTCGGAAATTGGGGTTAGCCAAGTCTAGAAGTTCTGTACTAACTACTATGAGTCCAAGTATGGAGTTAAATAAAAATTGTCTGATGATAGGATTTAAATATTTGTTTCCTCTTATTTTAATACAGCATTGGAGTCACTGTTGAGAGGCTCTGCAGCTCATAATTTTTTTTTTCATGACGTTTGATGGTCTTAGACATTCTGACTATTATGCTCTGGTGAAGTTCAAATTGAAAATTTGTTCTAGTTCTTATAGGATATTGACAGTAAATCCTTTTTTTTTTTTATAAAGTAAACAGTAAACTAAAAGAGATGATATTAATATATTTCCCAATTTTGATGGTACAGGTTCTCTCCTATTGTATCAGCCCTGATAATGACGCTTTTGCGTGTGCATATGTCTATTGTTCTTGTTACCTCACAAGTAAAACATGTTTAATTCATTGTGTTTGGGGCTGGATGTTCATTAATGAGATCATTGGTTAGTGACAGTTGGATGCTCCTGTGTTTTAACTTCATCTACACATTAGGATGCTACTCAGTTGTTGTAAAAATTAAATAATTTCTTTCAAAACTTCAAGATATTGCAATAATGAGGACGGCTAGTTTCAAGGTTATTGTTTATGCCTGAATTTTTTTTTTTTTTTTTTTTAAAAGGTTGGAAGTTTGATTTTGAATGGTGTAATTGGTTGTGGTTAGGGATTGATTTTGATTTGATACGTTTTAGGGATATCTCAATGATACAAATTCTAGAAGCCTTCAGGGAAGGCTTTCTTTTTGTATAAAGTTGGAAAAAAAGGTTTGAAGTTCATGAATTGGTTCAAATGACTGAGGAGGATAGCCTTCAGGATGTAGCTCTTTGTTCATATATTGTTATTCTTGAAATAGACAGACAGACATGCATTTTTCACAAACCCTCACACCAATCACAGCAATCCTAATCACAAGGAAGGTGCATATCATTTCTTCATATGTATGCATGTGCTTGTGCTGCATGCACGTGTTTATAGAAAGCAATCAGATGCTCCTTTCCTTGGATTTGTATTTTGTAAGAATAAAGTTTTGCTATACCAAAGTAAATCATCTTTCTAGCAATGTTGTTTTCTGAATTTGCTGAAGGATATAGAATTTTCTCTGCAAATTGCTCAATAGGTTGGTTTGCTGAACCAACCTACCCACAAACAGAAAGAAAAAAGATGAAGTAATAAATTGACTTATAAGCAAGACCCAAACACACTTAATATAGTTACAAAGAACAATAGTTGTCAAAGTTGAGTTGAATTGTTAAATACAAGAATTGTAAAGAGTTAAAACAAACTAATAAATAGAAGTATTCTGAGCAATGATAATTAAAGTTCATTTAGCAATAATAATTAGTAATTTTATTGTATTTGAAAACAATGGATGATTTTCAAGATTTTATCTTAGCAATAATAATTACTATGTTCATTGTATTATAAAACTATATGTCAAATGAACAAATAGTTTATATTTTATTTTCTTGCTAATACTATGGACAAATTTGTAATAAAGAAACATTGTAGACCACAAGATTCATTTTTTATCTAAGATTTATCTTTTTATCAACTCTTTAGAAAAAAATTATGGAGCCGCCACTTACCAAGAAGCAATGAAAAGGGAATATGTTTGTACTTTTTCTCAATTTTGCTAATATGTTGATTGTCCAGAAATCCTATACAAAGAGAACACACTATCCATTCATCCATTCTTCATTACTATCCTTGAGAAGGTGGCCAAAAAATAATAAATAAATACATAATTATTGTATAAAAAGAAGCATACCAGACCATGATTGCCAAATAAAAGTAATAAGCATGAGGGTAAACTAACATACCACCCCTATAGGATATCCTCACAATATAAAAATTATTATGTGGGCCCCCTTTACAAAAAACTTGGGCTCCCTCTGAAATTGTAACCCAGCCGGCCAGCCCACATGTAAAAAAAATAAAAAATAAAAAATAAGTAGGTTAATTAAAAAAAAAAAAAAAAGACTTAGGCCCCTTACAAAAATCTTGGGCCCCTCTGAAATTTTAACCCAGCCGGCCAGCCCACATGTAAAAAAAAAAAAAAAAAAAAAGGGTTTAGTCCAAAAATGTAAACCCAGTAGTCCGACCTAGGGGTGTCAATATTGGACCCAACCCGTGAACACGACACGAATTCGACACGGGTTTTTTCGGGTTAGGGTTGGGCCTTAATGGGTTTGGGTCATAAACGGGTTGACCCGAAAGCGACACGATAAGAAACGGATCATAAACGGGTCAACCCGCGTAACCCGCAATAGACACGTTTGACACACCAATTTATTTGTGTCAACCCGAAATGACCCACTTAACACAACCCGTTTAACTCATATAACAAATAAATATTTAATTTATTTTAGATTTGTCAAATACTTTTTATATCCAACATATATTTTAAATTAAAAAAGAAAAGTGAGTAATTATAAAAATTTACATGGGATATAATTGGAAATTGAAACTTTACATACCCTAGAACTACTAATACTTTTTTTTTTTTTTTTTTTGGCATAGAACTTATACAAATGAAATTGGATGAGCTTATGGAAGATGTTATGAATTTGGACATCAACAAAGAATCTATGGATGATAATCGTGGTCATAGTCAGGATTAGTCTACTGTTTGCTCAAATTCTTTCAATATTGATACTTAGCATTTGGCGAGTTCTAAGAATATTATATTTTTGTTGAACTATGTTATTTTATTTTTGTGAAACTTTGTTATTTTGAATTTAGGTTGAAGTGTATGCACTTCTTTTGGAGTGTAAAGAACTTATTTCTAGATGAATGTTATATTTTTGTTGAACTATATTATTTTGAATGTGGGTTGAAGACTTGAAGTGTATGCACTACTTTTTGGGATGTAAAAAAAATTATTTCTAGATGGATGTTATATTTAATATTATGCAGGTTGAAATGGGTTGTGTTACATTCGTGTCAACCCAACACGACTTGTTTATTAAGCGTGTCAAATGGGTTGGGTCAGGTCAACCCGCCTTATTAACAAGTCGGGTTAGGGTTGAAGGATCATGACACGATTATTAAATGGGTCGGGTTAGGGTTGAGCCATTTAGTCGAATACCCCTACCTTGACACGACACGAACCCGACACGCTAACCCGAATTGACACCCTTAGTCCGACCGAAGACTCCAGTCTCCGAAGTCCAAACGGAAAAACAAAAGAAAAAAAAAGAATAGAAAACCTAAGGCTGAGGCAAGACAGAGAGTGAGAGGCTTTTCAAAAAAAAAAACAGTTAGAGGCGAGAGACTTTGCCGCTGCCCACGACGTGAGTGAAGCTGCCAAAACGCGAGGTGAGAGCTTGAAATCTTGCTGCTGCCCACGCCGTGAAGCCGCCACCACGCGAGAGCGGCGAGACCCATCTCGCAGACCCACGCGACACCCACACCTACCACGCGACACCCATCTCGCCGTGACGCCGCTGCTGGCTCTGATCTGCTTCAGCCTTCACACTCAAGTATTTAATCTATCCTTCAAAATCGTGTTACTGATGAGGAATCTGTGCTTGTGTTATTTTTTTTTTTTTGGCTTTTTTTTCAGCTGCTAACCAGAACAATATTTTTATGGAACTATGACATGAACATCTGAGGTAATTGATGTAGTCACTTCCTTTTTGCTTGTCTAATGTTTTCTGTTTTTCATTTCAGCTAGTGCTTATATACCTGGAGCACTAGATTTGATGACTGACTTACTTCACAACCTCCAATATAAGACTATGGCTCTAATGTTTTATCATATTCTTGTTTATTTAGCAGCTGTTTATTTAGAGGGAACCTGTATTCTTGAGGACACTCCTCTCCAATTTATTAGTATAATTCTGTTTACTTATCAAAATAAAAAATCTGGTTTTGTCTTTATACATGCCACTTGGGATTTATCGATAATCACAATTAAGACTTTGGTTAATATTCGGGTGTCCAGTAGGTCTTTAAGCTTCACAAAATGGAGTTTGATCAGATATGTTTAATTGGGGATCTTCACATTGGAGGAGACAAGGTTCTTTAAAAAAAATTGATAAGCATGGTTCTTTCAAATATAGAATTTGGAATTTAGTGCAGTCATGCATTCTAAGTACGTCTTGTGTACTGGGTTGCTTTTTTTCTTTTAATAAAATTCTATTACTTATCAAAAGAAAAAAAGAAAAAAAAAATTTAGTGCAGTCATTTCTAATGTGGCCCTTGTGGAAGGAGAGAAACAGAAGAAATTGTAAGGGACAGGAATTGTCAGTCATGAGAACCAAATTCATGTTTGTCAGCTTCTTTATTCCAGTGGTTGTTTTTAGAGGAGTGTAGACCATCTAATCTAGAAGATATGGCTTAATTGGGTTATGGTAGACAATTGAATTTTTCTTCTTCACAAAATTGGTACGTTTATTTGGAACTGTATTATTTTCTACAATTGGACCATTTTTGTGGCTTTTTTCTCCTTTTTGTTTGAGCTCTCTCATTCCTTTCATATCTGAATGACTCTTAAGGATAACCCTGGAAACTTCTTTTGAGTATGGTGTGTCGCCTTGGATTACCGTGAAGCATTATAATTGTCCCCATATTTAATTCAATTATCCTTAATTTATTATTATTTTTTGGTTCCATTTTGTGCTTCTTTGCTATTCTTAAATTTTATGGGGTTATGTGCACCCTTTGGGATGAAGATAGTGAAAGGCTTTTTTTTTTTTTTGCTTTGGCTTATATGTTTTTTTTACAGCAGCCTAATTCTGATTCAAGAAATTCATGATTTGAAAATTTGCGCCACCTTCATGATCATTATAAGTATCATTCAGAAATCTCTTTCACTGGTTATGTAAAACACGTCTGTATGAGTTGCTCTGTTTCTGTACTGCTACTATGTTAAGCCAATGCATTACCCTCTTTTTCCTCATTGTTGGTTGTGCAATGTTGTCATGACTCTTAATCCAACTGCATCTTGGTTTTGAGATTTGGACAGATCTCAAATAAGTGTTTTCACAGGTAAACAGTCCACAAATATTTCAATTAGGGCAAACCGTTCATAATCTAGTTCAAGATACAATGTTCATTGCTACATACTTCACCAAATTGAAGTGATAATGTGACGAGGTCTCCGCTCTACACCAAATTGAGCTACTACCTAAATGTATGAGATCCTTGTTAGATCACATTCTGAGTTGGTGGATTTAACATTTAAACATGACTGTTCTAAGTTTCGTTTTCTGTAGTCGTTTACTGTATCAGTGATTCCTTTAATATTAATTTCATTTCCTGTGCTGATTACAGACCCAGCCTGAAAGGGATCCTCAGAAGGAGAAATGGATGATTGGAATAATGGTCTGTGTGACCATAGTGAAGTTTATGCTCATGGTCTATTGTCGAAGATTTAAAAATGAAATTATTAGAGCCTATGCTCAAGATCATTTTTTCGACGTTATTACTAATTCAATTGGTTTGGCAGCAGCCGTCCTGGCCATTTGATATTATTGGTGGATTGATCCTACTGGAGCTGTTATAGTAAGTTCATATGCAGCTCTTCTTCTTCTTTTTTTCTTTCTTCTTCGCACCTTTTTTTTTTTTTTTTTTACTACTATACTTTCGATAATTGGGTGCATTTGTTGTTTTTATTTATCCAAAAATAATAAAGATAATTGAATTCAGCTACCATACAAGTTATCAATTTCCTTTATTTTCCTAAAATTATCAAAATCACTTGCAGCCATGACAAAATATGGGTATTCACTCTATATCTCTCATTTTCAAAGTGAAATGGACACTATTTGTGATTGGCTCCTTGGAGTTGATCTTAATCTATCTTTTTATAATGATTTGTTGAACCTGTGATGCAGATAGCATTATATACAACAAATACATGGACGAAGACAGTCATTGAGAATGTCTGGGCACTAATTGGAAGGACAGCACCACCTGAATTTTTGGCAAAGCTAACATATCTGATATGGAACCACCATGAAAATATCAAGCACATTGACACAGTAAGAGCATACACTTTTGGTTCAAATTATTTTGTGGAGGTTGACATAGTTTTGCCACAAGACATGCTTTTGAACAAAGCTCATAATATCGGTGAGTCACTTCAAGTGAAACTTGAGCAACTCTCAGAAATTGAGCGAGCTTTTGTACATATAGATTTTGAGTATACTCATAGACCAGAACACAACATTGCGGTTTGATGAAAATGATGATGATGATGACAATAGTAATGATCAGAACTCAGCCTTTCCAGAGCAAAACGGTATTTGAATGAGTTGCTGATTTAGTTAATATGTGATGCACTTTTATTGTAATGCCAGATTATGGAATTTACCATCTGATGGCTTAATGCCACTAATCGTGAGGTATCCCTCTTATTATTTAGTAGATGGAGCTTCATTAGACAGTTGATCTTGTACTAGTCCTTTGATATGCAACCATTTTTCTTTTAATGCAAGATGCTAATAATTTGGATAATATGAGTTCACTGGTCAGGGCAAACTTCATTTTGGTCATGCTAATGCAACAAGCCTTCATTTTATTGTTGTCAATTTCTTTAAGGAAGTTATGAAAGCAATAACTTTATTTGAGTTAATTCATTCCAAAAATTTAGTAAAACCATAATTCAAATAACTTCACATAGAATGAGTATTTGGGAAAATGATTGATGGAGCACGTATAGCTTATGGTACTCTCACATGCACCCACCAAAAGGGTACTTTGAGCAAAGAAATAAGAAAATAAGGGTATTCTTTTTGGGCCTAAAGTGTATGAAACATTTTATGATTTGGCATTAGGTATTCATGTTAATAGTTAAACGGAATTTGTGCAGCACATAGATCGTCTATTTGGACCCTTAGCTTTTTGTTAGTAAAAGTATGGTAGATAAAAGCAGGCTAAAGAAAATAAGATGATTGATTGCTGAAAGTACTGTAGTAAAACAAATTTAGCTTATTTTTGCTATTATTGAACTTATTTTTGGTACTATTTATGAGTCTTATTGTACTTTTTAGTACTATTCATGGGTCATACTGTTTTATTTACAGTACTTTTAGCAATAAGTTTTTAATTTTAGTTAAATAAATTGTTTCCAAACGGACGTTAAACAAAAAGTACTTGGCATTTTGAAGAAAAACCATAAGGTGGAACCCGCAAAAATAACCTACAAAGGGGAAAAAAAGTTCATTTATTGCGGGACTCACGTGAGACTTGCAAACTGTAGAAAAAAGAAAAGAAAAAGCTAAAAGTTGGCTTATAATCTAATTCCAAATGCACACTTAGATTCTCATTTTGTTATCGAATTATATTGGGCTCCGGGTTTATTGAGTTAATGAACAAATAGCATTGGTTTTGGGGCAAGTTTGTTAAATTATATTAGAAAATGCAAGGGATCATTGGCTTTTTTCTTGTATCAAGCTACGAATAGACACAATCTAGTGTTAGGAATAAAAATTAAGTTGGAGAAGCGGTCAAATAAACTACTCTTGGGAGTAAATAGAATTGATTTTGAATGTATGTTGAAGAATGACTGACTTTGTACCAAAGGCATGCTATATAATAATCTGGTCGAGTCTGGTCGACAATTCATTTCAAAGGTATTCAACTTTAATCTCATGTGCTCTGAACTGAGTTAAGGATATAGATGGCAGTGAGCATGCATGGCTGGAGCTGGACTCAGACATATTTCAAATTGGAGTTTATGGTGCGTCTTTGTGTTAATCTCATGTTAATAATGATGGCTTCTCAGGAGCACTAGAATTGAGGGTGTAAAACCCCCCAAATTGCTATTTTAGCAACTGAGAACCCAAAAAAGTGCTCCAATATGTATATCTAAAATTTTTTAGCATTCATGCACAATAGGTACTTATATTTACATGTTCTTGTGGAGCATTGAAGGATATCATTAGCACTGCTAGGACACCATGAAGTTTCTTATTAAGGCTCAACTAATCATAAGCATTATACTTGGCCAAATTTTATTCATGGATCCCATTCCCTCAATCAATCTAGAGTAGGCATTGATTCTCCAAGAACAACATCAACGCACTATCCCTTTTTTTTTTTCATCCATTTCTTGTTCCAGTAATATGTTGGCAGCCTTTGCCCTCGGGGCACAATTCTTAACAAAGCATGCATGAAGCCCCCCATTCACAAGAAGGAACGACCTAAGTGCAATCACTGTGATTATGAATGACACATTATGGAATGATGTTACAAGCTTCTATGGGTACCCAACTGGCGCTAGAATGGCAAATCAAACTCCAAACCTATTGCTCACCGAGTCACCTCTCACAAATGTATAGAAGCTTCCAACATCTTACCCTTTACATCTTGAAGGGCCTCACTGAATAATGACAGAGCATTGTCCCTCCATAAAACTAATAATCATGGATGTTTTAAAATGCTAATAGAGATGGGTTTCATTTTCTATTAATAATCATGGATGTTTTAAGAGCATTTTCATGTATATGCATCTTAGCATCCTCACCAATCAAACAACATAAATTGATATCTAAACTCACTTTCTTGAATATAACAATAGGAAAAATAAAACAAGTGAATATATACTGAATTGCGTGAATCTTACTAATAAATTATAAATGCTCCAAGTGGTCTTTTCGGGGGCCTAACTTGGAGAGCATCTTGCTCTTCAATGGCATCTTGCTCTTCAATGTTCTTCACTCTCCCCATACTCCTATCGCAACATAGCATGAAAAAAAAAAAAAAAAAACAAGGTAAGCAATAACATACATTAAAAAGTAAATACATTTCACGGTTGAAAGATCCTACAAACGTTTTTTTCACTCTAAATGGTTGATAATTCTTAAATACATTTCACGGTTGACTTTGATATTTCATATATTCCAATCAATGAATTATTTACCATATAATTTATATATCTTGATCAACAGAAGCCCAAATAGATGAATATGGTCCCTAATAATGAGAGAAATGAAAAAAGTAGGCCAGATTATCAATAATCAAAAAGGTTGAACAAGATACAATACAAGTAGCAATGCTGCAAACTCCTACACTCACAAATCATCAACTTAACCAAGATAGAAACATCAAAAGCTTCAGCTATCTAGCCTATACATTAGACACTTTAAACCCCTCAGTTTTAGCTTGGTCGTAGCCCAATTTTACTTGTCATCACAGCCTGCCAATATGCCTCACAAACAAGCATCTCCTTAGCACCTCATTACATATCCTTTTAGTAAAGGAGAAACAAACTAAAATGGTCTCCCTTGCAACCCCATTTTACTAGTCTTTCTCTTGTTGTAATTTTGTCCTTTATGACCAGCTAGTTTATAAATGCATGCTTGGGAATATGACCTGTGAACCAAATTAGCTTGTACACCAACTAACAGCTTGTTGGTTGGTTCTTTTTGTTTTTTGAAATCTCCTACTAAAGAAAAAGAAAAAAGAAATATGGATTGTGTAATAATGTTGTGTGTTAGGTTGAATTGGATATGTAGGTTGTTGTCTTACCTAGAAGATATGGTCTTGTTATGTAGGTCTAAATTAATGTGGACCACTTTGATACACACAGTTGGGTCAAATAAGATATAAAAGGTAAAAGATAATCATGATGTGTTAAGGCTTACACAGGGCATGACACATAATGTTCTGTTTTAGGACTCATTGTTGAATTCATGAATCTTGATGTCCTTCATTGAGTGAATAAAATTTGTACTTAAAGAAATTGCAGAATTTTACCCCACTCTAGAATAACCAAATCAAAGAAAAATTAAAATATAAACCTAAATAACCTAAATATAATATTACCCAACTCTAGACATGATGACCTTGTTTCTAGATATAATAGCCTAAAGGGCAAATCAGCCATGTGAAATATGAAATATTATCACAACCCCATAATCTTCTCAATCAATTCAAATCAAGCTTGGACAAATAAGTAATAAGTTTGAAAAAAACAACTCAATCCCACTGAACTGTGACAGTCCTTTATGCACGTATTTCTGGTTTTTACCCATCAAATTAAAATTACTTCCAGAACCCACTGGTTGTTACACTATTTATGAATGAGGCCATGTGTGTTCTGGAAACCCTGCACTTTGTCTGCCAAAACAATCATTCTTGGTAAGCTTCTTTTGCTTTCAGAGATGAAGGGAGTAAGGGATAAAGGAAAGGTGTGACAATAGCACCATGTCAAGAGAGCTGGGGTTTTGTAAATTGCACATTGCTAAAAATAAAGCATTTCAACACCTCAAAAGTCAAAAGCATAAGATCATAGTTGCAAACCTGAACTAGAGCCCCATACAATTTCATGTAGGACTCTAACCGTCTCAAATAGTCCTTAGTGCTCTCAAGCTTTCCGTCACTTTCTTTGTATCCAAGAACCTTATAATAAGCCCCCTTGCTTTTAAATGCCGACTGCAGTAAGAAAATATAATTAAATATCCATGCATTAGCAGCAACATCAGAAACAAAACAGCAATAACAAAAAATAGGCCAAGGAATTTAAACTTTTGACTTTGGTAATTTATTGGATTGGTCATAGATAGAAAGGATAATTCAGAAAATTAAGAGAAATTTGGAAAATTTCAAACTCTCCCAACTTTGACAATTTTCAAAATGTTGGATTTGGGAAAATAGATACACGTGTAAAAATAATTACCATTCAACTCAAAATATACAATCTGCCACTCCAATAAAAAAAATTTAAGCAAAAGAATGGAATGTTGATAAATTTATTCTCATGTTCACATAACTATTCAACATTCCAAAGTCACCATCAAGGCTCAGCACTGGTAAGAAGATCACAATTTGGTTCTCTACTACATCCAGTTTTAATCAGTGGTCACTCAGGACTTTTCTTGCCTAGTTTAAAGCAGGCACCTTTACATAAGATGAGACTTTTAAGTAAATAAACCATATGTAAAAGTCACATTTATTATTGAACTCAGCAATTCTCTTCAATCAAGATAACCAAACGATTTTGCAATTTTTAAGGATTAGGAAGAACAAAACTCCAAAAATCAAACTTAATATCTAGCAGATTCTGATTTATTAGTTATATACTCCATACCAACCATTCATAGGTCAACCAAGTATGCAAAATAAGTATAAATAAGGATGCCCATTTTTTATTTTTCCTCTAAATGCAATTTTTTTTAATAGTAATTTACACATGCACTATTAGGTCTTGAACCCATGGCTTCATGCTCTATATGCAATACTAACATGACATGACATTACAAATTCCCCAAAACACAGTCAAAGTCAAAGTGTCAAATTCAAAATAACCAAATCATAGCACTAAAAACATCAATAAATAGCTTCTTTGAGTTGATAAACATTACCTCTGAGTAGGTTATATGCTTTGGAACAGTGTAAATGCAGGCTCTGTGGAGCTCAGCAAGAAGGAGATCCATTACATGTGGAACCTGATTCACATATCATAAAAATATAAGCAAATAAATGTAATTAAGTACAAGAGCTGCAGCTGGGTTTAATTCCTCTTCCAACATAACTAATGACATGATAAGAATTTCAGACTAATGACTCAGAATATAGGTTGGTTCAGCAAACCAACCTATTGAGCAATTTGCAGAGAAAATTCTATATCCTTCAGCAAATTCAGAAAACAACGTCGCTAGAAAGATGATTTACTTTGGTATAGCAAAACTTTATTCTTACAAAATACAAATCCAAGGAAAGGAGCATCTGATTGCTTTCTATAAACACGTGCATGCAGCACAAGCACACACATACATATGAAGAAATGATATGCACCTTCCTTGTGATTAGGATTGCTGTGATTGGTGTGAGGGTTTGTGAAAAATGCATGTCTGTCTGTCTATTTCAAGAATAACAATATATGAACAAAGAGCTACATCCTGAAGGCTATCCTCCTCAGTCATTTGAACCAATTCATGAACTTCAAACCTTTTTTTCCAACTTTATACAAAAAGAAAGCCTTCCCTGAAGGCTTCTAGAATTTGTATCATTGAGATATCCCTAAAACGTATCAAATCAAAATCAAACCCTAACCACAACCAATTACACCATTCAAAATCAAACTTCCAACCTTTTAAAAAAAACAAAATTCAGGCATAAACAATAACCTTGAAACTAGCAGTCCTCATTATTGCAATATCTTGAAGTTTTGAAAGAAATTTTTTAATTTTTACAACCACTGAGTAGCATACTAATGTGTAGATGAAGTTAAAACACAGGAGCATCCAACTGTCACTAACCAATGATCTCATTAATGAACATCTAGCCCCAAACACAATGAATTAAACATGTTTTACCTGTGAGGTAACAAGAAAAATGACATATGCACACGCAAAAGCGTCATTATCAGGGCTAATACAATAGGAGAGAACCTGTACCATCAAAATTGGGAAATATATTAATATCATCTCTTTTAGTTTACTGTTTACTTTATAAAAAAAAAAGGATTTACTGTCAGTATCCTATAAGAACTAGAACAAATTTTCAATTTGAACTTCACCAGAGCATAATAGTCAGAATGTCTAAGACCATCAAATGTCATGAAAAAAAAATTATGAGCTGCAGAGCCTCTCAACAGTGACTCCAATGCTATATTAAAATAAGAGGAAACAAATATTTAAATCCTATCATCAGACAATTTTTATTTAACTCCATACTTGGACTCATAGTAGTTAGTACAGAACTTCTAGACTTGGCTAACCCCAATTTCCGAATTCTACATTCTCTATTGTTTTGATGTGTATAAAGATTTAATTCTAAATGTTATTTCTAAACTTAGAGTCCGTTTGGGAATAGTTTATTTAGCTGAAACTTAAAAAATTTTCTGCTGAAAGTGTAAAAAAAAAAGTTAAAAGTTAGCTAAATAGTACAATGAGACCCATAAATAGCACCAAAAGTGCAATGAGACCCATAAATAGTACTAAAAAAAAGCTAAAAACTAAAATAAGCTGAACTTTTCATCACATCCCAAACAAACTCTTAATTATCAAAAAAAATCTTTTGAACTCTTTCCAGATACCAAATAAAATCCCACATTTTCCAACTTTAAGCATGTTAACATGCATATTCCAAAAGTTTCTGTCTGTTTCTGCCATTCTATGAACAATCCAACCAAAAACTGAATCTAGGTAGAACACAAGAGCATGCCTTTGGCCAGATTTATGAAATTACCTTCTTTGCAAATGCTGCCATGCCGACAGATTGAGGGCAATGAGGATCATGGAAAATCTTAACAATTTCACATGCCTTTTCACTGCAATTGGTAAATCAATACAAACAAGATCCAAAAGTATTAGTTACTTTTGTGGTGAAGAATTATAACCAAAACGAATGCCATGAATAAAACAAGAATTTGAGTTCTTTAACAATGAGGCTTTATTAGCATTAGAAGGGAATGATTCTTGTGTACAGCTCCTCAAGAATAGGGAAAACCCTCCTCTATCTAAAGAGGCTGAAGCAGCAACTACAAGTCTACAACATTCACAAATGAATGAAAGATCATAAATCAGCCAGTTTGATCAGTAACAATCACTTTTTTAGTTCAAAGTCTTGAATAATACAGTAATTTATAATAATAATAAATAAATAAATAAACCCTTAAGGCAGTCCAGGGCAAAAGGGCTGGCACTTAATTTACTGGTCTGACCAGCTGTAAAGGCAAGCAAAAACCTTTTTTTTTTTTTTTTTTTTTCTAATTTATAAACAAGTAAAGCAAAAACTAGGTCCTTCATATCAGTGACATGCTGCAATTCGTTGGGGTGAAGTGAAAACATTGATGCCATTATAATACTCATCATGATAAAAAAATTTAGATAAAGTAATACAAATAATAAAGACAAACCAAAAAAAATTCATTGATAATTAAACGTTTCGCTAGAATGCAGCAATAATCAAATCTATCTCACCTGACAACTTTCATTGACCTACGTATTTGATTTATCGACCTTTTAATAAGCTTTTCATAGCTGCTCAAATCCTAACAAAAAATAAGACCACATCACCTACCAATATAAAGGAAGCAAGTCACATAGCCTATAACTTAGACTTCAATAAAATAACAGACACAAAATCAGAATTCTAATCTACAATAACAGTATCTAGGTGAGTAATAAGTAATAACGTTAGCCTTTTCAATATATAAGGCCCAAATAAAATTTAGGAAAATATATATACTAATTCCAGTTTTTCAAAACTTAATCCCTGTGGTGTCAGCAATACCTTATTGTAAGTCAACCTCAAAGCCTGGTTTCTTTCATCTACCTCTTTAAATTTGTGTAGTCTTGCCTGTTCAAAATTTAGAGCACTTTCTGCAGCCCAAAGTACTTTACCTATCATCACGTTGCCAATTGATGAGGGAAAAATATTAAATGAGACAAGTCACTAAACAACAAACACAAAGCATGTTATAATCAAATCCATCAAGTATTCAAAAAATTTACTTGAAGTTTCTGCATTGGCATTCATTTGAAGTCCAACATCTTCTTGTGCCACCCTAGCAACAACTCTTGTTGAGGTTTCACTAGCTAGCCTTTCTGCAGCTTCTTTTGTGGCTCTTCTCTCAGCTTCCAAAGCGGCTCTTTTTGCTTCCTCAAGTCTGGCCTGCATTCCAAAATATTTTTATTACTTAGAAGGATGATGGAATCAGCCCTGAAATGCCAATAGCTATACCAGAAGTACTTTGTCACAATAGGGAACTGACCAGGAAGGGCACCAAGTGACCAGAAACCCAATTAGAAATAGTGGAAAACAAAATGCATCTAACAAAGAAATGGAATAGCAAAGTCTTGTGTAGTCTAATGGAAAGCGTTTGCATGAAGTGAAAAAATATAGCCCCAAAAAGCAAAAAAGGCATGGGAAGCGCCAAAGGAGTTCCAGTTTGCTCATAATCCAAGAGCTGTCAAGATAACTCTGCGTGCATTTCAAAGGATATCTACAGGAGTAACATGAATAGAGGAGGCTTGAAAGAACTAATATTAAAATGTTTAGCAGAAAAAACATCAAAGAACAGAAAGGTCAAGCCAACAAACCTCAGATTCTGCTTTAGCTTTTTCCTGGCGTAGTTTTTCTTCATGGGAAGCCTTTTCCTTTCTTTTGGCCTATTCATAAGCTGCATCACTTCTTATTTTTCTTTCTTCTATTTGTGACCTCAGTTCATGGTCCCGCTGAACAGTAGTCAAGTGATTATCAAGTGCTTCTGCACTGCAATGATTGTAAGAAAATATCCAAAGACATTTCTGGGATTATTTTAATTGATTTGACCCGTGTGGAACCCAAAAAGAGGAAAGAATAAAAAAAAAGCAGAAAACAAACATCCATTAAGCCACGTAGGGAATGAGGAATGCACAAAACAATTCAGATTTCAAGACTTATCAACATTAAAACAAATTGTATCGTGCTTCAGTAAGCAAAAATAGATGCTGAAACAAAGTTAAGATGCTTAAACATCATCTTTTGACAATGACAAGACAAATGGCTTCAATTTATATATCAAGATACCTAAATCAAACTCCAGATTTATTACCCTCCAAAAAAAAGAATCAAAATTTATTTTAGATATTATTAAACGTGAAGCTACCTTTTCAAATGTATTTCTTATATCCATATCTTTTGCAAATAAGAACATTGCCAAGCGTCAAAAGATCTCCCATAAAACCTACCAATGAACAATATTCAATTGCCTACAACACCAACAAACAAAGCCTTAGTCCCAAAATTTTGGTGTTGGCTATGAATCCTCAATATATTAGTTAGGGTCACTCATATGTATTCTTTGTCTCCAATCTACTCTATCTAAAGACATATTCTCTGTTACTCTCTAAGTTGACATGTCCTTTTTTATTACTTCTAGTAATGTGATTTTTGGTCTTCATCTACCTTTTTCCGTTCCCTTAACTTAGATAACTATATTCAGTTACCTACCCATTTTTTATTCCAATTAGTTATAGCTCTCCATCCCTCCCTCTGTCATTTGTTATTCTCTACTATCTTTTATAGAAACAAACAGAATTGAATCTAAGAGAACGAAATCCATATAAAGGAATTTAAAAATCACCAACTAGAAAGATTATATCATGTGTGCATTCACTTGATAGGTTTATTATAAAGATATGGTAAGAATTTAGATATCACAGGCAAAGGTAGCAGAAAGACAACTACAGAAACTAGGATATTCCCAAAACTCCACTATTTCATTAAAATAAAGAATGTCATCATGACATAGCACATTGTCTTACATTTTGCGTTGGTATTGAGTATCAAATTTCCTATCCATTTCGCATCTTGCTTCTCTGTATCTCACAACTTGAGTAAGGGCAGAAGTATACTTTTCACTTAAATCTGTTTCTAAAGCAGAAATTTTGTTCCTAATCTCCTCCTGCTCATCAATCAAAACACTACGTTTATGCACCAAGCAAAAAAGGAAAATATTAATAAGACATTTACAAAAAGACATAAATTAAAGCATGGGTTTCCTCTGCCATCTATGACAACTCAAAAAGGTCAAACACAAGTTAAGAACACAAGATAAATTCATTTATTTCTTGGCATCCGGGTTTAATATTATAAAGTCAATTCATTTTTATACTAATCCAGGTTTAACAAAGAATTGTATATCAAAAAGAAAAAGGAAGGCTCCATAAGTAAGTGCAAATAGAGTAGTACAAGCACCAGAAGCAGTAGCAACAGTAGTAGATTTTAAAAATAACCTTATGAATATGGATGTATAGAAGTAAGGATCATAATTTGAAACAATAGTGTAATGTAATGTATAGTTCTCAATTTACTTTACTTGTCATGATAGATCAGCTAAACTAAAGGAAAATCCAAAAGATATAGCATTGAAATTGATTTTTGTAGACCAATCAGAATTGACCCTAGGATTTATAATTGCCTCAAAAGTTCAATAAAAGTCATAACAACTTAATGAAAATTAAAACATATATTAGACATTCTCGAAATAGAAAATGATTTCTTATAAATTTTAAATCCATTTGATTTCGTCTCTTTTAATTATTTAGGAAAAAAAGGTTTTGAATCTTTAGCACAATCTATAGCAAGTGGAAAATACAACAATCAGTGCGCAATCAAAATCAACATTGATATCTACATACCTTAACTTGAAGGTGATTTTCATGGCTTAGCTCATGCAAAGCAGTTCCCACTATTCCCTCTTCGTCCATCAAGTAGGAGCATTGGTTTTCAAAAGTCGACTCGCCATCACTGTAATTGGAAGGTAAAAATGAAAGAATACCATCATTAAAAATAAAATTCCAAAGCAAACACCCATTTATATCGTCAAAAAAAGTTTCCCGTGTTAAAAGTAAAACAAGAAGAAGAAGAAGAAGAAGAAGTTAGCACCTCAAACTTCCGTACTCCTCAACCTCGCTTTCAGTGTCGTTATCATTCTCATCCACAGAGACGCGCATTGGAAAAGGCTTACAGCTTCTATTGGAGAAATCTCTAAACAGAGTTCAAGATGAAAAATGTTCATACTAGCAAAACAAAAACAACATGCATGTATATATTTATGAAAAAAATGTGATACCTAGGTCCTGTTTTGGCAAATTTAGATGCAGAGAGATAGAGCTTAATTTGCAGTGAATTATGTTCTGATAAAATATCATCAAACTTCCAATCCAGCTCGGGATCTATGGTGATTCCATCAAATCTTTGGGGACAATCACAACACCCCTAATTGAATACAGAATTTCCTCAATAATTAGAAGAACAAAAGAAAGATCTCAAATGGACCAAACAGAGAGATCGAAAGGGAAACTGACATTGTTATCTATAAACCTCATGGAGTAGGAACGGATTCGCCTTTGGAATTAGGGTTTTTCAATGGAGGACGAAGAGAGAGTCTGAGTGAGAGTGAAAGCCATTGTTTTGAGGGTTTTATTTTGTTTTTCTGAAAGTAGCGTACAAAGAACGCAAAAACCCGCGTTTTTTTATTTTTAAATTTTTTTTTGAAAGTCGGTGACATTTCCTTCCTCTAACTCTTTAACACTAGACCAGTTATCTTTGCTCTTAAGATTTGGGCCCTTTTGGAGTCTATTTACTGCCCCAGAACTGGGCCTTATATGCGATTCAAGCTTAGTGTGTTTTTGGTTTTTGTTGTTGAGTACTTATTCATTTTTAATTATTCAAACTTCCAACTAGAAAAGAATCTCAAACAATCTCAAACTTCCAACTATTTCTACAAAAAATTTACTAACTTAACAAACATAGACAATGAAAAATAAGGACACAGAATTTTGGCCAAAATTCTTAATTTTGAATACATTTTTTCCACCTTAAACAGCAATTCACTTAAGTTGTCCACCCCAAATCCAAAACTTACACTTTCAATGAGATACAAAAAGTAACATTCTGAGTCAATACAAGCACCAAACAAGTTTCAATTTTTTTTTCTTTCTTTTAAGCAAAAGCCCTAAAATTTGATTTGATGCTCAAAACCCAGAATACTATAATAGCCGGGAACAATAAACCACCAATCCTAAAACTTTCTAATCAAACAAAAAAAACCCAACTCCACACTTCAAAGAAATAAATAAAGAACAAAAGAAAAAGGGGAGGGGCTTACCATTTGCAAATATAGTGCATTAAAAGATAAGTCACAAGTTTTTTTATACAATAATAAGTCAACAACAACAGTTTGTAACAAGAGAAGGTAATAAACATAACAAACCACCAAATAGTACGGTCATTAACATACATATTCAAATATAATAACATAATTGTTCCTTAGTCCCTAGGGAAAACTAGTCCCTAGTCTGAAGTAACTCGATCCATTCCCATCGTGTACGTTGATCCATGGCGATGAAGGATTGCCTCCATTCGTGATCCCGTAATCGTTCAAGGACCTTGAACTTGGTTACTGTATCAACAGACATAGAGATCAAAATTTGCATGGCCGTTGCCATTGAGAAGTCAGGAACTGGTGCAGATTCCACCGTTTTTCGACTTTCAGGGGCAAAGGACACTGTTTTCCTCTTCTTCCCGGAAGAGGTGTCGGTGTGAGCTAGCTGCTTCCCTCTTGGTTTGCTGCCTTGTTTGTCCACATCATCTGCAAAGTGTTGGGCAGAGGATGTTTGTGCAACCTGTTGGGTAGAGGATGTTTGTGCAAAGGATGTTTGTGCAACCTGTTGGGCAAAGGATGTTTGTGCAACCGTGGAGAAGAGCTGTCTTAGCAACCCATAGTGGTCCAGCCCCTTGTTACGAAACTCATTGTACTTACTGTTCGACATGAAACAGACAAGATGTGGTATACATGGGATTAGAGACACAGGATTGTTTACATGAAGAATTAAAAGAATGAACGGCGTGGAAATTTATTAAATGTATAACACTCACCACCGTTGCATTTATCCACGCCTTAGAGTTGGTATCAGGATTCCATCCCATTTCGGTCATATCAATCAGTTCGGAAAACAATTTGTATTGTTTTTTAAGCCTATTGAGTTTTCCTTTTATTTGGTCGTAGCTATAGTGTTTTCTGGTTTGGTTGTTAAACACGTCGGTGACAGCTTGCCCACGGCCTCTCTTTATTGTCCCATTACAAACGTTCTTTTTACTTGTTTCTTCAAACAAGATTACAATGAAATCCTTTACTAATGGTGCAGGCCATAGCGTCGAATCTGCAGCATTGGATGTCTCAGCCATCTAATAGGACATACACACTTAAGCCCTAAATATTTGTTTTATAATTTCTCAACTTGAACCTAACCCCACAATGGTAAAATGGTCTAACCCAGAGCAACACAGAGTGAAGATTAACTCAAAGCAGTTATACATATATGAACAGCAAGAGCAACAAGCAACCATGAACAGCAACCAAGAACAAATTTCAGTAAACATACCATTTTTGAATTTAACAGAAACATTAAACACTTACCTTAGGTGCAGGAACGTCGTTGGAGGAGGATGATGAAGAGGGTGCAAAGACTGAGGAGGACGAAGCAGTGGAGGAGGATGATGAAGATGGTGAGGACGAAGCGAGCTCCAGCTCCATATATAAGCCAGACGCGGGGTGAAGGACGCGAGCTCCAGCTCCATTGATTTGAGATAAAGCTGTGGGTTTATAGGTGTAGCTGGGTGTGCGAGTAGAGTAGGGCTTTGATTTTGGGGGAGAAGGACGAAGGAGATCAGCAGAGAATCCTGGGATACAGAGATTTTGGGGGAGAAGGACAGAGAATCCTCGGATACAGAGAACAGGGCTGGCTGGCTGGGGAGTTAGAAAGGAGAAGCCTTAGACGAGGAGGGTTAGAGATAATACATAACTGGACCCAACGAAAAGAAGAGTTAGGTCATTGGAGTGGAATAGAATAAATAATGAAAGTAAATGGGGGTTGATGGGACAAAATAGTTAGACGAGGAGGGTTAGAGATAAAACATAACTGGACCCAACGAAAAGAAGAGTTATTAGGTCATTGGAGTGGAATAGAATAAATAATGAAAGTAAATAAGGGTTGGTGGGACAAAATAAATAATGAAAGTAAATGGGGGTTGGTGGGACAAAATAAATAATGAATTAGACGAGGAGGGTTAGAGCATCCATGAATTAACTGTTTCTTCTAACAAGATTACAATGAATTTCCTTACCAATGGTGCAGGCCATAGCGTCGTCGAATCCGCAGCATTGGATGTCTCAGCCATCTAATAGGACATACACACTTAAGCCCTAAATATTTGTTTTATAATTTCTCAACTTGAACCTAACCCCACAATGGTAAAATGGTCTAACCCAGAGCAACACAGAGTGAAGATTAACTCAAAGCAGTTATACATATATGAACAACAAGAGCAACAAGCAACCATGAACGGCAACCGAGAACAAATTTCAGTAAACATACTATTTTTGAATTTAACAGAAACATTAAACACTTACCTTATGTGCAGGAACGTCGTTGGAGGAGGAGGATGATGAAGAGGGTGCAAATACTGAGGAGGACGAAGTAGTGGAGGAGGATGATGAAGATGGTGAGGACGAAGCGAGCTTCAGCTCCATATATGAGCCAGACGTGGGGTGAAGGACGCGAGCTCCAGCTCCATTGATTTGAGATAAAGCTGTGGGTTTATAGGTGTAGCTGGGTGTGCGTGTAGTGTAAGGCTTTGATTTTGGGAGAGAAGGACGAAAGAGATCAGCAGAGAATCCTGGGATACAGAGATTTTGGGGGAGAAGGACAGAGAATCCTCGAATACAGAGAACAGGGTTGGCTGGCTGGGGAGTTAGAAAGGAGAAGCCTTAGACGAGGAGGGTTAGAGATAATACATAACTGGACCCAACGAAAAGAAGAATTAGGTCATTGGAGTGGAATAGAATAAATAATGAAAGTAAATAAAGGTTGGTGGGACAAAATAAATTATGAAAGTAAATGGGGGTAGATGGGACAAAATAAATAATGAATTAGACGAGGAGGGTTAGAGCATCCATGAATTAACTGTTTATTCTAACAAGATTACAATGAATTTCGTTACCAATGGTGCAGGCCATAGCGTCGTCGAATCCGCAGCATTGGATGTCTCCGCCATCTAAAAGGACATACACACTTAAGCCCTAAATATTTGCTTTATAATTTCTCAACTTGAACCGAACCCCACAATGGTAAAATGGTCTAACCCAGAGCAGCATAGAGTGAAGATTAACTCAAAGCAGTTATACATATATGAATAGCAAGAGCAACAAGCAACCATGAACGGCAACCAAGAACAAATTTCAGTAAACATACCATTTTTGAATTTAAGAGAAACATTAAACACTTACCTTAGGTGCAGGAACGTCGTTGGAGGAGGATGATGAAGAGGGTGCAAAGACTGAGGAGGAGGAAGCAGTGGAGGAGGATGATGAAGATGGTGAGGACGAAGCGAGCTTCAGCTCCATAAACGAGCCAGACGCGGGGTGATGGACGCGAGCTCCAGCTCCATTGATTTGAGATAAAACTGTGGGTTTATATGTGTAGCTGGGTGTGCGAGTAGAGTAGAGCTTTGATTTTGGGAGAGCAGGACGAAGGAGATCAGCAGAGAATCCTGGATACAGAGATTTTCTGGGAGAAGGACAGAGAATCCTCGGATACAGAGAACAGGGCTGGCTGGCTGGGGAGTTAGAAAGGAGAAGCCTTAGACGAGGAGGGTTAGAGATAATACATAACTGGACCCAACGAAAAGAAGAGTTAGGTCATTGGAGTGGAATAGAATAAATAATGAAAGTAAATAAGGGTTGGTGGGACAAAATAAATAATGAAAGTAAGTGGGAGTTGGTGGGACAAAATAAATAATGAATTAGACGAGGTGGGTTAGAGCATCCATGAATTAACTGTTTCTTCTAACAAGATTACAATGAATTTCCTTACCAATGGTGCAGGCCATAGCGTCGTCGAATCCGCAGCATTGGATGTCTCAGCCATCTAATAGGACATATACACTTAAGCCCTAAATATTTGTTTTATAATTTCTCAACTTGAACCTAACCCCACAATGGTAAAATGGTCTAACCCAGAGCAACACAGAGTGAAGATTAACTCAAAGCAGTTATACATATATGAATAGCAAGAGCAACAAGCAACCATGAACAGCAACCAAGAAAAAATTTCAGTAACATACCATTTTTGAATTTAATAGAAACATTAAATACTTATCTTAGGTGCGGGAATGTCGTTGTAGGAGGATGATGAAGGTGGTGAGACGAAGCGAGCTCCAGCTCCATGTATAAGCCAGACGCGGGGTGAAGGGCATTTAGAGTGATTTGAGATAAAGCTGTGGGTTTATAGGTGTAGCTGGGTGTGCAAGTAGAGTAGGGCTTTGATTTTGGGAGAGAAGGATGAAGGAGATCAGCAGAGAGTCCTGGGATACAGAGAACATGGCTGGGTTGGGAGTTAGAAAGGAGAAGCCTTAGACGAGGGTTAGAGATAATACAACAAAGGAAAACAAGAGTAAATGAGTTAAGGTAAAAGTAGGTAGGTGGGAAAGTGGTAAAAAGTAAATGAAGGTATATGGGGGAAAAGTCAAACTAATAAAGGCCTGACGGTAAGTTACACTGCGGTTTTCTTAATTACCCAACAAACTGATAGGTTTTCTTTTTGCCTCAATACCTCCTCTCCATTGATACGCATTAGTGAGAAAATATATAAAAAAAACACTGCATATGTTTTTTTTTTTTTTTTTTTTTTTTTTTTTTCAATAGAGTTTTTTCAAAACTTCCTTTGGTTAATCACTGTTCGCGACAAATGGGCTCATAATGGGGTAAATCGCTAGTCTAGGGAGTTTTTTTTCAAAGTACTGGTGCCCGAACTTAAATTGGGGAGCTCCCAATCAAATCCAAGCAGCCATTTTGAAACCAAGTGCCCAATCACTCGGCCAACCCTACTAGGTTCACTGCATATTTTTTTTTATGAACCAAATGCTGAAATGTGTGACCTCACACCTAGCTTTCACATTTTTGACAAAGCATGGGATTCTCTAATGTACTCCTAGTTCTCACTCACTCTCTCAGTAATAATAATATTGCTGGGCTTTATCTTTAGGACATTTTTTATATGAAAATGAAATTTTTTTAATTTTCATAAACTCTTTATTAAAGTAGATAATTATTAGTGTTGGTATTAGTTGTTGCAAAACTATGTCATTTTAACACAATAAAAATTGTATTTTTGTGTACAGTAGATTTGGAGAGGAGAAAGAAAATAATTATAAAAAAAAAACAATAAAAATTTTACAATTTATGAACAATATTATTCCAAATTTGAAACTATATGGTTCATTCATGCTAAAAGTTTTAAAATTTAAAACATCTAATGAATGAGCTTTTTTGGTACTTGGTGTGTCAAATGCCAAATATTTAACATTTAGCACACCTATACTAATGCTATAGGACTATCCAGGTTGAATATACTCTAGTTTGTGAGGATATATTTGAAAGGCAAAAAAAAGTACTTTGGATTTGGAATGAGAGATAGGTATGTGAATAAATGAAAATGAGATTTACTAACGTGTGCCCTTAGAGCATACATTAGTAAACCATTTTAGAAAACTTTTTTATGGAAAAACGAAAAAACAATTAACAGTTTTGACAGTTTTTTCTATTCCCTATAAAAACTTTCCCAAAATAGATAGTTAATATGTGCCCTTAGGGCACACATTAACTGGACCAAATGAAAAGAAGAGTTAGGTCATTGGAGTGGAATAGAATAAATAATGAAAGTAAATGGGGGTTGGTGGGACAAAATAGTAATAAAATTAAAATGTTGTGAATAGTTAGGTTCATAGTTTGTCGAAATAAAAATATATTTATATAATTTTTGTTTTGGTGTGGAATCTCTCAACTATGATAGTATGATTTTTCTTAAATTAAAATTAGGAAAAGGGGTTAATGGATGTTTTAAAGTATTTATTTAGGGAATATTTTTTTAAAAATTTATGGATAAATTTTTTATAAAAAAATTGTTTTAATAAAATTTACTTACTATTTTTTATATTTCTTATAAAAAAATTGTCAAAATTTTCTTAAAATAGTTTATTGACCATTGTTCTATGAATACCATTTAACACATTTAACTATTTAAGACAGTCCATGAAATTATCAAGCAAAAATCAAAATTATATTATATAAAACCATATTCCAAATAGACATGTCAGCTTCATATTATGAAACAATGTATTTAAAAAAAAAATGCTATGTCAATAATATTTTTATAAAATTTTTATAACAAATCGCAAATGATAAATTATTACTAGTAGAAAAAAATAATTTTAATTTTAAATTTTAATTAAAATTAATCACAACTTATCGGTTATATGGGTCCGTTTGTTACTGTAATTTAAACAACAGTTTTCAATGTTTAAACAATATTATACATTTTTTTACTCACACATATTTTCAAAAAATATTATACTACTACACAAAGCCAAGATTTTGAACTTTTGAATGAAGACTTTAGTACTGACAATTCAATAATCCTGTCAACAAAACTTCTTCTGACCAATTAGACCTCCTCATTTATGAAGGTGACTACTCAATCCTAAACTTGTAGGACTGCTTTTCAAATTTCATTGTTAAATGTGAACTGCCTCAGCAATTTTACGTACCTTTAGAATCTCTGCTAAAATTAATAATGGCAATGCTACAAACTAAAGTAACTGGGCAGATTGCTAAGATCTTGGCAATTTCCAATAGGGACCTCTAGCTACCATTAATTATTCTGGAATTGGCTAGAAAAATCACGATTTGAAGATGGTCCAGGTGAAGCAAGAGTAGAAAGACAGTTTTATCCTAGTAACTAGTTGTTGATACGCAGTAACCACCAGGTTTTTCTCGGTGTATGCTGTTGAAATGTGCAGACTTATGCAGGTGTATCACACTGCAATTTTGATTTTCTCTGTACATGGGGTAGTATCTGTATTAAAGTGATTGACAAGAATTCTGCAAGATAGAAATAATTTTTTTAAAGGTTTAGTTAATATATATCTTTAAACTACACAATAATTATCTATTTTTTAAAAATATTTTATAAAAATTAAAAAATATTATTTAAAAAGTTAGTAATTTTTTATTTACTTTTTTTACAAAATAATTTATTAATGCTCGCTTTAAGGACACACATTAATAAAATCTTTCTTTAATAATTTTATTGTGTATCACTACTGTCTTCCAAATTAAATAATGATGAAAAAAAAAAGGAAGCAACTATTACTAAGTGGCTTTCGATTTTTCAAAATTTTAAACATTAAAGCTTTAACTATTCTGCATTGTGATGAGTAAAATTTACCTTGTCGTCCCTTCTTTTCCTTATGTTTTGTTGAAGGAGACTTTGACGATAAACGTACTTTGCAGTTAATTTGTATTAACTAGCTTCGCGGTCGTTCTAATGAATTCTCATTTTGGCCAAAAAAAAAATAATAAAAAAAAAATTAAGGATAAATAATTTTGGCTACTTGCCCCCTACTCTGTAGTCCGGCCCTATTATTCTAGCATTGGTACAACTTCATAGGGTTTCGAAATAAAGACAATTGATTGCATGCTCTTGCAAATCTATATATATTTCATTATTTAAAAATATTTTAATATTTTTAAGTGTAAAGTAAAGTTTTGACACTATTTTTATGAAAAGTAAAAAAAATTGTCAAAATATGGTTGTTTGGTAAAGTGTTTTGAGCAATAGTTTTCAGTGTTTAAACAATATTACACGCATTTTCACACCCTTTTTCACCTACACGTATTTCCAAAAAATATAAACAACGTTACTAGAACAACATTATCAAACGGCCTCTTAATTGTTTTTTTTTTTCTTTTCCCATAAAAACTTTCTTTAAAAGAATTATTAACCAACATCTCATCTAACATCAAAACTTACTTTATTTATTTTACCATTTCATTTTACAACTCATCTAACATCTCAATTTTTATTTTTATATACAACTTATTAAAATAATATAAACTACATTATCAAATAATATTAAAAAAAAAATCATGTTTCTCTCTGTTCTCTTTCATTTCTTTTTCCTCTCTTCACCTTTCTCAATTAATATAATAATATTTTTTTTTTTACATCCAAGTGAATAATTAGTTATATATATAAAATTTAACTGTTCACAGGTTCTAAAATATACTCGAGCAATATTTTTAAAATTTTGAATATAAAATAACAACTGGGTATTTATATCCCCAATGCAAGTGTTCTATCATGTCAAAGTTTTAATTGTCATTGTATAGTCACATCCCTACAATGGTAATTAGCAAGGTCTACAGAAGCTCTTTTATCTTCTTCGTTAATTCATTTTATAGCTTTAGGTTTGATTTTGTTGACAGAATTGAGTAGTCACATCAGAATCTAAATCATCTATTCCACTCTTTTTTTTTTTTAGAAAGTATTCCACTCTTTTTGTACATTATATACTCCACAGATAAAAACATGTCACATATCCATTTGTTTTATTAAATGCTAAATTTATGCATTATATTATTTCAATTACTTAAATATGATAGGTTATTTATTTATTTATTTTAGAAAATAGAAATAATAGAAGACATAAATTTAGCATTTAATAAAATAGATGGACATGTAACATATTTTTTTTTTTTTTTGGAATATATAATAGAGCCGAAAGAGTTGACAAAAATTTAGACTCATCACATCATGCTCTAGTCTTTAGACTCTATACTTCATAAAGTTTTGATTCAAAGTTTAATTCTTGCCTTTTGTTGACAGGATTGAGTAGTCACATATAATACTTAAAAAGTCTTAACCAAAAAAAAAAAATATATATATATATATATATAATACTTAAAAAGTCATATTGAATGCTATTAACTTTTTTTTTTTGGATTGAAAATGCTATTAACTTTACAAAAGTACAAATAATGAGTAGTCGCATATAATACTTAAAAAGTTTGAACGTTTCACTTTCACACCTACCAAGTTAACTATGTGGTCAATATATCTGTCCTTAAAATTGTTTTTTTTTTTTTTTTTTTCCACCGTCACACGTTTTGCTTTCTTTTATGTCTTGTCACTTTGCTTCACCGCATTGTCTTGAATGACTACTCAATTTTACATGATAATTTATAGTAAGCAAAACCAAAAAAAGAAGAAGAAGAAAAGAAACAGTAATTGCAGGATTGAGAGGTGTACTATGCACTACCTTTCAACGGTTGAAATTAAAAAGTTAATTTTTAATATCAACCATCCGATAAGAAAGTTAAAAAATATAAAAAGAAATTAATAATTAAAATATAATTAATAATTTTACAAAAGTACAAATAATGAGAGAGAAATTGCATGATATAATAACTCTCCATCCATAATTGTACCCTAATTCATTCCATACACACCCAACAAGAAAATCCCACAGGATTCTCTCTCCACACACACACACACACACACACACACACACACATATATATATATATATAAATGCCGCAAGCAATACCACAACCAAAATGGTGTCGTTTTCTACGTCTTCTCATGTATTGCTGGTACATATTCACAAATTTAAGTTAATGAGATTGGTGGAGATGACCAAGCAAGAGAATGGGCGAAAATTGGAGGAGAAAGAGTCTTGGCCATGGAGCACAAAGAACAAAGCTAGCTTGGGAGTTAGAAAGAAGAAGATGAGGATTAGAAAAAATGCAGCAAAGGAAGATAAAGTTCTCCTTTGGCTTAGGTTTTTCAGTGAGAGGGAAGATAAATGAAGAGTACTTTGTTGTTTGGAATGAGAGGATAGTATTCTCTATTTTCTGAATCTGGAAAGGATGTGAGGAAAAGAAATCAAGTTGTTAGGTGAGAGTTTGATAGAGTAAATGAAAGTAAATGAGGGTAGGTAGTAAAAAAATTCAAAAAAATAAACATTTTTTAAGCTTAAAATAAATATTTAAAAACTAAACATTGCTATTATGTAAATATGTGAATTCAAATTAAAATCAATAATGATTTATTATATTAAATCTATTGTATGTTTCTCAAAAAAAAAATCTATTGTAAAATATTATAAATTTAGCACTATTCTTAAAATATTCTTATTTGGAACCCTCAAAATTTATATATCAGAATTTGTGAGCTCATAAATATTTAATTTAATTTTACAAACTTAGAATTAATTTGTTGAAAGTGTATTATGAAAATATTCTGAATCTAACATTTTTTTTTACTTATAATGTTGTCATTTTAATATAATAATTTATCTTGTTTTAAATCTAAAATTTCAATTTTTACAAGGATGGATTAAAATTTGCAACATTTTATTAGTATAATATACACCAATTGATACATAAAATAACTATATTAATGATAAGATAATATGAAAATTATATAACACCTGTCAAAATTTTATCACAGTTACAAATTAAATTTTGTAAAAATAATGTGATTAATAGATAAATAAGAGTCCATTTAGAAATAGCTTCTTTAGCTTTTTATTAAAAATGTGCAAAAGTATAATTGTACATTAAAAAAATATTTAAAAAAAGGAAAAAAATAAGATTTTAAAAAACTATACATAAAAACTAAAAACTAATGCTAAACATGCTTTTAAATGTGAAAATTAAACAATGCACACATGATATGTCATAATGTGTAAAAAGGGGATTTGAAAATTAAACAATTGCTAGGATATTGTACCCTGCCTTATTACCCCATCTTAACACAAATTCTTATTTTTACAACTTTTACACTTTTTTATACATTTTTTTTCATTGTATTCATTCAATGGCTTTTTTTTTTCAAACTTTCACTTTCAACCATAGAGAGCTGTTACATAAGTTTCAATACTCTAATATTACACCAAATATCAATCCCTCGACAAGCCAAGTACAGTGACAAAACAAAAGTAAGCCAAAGCAACACCAAAACTATAGAGAAGCTATTTCCAAAAATAGTAATGAAAACTAGATAACCTATACCAAGAACATCGTTTTTTTTTGGCTATATTTTCTCTACAGTAGATTGGCCGAATAGTAATGAAAACTATTTTTGCATCACTATTTCCATAAATATAGAATTTTAGAGATTTATTCTACCTCTTGCACGATTTTTTTTACTTGGAACCATAAAACTCACTATATTTTTCAAATTTTAAAATTAATTAAGGAAAATAAGTGAGATATAATAGCCTAAAAGGTGTCAATCACTCAATCCGCTGAAATGGTTATATACCACTATTTGAAAAAAATATGTATAGATCTACCATTGTTTGCGAAATATTAATTAGCAATCTATCACTTTTTTGAAACTCAAGTTCTTTAAAAAAATAGCCTTCAAATTTGCCATTCTAATTGTTATGAAACTTGAGTTACATAAAAAATTTTCAAAATTTTCCAATGGAACTTGTGTTCATGGAACTCGAGTATATTATGAAAAACTCAAGTTTCCCAAACTCGAGTTCTCAAGTTTCCCAAACTCGAGTTCTCAAGTAGTAGTAGATCCCTACATATTTAAAAAATATCATTAAAAGTGAGTGAGATACTATTATAAGGAAAAAGAAAAAAAGAAGAAAAAAGAAGAAGAAGATATTCTTAGCTTTCAAAACATTGATTGGACTCTTATTTCCCCTCTTGGCTCTTCTTTCCCATTTTTCAAATATTTTTTTAAGTTAAAAAATGTTTATTTTTTTTTATTTTTTTACTACCTACCCTTATTTACTTTCATTTACTCTATCACACTCTCACCTAACAACTTGTTTTCGTTTATTCACATTTTAACTCTATCAAACTCTCACCATTTTAAATCCACACACCGTGATTGATTCTGAACCCACTTTTTTCCTTCTCGATTTCACTGTACCTCTTTTTTGCTTTGAAACCCACTTGTTTTCATTAAACATACGTATGTATTCAACATCAGACTTATAAGTTTAGTGTTTATCATTTAACTTTTATGTATAGATTTTTAACACTTCAATTTTTCCTCACATTTTCTCAATTTTATTTAAAAAAAAAAATCTTATATAAAAAAACTTTAGCACATTTTCAGTAACAAAAAAAAAATAGATAAGCTATTCCAATAAAGTCATTTTGCTTTGCTATATTTTCTCTACAGTAGATTGACCTAATAGTAATGAAAACTATTTTAACATCACAATTTCCATAAATATAGTATTTTAGAGTTTTTTTTTTTTTTTGCTAAACAGTATTTTAGAGATTTATTATTCTCCCTCTTGCATGATTTTTTAAGTTGTAACTTGGAACCATAAAACTCACTATTTTAAAAATTAATTAAAGAAAAGTGAAATATAATAGCCTAAAAGGTGTCGATCACTCAATCCTACTACAAAAGTTGCGATTTCAAAAGAAAAGTGCAACGTTGTTTTGATTTGTGCATAGAAGGAATGAAAAGGTGAACTTGTGACCGTTTGCCCAAAAAATAGACCCTGCCCCAGGAAACTACCTTGGAACAACGCGTCAATCATGAATTAATTTGTGATGGATAGTGCTGCATAAAAAGTGCAAACTCCTTTAAACTCTTAATCACTTTGTGCACGACAAGGCTCTTGACAAAAAAGTAAATAAGCAAACTGGTACTCTTTTTCTTAGAATGAAAACCAACATTACGCTAACGCCAAAGTTTTCATATTAAGGGCACACATGCTGACTTCCTAGCCACACTTGCGACCTCTTCGGCACAGAATTTGCCTCGGGTTATCCTCGTAGAGGATTTGTACAAACCTGCAGAGATGAAAAAAGAGACAGTCCGAGTTCACCAGGTCAGAGCAGGGCCCAGCTGGATGGACCCCGTAGTTCTATTCCTGAAGGAAGACATTCTGCCTGAAGAAAAGTCAGAAGCTGACAAGGTACGGAGAAAGGCCACTCAGTTCTGGCTGTCCGACAACCAGAAATTATATAAACGCTCTTTTTCAGGACCATATTTGTTGTGTGTACATCCTGAGACAACTGAATTACTCCTCGAGGAGCTACATGAAGGAATTTGTGGAAGCCATACTGGAGGTAGATCCCTAGCACATAGAGCCATCAAAAAAATGGTAACATCTCCCATAAAAAAAAAAATAAAATAATAACAATAGTTCCATTGGTAACAACTCCCATAAAAAAACAAGGCGAAAAACCACTTTTAGTCCCTACATTTTATTTTTACCGCTTTTAGTCCCTATCTTGAAAAACGCTTCCCGTTTTGGTCCCTGCCGTTACTCATTTAACAGAAATATCCTATGTGACAAACGGTCCAACAATAAATGCTGATGTGTCTATTAAAATAATATTAAAAAAAATATTTGCATTTTTAAAAATGCCACGTCAGCAATTTAATTTTTGAAAAAAGCCACATCAGATAAAAATAATATAAAAAATTCTAACCTAATTATTTTTTAAAAAAAGAAAAGAAATTAGTTAAATTAATTTTTTTTCCTTTTTTTTGGAAGAACACGAAGAACGTGCCAGGAGCACGTTTCCCATTCCTCTTTTTCTGTTCACAGTTCTCCATCTCTCCCTCTATATCTCTCTTCTACATTTCCCATTCCTCTTTCTCTATTCACAACATGTTTCGCTCATCTATCTTTTCTCATTTGACTAAGTTTTGGTTGGATCGAATCGGTGGTTGCTGGGTTTTAGTGGTGGCATTTCAGTGGTGGGTTTCGGTTGTGGAGTTGAATCGGTGGCTGGCTTTGGTGGTGGGTTTCGATGTTTGCTGGATCAGTTTGGTGGTGAGATTTGGTGCTTGCTGGCTCTGTTTGGTGGCTGGGTTTCGTGATGGTCTTTTTGGTAGTTGGGTTTCGTTGGTTGTCGGGTTTTGGTGGTGGTTGGGTTTTGTTTGAGGTGGTGGTGGTCGTGCATTTGGGTTTTGTTTGGGTGTTTGGTGATTTTTTGTTTAGGTGTTTGGTGAGTTAGGTATTGGGTTTGGGTTTGAATTGCTCGGCAGTGGGTGGTTTGATTTCTGGGTTTGTGGTGTATGTTGATTTCTGGGTTTCTGGGTTTGTGGTGTATGTTGTCTGAATCCAAATCGACTACTCATTTGGAGAAGATTTCGAATCCAGAGTGGAATCAGGTGTACGCTTTCTCTAAGATCTTATTCAGGCTTCGTTGGGTTTGGTTGTGCATGGAGACCGAAAATTTGGGTTTGAGCTTTGTGTTTTTTGTGTTTGGTTTCAAAGCATAAGAAAATCTTGTTGAATGTTTGTGTTTTGTAAATTTTTATGGGCATATCTTTTTATTTTGTAAATTTGAGTGATTTTACGGTTTTGGTTGCTAAGAAAATGCAAGAAAAGAAAAGTAAATTTTTAATTTTTAATTTTTTGGGCAAGCTTAGTTGGGGAAGAAAAAGTTGGCTGTAAAGTTCTTCAGTTCATCTACCCGATGAAGATTAAGAAGATGCTTGGTCACAAAACCTTTTGGTGCAAATACACAGCAACTTTTTCAAGAATGATGAACTAGGGCAAGAATTTTGTCTCCGGTCACAAAATGCTTGAACAGAGTTTGCTCAATGCTTGTGCAACTTGTGAACTCTTTGACGGCCCTTAAAAAAATCATTTTATATGTCTAGGATTAGGAGAAAAGAAAGCCCAAACACATAATCACTAGCACTGGTTTTCCTGCTCGTGTTAGTTAATTATATAATAAAGCTATAGTACTATGATAATTGATAGAATATCTAGTTGGACCTATTTAAGATGCGTATAGGGGGTAGAAGCACGAGAAGTCGAGAACCCAAATCGGAGAATGGAAATGTCTTATATTATAAGGATGTATGAAGGTTACTACTTAGTACTAGATGAAACTAGGCCCAGTATAATTTTACTACGTACCTAAATTAGTTACAGCTAACTTAAGATCCATGGCATTCCGATATCCTTTTTTTTTTTTTCTCATGGCCCCAGCTTTTTAAGGGAGAGTTTCTCTCATGGCTTGTATATATATATATATATATATATTAAGTTGTTATATTAATCTATTCTCGTTTCAGTAGGGAAAAAAAAGTTGCGTGTTGATTACGACTAGTTCGTGCAAATTATTGAAATTCTATACCGCCCAATAAAACATTTACCAAGAATATATTTTTCAATGCATAAGTGCTATGTGTGAAAGTTTGCAGGGAAGAAATGACCGTGCTAAATTATAAGTAGTAAAGCTTTCCACTCACACTAGAATTCGCAATGGACTTTGGGAATTAGACACCTGGAAGTGGACTGTAATTCACAGGGTGTGACAACGGAGCTCTCAACTCACACCCACCATGTACGTTAAACAAGCTTTGGAACTGTGTCTAGTCAAGGAAATAAGGCTGCAAAGCAACTGGCAGTAGGGTCCCAGCACCATGAATCCATGACGATGATGTAGTATATTGGGCGTAACAGTGGTAGACATCTATACCTCCCTGTATTTCGAATATTATATAGCTACTGATATGTACAACATTTAACGGGTGCTCATTAACATTTTCCTTTTTATATGTGTACCGCTCTTGAATTGAAAAAAATAGCTTTGTTTGATACCAACATGAAGAAGATTAGAAGATTCATATTATTTCCACATTGGATATTCCACAATTTTCCAATGGGAATGTTTTGACAGTTTCACATGGGTTGCTTGGACGATGTTTAACATTGTCATAAAGTCATTGACTCACTCTGCGGATTCTGACGGAGGCGACCATAATATGGCTCCACACTTGACGTTTGAATCATGATTTTCCACCGTGTTTGACACTTCGCATGGTATTAAATTTGTCCTTGCTGCCTTGCGAAAAATGATGCGAGTAATTTCAAAAGTCTCAACTTTGAAGTCATGTTTTTAACAGATTTGGGTCTAATCTTCCGCTCGATTTTCTCACCGAATAAAGAAAATGATTAATCTCTTGTAAGTCAAGCCTCTGGTTTATAAAAACACACCTAGTGAAATAAACAATACCAGGCAGAAAATACTGTCTTAACAGAGATGTCGGCCAACATGCCATGTCGGGTTTACACACTCTCAAATGAGGTGTCCCTACCATCTCTTTAGAAAGGCTTTAATTAGGCTTAGGGTTCGAGTAATAATGATTTTCCTCACTCTCAAATGTGTTAGAAAGGAAAAATGATTTTCCTCACTCTTAAATGAGGTGTCCCTACCATCTCTTTAGAAAGGCTTTGGGCTTAGGGTCCGTTTGATTAGAAAAGTAAAAAAGTGGGAGGATGGAAAAGTGAGAGGATAGAAAATATTTAGTTTTTTCTCGTGTGTGTTTGGTTGGGGGATGGAAAAGTGGAAGGGTGGAAAACTTTTTTGTTTGGTTAAAAAGAAAAGTGAGAGGATAGAAAATGTAGTTTATATAAATTGACTATTATACCCTTGTTACATAATAGGTAAGAAATAGATTTATTTGTACTCATTAAATAATATAAAATTTACCAACAATTATATTTTTCAATGAGAAGTGTTACGTCCACAACATTTTTTGCATTACTTTCACAATAAATTTTTTTTTTTTGAGAGAGTTTCAACCTATGGCGTCCGCTTCTGATGATAAATCTTTATCATCAGACCAAGACACCAATCAGTTTTTGGTGTAAGCGAGGATTGAACCCCAGATCTCTTATACAACCATCAGAGACTTTACCAGTTGAGCTAACTGGAACCCACACTTTCACAATAAATTATATGTGGTAAGTTATTACTGATTTTAATTTGAACGCATCACTTAAATATTTTTTTTCATTCGTATTAGTTAGTAACAACCCACCACTTAAGAATTATTGTAAAAATATTATAGTAACATTTCTCAATTTCTTATCATTTATTTATTTATTTATTATTTTTTTTTCATTCGCACGTTCCTTTTCTTTTCTTTTTTTTCCTCTTTTTTTCTCCTTCACACCTTTCCCTTGTCTCTATCTTCACTTTTCTTTTTATCTTCACTTGTTTGGAGCTTTATCCTCTTGTCTTCACTTTTCTTTTTTCTTTTCTTCTCTTTTTCTTCTCTAGCACTTAGTCTGGAACTCTATCTTCAATCTTCACTTTCTGTTTTCTTTTCTTCTCTAGCACTACGTCCACTCCAGAGCATTCAAGAAGCACCACTGTATGTCCTCTTCCCACCGAGGCTCAGATGTATCAGCTATGCTCTTTTTTTTTTTTTTTTGGTTCTAATTTGATTAGTTTTAAAATTTTGGATTTAAAAAAAAAAAAAAAACTATAAAACCCAAACTATATTATTAGTTAGGCAAGGTTTGAAACTATTTTTGTTTCTCACAATTCGAGTCCAGAGGAGTCGATTTCCCTGTTTGAAAATGCACTTGGAAATCGAGTGTCTTACACTTGAGTTTGAAACTCGAGTGTAAACGAAAATAGTTTCAAACCTTGCATTACTAATAAAATAGTTTGAGGGATTTGGTTATTTTTTAATAAAATCCTAAAATTTTGATTTGAGTTTGTATTTTGTTTGAGAGCTCCATCAATTTTGTGCTTCACCGGCGTGCTCTCTTTTTTTTTTACTTGATTCCAGACGGCATTATGGTAAAAGTGCCGGGAGAGCATTTTCTCTTCAGGCTTTTCCTCCGGATTTGGGAGGAAAAAATTTGTGGGCCCGGGAGAGAAAATTTGTTCTCGGGTTTTCCTTTCTATTTTCTCTATTTTGCCAAACAATGGAAAATAATGTTTTCCACTCTATTTTTCTCCTTATGTTTTCCATCCTTCCTAAATTCACCCCAACCAAACACAGTGTTAGGGTTCAAGTAATAATTCAGCAACAATAGTGTCATTTGGGATGTTTTATGTTTGTAATTTAAATCTCATCTTCCCCTCATCTTTTATAGTTTTTATGCCATACACCATATCAATCATACTTAATTACTCTAAGCTTTTGTTAGATTGGATGATAGAATAGATTTAGTTTTACTTTATGTGTGTTTTGGTTGGAGGATGGAAAAATATTAGAGAAATAGAAAATTATTTTGTTTAGTTGAGAAGAAAATTGAGAGGATAAAAAATGTAGTTTGTATAAATTTACTTTCACACCCTTACTATATTAAAAAAAATAGTTTAAAAGAATAAAAATCTATTGGGAAATTTAAACACCAGTTGATAGAATTAACCAATTTTAAGTCAAGTGATTAATTAGGCAAATTATGAATAGTCATTGGTTAAACAAACAAACATTAATATCATGCATAGCAAATAGTAAATAAGGCAAGATATGATAACCTAAAAAAACCAAATAAATAAACTAGTTTCATAATTTAAAAAAAAAAAAAATCTAGGGGAAAACCTTCCCAATAAGCAATCTACTATAGTAAAGAGGTGTTTAAGATCTAATACAAAACATTTGTGCCTAAATTTTACAATATCAGTAGATGAACTTATAGTAAAAACTTTCTACTACTCCAAAACATCTAAACTTTTCAATATATGAATACTCCACGGCTGATGCACTCATAATTTGACAATGTACAAAGTGTCATATTATTTAAATTTTTTTAAATGATGTAATACTGACTATACCTTTAAATTTATAATATTTAACATGAATCACAAATGAATCCATTTGAAATGGAAATGATCCTAATACGTTAGTCGATAGTTAGAGAAAAACACAAGTTAGCTTGAGATCATTCAAATCAAGATATGAGGTGATTTTTATTGAATTTAGTATCATAAAACAAAAATGATGAACGGTCACAAAATATTTAAAGAATTTTGTGGTTTAGTTCCACTATTTTAATCAAAATGAATAAATATTATTTACTTATCTATCTATACAATATTTAAATGATGAAGTATATTATTTATTATTTTTAGTATTCTTTAAAGCCACATTAATGTAGTATTTTGGTCCATTTCGATATAATTTGGTCTAGTTCGATACATTTTGAACTGATTGAATCTTAAATTAATTCTTTTTGTAGGTTGCCATTCCAGTTTTTGGCTCGAAATTATATATATATATTTTCCATCTTAATTTTAGGTTGAAAAGTACAAAATTTTGTTCTATTTAGACCAAACTTTTTAGTTTTTTGCTAAAAAAAAAAATACGAACAAAATAAATATTGTTAAAAATTAGAGAAATGGACCCTAAAAAAGTAATAAAAAAGATAAATAATGATTAGAAAAATGGACCCTAGTCGCGTGAGTTTGTGACTAGTCAAAATAACGATTGGAGTAAAAATAATGTATTTATATGAATATTTAAATTCAGTTAAAATAGTCCATATTCACACAAATCTAAAAAGATTGGTTTAGTGATTCTCAATACTCATTCAATTTTATTGATCTTAGATTCAAATTTGGGCAACTCTTAAGAACTTTTTTTGTAATTACTCAATGTGTAGAGGACAGGACACACCCGAAAAGACTAGTAAAATGCTCTGAAAATTTTGGAACGTAAATTTTTATTTTTATTATTTTTTTATTTTAAACCCCAATCTTCCAAGAATTTTGCTACCAAAGTTCACGATCATGTCTCTAACATTCTTTACCCAGAGATTGCCCATGCTTACCTTTGGTCTTCCTTTCATACTTTTTAAATACCTTATTAACAATGCCGGGCGAACAAGCATTATTTCATTTCGTGCGGGTAGTGCAAAACGCCGACATTGTTTTGTGCGTGTGAGCCGTTGTGGTGGAAAAAACATGCATATTTTGGCTTGGAGTTGCGGGGAGTGACTCCGTTGTATTCACCTAGGAGCGCTTGGGGAAGAAGCAGGTGAAGTTATGTCATAGTTGCAGGGTGGTGCCTGGTCCAACAGAATTGGAAACTACTGGGTTTTTTTTTTTTTTTTAGGGTTTTGGGGTTTGGGGTTTGGGGTTTAAG